>CM029439.1:43359351-44729072 GCA_017140255.1 Eucalyptus paniculata subsp. matutina
AACTCGACGATGGTTTTTGCAATTATTTCACCTACAAAACTTGATCTCAGCTGGAATTTAATACTTAGGGTTGCGCAGATTAACTCAGCTGCCCTAATTAGGCTTCCAAGCTTATAATTGATTGATTCTAGTCATGTCTTACCAACTTCATGTTTAGGTCCACTTTTTTTGTGTAAAAATTCAGCATTCCCTCATTTACCCAATTTAAGACTTTTTGCAATGCACTTAGGGCTGAAAATAATATAAATAAAATAACTTGGATCCTTCTTTTCTTGAGATTTATGCATATTCGCCAATTGAGTGTATGCATCCTGCCAAGAGATCGTTTTGTTGGTGTAAATTTGTCATTTGGAAACCAAAAAAACTAGGAGAAAAGGACATCATAAGTGTCATAAGTTTCGCGTAGTGCTCGCTTGAGTGTCAAATAATTTTTTCCAATCACTTAAGTATCGTAACTTATGTATGATGTTCAGTTGAGTGCCATAATTTTTTTTTTCTGATCACTTAAATCTCATGTAACTTTTCATTTGATCATTTGAGTACTACAACTTTTAAAAAATGTTTACCACATGTGTCATACTACGTCAGATTTTCGACACTTGAGTGAACGTATTTACAAAATTATGACACTCAAGTTATCAATTAAAAGTTATAGTACTCAAATGAATGTTTTTTAGAAGTTATGGCACTTAAGTGGTTGGAAAAAATGTTATGACTCTTAGATGAGCGTCAGACAAAAATTATGACACTTGTAGTGTACTTATCCCAAAAGCTAATATCGCTCGAAATCATCTTAAACTTGACTTAAATTGAGCTTGCTCAGTTAGTCTCAAATCTGAAAAAATAGCTCAAGCTTTTCAAGTTCAAATGATGCCAAATATTTCGTGTAGAATATTTTGGCAGGTCAAACTCCTCAAAATAATGGGGTCCAACCAATAGAAATTAAGAATTTTATTTGTATGCTTTTTTGTCAATTTTTTATGGTTTTTTTTTTGTCGAAAACACAGCTTGTATTCAAGATAACGTAAGTTTACAGCCTGAAGATAAAGCATCAACATAAACTAGATCAAGCAAAACATACGGGGGAAATAGAATCCAGTTATGGGCCAAAACGTAAATGTGGGCCTTCGCAGCCCAGTCAGCAACTAGGCTAACTTCACGTCGGCAGTGAAGCATCTTTAGGTTAGAAAACTTGGAAAGCAAAAAGATAGCTTCATCGATCACAAATCGAAGCTCCCATGGCAACAATCGCATACCTTGCACTACTTCTACAAGATGAAGACAGTCGGATTCCACCTCCAGATTAGCTTCATGGAGGTGTTTCCTGAGCAGATGTTGAAGAGAAAAAGTAAGAGCTTGAAGCTCTGTTTCAAAAGCAGATTGCGCAGGGACTCGACTCGAGTAAAGATCAGTAAGTCTCCCATTATAATCTCTACAAATACATGCTATGGAACCTTCGTTGCTACCTGGCTTATAGCTTGCATCAATATTACATTTCAGGGTACCCATCTCAGGAGGACGCCATAGTTGTTCCGGATTGATAGACTGAAGAGCAGATCTTTGTTGAGATGTGGGATAGTAGATCTAGTTTGACTTCATTTGAGCCACAGCTATCTGTACTGCAAGGGAGGGATCCCAAAGCTGATTGCGAAAGATGAAGTTATTTCACATCCGCCAGATCTGCCAAAGGATGTTAGCAATAAGTGCTAGTCTAGGTAAGTGCCGAGGTAATTTCACCCTTTCTGTAAGCCAAGAATCGAAGCGATTGATTGTGATCGTCGAAATCAGTATATTGATCTGGGGGTCAAACAAAATAGCACGAGTCCATGTACATTGTAAAAAGATATGTTCAAGGGTTTCAGGAGCTTGCTGTTGACATAGATGACATAGAGGATCTGTGATGATATGATGCTGGAATAGATTCGCTCTGGATGCTAAGGCATTGTGGCAAGCAAACAATAGGAAAGTCTTTATTTTCGATTTTGTCTTCATGGCCCAAATACTTTTCCATAATACCTTCGAGATATGGTTAGATGTCGATGCTCTATTTCTGTTTTGCATACTTAGTGACTGCATGACAACTTGATAGTTGCTTCGTACAGTATGTTTTCCATCTGTTGTGGCTGACCAAATGATTTCATCATCCGAATAAAGAGGTCTTGCTGGGATAGTAAGAACTTCGGCAGTAATATGTTCTCCGAAGAACTGTTAGATCAGAGATTGGTTCCAATTGTGGTGTAGTGGATCAATAAGATCTACCACCATAATAGGTTCTTCTCTAGATTTAGGTCCATGGAGAATACCCATTGGTAACCACTGATCTCCTTGGATTCCAATGTTGTTACCATTACCCACTGACCAACGAATATGTGGTAGAATAGCATCTCTGCCCATAAGTATACTCTGCCATCCCCAGGATGGCCGAGTTCCCCTAACAGTAGACAGAAAATATGTCGAGTGAAAATATAGACCTTTAAATAATTTACTCCATAAAGATTGAGGCTGCTGTAGCAAATGCCAAGCCTATTTTCCAAGCATCACTCTATTAAATGCAATAAGGTCACAAAATCCCATTCCTCCTTCATCCCTTCTATTTTCCAAAATCTCCCATTTTTGCCAGTGGATACCTTCTCTATTCTGGTCATTTCTCCACCAAAAGCGAGCAATGCTTTTTTCAATAGTTTTGCAAACAGAAAGAGGCAACTTAAAGATAGACATGGCATAATGTGGAATAGCTTGAATAACAGATTTTATGAGAATTTCCTTACCCCCCTTTGAAATAAATTTCTCTTTCCATCCCTCCAATTTGGGGTTGACTCTTGCAATTATCCACAAAAACATCTCCTTCATAGATCGGCCCCATGTGGATGGTATGCCTAACTATTTGCCATAGCATTGCAAGATAGGAGTCCTAAGTTCCCGAGACATATTCTCTTGAAGAGTTAGAGGGCAATTTTTGCTGAAAATCATGCCTAATTTGTTGCGATTAACAAGCTGTCCAGTAGCCGAACAATACAGGTTTAAAATGTTTGCTAAATTCTGGCATTCTTGAATACAACGAGTTAGGAAAAAGATCGCATCATCAGCAAAAAATAAATTGGAAAGGATAGGACACCATCTATTTAACTAGATACCTTTGATGTGTCCTATGCTGACAGCTTGTGTAATAAGAGTCGATAAAACATTAGCCAGCAAGATAAAAAGATATGGCGAAGGGGTCACCCTGCCATAGGCCACGAGATGGGTAGAAATAAGGCAACTGCTCCCCATTAAACTTCACGATAAAAGCTACTATGGTGATACACTGCATGATCCAGCTAACCCATCTTGGATGGAATCCTAGTTTAAGGAGGTAATCATTGAGGAAATCACATTCAACTCTATCATACGCCTTCATCATGTCTGCTTTTAGCATATCATTGAGTTTACAAGTCCGCTTTCTTGATCTAAAGTGATGAAGAACCTCTTGAACGATTAGAATATTATCTTAGATCCATCGTCCCTTCACAAAAGCTATTCATTAGAAATCATAATATTCAACCAAGGTTTGAGTCAGTTATCAAGTACCTTTGAGATAATTTTGTATGGAAAATTGCATAGACCGATTGGGCGACATTGCACGAGCTTCTCAGGTTGAGTTGTCTTGGGAATTAGCGTTATAGTAGTTTGATTAAGACCTATAAGCATTACCCCCAACGTCAGGAAATTCTGTACTAAGGAAAAGGTCTTCTTTAACAATTTCCCAGTGTCTATGATAAAATAAACCGTTCAATCCATCAGGGCTAGGTGCTTTGTTAGTTCCCATCTAAAAGGTTGCTTGTCGAACCTCTTCCATCATAAGTGAAGCAGTCAGCTGGTCATTCATTTCACGAGTGACCACCTAGTTACATTGATCAAGTAAAGGTTCATAGTTCCTATAACCATCAGTTGTATATAAGCGCAAAAAGAAGGCGATTGTCATATCTTGAAGAGTAGGTGGATCCCGAATCCATTGGTTATCATCATTTTGCAACATAGAAATTCGGTTTCACTGCCTTCACTAAATTGTAGATGCATGGAAAAAAACGAGTATTTTTGTCGCCCCATTTCAGCCATTGAATTCTGGAGCGTAAAGCCCAGTATTGTTCTTCTTGTTTTCAAGTCCGACAAATTTCGTCTTTTAGTTTTGATGCCTCTACCCTATGATAATTGAAATATGGCTGATTCATCAGATTATGTAACTGATTTTGTAACATCAGCACCTTTTTGTGTCCATTTGAGAACTTTTTCCTGCTCCATGCATGCAGAGCTTCTGTAACCCGCCTCACTTTAGTGGGAAAACTGGGATGTGGTAGATCAAGTGAATTCCAAGCTCGAGAAATAACGTCATGGCATTCCTCATCCTCATTCCAATAACTCTAAAAAAGAAATGGTTTCCTTGTTCGATTATAACACGCTGAAGTGTGAATTAGTATAGGGCTGTGGTCATATCCCACCATTGGAAATGCATAAACTTTTGCCCCTAGAAACAAAAATCTCCATTCCATAGTGCACATCACTCGGTCCAATTTTTCCTTAACAAGCTCCTCCCCCTTTCTATTAGAAAGCGCCCAAATCAAACCTATGGTTAATTTCCTCCAAATTTCTCAAACTACTTGGTTTTCATTGCAAAACTAGTAGAGAATAGATTTTATGGTTTTGTAATTTCTAGTAAGAAACCCCTACACAGGACTACCATTACCAAAAATACACGCATTATCATAAATAAATAAATAAATAAATAAGGATATCACTACAAGTCCTAAAACTTATCATGAAAGTGCAATTGATTCTTAAAAATTTCAAAAATAATAGTCAAATCTTAAAATTTATCAAATTAATTCAATCGAGTCCTTCCATTAACACCATCAATTTGTTTAAGGGAAAATACCAATGTGAAAATTTTAAATTAATTTAATTTTCCCATGTGGCATATTTATTACTCTTTGCTTTAAATATTATTTAAATAATAGTAAAAAATAAAAAATAAAAGCTAAAATAATTATAAAAAAATATTGGAAAAAAATGGTAGGGATCGTGGCTGGGCACCGCCCACAACCTTGCTGACCCTAGGTGGCGAAGTGGGCAAGGCTCGCCCAAATTTAGGCAACACCGGCCCACGCTCGGGCCTAGTGAGGGTCGTGGTTCTTGCTTAGGGCTGGGGAGGCTCATTGGCCATAGGCAAGGGCCAAATGTGAGGAGGCCATAGTGGCCCTCATCCATGCCCTCACCGGCATGGCATGGTAGCCGCCATGCCCTCACCGACCCTCAATAAAAAAAGAATGTAATGAAAAGAAAAGAAAAGAACCAAAAAAATATTAAAATATTATTTAAAATTTTCCATGGGTGTCCACATTAGTAATTTCGGGCTAAAATTGGCATGACGGACTTAATTGGCAAAATGAGAAAAGTTTTAGGAGTTAATTAGGGTAACTAAAATGTTTATGAATGAATTGATACTTGTGTTATTTATTTAAGACTTTTTTGGTAATCATCCCCTTTCTTTCCCCACCCAAGAGGCTTGCTTAGTTCAACACACCACCATCATGTCTTACCCTCTCCATTAAGCGGGTCGATGTTGCTCCTCCAGGAGGCGTCACAAGCATGACATCTAAGGTTGGCGATGATCACTATGCCAACTTAAGGCCCCGTCAAGGTCCACCAGTGTGACAGCCATGGCCAATTTCTGCTAAAGAGCTTGCATGGCTCATGAGATGGTCATTGAGGCTCGTGGCTGAACAAGGCCCTTGCAAGCTCAAGGCCAACCTCGCACGGTCTCGACGACTGTGAGCCAAATGCTTAAGTCGAACTAGTGTGATCTCGCCTTGGCAGGCCGCCAGCGATATTGCCACAGACAGAGACAATGGATACAGGGAGTGGAGTTCGGGCGGTAGGCAAGGACGTAGGGTGTCGTTATCGGCGTCTGTGTTAGGGTTTGGCATTGGGTAGCCGTGCTACGCAATAGGTGTGAGGAAAATGAAATGGCGTGCGAAGAGAACAGAGAAGGGTTCTGGCGTGGATGTTGTTTGTGTATGAGAGCAAATGAGTTTTCTTAAATAGGAGATATGCAAAAATTTAGGTTTAGGATACAATGAGACTATTTGACTTGGTAAATAAACTCGACGATGGTTTTATTTGCAATTATTTCACCAGGCCAACTTTCATGTAAATGGGAGAGAGTGTCACTTTCGAAAGGTCATTTCCTCGTACTCTTCTTCAAAGTTGGCGTAAGTGGGAGTGGAATTGAATCACTAAAGTGCTAATCAAGGAGCTACGCTTAAAAAAGGAATATATATATATATATATAGGATTAGGACAGCGCCCTATTAAGATAGACTTATCTCATGGATTGAACCCGATAGTTACCTTACAAAGCCTAAGGATAAAAAGGAAAAGTCCAGTTTGCGTGTGGGCAAGAGATTTAGAGTTAGGACTTGTTTGATAAGAATAAAAATCAAATGCTGAAAATTTAAGTACTTAATATTAAATGTTGATAATTTAAGTTTTGAAAATAAAATTCAAATTTTTTTTTATAATAATTAAAAGTCGATAGCAGAATATTATGAATCTCTTATCAAACATAGAAAAAAAAAACCATCATTAATTAGTTTTTTCAATATATTTAATACGATTCTAATTACCATAAATTATTTTTCTATAAAACGAATTAAGTAGCCCCCGTTATACTTCAGGTGATCGGACAACTTTAATCTCATTAAACGTTAAATTATTTTTTTCGGGACTTTATTTAGTTATCAAACAGGTTTTAGTCAATGTGAGTAAATATTAAATGTCGTAAAATCCATATCAACAAAATTCGTCATTGGTTTAGGCAAACGACAAATGGTGGTCCATTTATGTTTTCTTTATTTTTTTACCCAATATGGCGGAACCGTGGACCAAATGAAAATAATTAAGCTCTCAATAAACACTGAAAATAAAATCGAGATAGATGATTAACGTGGTTTAGTTGGGCATATCTAATCCATGAGAGAGATTGACGAGATGTTTCATTAAATTAACAGGAGGAAATTACAATCACTCGAAATGCACAACCCTTTACTATTTTTCAAACCCCAATTATATCTGAAAAGCCTCAAGAACTCGGATCAAAGTTAATTGATTGATTCTATCCGGCGCTTGAATATAGTCCTACAAAACTTAATCTCAACTGGAATTTAAGACTTAGCGTTGCGTGGAATAACTCAGCTACTCTAATTAGGCTTCCAAGCTTATAATTGATTGATTCTAGTCATGTCTTACCAATTTCATGTTTAGATCCATTTTTTGGATAAAAATTCAGCATTCCCTAATTTACCCATTTTAAGACTTTTTGCAATGCACTTAGGGCTGAAAATAATATAAATAAAATAACTTGGATCTTTCTTTTCTTGAGATTTATGCATATTTGCCAATTGAGTGTATACATCCTGCCAAGAGATCGTTTTGTTGGTGTAAATTTGTCAATTGGATACTGAAAATGTAAGGAAAAAGGACGTCATAAGTGTCATAATTTTTGCGCAACGCTCGCTTGAGTCTCAATTTTTTTTTTCCGATCACTTAAGTATCATAACTTATGTACGATGTTCAGTTGAATGCGACAACTTTTTTTCTAATCACTTGAATCTCATGTAACTTTTGATCTAATCATTTGAGTATCACAACTTTAAAAATATGTTTACCACAAGTGTCATACTACATCAGATTTTCGACACTTGAGTGAACGTATTTACAAAATTATGACACTCAAGTTATCAATTAAAAGTTATGGTACTCAAATGAATTTTTTTTTTTAGAAGTTATGGCATTCAAGTGATTGGAAAGAAAAAATTTCTTCACAAAAAAAAAAAAAAAAAAAAAAAAGTGATTGGAAAAAATGTTATGACTCAAATTTCTAAAAGCATAGTTTATCAAACGGCCTTTACATTTGCTTAAAGTCCTATAGGCTAAACTGCTTTGCATTTTCTCAATGAGCTTTCAAAATGCTGAACCAAACGCACCATTTTTCTTCTTTAGCAAGCTTGCTTTCTCCATTTTCAAACCACTCTTGAAGCTTGGAAAACCAGAGAGAGACCGGCAGCCCCTCCCCCTAGCTTGTCGCACGCCCGCCGAGCCACCGGAGTCACCACTCGCACTGCCCAAGCCCGTCGCACGTCGCCCCCGGTCCGTGCCTCTTGCTCTTCGTCCCGCCTGTTCCGAGCCACCTTGTTGTCCCCCGAGCTGCCTAGGCCACCATCAAAGCCCTCTGGCCACCATCTAACCACCGCCCGCCTCTGCTTGGCCCGCTGCAACCACCCACCAACCCTCCTCGCCATTTCAGCCCAGCCAGCAGCCCCGCGCTAGCTCCTTCAGCCCAAGGTCAATAGCCAAAGCTAGCAAGGGCTTTGAGACTTCAAGGCCCGTTTTCAGGCCCGTCCAATCTCCACTTGGTGTCGCCGCAGGGTTGTTTGTTGTCCGTCTCCACGTCGCCGTCGTCATGGACTCACCAGAACGCTAAACTGGCGAGTTTACTTGCTAAACTCTGCTTATGGAGTTAATGATGCTTAAGGGGTGATTAGTTTAGACTAAGTATGGTTTAGGTGGTTAGTTGGAATGGATTAGTGATTTAATTATATGTTTGTACATGTTAGATGGTTAGAATGGATAGATTAAAGACTAGATAAGTTGTATTATTTATTTAGATATATTCGGAAATTTTCGTGGCCCATTTGGGCGGTTGATTAAGCATTTATGTCCTATAATGGTATTTTTGGTAATTAATTGTAATTATTTAATTATTTTTTGTATTTGTTTAATTATTTATTATTTTCCGGATATTATACCGGGATAGTCGATGACCGAAATTTCGTGCTAATTGCAGTGATATGCTTAGTTTCTGCAATTAAACACTATTTTGTGCAAATTGAGTGGTGATTGTAATTTTGGATATTTATCCCAAAATTGTGTAATTTTGGTCTTTAATCAGAAAATATCATGGCGTCGGTTTTTAACACCAAAAATGTTTTTACACACTATATTAAATAGTGAGATTTAAAAAAAAAAAAAAGATATAGCATTTTAGCTCAGACTAACTGTGTACCCACACACGATTAATATTATCAAATGTTTTTAACACGATAAAAATAGGCCAAGTTCATTATTTTAATTGATGAATTGGTGTGCAGAGCACAATGTCCTTGGCCGGGATTGATTTATCGTATATCAGCTTGTGTGAGTATTATTGAATCGTCAGCTTATGTGAGCAATGATCGTCAGCTTGTGAGAGCAATATTATGTATCAGATTGGGTGAGCTACAATATATATCAATTTGGGCGAGCTACCATGTGTATCAGCTTGTGTGAGCATTATTGAATCGTTAGCTTGTGTGAGCAACGATCAACTTGTGAGAGCAATATTATGTATTAGCTTAGGTGAGCTATAATATGTATCAGCTTAGGTGATCTATAATATATATCAGCTTGTGCGAGCAACCATTTATATCAGCTTGTGCGAGCATAAATATACTTCAGCTTGTGTGAGCAGTGATCGAATTGATTGAATTGATAGATGGTATCAATTGGATTGAATGATCGATCAAATTGAATTGAGTGGTTGAGATTATAAACTGTACTTACATGCAAAAAGGAACTGAGGCGAGGTAAGTCTTTTGACCGGTGTACATAGATTGCCTCTAGGCGTATTTCCTTCCTAGTCAGAGTTTAGGGGATAAACTTGCTGAGATATTGTCTCACCCTGTTGTGGGCTTAACATTTTCAAGTCCTTAGATGGTGGTTCCTCCAGAACGTTTTAGCCAACACAAAAGGATTACCGAGAAGGTCACTGATATCCCTATTCCTGGGGCCATGGAGTCTAGATCTATGAACTCGTGAGAACCTTCATTTGGGTCGATGCAGGTCTACCTCACAGGGTACCCCATCAATTTAAAGCACGGTATCGTCGCGGGCTCAATGGACACAGAGTGGGTCCCCTTCAAGATTTTGAGGTCTTAGTATTGGTGTTAGAAGTTGCTTTTGGCACGAGCACAACTGACCCTCCTAGTGGTATAGTGGTGGACCCAAATCCCGAGGAGACCTTGGAATTTTCAATTAGGGTTTTGAATGCCTAGAGGACTTGTAGGCTTTTCGGCTTATGTAGACTTTTGTCTTTAGACTAGTCTTATATATAAACTAGGGTGTTTATAAAAGTGTTTTGGTCATGAATATGTTTTCCACTTTTCTATCTCGTGTTAGTTGTTGTCAAGGGTAATTGTTTCGCTTCCGCATACGTAATAAAATGAATGGGTCAATGACGCATCCTAGGATGTCGCAATTTTATCGACCACCGAGGGATGGGTACGCGCTCAAGGATCAAGGCGTAACAGCAGTGGCTGACGGCGATGGTTTCGATGGCTAGACGACAATGGTGGAGCTCTGGCGAGGCTTCAACAACTAGGAGGGAGCTCGGGATGACGGATGGACTCACGGGGACATGTAAACAAGCGGGACGCGTTCTGCACACTCTGCCATACAACGCTTCAAAAGGTGCCATCTGAATACTCTACTGGTAGCTGTTATTGTACGCAAACTCGACGAGATGAAGCTATTTCTCCCAGCTTCCTTTGAAGTCTAGGACACATGCTCTCAACATGTCCTCGAGAGTCTAAATTATCCTCTTAGACTGGCCATCTATCTGCAGATGGTAAGCCGTACTGAATTGTAGTTTCGTTCCCAAGGCGATCTGCAAAATTTTCCAAAAGACAGTTGTAAATCTCGGGTTTCTATCAAATGTAATCATCATCGGCACTCCATGTAGGCGAACAATCCGATGCACATACAATTCTGCATATATGTCCAATGCAAGGTCCTTCTGTATAGCAATAAAGTGAGCCAACTTCGTTAGTCTATCGACCACAACCCAAATAGAATCATTACCTCTCTGACTCATCGGTAAGCCCATCACAAAGTCCATTGTGATGTATTCCCATTTCCACTCAGAAATCTCAAGAGGTTACAAAAGTCCTCCCGACTTACAGTGCTATGCTTTCACTTGATGACACATTAAACATTTGGCAACATGCTTGGCGATATCCGCCTTCATACTGATCCACCAATAGTATTAACACAGATTCTGATACATTTTCGTACTGGCTAGATGAATGATGTAACTACTACGATGAGCTTCTGACAAAATCTCTTCTTTAAGCTCTGCATCATCAGGTACACACAATCATCCTCGAAACTTTAGCGTTCCGTCTTTAGAAATCTGAAAATCAACCTTTCTCTTTTCGGTATCCACTTGCAGGATTTGCTAAATCTCTGGGTCTGTCAACTGAAGCGTCTAAATCTTAATATGCACTTCCGGCTCAATTCTAAAGGTGGCCATAAGATTTGAAAGGTGGCCTACCTCAAATTTGAAAACCGAATATCGAGCTCTTTCAAGTAAGACCCACTCCTTAACCATCATCTGTGTAACTGAAGACTTCCAACTCAGCGTATATGTGACCTTGTTAGCCTTTCCAGGATGGTACAAGATATCACAATCATAATCCTTCAGAAGTTTCATCCAATGACGCTGTCTCATATTCAACTCTTTCTGAGAGAATAGGTACTTGAGACTTTGATGGTCTGTAAAGATCTGGAATCTTTCTCCACACAAATAATGTCTCCAAATATTCAGAGCAAAGATAATCGATGTGAGTTCTAAGTCATGCATCGAATAATTCAATTCATGAGGTCTCAACTAATGGGACGCGCATGCAACAACCCTACCATGTTGCATTAACACACAACTCAGTCCTTTAAATGATGCATCATTATAGATCTCGTATCCTCAATAACCAGATGGTATTGTCAACACTAGTGCGGTAGTCAGCTTCTGCTTAAGTTCTTAGAAACTACGCTCACACTTGTCTGTCCACACAAATTTTTCTTCCTTCTTCAATAGTTGAGTCAATAATGAAGCTAAAGCTAAAAATCCTTCAACAGACCTTCTATAATAACCTACAAATCCTAAAAAGCTTTTGATCTCTATCACTATCGTCAGTCTTGATCAACTGATAACTATTTTGATCTTGGTTGGGTCCACGGAGATTCTTTTGCCTCAAATCACGTGACCTAGGAAAGCAACACGAGTCAACCAAAACTCGCACATGCTAAACTTAGCATACAATTCATGGTTCCGCAGAGTCTGGAGTACCATCTTCAGATGCCTTTCATGCTCCTCAAGACTTCTCGAGTACACCAGGATATCATCAATGAACACGATTACAAACTGATCCAGATACTCCTTGAATACCCGGTTCATCAAATCCATAAAAGCAGCTAGGGCATTCGTCAAACCAAACGGCATTACAATGAACTCATAATGGCTGTATCACGTATGAAACGCTGACTTTGGTATGTCCTCCTTTCTGATCCTCAACTGATGATACCCTATCCTTAGGTCGATCCTAGAAAATATCGACACTCCTTGCAACTAGTCAAACAAGTTATCAATCCTCGGCAGTGGGTACTTATTCTTGATCGTCACCTGATTGAGTTGACGATAGTCGATGCAAAGACGCAACAAACCATCTTTCTTCTTCACAAATAGAACTGGTGCTCTCTAAGGTGATGCATTAGGATGTATGAATCCCTTATCCAACAATTCTTGCATCTGCACCTTCAGTTGTTTCAACTCTGATAATACCATTCGTTAAGGAGCCTTAGAGATTGGCTCTGTTCTGGGGGCCAACTCAATTACAAACTCAATCTCTCTTTCTGGAGGCAGACCTAGTAATTCTTTTGAAAACATGTCTGGAAATTCCTAAACCACTATGATATCTTCGATCTTCTGCTCCTCAATTGTCATATCCATAACAGTTGCTAAGTAACCTTAACAACCTCCATCTAACAAACGAGTTGCCTTAAGCGACGAGATTAAGGTAATTGATGGTCCTCCTCGACTCCCAATAAACTCGAAACTTTCACCCGTTAACAGGTTAAACTGAATCGCTTTACGATAGCAGTCCATCTTAACTCATTGAGCCAGTCCATGCCAACTATTACATCAAAATCATACATGACTAAGACTATCAAATCTATCCTCCCCTCTCGCTCACCAATCACTAACTTGCAACCAGGACGGTCCATTGTAGGCAACACCTTATCCTTTAACGATGTAGATATACTAACCACTGACTCCAACATTTTCAGAACTCAATTCTACTAGCTTAACAAATTGCTCAACTATAAATGAATGAGTTCACTAGAGTCAAATAAAGCATAAGCAGCATGGTCGTTCAGGGAAACAATACATGTGACCACATCAGGTGAGTCCTCTGCCTATCCTCTGGTGATGGCGTATATCCTTCCTTGAGCTAGAGGCCTGTTCAGTCCACCCTGCAATGCATTTTAAGGCGCAAACCCCTTATTTTGATCCATCGATGGCGGTGGCGGTGGCGACAACTGTTGCAATCCCATTGGTCTTCTAGGATAATTTTTGGCTATGTGACCCTATTGGCCACACTCATAACAAGCACCTGGCCTAGAATGGCACGGGGCTGATCTGTGTCGCCTTCCACAGAAGCGACACACGCCCATCTAGCTTGGAGCAAACTTACCTATCCTACCCTTTCTGTTGGGAAGAACAGGGTACCTCCCTCCCTATCATAGGTCTCTTCCCAAACCTATTTCCATCCCTATTCGAACTAAACCGCGACCTAGATGTAGCGGCTTGTTCGTTCAAATTCCTCTCTATCAACTGGGCTCGACCACATAACAAATTGTAATCTTTCGTCGAATAGCACCAGCGGATTCTTCGGCTCTGGTCAGAGGCTATTCCTAAACCTCCGAGCTCTATCTTTAGGATCTTCCACCAGTGTAGGAGCGTACTGTGACAACTCCACAAATTTGGCTTCATATTGATCCATTACCAGCATCCCTTGACGGAGGCGCTGAAATCCCTCCATCTTCTGCTCTCGGGCGCTGTCAAAAAAAGTATTTTCCATTAAAGACCCCGAGAAAGACGTTCCACACTGGGACCACGCTTTCAGGAACTATTCTACCTCTAGTGGCCCTCCACCAGGTACTCGCGTTACGCTGCAGCTGATATATGGCCAGGACAACCTTCTCTTCCTCATTGCACATCAACAATGCAAAGGCCTTCTCTAGGTCTTGTATCTAGAGGATTGTAGCCTCGGGATCTCCTGCACTGGTGAACCTTGATAGGTTCGGCTTCAAGAACTGTTCCACCAACTTGTGCATCGGCCTCTCTCTCTTAACAATCATGTTCCCAAGTGGAACATCGACAGATGCAGCAACAGTAGCAACAGCTGTAACGGCGGTGGTAGTGGCGGCGGCTTGATTCTAGGCCTGTTGCCCCCATCAAAGCTCATAGCGTCTCAAGCACCTGAATGATCCCATCTATCCTAAGATCGCCAGGGGCTACTACCTTAGCACCAACCGGAGGCAGTGCTACTCCACTAGCGCTGGCCTGAGCTTGCGCTCTACCACAACCACCTCGGGTACTGACCCTTGTCAGCGTCCTACCCCGAGTCACTGGTCCAATGGTCTGTTTCCTATGAGTCATCTGCTCCTAATCACTCATGGTGTAGACTTTCTACAAAACCTGTTCCCAATTCCATACAAAATTAGAAATTGAGTGATCCCCACAAACAAACTACCAAACAGCTATCAATCACATGCATCAACAAGAAGTAAAGGTCGTCCCTACTAACTATCCCATAACCCATCGCACCTTATCACTCCGACTACCGACCAGCTCTAATACCACTTCATGCGGGGATGTCACACCCCGAACCTCGAGCGCGCGCGCATCCCTCGGTGGTTAATAAAATTTGCGACATCCCAGGACGTGTCGCCGACCCATTCATTTTATTGCACATGTAGAAGCAAATAAACAAATCCCCTAATAGCAAACAACATGGGATAGTAAAGCAGAATAACAAATTCACAACTAAAACATGCTTTTATAAACAAAATAGGTTCATATACAAAACTAGTTTGTATACCAAAAAGATTGGCCCTCAAAAAGGAAACTATCCTACGATCCACTAGTTGGACACATTCACCGATCCTTCAAACTCCATAGGCTTCGGGGGCGCTGGGTCCTCCACAGCACCATCAAGAGGGTCAGCTGCACCCTCGCCTAAAGTGGCATCAACTACCATAGCGAGGATCTCGAAACCCTAGAGGGGACCAACTTTGTATACATTGAGCCAGCGGTGAAACCATGCCCTAAATCAATGAGGTACCCTCTGAGATAGGCCCTCATCGAACTAGACGGTGGTCACTACGAGCTCATAAACCCAGTGACCTCCGGAAGCAGGGAAGTCAGTAACTAGCTTAGAAACCCTCTGAGGCTGACTATAACATACTGGAGGGTCCGCCATCTAAGGACCTGAAAAGATTGAGCCCACAATGGAGTGAGACAATGTATCAACAAGTTCACCTCCTAAACTCTGATTAGGAATGAAATACGCCTAGGGGTGTCCTAACCACATAGCCACACAACAACAGAGACTCACCTCATCTCAGATCCTCCCTGCATGTCGGCACAATTCATATCACAGACATAAGTAGTAATCAAGCTCAATCAATTGGAATGCCATATCTCAAACCTCAAACAACCATAGAGGTCCCGATTATAATGCAAAATCTTTATGACACATCCTCATACCGTGCCACACAATTTTGTTCCATAATCTAGCGCGTTAATTTCACTCAATCATGCATTTCAATTTTAATCATGGCCTACTTGACATTCGGCAGTCTTCTGGCGTAACCAGGCATCATCTTGCCCTATCGAGCACAGTAACGTCTATATTTAGACAGCATTTCACATAGGAGCATCGGTCCAGCCTCTACTGCGATTAGCATCCGTTGACAAGGGCATTCCATATAGGGGCAACGTCCACCCGACTCACATCGGGGACGGGTTCTCATAACCATTCATGCACCCATCCAATCTTGGCCAAGACATTGTGCTTTTGCACTTAAATGTCCCGATTAAAATAATGTACTTGGCCCATTTCTTTCGTATTAAAAACACACGGTAAAAATTGAGTGGTAAAACCACCACCTTGATGGCCGCGATGGTTTGAGCTCTCTCCCCCTCACGAAGGGGAGGAGTTCGAATCCCCTCACGGTCGCTTGGGGTCTTAAGTGGGACGCCGGGGGTGGTGGGTCCTCCCACTTATGTGTCCCCCTAAGTTTACTCACCGGCTGCCGACTGTACAGGGTTCCTGGGTCACCCAAAAAAAAAAAAAAAAAACATGGTAAAAATAATTGTGTGTGGGTACACGATCAATTTGAACCAGAAAAACTAATATTCTCCCTTTTTTAAAATCACACTGTTTGATAGTCTTTAAAACTATTTTTGGTATCAAAACCCGACACCCGGGATTTTCTAATTAAATATCAAATTTCACAATTTTGGAATAAATAAACCAAAATTCCAATCACCACTCAATTTGTACAAATTAACACTCAATTGCAGAAATTAAGCACACCACTGCAATTAGCACGAAATTCCGGTCACCTGCTTTCCCGATCTAATTTTCGAAAAATATAAATAATTAAATAAATAGAAAATTTAATTAAATAAATACCAATAAATCCAATAAATGCAAACCTAGGCCGGAAACACTAATCTAACCACCTAAATGAACCTAGAAAATTTTATGCACTTATCTAGATAAATAGTACAATCTAATTAACCTCTAATCAATCTATTCTAACCACCTAACATGCATAATTAAGTGATTAAATCACTAATCTAAACTAACTAACCACCTAATCCACACTTAGCCTAATCTAATTTTATACTAAGTGTCATTAACTCCCTAAGCAAAGTTTAGCAAGTAAACTCACCGATTTAATGGGTCGGTGAGTCCACGGCAATGGCGACGCGAAGGCGAGCGATAAACAAACCTGCGGCAACACCAACGAAAGTCCGGACAAGCCTTAAAATGGGCCTAGAAGTCCAAGAACCCTTGCTGGCCTTCGGTTTTGTCCAAGGACTGAAGGAGTTGACCGAGCGATCAGACGAGCTGGAAACAGCGAGGCGGGTGGCTAGGCAACTACAGCGATCGACGGCAGTGGTTCTGGCTGCTAGACAGCAACAGTGGAGCTCCGACAAGGCTTCAACGACTGGAAGGGAGCTCGGGACAATGATTGGACTCGTAGGGACATGTGGACGAGCCGGACGCGAGCAAGGGCAGATGAGCAGCATTGGCGGACTTGGGCAGCAGCGATGGTGCTCGGACGGCAGCTAGGGACTATCAACGGCTAGGGGGAGGTGTGCTGATTGGTCTCTAGTTCTTTTAAGCTTTCAAAACCCACACTAATGGAAAAAGGAGCTAGAGAAGGAAGAATAAGGTGGCTGCTGCAAGAGGAGGCCACACAAATATCCAAAACACTTGAAATCTTGCCCCACCACCCCTTGGCTGTCATCCTCAGCCAAATTGCAGCTTTCAAGCTTCCTTAACAAGCCATCCAAGGGTCCAAATGTTGCACACCCCAAGGATCTACGAATTTTGGACAATGTCCCTCCAAATTGATTCAATTTCCCTTCAATTCCCCTTCAATTGAGCTCAATTTGGCCCCCATCAAATCAACCAAGGTGTCCTCGTCCATCTCATGATTTTTCCTCATCAATTGAACCAACTTGAAGGCCAAAAATGTGACAAAAAATGTCCTCTAATTTTCCCGATCCAAAATAACCTTACTTTAAGTTTTTCGCCGAAATCTTAGGTTTGTAGAAAAATCTTTAGAGGATGAGTCGATGTTCCTAAAATGAATCGTGATATGATAGAACTTTCAATTTCTGAAATCGTGTTTAAATTCGCTATTAATTTCAACCAGGCACGATTTTCGCATGACGTAACCTACCGGGTAGCTTTTAGAAATTTTTAGTGCAATTGACCCGTGGTCAATTATTTTCGAGCCACATTGTGCATCTTCGACTCATTGGCAACTCTCGGTTGTCGTGAAAATCTCGAGATTTCAAATACGAGCATAGGATACAAAAATGACAGACAAATTAGTCTAGTGTTATTCGACGAGAATTTTGCAATTAGGTGGAATCACCCACACATTAATCACATACCTCAATCAAACCAACCTATATCCGGTCTCTAGTCGATTTCAATAGTGTCGTATTGACCCTTGCAGATTAACACGGTCGAGCAATCGATTTCTAGTCGAATTCTCAAGTCTATTGCGTTAAAATCCCTTAACGGCTTCACCATATAGACTAGTTATCTCATGAGTAACCAAGCATTGATGTTCTTGTATTTGTGTGATGACATAGGTACTATAAAGATTGGATTAAATAGTGTGTCTAATTGAGAGATAGTAGTAGTTGAACAGTATTTGGATGAGTTTGATATTGACATAATGATAGCATGGTTGTGGCTTGTTATGTTGGACATGTTTGTGCATATGAAAGAACCTATTAGGAACAGTAAATTGTTAGGAACCAAATGGATAAGGGAGATTGTCTATGGACATTCAAATAGGATATATGAAGCGTTTAGGTTAGAGAGACATGTTTTTCTTAACCTATGTAATCTAATAAGGGAAAGAGGTTAGCTGAAATATAGTCGATATGTAAGGGTAGATAAATAAGTCGGGATCTTCTTATCTATGCTTGGTTACAAAAACTCCAATAAAGATTTATATGAAAGATTTCAACATTTGGGAGAAACAATCAATAAGTATTTCACTATAGTGTTGAAAGCATTTCTCAAACTGTTAAAAGAGATTATCACGCCACCTTCTTTTAATGTTGTTCCAGAGGATATTCTTATCAATTCTAATCATAAATGCTACTTCAAGGTATGATTTTTATATCAATTTTACACCATTAAATATAAGTAGCTAACAATCTTGTGTAACGCTAGACTTTCATAAAATCACAAGGCTGCATTGGTGCTATTGATGGCACCCACATTATTGCTTTCATCCTTGTGTCGTGGTAGATCCCATTTAGAGGTAGGAAAGGCACTATCACTCAAAATGTGATGTGTGCTTATTTGTTTGATATGAAATTTACTTTCGTGTATGCTGGGTGAGAAAGATATGCCAGCAATTGTCAGCTATTACATATCATAACAAATTTATGTACATATTATTGTAGGCAAGTACTATGTAGTAGATTCTGGTTATACAACACTTCTAGGACTTTTAACTCTATTTAAATGTGAATGCTATCATTTGAACTATTATGGGGGTAGTAGGGGATCACCCAAAACAGCAAAAGAATTGTTCAACCATAAACATTATTCATTGAGAAATATCATCGAGGGGTTATTCGGGACATTAAACGGAGTATCAATTTGGACAAGATGGATAGGAACTTTGCCCTATATGGAGATCCGGAGTACCAATTTTGATCTACACAAGATGAGGTTATAGATGATACATCACCTGATGAGGCAACTGAGATAAATATGATTAGGAAAAATATTGCAAATATGATGGCAAGGGATCACAAAATGCAAGAGATTCCATGACTTAATGTGTTTGTAAACTATGATGAATACATTTCTACTAATCTTATTAAGGTTATCCAATTCTATCTTTATGAGCACAAATGTCATTGAATGCATCATAAATGTGGACAAACATTTGAGAAGCAGATTGTAACCTATCGTCTAGTTGACACTTCAAGACCTACAAATCACCATCCGAAGCTTGCATCCTAGTCAAGAAAGAAAAAAGCAAAAGAGGAGAGGAGAAAGGCCTCCCGTCGTCAAAATTAGACAAAACCTTGTAAGTTTATGTGAAACATTAAGATAAAATACTTTGTAATTCGAAAAGAAGCAAGGTAAAAACCAGCATCAATATGAGATGCATTGAGGGCTCAAAATGCACGAGACCAAGGTCTTTACTAGGTGCTTCAAGAGCATACTATGAACTAAATGCATAATAACAGCAAAGCTATGCCATGCATGCACCATTTCGATAGCCGGAAATTTCCAACCCAAACCCAACATCTATGTTAGGATTAGAAGACTAATTAGCAAGCCACGCATGCACTTGAGTTACGATTTTTTTTTTTTAAGAGTACAAACTTAGTCCCAA
Organism: Eucalyptus paniculata subsp. matutina; assembly: GCA_017140255.1. Lineage (NCBI taxonomy): Eukaryota > Viridiplantae > Streptophyta > Magnoliopsida > Myrtales > Myrtaceae > Eucalyptus > Eucalyptus paniculata. Next base: position 43,379,437 of record CM029439.1, read on the forward strand.
GGAAACCACTACAAATTAATTTGGCTGACAAGATATGTTGTGTTTTTTTCGCAATATTTGGCACACCAAACATTAAAAATCATTATATATATATATATTACTAAGAACTATAGTTCAATATTTCAATATGCAAATACTGCTTCCAACGAGGCACTGCCCAAATTCAATAGGCTATATAAACTACATGAGTAAAGATCCTCACACACGGATATAAGATAATAGCTTAAGCTCCAGACACAACCACCCGTGTTACAGGTTCATCTTCAACTAGAATTCTCACACCTAAGCAAATGTATTATTAATGCAATAAGATTTTGATATTGTCAATTTTATATCATCTCTAATCTATTATTCTAATGTCTTCTCTTTTCTTATTTTTTATTTTTTAAAAAATGAAAATTTGGAATAGAAATTTTTAATTCGTACGAAATGCATTTATTTTTTTTTCTATTCCAAAAATAAAAAATTTATGTAATTATCAAATGTGCTATTTTGCTCAGAAATTGATCCGATGAATAGAAGTAGAAAAGAATTATTTCTGAAAATGAATTGTTTTCCGGAATAGAAATTTTACCATGTGCAGCCTTAGATGATAGAGCAGGAGCTCCAATTCTGATTGCATATTCATGCAATCTGGGCAAAGTGAGAGTTGATTTCACGGATTTCTCGGAGACTTCTTGTCCTCGCATAGGAGAGTGATAATGGGAAGAGACGGCAAACGTTGAGGGGATGGCAAAAGCTTCCGTCTAGATTCTGAAACTTCTATTTAAATTTTTTTTTCTACATTCACATTTATTTTATTGGGATCTATCTCGAGATCGGATTTTTTTATCTGTTCTATGTCAAGACAATACTCGGCCCACCAAGTACAGCCTCATGGTACTTGAGAACGAAGCGAACTGCTTAAGAATAGAAGTTGACTTGTAAAAGAATGAGAATTTGGAATGATTACTCGGTCTTATCTGTCCTTAACGAAAAATAAGAAGCGTCACCACCCTATTATTTTTTAAAGATTTCAATGATGATCTCCTGTCCGTCGACCGACCATCGTCACTTTTGCTGGGCTAAAAGTTGGATGACGTTTCAATGATGAGGCCGGTTTACCTTCCCATTGAGGACTCAATTTAACAATATTTTGTTTGAGTAATTGAAGATATCAAGATTGATATACCAATAGATATGTCAAGCTCTTGAGTGTTTATCTGTAATCTGTTGGCTCAAATGCCCCCTTACAAAAAAATTTCAAACCCTCTTGAATTATTTTATAGGCAAACTTTTAAAAAGCATCCCAACCTTTTCACTATCGATAATTTGTATTCCCACTCCAGAAACCTACAATATGCATCTTCAGTTTGTGAATGCACTTTAAGGGCTTATTTGATAATCTGTCAATTTTTGGCTATTCCTATTCTTTTATTTTTTGGTCTTTTCAATTTAAGAGTTCTTATATGGTGATGCAAACCGTACGATTTAAAAATTGTAGAATGCAAATTATTCTTGCTTAAAAAGGTGGGTCGATCTTTGTTAAAAAGGTTCTATTTATGTGACTCCAATTAGGAGTAAAGAAAAATTTGAATCTTTTTTTGGTAAAAAAAAAAAATGACTCTTTTTGATCTAGTATAAATCGACAATAAATAGTGTAGAGTGTGGGGGAGGTAGCGAGTGTCGATGCCCCCACCCTAGGCCGCTCCAACCATTGCCATCCCAAATTGCTTTGCAACTTTTCATAGGAAAATTATTAATAAAAAAAAATTTAAACCTATTATAATTGTGCCTATTATTGTAATAAAGGAAAATTGACTCTTGATCTAGTATAGATTGACAATAAATAGTGTAGTGTGAGGGTGGTGGCAAGTGCCAATGGCCCCCACCTGAGCTTGCATTAGCCATGGCAATTATGTGACTTATCATGGGAAAATTATTAAAAGAAGGTTTCAACCTATTACAATTACGCCAATTCAATTGTAAAATTTTTTCTTTTTCTTTTCTTTTACCATTTGAGTCATAAACTTTTTGAATATGTGCCAATTTAATTCATCCAATTAATTTCGATCGAAAATCGCTGGCATAAATGCCAATCATCCTACATAGTGTAGCCAGCATTAATGTGGACTGATAATATTATAATATTTTTATAATGTTATTTATTTTTTCTTCTCTTTGTTTTCTTTTTTTTTTGGTCCTTCCTTCTTCCTTAAGCCGATTGTTGAACCTTAGCGACTAGCTTGAGGCGAAGGCCAGCAAGGTCGATCTCACTAGCCTTTAGCAAAGCTCACCCCCACCAATCACTAATGAGGACAACCTCACCAGCTCCTAGCAGGGCGAGACCTCACCAAATCTGGTGAGATCTAGCTTCACTTAGCCACTAGCAAGGTCGAGCCCTCACCATTGTTGGGCAAGACCGACCTCACTAAGGCTGGGGGAGAGAGGCCGGCCTTGCTAGGGGCGAGTAAGGCTTGCCCTTGCAAGTGGCTAATGGGGCAAGCTTCGTGAGATGCTCTCTGGCCCTTGCATCTGGTTGCTCAATGCTGGCCACATCACACAGGACGGCCAACGCTCATATTAGCAGTTTTAGTTGTAGCGGTTTCAGTCAAATGGATTCAATCGGTACAAATGCAAAAGCTTTTAGACTCAATTGGCAAAAAAAGGGTTGAATTGATACAATCATAAGAGATTTATGACATTTTTTTGTAATTTTCCCGAAGTTATTATTGTATTTGAGAATGAAGTGAACTCCTCGAGAATAAAAGTTGACTTTTAAAAGAATGAGAACTAGATCTCTTGAATGATGACTTGGTCTTGTCCGCCCTTACTAGAAAAATAAAAATAATCATCACCATCCTATTTATTTTGAAAGATTTCAATCGTGATCTCTCTTCCCCGTCTTCCAACCATATCATCCCTTCTGCCGGGCTACAAGTTGCATGATGTTTCAATCGATGAAATAAGCAGTTTACTTTGCCGATGAATACTCTCTTCAACAATCTTTGGCTTGAATAGTTGAAACTAAAATCCATACACAAACTGATATATCAATTATCAAACTCTCGAGTGCTTAAACCCTTTTGTAAATCAATTATGTCGATATTAGCATCGTTTTTGGTCCACTCTAGGCCCTCCAATAATCCCATTTTTCTCCTAGTATTCAACCATTAGCGAATGAAGCCTTGCTCCCCCATTTTTTTATATGGTTTCTTGCGCCCTCCTCCTTCCCGACTCGTTCAACTCTCGCACGACAGACCGCTCGTTAAAAACCCCAGTCGTTTCCTCCATGGACTTCCTTACAGAAGACTTCCACACGCAAATCCCCCTTGGCGAAATCCATGGGCAAGGAGTGCTCCTCCGTGGACGACGTAGTGTCCAACCCGCAGCTGCAGCCGCAGCTGCCACCGCCGCTGCTGCCTCAGCCCCCCTCGTGCCGGTGTGGCTCCCCAGAGGACAGCTACACGTCCAGATGGCGTGTCGTTTGATCGGCCACCTGGCGAGCCACCTGCCAACTGGCTCCTTCTTCTCCTTCGAGCTTCTCTCCGGCCTCTCGAGCTGCAAGAACAAGGCGGTGACCATCATGCTCTTGTCCACTTTCGGCCTCGCGTGCTTCTTCTCGTGCTTCACCGACAGTTTCCGCGTCTGCGGCCGAACCTACTTCACGTTCCTCACATGCGATAATAGTTCATGCGGCCAGAGTTGCTCTTGGAATTCTTGCAATAATAACCAACGTCGAGACACGTGTCGTCCGCACCACTGCAATCGTGGCGTCCGGCCGTCGGACTTCATCCACGCCGTCACATCGACAGCAGTTTACGCGGCGTTCGTGTTTTCCAACCCAAACGTGACGGATACGTTTTACCCGTACGCCCCTAACTGGCTACTTCAGTTCCTCCAGTGGCTGCGCCTACTGATCTTCATCCTTGCCGCTGCCGTGTTCTGCAGGTTCCTGACTCGCCGCCGTGGAATCGGCTTTGCTGTCGTTATGGCTCGTCCTTGTAGTTGTAATAAGAGATCGAAGAATTTAAGCTAGGAACGCTCTTCCAGTAAAGCACAAAAGAAGTGACTATTGCATGGTTTGGGGTTTTGCACCTTGCAGTTGTGCTTGAACAATTAGTTGCTGGGGGATGTTATAAGTTTATCTTCTTGTGCCTTCACACTGTAAGCGAATCGTCTTTTTGTACAATTGACTTTCTGAAATGCTTTTATAGAATTGAATCAATGATATATTATAAAATGGAAAACTGTAATGTAGACCCCAAGACAAAAAGAATTCGAACCCTGTGTATTTTAATTGTGCCGTGGTTGAGTCAACAAATCATTTCAACAACGGAAGAGTTCACGCACTATTTTGTTCGATGTCATGCTCGAGAGATCGCTTGTGGAGTTGAAACTTTTAAAGATAATTCGAACCGCATGCTAGTAGGTACCGGAAAGGGTACATGAATATATAGATTTCAAAGTAAAGCAAATCAGAGCAAAGTAAAACCCAGATTACTACAAAATGAAGTCAAATTGAAAAAACATGAAGGGTCAACAGAGCAACAATAGGGTTAAGCACATACTCATTCTATAAGAGCTGTCAAGTCAAATAATCGATGGTTGATCGCTAGATCCAGTATCTTCATCAATAATAAATACACGACAAGAAAACACAAACTAAATCAACAAAAGAGGGAGGGGAGCCCTTGTGGCTGAAGGTTGAAGAATACGATGAAAATAGAAGAGAGATATAGAAAAAAGACTTTTTCGCTCCAAAAAATCGTTTCGCGGAAAATAACTTCCAGGAAAATATTTTCCGAATTTTCCGGTGTTCGGATGGCGGAAAACACACGGTCAACGGAAAATATTTTCCGTTGACCGGAAAATCCTTCAGGAATGAGCGGAAAATGTTTTCCTCTTTTGAAAAGAGGAAAACATTTTCCGCAGCTCTGGTGCTCCCGCTGCTCTTTCCTCCTCTCTCTCTTTCTTGCTCTCCCCGCAGAGGAGGCTTCAACGACGTCCTTCCGGGATCGGCCTCCGCCCTCCCCGGCCACTCCTCCGCTCCGCCCGCCCGCTCCGGTCGAGAAGCCACCGCCGCCGCCACGCTCCGTTTCCCCGGCGGCTTGAAGCCGCTCGGGAGGATCCAGCTCAAGAGGGAGCACCGCGGCGGCGCCGAGAGGCTCGCAGGGAGCCCGCCGTCCGGGCCGGCCGCTCGTCGTGCGGCCGCGAGCCGTGAGCTCGTCGGATCCGCGGCGGAGCTCGGGGCTCGCCGGATCTAACGGCGAGCTCGGGCTCCGATCCGGCGAGCTCGAGCTCGCCGCGGATCCGCGCGCTCGGGTGAGATCGGCCGAGCCTCGAGCTCGCCGGATCGGCGGCGCAGCTCGTGGCGCGCCGAATCCGGCGACGAGCCGGAGTCGCCAGATCCGGCGAGCTCGGGTGAGATCGGCCGAGCTCGATCTCACCCGAGCTCGCCGGATCCGGCCACCGGGTCTTGGTCGGCCGCCGGGAGGAAGGAGGTGGCGGCGACGGAAGCCGCTCGGGAGGAAGGAGGTGGCGGCGGCGGAAGCCGCTCGGGAGGAAGGAGGTGGCGGCGGCGGAAGGAGGAGGAAGGAGGCCATGGCGGACGACGCTGCTCGGGAGAGGAATCGGGAGGAAGAAGAGACGGAAGGAGGAAGGAAAAAAAAAATAATAATAAAAATTTCTATTTTAAAATAAATTTTTGGGTCTATTAAAAATATTAAAATTTAATTTTTGATAATTTTTTCCAGGAAAATATTTGAGCTAACGAACAGTGGAAAATATTTTCCACTCAAATTTTAGATGTTGGCCGAACACCGGAAAATAGAGTCATTTTCCTGGAAAATAACTTCTAGGAAAATGTTTTCCAGAAACATGATATTTTCCGTGAAACGAACGGAGCCTAAGGGGAAAAAACAAATAAATTTTTTTATAGAGATTACTACCAAAAGAAAAGGTTTTATACCACGGAAAACCAGCAAATAAATGGAAGGTGCATATGGAGCTGGATATTATATTGTGTCAATTGAGCAAGATCTATAGTGACTTAGAGTAGAAACCAAACAACAAAGTTTCTAGGTTTCTTGGAGAAACTTGGGGCCCAAAATTGGCTGTTACTATCTTGGCGGGTTAAGGACTATTAAGCTAGTCAGACCCAAACGTAAATCACCTATGCAGAAACATAATCTTCTATCAATTAGTCATTAAGAACATATATTGAGAATTTTTTTTGGTCAAAAAAAAATTGTATTCATTACTCACAATGACACATGAGAGCTACTTATACTTTGTTGTAAATCCAAGCATAGCAAAAACTCAAAATACTGCTAAACAAAGCCAAATCTAAAAGATAAAGAGGTTTAATAGAATATCAGCAAGGCTAAGTACATGCTTGCTCCACAAAAATGAATCTATCAAGCTAAATAATCGACGATCAATCTCTAGATCTCATATCCTTGTCAGTAATGAGTACACGCCAAAATTCTTTCTTGGGTAACTACCACTTTGCCAAAGAGCGATGCACATTGTTTAGCTTCCTTTTACACCATTGCCGTATGAAAATAATCAAAATAAGTTTAGCAAAACACAAATCTAACATTTGGGAGAGTAAATAGTGAGACGCTAGAGCTCCTGCAATCACCTTTGAAGCTAGCTGTAAAGCACTTGCACATGAACAAAGCATTAGAATATCAAATCCCCAAAAACATATTATTGAACTTCCAAACCTATGGCTCCTAGATTAAGAACTAGATCAGGATGTTCAAATTCTTATATTGAGAAGTAGATCAGGAGGAAAGAGTTTTTAGATTTAGATCGAGAGGGAAGAAAGATAAGAAAAGAACAAGAAAGCACAATCAAAATCAACAAAAGAGGGAGCGGAGGGTGAGACTAACTTGAACCCTCCCAATATGGCTAAAGGTTGAAGAAGATGATAGAGAGAAAAGAGGGAGAGGGAAGCAGGAGACACAGGAACTCAAAAGACGTACTAAAGTAAATAATAAAGGAGTTAAGAAGATAGAAATTATGCAAATCAGATTTATAGTGGTTTGACCTTTTACTTGACCTACTTCGCTCTCCTAACTGTAACAACCTTAATAAAATGGTAATCCATTATGAATCCTTGAGATTTTACTACTTGTAGATAGTGCTACGTCTACACAAAACTTTAGGAGTTCCTTTCTACAAGCTCAAGTACCTCTCGCGATACTATATCACGCTTGTGTTGGCATGGAAGTATTAAAAGAGGCGTTTTTTTAAAAAATTATTATAAAAAAAAAAAAAAACTAAAATGCTAATAGCTACGATTTCAATACTAGCATTTAATCCGTGGTGAATGAAAAGGATCTCATATTGCAAAATGGTGAAAAAAAAAAATCTATTTAGGGCCTCTTGGTTTTACCAAAAAAATATGTACCATTTCTAAAAAAAAATTCTAGAAAGTCATTTTCAAGAAAGATGACTTTATTTTTTGTGTGTGGCTAAAACCTGAAAAAGATCTAGAGAGTATTTTCCATCATTTGATAGGGAAAATCATGTGGGGAAATTTATCCAAAAAAAAAAATCTTATTTTTTAATTATTTTTATTTTTTAAAATTATTTTTATATATTTTGATATGTGTTGTCTTTTCCTTTCTTCTCTTTCTGTTTCTTCCTTGATCAATCCAGCCATAGCAACAAAGTTAGTAACCGGCCATAGGCAAGCTCAAGCCTCGCCCAAGGCCAGTGAGGTTCAAACTCGCTAGATTCCGACAAGCTCACCTAATCTAGCAAGGCTTGAGCCTACCACTAGAGGTCACGAGCTCCCAACCTTGGATGAGCTTGAGCATCATCGCTAGAGGCCGCAAGCTCACTCAATCTAGTAAAGCCCTAGCTTGCTTAGCTTGCTAGCCAGGTGATGGACTGAGGAAGAAGCAAAAAGGATAAGGAAGAAAGAAAAAGGAAATGAAGGAAAAAAAAAAAGAGAAAAGAAAAGAAAATTAAAAAAAAAAATCAATTTTTTAAAAAAATATACTTTTATAAGAACAAACGTTTCATTAACCAAGGACCCAAGCCGAAGCGTCGAGGACTCGAGCGTGGCCTTCGTGAACCCAAGCCTGAGGGTCAATATCAGAGCTCAAGCATCTGGGACTCGAGTGTGGCCTTTATGGACCTAAGTTTTGGTATCAAACCATTAGGTATAGGCACTTAGGGTTCAAGCGCAACCTCAATGGACCTAGATGTGGGCACCAGGGGCCTCGGCCTGAGCATCGAGGTCCCAGGCTTAGCCACTAAAGACCTTGTCCCAAACGCTAGGACTTGGGAACCAACATTAGAGTTTCTTTGCCCAAGCATTGAGTTTCAGGTTCAAGCGTTGATATTTATTCATATTTTGAAAAACATTTTCCGATTCTTTTAAAGATGAATTCATACTCTTGAATTTAAGTTTTTGTAGAAAACCTTTTTCTATTAACTCATTTTCCTACGTGAATCAAATACCGAAAAATGAGAGAAATGTTTTCCCTAAAATAAACGAAACCTTACAATAGTTATATTTAAGTGGTATACAACATTGCATAAGTTGTTGGGAGCACATAATAACTATTCTATTTTTCTATTTTTCTATTTGTCTATTCTCGGGAGCAAGTTTAAAATAGAATTACGTTTGGTAATGCAATTTTATTTTTCCATTTTCGGAAAAAAATTTACTCAAAAAATAGGTTTAAAACAGATGTCACAAGTAATTTTTTTACTTTTTTTTATTTTTGAAATAAAAATAAAAAAATAAAAACTCTTCTCATCACTCATCCTCACTATTAGCCAATCGCCACCACCTACCATCCACCATCATCTAGAGGAAAAAAAATTGTGTCATTATTAAAGAAATTTCTATTTTGGGAACTGAAATTTTGTATTCTTATAAAATACATATTTTTGTTTAGAAACTCGTTCAGAAAATAAAAATAGAAAAATCAATTTCTGAAATAAAATGGATATCATTGATGTCCTAAATTCATATAACTGTATTTTGAGGAACAAGCTCACCTAACATGGCATCCAAATGTCTATAATTATCCAAATGTCTATAATTACCACATTATCGATCTACCTAATCAATGGCGTTGGACTCTCTGCTTAACTGTCTACCTCGTGTCATTATTAAATATTCCTTGAAAGCCATGGCATTGGCGGGCGCACTTTGACTACCTTAATCGACTTCTTCCTTTCAAGCATGATTGACTTACCATGTTTCCCATTATGGTAGCAAAAATTAATAAAAGAAATAATCTAAAAGGAAATTAATGCGGTACAACCTACTCCGTTGACTTCCTTTTTGGAAGCATCATTCGCAATGTGATACGCGGGCTCCCACGAGAACTAGTGGAAAAGGGGGTTTAAAAAGAGCTAGTCATGCCTCATTGTATTTTGCATCAATGTTTGTGCAAACTTCACGGTCCAGTAATTATTGAGCCTGTATATATAAATATACAAACAAAATCAAGTCCTTAGAATCGTCGACTCGATGTTGAATTATTGTGCTTCAACTAATTAACGATTCTAGCCAAACATCGTAGTTCTTGTTCTTCGAATTGAGATGCGATTTTGCTCCAAGGAATTATAACTTGATAATCAAGTTCTAAAACTGATGAGATGAATCTATTAATAATGATACGAAAAAAAATCCAAAAGAATAACAGCCAAGGTTTGATTGACAAAAGAAAAATACATTGCTGAGAAATGACTGAAAATCTACTTTCAAAATTGACTGAGAAAACGGATCTTGAACAAGTCCTTAAAAGTTTCATTCTAGTTCAATGTGCACCTCTAGAACTCCAGGATTAAAACATCAAGAGGTTCCTAGGGAAGACAAAATACAGAGGGGAATTTTGGAGATATTAGGCATGCAGGCACCAGCATGTTAAAATAAAGAACAAAATCCTATCAACCCACCTGGATTGCTAGTAACCATGGTTACAAGAAATCTACTTTTGAAAATGACTAAAAAATAAATTGCCATGGAATAAAGTGGATTTTACGAAAGTAAATCTTGTTCTACAAACGTTTGGCCATGTCCCTCTCCAGATGCACTTCTTTCTCTCATAATTGTTCCTATTCATTACAATAAAAAAATTATTAAATTTTTAGGGTCAATGTTATGAAATACCCAAACTGATACATTTATAACAAATTTACCATATGTTAGTTTTCATTAAATTTTACCATCAAATTGCTAAATTGGATGACATATGCAGTTGACAAATATACCAATTCGGAGTTTTACCCTCCCTTTAGTTTAGGGTTTTCATGGTGTTAATCAAATTTAGCAAAAACTAATTGGGGAAAAATTCATTACAAATATATCAGTTTGTGATTTTTGATAGTCAAGAAATTAGTTTGTAGCAAATTTGTCACGGGTTTATTAATTTGGGATTTTCGTGATATTATAACTCAACCTATTCACACTTTTAGGTTTCATGGTTGGCCACAACAAAGGGCATGGCGAGCATTGGTTTGGTGCTCATGACCCGGTCATATGCGCTACTTGTGCATTTGACTTGGCCCAGCTCGTGAGCCCGGCCTTGGCGATGACCTTGGCCTTGTCGTGGTGAGTAGGCTTGTGACCAAGAACGTGTTCTAGGCACAAGGATGGCCTCAGACTAGGGCAGCTAACGAACAATAAGGTCGAGAGAATCTAGGGATGCCCGAGCAACTGGCTTGTAACTGCCTGACAATTATAATGATCTGGATTGCATGTTGTTACCGTATGTTCCTTGTGTATAAATGAGCCCGGGACTTGTTGGATCATCGGTTTGAATCAGTAAAACTGTTGAAAGTGTTCCAGCATCTCTCGTGCATTTCATCAAACTAAATTCCTTCAATATCCATAAAGTTGATGATATTCTTGATAATTTGGTTTCCGATTGTACGACACTCGTTGGCGATGGCCGCAGCGGTTCTTCTGTACTCGTCATCAGTGACTTGTAGTCTAAACATTTTTAGTGTCTTATGATGGCTAACATAGATCTTCAGACAATTAATTAACTCCTCTCCTCAATATCTTAGACGCGGAGATTGTGGTGGACAATTTCTCATTTTCTCCGCACTTTCAAACTTTATTCTCACGAAGGTGAACTATTGCGAGGAACTTGGTCTACTAAGTAGTTTAAATAAAAGTGGCAGATTACACAAAACTTCCCGAACATTGGAGGGGATAAGTATACTAATGGTGCCATAAGTTGTGTACGGTGCTCACTTTGGTGTCAAAAGTTTCCGTTGGATCACTGAAGTGCCAAAAAATTTGAAAAACGCTCGCTTTAGTGCCACCGCCAACAAAATTGGCCGGAAATCCGACGTGGCCTTTTTTTATTAATTTTTGACGCCGACGTGGCTTGTCGGAGAGTTGAGTCAGCATCCAAACACCAAAACGACACCGTTTGGCATCTTTCCCCCAACTTTGAAACCCTAATCCCCAAATTGAGAGAGAGGGAAGGCTCGTCTCCGTGTCTTCTTCTTCCTCGAAGACCCACACCAGCAACGGCACTGGCACGGCACCAGCAACAGCACCGGCAGCACACCAGCAACGACACCAGCAACGCACCAACAGCAGCAGCGCACTAGCAGCCCCTTCGACCCATCTTCTTCCTCCTCCTCCTCCTCCGCCCTCGCCTTCGATTTTTCCTGCAACAATTTCAGTCTCTCCTCGCTCACCTGGTCGAGCAACTACAATGGTGGCTGAGCGACGGTGGCCGAGCAGCGACGGTAGCCGAGCGACGGCGGGCGAACGACGGTGGCCGAGCGGCGGAAACCCTAATTTTTCCCCATGTAAGCTAAACGGCATCGTTTCTATGAAGCCATCCATGTAGGACGGCAAAACGACGTCGTTTTCTTAAGGAGGACCGAAAACGACGTCATTTAAAGGCCTATCGATTTAAAAAAAAAAATATATCATTTTAGCCGGAATCTTTCGCCGGTGGCCGAAATCTTTCGCCAGTGGCACCAAAGTAAGCGTTTTTCCTCCGATTTGACACTTAAATGATCCGACGAAAACTTTTGGCACCAAAGTGAGCACCATACACAACTTATGGCACCATTAATGTACTTATCCCACATTAGAGTAGTATATGTTTGTCCTCAAGGTTTGAACTATTGCGAATTATTTCTTGAACTTTCATTTTGTTAGAGCCGTTAATAGTGTTATATTTTCCGTTAACATATGCACATGTAAATGTATATTTTTATCTCTCTCTTTTCTTTCCTCTTTTTTTTTTGGTAAAAATCTCTTTTACCCTTGATTTTTGTAAAAATGAAAGAAAATGGAGAAAGATATAGATATTGTATTTAATCTAAAAGTTTAAGAGAATTTATGAAAAAATTAATAGAACTACTAAGATATTTTAAGAAAAAGAAACGCTATTAAGTAAAACGGAGAAATGCCTCAATAACAAAAAAAAAAAAAAAAAAAGTCAAACAAGGATAATTGGATACTCGTTCTTATTTTTAAATGCTAATGGAACGTATGATCGATCGCCGAGAAGTATTTAAGGCATCACCCTATCATTTAATCATTTTCTTTCATTAGCCAAGGACATCATTTCCTTTTAAACATTTTCAAATATTTTTGTTGATCAATCTGTTTTTTTTACTTCAATTAACCCTTTAAATATGCATAATATATAATCATTTTCGCCATTTCACTTTTTTGTTATTGAGGCATTCTTCTTCTTCTTCTTCTTCTTCTTCTTCTTCTCCTCCTCCTCCTCCTCCTCCTTCTGTTGCTCCTTCTTCTTCTGCTCCTTCTTCTCCTTCTCCTTATTCTCCTTCTGCTGCTTCTGCTTCTTCTCCTCCTCCTCCTCCTCCTCCTCCTCCTCCTCCTCCTCCTCCTCCTCCTTAATTTGTGTTTATTACTTTTCTTAAAACATCTTGCTTAGTTATATTAAAGTGGCTATACTTGTCATTTCTTTAAAAAAAAAAAAAAAAGAGGCAAAGATTAAGTATTTGGCCGTGTTCAATTTCACAAGCTTTCTTCTATATGATCTCCATACGTCAATAATTGAGGAGTAAATTGTTATGTCTCTGACCCAAGAAAAAAAATATTATTATATCAAAAGGAAGAGTGCAATTTGTTCTTGCATTCCACGCACCACAACTTTTAATATCTTTCGACCTCTTTTTATGCACAACCGTCTAAAGTGAAATGATTTGATCAATCTGAAAATGAAATATAATTGAATATTGTCCACAAGTGAAAATTTATCCATGAGAGCGATGGGGGTATGGACCGAATTTGTTGCTCTATGAGACGCCCATCAAGCGAGATGGAAGAAGCTATAGTGACATATATCCACATTTATATTTGCTATCTATGAAAAGATTTCGTGACAATTATCAATGAATTTTATCCTTACATTTTCATAAATTACCGTTGGGACGAATAAGTTCTAATTTAGCTGTAAAGATGTGTTACTAATTTATTCACTTAGTGCTAACCTCGCATGGGGTTAAATGGAAGTTTAGGATAAAAGCATGGATTTTTTTTTTTTTTTTGGGTGGTGGAAAGGTAAAAATATGGAATTGAAAGGGTGCTGGATTCACTTCAAAATATGGAGAGACCAGTGAAAGATTGCTTTATTTGTTATTTCTTTGTGTTGCATCTTTGTCCAATTATATTTAACACAACTCCCACGTATCTCAATAATCTTTTTGTGCATGTTAGCTCCAACGTCAAGCATGCTCTTCTCCCTTAATCAAGATCTTAACTCATGGGAAGAACTCTGTACTTGAGTCTTCATCTCATTATTTGTGAGGATCGCCACAGCCTCGATGCTCACCATCATCCCCAATCTCTCCTGCCAAACCGAACAATAAAGGCTGTCCTGGCACTGCATTGCTATGACATAACACTTGCTTCAGCCCCCGATCTTTTTCACTGGATCGAAGCATGAAATCACCGCAAAAAAACAATATTACTCACAAGATTTTTCCATCGAGAATTTCACTAAACACCAAACCAAATACATAATGAGAGCCATTCACCAATCAATCATCGATTTTGATATCACTTATTAAAAGAAGCAACGGAAGTCTAATACTTTTCCTTTAGCAAGACCATCAAAATAGAATTAAGTCCGAGCATATTAAACATATCTAGTAAGAATCAACTTTTATTAAAACAACTTAAAATAATGTAATTACGGACCCACAATGATATTTTAATCGTACTGCACCACATCATATCTCTGATATAAGAAGTTATAATATAATTTACACGCGCATCTCAAGCTAATATTATTTTCCATTTACTAGCAAAAAAAAAGGGTTAGTGTAATTTTGCCAAAAACCATGAGAGGCAAAGATTAAGTATTTGGCCGCGTTCACTTTCACAAGCTTTCTTCTATATGATCTCCATACATCAATAATTGAGGAGTAAATTGTTATGTCTCTGACCCAAGGAAGAGTGCAATTTGTTCTTGCATTCCACGCACCACAACTTTTAACATCTTTCGACCTCCTTTTATGCACAACTGTCGAAAGTGAAATGATTTGATCAATCTGAAAATGAAATATAATTGACTATTGTCCACAAGTGAAAATTTATCCATGAGAGCGATGGGGCATGGACCGAATTTGTTGCTCTATGAAAAGGCCATCAAGCGCGATGGAAGAAGCTATAGTGATATATATCCACATTTATATTTGCTATCTATGAAAAGATTTCGTGAAAATTATCGATGAATTTTATCCTTACATTTTCATAAATTACCGTTAGGAAGAATTAGTTCTAATTTAGCTGTAAAGATGTGTTACTTTCGCTTCACAAAATGGAGAGACAAATGAAAGATTGCTTTACTATTATTTCTTTGTGCTGCATCTTCATCCGATTATATTCAACACAACTTCCACGTATCTCAATAATCTTTTCGTGCATGTGAGCTCCAATGTCAAGCATGTTCTCCCTTAATCAAGATCTTCACTCATGGGAAGAACTTTGTACTTAAATCTCCATCTCATTATGTCTGAGGATCACCACAACCATGATGCTCGCCTTCATCCCTAATCTCTCCTGCCCAACCGAACCATAAAGGCTTTCCAAGGATCACGTTCGCTTCAACCCCCCCCCCCCCCCCCCGCCCTCACCATCTTTTTCGCTGGACCAAAGCATGAAGTTGCCGTGAAAAGCAAAATTACTCACGAGATTTTTCATCAGGAATTTCACCAAACACCGAACCAAATACATACTAAGAGCCATTCACCAATCAAAAAGAGCAACAAAACTCTAATACTTTTCCTTTAGCAAGTCCATCAAAATATAATCAAGTCTGAGCATATTAAACATATCCAATGAAAACCAACCTTTACTAAAACAACTTAAAATGATGTAATTACAAACCCACAATGATATTTTTCATCGTATCGCACCACATCAAATCTTTGATATAAGAAGTTATAGTATAATTTATACGTGCATCTCAATGTAATATAAAAAAAAAAATGGTTTATTTCCCTTGAGAAGAATGGGACATGTATTGCCAACCTCAAAATGAAAAATCCCCAAGAAATCTTAGGGGGAGAGGGAGAGAGAGAGATAAAAGAGAAATAGCTGATAAGGGATTTCACGGGGCAACAACGATTGGACCAGACAAGCCCTCTCCTCTCAATCCATTCGCTTCGAGATAAGCCGGGGCCCACCACCAATCCTCCACCACAAACCTCCAGCGCCCCCCCGCCGCTCCTCCCCACCGCATTACCGTGCGCCCGCCAATCTCCACCGTCCATCCGCATCCGTCCTCGCCCAATCGCGTCCCCCCATGCACACGATTCGCGGATCGCGACGCGCTGCACTGGGGCGCGAAGCAGGGGATCGCGGGGAGCAGCGGGCGCATGATAGCGCCGCCGGCGCAGGATAAATTTCTATCTACAGGCGATATGAGGTCTCACGCAAGCCACTGATACTGCACTCTCTCTCTCTTCTTTCTCTCTCTTCCCTTCTCCTTCCTCCTCCGGCAACCATGGAGTCGCGAGTGCTGTCGCGCGCCGCCGCCGCCGCCGCCCTCCCCGCCGTCCCCCGCCTCCGGCGGCTCCCGCGGGAGGGCCCCTGCTGCGTCGCCGCCCCCGCGAAGCCGGTCGTCGGCGGGGAGGGCGGGAACCTGATCTGGGGGAGGCAGCTCCGGCCGGCGCTGTTGCTGCTCGAGGGCCCGCGCGGCGCGGCGAGGAGGGAGACCCTCCTCCGGCCGTGCCCCGCCGCCGCCTCCTCGTCGCCGGCCGAGGGGGGCGATTCCGCCGGGTGAGGTCCGTCCCTCCGTTTCATTTTAAGCTCAGGGCCAGCGCCCGAGTTCCCCTGCTGACATTCTTCTTCCCTTTTGCTCATTGCAGCGAGGCGAAGATCGCGCCGGTCGGTTTCTTTGAGAAGTACCCGGCGCTCGTCACCGGCTTCTTCTTCTTCATGTGGTAAGCGTCCTTCTTCTTCTTCTTTACGCAAGAGAATTAGATTCCCGCGAGCCGTCGCTAAGCTGGGCCCCGGTGCGAACGGCGCACGTTAGCGCGCCGCGCGAGATCATCGGGTGCTCGTGCGGCCAACTGTCGAAACCGTCCACTGGGCGTTCAAACCCTGCCCGGTCGGATGGGCCGTCGTGAATTTACCGGAATGCCCCTGACCGTTGCTGCTGTTCTGGTCGGTTTGCAGGTACTTCTTGAACGTGATATTCAACATCCTGAACAAGAAGATATACAACTACTTCCCCTATCCTTAGTAAGTCCGAAGTTTTCAATGATGAGATGCGGTTGCGATTTGTGTGGATTGAGGATGATGGGTGACGACGGTTTGGTTTGGTTTGGTTTTGTTTTGTTGTGTGTCTGTTGGACTGTGCAGCTTTGTGTCGGTCGTGCATTTGGCTGTGGGGGTGGTGTACTGTTTGGTGAGCTGGGCCGTGGGCCTCCCGAAGCGAGCTGTAAGTCCAGACCCAGAATTATATTCGTTCATTCATTCATCTACCCTTCTTCTTTCGGCCTTATAATGATGAATCTAAGCATGAAGTCCAAAGCTTTCAGAGCTTGATTGCAACAGGAAACACCGGAAACTGTGAAATTGCAGTGTAAAGATTCACAAATTCTGCATAGTCAGTTCTGGGATGACAGAGACAGACGACTGCCATCTCTTTCGTTTTCCCCGTGTGGCTTAAGGACTTGAAGTTGGCATTTTTAGTTCATAATCGTCCGTCCAATGATGATTTGATTAGGCCCAGTTCATTCTTAAAAGGAAATCGAATGGCAATCTTTCCTTTAGTTAGCAAATGGTCCTGCATTAATCTTGTGCTGAATGGGGTGATGGTACAAGTGTATTTGTGATAAGTGTTCCTGCGTTATTGGTTGATGTGTGTGCACCAAGATTTTACTTGAAGGGATGTATAAAATATGACCTCCTTTTACCTTATGGAAATCGAAGTAAATACACGCCTTGAGCTTCCATTTTTTTAGCTGTCTCCAGCTATTTTGGCCGGTTCCTTCTTTCTTGTCTGTCATTAGCATCGTGTGGTGATTGGTGTTCGAAGGCCTTCAAGCTTAAAATTGAAGAGGTTAAATCTCCATGTACTGTTATTATCTTTTTTCACTGTTTTGGTTGAGCCAAAGTTGCATGATGGTGATGTTTCTTTCTATTTTTGTTGCCCTGTGTCATTTTAGCATGGTTGATTACATGATAGTTGAATCTCGAAAGTGCAATTCCATTCTGTGCAAAATGTCATATTAACCCTTGCTGTTATCTGCTACAGTCAATTAGGTTCAAGGTTGTATTGAATCTATATCTTTGTTTCACCCCTGCCATCATTAATTTCTGCAACATTATCTTTTTTTTCCAAACTATAAAAGCTGTCGGTTCTATGTGCAGCCGATTGATGCAAACCTCCTGAAGCTGCTTATCCCTGTTGCTGTTTGCCATGCACTTGGTCACGTTACCAGCAATGTTTCCTTTGCGGCTGTTGCCGTTTCCTTCACGCATACCATTAAAGGTAAAATTGCATTTATTTTTCTGATAGGTATTAAAAGATAAAGATTATGCCCTCTTTTCTACATCTTCTTCCTGTTAGTTTTATAATATTCTACTTCCTGAATTCCTGCTATATTGATTTCAGCTCTTGAGCCATTCTTCAATGCTGCTGCTTCTCAATTTATACTTGGACAACCGATCCCCTTTACCTTGTGGCTATCTCTGGCTCCCGTCGTCATTGGTCAGTTCTACCTTCTCTGACTGTTGTTTTGGAATCAATGGCAGACAACCATGTTTGAGTCACATCATTCGACTTCAAATCTCTAGTCTGGGAGGTCTCCACTTACATGGATTTAGCTCCTTGATGACTGCTATTCATGTAGCTTACTTAACACAGACAGGCATGCGTGCACTCACGTAGGTAGTTAGGCTGGTTTATGTATTTAGATGTGTTGGAGTCAGCTGCATGGTGGATTTTGTGAGTATTTGGAATTGTAACTTGTAAATGCTGGGGCTTGATTTATCATCCAGGTGTGTCCATGGCATCATTGACTGAACTCTCTTTCAATTGGACTGGATTTATTAGTGCTATGATTTCCAACATTTCATTCACTTACAGAAGCATATACTCCAAGAAAGCCATGGTGAGGTTCAGTTATACCATTATCATTCTTTTTTTTATATTTCAAGTTGTCATTTTTTTTTTTATTGTCTAACTCAAAAGTATCTTTGGTGTATATTTGCTCACCTTCTCTGCAGACTGATATGGATAGTACAAATGTCTATGCCTACATTTCCATCATCGCCCTCTTTGTCTGCATTCCACCGGCTATTATTGTGAGTAATGCTTGTGTTATTTTATCCTGATTGGTGTAATTATGAGTGATAACTTAAAGTCGAAGCCTCAAAATTCATACTAGTGTTTTGTTATGTGAAGATTGAAGGACCTCAACTGATGAAGTATGGCTTCAATGATGCACTTGCAAAAGTGGGTACGACCAAGTTTGTTACTGATCTCTTTTGGGTGGGAATGTTTTACCACCTCTATAATCAGGTACTATTCCTCTAATGTCTATCTGACTTGTATGACTCGAGAATATCTTTTGTCAACTGACTTTTTGTGGACAAAGTAACAAATTTGCAAGTTACTTAGTATCAAGTCGAATGGTACTAATAAATGACAAACATTTTCATTTTATTTTTCTTAGTTGGCCACCAATACCTTGGAACGAGTTGCACCTCTAACACACGCAGTTGGAAATGTCCTCAAACGTGTCTTTGTGATCGGCTTCTCAATCTTAGCTTTTGGTGAGTATGCATCTAAGTTCTGTTTAATTAGTTTTTGCTTCCTTTTTCCCTCTTTACCATTCGATTAGAAATCCTAGCAACAATGGGATACTGATTAAGTGCTTTCCTTACAGGTAACAAGATCTCAACTCAAACTGGTATTGGCACTGTAATTGCAATTGCTGGAGTTGCAATGTACTCCTTCATCAAGGCAAAGATGGAAGAAGAGAAACGGGTGAGTCTCGACCACCAGCGTGACATTCGACTTATATGCACCAACAATAGACCAATTTCATCGTCTCTTAACTTTTTGGTCTTGTTTGGTTAGCAAAAGAGTGTTTTTGAGTCTGCAGAAAGCTTGGGTTGTGTATAATTAATCTTTTATGGCATGAATTGAGGCTCAAGCCAGTGTTACTAACTTCTGTATGCACTTGGACTTTAATTGCAGCAAATGAAATCGACTTGAGAAGAAGGGAGACAAGGAAGCGGACCGACAGACCTTGTTGTAGGCTTTGTGTACTTTCCCTCAAAAGATAAAAAAGGAAAAAAAAATCCGAATAAGACAATTAAGTTATTTTTTTTTCCTGATAATTTTCTTGAATTCAGAAGCATTGAACTATTGCCGTTGTACAATCATCCCTTGTTACCCAGAATAATGTATCATCTGCTCTCTTGTTGAGATTATGCGAGTAGAGAACGTAAACTGCCGTCTTCTTGCCCCAAAACCTGTCGACATGTTTGTCCAGAGGATGACCCTGCCGAGAATAGATTCTAGTCAGTCAGGCGAACTGAGAAGAGACACTGCAGTACAGAGAATAACTAGGGACTTCAGACTGAATGAGTTAGGTTTGATGCAGTCATGAGGATGGCTCGGGACGGGACGGGGCAGGGCGGGGCGTGGCGGAGTGGCTCTCCCGGTGGTGTTGCTCCACGCCGTGGCCCCAAGTTCTTCTCCCCATCCGCGCCTCTTTGCCTCGAGTAAGGACCCTTGTTGCCCACAAAACAGAACTTGAAGTTAGCACAAACTAGTACGACGGAGTCATTGAGATTGAAAGAGATGGTATGATGATGCTCGTGAGAGAGGATAGCCAGTTGAAGGCAAGGTCATCGTTTTTAGGTTGAATGTCAAAATGGGATCTAAGGTAATAGTCATTAGTATCCCAACTTTTCGATCGTTTCAAACTAAGTCCCTAAGCTATTTTCATGTATTCACACCATCAAACGTTGCATCATTTAGCATTATTAGAATTTGCTGAAATGGCTATCATGTAGTAACGTTCACAATTAGTAGAGAAAATTGTACACATGGATTTGAAAAATTTGGGGAAAAGTATTAAAAATGTCATAAACTTTTTTGTATTTATGCCAATTTAGTTCTAAATTTTTTTTGTATCAATTTAGTTATAAACATTTTTACGTTGTGCCAATTCAATCTTTTTCGGTTAATTTTGGCTATATTTTGCTGACTAAAAGCACCAATGGTAACGTGACATGATTGATGTTGATTTGGATAATTTTTAATAATATTTTAATAATTTTAAATTTTTTATTTTCTTTTTCATTTTTCATTTTTTTTAATTTTCCTCCTCCTTCCTTCAACCAATTGTTGGACCTCAGCAACCGATCAAAGGCGACGAGTAGCGAGGGTGGCCTCATGTTGGGCGGTGAGGCTTGCCCTTGCGCCACTAGTGAGGGCTTGAGCCTCGCCAGATCTTGCAAGGGTGAACCTTGCTAGCCTAGCGCGAGGTTGCCCTCGCAGCCAATAGCAAGGGCTCGAGCATAGCTATCTATCACCTATGGCAGGTCGCCAAAGTCTGACAACCAATTGAAAGGAGAAGAAGGAAAAAAGAAAAAAGAAAAAAATTCGAAATTTTAAAATATTATTAAAAATTATCCATATTAATGCTTCCGCACAAGTAAAAATCCGGCCAAAATTAATCGGAAATGACAGAATTGACACCAAGTAAAAATATTTAAAACTAAATTGGTACAAAAAAACAAGATTCATAACTAAATTGGTATAAATGTAAAAAGTTTGGTTCTTTTTTTTAACACTTTTCCCGAAAAATCTGATATATTAGAGAAAGTTTGAAGAATAAGATGGTATTATTTATCGTGAACAAGATGGTATTAGCTATCGAGCACACTTCGGGCTTCTTCCCTTGGGTGCAATGCTTTGATTATCAGTATAATCATAATCTGGTTAGGATAAAAAAAATGAGATGTTAAATCTTTGTCGGAAGAGAGTGCGCAAGAGTAATCTCAGCAAGAGCTGAGGTTAACAAAGAGGCCAAGCACCCTCCAGCGACGGTGGTGCAGCCACTGGCCAGCATCGAGCTAAGGTTCACGAGCGCCGGCCAACCCTTGCTCGTCGCCGTCATCTGGTGCCATTGTCGAGCGAGGGCCGACCACCATCCCGGAGACTTCTATGGTGGCGCGCAATGGTACCATCACCGTGCGAGGGCCCTTGCCATGTCCCTTTTGCTGAGGGCCGGCTGCCCTCTCCGAGACCGTGGTCAAAGTCGCCGCCGTTCCCTCACACACACACTCTCTCTTCCCTTCTGGGTATCATTGAATAGTCATTTGTTTGGTCGTGACATTAGTTTACTCGTGCTCTTCATTTGTACTATACTTTGAAATTCTGCTGACATAATCAGTAGAGTTGTTAAAATCGATCATAAATTCATTTAGTGACTAAGTTGTTGGATAGGTTAGTTTATTCAGTATTAGAATCATAAAGACTAATATAATATAGATATTAAATGAATTTACAATTTACTTAAATAAAATCCATATTTATGATTTTCTCTTCACTTTCTTTCGCCTTTACTCAATCTTGCTCTTTCACTTTAATTTGGGTATAAATTTTTCTACATAAAGTCCAATATAAATATTAAATGAATATACAATTTACTTAAATAAAATCAACCTTCATGATTTTCTCTTCACTTTCTTTCACATTTACTCAATTTTGCGCTCTCACCTTAATTTGGATATAAATTTTTCTACATCAGGTCAAATATGAAATTATTTTAACAATATCGATTGAAGAAGTTGAGTTGAATATGAGTTATTAAATTTATATTCGTATTGAAAATAAATAAAAATGAATTAAATGAGTAATTTCGGTCGGATCATTTTTGACCCAATTTAACACAGGTCTAATAAACAGGACCAAATTGGTTAAATTGAAGTATATAATGATCAAATTGACCAAAAACTAAATTGAGGACACGTAATGACAAATTTCATACTATTTCATTTAATTTCTTTCGCGAAGTTTCCATTTCCCTCTCGCAGTCGAGAACCAGAGTCTCCCCTCCGATCTCGCCGTCGTTTTCGAGTCCTCGAGGCGAGGAACCGGCGGAGATGGCGGCGAACCTCCTCCTCCTCCTCCGCCTGCTGCTGCTTCCGGCCGTCCTCCCACTCCTCCTCCGTCTCCCGGGCGCCGCCGCCGAGCTCCCCCAGTCGACGACGTGCCCGGCTGGACAAGCCCGCCACGGCTTGGCCTGCGAATTGCGCGATTTGAAGCTCAAGGTCGCCCGCCTCGGTAAGCTTCCCCCTCCCGTCATCTCTAAACTCGTCGAGTTTCGGGCGAGCCCATGTTCGAGGGAACGAATGATTCGCCCGAAAATAGTTCGTGAGGACGTCCGTACCGTGAATGAGCTTGTGAATTCATGTGGGTCGGGGCCACTGATTACGTCTGGAAGGTAGTGGAGGGAAGCTGAGCGTTCGAGAATGGTACTAAGTCTCTGTTTTGGGACTCGAGTCGGTTTGGTGTGCTTCAGTTTACTATCTTTGTAGGGCCTGAAATTATAGGAGTGATGAGGGAAGAGCATGGTTGACTGGCGATATTGTAATTCTGCTGAGCATGATGTGGAATTCAGATTGGTTACTTTACCTGGTATTGGTAGAAGGGTAGTTAGTGATTGGCGAGAGGCTTCTCGTACAGCTTGGGGGATCGCGGAAGGGGGTGGCAAGGTCTTGTTTATAATCTCACTGGGTTTTATAATCATGACTGGTTTGTGTCTTTGCAATTGGTATTCAGCTACTCGCTTATCTATAGGTCTATGGTTTTTCTCATTCAAATAGTGATTCTTGGTGGCTTATATCATTGGCGAAATTTTGTGTGAAATAGCCTTTGAATTGCTATATTTGTTTGGCCCGAAGTTGCGTGTGTGCTCATTTTATACACCATCAGATGTCTTTACTGTTCTTTTGGGGACTTCGTGGTGTCGAACCAGTTTTGGTTTCCATCATAGTTTTTCTTTTAGGCTTCTTCAAGATTTTTGAACTTTTTTTCTGGTGGAAGGAACCACTGATGTGAATGCCATTGACAGTCATGATTGAAATCTAATGTATTACTCTGTTGATGTCCTGGCTGTTTGCCTGCATAGCAGTTGAGAAAAAATCTTAAACTCATGGTTATTTTTCCTAGAAATTTATCTGCCACTACATCTGTTTGTTGGAGAATGACCTTAGATGAGAGTCACTGATGGAACATTGTAGAATCCATCCTTGAAGAGAGGACCCAACACCTGGATGCTAAAAGCCTTCTTCTTGAACAGCATGAGAAGCTAGTAGAAGAAGTGTCACATAAGATCATTTCCTTGCAGTCGACTCTATACAATGCCAATGTAAGTAACAGAAGTTAAGGGTCTACATGAGTCATAACTGCACAATTTTTTTGCCCATACAGTTAATTTTATTCATTTCCTTGTTTCCTTATATAAATGCTTTATCTCGACCCATATAACAATGTAGAACCATTACTTTGTTTAGTTGAATTTGATTAGCATCAAATCCATGTGGGATGCTTTCTTGAATAGAAGCTTTTCAATGACTGTTCTTTCTAAATTTTACAGGATGACCTGTCAAATGTGGATAAAAGGCTTAGAGCTCTAGAGGAAGAGGTTCCGTCTCTGTTTGGTTTTGCTTAAAGTTATCTCATTTGATATCACTTTTTCTGTTTTTCCTTATTTTGGGTTTCCAAAATAATATTGTTTGCTGAGCGAATCTGAAAGTTCGACTTTTATTAAAGAATAGCTTTTGGATGCTTAGGTACGAGATCTGTGGGCTGCCTCAAGAAAGAACAACTTTGATCTTTATGTCTTGGAATCTAAAGCAAAGGAAGCTGAGGATAGACTGGAAGTTACTGCTTCAAAAGTTGAAAAGGTGAAAATCTCTACTTGTAGGATAATATGTTACTTATAAAGGTCAAGGATGCTGAAGGAGGGGAACTGTTGTAGCTATACATTCGAACACTTGTATGTCACGACCTTTCTTCAATCATCTCTAAGTAGTTTGTGTTAGATATGCATAAATGACAGATCATGTTATCATTAAATTGGCTTATGAGAGTTGAATTCCTTTATTTTCGGGTATCATGGGTGACAATGCTCTAATCTTCATTATTTACATGTCCTCTGTTGTATTCCAGTTTTGCATGATCAGAGGAACCCCAAAAGTGAGCTAAGTAGACACCAGAGTTAACTCCTACAGAACACGTGAATACATAGTTCTTACATGCAAAACACTGACTCTAGCCTAGAGCAGCAACATCATGCCTGAGACTGGATTTTGAGTATTATATAAAAACCATAATGGTAGTCAGTTAATTGATAGCAGAGACTGTTTCGGTGCATTCAAGGTTCTTTTCAAGGTTTCACATTGGCTCTTGTTAACAAGGGCTTTCAGGAAGGGTTTCTGTCAGCAGTGGATTTTTTCAGCTTGGAAAATGGTTGTCCTATATTTTATATCAGACAAAGAGAGTGGTAGCTTTTTTTTTGGCCATGAAAGGAAGTAGTAGGCTTTGATGGAACAGATTGCAGGTGGTGTTGAAACAACAAAGATCTTTGTATAAGTGTACAACAAGCTTTTTGAAGTCAGACTCTTAACTGACAAACTATACAAGTTTTCATGCAATGCTGCTTTCACATTTTTCATTTCTTTGTTTGAACTTTGGCTGTTT
The DNA here is from genome assembly GCA_017140255.1 of Eucalyptus paniculata subsp. matutina. Classification (NCBI taxonomy): domain Eukaryota; kingdom Viridiplantae; phylum Streptophyta; class Magnoliopsida; order Myrtales; family Myrtaceae; genus Eucalyptus; species Eucalyptus paniculata. The sequence continues at coordinate 43,404,636 of CM029439.1, forward strand.
TACGGTATGTCCTCATGTCTAAGGCGATTTTACCCAGATGGTTCAGTAAGCTCTTGTAACTGTTTTAAAAGAAACATATATATATATATATATATATATATATATATATATATATATATATATATATATATAAAAGAAATAGAAGAGGGATGAACTTCATTCCATCTGCTGTACAAATAGCAAAGCCTCCAGCAGTCTTTCACTTGCTTAGTGGTGTTGTACAGTTTTACCAAATCCACTGGTTCGATTTTTTTTCCTATATATCTTACATCACAGAGGAATAAATGAGCCATCCCAGGCATGGACATGTTTACCATAATGTTGGTTTGCGATGGCAAGTACAAGCTGTCTTTCTTGTCAATAATTATCCTACATGAATGTTACAACATATGCCATTAATTGTAAGCCTTTCTACAAAGAAAATTTTAAGGAAAAGCAAAGAATTGTGCGGGGCCTTACCAATGCTTTTAATTTCTCTACAGTGGATACTTGTGTGCATTGTTGTTCTATTTCCTTGGCCTATTTCTATTTGTTCTTTATCTCACAGTTTTAGTTGCCAATTCTATGTAATTTTCTTGGCGGTGTTTCTTTTATGACATAAGAACCTAAATTTCTCTTAAACCGAAGTCTTGTGCACCATGTATACTCTAAAATTTTCTAGAGTCCACGTTATCTTGCTAATCCTCCAGATTCTCTTGCTAATTTTTCCTCAAAAATCATGCATAGAGTTGTAATCGATGGTGGATATGATTTTTGAGCTTATCTAGAGTCCCAGAAGTTCATTAAAAACCTATTTTCACGCTAGGATTGTGTGTGTTTTCACTCACTCGCTTTATTAATCTTTCATTCACTTTGCTGACAGCTGGCTGACATCGTTTCAGAGCAGTGGATTCAATTTCAGCACCTTGAGCAGGCTCTCCAGATTACAGAAGTATATCATGATATGCCGCCTCTTTTTGTGATTAACTTGAATTGCTTTAGCTACACCATTTCTTCCTCCGGGCTTAATATGCACTTTCCTTTGCTGATCAGGTGAGGACTCTAAATGCTCGAAAGAGAAAATATCCAACAAGATGCACATTCTTGAAGGTAATTGCAGTTATATTTAGTACTAGTTCACATGCCGTCGAAGCTCTGAATATGATCTGGTCCCATCTTTTAAGCTTGTAATTCACAAAGCATGTGTTTTCTGATGATATGTACTTCATTTGTGTGGCTTACAGTTTATTGACAACATCACTAGCAATCATCTTCAGATGGTGCGTAGGATGTTACATCAATATTCATTTGTCATAGAACCTACATCAACTTCCCATCTCTCCAGGGCTCTACATCTCTGCAACAGAGCCTTCTCGGCTGTGAAGAAGTATCATCATGAGGTTTGTGCACAAACCTTTCTAAATTAACAAACAAGCACCATGTGTAAATATGTCTTAGTAACGATAAAGACATGTATAGTATACCCTAGCAGAGTTTTAGCTCATTGCACAACTCTGTACTGGAGACCCTTTTTTTTTTAATTGTGTGGGAACATTTTTTTATATAAATGGAGATATGTGCTTAAAATTTGACTTACTGCAACTATAACAGTAAACCAGTGTCAACTTAGATCTGTGGTCATGTATAAAAATTGGTAAATGTCTTGTATTTAGTGCATTATTGAGTATTATATGTATGTTCAGAGCCAGGAGGCTAGTGAATTATTACCAGCGAGCCATGAAATACACACATTTTTTCTTGACTTCTTTATTTATGAAAGAAAATTTAGCAATTTGATTTCATTTGCAGCTGCAAGGCTTTGTCAAGAGAGAGATGGAAAGAAATGAGATCATGGCACCTCTTGCGAATAATGAAGTGGTGTTCTTTGTGGTATCATTCTACCTATATCTTAGTTCTTTCTGTTCCGTAGCTCTGCAAAATCAGTAGCTCACTTAGCCTTCACAACATGTCCTTCACAACACTTGCTACATTTCAGGCATCTGCTATCGTTATATTCCCTATAATGGGCATTTGGGTATGGTTCTCATCACTGCTGTAGAGGAAGCTTCCTCTATTTGTCTGTTCCGTATGAAGAGGATGGTTCCTGCCTTGCTCTTAATTGTTGATATTGGTGGTACAATATCGGCACAGCTGCATCGGACCTGTACATAGCCACTGATACTCATTTTCAATCTGCTTCAATACATACATTCTGCTGCAGCTTCTTGACAATGCAAGCATAAAAAGGTACACATGCTTTTTGAACCTTTTTTGATTGAGAAAGGCACTTTGTCTTGGTCAAATATCTTGTTGACTAGCAGGGAAAATCCATTATAACCTTTACCTTTGACCTAATGTGTAATGATTTGAATCGTTAGTGATCCCACAAATCAATTATTTGGTTAGTTTTTCACTTTCCAATCCCTTTCATTCAGAAGTAACGACGAAAAACACAAGTTCAGGATTGATGTGTAAAACAGGTCCGGGATTATATTGGTTAATATGGTTCTTCCTCTTGATTGACATGTCAACGTGTCTTCTCACGGGCTGGATCAATGTTTGAGCGGGCCCTCGGGTAACGTTTTCGAGCTTTGTCGGGCTGTGCTGGGCACCGGTAAACACTTGTACGAGTTGATGAGGCTCCATCCAAGTGGCTGCCTTTATAGATTCCATTGGATGGCCCAATCAATTGCGTGAAGATGTTCCTCGAGGTTTAAGTCGAAGTCAATTGGGTGAAGAAGCACCTCGACTTTTCGGTTGTAGGCAGACTTAGACAAGACTCTTAGGTTCGATGTTGAGACCGACTGCTGGACCTGTGCTTGCACAGGCTCCGTCTGTGTCCGCCCATGTCTGGTCTCTGTGGCAACCTCTACTATGAGATGTCTACTTTTAACATTGTTCAAGGTTGTATGTTATCCTTTACGAAGGAAACCTTCGTAGATCAATCTTGGTACTAGTTTACTATGAATCATGCAAAACCTACTGTTCTTCATTTTCTATACAGATGATGGAACCCACTGTTCTTCATTTTCCAATTTGGGAAACAACCTCTTAGAACATCCAATCCCTTGTTTCCCAGACTGATTCATCGAGTGCACAAGTCGTAGCATCAGACTAACGATCAGGGCTAGCCGACAACGCTCAGTTTTTTCACTTGGATAAAATTGAATTAAACTTAACTTATGCCAAGCACTTCCAAATCGACAAGACACCGTTGTCGGGGGACTCCTGACATCCTTCATAAGTAAGTGTTTAGGAAATCGATTTCACCGTCCAATGATGGTCAACGACATTGGAATTTCAAGCAGTGGCGTCGAGGGTAAGGCGCTCCTTTTCCAAAACATCGTTTGGATTTTTCTTTTCTTCATCTTTTTGTCACAATCTTGGAGCTAGATTATGTTAGAGAAATGGTAACTTCTTGAATAAAACTGGCATTTTGGTTGTCCGGTTACTTCGCGGGAAAGTCGAATCAATGCTCGAATCAATCGGTAGCGACTCCAAGCATACCCTACAAAGCATGTCGACGCTTTTAGTTACATAAGGCCATTAAGGAAAGGTCGAACATACTCACGGGTAAGCAAAGCGTAAGGAGGACGAAAGCATTTTTATTAGGGTCACTAAGAGACTATCATCCCCATCAATTTCGCATTATGTTCACGGAAAGTCTAATGCACGAAGTACTCCATTAAATGACAGAGATTAGGTTGAAGGAAAGAAATTTTGCTCAAGAAAGCAACTACAAGGAAAAGAGGAGAACGCGCATAGAGACTTTGGATGTTTTTCCTTTTTTTAATTTCTCAGTTTGACCCTTTTTCCCCTTTTTTTTAACTTTCACTTTACTAGTTAAAATCTCGGGACCCACATAAAAACAAAGCCCAAGTATAAGGAAAATCTCCAAAATGCCCCCCAAAATGGCGCTGATTTCACCCCAAAAAAAAAAAAAACTATCAAAGCTGCGCTTGTCAAAAACCCTAAAATTGGCGACTTGTTTTAATTCTCCCCCCATCCCATCAAAAGCTCAAATCTTTACAGGCTGACGAGTATATGCATTTAAAGGGGTGCAAAGCCAAATCGGGAACAGTCTTAACCAGTCCAATTTGGCCAGGTTCCAGAAATGTCGATTCCGTTCCCGATTCCTAAAATTGAAACTAGTATTAGGGCAACTAATTCTCAATTCTCAAGGAGAATTGAACCGATTAAATATATATATTTATTTATTTCTTCAAAAAAAGTTGGTAAAATGTGAACCACCCACTATCTTAGTGTGGTTCCTGGTAGTAAGAAGAAAAGTAATGGAAAAAATGTGGTGGCAAAAAATAAGTAATAGATTCCATTGAATTGGATCGGGAATTAATCATTCCTATATACATCTCTCACGTGCCATCTTAAGCACCACGGCCGGGTGCATTTTGAAATCTTGCCGTGTGGAGCGGCGCTTTCTGAAATTTTCCAACCCTACATTTGTTAAAAGGTAAAAGTCTCTCTTCCGCTAATCGCGCAATAAACTCCACCGAACCCGAGAAAGAGAGCTCGAAAAGAACAAGGAAGAAAAACAAACGAGGAGGAGGGGTCAAAGAAGGGACAAGCTTTTTGGTCCAACCGTCCAACGCGGGAGTTGACAAAAAAGACCTCGCGCCATCTGAAATCCAACTGCTCCTTCCCTGCTCTCTTCTTTTTATGATTATTATTGTCTTAATTTTATGAAGTACCACTACATTTTGGGCAAGGTTTGTGCTTCGTAGGGTATACTATATGGTGCCCTATGTGCATGGACCATTGGAGATCAATTAACTTATATATATATATAGGGTATACTATATGGTGCCCTATGTGCAAGGACCATTGGAGATAAAATTAACTTTTATATATATAAATATATAAAGCGATTGAGCACAATTTCAATCAGTATTCCTAACGACTAAAGCTACCCTCGATGTGGACTGGACATGATGTGCAACTCCCATTTTCATCTTCCAAATTGAATGCCAAAGCCAAGGAGCAAGTGCCATTGCTCCACTTTTTTGGACAGAGCTCTCGTGGGCGTGGGGTTGCTCCTTCCCTGTCGATCAATTTTCAACTCTTCTTTTGAGCTTTATTCGTTGGATGCATAATTGAATTTCTCTTTTGGCCACCGTGTTCGTGGATTGATGAGCAAAACCCATTTATTAGTGTAAAACAAAATAAGCTTAAGCCTAGATGAAAGAATATCATGTGTACATGAAAAGCATATGAATTTTGTAGATAGGCGATGTGAGACACTATAAAACTCCTCTTTGTGTGCAAATCAAATAAATGACAATGCATAATTTGATGAACCAAGGCTGCGTGTGTGAAAGGAACTTGGGCAAAACCTAGTTCTAATATGAAGTCACAGTGTCCTACCCCAAAAACTAAGTTTACAAGTACATATAGAGAGAGAGAGAGAGAGAGAGAGAGAGAGAGAGAGAGAGAGAGAGAGAGAGAGAGAGAGCACTATGGACCGTTTAATAATCTCTAATCACTACATTTAATTAATCGGTGAAAATTCTAAATGGGTCGAGAAGAATTTCATTTTACATTGATCATATATCTAAATACCCTTTTTATTCCTTGATTCCTCGAGCAGAAGTGCATTAAATTAGAAAGTAAAAATGACCAAACTCCAACTGTAACCTTTTACCTAACCTCTTTGAATTTTGGAGGGTCCGATTTCCAGCGTTTAATCAACGCCCTCAAAATTGGAATTCAAAGCCCTACGCGCGTTAGTTGGCTACTCCCTTTCCTCAGAAGTAGGTTTAATTTCTACTAGTTGAGTCTAAAGACTGTCAGTCATAAGCACATTGTTGTTAGATGATCCACTAATGAAGGTTATGATGTATGTATTTTTACATTATATACACAAGCTGTGCAATCGGGTTTTTACAAAAGTTGAATTCATTACAATCAATATGGATAGTTTATTTATCTCTTAAGACAACAACCATATCGACCATCACAGAATGACTAGTGTTAAAAAATGATATACACAATCAAGGTACCGGATATTAATTAATGACATGTTTCTTCCAGAGGTTAATGGTGCCAACTGGCTTTGGTTTTAGGTTTATCCATAAGAATTAAGGTAAAGTTTGTTATTGGTCATTGAACTTTAGTGAACTGCACAATCAAGTCACGCAAATTTTGATTTCTAGCAAGTGTCCCGAGGCGCTAGGAATTGTTCAATTTTTAAGACATTGATTGTGCATATCAAGAAGCAATCAATGCAATGAAAACTTAAGAGTTTCCTTAATCGTTTGCTTAAAAAGTGACTCTAGGGCACTCATGGACAAAATCCAAAAAGAAATTTAGTGTATTGGGGGATTGTCAAAATCAAAACCCAATGATTTTATCATAAAATCAATTAAAGTTTCATAACCAAAATGGAATTCTCTAAGGAGTTATAATTCAAGAAAGACTGTGTAATTGGAACTCAACTATAATTAAAAACTATAGCATACTTAACTTTGGACCAAAAGACAAAATGACCTTCAGAAGTTTCTAAAATATGAATTGACAAGAGATTTGGGGAAGATCTCAAGGAGATAAATATGGACTAATCCCCACATACATTATTCTCCTAATCCAACTTTTATACAAGAACCTCAGAAAAGTTTAGGGAGCTTTGGCTCACCATCCTCACTCTAGGTGATCTGACCCTAAAAAGGGTACCATACAGCAAAAGCAAAATAACCCAAGCGCCCCCCCCCCCCCCCCCCCCAACAAGAATAGTGCATTATTTAGCTGTCATGGACCATTTTGCTCCTCCGAGATAATAAGGAATATCTGGACATTTCGACTCAACCAAACATGTCCTTGCATTAGAGACGAAATTTCGCCCGCAAGGTGGCGGGCCTGTCATTCGAAGTTGGTACGAGTAGTAGACTTTGGTTGGCATCCAAATGCGAAATTTGCCGCCCGGCTACACGCAAATTTAATTGCGCGTATCTTCGAGCACCCGATCAAATTTCCACAAGTGATGGGGCTGCTCTCGCTCCATACGCACCGAGTAATCAGCGGGAAAAAGGGTTAGGTGAATGGGGGATGATCTGGGAGAGAGCATAGTGGCTACCCAAAGAGTACGCATTAGACAAAGAGTAGAGGAGGGGCACATGCTGCGTGCACTAAGTGGCCATTATGTGGCATGCCCCACCCACTCCTCAATTCACGCATTATTACCCGCCCATCCCCATCCTCACCTTCCCTTTTTGGCTTTATTATTATTATTTTTATTGATTTATATTGTCATCCCCAATTTGCCCTTTTCCCTTTCTTAACTTCATAATGATATCCTCACTTTAATCCAATTTCAATATCACCGCCCATATAATATGAGAAAAACCTAAGTGAAGCATAATCGCTCGGACTTTTATTTTGTACACAGTATTCTAATTAAATAAAAAACTTTGTGCAGACGTGACGTGTACGTGTTCATTTTTCTTATACTAATTACATTCATTTCATTCGGTGACAATATTTTTTCTTTTGAAGATTGCTTGTGTGAAATTTTCGTTATACTTGTGTTTTCTATCACAAATCCTTGTACTAAGGCCTAGACTTCATCTGCCCTTTAGCTTTTTGATAAAGTAGTACGGGGGAGGAAGGAAAAAGAGAGTGGGGAGAGGGATTTTGATGGAGGAAATGGGTAGTGTGAGCTTCAAGTCACCTGACTACCGCTCCCAAGGACAGACCCACTACAAGTGCCGCGAAATCTCTGAAAAAAAGTAACATTAAATACTGAACTTTAATTAAATTGTAATAAAAAGTGGAGCAAAAAGAAAAGGGCTCCTGGCCAAATAGTGGAAAAATTGAGAGAGAGAGGGGGGAAGAGAGGGAGGGAGGGCCATATATAAATGAAGCAAGAGCGCAAATGTTCCTCACTACCATAGTCCTCAACACTACTATTCCCAAAACCCCATCTCCTTCTCTCTCTCTCTCTCTCTCTCTCTGTGATAATCCCAAATGGCCACTCCAAAGCACGTCGCTGCCCTCTTGATCCTTGCCTTTCTCTGTGTCTCCATCAGTGTTGAAGCAAGAGACGTCAAGGAGCGCCAATCCTTCAGCAAGTTCACCAATGCCAACGACAACGACGACAAAGAGAACGCCCGAGTCATCCCCACCAAGGAAGTGTCTCTCACCACCGCAGAAACCTTGAAGAAGCAAGAGAACCAAGAGCAACAGCCGACCTTCCTTCCGCAGACCAAGAACGGGTACGGCCTCTACGGTCATGAGGAGGAGATGGTCAAAAACACTCCCGCCACTGCTACCTCCACCTCCACCGGCAACCGCCCGTCCAAGACGACGATGCCGGCCGACTCGTTCTACAGCTACACGAATGGCAATTTCGAGAACAGCAACAACTATTACAATGACAGGAGCTACGACAAGAGGAGAAACGACTACTACAACAAGGATGCTTATGTCGCGGACCAGAGGGAGCAAGCCCGCGACACCTACATGCCGGAGGAGCAAAACTTTGGTGGCAACACTCGGCTTCAGGATAGCAGCTACACCACCACCACCACCACCGGCTCCCGTGCCCCAAACGACCGCAACAACTACTATACCGGCGGCAATAGGTACGCGTTACGGTCGAGCTAGTAGTATTAAACTAAACACGGTACCTCATTGTACCTATATTAAAGCATCACTAAAGCTTGACACCATTTAGCAAGAATTTAATGATACGCTCGAAGCGGATAGAGCATAAAGTTCTAGGATACCTTAATTGTTTGACGCATCAATTTGAACAGAATATGGTAAGGGTAGCATAGTGAGAAAACAATCTGCTTCTGTATTTTGGCTCATCATGTACATATACGTTTTAATTTTCAAACTACTTCAAGAAAATACATAATGGATTCATCTTGGGTTCACCGTCAGGTACGGCGCCGTGCAGCAAGAAGGGATGAGCGACACGAGGTTTATGGAGAACGGGAAGTACTACTACAACGTGGACAACGAGGAGAAGTATTACCAAAACAGGTACCAGAGGTCGAAGCCCGAGTACTCGACGCAGGGGTACTATGTCAATACCAACCAAAACCGCAACAACAACAACAACAACGTCAACCTCTACGAGCAACAGTACAACAACGTCAACGACAACTCCATGGGAGGATACCAGGGCGAGAAGGAGTTCCAGGAGAGCCAAGACGATGACTTTGTGCCATGAGAGAGAGATAGACTTATTACTTTGATGCATTCTGAAAGGATGAAATTGAAGTGGTTTAATTATTCATGATATGTTTGAATTATGGCGTTTTGTGGTGGGAAGAGAGACGCAAAATTAAACTATACACTTTAGCTTTACTTTAATTTGTGGCCTTATTTTCGCAGTATTCCCTAGGACTGCGTGTTTAAAAAGATGAAAAAGTTTGGTGGTGTGGAAATGTATTTGGATCGAAGTTGAGGGTTTAATACTAATAAAAAAATGTATATGGAAGAAGGGTTATGCATCCTTTTTTCTTTTCGGTAGGGTCCAACAAAATCGTGAAGGAAAGATTATGCATCCAATTGGGTCCTCGATTGAACCGGCTAAACAAGCTCAGTGCACCCCTATTTTTAAGTACTCAATCTTGAAAAATCCTAATTGAGTCCAATGAAACCGGTTATGAAGTTCCCATCTTAAGAATTAGCTCATTAGGTGACCGATCGCCATCGACAAGTATTCACATAAATATGTTCATAGTAGTAATATTATTGAAATATCGCTTTTACATGATTATTGATGAATTAAAGATCCATTCGGTTCGACCTAGAAGGTAACATGACGCATCAAACACTCACTAAGCTCCCTAGCCAAATATCCATTGCCTACCAATGCACTCGGATTAGTTCATCATGCATTTTGGCAAGCACTCAGCCATTGTCTAATGCAAAATCTAAGTATCTTATACGGCATTAAAGGATCTCATTACATCAACATGCAAAGGCGTGCACGCTGCTCTATCTCAGTTAGTGGTGTTCCCGTGGACAGTCTTTGTAAAACTTTAGATGCTTTTGTACGAACCCATGATTAAGGAAGATGGGGTAGAAATGTCGGAGATGATAATGCCCCCACCCGTGAACGACCGAAAGAGCACCCACTATAGCCTGCAAATCACTTGTCAGCATCGGACCACCGAAGTTGGAAAACCTGGGAGTTTCTGTACAAAATGTTGCAATGTACAAATGTTAAAAAAGTACTTTCTATTAATCGCTAAGATCCTATTTATTGCTGATCTAACAACTTACCAAACTTCCATAATAGTTCCTGGAAGAACCGTACCGAATCCTCTTAAATAAAGAGTTTCGACTGAGGATCCAAATTTATCAAAATAAAATTGACGATTCATGAGTACCTTAGATTTGAGAAATTTCTTACATAAAATTTTTCTTTCGTGCCACGTCTAGTATATTTACACAATGTCTTGTGCCAAAATTGTATTTTTCTTTCATTGAAACAGTTTTGCTTTCCAATTTGCTTGCGTAAATTTTTGTTTTGAAAAGGCCTATTATTCAAATTGTCCTGCATATATGGACATATGACTTAAAGGCTACTCATATATGGAAATATTTTCTATAATTACAAATGCACGTATTATGATTCGTTGCTTGTTTTCGAATCAAAGCTGTAGTGGTTGGCCAATTAAATAGCAGAATGAAATAAGGTTTGCAAGATCCATTATATTTATGTCATATTCTATGGAAGATATTATTCTTAATCATGACAAATCTACTCTGTCTCTCTGTCTCTCTCTCTCTGTCTCTCTCTCTCTTTCTCTCTCTCTCTCGATTTTTTATTTTGCTTTTGGGTTCACTCGGACCCTCCAAAGTGGTCCACTCTAAGCCGGCCTCATTCCAGTCCAAAATGTCCAGAAACAAGACAAGACAGTCCTCGTGAAGCATTTAAGGATAACAATGTGAATCGAAGGGACATTTGTAATGTCCCATTTGCGAACCAGTTTCTAGCGGGCCAACCCGGAAATTTCCCAGGTTCTCTCACGAGGTGTAACCCTTCTAATATAGGTATAAGAACAAGTTAACCTAAGATCACCTTATTTCCAATATAGTTATCAGGTTCCCCGAATGTATTAGTGACCGTTTCACTAATAATTACGAATCAATCTATTTCCTCCGCACCCCACATTGAACCGAAAAATTGAAATGATGTTCTAGGTCTCACACATTGCTTAACCACCAAGTCTTTGAATGGCATTTTAAGACAATTGGCATCATTACTATGGTAATGAAGTGATCAAACACGCCTCAGTTTCACAATTTCATAAAACTTGAATGCCACATTGCACCCTGTGACCTACAAGCTATCAATGAAGCTCAGTGATTAGTATTTTTACCAGGGCATGCCCACCTCAACAGGACAAAAGGGTTGGTCTTTGTCAACTCCAGCTAATACCCAATCTTCCATATCCACTCCCAACGTGCCATGCCCTGCCAAATTGCCAGTACACCATATAATATAAGTGCTGCAGAACTCTCCTCTTTGACATTTTGCGCCACTATTGCCTCTTCACCAGTAATGTCCACATCAATTTTGCACCCACTGCCATCTCTCAGAACCACATCATCATATCTCTCTACCATATTTCCCCCTACTAGAACTGTCAAAGTTTCCCACAACACTCGTCCACGGATTTGAATTTTTAACAAGAACCATCGAAGTTTACCGCGTGCATGAGCCCCTTATCAAATTTCACATGTTGTTATGGGTTTATATGTTGTCTTAAATTTAAAATTTTAGATTGAACTTTATAACAAAAATTATCTTCTAATGCTCTCAAAATCTCGCATAATATCACTGTCATTCTGATGATGATAGCCAAACTAACTCTCCTGCTATTTGTGCTTCACTATGTCAACTTTTTCACGTTCATCGGATTCCAGGCACTCACGATCCTTTCTATTCTGAAGTACAATATATAACCAACCCAACCTAAATGATGTAGAGAGTTAGATTTCGGTAGATTCAAGTCTATCGTCCTTGCCTTTCCAATAGGGTTGGTCTAATCAATTCGCTACTCCCCATTAGTCACACCCTAGTTGTTATCATAGGTAGCAACAATAATAAATACGGCCATTGGAGGCAAAGATTCCAAGGTCCTCACCTCAACCACTCCCTCCGTCCTTGGTCACCTAAGCCATGGCAAATGGTTAGATATCTCCAATGTCTAGTTTAGGTACGTCTAGCTTGCCTGTCTCAATTGGGTCCTTCGAGGATCGTGCACTTTTTAAGAGGCTGATCGAGAAGGTTGAACCTAACTATCATCTGGGTTCCGAGGTCGTAAAGTAATAAGGTCCCTTGTATCTTTAATTGCGTTAGTGGAAGCCAAACGGTGAACGGCAAAGGTCCTGACAATATAACCGAAATGAATTTAAAAATCGCCGCTGAAAGACTTTGAATGGCTAAAAAAGAAAAAGAAAGCCGCCTGCCCACAGCGTATTGATCTCCTTGATTGACGGACACATGACACGTTTGGAGCCACAATTGGGGTCAAATGTGGCTTGTCAATCTAGAGGCTCTTCAGGGTCTGCAAAGCTTTTTGACTCAGAAAGCGGAGGCGTTTTCTAGGGTTTTGTCTAGTGTCTTGGTCAAGCATGGGTCTAAAATACTTGCAACGAGGGGCTGCTTGCGGTTCTCTCTCGTTGCCTACCGTTTAGGGAAGAATCGAAAGCGTAATCCCACCTCCATCAAGTCGACTTTTGTGCGATAGATAGCAAGCCATTCATTCCGACACTTGAGGATTGGCGCCAGCTAATTCCCCGCAAACTTGATCTTAAGAGATTCAATCGAATAGGAATAAATTCGACGCGAACCCGACGCTTCATGCATCTTAGCACGAGGGCGATTTCACACGTAGGACAGTCACCGCAAAACAATTGTGGATATGCTTGATTCAGCTCTTTGCCCTTGCCTTGGGGCAGAGGTAGCCAATCAATGTGAGCACCAAAACTAAGGTAACATGAGAATTGGGCAAGTACCATGATAGCTAACAGCTGTGAAATTTCGATTGCAGCTTTAACTTGCCAATCCCTTCGTGGGCTCATGGAACCCAACTTTACAAAAGGCACTAATATTATTATATAAAGCAGGGAAGTTATTATTGAATCGGCAATCATGATGTTGGGAAGAGGAATGGCTACTATGAATTGAAAAAGAGAAAAGGTAAATCCTCTGGAAGACATAATCACCCTCACCCACCTACCACGTTTTCTGATAACATCAGTGTGGCGAATTTCATAATGCAGAGGCATCACAAGTTGATCAACTATAATAAATTGGTCGGACCCTCCTCGGTGGTCTGCTCAAATGGTCCTCAATATTCGGATTGCCCAAGATCCAGATTCCGATCTCTGTTCGTGTTGTGGATGATGGTGGGTGTATGTGCATGTGCCCAATTTAATGATTTATCCTCATTTATAAAGGATAGGGAAAAGTGTTAAAAAAGTTCTAAACCTTTAGTATTTATATCAATTTAGTCCTAAATACTTTTTTTATGCCAATTTACTTCTAAATCTTTTCACTTGATGCTAATTCAATCCTTTCTGATTAATTTTGGCCGGATTTTATTAATTGGGTCACAAAGCTGGCTGACGCAAGACGATTCGACGCCGACGTGTCAGATAACTTTTAATAATATTTTAATAATTTTGAATTTTTTTTTCTTTTTTTCTTTCTTCCTTCTCCTCCTTCTTCCTCCAGCTAGTCGTTGGACCTTAGCGACTAACCAAAGATGACGGCCGATGAGATCGAGATCAACTTCACCGGCCTCTAGCGAGCCTCATCCAATCTGTCGTCGAGGTCACCAAGAATGAGGAGGAGAAGAAAAAAAGAAAAAGAAAATAAAAAATTCAAAAATATTAACATATTATTAAAAGTTGTCATGTCATGTCTTGCTGATCATCACGTCAGCCGACAAGACCAACGTCAAGAAAATCCGCCAAAATTAGTCAGAAATGAATGAATTGGCATCAAATGAAAATGTTTATGACTAAATTAGTACAAATGCAAAAGGTTTAACACTTTTTTTTAACACTTTTCCCATAAAGAATATATTCTCGGGCTCATACCAAATCACCAGTAGCTACCACAAAGTAAAACCACACTTAGAGATGAATCTTCTAGATTCAAACGATGCGTAAGCAAGAGATGAACTGATAGATAATTGATGAGAGTGATTTTTTTCCCCCTTGAATGTGGTGAGTTATTTGTATGCATGAATAACTCATAAAAAAGATGGGCGATGTTGTCTTGTATACATGAATTTGACTGTTAATTGAGTCACTAGTCACTTGCGCGTGCAAGCCCAATTTACACAAGTGCTAAAATATACATATTCTTCACCGGAAAAGAGCAATGTGGTCACCAGTCCAACCATGATAGTGGCCCCAACGGGCTCATACATGAATGGATAAGGTTTTCTTTTAATTACCCTTTTGGATAATGGACCAAAAGGGAAAGGATAGATTTAGCAAAAGAATACTTGATATATCCATCGTTATGGTTTAAAGGAAACGTAATTTGCAGTTCATATTTAATGAGCATGTCTAAACTAGGGGAAATCAATCGGACTAATTTTTTGACAAAAAAAAAAATCAATCTAGTTCAATCTGAGATCTAAACCAAATTGGCCTTACGCAATTAGTTATAGGCCGATTCATGCAGGAACCCGGGTAGATTAATAGGTTAAATTTGGGGAACCGGTCTTGACTGATCCAATTCCCAATTTTAAACCATGAATTCATTTTGAAACGATTTTCAAGGCCGGTTCTCGGGTTGAACCGGTTTTTAGCTTCTAGAGAGAGAGAGAGAGAGAGAGAGAGAGAGAGAGAGAGAGAGAGAGAGAGAGAGAGAGAGAATATGTTGGACATGGGTTTCAAACCTAGGAAGTTAGGAAATCTATCGATGCCTTAACCACTTGACCACAAATTATTTACAATATATGCTTTTCTTAAATAGGTTCTTAATGAAACCAGTTCAATTCTCGGATCAAATCCAAAATTAGAGAACCGACTCTAACATGGTAGTTTATAGGTTCTTTATCTTGAACCTACCCATTTTGAAACTAATTACTTGAATTTGAAACTCCAAATCCGGTGCTTCTACGAAGCAACCGAATTAAAAAAAAAAAATCGTAGAATCACATGAGCATAAATAAGTTGAGTTTTGCATCCATCCATTGTCTGGATGGGCTCAGAACAAGGATTGGGCTGCTCCAAGTTCGTTAAACCTTCGTAAGTGTCTTTCTATTTGGGCCTACCCAAGCCCATCCACTGGTGAGTTCATTTATTTGAAGCCCAATGGAGCAAGAAGTAGAACCAGAGCCCATTGGGTAGCTCTCATCTCATCACCACACAAGATCCGTTCAAATTGTTGAAAAGTTCTTCCCGGGGATCAGCAGGAGAGAACTCGGGACGAGCTCACCCAAGATATCCAATCGAATCTGCCTCAGCCTCACTCGAAAAACCTAAGCTGATGAATTATAGATCGAGTAAGACATGTCAACGGCTCCGCTCCACATGAAATCCTCGACATGGGACTTTTCTAATGACGCTCCTAACGTGTGCACCTCAGTACAAATTAATTTGACAATAATCTCATTTCACATATTCCCGAGCTAATTTTTTCTTTCTACTAATTACCAATGCCGAAAAAGTACCCAATGTGAATCAAGAATATATTCTACAAGAACTTTAGGAGGACTCCATTCCTAGCTCATGTCCCCTTTTTATTATTGGAAAAGTACTGTCCATCGTAAGCAGCACCAGGAACTCTTACCCGAATCTGGAATCCACAGAGAAGGGGTTGGCTGAAGATCAATGTTGAGTGGGGTCTTTTATTGATGGACAAACCGTGGGAAGTTACGCAAATTCTAAGCTAAGGAAGTCCAAGCAAGTTCAGTTATGCATATTTGACACCCTTGCTAGTCTAGAAGCCTTTCATTTTTTTTTTAAAGCTAGATCTGAACTCTATTTCACTTTGGAGTTAGATTGTTTAGAAGTAATAAGCACACTTAAAAATCACGACCTGTGCTCAAGACAGTTGGCCCCTCTTGTCACTGAAGGCAAGAGAATGATGGGCCGTTTTAAGTAACTTCAAATAACCCACTGCTGAAGAAAAGCAAATCAAGTGACAGATTGGATTGCTAAAGCCCACAAAATAAAGAATCTCCATTATAATTTGACTATTTTCCTTTAGTTCTTTGGGACCTTATTTGTTTGGAGGCCCAAGTATTTGTATTATAGATTCACTTGAAGTAATGAAAAGAGACCATTTCTAACCCCCAAAAAAAAAAAAAAAACTTGCATGGATGGTGCCTTTGATCAGACTGAAGAGGTAGACTTAGGTGAGTTCGGTAAAACTATGATAAGCAACTTCGAACTTTTGCATTTTATTTTATTTTGGTCAAACGAACTTTGCAACTTGGACATATAGAAATCAACGGTTAAGAAGTTTCCAGCTACTCGAGAACTACTGTGGAATCTTACAAGATGCCTTCATAGCAAAACTAATGAAGTTATGGTTCTCTTTGATGTGATGGTCTAGCTTGAGAACTATGGTAGGAGAGGCCAACCACTAGTACAATGACATAATAATTTTCATGGGCCCAATCTACATGAATGTTAAAGATACCATGAAGTAGTCATATGTCCATTTCTCAATCGAGTGATTTTGGAATCAGCCAATTGGCACTACTTGCAGTAATTTCCTCGCTGACGTTACTTGTAAAAATTTCAAACCCTAGAGGCTCTCTCACAATAATACCCTTTTAATTATTTATTCATTTGCTTCTTTCTTTTTTCCTGAAATCGGGCTGTCGGCTGCGGAGTTCTCTAGAGATTTTACGTTACGTCTAACGCACGTTGGTGGTCATCCATCAATGCTTGCATTCAATTTTGTCTTCAATCAACAAGGATTGATAAGTCGAGGACATCAAATGCACCAAAGACTGAACGTTCAGTCTCGCCCATCAAGAACTGACAGGTGACATTCACAGCGCTTCTCTTTCTTTACTTTCCTTCTTTTTCTCTCAACCTAGAGGCGAGGAGTAGCTTAGAAACATTACTTTTTTTTGCGTACAATCTCCATCAATGGCTCAAAGGGTAGGTGAAATTCGTTTGAGAAGGCACGAGGGTCGGGATCACGAGGTCATCGAACACCCGTATTGCTTATTCCATCGAAAGATGAATCAAACGTCTCTTGTAAGATCTACATTTCTGTCAATTGGACGAATGTCCGGAGACAGTCCATCGGCTTTAATCATTAAATTAGCGAGATGTCCCAACAGTAATTAGTTGGCAATTGGGCTGTAAAGGGTGGGGCGGTTAGTCTGTTGTTTTAGGGCAGGATTACTGTTACTTTCAAATGTCCATTGGGGAAGTGGAGTGAGGGAGATGCACCAACTGTGACTTGAAGGCTGAAAACCAAGATCAGTGGGGCCATAATGCACTAAATACCAATGCTTAAGATAGAATTTTCTTGGAGAGGGGAAGACTTGCGCTGAGTCGTCGGACGGCCCGTCCAGAAGAAGCCAAGCTTTGAATGCGTTTCGATTTATTTGTGATCGGTTTTATCGCTGACTTCTCCCTGTACGAGGCTCTCCACACCAGATGGATAGAGAGGTAACGGGCTTAGCAGTTATGCGATTTCCGCTTCGTTTTGTTCTTTATTCTAGCCAAATTATGCTGGTTCGGTAGGACTGTAACTAGCACTGTTCATGATCTATGTCCATGAATCTTCTTTCGACCATTGGTATGCCCATGTTTCATCTATCTTTCTGGAGATGCTATCAGTTCATAGAGTGATCTTTTCTGGATATGAGAGAGAGGGAGAGAGAGTTGGTATCATGATGCTTCTTGATCTGGCAATTCCTCTTCTGATCGAAGTATATCAGACAGTCCTCCGCTTAGTTCAGCAGTTCAAGAAGTTTGAACAGTTTCATCAGTCCTTGAACTGCAATTTTCAAGACATGCATAGACTTGATACCCCTCACGTGATAGCAATGCTGTTGAATAGGAACCATTTTTCGACTTTCGACTTCAATTTGTCATAGTCAAATCAGTTTCTCCAACCAGTACACTTGATGCTCGGACTGTCATTCTTCTTAGTAATGTTTCATGTGTATTTAACTGATCCTTCTTGCCTTCTGTTCCTCTGCATATCTTATGGAATTGGAATTCTGTGGTTGTTGTGAGATCAGTGTACTTTATATGAATATTTGAAACAGACTGAGGTTTATCTCTATTGTACAAGGACTTAGAGGAGCGAATTGGATGGCCACTCGGGCTCGAGATCATGAACTTGAGACTCAGACTGTTTGAGAGCTTACAATCTGCAACCATCGATCCCCAGTCTTTTCGCGCGCCCTCGACCCGCTTGTCCTCAATTTCATCCTCTGGCCTAGACACAGAGGTAATTCTACCTTCAAAAATATTATAGGCCCTTTCTCTTGCTCTTTAAGAACATGCTTTCTGACTGGTGCATTAAACCAAAGACTTCCTCACTTCAGTTATGGTCTGATAATTTTTCTAACCATTCATTCAATCACCAACTGAAATCGCCAAACCTTGAATGACGATTTCAATGATTTCAGACCTTTCTGTCGCTCGGTACATTTGGCTCGAACCTAGCATATGCTTCTTAAAATTAGCATTCTGCCTGCTCTGTGTATAATGAGTGGAATGTTGCCTCTTTCTCTTGCGAGACTGATCAGTCGTCGGCGTCCTTCTTCCAAGACAGCAGCGTGTCGCTCGGTCGCCTGATCGGGATCAGACCTGGCAACAGCGGGCGCTTATACTTCCCCAGCTCGAGTTCGATTCGGCATGAAGAACCGGATACGAGACTTGTAAGGGGCTGCTCTCTCTCAGAGAAAACTGAAGGGCGCCAAGCTGATGCAGCCCAAGGAATCTGCGTTCCATTACTACTTAGCATCCTTGTAAGAATGAGCCCAAGTAAGAGCAAACCAAAATGATTGTTTCTTGTGTACGTGATGTTGTCGAACTACATTGAACGCGATTGGATCCATCGCAGATGGTATGCACAAAAGAAATATGCCTTTTTCGTTGCTGTTCTTGCGATGGCCCAGGCCTGGTAAGAGAATTTCTGCTTCAACACTTAGACGGGATTACAATTTTTCGGAATAATTATCTGAAAAGTTCTAAACCTATCGTAGGACAACTAATTCAATTCTAAACTTTTAAATTTAGTTAATTTAGTCATAATCATTTTGACAATTTATCTAAATAAAACTTTTAGCCAAAATTAGTTAGAATATCACTAATGCGGTTGCTAGTCATCCTATATAGTACGCCAATGCTAATAGTGACGATTTTTGCAATTTTTTAAATTTTATAAATCTTTTATGAATTATTCTATTTCTTTCCCTTTTTTTCTTTTTTTTTCTTTCTTTTCTTTTTCTTCACTATTCACTTCTCGAAAGGACCAATGACCCTCACTGATTAGATCTTACCACAAGCAAGGGCGAGGGCCATAGCCCTTTCGAGAAGTGAATAGTGAAAAAAAGAAGAAGAAAGAAATGAAAGGACGAGGTTGATAAAAAAATTTAGAATATTATAAAATAGTATAAAAATTATCAACATCAACACTAAATATCCTTCATAGTCATGCTACATAGGATGGCTGGCAGCAATATTTGCAATTTTCGATTAATATTAGTTAGAATTAGTACATTGATAAATTTTTAAAAGATTTAAGATTAAATATGTCCAATTTAACATTTAGGAATAGATTGGCTACTGTATAATATATTTATGACTTTTTGAACAATTTTCCTCAATATTTTTTTTCGAGATTTGTTTGAGTGAAAATTGAGATAAGTTCGTCAAACAATTTTGATTGATGGATTCAATAGTAAGTGTTATAAAATTTAGTCTTTAGAAATCATTAGTGAACAAGGAGGTATTGATTTCAAAGTGAACCAGTTACTGATCTAGAATTGGAAACTAACTATAACCTCTCATTCCAAATCAAATCGGTTGATTCTGAGCCTAATTTGTGCCATTTTATGATTTGGATAAAAAAATTTCTTATAATATAAAATATAAAAGTTACACCAATTCCTATAAAAACATTTTATGGTCAATTAGCTATGTGTTTTTTCGTTCATGTTCAAAACTCCGGTTCAATTCCTTTCTCTAAAAGAGGCTTCAAAACCAATTTAGTACTAGGTTTACTTAGAAACTAGATAGGTTAAACCGGTTGTTGGATAAATTTAGCGATCCAACCTTGGAACCAGGAACCGAATCAGTCCTGCACTGGACATAGGTTCATAAAACCGGACACCAGATTCCACTCAAATTTTTTTGTCCGGCGGGAGCAGGGGAAACTACACAAACGTTCATTGCCCGATAATTTCATAGTCAAGCTACGTGGGATATATTTCCAACACACAAACTACGGAAGCGAAACCCTAGATCCTCGTTTCCTTGCAACTTCAAACGCCAGTTAGCGACCGAGCCTGATCACATAGCATCGCGCACGGACAGATGGGTCGCCATAAGCATGGACATCACAAGTTGCATCAAGAAAGAACCAAAGAAGAGTGCGCACGATGGGGAATCCTCGTGGGTAATAAAACTCACGAGAAGCAGCCAAAACACAAGTGACAAAATACCCAAAAAAGGGGAGGGGAAAAGATTAACGAAATCATGTCGGGATCAGAAGAGAATCAATCTGCAGAAACTACTAAAAGAAAGATCAAACGTAAGCGACCGATCAAATTCGACCTTTGACATGTCCAAAAGAACAAAAGAGGAAGTGGTGGAGGAGGAGGAGGGACCAGAGGCCGTTGCGGTCGGTCCGTCGGCGCAGGAAATATAGAAAAAAAGAATGGAAGGTGGGTGGGAGGTGCGCATCTTAACGTCATTTCTTCATCTGACCAGAACCCACCTTTCAACTTCAACCTCCCAAGCTACTCATGGGGAGAGATTTTTTTTTTCTTTGCTTTTATTGGCAGTAGTATTTTGGTACGGTTACGGCGACGGCATCGTCGGCCTTGGATTCTTTTGGATTTTAGCAGAATGGAGTGATCATGACTCGAGCCGGACATTCCGTAACTCATGCGGAACTCTTATGAAGACGCCCACAGAGGATGCATACCTTGCACATTGATATCGAATGATGCTGTCATCGTCATTTCAAAGGAGTGTCTTTCTTTTCGTGACACATGAATTCACCAACATCAAATGTGAGAGAAAACAATTACCTAAATTGATAAAAAGTCCAACGAGAGACTATAGACAAGTATTTTCAAGAACTTTCACGCTCTTTTGAGAAATGGTTAACATTACAAAAATCTTAAATTGATACATTTATGACAAATCTACATCAAATTAATTTTAAAGCCTCAAGTCGGTACACTTATTACAATTCTACTCTCCATTAATTTTTATGAAATTTTACTGTTAACTTGTTGACTTTAATATCAATTTAGAGTTTTATCTTCCGTTTGTCATAGATATATCAATTTGTGATTTTTTGTAATATTAATCCAATTTTATAGAAACTAACTAATGATAAATTTATCATATATGTGTCAATTTGAAGTTTTGATAGTAAAAAGAATAATTTTAAATAAATTTGTTACAAATATATCAATTTTTTACTTTTTTTTTTGTCAAAAGCTTAGTATAGGATAAATTTATTACCAACATACTAATTTAGGATTTTTCAGTGGTATTAATCAAACCAATCTCACTTGTGACATATGGTATTTAGACTCACATACCGTAATTCTTCCCTAAAAAAACATAAATATTCCATAATTTCTGAATCGATAATCAAAATTTAGTTTATTATTATTATTATTATTATTATTAAAGCTCATCCATCTCCATTCTCACCACGCAAACCTCGCCCAATAAACACCCTCGTTTCCCACGAGCCACTTGCAACTGTCAAGGGGCGGTGGGACTTGCCGGTGGCGGCGAATTTACCGTCTCACCCATGCCTCGCCGCTGACGTCACCGAGCACGAAGCGCGCCGCTCGAGCCCACAGAGGTCATTTCGCACCCACCGCCGGAGGCAAAAAGGGCAGTAATCGTTACAAAGAGAGGAGATTCTTCCTGCTTTCTTTGCCTTTCTGTCTGCTCCGACAAGAAGAAGGAAGAAGGAAGGAAGGAAGGGAGAAGAAGAGATGATGGTGGAGCTGTTCGTGCTGGGGTGCACGGGGATCGTGGTGTTCCTCCACGGGGCCAACTTCTTCTTCCACGTCCTCTCCCATCAGCTGGCCATCCGGTCCCTCAGGTTCGCTCTTCCGTTCCCACCGCCTCCCGGTCCTGATCCTGATCCTGCTTGGCTCGTCCCGTTCTCTTGAATCTTTCAGCTTGAATTAGAGGGAGGGGAAATGGAGAAACGGGTTCGGTTCGGTTTCTGTAATGTCCTGGAAATTCTCTACCTTTCTTGATGAATTTTCTTTCCTCCTTTTGTTTCCTTTCTTGTGGCTGCAGCTTCCTGGGTTTTGTTGGCTGGTAGGATCCGATCGGAAGGAGGCTGGAGAGAACGGACGTTGGAGCAGAGTTGCTTCGACGGCAAGCGGGAAGATGGGGCTTGGCCTCTGCTGATGTAACCAAATTGTAGATAACCTCATCTTGATTGATCTTGGAGGGATTATATATAGCTTATAAATAAGTCTCCAATGAGGGGGATTAAAGCCATTATGTATGACACGGATGTAGCGAGATGATCACGCGAAATTGTAGTCGTTCAGTGTTCATTTCGGTGGGACTCTCTCTGTGCCCTGCTTTGGACGGAGGTAAATAGATGATGGGGAGAGTTCATGCTAGTTTGGAATGATTTGACTGAATTCTGTTTTAGGGTTTAAGTGAAGGTTCATTAATTCGAGTTGAAAAACCTCGTTATTGCTATGTAGTGAGCAAGTGCTAAAGTAAGGAATATGCATGAGTTATGGTGGATTCAAGATCGACCCTCCGTCCACTCAAGAATGAAGGGTTGTTGATAATTCTGGGAATTTTTCCAAAGGGTAGTTGATCTTCATGTTCTTGAATTGATGCACACTAACTTCAGTGGATAATGCTGCTTCTTCTTCTTTCAATTGATCTTCATGTTCTTGAATTGATGCACACTAAATTCGGTAAATTCAGTTCTCTCCTACACAAGTTTGGGGGCTTTTGGCCTGTAAATTGCAGAACATTGCTGCAATTCCCTTTGATCATGACTTGACAAGGATTCCTCCTCAGTCAAATCAAAGTCAACATTGTCCCCAGCGTGCATTGCCACAACCTAAAGCAGCTACAAAGTAGCAATTATGCCCTCTGGTGATTGTGCTGGACAGGGAATGAGATCATTTTGTCCTGTTTTGAAGATTTTCTTTTCTTTTCTTTTTTCCTTGGTTGTTTTGGCTTGATTTGAAGATTGGAGTGCACTCAATGTTAAGGCGTCAATACATTCTCATTGATGTTTTGAAGATCTGGGGTTTACTCAAGGTGAATCAACCACCTTGATTCATGGGGCTAGTGTTCTATCTTATGGTCCTTTCAAGCTGGTTGTGTGGTGACATTGTTCAGCTTTCAAGAGAGCAATTACAGGGTAAATTTCAAGCAAGCTTCTGCAATTACATGGTTCTGCAAACACCGTAAATAAATAGAATCACATGCAAAAGAATTGATGATCCTTATGGTTAAAACCTTCCATCCAGCAAAACAAAGTCCTACATTTGGTATGATTCTTAGACGGTGGCTAACACGAAGTAGAACAACGTATGAATACCCATTTGACAAAGCACTTTGCTCTATTAACAAATTAAAGATATTAAAATACTGATAAAATATTTCATGACATCATAGTCCATATATAGTAATCAAATGTTTTAAGATTATCTAAATAAGATCACAATACATATTTTATGTGCATATGAAAATTAGCAAATCAATAATAAATTATTTCGGTTAACGCAAGGAGTTAATTGAAGAAAATTATTTTTTAAAAGAGCTCCATAATATGATAATGTATATTTTATAATTACATGATGGTGGAGAATAATTGAAAAAGTTACATAACAAGATACCTTCTAATTGTTAAGGAGTTGCATAATATAAAGATGCATAACATCACAAAATACTTTCACAAATAAATGAGACGATCATTGAAAGACTATACATGACAGGATAACCCATATTTGATGAATAAATAATATTAGAGGATTATTAAAAGAATGCCTCTCATTTATACAAATGTACGCATCAAGACAAATAAAATCACACATCATTTCACAAACAAATGGTGAAAATTGGTTTGTGTTTGGATTTTTTTAAGGAATGGTAAGAAAATTTCGATCAACATTGCAAAGCGATCAATATAATGCCGATCAACACACTAAATTTTTTTCAAATAATCTATTGGCAACTATTGAGATATACATATATATTTTCAATTTTTAGTTTAACTAATAGTACTATTCCATAGCTATGATAAGAACAACAAAAAGCTCAATTCTGTATCGCACTTTAAGACGTATCTAATTGAAATTTTTTTTGTAACTTCTACACATTGTCTCATACTACTTTTAATTTAATATCGATTAACTCTCACAAGGGCATAAAGTATGGAGCTGCCAATATTTCACCATGGTGGCATGGATGTCTACTTAAAACATGAAATATTGTAACATGAATAAAAATATTTCACCGTGGCTAGGCAAGGTGGTCGGCATGGCCGAGGCTGGCGATCGGCCAAAAGGAAGAAAAAATTAAAATATTAAAATAATAAAAATAATAAAAATAACAAATATTAAAATATTAAAATATTTAAAAGAAACAAAAAAATTATACAAGTTTACCAAACGTGTTTCTGTTCTTTTTCTATTCCAAGAACAGAAATTTTATGCAGTTACCAAACACGTTCTTTTGTTCAAAAATTGTTCTAGGAAACGAGAAATAGAAAAAATTATTTTTGTTTCCTACAACAATTTTTGAATGGAAACATTATCAAACACAACCTTAGGGCCTGTTTGTTAATGTTCTTTGTTTTTGTTTATGAACAAAATTTCTATTTTTTTTGTTCAAAAGAACAAAAAAAAAAAATATAAACGCGTTTGTTTGTGTTTTTGTTCCAAATATATTTTTTGTTAAAGAACACATTTGGAACAGAAACGAGAAACAAGAAAAACGTATTTCTTGTTTCTGGAACAATTTTTAAGAAGAAATTTTCTCTCTCCTCTCTTTTTCTTCTCTTTTTTTTTCTTCTTTTCTTTTTCTTTTTTCTTTGGCCGGTTGCCGACCTCGGCCATGGCCAGCAACTGGCCGTCGAGGCCGAGCGTCGCTAGCCCCTAGCGAGGCCGAGCCTTGCTGGTGGCTGGGCGAGCTCAGGCTCGCCGGATCTGGGTGAGGCCGCCGACCCTCGTCAACCATGGCTGAGGCCAGCGACCGGCCAAAAGAAGAAAAAAAATAAAGAAAAATAAAATAAAAATAAAATATTAAAAAATTAAAAGAAACAAAAAAAGAACACAAATTTACCAAGCGTGTTTCTATTCATTTTTTTTATTCTCGGAACAAGTTTACCAAACGCGTTTTTTTATTCAAAAATTGTTCCCGAAACAGAAACACTTTTTTCTATTTCTATTCCATATAAAAATTTTTAAATAGAAATGTTACCAAATGCACCATTAGTAACTTGTTTGTCATCAAGAGTGCAAGTTTTTTAGGTGTCGAGATTTACTTTTTGTATAGTTCCATTAGTTAAAAGTCAATACACATCTTATCTTACCAAAACAAAAAAATGATACGCTTAGGCATTGGAGGGACAATTCCATAAAAAATTAAGCTAAAATTTATGAAATTGAGAAGATAATTTTAAAAAATTCACATGTAGCTCTCTATGAATAGAGAGGAGAAAACGGATGAGAGAAAGGAAAATATTTTATTCTCGATAAAATTTTGGACAAACAGCTTGTTTTATAATATATTAACATGGGAAAGCCACAAATGTCTTGTAAATAACATTTCTGTTCAGATCCGAGCGTTGTTCTCAGAGTGTGCAGCGCTACTCCCCGTTTCCCTAATCTCCGAATTCTGCATTGCTGACTGGGCCGCTAAAGCCCATGGGCGCCGAAGCCTTCCCCCGAATTGGGCTGTCCCCCCCCCCCCCCCCCCCCAACCTCTTTTGGACCTTCTTTGTTCTGAATCCCTAGACAAGGGTTGTTCACTTGACTAGCTTAAATAATATTCTCCGTTTTCGACCAAAAAAAAAACCCATTTCCGTTCGAAACAATAAAATGCAAATCCATGGAATGAAGTAACTATCCACCAGCTGTTTTAAGAGAGCTAGCTAAAGATTCCGTCTTGCTATACAAAAATTGTATATTCCATTATTAATATATGTCTGAAATTTGAATTTAATTTCTCGACGGTCGCATTTATGGGAAGCTCAAAATGGATAGCATGGGATTAATTGGACGCTCGCATTCATTCTGGATAACAATTGGTAAGCTTTTCTCCAAGATTTTTTTGCCAGGAAACTTGTGCGGTGATGCATTCATTCTTGGCATTGACTTTTTGGTCCACATTTTGGTGTGGTGGGCGAGACATCTGTGCGGGGTGACAAGCAAGTTACCAAATTATTGCACGGAACGACTTTCCCAATGTTGATAGTGAAAGCCTTGGATTTTTTGACACGATGATCATGGTGCACCACTTCTAAACGTGCTTCCACTACTCTCTGGGTCATAGACGTTGATTTGAGATTTGCAAGTTCCAACTGATTCAACTCAGCTTTCCCCTTCGAAGAGAATGGTGTTTAATTGTGCTTGATGTGGGGTAGCACAAGTGTTTGATATGTGATTGGTATGGTCTAGTAGATGTCCGTACGTATGCAATTCACTTTGGGCAAGCTTTGTACGATGAACACGAAACAAGTAAATCTAGGGCTAATTATATCGCAAGCCACTTGCCATATGTGATTAAGCTAATAGTTATTGATGCTGTCAATGACACTCTATCGAGGTCAGGATCATATGATCAACCACCAAATTACAAGCAAATCCAATGGTAATAGGATATGTTCATACTCCCTCTCCATTTACTGATGCTAATAATATTGGTCGGAATAGTCAACCCCCATTTGAAGTTAAACAGAGGCCTAAGTTTTCTAATCGAGGCTAGAATAACAATAATAACCAACTTAACACTGATCAGAATAATACAAATGATGGTAGTGAGTTGGCAAATCAAAATGTTCAACGGAACATACCTTTGTCGAATGAGAAAAATATTAGCCCAGTTAGACTAATACAAAGTATCGATAATGTAAGACCATTTGGTGTAGCTTTACTGCCAAATGTATGAAATATTCCTTATAGGCTAAATTTGCCAATTAATCCCAATGTGGATAATCAGGTTAGACCAGTATCTCCGCCTTAAAGGGCAAGATTGTCAACCTTATCGACAATGTACTAAAAATTTTGATGTTGTATGAAAACACTTAGCAGCCGATAGAAGGGGTTGTCGGACCTCTCTATAGGAAGCTACCGGTTTTGTGGATCTCTCCACAGATTGGCAGCGTAAATCTGAATATTGATGGGTCGATTGTCGAAGGAGCTGTTGCTGGGATTTGATGAGACTCTACTGGGCCAATAGTCGGAGATTTTGCTGAAAGAGTGGCCGCCTCCTCGGTGCTGGAAACTGAAACCCTTGCTTTGCGAGCTGCTCTATTCGTACTTAGAAAATGGTGCAGATCTATGGAAAAGAGAACATGATCTATGGAGAAAAGGTGATCTGCATGTGGCCTTGTGTTCTGACAGCTTATCACTTGTGAATATTATAGAAGAGGTAAGCATGTTGGACTGCCCGAATTAAAAACCGCTCAAACCAAGCTGAATCGGCCAGTTTGGTCCAGTTCCCGAAGGGATCGGTCCGGTTCCCAATTTCACAAAAATGAAACCGATGATTGTCAGTATGATTCTAAGTTTTAGGGGGGACTGGACCGGATTGGACCGACCCTTTAAAAAAAATAGATTTTTTAATTTCTTAAAAATAGTAATAATTCTTGTATTTTTCTTAATTTTTTAATTATTTTTTTGGCTAAGTAATTGGTTCCATGGGATCGGACTGGATTGGCCCGGTCAGTCCGGTCCGATTCCCAGTCCCAAAAATTGGATCGGTCCTCTCGGTCCAATTCCCAATTCCTAAATAAAACCAGACCAAACCGAAAACCGATCACTCTTAAGTTAAACCCCAAGCCCAAGGAATTACAGGTTATGTTGGAGGAATGCAAAGATATGCTAGCCCAATCCAATTCTATTCAACTGGTCTATAGCCCACGCGAATCAAACTAAATGGCGTATTGGATAGCCAAGCCTAATCACAAGAAAGTCCTATCGTATGATTGGCTCGTAGAATCACCTTTACTTTTATGGGATCTTTTATTTTCAGAAACCCATAACTTATGTTATCCTTTGTCGGTTAATGAATGAAACGTTTCACTTTTCGAACAACAACAACAACAACAAATTTGAAACGCCCTCATGATGTCAAAGTTTTATTTGGATAAGCAAGGTGTTGACATGGATCAGAGATACTATTGAATAACTGGATCCAGATCGACTGAAACCGGGTTGAACTGAATGAAATGCACACGTCAGCGCTTACTCTCACTATATCCTTCTTCAGAGCCTCCGGAGACACGATAAATATCGAAAGGGGAAGCATCAGAAGAAAGCAAAGCTGCGTAACCAATTTCAGCAACTTCCAAATGCACTGTCTCTGTAGGGTGGAATCCGTCGTAGTATGAGTACAACGACCTGTTTAGGCATGGATTGCTGAAGGGAATGCACTGGCCGTCATCCTTTTTGACCTTGCAACAGGTTGGACTCGTAAGTGAGGCGCCTGAAAATTAGACAAACGCAATCAATTCCATCTTCAAGCAATGATAGAAAAAGGTAATGAAGTAAAGGGGAGACAAGATGACTTTTTGAATAGATCGGATCGCCCCCACATTCTTCCTAGGATGTAAACCATTGATATCATGCCACAATATATTTTTTATACATCACTTTATATGCATAGCACTCTTGCCATTTTGTAAACCAGTCATTGATACGTTCCTAGCATTGCTCGAAAAGGACTGTTTCAACAAACGATTGTTACAGAGAAAGAGAGGGGACCATAGATACCTGGAACCGCATTTGTGGTGACTCCATAAGTGTTTACATAGACGAACTCAGCCCCGGTAAGATTGCGATTCAACTCCTTTATGAGGGGCTTGAGTCTGTCGTTGAATGGCAGAACCAAATCGTCAATCTTGTCAACGCACAGAGATCCGTTGGTCCCATATTCTGCTATTTCTGCTGGGGCGCAACCTATCTCACTTAGTCCAAAAATTGCCAACCTCCTTGCTCCATATGAATACAACGTCTGGGGGTGAAAAGGGTAATAGAAAAAATCAGATCCATTGAAACTGTGGATGTTCCAAGTAACAACCAAGTGGAACTGACAAAAATGAAAATAGATGAAAACTTACCTTCGAATTGGAGCTATCCAATGCGTATTAGGATAGAATATTTACCTTCAACTGTTGTTCGTATTCCTCAATCAGTACATCGGCGTATTCCTCAGGTGTGTAAAGCGTGCTGGTGGGGTATATGTCTGGCTTCAAGTAGTTGTTGATGTAATCATTGCTTCCCATCCATATAGTGTATGCGCACTTGTTTAAGTATGTTGCAGCGTCCGCTCCCAACATTTCTCTGATGCGCAAGATCGTGATCAAATGATTTTGTAACTGATGGTTCAAGCTGATGCGACCGCCCTATCCAAAGAGCACGTAAAAGATGTCAGTTTGAATATATGTATAATAATAGACAGACCTAGGGAAAGGAAGGGAGGGGGGGTGTTGCGGGTGTGGTCCATCTCCTAGCCGTCAGATACTTAGCACGATCTTCATAAGTGGTGTAGGTGTACTGTCTTTTTATGAAATTTATTGCAAAGTTTCCTCATCATCCTCCTGTGCCAAGGTTTTACAATTTCCCTTTTTACCTTGCCTCACTTATCTTGTAAAACTCTGCGTCCGTCACAGTAAATATATGAGATTTGTTGTCTTTTTAAAAGAGCCTTCGGCTGATATCAATTGAATTGTGTTAGATTCTGCAAGATTGGTGTTAGTACTTGGTATAGGTTCTTCAGTGAATGTGTGTATTTGTGTTTCTGGGAAAACAAGACAAAGGGTGGGAAAGTGATCAACAGAACTTTCATTGGATGGGAAAGGATTACAAGGGTATAAGGATGGGTTTAGTTTTTCAAGTTAGTTTTGTTTGTAATAAGTGAGCAGTGAAAGCCTCTTTTAGGCCTTTTGGGCCAATACAGTCGGCAAATTATATCTGCTCGTGTGGAAATATTTGCTTCAGTTGTATTTATTGTTTGTGTGCTTGAACCATGGACAATTTATTGGCCATAGATCAACCACAAAAATTCACCTAGGATCTTCAAGATGATTGTAGTTTAGAGAACAATGTAGAAAAGAATGGAACGATAGTTTAACAAATTCCTACTCATACACAGAAACATTCAATCAATCCGGAGAAACTGCTATTCATTCTGCAGATACTAAAATGGGTGCTAAGCATGTGTCTACAAATTTGTGTACCAGTTGTTGTCCCGTTTCATCTCGAATGCCAGCTCCACCGGATGCATAATTCACGCCGCGGAGTATGTCGCTGCTGTTTGCGGTAGCAAAGGGTGGAATGAACTCATCAAACCCCAGGAGTTCAGCTGTAACTCGCAGTCAACAGAAATAATAATTAGAAGAACATGGACAGCAAGCCCATGAGCATATATGGTTCTGATAATTAGCTCTAAGATTCGAAGCCACTGTGATTTTGACCAGAAAGCCAATGGATGTTGAACATCTCCATTTGCGTCCATATCACACGTTCATAACAAAGAGGAGTACGAATAGGCCCACCCGCATGCCTTTTTTTAGCAACTTTTTGGAAAAACATTAATTTCCATGAGAAAGCGCGACACAGTGCTCAAGCCGCATTACATTGTGCTTTTGCAATATTTGACATGAATATTCATGAGGGTCGATGGAAAAAAAGAAAGGTGAGAAAGCGGACCAATGATGTCTGCGAAGGTGCGACCGTTGGTGAACCTTCCGGTCGCGCCCTCAGGGAAGTCGACCCCATAGGGAGGATAGTTCGCTTTCGCATCAGTCACGAGATCGTTATTGTTCCCGCTATCACATAGCGAGTCTCCATATATGAAATAACAAGGGACTTGAGGAGCTCCAGCAGCACCGCCCTGCAGATTCGATGAGATCAAGAGGAGAACAGATAGGATAACTCTCCATGCCATTTAGGAAAAAGGGAAGGAAGCTTTCTTTATAAATAACACGCAAAAACGTATTAAATATATGGCAGACGAAGGGTGAGAAGAGCTTTTGAGCTGAACTTAAGCACTTTCAGCTCAAAAGAGAGCAAGAAGGGGACTAGGAGCACAGGCCAGAGAAATGGAGCGACGATGATTTATAGCTAGCCAGGCCAAAGAAGAATCAAAGCCATGCCCGATCCTATGAGTAGGCTCTTGCTCCTCTTAACATAACTCAAATGCAGAGCATTTTTCACATGGCAAGAAAGCAAGCCAGCTGACGATCAGAGGAGAGTGCTCCATCTGTCAGTCAATGTCTGGGGTTTTGGCTTCATGCAGGCCTTTGTCTTTTTGCTTCTAAAAGACTTGAATCAATGGGCTATTGAACTAGTCTTCTTCTTAGGATAAATAATAACTTTTATATGACACTTATTTAAAAATATCATAATTTTTTTTCACTCACTTAACTATCAATTACTTAAGTGTTATTTCCAGCAATTTGTCCCACATAGATTTTTTTCTTAATTTTTCATTTAAAAATAAACTAGAGTTCAACGTGGAAACTTTGTCTAGCATGGCAAGAGTATAACAAACATCTTCGTTTGTTGTTGTTTCTTCAAAATCTTTCATAATTAGACGACGTTGTTTTAATATTCTCTCTCTTTTGACACCATTTTCAAACTCTTTGGGCGTGCATGGAAACGTTTCTTATAAACGTTTCGGAACATTTCGTACGGATTTTGTTAAGGGAACAAAAAAAAAAACATAAACGCGTTTGGTTGCGTTTACGCATTGTTTTTTTTTTTTTTTGTTTCGGAACAAAATAAGAATAGAAAAAAGAAACAACAAATTGTTGTTTCTTGTTCCAAAAACAAAAACGAAGAAACATTTCTTCTCTTCTTCTTTTCTTCTTCTTTTCTTTCTTCTTTTTTCTTTCGCCGATCGCCGGCCTCGGCCATGGCCGGCAACCGGTCGTCGAGGGCCGGCGAGGGTCGGGGACCTCGGCCGGTGAGGCTCGTCCACGCCGGCGAGGCCGAGCCTCGCCTTAGCTGGGCGAGCTCGGGCTCGCCCAGATCCGGCGAGGCCGAGCGTCGCCGGCCCCCGGCGAAGCCGAGCCTCGCCCAACCACGGCGAGGGCCGGCGAGCCTCGCCGTGGCTGGGCGAGGCTGCCGGCCCCGTCGGCCGGTCGCCGGAGGCCGGTGACCGGCCGAAAAAAGAAAAAATAAAAAAGAAAGGAAAAAATGAAAAATAAAATAAAAATGTTTAAAAAATTAAAAGAAACAAAAAAAGAATAAAATTTACCAAACGTGTTTCTATTCATTTTTTATTCCCGGAACAAACGTTACCAAACGCGTTCTTTTGTTCAAAAATTGTTAGGAACGTAAACACTTTTTTTTTGTTTACGTTCTAACAAAAAAAAGAACAGATTTCTTTTCCTGTCTCTTAAATGGTCACTTTAAAAATAAATAAAAAATTTGACGCGCCTAAGTATTCACATCTAAAAATTTGTGGCACTGAAATGGTCACTCATGAAGTTATTGAAACTTTTGTTGTCCTTCAATAGGACACTCAAAATCATCATTTGCCTTTTCAAGTGATAACTTCAGCTTTTCGTCATGTCACATCATCTTTTTCAACAAGACAAATCACTGATGGCACTTATATGATCAATTTTTCAAATTTGTGACATTTAAGTTTGCAGAAAAAAAATCATGATCCTTAAGCGAGCATCATACAAGAGTTATAACACTCTTTGTTTACTTATTCCCTTTCTTTTTACTTTTCTATTCATTTGAGCATTCAACCCCATTGGTGCCCCCAATTTTCTTTGAGGAAAAAGGAATGGAAAACCAATTTCAAGGAAAGAATTTCGAAGGGTATTATTCTAAGGTTGCGTTTGTTTGAGAAAAATTGATAGCTTTGAAAGATATCTTCTTAACTTTAGTCATCGTCATCGCTTACAAAAAAATAAGCCGATGAAAAAGTATTTCCATTTTTAGCAACAACTCGGGCCTTAACATATTTGGTGATAATGAGGGTTACCTCTTTTCCAAAGAGACATAGATTATCAAAATTAGGAAAATCTTTCATAAACCATTCAATTTTTTGGGTAAAATGAATTATTTTAAAAATATTGTTTTTAAAACAACCTCTCAAAGTCAATGAAAAGGTTTTTATTATCAATAGCAATTTATATCTAAACATTTTGGTGAACGGCAAAAGTATTTTTCGTTCATTCATATTTGTAGATTACACAAGCCATTGTTACAAGTAAAACGTCTTCCAAATCATTGGTTTTTCATGAAACAAATGAAACCTCAATAATAGTTATCGCTTTTATCTCTAAATGAATCCTAAAAATCTCTCTCTATGCCTTTTGAACGTGGGACCCGACGGGTCAATAGTGACCATGTATCCCGATTTAGGAAAGGGAAAGGGACATTGAGTCCGTGACAAAATGCATTGAATATCACATTAATTGAGCCTGGATTTTTCAACCTCCCCGACGACCCACAGGTGACTGGCCAATTATGAATGCCCGAAACGTCTCCTTCCAATCGCAACCGCAGCGGCAGATATCTTAAAGCCACGGCGCCTGCTTTCAAGCCAATCTTAAAAACAAAGGGATGAATCAACAATAAATATCATCGCAAATGTACAATTTGAGTCCTAAATATTTTGAGGAGGGGTGGAGGCATTGGTATCCTCTTTCACTTGCTCCATCGGACAAGGAGTCCTTGGCCTGCGAAGAGAGATGGGCGTTGAGCTGGATGATGTTGGCAGCGAGAGTGCAAAGCTTGGATGCCGTTCGATCAACCGAGTTAGCCAAAACCTAAGAAATGGAAACAAAAAATAAATAAAAAAAATTATAAAGAAGAAGAGAAATCAGGAGCTCCGGATCTAGAAATTGCAGAAAATCTCTAAGAACTCAATATGGACCCACATTCAGACTATCCTCATCAGCAGAAAATGGAGGAATCAAAGCAAAAACAATTAAGAGCAGAACAATACTCATCAATTACCGGTGGAGGAGCGCCCGACAAACACCAAGAA
Organism: Eucalyptus paniculata subsp. matutina; assembly: GCA_017140255.1. Taxonomy (NCBI): domain Eukaryota; kingdom Viridiplantae; phylum Streptophyta; class Magnoliopsida; order Myrtales; family Myrtaceae; genus Eucalyptus; species Eucalyptus paniculata. Next base: position 43,439,016 of record CM029439.1, read on the forward strand.
TGGAGATAAATTCTTTTATCGTGCGATTTTGAATGCTCTTTCGTGAAAAATTCACGAAGCCGATGTGATTAGATCATGTGATAATTAGAGTGTTGATGTGTGTTCAAGGTTGAAGTAAGAAGATCTTCGAGTTCACTGTATTATTTCTCTGTCTTATTGTTGACACCCAAAATTACCCCGGTACCACGTGCTGACTATGAGGAAATAATAAGCAAAACGCCTCATTTTGGTTCATAAAGTTAAGGACAAACAGCTTTCGTAAAGGCTACTTAACCTAAGTCTCGATGGAATTCTAAAAGCAAATCCTAGAGTTGATGGGCAGATAATTAATTACCATGTGTCATGCTATGGGAATAGTGCACCACATTCGAAGATTAAAAGAGATTAGTATTAGATCTCGAGTGAAAATAACTGTACCAGAAATGCGCTAAAATGAGAAACAATTATTTACTTAGAGAGTAAGCCGCGCAGGCATCGTCGACGAGTCAGGAAATGGTTGTTTATGGATAAGGGTGCCAAGAAGAATTAAAAACATGGAGAATATCAAGAGTGGTGCCCAAGGAAAAGAAACCGACTAATGGTTACTAGCTCGTCCTATAAATACCACAACATGTTCAGCGAAAAACCCCCGAACAACACAACAATTACATTTACTTTATCTTTACTTTATCGTGTTTTAGCTATAGCTATCAAGATTCCCGTCATCAATTAAATTCCAGCGTTCATCTCTATCTAGTCCAACATCGTCGATTAAATTCCAGTGTTATTCCACAAGCCCAACTTCGTTGATTAAATTCCAGTGTTGTGTTTCCTATCTAGGGTTATTATCGTTGATTAAATTTCAGCTTTACACCTAAAACAAAACATGCCGTCAAAGCGTAGACTATTTAGCTACTATAGTCTAGATTGCATCACTAATTAAATTCCAGTGTAATTTGTGCCCAAGAGCAATTAGTCTTCGAGCCATCCAAGTATCAATTGTTGGAATTGCATATACAAGTTGATAAATAAAATTTTCCCTTGCATTTGACATTATCTGTCCAAACTCAACACAGAAGCCAAGTCTCCTATGATAAAACCAAAACGCAACGTTTGATGAAAGATTTTCATAGGGATCAAAATCGGCAAAACACTTGTCTTCTTCAATCCTTTTTTTTCTTTTAATTTTTGGCATGTTTTTTAAGCCGAGCTCACTTAGCACCACATCGACACCAGGCGTCTGAAACGAAAAGTGGGGTAGGACCACGGCCAAACGGAAACAGACGGAAATTATCCTAGTTTGAAAAGGGATGTACATCGATCCTGATATTGGTCCAATTCAATACAGGAAATAACATTTCGTTTCCCTGCATGTGGACAAAAAAGAAAGAATTTAGACGAAGCAGAAAACTGCCAAGAGGATACGACAGGCAAGGAAATTCTGAAAATCATCTGATTCTGCGAAAAAGGGTGTATTCCATCCCGAAACTTGATCCAATTTACAATAAAAAATAACACTTCCCGTCCTTTCGTAGGGGACGAGCAAAACTAAAGCAATTCATAAAGGGGAGTACTCGTTTCAATGGTTAATAATTTTTCTACCTTCGACAATGTGCCTGACCTAGTCTTGTTTCATTCGTAGGACGGGCATACCTGTCGAAACACGGAGGTTCCCTTTCCTCTCTTAGTCATTCACTTAGGCCTAATGGATTTGAAATTATTTGAATAACCCATTTGGGAGTGAAGCTTTCTGGAAACGAATGGAAGGCGTGCATAGCATTTTCAAAGCTCTGACGCATGTTTAGATGGTGATCTTCATGTTGAGAGTCATTGCTAGTTTGGAACGACCGGATCGAATGTTGTTCAGAGTTTAGGTGAAAATTTTATTAATTTGAGTCACATAAATGAGAATGCAAGCTCTTCATACATCCCACAGCAACTTGTTGGTTGGTGCACAGTACAACAGAGAATGAAGTTTCTGTTTTCTTGCCATAAACCTCGATTTTGTTACATATGGGGAGTAAATATTATTGCTTGTAATACATGAGTTACAGCAGATGCATCTTGTAAAACCCTTAGCTTGTTCATAATCATAATTTCATGCTCACGAAGCCAATCTTCAATAATTAGCCAAATAATAGAAAAGCCGCTTCGGCAGATTCAGTCAATATAATTTTGCATTTAATCAAGTGCCAATTTTGTTCTACACATATTATCAATAGTTTGTTTATAAAAAAAAAGTGCGTTGTCCCACAAGAAAAATATATTAATGTCTAGCAATTATCTTTTTTAAGAGGTGTTTTGTCTCACATCAAAGAAATATGAATGTGTGCCAATTATCTTTATTTTTTATTTCGAATTTATAGTTTTTTAACTAGTCGTTTTGAAACGGTATGTTTGTTCACAAAAAAGTTACAATAACCAACTTCTCAATTTTCCTTTCTCAAAATATAAAATCTTTGTTTTTGATTATTTTCCTTCTAAGAGTTTTTGGAGAATGATCAGAATTGCTACTAGAATTTTTGTTTGAGAATTGGTTCTATCCTGGAAGATTTTTACCGGTAATCATTAATAATGTTGCGAAGCAAATAATTCCTTCAATAGGATGTATTCATACTTTAAAATCTAATTCCATTCTTCTCGATTGATTTTGTTCTAGCATATGTTTGTTTTAGTGCTAGCATAGCCTACGTCAACTGTTCCCTTTGTTCTCTGGTATAAACATTTGGTTTTTCCTATGAACTCTCATACAGACGGCGTAAGTTTATCAAAATGTACAGAGATTATCACTCTGGAAAATGAGATTCGCGATGATCAATATCCTTTTTTCAGCCCTAAATCAACACTCCTCGTCCCAAGATGATCACACGGGCGTGGACGGTCTGGGCTAGAATGGCCTAAAACGTCAATGCTTCGACTGTAACACTTGTGGGGCTCTCAATGCCAAATGAACGACCCGTCCACGTTCGGACAGATGAAGATTGCTTCAATGCACAATAGGAGTGTGTGCAACCAGACTGAGCTTATCTGGAAACTGGACCAGCCTACCCGAAAAATAAGTCTGGGAACCGGTTCCCATTGAAATCGGTCGGGGAACCAGTTCCGAAAATTTGGAACCGATTTGAACTGATCCAAGAACTAGTCCCAAGTGAACCGGATTGACTGGACCGGTTTGGGAACCGGTTTTGTAAGCCCAAAAGTCCAAAACCCTATCGTTTTTTCCCTTGATTTCTAATCTTATAACCATGCTTTTCCCCCTTGTGCGGCATTTCTCCTTCGTTGTTCCTCTTCCTTGCCAACTCACGGTTGCATTGTCCATTGCATAGGATTTTTATTTTGCCTTATGATGTTTGTTTATGATAATTAGCCTTATGGATATTTAGTTTCGTTTATTCAAAAAGTTCATGCACTTATTTATTACATATTCTTAACGATTCAATACAAATTATGATTATTACGTTATTTTTTAACGTATTAAAGTAAAATTCGAAGTCGTATAAGATATTGAACGGTTGCAAAATAAGTTTCAATGGAAATAAGGATTGATCATGGAATTACATTTGTTCCAAAATAGGGTCCAATGCAAATAAGATTGAATATAGGATCCAAAAAATGAGAATTGGTTATAACAAAATCGGACACATAATTCAAATCTAAAACTTATTTATCCTTGCCCCGATCACCTTTAATGTGCAAATACAAAGTCCCAACACCTGCTGGGACCCTGTAATCCCACTCTCGCCTCGTTCCTCCCTTCACGACAACGCATCGAAGGGACTGGTACCTACGGTTCCTTCCGATAAACCCCAGAAGAGCCCCTCCATGTGACGATAACTTTCAATAATTCAGCTCCCGGTATTGGCGACAGAAAAAAATGGAGAGAGAGGGACCTCCTGGAAGTACGAAAATGTACAATGGAAGAGAGACAGAGAGACAGAGAGAGGGAGAGAGAGGGAGTCCTGAAGAGCGATTCCCGAGTTGATGTCTAGTCACAATCAGACGGGTGTGTTTATTAATTGAGCAAGTGATGGCGAATGCTCATCACACGTTTCAAGTGTGGAATTTTGGCAACCGGGGCACAGAACGTCCAAAATCAATTATCAAGAATGCCCGCCTTATACTGTAAAACCACAAAAAAAAAATAAAAAATAAGGCCATTACAAGAATAATAATATACGGAATCTGATCATATAGCACGATGGGAAACAAAAGTCAATGCAACACCAAGCTTTTGTGTCAATTTTAGATTTCATGCCTTGCACCAAGATTAATTTGTAAAATGTGGCACACGATTTTCAAAAGGGAAATGAAAATTCTAATTAAGTTCAAGAAGTAAAAATTATATGAATCTAATATGAACCTAATGCTAGCTAAGTAACGACTTCAAAAAGTATAGGAATAGTACACCTCACAATGGCAAATGAAGAATCGTGTTCTAAAATGTAAGACGAAAATTCCATAAATCTTACTTTCTAGAGTGAAAAACTTAGCAGAAGATAAAATTTATTCAAATGAAAGTTGTATATTTTAGGGAGTAACATATGTTTTGATTTCTCATCTTCTTTCTAGTTTCATATGTTGATGCCATGACTGAGTAAATAATTGCACGCTAGCGACAAGCTTTAACAAGGACATAATAACATTATGTTTTACATATTAAGATGTTTTAGTAATATCACAAAATAAGAGACAAACCTTGAGAATCCTAACCTGACAAATCTTAAGCAAGCTTTCGTTTTCTGTAGATATATAGCGACGTGCTAAAAGTAGATTATATTTATTTTTTCTTTAATGGGTGTAGTGTCCCAGATTTTGAGTATAAAGGTCATTTTTTATAATTGTATTTTGGAAGTGTTAAATTCCTGTTGCCAAAATTCCACAATTGACATGTGTGGTCAGCATCTTCCAGTCACTTCTTGAAAAGTGACCGACCGTCTTGTGGGATGGGGTTATTTCTGTGGTCTTTTCAATTGCCATGTGTTGAAATTCATCTAAAGGATTGAGCTCTGCCCCTCGTCCTTTTTGGGATGGGGTTATTTTCTGTCGTCTTTTCAATTGTCGTGACTCATGTGCTTAGCAACCACGAAGCACTGTCCAACGCGACGGAACTCCTCTGTCCTTGCTCAAAGCAAAAACACAACAACAACAACAACAACCACCCCCCTCCCCCCGGCGGGGGCACTAGGACTGGTTAGGAGGCTGGAAATTTTTTTTTATTCAAGAACCGAAAATAACTTATGTAAGCCGCAAAAACGATACCCTAAAATCTCCATAATTAAAATCTAAAGACCTATAATTGAGAATAAAGATTGGTACACTTGACTTGAAATTTATCATTTTTAATGCAAAATAGTGACAATCCAAAAGTTAAATGCTGCTTTTTTATTGTCCTATGTATTACTAATTCAATGAAACTACTCCTCATTCTTAACGTTGAGTATATACTTCTTATGTGAGGATATTTGTTAATCAGGATTAGAATACACTAGCCAATTTGTTTTTTTTATCACACATATTAAACTAATTAAAAATATTTGTATCTCACCTTATTAAATAAATTCCATTAAATAATAAATTTCAATTTCAATTAATATAATCCATGTCAGAAAAACTCGTACGACTGGTTCATCTCTTAGCAGCAATGTACAGATTGCTTTACGATGAAGAGCACCTGCTAGGTAAAGACGTAGACTTAACCAATTATTAAGACTTGTATGTGTTTTGTGCATTTCTAGGCGAACGGGTCTTGATTCGTATACCAATAAATTAAGAGGGAAGCAATTCATTTTTACTTGTGTTTCTTCTGACTTAATTGATGGGGATCAAATTTGTCATGCAATGTATTAAACACCACTTTCTGTCTAACTCCCGTGTGTTGCGAAGAATTCATGCCTCATATCACTTCCGTCCGCCTTTTTTCTCTCAAATCAACTTATGAATTCGATTATGCTTTGTTAAGCCTTACTTTTCCCCAAGTACGTTTACAAAATAAGTTCCCAAACACCATTTTTTAGCCCAGAGTGGCTTGGCAAAGGCACTCCCAAATGCACCCTAACTGTCCTCCCTAGATAAAGCATCTTCTGTAGAGTATGCCTCAAATTTCACAATTTTAGAAGTTTGTGCCCACAGCTTTTTCTTCTACTTTTATGCTTGGATGGACCTAAATATAATGAATTGATGGGAAAAATGATATCATAAAAGAGGAGGACATCGTTGTTTATATCATGAAATGATATCATTTGATCACAGCTTACTCTTCCATTTCAAGCTTAGAGGTACTTTTCTTGTCAATTCGGGAACGAAGGTGGTTGTCTTCATTAAATTTTGGGTTATTGATCTTCATGTTCCTGAGCTGAATCACGCTGAATTCAATAAATGCTCCTCCTCCATCTCCTCAGGTTCGGGGCCGTTTGACCAATAAATTGCACAACAATACTTCTTCAAGTCCCTCTGATCATGCCAAAATCTAAAGCAGCTGCGTACCTTAGCAATTATAGCCTCTGGTGATTATGCTGGAGAGTTATATGTCCAAGGATATTAAATGAGATGATCTTGTCCTGATTTGAAGATTTTCCTATTTTGCTTGATTTGAACAATAGAGGGCACTCAATGTTAAGGCGTTAATTCATTCATATAGATGTCTTGAAGATCTGGGGTTTACTCAAGATGAAGCAACCGCCTTGATTCATGGGGGCTAGTGTTCTTTCTTATGCTTCTTTCAAGCCAGTTGTGTGGTGACATCGCATGGGGCTAGTGTTCTTCATTAAGCCACGTTTCATGCTAACGTGCGAGTTGTACCCAATAATTATTTTTTTTACGGGTACTTTAGCAAATCTCTAATCTTCTCTAATTCTTACACATATCTGGAAACAAAATTGAGAATTGCACATATTCTGGCAATAAATAAGAGCTCACGTTATTTTTACTCCATTATTGGTTCAAGCACGTTTTTTTATATTGAATTGACTATATTGTCTCTTACGAATCTTACCCTTAACTTAAAATTATGTTTTATCTTTTTTTTTCTTCTTTCTCTTTTGTTTAATCTCATTAGAGATGAAACCACTCACACTCCTCTCAAACAACATTTATTAAGGATAAATATGGGGCCAATCTTTGTTTAAGACTAATGTTTGCCTTCTTCTTTCTTTTTTTCTCTATTTGGAACAAAATTGGTGTACCTCTTTTCCAAAAAAAAAAAATAGTTTATTAGATCAATATCTAATTATGGAAAAAATTCAAATAGGAATTCAAATTGCCCTCATTTTCTTAAAAAAATGATATGAAGTGAAGTTTGCTTCAAATAAGGACCAAAAATTGTCATTTAATCTCAAATAAGGGCTTAACTCGTCGGGCGGTGAACATATGCATATGTAGTGTGTATTCCGGTGGCCTAGTTAGGGATATTTTTGTTCAAAAGATTTTTTTTTTCACTTCATCTTATTTGTTTAAACAAAAAAATATCTTATTTTTCATTAGGCATTAGAGTAAAGCCGTCCAAATTGAGGCCCTACAAGGCGGTGCTTGAGGGTGAAGCGGCAGTTGGAGAAGCCATTGATCCGGGAGCAATGGTGGAAGGAAGGGACGAAGAAGGTGATGCGGGCGTCCCAGTTGTAGTCCTGGCAAAAAGACAAGGTTGTTGGTGGAGCTTTGCAGATTTGGGAGAGGATGTGCTTGCAAGAGAAGAGGTTGGTAGAGTGAACTTGGTGGTTGTAGAGAAGGGCAGAGCTTGGCTGTGTCCCTCTCGTACCTTTCTTTCTTTCTTTCTTTTTTTCTTTTTCTCTTTCTCCTCTTTACTCATCTTCTTCTTTTGGTTCCAAGCCACGGATCTTCTTCCTCCCCAATTTTGCTTCACCGTGGTACAGTCGGGCGCATTCTCTCCTGTCCTGTGTGGCCTCAAGTTCAACCCCTTCACAAACACCATGATCGTCTCTTACATTCGCACTCGCGTTGAAACCTTCTCTCAATTCAAAATCTTTCACATTAAGGATGAATATCGATGGATATGTTAAGCACTCCAAGAAAGAGAGATGTCATATTTTGTATTTCTCAGGTGCCAATTTGAAACAATCCCAGTAATCCTTACCCAAAAAATTGTGAACCCCAATTTTAACTAGTGAAATATTGTTCAAAAACATGGGTAGATGGACAAAAGACAATGATATAAACCGTGATTTACCAATGAATTTGGGTAGATGGACACGACAGTTCCTAATTGGCATCCACAGATTCCCGTTTTGTAAGAGAGAAAAGATTAAACTTCCAACGCTAAACACCAGGACATGGAACTTTTTGCATGATGATACTGCTATTCAAGTACCATCCATGAGATGAATGACATCACAAAAAGTGCTCTCTCATTTGCTGCTAATACTTACATCACAATCATGGGTAGACGTATATGTCTTTCTCTATTTGTCTGCCCGAGAGAACACAGAAAATGGTGCACCAATCCCAGTGTTCTTGATCTAGGCAATGCCTATCTTCAATCTTGACGAAGAAGATGATGAATAGGGACAATCATGGGTGGGTTCAAGAAGAAGATGAATAAGGGAAAAGAAAAATGAAAAAAGAACAGTTATTGCACGAAAATATCCCTAACCAGGCCACCGGAATATGCACTAGAGATACATCTATTCACCGGCTAGCAAAGCAGGTCCTTATTTGAAACTAAATGACTACTTCAGCAAAACAGGTCCTCATCTTTGTCATTCACCTAGGTCTAACGAATTTGAAAACATTTGAATGACCCATTTGGGGGCGAAGTATTTTGGAAACAAATGGAAAGCGTACATAATGGCCCGCATTTGCATTTTCAAAGCTCTTGGCGCTTGTTTAGATGGCGATCTTCATGCTGAGAGTTGCTGCTAGTCTGGAACGATTGGGTGAGTCAAATTAATCGAGGGTAGCGAGCTAGCAATCAGTTAATTTGACTTGCATGTTCAATCATGCCAATTCTGCAATGGGTATTTCACTTAAATTTTCTCACCTCAAGCACGAAATGCTACTATACCTACCTACCCTGCCTACCCTACCTACCCACCCGGTTGTAGCGAGGAACTAAAAGTTCCTCATGTGGTGTCTACATTCACCACCGAAGAGTTCCTAATTTCCAGTCAATCTTTTTTTACCCGATTTAGAGGAAATACGAGAGTGATATTACGAGATCTCTCACCCCAGGACAAATCTCCAGCCCATTTCTTCCCCTTAAGTATTTTTAAGGACATGCTCAGGTTTTCCTTTATATTGAGTCATTGCTAGTTTGGAATGATTGGATCGAATGTTGTTCAAGGTTTAGGTGAAGGGTTTATTAATTTGAGTCACAAAAATAAGAATGCAGGCTCTTTATACATCTCATGGCAACTTTTTGGTTGGCGCCTTACAATAGAGAATGAAGTTTCCGTTTCGTTGCCATAAACCTCGTTTTTTGCTACATATGATGATTAAATATTATTGCTCGGAATATATGAGTTACCATGGATATATCTTGTAAAACCCTTAGCTTGTTGATAATCATAATTCCATGCTTACGAAGCCAATCTTTGACAATTGGCCAACTAAAAGATAAGTCGCTTTCGCGGATTCAGTCAATGTAAAGTGTCAATCTTGATCTACACGTCTTATTGGTAGTTTATTTGTAAAATAAACAAAGAAGTGACTTGTCTAACAATGAAAAGTTATGAATGTATGGCGGTTATGTTTTTTTAAGGTGTGCTTTGTCCCACATCAAAGAGATAAGCATGTGTGCTGGTTATTTTTATTTTGTTATAGTGAATTTATAGTTTTTTTAAGATGCTAGTGATTGTGTCCTTTCAAAATGGTATGTTTGATCACAAAAAGATTATGCTATTATATATTCATCATTTCCAGTCCAATAACCAACTTCTCGATTTTCCTTTTTCAAAAAATACAACCGTTGTTTTTAATTATTTGCCTTTTGAGAGTTCTTGAAGAATTACCAGAATTGCTACTAGAATTCTTGTTTGAGATTTGGTTATATCTTAGAGAATTTTTTACCTGTAATCATCAATAATGTTACAGGGCAAATAATTTCTTAAAGAGGGTGTAGTCAGGCTTCAAAATCTGTTTTCATTCTTCCCGATTGATTTTTTCTTAAAACGTGCTTGTTTTAGTGCTAGCCTAGCCATCCTCAACTGCTCCCTCCGTCCTCTGACATAAACGTTTGGTTTTTCCTATGAACTCTTACGTAGATGTCCTAAGTTATCAGAAAACACAAAGATCATTGTTCTGAAAAACGCGATTCGCGATGATCGATATCTTTTTTGGGCCCTCAATCAACACTCCTTGTCCCAAGATGATCACACGGGCATGGACAGGCTGGGCTAGAATGGCCTAAAATGTCAATGCTTCGACTTCGACCGTAACACTTGTGGGGCTCTCAATGCCAAATGAACGACCCGTCCACAGTCGGGCAGATGAAGATTGCTTCAATGCGCAAATACATGTCCGGACACCTCCTGGGACCCTGTAATCCCACTCTCGCCTCGTCCCTCCCTTCACGACAACGCGTCGAAGGGACTGGTACCTACCGTTCCTTCGGATAAACCGTAGAAGAGCCCTCCCATGTGCCGATAACTTCCAATAATTCAGCTCCCCACATCGGGAACAGAGATAATGGAGAGAGGGAGCTCCTGAAAGTACGTAAATGCACGATGGACCGGAGAGAGAGGGGGAGAGAGGGAGTCCTGAAGAGCGATTCCCGAGCTGATGTCTAGTCACAATCAGACATGGGTGGGTTTATCATTGAGCAAGTGATGGCGAACGCTCACCACACATTTCAAGTGGGGAATTTTGACAACCACAAATAATATACGGAATCTGATCATTTAGCACGATGGGAAACAAAAGTCAACGCAAGACCAAGCTTTCGAATCAATTTTAGATTTCGTACCTTATACCAAGATTTGGGTCGAAAGAGAACTTTCATATTTATATAACCGGTAAACATTGCTGTGGGCCTTCGCGGCCCAGTCGGCAACCCTATTCCCTTCTCGCCTACAATGATTCAGCAATAGGTTCGGAAATCGTAAAAGCAAAAAGACAGCCTCCGCTTGTAGCGACCGAAGCTCCCATGGCGTCGATCCTTCATTCCTCATAGATTCTATGACAATAAGGCAGTCCATTTCAAGTTCGAGCTTGCAGTCTTGTAGATGCCGACTCAGCAGGTGATGAAGGGTATAGGTGAGTGCTTTAAACTCCGTTTCCAGAGCCGAGTGAGATCAAAAAGAGTTTGAATGCAGATCGGTGATTCTACCTTGACTATCTCTACAAACACACGCCATTGAGCCCTTTGTGCTTCCCGGATGATATGCCCCATCAATATTACATTTAATAACTGCTGGATCGGGAGGTCGCCACAGATGATCAGGGTTGAAAATCTGTCGGCGGGAGCGTGAAAGAGTAACCGCAGGAACTTCAGAAGTACTGGTCTGAGCAATCGCCAACTCCACTACAAGATTGGGGTCTGGTTCTTGATCACGAAAAACGAAATTGTTGCGCATCCGCCAGATTTGCCATAAAGTGTTGGCAATCAATTCAATGCTAGGTATAGTTGTTGATTGGGCTGTGCCTTCTGTGGTTGTTCTTTCCGATAACCAGTGGTCCATGAGATGGACAGATTGAGGGGAAAAGTAAACATTAATCTCCGGGTTTGTCCAAACAGCTCGAGTCCATGAGCAGTGGAGGAAAAGGTGTTCAGTTAGGAGCTTGCAGATGACAGAGTCGACAGCAAGGGTCCTCAACGATGTGTCTTTGATAGAGATTGGCTCTAGTAGCAATTGCATTCTGACAAACCGCCCAGGTAAACATCTTGACTTTTGGTGTTGTTTTCAATTTCCATATTCTTCGCCAAAGGGATTTAGGAGTTTGATAGGATGTAGAAGTACTGTTACCTATGGAGAGGTCTGCTCCATTGAGAATGTTGTGATATCCGCTCTTTACTGTATAGACTCCATCTTTTGTAGCTATCTATATCAATTTATATGTGGAAACTAGAGGGCTGATTGGAATTTGAAGAGCTTGTTCAGTAATGTCGTCTCCGAATAGTCTAAGGAGCAGAGTCTGGTTCCAATCATGGTGTATCGGGTCAATAAGATCCGCCACCAGCAGTGGTTCGTCAAGAGTCTTGGGGCCATAGAGAGTTCCCATCGGTAGCCAGCGATCACCTCTTATGCGAATGTTTTGACCATTACCAACTGACCAACACAATTGGGGAGAGATAGCATCTCTACCCGTCAATAAGCTCTTCCATCCCCAAGAGGGACGAGAACCTGATGTCGCCAAGAGGAAGTCTGTTGTAGGAAAATACAACCCTTTAAATAATTGACTCCATAGAGCATTAGGCTATTGCAATAAGTGCCAAGCCTGCTTTCCAAGCATAGCTTTGTTAAAAGCTATAAGGTCACGAAATCCCAAACCGCCATTATCTTTATTTCCTTTCAATACATTCCAACTACGCCAATGAATGCCTGCCTTATTCTGATCATTTCTCCACCAGAATCTTGCAATACTTTTCTCTATTGATTTACAAATTGACAGAGGGATTTGAAAGATAGACATAGCATAGTGTGGCAAAGCTTGTATAACAGATTTAATTAGAACTTCCTTACCACCCTTGGATATTAGCTTACTTTTCCATCCTTCCGTCTTAGCATGGACTCGTGCCTGTAGCCAAGAAAACATCTCCCTCTTTGAACGGCCCCATTCAGAAGGTATTCCCAAATACTTACCATATCGTTGCAACACAGGCAATTGAAGTTCCCCTGACATATTTTCTTGTAAGCTAGACGGACAATATTTGCTAAACATAATACCAGACTTATTTCGATTCACTATCTGACCAGTGGCCAAACAATATTGAGTAATAATTGTCGCAAGATTCTAGCATTCTGTTATTGTCCCGTCAAGGAAAAAGATTGCATCATCTGCAAAAAATAGATGGGAAAGATTGGAACACCACCTATTAAAGTTGATGCCTTTAAGATGTCCCACACTGACTGCTTGATTGATTAAAGTTGAAAGGACATTGGCCAGCAAAATAAATAGATATGGAGATAAAGGATCTCCCTGTCGGAGGCCGCGAGAAGGAGTAAAGTAAGGCAAGGGTTCCCCATTGAATTTCACACTAAAAGTTGTTGTCGTCACACATTGCATAATCCATTGAACCCAGATAGTATGAAATCCCAATTTCAAAAGATAATCGTGAAGGAAATCCCATTCAACTCTGTCATATGCCTTTTGCATGTCTATCTTCAAGATTGCATTGAATTTCTTAGTTCTCTGCCTGGTCTTGAATTGGTGAAGAACCTCTTGAACGATTAAGATATTGTCTTGAATCTGTCGTCCACTCACAAAGGCTGACTGTTCCTTGGATATTAAAGAATTCAAACAAAGTTTAAGACGGTTGGCTAGTACCTTAGAGATAACTTTGTAAGCAAAATTGCAGAGGCTTATAGGGCGATATTGCTTCAGTTGCTCTGGATGAGGCGTCTTAGGGATCAACGCAATAAATGTTTGATGGAGCTTGGAAGGCATCTGAGATGAGAGAAAGAAATGCTGCACTAGGAGCAGAAGATCATCCTTAATAATGTCCCAGTGTTTTTGGTAAAAAAAATCCATTTAATCCATCCGGGCCAGAAGCCTTAGTAGCCCCCAGCTGAAAAGTTGCTTGTTTTACCTCCTCAATAGTTGCCATAGCGATCAACTGATCATTCATTTGAGAGGATACGAGTTGCTGACATTGGTCAAGGATAGGGCCATAATTCCTAGATCCTCCAGATGTATATAAGTCAGAGAAATAAACAGTAGTCATACTTTGTAGCACGTCGGGGTCCCGAATCCAATTCTGATTTGCATCTTGCAACATTGTAATGCGATTTCTATTTCTTCTCTGGATCGTGGACGCATGAAAGAACCGCGTATTCCTATCCCCCCATTGCAACCATTGTATTCTTGATCTCATTGCCCAATATTGCTCTTCCATTTGCCAAGTCTTTTTAATTTCCTCTCTAATAGTTGATGCTTCCTCTCTATAATTAGAGAAATTGATTGGTTGGTCAAGTCTTGTAGCTGTTGTTGTAAAGCAATCACCCTAGCATGCCCATTGGAAAATTTCTTACGACTCCATGTAGATAGAGCAATGATGACTTTCTGTATCTTGGCAATGAAAACTGGATGAGGTGCATAATGTGAGCCCCATACGTTTGATATAATGTCACGACATTCAGCTTCGTCATTCCAATAGGTTTCGAAATGAAAAAGCTTAGTGTGTCGTTTATAAGTGGTTGAAGTTTGTATAATCAAAGGGCTATGATCTAAACCTACAGCAGGTAACGCAAAAACCTCTGCTTCTAGAAACATAAGGCGCCAATCCATTGAACACAAAACTCGATCCAGTCTTTCTTTCACAAGCTCTTCACCCTCTCTATTATTCGTCCAGGTGAATTTACACCCTTTACTCTCTAATTCCATAAGCTCACAATCATTCAGGACAGCACGAAAAGATAGCATCCTAGATAAGTCACGAAAAGATAGCATCCTAGATAAGTCACGAAAAGATAGCATCCTAGATAAGTCCGCAGGTCGTTTGCCAAACTTCTCCCAAGGGTAGAGAAAATCATTAAAATCTCCAGCACACAACAAAGGGAAATGATTCATACGGCTAAGCATCCTAAGTTCATCCCAAAAGACATGTCTTTGTTGATAGTTATAAGGAGCATGAAGACATATCAGGCGAAAAGATCTGTCTTCTTGGACTATCCTGCAAGTCATATCAACCATATGTTATGAAGAACGAGCCACTTCTATAGTTACCTGATCATTCCACATCACTGATAATCCTCCGGCCAAACCAGCTGGGTTGAGAAAATATGAATGCTGAAGATGTAAGGTAGTCTGAATTCGTTGAAGCTTAACTTCAGGGTTTTTCGTTTCCATTAAAAAGACTATATCGGGCTTCTCTGTGGCCATTATGGCCTTTAAAGCCTGAACTGTCAGGGCATTGCCCAAGCCCTGACAATTCCAAGTGATTATCTTCATTTGTGAGGTGGTGGCTGTTGAGGGCCAGCCACCATAGCCCAAGTATCAACTTCCCCTGCTTCACACACAGGAGTATCCAGTAAGTTTCCTTCATCCAGGTCATGAAGAACTACACCCTTTGTGTCATATGGCGAATATCGTTTCTGTTTTTTAGCCACACTCACTTTTGGTGGCTGTCTAGAACTCTTTGTTTTCTTATATCGTTTGAAATCCGTAATGGATGATTGAATCCCCTTCATTTTATCTGTTGCAGGGATAAGCGTTGTATGAAGATGAGGCCCTTCCATGATCGGCTTTTGAATTACCTGATGTACAGAAGTTGTAACTCCATGATCCGAAAGAAAGGCTGGTCTGGGCTCTGGTTCTGCAGCAGGAACGATTGGTGGGGGCAAGAGTGGGATAATCTGAAGCTGGGAAGGGGGCGTCTCAGGTATACTCTCTTCTGGCTGATTTGAGAGTTTTGGAGGGTTATAAAATGTTTGCCAGTAAGGACTTGCTACTTTAACTTCAGCTTTAAGCCATGGGCCATAAGTCATAGTGTCTCTTCCTTCAAATTTGGACTCATCATAGGGGATCTCTTTGCAATACGAAGCATAATGGCCCAACCTTCCACAAGAGTAACAATAATGGGAAAGCCGCTCATAGCGAAAGTCAATCCATAACAATTTCCCCTTTATTCGAATCAGCTTACCTGTCCTTAAAGGTTCTTGTAGTTTGAGTTCAACCCTCGCCCTAGCAGTCCGTGAAGTCAGTCCCTCTTTAGTATCAACTCGCACTTCTAGTACCCTACCAATATCTTGCGCTGCCTTAATAATCATCCTTTCAATTGTCCATTCCAAAGGCAGACCAAATATTTGTACCCAGAAAGCACAGCTGGAAAAGTCATAACAATGCAGTGGAGTAATAGACTGCCATGGCTTTACTAGTACTAGATGACCCGAAAAGAGCCAGGGACCTCCAGTAAGAACACGTTGTTTATCGGCATCAGAATGAAATTTAGCTATATAAAAACCATCGTCACGTTGTGAAATGTCAACCCGTTCAGTCTTCCATGCTTTCTTCATTGTACTCTGGAACGCCAAGAAATTTAAAGTTGGATTTGATAGAATTCTGCACACCAAAATTAAGCCATATTCCTCCAATTTTGCAGGTGAGGGTTCTTCATCCCAGCAATCTATTTCCCTCTCTGTTGTAAGTCTACCCAGTCTTGAACAGAGAGCAGCTAGGCGATCAGAATCGCTATGTTCTACCGAGTCCATTACTCAGCAAGGAGAGCATATAAAGAGAACTAGGAACAAGCGGAATTTGGGTCGAAGCTGAAGATATACTATCTGCGAAATTCACCGATATATGGAAGCCCCACATGCAAAAAGAAACGCTACCGAAGTCTACTCAGTATTTGATAAGAGAACAGGGGATTATGATCTTAGTGTAAAGCGAAACAAGTGGGAATGAAGCTGGGAAGGCGAAGGAGAACGTCATCTTCAAATTCCGACCAACCATCCAGTCTGGAAGGAGTCGCAGAAATCACGAAGCCAACTATTCGGATGAAAAACAGAGGAGGATGTAAAGCGAACCAAGTGGGAATGAAGCTGGGGAGGCGAAGGAGAACGTCATCTTCAAATTCCGACCCACCATCCAGTCTGGAAGGAGTCGCAGCAATCACGAAGCCAGCATTTTGGATAAAAAACAAAGGAGGATTGCCATGGGAGTGGATGTGATGAAAATGGGAAGTGTCGGAGAAAAAAGATAAAGAAATTTGGGGATTAGGGTTTGAAAAAACTTAAGTAGCCATGGGCGAAGAAAACTCTACATGTCGAGAGGGATATTCTCTAGCTAAGTAATGACTTCAAAAAGTATAGGGATGGCGCACTTCACGATGGCAAATGAAAAATCACAGCATAAAAAATGAGACAGAGCATTCCATAAATATTAGTTTCTAGAGTGAAATATGGGAAAATTCGACAAAACTTAGCAGAAGATAAAAATTATTGAAGTGAAAGTTGTGTATTGTAGGGAGTAATATATGTTTTGATTTCTCATCTTCTCTCTGATTTCATGTTGCTCGTGTTTGAGTTTTCGCTTTGGTAGCCCTAATCACACCAAAACATCAAACTAGTAGCATGTATTTTAAATCTATGTTGGTGTCGATGGTCATGACAAGGTAAATAATTCTGCACTAGTGACAAGCTCTAATGGGGTCATAATGACATTATGTTTTACATATTAAGATGATTTAGTAATATCACAGAAAAAGACATAAATCTTGGAAATCCTAATCTGAAAAATCTTAAGCGAGGGATATTTAGTGATGTGCTAAATGTAGATTACATTTATTTTTTCTTTAATGGGTCTAGTTTCTCAGATTTTACAGTGTAAAGGTCATTTTTGGCAATTACATTTTGAAAGTGTTAAATTCCTATTGCCACAATTCCACAATTGATATGTGTGGTCAGCATATCCTAATCACCTTTTTAAAAAGTGACCGATAGTCTCCTTAGCTGTTTTTGCCATTATTACTCACATCAACGTACAAGCTAAGTAGCACCCACACTGACATAAGACACATGACACGACATAACACGACACGACACGACACGACATGTCGACACACCGTTTCTCAAAAAACAAATAATTTTGACACGTTGAAACACGTTGTATATTAAATATATATTTTTATATATACATAATAAATTATCATTTTTATGATTATTTCAATCAAATTAATATGAATTAATTTCATAAATAAATAAATAAATAAGCCTAGAATGAATATACACTAAAAACATTAATCCGCTATTTATTAATATCATTCATTATTTCAATTTGACAAATTCAACTATATTTCAATAATTCATAAAACTTGGAGAAAAAATAAGCGATCCATATTTTGGAAGAGGAGAAAAAACTTAAGAGGTGAATTGTATATTACGGGAAGTGGGAGTCCAAAGAAAAGAGAAGATTAGGTTTTTCTTCTTTTTCCATTTATTATTTTTATTATCATGTTTTATTTTCACGCACGCACACACATATATATCTTCGCCTCTCATTTATTGAATTTTTAAAATTGATCTCGATATCGGAATCACGTGTCAGAAACTTGTATGTTAGAATTTCGACTCGAGTATTGAAGAGTGTCGAGAAAGTTGACCAAGTGTTGAATTTTCCGACACGTGTTAATCGAGTGTCTGAGAGCGTCAAAGAGTGTCGGACACGTGTTGAAGTGTCCGATACAACACGAAAGTTATTGGAGAGTGTCGGTGCTTTATAGTGCGTAAGAATTGAACCTTGCCCTCCGTCCTTTCTAGGATGGGGTTATTTTCTGTGCTCTTTTCAGTGGCCATGTGGTGGAAATTCATCTAAAGGAGAACATGGCCCATGGGGAAGTTCGTAGCAATTTGGATCTCATATCTCTACTTAGCGTTGTGAAGCACAGTCTGACACGACAGAACTCCTTTGACCTTGGTCAAAGCAAAACCCTCCCCCAACCCAACACCCCCCTCCCCAATAGCGGGCGGCCGCAGCTCGTTAGGCGACCAGGAAATTTTTTTTATTCCAGAATCGGATATTACTTACATAAGCTGCGAAAACGGCATCTTGAGATCTTCATAACCGAAATCTAAAACACATACAATTGATAATAAAGATTTATACATCCGATTTAGAATCCATCGTTCTTAATCTTAATACCAATTAGTGACAATCCAAAAGTCAAACGCTTCTTCGTTATTGCCCTCTATATAACTAATTCAATAAAACTGCACATCATCCTCGACATTGAGTATATGCTTTTTATGTGAGGATCTTTGTCAATTAGGATTGGAGGAGAAAGTTGAAGCCATGGGACATCTCATCACAAGCCGAGATTTACTCAATCCATACTAACTAGCCCTATATTCAATTTTTTTTTTTTTATCGTACATATTAGACTAATTAAAAATCTTTATATCTCACCTTATTAAATAAATTCTGTAAAATGATAAATATCAATTTCAATTAATATAACCCACATCAAAAAAACTCTTACAGCTCGTTCATCTCTTACTAACAGTGTGCAAATTGCTTTACAATGAAGAACACCTACATAGGTAAAGACTTAGACTTAACCAACTCTTGAGACTTGCATGTGTTTCATGCATTTCTAAGTGACGGGTCTCGGTGCTTATACCACTAAATTAAGAGAGAAGCTATTCATTTTTACTCATGTTTCATCTGACTTGATTGGCTGAGGATCAAATTTGTCATGCAATCTACTAAACGCCACTTTCTGTCCAACTCCCGTGTTTAGCAAAGAATTCATGTCTTGTATCACTTTCATCCGGCTTTTTTCTCTGAAATCAACGTATGAATTCAATTATACTTTCTTAACGAGGCTATATCGAACTCCTTTTCTCATTCCCGTTGACTTATTTTTGGGTGAAATCTCTTATTATTTAAAAAGAACAATGACATAAATTACACGTGACTTAGATCTTTTGTTCTCTACGTGGATGCTGATCCCAGCTGTTGGTCCAGTAATTACTTACAGCAAGACTTGTTGTTTATTCGGGCATGTACGAACTGCCCTCCCTAGATAAAGCATCTTCTGTTGGGTATTCCTCAAATTTCATAGTTTTAAGAGTTCACGCCCAAGACTTATTCTTCTAGTTTTATGTTTGGATGGACCTACATATACTGAATTGATGGGTAAAATGATATCATAAAAGAGGTGGACATCGTTGTTTCTATGATGAAATGATATCATTTGATCACAACTTACTCTTCCAAGCTTAGGGGTATTTTCTTGTCGATTCAGGAACGGAGGTGTTTGTCTTTAAAAAATTTTGGGTTATTGATCTTCATGTTCTTGAACTGATGCACGCTGAATTCAGTAAATCCTCCTCCTCCATCTCCTCAAGTTTAGGGCCGTTTGACCTATAAATTGCACTTCAAGTCCCTCTGATCATGCCAAAATCTAAAGCAGCTGCATACCCTAGCAATTATACCGTCTGGTGATTATGCTGGAGTTTTATGTCCAAGGACAGTGAATGAGATGATCTTGTCCTGATTTGAAGATTTTCCTATTTTGCTTGATTTGAAGAATGGAGGGCACTCAATGTTAAGGCGTCCATTCATTCTCGTTGATGTTTTGAAGATCTGGGGTTTACTCAAGATGAAGCAGCCACCTTGGTTAGTGGGGGCTAGTGTTCTTTATTGAGCCACGTTTCATGCTCACGTGCGAGTTGTACCCAATAATTTATTTTTTTATGGGTACTTTAGCAAATCTCTAATCTTCTCTAATTCTTAAAACATATTTTGGTAACAAGTTTGAGAATTACACATATTCTGGCCATAAATAATGGTCCACACCATTTCCATCCCCTTATTTGGCTTATGACGCCCTCTTTTATATTAAGTTGATTATATTACCTTTTATGAATCTTACCCTTGGTTTAAAATTATTTTAATCTTTTTTCTTCTTTTTTGTTTCAATTTTATTAGAGATGAAACTACCCATACTTGTCTCAAACAATATTTATTAAGGTTAAATGTGGGGCCACTCTTGATTTAAGACTAATGTTTGCCTTCTTTTCCTTTTTTTTTTCTTTTGGTTTTTTCCCTTTTCTTTCTCCATTTGGAACAAAATTGGTGTACCTCTTTTTAGAAAAAATAATATATTTGGTAGATAGTAAACTAATTATCGTGTGTCAAACAAACAATAAACTAAATATTTTTTTAATGAATTGTATATTTATTTTCTTTTCTTTTGTACTAGGAAACTATTAATTGAAATATATCTTGAGCACGAGTAAGAGGATAATCTTTGAGTGAATTGTATATAATGCATACATCTACTATGATATTCAATTTTTAAGTAAATTCTCATAAATTTGTACAAAAAATCGAAGTCAAAATATTCACAATCACGAGGATAATCTATGAAAATAAAGTGAACAATTAGCAAATAAAACTAACATTTCTTTACTTTGATAGATGATTAATGCTTGCTTAAATTATAATAATGGAGAATAAGTTTAGAACAAACATGTAGGGTACATTAAATATAATGTGTGGAAGCAGCAGCAACGATGAAATAAAATTATTCGGAAGCAACCTTGGTAAGTTTTTCTTTTAGTGAAATTAGAAAAAAAAAAAAAAAAAGAGAAAAGTTAAAAAAAATTATATTAAATTAAGAGTAGAACCCATAAGGGATAATATAGTCAATCCATTGTGATAAAGGGTTATCAAGGGGTGAAAATAGCATGGGGCATTAAAAATCTGTAGACAACATTGCATATTAAACTAAAGTTTCGAGGTTGTTCATTTCATTTTTCATTTATAAATTTCCATCTTGTAATGTGATGGCTTCATACATACAATCTTTGTTCACAAGGAGGTTCCTCTACTACATTTCGACAGTTAACCTTAATATCCAAAACCGACGATTGATTTAAGGAGGGCCTAAAAATCTATCGTAACACATGTTTTGTATGGAATAGGATTAATACTACAATTTTTTTTTTCAAATTTATCCCAAATTAATTTCTTTTATCATAAAAAACTCCAAACTTGTACACATGTAATAAATTTATCCTCCATTAGTTTCCGTTAAATTTTGCCATCAAATTGTTGAGTTAAAAATGTGTGACAATGGATGGATATATTAGTTTGGGATTGTACCCTATGTTTGTCATAAGAATACCAATTTGTGACTTTTCGTAAAATTAATCAAATTTAACAGAAACTAATGGAGGGAAAATTTATCGCAAATGTATATAAGATGGTGCTTATAAATGTTAAGGGATAGAATACAACCTCTCTAGAAATAATATTATGCGGTTTGCTATGAATCCCTAAAACCCATCTATTCTCTTCCTTTCTACCTAGTATGATTCTTTGAAATTAAGAATATTCTGATCAATCCTAATGGTATGCTATGCATTTGCCTAAAATTTTCTATGACACCAATCAAAAAACAAAAAGAAATTTAGGGCATATTTGGTAACAGTTCTGTTCCGAGAAATAATTTTTGAACAAAAATAGTTTTTTTTTTTTGTTCCAAGGAGCAATTTCTGAGTATAAGGATGCGCTTGTAGACTCTTTAAAAATTTCTATTCTGCAGAAAAAATGTGTTTGATAAACTTGTATAATTTTTTTGTTTCGTTAATTTTTCAATATTTTTATTATTATTTTCTTCTTATTTTCTTTTTTTTTTCTTCTTTCTTTCTTTTGGCCGGTGACCTCACTAGCCCCCAGCGAGGCCGAGCTCGCCCAGTCACCGGTGAGGCTCAGCCTTGCCAGGCCACCGCCAGGTCGGCATCGCCTAGTGGTGGCCCAACGAGACCGAGCCTCGCCGATGGCTGGGCGAGCTTAGCCTCGCCAGATCTAGGCAAAGCTCGAGCTCACCCAACCAAGGCAAGGTCAAGCCTCACCAGCTGGCGCAAGGCTTGGCCTCGCCAAGCTAGGGTGAGGCCAACCTCGCATCGCTTGGGCAAGGTCAAGCCCGTCGATGACCTCGCCTGGACACCGAGGCCACCGACAAGGCTTGGCCTCACTTAGGCGGCGCAAGGTTCGACCTTGCTGGGCCACCATTGGGTGACACCGACCTAGCAATGGCCAGGTGAGGCCAGCGACCGGCCAAAATAAAGAAAAAAAAAAAAAAGTGTTTCTTGGAAGTGTTCCCAGGAACAAGAAACAAGTTTTTTCTACTTCTTATTTATGTTCCAAATCTGTTCTCGAGAACAAAAGTATAAACAAATGGGTATCTATTTTATTTTATTTTTTTGTTCCCCGAAACAAAAGAAGAAAAATTTATGTTATGAGAAACGGAAACACAAATAAACACACCCCTAGTGGCTAGAAGGTAGTTTCCATTTTGAGACCAAGAATGGATCATGTAAATTCTATTTTCATTATCCCTGATTAATATGATAGGTAAATTTTCCGATGGTCAAAAAATTAATTTTAGATAAATTTATATCAGTTTAGGATCACTAGTAACATTAATTCTATGAAAAATTGCCAGCAAAATTAGCTTGAATCACGGCGTATGGAAGCGCTCGTCCTCAGAGAGATCACCACGGGACCTTTCGAGTTCGAAACCTGATCCCGAGCCCGTCTTCTCAGCGGCCGCTTCTGGGCTTCAATCTTTCGGATCTCTTTCAAAAAAGCTCTCTTGAATTTCGAATCATCCTAGACCGACCGTCCGGACGGACATCACGTTAAACCGTCCACTTCAAACCCGTGCGCTTGCCCGCACGAATGACCAGATGGATTCTCTCTCAACGACTTTACCTGCCATTTGAATCCACTGCTCTGTCAAACCGTTTCCTTAACTTCCCCAAACCCCTCTCTGCATACACCGGATTCATCCAGACTACGCAAAACGAGGGCGGTGTCCTTCTCGCCTCCTCGTACTACTCCAAGCTGCTGTCGCAATGTTGCGCGTCCAAATCTCTAGTTCAGGGCAAGTTGGCTCATACCCAGTTGACCAAAGTCGGTCTGTCCGAGGACCCGAAGCTCCGTATCCATCTGATCACCTTGTACTCGAAATGCCGGGATTTCGGGTATGCCCGGAAGCTGGTCGACGAAAGTCCGGAGCCAGATTTGGTTTCTTGGTCTGCTCTGATATCTGGGTACGCTCAAAATGAGCATGGACTAGAGGCCATCTCGGCCTATCACGAAATGCACGGGATGGGTGTTAAGGGTAATGAGTTCACTTTCCCTACTGTTCTGAAATCGTGCTCCATCAGAGGGGATTTGGTGATGGGGAAGCAGGTACATGGGGTTGTGGTGGTGACTGGATATGACTCGGATGAGTTTGTTGCAAATGGCTTAATTGTCATGTATGCGAAATGTGGAGAGTTTGGGGATTCAAGAAGGGTTTTCTGCTCGATCCACGTGAAGAATGTTGTTTCGTGGAATGGCTTGATCTCCTCTTACGTGAAGAGTGACTTTTTCCGGGAGGCAAAGGAGATGTTTGACGAGATGATCCTAAGTGGAATAAGACCAAGCGAGTTTAGTCTGTCTACCATATTAAATGCGTGTGCAGGTTTGGGGGATCATATTCAAGGAAGGAAAGCGCATGGATATTTGATAAAGCTCGGATATGAATCAGACCAGTTCTCGGAAAATGCTCTTGTTGATATGTACGCAAAAGCAGGGGATCTTGAAGATGCAATAACTGCCTTCAAGGAGATATTGCAGCCTGATATTGTCTCTTGGAATGCAATAATTGCTGGATGCGTCCTCCATGAACAAAACCATCAGGCTTTGAAATTATATACGCAGATGAATAGATCAGGAATATTTCCAAACTTGTTCACCTTGTCAAGTGCTCTTAAAGCTTGTGCCAGTATGGAGCTAAAATATTTGGCCAGACAATTGCACTCCATTGTGATAAAGCACGACACAAAGGCAGATAGTTTTGTCAGGGCTGGACTTGTCGATATGTATTCTAAATGTAGTTTAGTGGAAGAAGCAAGAATGGCCTTCGATTTGATGGCGCAGAAGGACCTAATTGCATTGAATGCTCTAATTTCTGGATATTCACAAAATGGAGAGGATGTACAAGCTGTGTCCCTCTTTGCTGAGACATACAAAAGTAAGATAGGTTTTAACCAAACGACTCTATCGGTCATTCTTAAGTCAGCCACCAGCATGCAGGCTATTGATGTTTCTATGCAGGTTCATGCTGTTTCTTTAAAATTGGGTTTTGATAATGACAGTCAGGTGGCAACAAGCCTCATCGATGCATACAGTAAGTGTGGGAACATAGGAGAAGCAGCAAGAGCTTTTAAGATTTGTGCAGCTGGAGATTTACTGGCTCTCACGTCTATGATTGCAGCTTATGCACAATGTGGACAAGGTGAAGAAGCTGTAAGGCTATACCTAGAAGTTCAACACAGAGGCCTCAAGCCAGATCCGTTTGTTTGCAGCTCTCTTTTAAATGCATGCGCAAATTTATCAGCATATGAGCAGGGGAAGCAGGCACATGTTCATGTCCTGAAGTTCGGGTTCATGTCAGATGTTTTTGCAGGGAACTCTCTGGTTAACATGTATGCAAAATGTGGCAGCATAGATGATGCCGTTTGTGCTTTTGATGAGATACCCAACAGAGGAATAGTTTCTTGGTCAGCTATGATTGGAGGATTCGCCCAGCATGGACATGGAAAAGAGGCCTTGCGATTCTTTGATCAAATGCTGGAAGATGGCATCGCACCCAATCATATTACTTTGCTTAGCGTCCTCTGTGCATGCAATCACGCAGGCCTGGTAGATAAAGCGGAACGCTATTTCAAATCCATGGAAGAGTTGTTCGCTATCAGTCCTACACAAGAACATTATGCTTGCATGATTGATATCCTGGGCCGAGCAGGTAAATTAGAGGAAGCGGTGGATCTCATTGAAACAATGCCATTTCAAGCTAATGGCCATGTTTGGGGGGCAATTCTTGGTGCTGCGAGAATCCATAAGAATGTCGAGCTTGGCAAACGGGCAGCAGAGATGTTATTTTTTCTTGAGCCAGAGAACTCAGGGACCCATGTTCTTCTCTCAAATATATATGCATCCGCTGGCATGTGGGGAAAAGTTGCCGAAGTGAGGCAACTCATGAAACACAGTAAAGTGAAGAAGGAACCAGGAACGAGCTGGGTCGAGTTGAAGGACAAGGTCTACACCTTTATAGTAGGAGATACAAGCCATCCTAGGACGGGGGAGATATATGCAAAGCTTGATGAACTGAGTGAGCTTATGAGCAGAGCCGGGTACGTGCCTATGGTGGAGATAGATCTCCATGATGTAGAAAGAGGCGAGAAGGAGAAGCTTCTTAACCACCATAGCGAGAAACTAGCCGTGGCTTTTGCTTTGATTGCTTCTCCTCCTGGATCTCCTATCAGGGTGAAGAAAAACCTCCGCATCTGCATCGACTGCCACAACGCTTTTAAATTCATATGTAAAATAGTCTCGAGGGAGATTATCATAAGGGACACCAATCGATTCCACCATTTCAGGAACGGTTCTTGTTCATGTGGAGATTATTGGTGAAACTAAAATCTCGAGACATGCTTCCCATTGAATCATAAGCTGAAGCCGAAAGCTAATGGCAGATTCTTTTTAGGTTTGCCTCTTATGGGTAAAAGCTAAGTGACGGTTGCTGCTAATCATGAGATTGCGTAAATCATCAAAATCGGAACAACAAATCTTCTTGAAACAACAAAATTCTGATTGTGCTAAAAGGTCGACTTCATGCCAGACCGCTTCTATTGCAGCACATCTTATGTATGAAGTACATTCAACAAATTTACAATGGGTATGAAAAGAATGGTATTTTGTTCCCTCTGTTTTAATCACATTAGCATCATCGCCTCTTCTGACATTATCGTCAACAAAGAATACTTGACCTTAACCGAAATCCTTCCACCTTCTGTACACAGCTTGGCTCCGGTCACCACCCAATATCCAGGAGGGTCCTCCGGGCCCCTGACCATTTCTTTCGTGTCGACAAAATTCGTCATTCTTGGCATCTTCTGTGGCAATGGCGGGCCCCCAGGATAAACCGCCGAGTTCAAATCCACCTTCGCTGGCCTCTCTGGTGGGATCGGATACAGCCCCCCGCTAAACCTCGTGCTGATGAACGACGAAAATACCCCCGATTTACGAGATATATTCGATGGTCCATCCCATTCAGATCTCCGGATCTTTGCAGATGCTACCATAGAGAATCCTAACCTTAGGAACAGAACCTTCTTCATGCCTAAGACCTTGACTTCGAACCAGGCCTTCGTCACGATGGAGGCTGAATCATCGATCCGCGAGCCATCGTATTGCACAGCAGCTGTGCACACATGCGAGAAGATGCTCCACTTGACAGGTTCAAAGTAGGCTCGTTCATCCGGAGCGTGGCTAGGCTCATAAGTGTGGTCTTCCGAGATCTCAAGGGTGTCGGGGAGATGCGTCAGGTGTTGGAGATGGATGGCTAGATGGTCGCTTTTCTTTCCTTCCAGGTACAGGCGAATACCTGTCACTGGTCGGTTTCCGGTGTCCACCTGCAAGTTGCAAGTTACAGACACCATTGAGCAAATGTAGTAGTTTATTGTTGCTTGTATTTATTTGAAATTACAAATACAATATTCACTACGTGTAATCACCTAAATTACTAGCAGGACTAATCCAAGTTATTGTCCATAATAGACAATTTGTCCACACCACTGGATCAGTGGCCATATCGTTCAATCGTAAAAGTTAATAATATAGATGGGATTGTTAAAAATTGCAGTCTCAAAGTAAGCAGATTCAAAATCAAGGTGCTGAACTGGTACTGCTATACTAGGATCCTCCTTTTGCAAAGGTGTAAAGTGATGCCAATGATGATTCAAGTATGTGAAATCCAAATCGGCTCAGCTTTACAACCTTCATGAGTATAAACATAATCAAAAGCACTACCTAAAGAACTCGCCTCGACATAAACTGAAGCAAGGTCGGTGGACGAACATCAGGACACTGTAAAGTGATTCATTGTTTCAAGAAGCTCAAGTTGGAGAAGGAAGGAATAAAAAGTGACATCTTCATCAGGCTTCTCATCAAGACTTACATGCAATAAACCAAAATAAAAAAATTTAAGGAAACTAAATTAAATATCCATAAAGGAGGCACAAAGCAACACATGATATCTCACGATGCTATGTCATCATACAGACTTAACTAGTCTCTACCCTCAGCCTCTCACAATGTATGCTTCTACTACGTAGAGGCATCCTGCATGCATGAAATTCCAATTCTTGGAATCTAGGCAAGCGCCACATTTGTATACTTTTTGCAGAATGAATTACCTGAAAGGTATTAACATAGAGCTTAGGACCCATGAAACTGAACTGAAGTGTTGGAGATGGGTGCTTTCTCCTTCTTGGTCCAAGGGGCAGATCAGCATATACAGGGGCCCATTGCCGAGGCAACTGGAACTCTAGAAATTGATGGAGCTCCTCTATGGGCGGCTTGTCTGAACAGTTTAGCAAATGTAAAACAAGGATTCAGTTGAAACTGACCAGAAGCACGCCAAGCAACATTGGTGGTAGATGATGTAGCATGCAAAAGACTTTCTCAGGCATACAGTTAAAAATTTCAAGCAAATACGACCTTCTGAAAGACCATAATAAGATTGGTGAAGCCACAATAAAAGTGAATAGGATGAAACCAAACACAATGAATGGCAGCAGACGAGCAATACTGTAATTCAGCTCAAAATCATTTGAAAAGTTCAGCAACTAACTGCCACCAGGTCAAGGACATGACCAAACATGGGTCCATTACTCTTTAAAAGATATAGTGATAGGGTAAGCATAAGGAGAAGTATACTCACATCGCAGGTACAGATTGACTGCATGGCTTAGAAATCCATTTCCTCGTACACCACTCAGCAGCGAAGTTATTGGCACGAAGGACATTGATATAACATTGGGAGACTGAGATATTGTTGAGAGCCACTGGTTATGACTTTGATTCAAATCAATTCCGCCTCTCCTGACAAATATACTGTCAAGATCCTACATGAGAAGTAGAGATGTTAATGAACAGGAGAACAGCAGAACCTTATTCTTTATAAGGAAAATTGTTGAGTGAGTGCAGCTCAAGACACGATCTTCAACAGAAGTACAGAAATGCTTACCTTGTTTTTTGATGGAGTAGGCGGCCTAAAATTTACTCCATGGAAATTCCCAGTCATGAGGGTTTCACCCTGCAAAAACATACATGAACATTAAACTATTTTACGGTTGGATTACCACCTAGAATTTCTCTCTGACTGGCCCTCTTCCTGAAGAGATATGTCAAGAAATCAAAATAGCAAACCATGATATGGCACAAAGCACTCCAATGAATCTTTTAGCAACAGAATGAGGTCAATGACGCATATCACATATAAGTAACCACGACTTGCCATATCAATCATTATGATTTAAGAGAGCACTATAGGTCCAGAAAAGTTAGGCGGTGATTATGTCTTGTACAGCACTGCCTCAATGCAATCAAATTCAGAGGAAATTAAAGAAAACAAGTAAGCCTGATATCAAAGCAACTCAATGTCTAAGCAACAACTTGTTCACAAATGTCCTTCACATGCGTACACTTCAACAAATGAAAAACAACATTATAGTCCCAAAACGAAGACGTTCAATGATACAATATCGGTCGATTTCCCACAGAGGGCCAACATTCATATGAAAGCAGTTGCATCCTTCTGGTGCTTTCCAGGAGATGCATTTAACATCACTTCATAATGGAAATACTTAAAGACAGACATGTTGATTCAAAGCTTCTGCGTACCTTCAATTTGGCTGAGAATTGAGAAAGATCTGGTGACGAAGTTTTATTAGTATCTTCAGAAAATCTCTTATCAGCTAATTGTTTCAGATGGTTCTGAACGTCAGTGGGCTGAAGATGTGAGTTCTGCAACTGCTTCACATGAACTACATCTTTACCTCCCATCTTTACCCCAACCACGATATGAGTACCGTATTTCTCAATAAACCTGGAAATAGTGTCGTCAAACACCAGCAATGTCCATGAGATGAAAAGTATCATCACGTCTTTTGATACTTTTGACTTCAAGGGCAACAAAGCAATCTCATGCTGTTTAGAACTTACTCGGCAAGGGCGAGGGGGTCCCACGAATTGGGCACTTCTTGTTTGACTTGCTCAGAAAGCATTAACTGAGATCTATCCAACTCGATGCTGTAGAGGGTCATGAACCAACCATCAAAAGCGAGGCTTTTTACAGCAAGTGCATCCTTCTGCCAGCAGCCCTTGAAGTCGAACATGGTATTGAATATGCCTGATGGTATTTTACCAGATAAAGAAAGTTCCTGATTGAAATGCTCTGACATCTGCAATTATAGAGAAGGCGAACTGCTTAGGAAACAGAATGCAACAGCCAACCTAGGGGCACTACCTTGATGCAACAGCATAGCGAGGTCAGAAATCAACATGAAAGTGAAATACTGCTCATGCTTCAATTGTAGTGATGCTAAAATCAGTTTCCTCCACGACTGCATTACCCTTGCTATATTTTTGGACCACTAGAGTAACCAAAATGCAAAACGATAAGTCAATAAAAAGGTCATCATTCTTAATGGTGCTCACTAGAAGATTCCAGACAGCAAGCTTCACAGTATAAGTAAGTAACATAAAGAGAATTGCACCATCGGAACGTTAAGCAATGACCTCAGGCAGGACATAAATTTAGTGAATCGCAGGGTGAGTTAATCAGGTGGCCTATGACAGTTGTCAACATTTATCCCAGAAATTCATTTCTTGGTCATTTCTAGTTCTCCAAGCATACTTTATACGCAATCAATTGCAACCCCTCAAGATCAATAGGCACCCTCTTGTGAAAACCAGATTTAATGGTGGTCACAGTCCTGGAAATGACATGAAGGCTGGCAAAATTCTCCTCCTTTCCAGGCCAATTGAAACTCCATGGCAGGACCAGACTGCTTAATCCCATTTCTTTCGAGAGAATGCTCTTGCATTATCGTTAATTTAGAAAGCTAGAAGTATCGGAAATGGTCAGATGATCAACAGGATGACCTGCCCCAACTGAAAAAACCTAATTCCACTTGATTCATACGCACCCTAAATATCAATCCTCATTTCAACACGCGCTGACCCCGGTCAACGTTCGTGAATCAAGTTTGCGCTCCGGTCAAGGCCGGCCACCCCAATCATGATTCCTCGACATGACAAAATTCAAGCAGATGGAACTGTATATGCACTTCTCTCGAAAAATCAAGAACCCAACAAGCTTAAATCTTCACTGGAACTCAAAATTTCATCACTTCAATAAGTCTAGAAGGATAAGAAAAATTAAGAGAAAAGAAAAGCAAAGACTCCATTTTCCTTCACCTGATTGAACGAGAGAACGTCGGAGCGAAACCTGGTGCGCTCGCCCTTGTCGCACTTGATGCAGCCGGGCACGTCCCTGACGACCACCCCACCAGGGACCACGAGGTCCCTCGCCTCCCTCGCCTCGAGCTCGATCAGCCTCGACCCCGCACTGCCCGGCTTGCAGGACCTCAGCCGGACGTCGCTCGTGAGGTCGTACCCGAACCCGATCACCGACACCGCCACCTCGGCGGCCGATTGCGGGTCCATCATCATCGGAGCCATCGAAAACCCACCAAACAAAAAAGCAAAAAGAAAAAGAGTAAAGAACAAAGCCTCCTCCTTTCCCTTTCCTTCTCCCTTTCCCCTTCTCTTCAGTCCCGTGTCATTCCCAGCTTGCCTTTTTGAACGGCTCCCCAATGAAGTGTTCCTGGGTCTTGACTCAAGAATCCAGACAGAGATTGAGACAGGCAGGCACGGACAGGCAGTCAGACAGAGAATCTGCGCAGGAGTCTTCCGTAGCGTGTGATCTATGCTACGCCCGTGGGGGAAGATTCAATCCACAGCTTTCTCAAGACTTTCCCAGAAGGACCCGACAACCAAGAAACGCCGAAGTTCCTCGAATTTTCTTAGTTCAAAGGTCCTCAGGAAGCAGGGGACAGATGTAGAGTAGTTCATACTCCAAGATTTATTAAGTTCCAATGGGTTTGACATTTTCCAATTGCTGCTGCTGTTCAACCACGGCGAAGAAGGCTTTAACGTGTTCTTTTGCCTACGGGTGATTTTTTTAACGACGAAACGAAGAATAATCATAATAAAATAATAATAATAAAAAAAAATGATGATAAAGTTCGGACAAGACCACGTAGGGGGCTGCTGGCGGCTGTCGTCTTTCGGCCGCCACGTGGCGGGCCGCGGTGAAAATTTTGCCTCTTTTGTTTCCGTGGCACGTTTGGTCGACAAGAGTTCGTTAAAGGCCAATGACGCAGAACAGCTTGCCCGCTAGAGAGACTATTTGCAATTATTTTGTTTTTTTTTTTTTATAAAAATGACCAAAAATCCGTATCATAACTCACTTATTTAAATTTTTTGGATAACATAAAAAAATCTCAAATTTATATTTATGTAACATATTTACCACCTATCAAGATTTCATCAAATAAATTTTTAATTGTTTAGATCTCACTTAAGTCATATAAGTGCCATGTCACACCATTTGCATTTTAACAGCAATGTAGATAGATTTATAATGGTATTCGTTAAGATAATCTTATTGAAAGGAAAATTTTTTAGACATATACAAATTTGGGATTAAAAAATTAGAGTAAACGTATGTATTAAGCATAACTTGGGATGATGGGTGCCTTTTTCTCATGGTTTCTTTTCTCTTTTTTATTTTTTTTGGCTATGAGGATCAAGTTTGCTTTAATTAAAGTGACCTTAGGCTAAAAGGGTACGATAGAGTTTACTTGCTATCAGAGCAACAACTAATTGGCTACTGACTCGACGCGTGGCGATTGTTTATTAGTCTAATCGTCGTCATAATTTTGTCATCTTATTAACTTTTCATGTGGCGATTGTTTATTAGTCTAATTGTTGACATAATTTTGTCATCTTATTAATTTTCCCCATTAATCACTTTTCGTCACTTTTACCTCGCGCTTTTCAGTTACTCACGCGTTTTCTAATTAGACAATTTGGATAGGAAAATATTCTATTTCTTCCAAGACCTCTCTACCTTTTCCATCTCTATCTCTATCAATGGTTTCTTCCCCTTGTCCGCATATACCTTTCATCTCTATTTCCATGTTTTCTTCCTTTGTCCACATATACCTTTTCCCTCTCTCTCTCTCTCTCTCTCTCTCTCTCTCTCTCTCTCTCCCTTTTCCTCTTTTTTGACAAGAGAAAAATTAGGCACGAAGACATTGTCATCGGGGAGACGAGAAACTCACTCGTTTGTGGAACGGGAATGATACGCATATGATTTGGGCTTTCCCAGAAGATGAGGCGGCCGACTAGGCCTCGCCTTTCGACGCGCCTCGAGCCTATACATGCACGTCGCCTTTGTTCCTCAGGTCTGTAAGTTCCGTCTCATCGATGACTCCGGGTGTTTTTTGCACCTAACTTATTGCTTACCAAAAAGAAGAAAAAAAAAAGTGATTGGTTGCCGCCAAGACAAGAGCTAGTCTTCATCCTAATGGATAAGGAAGATGAGCTTCTAGATTCTGTACTGTTCAAGACTTTTCTTTTTTGCAGTTTATGCAACTTGGAAAAGGTTTCGAGTTTGAGCAATCCAAACACGATCACTACTCCTAGCTCTTCACGGTCAAAAATGGACTTAGATCGCTATTTGGTTATTATTAAATCTGGCTAACTTAGGCTTAAGCTCGAATTTGGCCTGCTGTTTGTGCATATTATTTGATAATTGTCAATATATCATCGTAAATCATGCAAACACAAAATTGAGGATACTCATAACTCAATTTATTAATGTTAAAATACTAAGGGCTCGTTTGGTCGAGCTGAAAAATAAGTGTGGTAAATATAAGTACTGAGCATTACTTGCTGAAGGCCTTAAGGAGTGAATAGGAAAATAAAATGTTTGTGATAATAGATGAAAGTTAATTAATAAACGTTTATTGGTTTCTTCCCAACATGAAATGGAGAGCATCATCGGAAGTTTTGATAATATAATTGGCAAAATTTTGATTTCAATTGAATATTCTATTACTTAGCCAATTAAGTAGTCACTTCCTTATAAATCGAATGCGGTAATTTTTTACTTAAAACAATCACTTAAGTAGATGTTGTAGAAATTGTCAAATGCAATGCGTTTAGTTCAGCTTACCAAAGAGGCTTTTAGCCTCCAAAGCTCTTTAGGGAAATGCTGAAGTATTTGACAAGCATTTTGAAGTAACTTTTGGCGAATGCTAATTTTTGAAATACTTAAAGCCCATATTATTCCCACCCAAACTTCTGAAGTAAAATTTGCAAAATGCTAAAACTAGGATTAAAATAATTTTTCCTTCCACAAGTACTCTCACCAATTATTTAGCTTTCCAATTTTGCACCTTCCTTGTAACTATTCATCTTTTTCTTGCAAGGGTGGCCGGCAAGGCCAAATCTGGCTAGTGAAAGGCCAGTGAGTGGCCAATGAAGTGCGGGTGAACATCACGCGACCTCAATCAATGGCCTCTGGCCAAGGGTTTGAGTTCTTCTTTAATGAAAAAAATACAGTCAAAGCTCATTGTAAAAGTTTTTTGCCAAATACTACTTGAACCTAAAGTTCCTTTGCAAAAAAATTTTACCAAACACAATTTGCATTTTCCCAAAAGGTTTTGGCCTTTAGCATTTGCATTACAAGCAAAGCCTCATTGCAAATTTGAACTAAACCCACTCAAAAGTTTAATTTTTAGCATGGTTATCAAGCACATCCTAATTTTTACTTGATTTTTAGCTTTAAGAGTGGTTAAAGAAATATAGAATTTGATTATTTAGAGAACTAAATATTTTAAGAAATGGAAGATAATTTCTTTGTTAAAGTTATGTAGACAAAAAGGTTTTGATTTTTTTCTTGAAAATATTTAATTTTACAACTCTTTTGCGGATTTAATATGTCTAAAGTATGACGCAAAAGATGTTGAAGATATAAAGGGTTAATGCCAGAAAAAAAAAAAAAAAAAAAAAAAAAAAAAAAAACCCAAACTAATACATTTGTGACAAATTTACCCTAAACTGATTTTTTGACCATCAAAAATCTCAAACTAATATGTTTATAACAAATTTACCATCAGTAATTGAATAGATACACAAATAAACATAAGCACATATAATAAATGGAAGATAAAACCCTAAATCAGTATATTTGTCAAATTCCATGTGTCATTCACCTCAACAATTTGACAATGAAATATTACAGAAACTAACAAATGGTAAATTTGTCATATATACACGAGTTTATGGATTTGTGTGGTCAAAAAGTTAATTTGAGGTAAACTTATCATAAATATACTCATTTGGAATTTTCATGGTATTAACTCACATATAAAAGAGATAAACGATTAGAACAGATAAATGACTTGGTAAAATATATACGTCTTGGAGCGTATACAATCAACACCGTCATGGTTGATGTAGCTTCTAGAGTGTCGGAGGATTTTCAGCTGTTGAGGTATACATTTTCAGCTAAAATATACACCTCACAATCCCACCAGCTGCAGCCTTTTTAAAGAGATTTCTAAAGTTATCTTGGAAGTTGACATACACCCCAATCAATTACGTTGCACATGGTATTAACATTTAAAAAAAAAAAAAAACTGAAAAATTTCATAATGCTGGACAGTTAACGATGGATGAGACTTGTTTTTTCATGGGTTTTTCTTTTTTTCCTTTCTCTCCTTTTCTTAAGTTTTTATTATTTTTTTAAATAAGAGCCAACAACCCTAGCCAACTCTGGGCAAGGGCATCGCAGCCCTCGCTATGCCCTCACTATGGCTAACGAGAGCTGTGATGCCCTCACTTTGGTTGGCCAAGGCCAAGCCCAAGCATAGAGCTGGTAAGGGCAATGGTTCCCTCGCCCAATACCAACAAGGATCACTAATCCTCACTCCAAAAATAAAGAAAAGGAGAAAATATATAAAAATCATAAAATTTTCAAAATATTTTAAAAAAATATCCATGTCAAAATTGATCATGCCACGTAAGATGACTGACGTTCACGTCAGCAATATCTGGCCAAAATTGGCCAGATTGACTCAATTAATGGTTTATAATTTAATTAGCAAAAATACATAGAACTTTGTTGATAATTTTCTCAGAAAATCTCTAAATACAATAAACGGGATACAAATTCTCTATAAACCCGTTAAATGGGTAGGTCAGGTCGATTTGGGTCGAATCATTATGATTTGACTCAAGTTGACCCATTTAACCCATTTATGACCTATTTATTGTAATGCAAAAATTTTTACCCATACCCGACCCGATCTATACTCGATCCAGACCCAACTCATTTAACTAAACCTAAGAAAGCTTATATAAATATTAAAAATGATATTGTTAAAATAGTTTTATACAATACAAATTTAATGGACAATTTTTATAATTTTTAAAATAATTATTTTTAAAAATTAAATTTTTAATTATTTTTATTTTTTTAAAGAATATAATTTTTCTTTTTCTCTTTTTTTTCTTTTTTCTTTTTTTGTTCTTCTTCTTTTTTGGCCGGTCGCCGGCCACAACGACAGTCGGCGATCGGCCACAGGCGAGGCTCGAGCTCACCCGGCTCGCCAACGTTGGCGAGCTCAAGGCTCGCTAGATCGGCGAGGCTCGAGCCTTGCTCGATGCCGGCAAGCTCGAGCTTTGCTAGACATCGGAAAGGCCTTCGCCTCGCCAGATTCAATGAGCTCGAGGCTCCCCTAGCCAATCGCAAGCCATCGCCGTGCCAGCCACCGAGAAGAAGGAAGAAGTAAGAAAAAAAAAAGAAAAGAAAATTAAAGTAAAAAATTATTATCATAATTTTGATTTTTATATAAAAAAAATTGTAAAGTTAAAGAGGGAAGAGAGAAATTGTGAGGTTTTGGTTGAAAACGGGTTCTAAATCCAACCCATTTTAAGACCCACCTATCTTAAGTTTTTAATTGTTAAATCCATTTAATTAGTTTCTTCAAAAAATAAGTGACCCATATATTAACCATTTATGATTTAAATTGATCATATATGGGTTTAAGAGCCATTTTGCCACCTCTAATTCTCTATCACATGGGGCGTTTCCATGGATATTTTAACTTATCTTAACCATGTAGAGGAGAGAGGATCGTATGGAATTGTTACAAATTTGTATTATGGGTCAGTTTGTTTGATAAAAAACCATTTTTCGAAAATCACTTTTGGGCTTTCCATAGTTTGGTTCATGGTTCATGGAAAATAAGTCAATCAATGAAAATGGAAAGCGTTTTATATAGACTTAAAACAACAAGTGTAAATTGGGAAAAACGAATTCTCCTTCTAACAAAAAGGAAATTATTTTCCCCGTGTTTTTATTATGCATCTAAGTGGGAAGTATTGGAATATAATACGTAAAAAACGACAAATGACAGGATCTTGTAATTTATGTAAACACAAAATCATCAGAGAAATAAACGAGAAATAATAAAGACATCAAAATTTTACGTTGTTCGGTCTGAGTATCAGTATTTATGTTCACGGAGAGAGACAAAAGTCAATAATTCACTATAATCGGAAAATTAAAGTTTACAATCGCTCATACGCTCAAGTGTTTATAAATAAATAACTCACTTGAATATAAACTTACAGCACAAAATTACCATGCATTCAAGCTCAAAGTAAAACTCGTTAGATACGCCAAAACAAGAAGTGAGTATGTGTCTCTTCTCCACGTAAGTATAGCTTCACGTTCTCTATCTCTTCAAGGCTTGTGCGGCATCTTTACGTGTGGACGTGCGGCTCCTTTTTTTGGTTTTTCTCTCGTGGGGTTTGTGCAGCTCCTCTTCTTTTCCGCTTTTTATATGTGTGTGCACCCCCAAGGTCAACAATTTGACCTGAGTCCACCAACTTTAGCCTTGAACGTGAACAAGGCTTTTGCGGAAGAAAGAAATCCTTACTTTATCTTTTATTTTATTTCCTATTTTGTCTTGTGGTGATAGGTTAACTTCCTTCTTTTATTTTCTTGCTTATTTTGCACGTCGTTCGAAAGAAAGTCCAATAAAAAGAAAGACTTCTTTATTTTGATTTGTAATCCGCTTGAAAAAATCTTCCTTAACAAAATTCGATTTAACACATCGTTATTCGAATTTAAACTCGAGACATTAATTTAATAAGAATGATGGTTCTATTTATGTCTATGTTCTATCTTTTTCGATTTTTTTTTATAAATCCTGTCTACCGTCTCCTCAATATACGTCATTAATGCTCATGTTCTTCTCCATTTCCAAAAAAAAAAAACACACCATATTTAGTATTTACAAATACGATTTCCTAATTCTTTCCCAATGTATCTATAATTTTCGTTATCTTAATGAATTCCAGAATAAAGAAAGAAGATGTTGATTCTGCTTTGTCAGTTATCGCATTGCATTTTTAACTATCCAAGATACCTTTAGTGAATGCACGTATCATCAAACGCCATAAAACCTATTTTTCCAATTTGTTTTCAGCACCAACAAACGCACAAAAACAAAAAAGTTTTGTTTCTCTAAAATTGAATCTTATGAAAATATTTTCCAGCGACAAGAAGTTTTTAGTGAACCAAAAGGACCTTGATGTATATACATATATATTTACCATTTTATTTTATCCTTGTCTTTTTTGGCTCACAATAAAGCGTTCATAACTTTTTAGATTACCGCTAATCGCTATTATATGTGGCAATTTTAACGTCTCACACATGTCGTAATTATGGAAAACATGAAAAGAAAGCTGCTCTTGCTATGCTTCAAGACCAACTAGACTGATACAAAACCAACCCGAGGTCCCTAAAGATCATAAAAGGCAAATGCTAAGATTGTACAAACCTTTGAGTTAAAGGTATTTTTCAAAATGCAAAGTGTGTTTGGTAAATTGTAGTTTGAAAGACTATATGAAGTACCTTTGAACAAAATGGTGTTTGGGAGAATTATATTTGCAAAGGGTTTTGGTGATAAAAAAAAAAATTATCAAAAAAAAAAAACAAAAAAAATTGACAAACAAGGGCAAGCGGCCGCTGGCAAGGCAAGTGGCCACCGGCGGCCTTAGACAGCCCCCAGAGACGACCGGCGAGGGCCACCTAGGGTCGGGTGACCTTTGGCAAGGGTCGCTTGGGGTTGGGCGACCCCCGGTGGCCCTTCATGGAGGTTGCCCAACCTAGATCTAGGCCCGTCGGAGGTCGCGCGACCTCGTGGCGATCGACGCGACCCAAATTTGGGTTGCCGGAGGTCGCAGAGGTCGCATGACCTCGCGGCAATCGGCGCGACCCAGATCTAGTCACCAGAGGTCACGCAACCTCGCAGCGGCCAGATCTGGGTCGCACCTGAGGTCGCACGACCTCGTCCTGATCAGATCTGGTCATCGGAGGTCGTACGACCTCGCAGCGACCAGATCTAGATCGCACCGGTTGCCGCGAGGTCGCGCAACCTCTGGCGACCCAGATCTGGGTAGCGTGACCTTGCAACAACCCAAATCTGGGTCGCGCCTGAGGTCGCACGGCCTAGAACTGGGTTGCGGCGATGTGACTCGCGTGCAGTCGCCGAAACTTGTGAGCGGTCGCCACAACTCGCTGGGGTCACGCGACTGGCCGGTGACAGTCGCCGCAACCTCGCCAACCTCAACCGTGACCTCACCGGCCTCTCGAGCTCGTCTTTGATCAACAGCATGGCTGGAAAAGGAAGATGAACAGAAGCATGAACAGTACCTAAGGCATTTTGAGAATGCTGAAAGCCCAAGGCAAGTCCTAGGCTGCCTTGGGCTTTCAGCCTTGCAAATGCTAGCTTCCCCCCTAAGCCCCTTGGAAAGTAGTCCTCAAACACTTCCATTTTGACCCAAAGGCCTTTAGCCCCCCAAAGCCCCCCAGAAACCAGTTTCCAAACGCAGTCAAAGCCCATTTAGCTGCAAGATCTACCGCCAGTCAAAGAATACGCAAGAATCATTCTAGGGTTTCCACGAAGGTAAGGCTCTAATCATACCATGCTCTCGAAACCCTCGTCCCCTTCTGAAATTCCGTTAGTCTGACGTTCCAAACCGAGTCCAAGAGAAGGGTCAAAACACGCAGAGAGAGAAGGAATCGTTGAAAACGATGATCTCGAAGGTAATTGGTCAACACACGCAGAGAAAGAGAAGGAGAGAGTCCGTGACTCTCGTGATGTTTCGCGTCCCTTGACTGCACCAGGCCGCGTGCTGGCGCAGCCATTCACGGCGTTCCGTTCACACCTGCCACACGCCAGATCGAATCGAACGGGCTCGAGGCCCATCTGTAATTTCAATAGCAGTGTAATAGAGCGAGCGAGAAAGAGCGTGTGGATTCGTCAAGCTGAGGTTTGAATATGGATTGTCATTTGGCAGATTGAATTGTGGTCCTTCCAAATATCCAAAGCTTCCTCCTTTTGAAATGGTCTTGCGCGCGAAGAGCCAATCAAGCTCGATCACGAGTGATCGAGCTTATTGACCGTATGAGTGTTGTAGAGAGAGTTTCACGCAAGTAGCTTGACTCAATTTCAGCCGTACTTGACTCAATTTCAGCCGTACTTGACTCAGTTTCAGCCGCAAACGTGTGAGATTATTTTCTTCTAAACTTCAAAGTATTTCAGTCATTGAAGGTTGGGACTCCCCCTTTTTTTGGGCCAAAGAGGTTGAGCTTCTTTAAAATAGAAAGACAAAAAAACAAACTCAGAATTATGTCTTAGGGAATTTTAAAAGGATTTTAGAAGAATTAAATCACCCTTGTCACCGGCGGGGAACATATTTTTGTTTATAGATGCTACGGAATTCAATTTTACTAATTAAATTCTAAATATTTTCACATTTTGCTAATTAAGTTCATCCAATCAATTTTGGCTAAAAATCACTAATGTGAACACCGAATGCCCCACTGCGATGACCGCTTAACACCAATATAGACATTTTTTAATAATATTTCAATTTTTTTTTCTTTTTTTTTTCTTTTTTTCCTAACCCTAGGCTAGTGAGGTTGCTGACCAACCCTTACTAGCCACAAGCGAGGGCGGCAACCCTCGCTAGCGAAAGGGCAATGTCCAGCTGACAACTTGTTCAGCCTAAGGTTAAAAGTAGATAAATTATTTAATTAAAAATAAAATGGAAAGAATTAAATATTATTAAAATTTATCCATATTAATATTGGTCGTGCCGCATAGCCATATAGGATAGTAGGCATTTACGTTAGTAATTTCCAACCAAATTTAATTGGATTGACTCAATTAAAATGCTATTTAGGACTTAATTGACAAAATTTAAAATTTTAAAATGAATTAGCTATGCAATAGGCTTTTGGACAATTTTCTATTTAATATATATAATCAGCATTCTAAATTTGTATGAGAACAATAACATAACAATGTTGGAGGTGATTATGGCGTTTCGGGTGCCAAGCTCAATCAAATTTGAGGTCAAGTCTCCATCGCCTTGGGGAGTATGATGCGAGAGCATGTGAGCTCGGAAATTCACCATAGCTTGGAACTTACTTTAAAGACAAACAACTCCCAAGTCCAACTCAAGCTTCATTTGTCAACTAAGCCCATTTGATATTTATGCAAGTAAAGGGAAATTCCGGCCACAATATGATCCAATGGGTCTGACGAGGAGAAGTCGTCCAAGATGAAGATTCTAATAGTTAAAAAAACCAAGGCTCATTCAGCTAAGTCAATGGCCGGAGGATTGTTTCCTAAATTGAGTAGGTTTCATCATTCAAATTGGTTTCTTCATTTGAGTGGTTTTCTAATTTAATGTTTTCTCAGTTAATGTCTCCTAGTGTGGGCAGGTGAGGTCGCTAGCCCTTGCCAGTTAGTTTTAATAGAAAAAAACAAAGGAGAGGAGGGCCACTTATTTGTCATCCAAAACATACGATATTTTATTTACACTAATGGACATGCCATATATTTTATATAATTACCCAAATAGCCTACTTCCAAATTAATTACATAGTTAGGACCAATTTTGCAAAGTTCGACATATTGTCTAGATTAAGAAATCATCTTTCGAAAGAACTTAACCACCTATAAAATTAAGCTTCCTCATGCTGTAAACAACCACTCAGAACTTTCAGTTTTTGCATATTTGTCCCTCACTAATAACTCACTTAATTAATATTACGTAATAACTCACCAATTAACGTTTACCCCACAAAATAACCCTATTAACAGCACGCTCTCATTTTTGTAAATTTCAAAATTGTCCCTAACCATGTAAAAATTTACTAAGATACCCCTTTTTATGCCTAGTCTTACCATTTTCCCTTTCTTTCCCGTCTAAGGTGCAACAAAACCATTTGGGTTTTCTTTCAAATGCCTTCTAGACATGTATTAAAGATTTCAATTTAGGCAAGGATTCACCATAACTCTATATGTGAGTCTTGGAACCTATTTGCACTTAAGATCAAATTTAAACTAAGCTAACAAACATCAACAAACCAAATCAAAAGTACTAAGTAGATCAATCTAACTTAGTCCTCATAGTTTTCACTTGCCCTGAATAAAACTTGGACAACTCAAAGCTTTTAAACCTTGTACACACTTGAAACGGTGAAATTAGAAACTTTAGAAATATTAAAGTGAGTCATTTATTTATTTTAAATGAGGATGAGATGAAGGGAAAGGAAAGAGACATGGAGCTCCTTTTTTTCCCCCTTCTAAGAATAAGTTGAAGTTATCTTGAATAATTGAAGTAGCTCTTACCACCAAAGAAGGGTGATGTACTAGAGAACTTTACAAGATATAAAAAGGATAATGATTCGTCAACCAAGGTTAAATAAACTAGTGATGATTTCAAGTACTTAGGAATGAAAGCACATGACCAAAGAGAACATATCTAGAATATCTTCATTAGTTATGAAATGATAAGATCTTTTAACCAAGGTTAAAGGTAATGATAACATTGGGTTACAAACACTAGGCTGAGATTGAATGAGAGTGGTCAAATTAGAAGGGCATAAATGGCTTAACTCTATGGTTTTAAAGTAGATATTTTGAGAATTTGCCAAGTAAAGTGCATGAATGAGGAAACATTGTTTGTGTTGTAATCATTTCAAGCATTAATGAGAGATAGAGAAGACCTTGAAACATGTATCTCATGATATAAAAATAATACATTTTAGTTAACCAAGAATCATTATTTAATCTGTAATTATTTAAGTAAAAGGGTGAGGTCATGCATGATGTAAATCTATAGGTTAAACTTATGGTTGAAAATGAGGGAGACGTGGAAAATGAATAAGGACTCCTGGCTTGCAAGCTTATAGAGCATTAATGGGATAGATCTAAAAGAAGTGATGTAAGGAATGATGTCATTTGTAGATAAGAGACTAGGTGATAAACTAAGAAATGTGGCAATTAAATTAGTAGAAAGTGGCTAATAAATTATGATTATCAAAGACAAAGAGAATCATGTGACAATTACCAATGTCCGTATGGAGAAGTATGAAAATTTTGGATGTCACATAGCCTTAATGGACCCAAGCGCCGGTGATGAGGATTTAGGCATGGGTACCGGGGTTTTGGGCCTAGCCTTTGTGGACTTGGGTTGAGGCAATGTGGAGTCAGATAAAGGTATTATGTCCTAGGCTCGGCCTTTATGGACATAGGCATGGGTGTCGGTGCTCGAGCCTAGGTCTGTAGACTTGACCTCTTCCACGTATGGATTCCGGCGGACTTGGCCTTGGCCTCTAGATCCGAGCCCTTTCAGCCCTGTTGCCAAGGGCTCGGAAACAGCGTTAGGGCTCTTGTGTGCAAGCACAATTTAGATATCTAATCATATTTTGGAAAATGATTTTCGATTTTTTAAAGGAAATCATTTTCTTAAATTTAAGCTTAGATCTTCCGTTAATTAGGAAAACATTTTTCACTAACTCATTTTCCCAAGCAATTCAAATGCCAAAGAACAAGAAAATTACTTTCCCAAAAAATGTTTTCCACGAAACAAATGGAACTTAGAATTCTCATCTAATGAAACAAATGGAACATAAAGAATTTCCCATCTCTTTTCCTCTGTATTATCTTCTCCATCCGATCAAACACTATCTTAATAACTGATGGGTTTTATTGTTATTGGGCCTCCCATGTTGGGCCAACCCGACCCATAATTCGAAAGGGCCCATAGCCCACAATTCAAAGAAAATAACTGTCAATGCAATTACTTTGAGGGTTACTTCTTTAAAATAGAAGACCCTTTTCTCATGAAGAAAATTGTTTCCACTTGATCTCTCTCACGCTGCAATAGGTGCATTCAATCCGTGGAAAATAAGGTATGTTTCGTTGCGTGATGTAATTCGACTAGTGATACAAGGTATTTCTAGACCCGTTTTTTGTATGTGGTTCGATGTTACTCGCTATTTCGAGTTAAGAATTTCGGGATTAGTTTCCTTTAATAACTCTTAAAGCTAATAATCAATCAAAATTAGGGTGTGGTAGGTAACTATGTCAAGAATTAAACTTTTCAACACTTAACTTTATTAAGCGCATGTGATAGCATCTAACTACATCTACTTAATTCATTGTTTTAAGGCAAAAATCACTAAACAAGTGCTTACTTGGTTAAGCAATAAAATATTCAATCGAAATACAAATCTTGCTAATCATATGGTTGAAACTTCCGAAAATGTCACCATTTATGTTTGGAAGAAACCAGTGAAAAATTATTATTCAATTTTCATCCATTATCAGAAACTTTTTATTACCCAATTTTCATCCATTTTCATTACTACTTAGGCCTTCAGCATGTAATGTTCGGTACCTAAGTTTCCAACACTTATTATTCAATTCGATTGAACAATCCCTTAAATATTTCGACATTTATCAAATTAGGTTAGGAGCATGCTCAATTTTGCGTCTGCAAGAGTTACGATCGATATATTAACATTGATCGACTAATATGCATGGATTAGCAAAGCGGGATTCAAGATTAAGCCTGAGTCAACCAGATTTAATAATAAGCACATCAAATCTCCCTCAAATAGCCAATCAGATGTTGTTCAAATAGCAGCTAAGATCTGTCCAAATCGGGGTATCGAACGGCGTCAATTCGCCAAAACTACTTGGTAGCCGTTCTCTATTT
This sequence comes from Eucalyptus paniculata subsp. matutina, assembly GCA_017140255.1. Taxonomy (NCBI): domain Eukaryota; kingdom Viridiplantae; phylum Streptophyta; class Magnoliopsida; order Myrtales; family Myrtaceae; genus Eucalyptus; species Eucalyptus paniculata. The sequence goes on from CM029439.1 coordinate 43,483,680, forward strand.
TATGCTCTTGGCCCTTCTTAATGAACTTTCGCATCGCATGAACCGGATCGCGGGACGCTTGCCGCTGACCGAACATGCGAGGGAACCAAGAAGGCAAACTTCTCACTGTGAGCCGCCGCCTTGCTCCTGCGATCATTCTCATTTCGGTCGTGTAAATCACCAGAAGGGAAACAGTAAAACGTTAGAACTTCCCGTCTCTGTCAAATGATCAGTGGAAATGGTCCGAGATTCCAAAGGAGTCGCTGTCGTTGGAATTATAAAATGAGGATCTTCTTCTTCTTCTTCTTTTTTAATTATTTTTTGAAGGGTTCTTCTGGGAAACTTGGGAAGATGAATTGAAGAGGAATACTTTCTTGAGCTGACGTTAGAGACCCTTCACTGAAGGGAAGAAGAGCTTTCTTTCCTTTTTGGGTTTTGATGGTTTGGGGCATGGACCCGCAATCGGCCAACGAGAAGGCAGTGTCGGTGATCGGGTTCGGGTACGATCTCACGAGTGATGTCCGGTTGAATCGGTCCTAGTGGCATGTTTTGAGCTTCCAGCGACCGTAGAAGCAGAAGCAAAAACATGTTTTGGCGTGCTTAATTAATGAAAGTTCAATGTTACTGAGCTTTGCGATGAGCGAAGATGAATATGAAGATAAAGAAAATTCATTGTTGAGTGTGAGTGAGAGAGAGGAGATAGAAAAAACATCTGAGAAGTTCTAGGGTTTACAGGATCAGTTCTTAATTGTTTCCAGTTCTACAAACCGAGAGTCGACCTTGGTTGGGTAGATTCCAAATTTCAGATCAACTTACCCACTCCAAAATAGTTCCCTTGGAAATGTTCATCCTCACCTCCTATTCATAAAGGGACAAAGACTAGAAAATAATAAAGTAGAAAGTATTAAACTAGGAAACATGGAATATTGTCAAAAAAGTCCTAAACTTATTGCATTATCAATTTAATCATAAATATTTTAATTATGTCAATTGAATCCTACATCTTTTCAAGTTTTGTCAATTGAATCAATCCGACCACTTTGGCTGGAAATGACTAAAATGAACATTGACCGTTTTACTTAGCACAATCGGCAATGATGTGGACAATTTATATATTATTTTTATTATTTTTATTATTTCATTTTTTTTCTTCTAATAGCTTGATTAAGTGAAAATGCGAAAGTGTTGAAATTAGATTTGATAATAATGTTCTTGTAATTCAACTAAGTTACCAAAGTACTAGCTAGATGTTGCCAATTAACCACGTGATTTGTTAATGTTCATGAGGTCGATTTTAAGTATCCATTCCTAAGTTACTGATTACCTATATATGGCTTCCAATTAAATGATGATTGCTTGGTATAAAGAATGAGGATATATGTGTTGAAACACATGTAATTAATTGTCTATCGTTGATTGCATGAGAAATGGCAAATTATTGAGATGTACATGGAAATTGTTATGTTGTTATTAAATGTATGTGAATGATGCGACATGATTAAGACCTTTGCCACGGCCTATTTGCCACAAAGCGAGTCCCCTTAAATGACTATGTAGATGAGACTCTAAAGTTTGCCGTATATCTACTGTATAAGATGCAAGGTTTAGAAGATATGAAATCCTATTATGACATGACACATGATATGACATGGCTCTTGTAGTCATAGTATGATGTTAAGGAATTATCATCATCATGCAGATGTACAAAGATGTATTTATCATCACTAATGTAGAGGACACCCGTGATGAATAGGCTAAGACATGGCAAAGGGCATATATGATTCCATCTCCCGTCAGTTGATGGTGATGATACCTCATTAGTCGAAATGTTTCATGAATCAAGATGGTCCTAACTAATGACGAACATGCACTCACATGTGTATATCGATGAGCTATTTTGTGATATCTATGCATCATGAAACAATATGTCATCTACTTGCATTTGAATGAATATCTTATGTGATGTTATTACTGATTTTCATCGGCAAATCCAGATAGAAAAGGCAGTGCATTTGCTCCCTAACTTATTGAATATGATTATCTTGTAGTTGTCTTGCACTCATGTTGTTCTATTGATATCCTTGCTACTAAAGTGGGAAAGTGACAAGCAATTGGAATATGTAGTTCAAGATGTAGATTTTGATGTATGCCATGATGCATGCTCATAGAAGATGAAATATTTGACATGTCGTATTGGGTTGGACGACAAGTACTTGAATCATATATTTTTATAAAAAATGAAAGGCATTTCTTGATATTTAGTGAAAGGTATTTATTGATATATGGTGATTCATATAAGTGTTTCGTGATGAATAATTGGTTGTTAATATGTTGTGGTGCTCCCGGGTTGAGTGGTAGGATGAACTTCTACCTTAGGCCTGAGAATTCATTTATTGAGTTTCGGGTCACTCCAATATATTTTACAAATTTGTCAAGTTAGGAGTTCAAGGGCATTAAGATAAGCTTCCGAAGATCACTAGTAAGGATTTGATCAAAATGCGTAGTGAAAATGTAGATGGGTTTCTGTACGTAAGTTTTCAATGTATATCAACTAAGTTTATTGAAGAATTGTACATTTGAGGATAAGTTAGTTATTTATCAAAGAATTGAAGTGAAGTTAATTTATATACTCATTCGAGATTCAAATTTTGTGAAAATTCATGTCATTATAAGTTGAGCCCTAGTCAACAAAGTCCAGGCTCAAGGCCCTAGTGCTCATACCCCAAGTCCTCGACACTTCGAACTTAGTCCATGGAGGCCAACTTGGGTCCACAAAGGCTCGGCTGAGGACCCCAAAGCCTATGCCGAAAATCCCTAGCAACCAAGCTCCCTAATGTTCGTGGCCAAGTCCCTAGTGCTTAGGCTCAAGACCCAATGCCCATGCCTGAGCCTAGACCCAAGCTCGTCCTCAATGGACTCGAGGCACGAGTGACTAGGACAACGAGTATTGAGGCCTCAGGCTGAGGCATTGGGAAGCCAAGCACAGACATCGTGTTCTCGGGCCCGACTTCTATTGACTTGAGACTATACCCTTGCTTATGTTCAAGACCCAAATGCCCAATCCTAGGTCCCCGACACCCGAGTCAAGATCGATCAAGGCTAGACCTAAACCTAGGTGCCCAATGCCGAGCACTAATTCCCTGATTGTTAGTGCACAAGTTACTAGTGCTCGAGTGGTGTATGTCTATTTAGGAAAATCACATCAAATTTTAATTTCTAAACAACGAAAGACCTTTTCTATTTATTTTTCATATTTCTGCTAAACACTAGGAAATATTATCATCTTCCTAAAAAATTACTTGCTAAAAAATAATTTCCCGAAATGTAATATTTTTCCAGTGAGATAAATAGAGTCTGAATCTTTAACACTGTCTTCACAAATTTTATATATCGGAATTATGAGATGATGATATTTTACGGATAAACAGAAGAAGCAAGTTGAAAGTGTGATATATATTATCCACATCCTTGTGGTCGATGTAGTCAGCTGAGATAATGGAGGTCATCCCGTAAGATTCCAAAAATTGTGTAAAATGATATGTGTCTATGCCACTTGCACGGACCAAAAGACTCAGTTTAACCAATTTATAAGAACTTGTAAGGTATTTTATGGCTTTCAGGTGGCTCGACCTTTGAAGCCCAGCCCGCAAAAGAATATGTAAATATATCTACTTAGTCCTTTCAGAAGGTAAGAGATGGTTCAAAATTCAGCATATGTTTCGTTTGGAACCTATCCAAATCTAACGGTGATTTTTAAGATTGCCCTCTTAGAGAGTTTATAAAGTTTTTTTAGAACGAGACCTTCTCACACACCTAAATCAATTAAATTGCACACGGTACTATCATTTTAAAGAAAACAAGAAACTTTGTCATACTTGACATTTGATGACCAATTTCTATCAATAAGACATTGTGTTTGAGCAATGTTGCCTCTAAGGTTCTATCGGGCTATGCTTTTCTTTCTGATCCCCTGACACATGTTAAAATTCGGGACGTCATAATTATGTTATTTCACCCATGTCAAGATATCACGAGGATTTATATAAGAGCATCTCTACATACAATTTTTTTTTTTTTTATTGATCCTATTCTAACTCTACGCTAACACTAACTCTCAAACTTTTGTCCCGTTTCTTTGCAGGGCGTGGGAGTTGAAACTCATTCCTGAAACTTAATCGTTCCCACCCCAACCTCTCTAAAAATGTGGGGATTCAAACCCCTCATCTCTACACACATTAAAAGGAGATATATAGATTCTCTATCTCACAGGGTAGTTCCGTGGACATCTTTTACTTAAATCTTGTAAATAGAGGAGAGAGGAATATATATTGAGTTATTACAAACTCTACTACGCCTATGTATGTATGCATATACTTTCTTTTTTGCCCGAAAAGAAAGCTGCTCGTCTTGCTATGCTTCCTGACCAACCAGACTAGTAGAAAACCAACTCGAGACCCACTTCTAATTCAGGCTTCGCACAATATCCCTAAAAGATCAAACAAGACAAAAGCTAAGACGGTACCGACAAAGTCCATTTTGCTGCAAGATCTTCCCACCGGTCAAAGCATACGCAAGAATTCCTTCTAGGGTTTCCACGAAAGGCGGCCCTACTGGTAACCATCCTCTCGAAACCCGCGTCCTCGTCTGAAGTTTCGTCAGTCCGACGTTCCAAACCGAGTCCAACCAAAAGTGAAAAGGAGAAAAAGAAGAAAGAGAGGTAGTGGAAAAGTTGAACGTGGCGACGTTGAAGGTCAAGGTCAACACGCAGAGAGAGAGAGAGAGAGAGAGAGGAGCTAGAGAGTCCGTGACTCTCGTGCTGTTTCGCGTCCTTTGACTTCGTCAGGCCGCGTAGCAGAGCAGCCGTTCGCAGCATCACCGTTCGCACCTGCGACACGCCAGATCAGAGGAGTGCGATGGACGGAGCGATCAAGATCGTGGGGACCATAGCTAAGCTAGGGTTTGAAGTGAGTCCTTCCAGAGATCCAAAGCTTCCCTGTTTCCGGATGGTCGAGCTCGATCCCGAGTGACTGAGAATGTTCGCCGTCTGAGTATTGCAGAAGTTCGATTAAGTTTGATCAGGAGTGATGTCAAAGGTGCGAGTCGCCCTTCACACATGTAGATAGGAAGAGATTTGGACAGAACAACATGGGATTGTGCTCGCTTATGAATGAACTTGCAAACAAATTCTCAATTTCGGGAGACATTGAATCGATCCACCAAAATGCCAAGTGCTCCAACAAGATAAATTGCCGAAGATATTTCAACACCAATTTTAAAGTTCTTGAGACTTAGAAGTGATAAATCAATGGAAATTACGTGACTTTAGTGTAATCCGATGGTGATTCCAGGAAGCATGCTTGGCATTAAGCAGGTTCTCGTCCTGCCCGGAGCCTCATAGATCTAAGATGGGTATTGACAATCAGGTTGTGTGACAGCTGACAGGTCTGGAATTCCATTTAAAAAACCAATTTATTTGCAACGGATTTGGTGTACTTGTTGGATGGTCGGAACCCATGCTCGACACGCCATACAAAACTACCCCTTATTATTTTCCCGAAAACTTAAGATTTACTCATGTAATTTTGTAAGCCTAAAAGCAAAGATCAGTTGTTTCTGGCATTTTTTTTCCCTGCAAACAGCTACCCCTTCAATCGAAGCTTCTAACTTTAGGATCCCTAGGTCTTAAATTTTAATGATTGTTTGACTTCAAATTGATCTCATGTGCTTTGCAACTGTGCAGATTTTCTTCTTGAAGATGTACAATGGCTTTGAAAATATGGTTATGGTCGGAAATTTAAACTTGTCGATTCTTTCATTTATATATTTTTATTTTTTTGGGTCAGAAGTCTACTCTTTAATTTGCTTAATAAACATCTATGGTGGGATGTGGGGCACTCGATCGATGCTCGATTGCCTTTGTGAGTTTGGTTTGATATATCGTATCAAAACCGTCCATCGAGTTTGGGAACAATCGAGAGTTTTCAGGCCGGATTTGGGACGGGGTCAGCCGTGTCCAACTCAATCGGTTAATGCAGATGACAATCATACAGTTTAGGATATGGACGGCTAATTTCTTTAAAAGTACGTAAAAGAAAAGGAGAAAATGATACAAATAGTTCTAAATTTTGACTACATGCGCAATGTGATTTTTTTGATTTTGATACATATTCAGCTATACGAAAATGTTTAATGTTGTCCTTCCCTTAATTCATTAAGGGGCAATATTGAATATTTTCATTAAGTTCATAGACAAGATTAAATATGTATCGAAAGTTCAAAAATCACATTAAATAAATCAAAAGTTCATATACCACATTAAGCATTGGGTTATACTTCATGAACTACGTTGCATATTGAACTAAAGTTTAGGGACATTTACTTCATTTTCCTTAAATTAAATCAAATGTTGTTTTTATAGAATCTGAAAACAATATTATAAATATCTTAGGTCTACGCCATATATTACTATTGGAAAATTTTTGTATGAAAATATGCCTTTTTAATTCTAATAATTCTAATATTTTTATAAGATACTTACCATCTCTTACATATGTGTGTTTATTACATCCGAAGATAAATCAAAAGAATGGTATTTTTAATTGCATGAATGCGATGTTATGTAATTACATATTTTACCTATATGTGAGAATTTACATATTCCATCATTAATTGGCTGATGAAAAGATATAAAACAGGTTAAAAATTCAGATAATTTCACCAAAGTACAGTACCGCATGTTTTTTATACGTCTTTAATATATTTACTGCGTAAGTTCATCAAAAATATCTAAGAGATGGAAGTTTCATTGAAAATCTTATGCATATATTATACGTATATTCTATATAAAAATACTGCAATTTTTTCTACATCAGTCACAAATCTATGTCGTTTTCATTCCTTTATACATTTTTCTTGAGATACTTTTGGAGTATGACGTCATCCTAAGGATTAAAATTATCGGGTGGATTACATTTTTTTTAATGGTAAACACAATAAAATGCGAACCATTTTATAAGAGACTGAGAATATACATGGGGATCCATTGTACATAGACTACTAACATAATTTATGTGAAAAAGGGCCAAAACAATGTATTCACGCATACCGGAAAAAAATATAATTCTCGATACAATAAATGTATGCATGCACATAACAAGTTATCGAGGTCTTTTGAGGGATATCAAAATAAGGGATAGCGAGGAGACAAGACTTGTAGCCAAGTCACTACTGGTCTCACTTTGTTCCTCAAACTTATACCTGTATGAAAAAAAAAAATTGATTCTAGGTAATCTCCCTGTAAAATATTTAAATAATAAATTACGTCTTTATCAACAGTTGATAATGGCCTCACAAAATCTCATATTATATTAAACATGAAGGTCTTGAATTTGAATCTTTTCAAACTTCATTTGCCTCCCTCAGTAAAATGTTTACACTTATAACTAAGCGTTAGAAGGAGTGCTAGACATATTTAAATAATAAATCACACATTTATATGATAACTTAAACTTTTGGAACAATTGACGATAGTCCCACAAAATGTCACACTCCCAATGAATTCAAATATTTGGTATATATAATACACTAACACATCACAAATTTTTGAAAATATGCCTATTTGAAGAAAAATAATAATAACTATAGAAACAACATACAAGCAGGATCACAAATAGAGGTGATCAATGAATGAGCCGGACCCATAACACTCCCTAGCACCGCCCATAAAAGTTATGTCAACACGAATTCCACGAGCGCCCACTTGAGTCCAATTGAACAACTTGATTGGCTCTATGCCCTCATCCGGTCCGTCAAGACGTGCCTTCGAGCCTATGTGGGCACACCCCATCCCATCCCATCCCATCCCATCCCATCCCAAGCTTTAATGTCAGACCTGTTCTCCGTCTCCTCCGGGGGGCCGCTCCGACCGCGGTGGGGACGAAGCGGTCCCTCCCCCCGGGGGGGTTAGGAAGGGCAATACGGTCATATCCTCGAATTCCCTCTCGGGCACGTGCGGTAATCGCACGCGGTGAGGGACAGGCAGGCTCGTGTCACCACGGCATCCGCTTACAAAGCGCGTGAAAATGAGAGATCGGCGCATCGAATTTAAAAAAAAAAAAAGAATAAAAAACAAATAAATTAATCCAGAAAAATAAATAAATAAATAATTAGTGGCCCCGAGAAAAAGGAGGAGCCGAAAAGCAGAGCCGGCTCCCCGCGATGCGCTCGGTTACGTGTACGCCGCACCCCACGCGCGATTCCACCGGCGATATCCTGTTGCCGGTTCTCCTCCCCACCACCACCTCCACCTCGCCCGCCAAATACTCAACCACGCGCTCCGCTCCCCCCCACGCGCCGGGGCCCCACCTGAGTAAATTGATTGGAAAGGCGGGTTTTGGGAGGAGATTGTGTTTTTGTGCGGAGATCACGCAACGTGTTACACGTGCAGAATATCGACCCCGCAAATATTAACGACAAAACAAAAAAGGGGGTCTTGGAAAATTCGAGGTCAAAAAAAAAAAAAATTGATTGAGATGTAATGTCTGCTCTATTGGGGTCATTGTCGTGTTGATTGCGAGTTTCTTTCCCCTCATGATGCCGTTTCATATCTATCGAATAATCTATTTGTGTAAAAGGGATTGATTAAACGAATTTGGACAGAAACTAAGACTCCAACCTGATAGATCGGTTATATTCAACTTACCAAGCATGAACACTAAGTATGGAAATTGGACTTACATGCTCTACTCGACCACACAATATTAACGACAAAACAAAAAGGGGTCTTGGAAAGTTCAAGGTCAAAAGAAATTGATCCAGATGCATGTCACAAGAGCAATGTGAATATCAAGGTCATTGTCGTGTCGGTTGCGAGTTGCGAGTTGCTTTCCTCTCATGATGCCGTTTCATATCTATCAAAGAATCTTTTTTTATAAAAGGGATTGATTAAACGAATCTGGACAAAAATAGAGACTCCAACCTGATAGATCAGTTAGATTCAATTCACCAGGCATGGACACCAAATGTGAACATTGGACTTACACGCTCTGCTCCAGAAGCTTCGTGCGATAGGTTTAGAACAAGAGGTAATTCATTAGATATGTTAATAACGCGTTAGATGGATAAGATAAAAACTCAAATAAGCTCGGAATAAGGAGGAGAGCATCTGAGATTTCAAATTCAGTAATAAAAAAAAAAGGGTAAAAAATCTGAATGTAGAAAGAGCTTTCTTTTGTGTTATAAATCATCCTAAACTTACTCATTAGGACACAAATACCTAAAAAACTTTCATACCATAAAAAGTCCAAACTTACGCTAGAATAACAAATATAACCTCGGTACACACGTATAAATTTGAGTATTTTCTCGACAAAAAAAAATTATGGAATTTGTGTCGGGGTGATGATATATAGATTAGAGTTTTTGATTGTATTTGCTTGTTGAAAGAAAAAATATAAATAAATAAATAAATCGGAAGATTTTTCTCCTCAAATAGAGAGAGGACGCGGGGGCATTTTCCTGGATAATTCCGGACGGTCGGATCCGACAAAAGAAAAAAAGAAAAAAAAAAACACGAGAATCAAGGACCACAACGAGCCGCGATCGAGGAAAATCTGGAGGCGGTGCGGGACACGCGCGCCGACCGAGGAGGGAGCGCGCGTGGAAGAAGAGGAGGGTCGGGCATCCACGCCCCCCCGCACGCAATCCCATCGCAGCTGCAGCTGCCCCTCTCTAGAAACCAAACAAACGTAACGAAAATTAAAAATAAAAATAAAAATAAAAATAAAAAGATAAATCAAACAGAAAGGTTCCACTAGCGGCGGGAGGAGAGAGAGAGAGAGAGAGGAGCAGGAGGAGCCGTCGGATGGCGATAACGATACCCTCACGATCGGTGACACACGGTCGTCGTGCCACGTAACCACCCAGCAAGCAGCCGCCCCCGGTCAAATTCCTCGTTGACCCCACCTCTCCCCTTCTCAATTCCTCGCCGATCAATGCCTCCTCCCTCCGCTATAAAACGCCGCCTTCCTTCCTCCCTTCCTTCCCCTCCTTGTCAGAACTCTCCATCACCACCACCACCAAAACTCTCTCTCCCTCTCTCTCTCTCTCTCTCTCTCTCTACCCTTCTCTCTGTGCCTTTCTCTCTCTAGAATCCATGGCGATGAAGGAGAAGGCGGGTGCGGGCGGCGGCGCCAGGCTGGCGGTGAGGGAGGCGCACTACAGGGGGGTGAGGAAGAGGCCGTGGGGGCGGTACGCGGCGGAGATCAGGGACCCGAAGAAGAAGAGCCGGGTCTGGCTCGGCACCTTCGACACCGCCGAGGAGGCCGCCCGCGCCTACGACTCCGCCGCCCGCGACTTCCGCGGCTCCAAGGCCAAGACCAACTTCCCCCTCCCCTCGGAGGGCCCCGTCCTCCTCCTCGCCGGAGCCGCCGGAGTAGCAGCAGGAGGAGCCGGCGGCGGCGGCGGCAAGGGCTGCAGCAGCCGCAGCCCCAGCCAGAGCAGCACGGTCGAGTCGTCCGGCCACGACCCGGCGGCGGCGGCGGCGGCGCCGATGGTGGACTTCTCCGCGCAGCTGGATCTCAACCTCGCCTACCACCACCACGGCGGCGGCGGCGGCGCAGGCGCGGGAGCGGGCGGCGCTGTCGGGTTCCGGTTCCCGCACCAGGTCGCGGCGGCCGGGCCGTACGGGCCCTTCTACATGGAGGCGATGGCGGCGCGGGCGGGGGCGATGAACAACCAGCTCTACCAGCGGATCATCTTCGAACAGCGCGCGGCGGACGGATCCCGGAGCGACTCCGACTCGTGCTCCGTCGTCGTGGACGCGAGCGACCGTGGCCGGAAGCCCGCCGCCAGGGTGCTGGATCTCGACCTCAACGAGCCGCCGCCGCCGGAGTCCGCCTGACAACGATGATGATGATGGGCGGCGGGGGCGGCGGGGGCGGCGGCGGGGGCGGCGGGTCCTCGAGGGATAGAATCTAGGCCTCGATCGTTTCGCTTTTTGTCGATTTTAATTTTAGAAGAAATTAGACAAGAAGGCAAAAAAACAAAAAATAGAGAGAGAAGGAAATTAGGCGAAAGATTAGATCGGAAAAATGTTCGATTGATCTGTTGTTGGGTGTCGTTGATCTCGGATCGATCTTGATGTGAATAGAGGAAGATCATATCCACATATGCTTTTTTTTTGCGACGGTGGATCATCTCATCTCATCGTCGTTCTGTAACTCTAATTGCAATAACAATTTTCATTGCAACTTCATCTCTTGTTCGATCTGACGGCTCAATTCGATTTCACCTTGTCGATCATGAGTTTTGAACATTCAATGGGTCTGCATCTCGCGGAGACACATCACCGGCCAACGCCGGCCAATTCTAAGGACAAGATCCACACAATCCCATGCCTTGTTTCTCTTCCCTAATCAGCATCAAAAGGGGGTTTCAACAATCCTAATCCATTTCCAAACATAGAAAATATGAATTGACGACAATGCCCCTCCCCTATTAGGGACAAGCCTCTCTACACTTTGTGGAACTCCGTGGGTCAAATCTAGAATTCAAGATCTCAAGCTATTGATCTTTAGATTAATCTAAAGTTTGTCTCCACAAATTTGTGCTAATTCAAAAAAGGGTACCACTGTGAAAAGGGATTAATTCAAGGGAGAATGGGATAAGATTGGTCACGTAACTTTCCTAATTAAATGCAATTTAATCGGATTGTTATTGGATTGTTATTAGCTTTCCGTAATCACAAAATCTCTATTTTGAGAAGGGCAAGCTCCTATCGCATTAATGTTCTTGCAACTTCGGTTTTTTAAACTTTAGATTGTCCAAACTCTATCAAGGGAAAAAAGAATATTGTTTCAATTCATTCAGTGAATTGATCAGGCGGTACTTTCAAAGGCCAGAGAATCGATCAGGCAGTACTTTCAAGGGCCGGATCTCATTTCTTCAACCAATCAGTTTTCGGGAAAAATTAAAAACACCCTCCTCCACATGTACTCTTTTCCCCACTACTGTTAAATTTGGAAATTGGGAATTGCGAATTTAATTTTTCATGTGGGTTCTTTGACTAGAGAGTAATTAGCAACTTTCACCTAGTTTCTATGAATGCCCCCCATTATTTTACCTCCCCAACGTCAATGCTCTTTGCAGCGAAAGAAAAAAAAAAATCCCTTTCCTCCAGTGAAAATTCGACCTACACAAAGGACCAAAAAGGTAAAAATTGAATGTAAATGTGGCCGTGGTCCAGATTGGCTGCCCGGGGCTATTATTCGCACAGCCTGCTGGCGAGCAGTGATTGCGGAAGGGTGGGGGGGACATTCGATCGTGGATTACACGTGATTCGTGACGTCATAAAAGCACGGGCAGGTGACGTAATAATCGTGGAGGGATCTTGATTAATTGCTCGGGACGTTCGACGGTACATTGGATGAGCCGTGCCGGAATTGGATGCTTCGAACGTGGCAACGTCAATTTGAACTCTCGAGATGAATTCCTCACGTGAACGTGCTTGCGGTCTTGATACTTATCTATCTTGTGAATAAGTCGTGCCAATTGGTTAGCTAGGCGGGCGAGCAGATTTTTCGATTTAAGGCAGGTGATCAAAATTGTCCTTTGATGGGTTCGAAAACCTAATTTAAGTGTCTATCTTGTCTAGAGCAAGAGAGTGTATTGGGTTGAGGATATGGGCGTGTTATCTCCTTCTTACCATCCTCACCTACCCCGTAAGCATCTTTACTTGGACTAGCCATGTCTTGGAGCAATATCTCGTAACTAATGTCAGATAAGTGTTAAGGAGATTCGATCACGAGGTCTCTTTGCCTTGCGGAATGGTTAGCGTTGCAGAGGAGTAACGCCATAAGCGAGATGAAGTGTAGAGGGTGTGAAGAGAAGTAGGCGAGGAGCGTCGAGTTGGTGGGAGCATACCTTGGAAAAGTCCGCCAAAATCAATAATTCCACTAAAGTCCAAATTATGTCTTTTTTTGTCCTGTCACTAAGGTCCAGATGTTATCAAGTCCAAAAGTCCACACCAAACGAGTAAAACGAAGGGTTATCATAGCAAGAGAAACGAGACATTTAGTAGACCAAATCATGCCGCGTGGCAATCATGATACAGGGAGTGAACAACACCGATGGTGAATAGTTTCCTTCCCCTTGAGCCATAGGAGTGCAACCAATGATTGATTGCCACGTATCAGAAGAACATGAACCAACACCAAGTCTAATGAGAAGGATTAGGTAGTAAATCCCAAACAAGTTTTCTTTCGTCTTATATCTCATCTCAGTCACCCTAACCTTCTCCAAATAAATAGAGATAATCCTATTAACCTATTTACACACATCGAGGCATCTCGTCATGTGAAATTTCCCACCTCAACCTAGAAAAAACTTCCCTGATCTTTCGAATTCCATATAACTCTCGCCTTTAAAGCTTGATTGCAATTTATAGATCTCACTACAACTTATCCTCTCCAATCACTATAAATTTTTTCCTCTCCACTAACATCATATGCTAAAAATAACAACAATCATTGAACCTTGGGCGCCAATCCATCACGTGGGGGAAAAGGAAAGGAACGCGCGTGCGGCGCCCCTCGAAAGCGCGTGCGCGTGGGGGCACGACATCGACGGCGAGCGGCCTTTTGGATTTCAAGAGACAAGATGGGGGTGGCGTGGGGGGACCGGTCAATTTCCCGCGTTGACCGCGAAAAGTCGCGCGACGTCCTAGAAGGGCGGCACGTGTCGCGTCGCCGTCCAGATTTTTTTCTTTTTCTTTGGGGGGTGGTGGTGGGGCCCGGAGGGGGCCGCGATCCTTTACGTGGGTTTTATATTCGGTGGTATCTTTTTGTCTAATCTGGAATTTCAGGACCGGAACAAAATGATTATGTTCAACGTAAATTCTCTTGTTGTTCAAAAAAAAAAAAAAAAACGTAAATTCTCTTGTTACCTCATCTACATAAGCACGCTTGATTTGTGAAGGAATCCGATCACCTAGGATATGTATTTGTAAAGATTAATATCACGAATAATATTAAATTGGTATGCCTACGAGGGATTTACTCTAAATTAATTCACTGAACCGGTATATCTATGATAAATTTACCTATCCTTTTTAGTTTTCGATAAATTTTGCCATCCAATAGTTGGATGATACGTAACAGTTGATGGGTATGTCGATTTAAGGTTTTACTCTCTGTTTGTCTCAGATATATCAGTTTATGGCTTTTTATAATGTTAATTTAATTTAGCAGAAATTAGTAGAGAGTAAATTTGTCACAAATATTTTAGTATGGGGTTTTTTGTTATAAAATACCGCAACCCTCTACCTTGTTGGGAGGGCTGCCAAGATATTGGAATAGTTGGTTTCACAATTTGAGAGTAATAAATCGATTTATAATTTTCAACATTGGCTTCGAATCCAATACTTGCTTTAGTCTCTGTGTGCAATGATGTAAGTCCCCCCTTATCAGTTTAGGGCTTTTTCGTTTTATAATACTGTAGCCCTTGCTTCATTGGGAGGGCTGCCAAGATATTGGAATCGTCGATTTCACAATTTGATCGATTTACAATCTTTAACATTGGCTTTGAATATAACACTTGCTTTGGGAGTATAATAAATCGGTTTATAATCTTTAACATTGGCTTTGAACACTTGCTTTAGTCTCCGTATGGGCGATGTAAGTCCCTCCTTGTTGGTTTGGGTTTTTTCGTTTTACAATACCACATCCCTTGCTTCGTTGAGAGGGCTTCCAAGATATTGGAATTGTTGGTTTCACAATTTGGGAGTATAATAAATGGGTTTACAATCTTTAATATTGGCTTTGAATATAACACTTGCTTTGGAAGTGTAATAAATCGGTTAATAATCTTTAACGTTGGCTTTGAATCCAACACTTGCTTTAGTCTTCGTATGCAATGATGTAAGTCCCCCCTTATCAGTTTGGGGTTTTTCGTTTTATAATACCACAACCCTTGCTTCGTTGGGAGGGCTACCAAGATACTGGAATCTTTGGTTTCATAATTTGGGAGTATAATAAATCAGTTTATAATCTTCAATATTGGCTTTGAATATAATACTTGATTTAGTCTCCATATGCGGTGATGTAAGTCCCCCCATATCAGTTTAGGGTTTTTCGTTTTATAATACCGTAGCCCTTGCTTCGTTGGGAGGGCTGCCAAGATACTGGAATCTTTGGTTTCATAATTTGAGAGTATAATAAATTAGTTTATAATCTTCGACATTGGCTTTGAATATAACACTTGCTTTAGTCTCCGTATGCAATGATGTAAGTCCCCCCTTATCAGTTTAGGGTTTTTCGTTTTATAATATCATAGCCCTTGCTTCGTTGGGAGAGTTGTCAAGATATTGGAATTGTTGGTTTCACAATTTGGGAAATGATAAATCGGTTTACAATCTTTAACATTGGCTTTGAATATAACACTTGCTTTGGGAGTATAACAAATCGGTTTATAATCTTTAACATTGGCTTTGAACTTAATACTTGCTTTAGTCTCCGTATGGGTGATGTAAGTCCCTCCTTGTCAATTTGGGTTTTTTCATTTTATAATAGTGCAGCCCTGGCTTGGTTGGGAGGGCTGCCAAGATATTGGAATCTTTGGTTTCATAATATGGGAGTATAATAAATCGGTTTATAATCTTTAACATTGGCTTTGAATGTAACACTTGCTTTAGTCTCCATATGCAATGACGTAACCCCTTCCCCCCTGCCCCTAGTGACAACTCATGAATTAAGAATTCTCGCTACGATAATGTCTACTCCACAAAAATTTGAATTTTGTGAAAGCTTCCTCTCATCATCTTGTTAATTTATCAAAAGGTTATTATAGTTATTTAAGGGGTGAATTCGGTTTCTTTTATTCAAAATTACTACTTCTAAGGCTCCATCTTTTTGTCCTTTTTAGGGGTGGTTCAAACTTCTCAAGCTTCATTTGTTTCGCAGGAAATGATCTATTCGAAGAATATTTACCTAAAAGCAATTGTTTGTATTACTTGAAATAATTAGTCGATAAATAAATATTTTCATTATCGACAACAATTTCCGCCTAAATATTTTTGTAGACAATAAAGATATTGTTCGTTCATTCATTTTAGTAAATGACACAAACAGATCATTTCTAGAAAATGTCATTCAAATCGCTCAATCCCCACCTGCTCTAATGCCAATAGTTGAGTTTGCAGAGAAGCGTGGTGCAAATATGACACAATACTAACTTTCCCAATTACTATATTCCCTCACACCTCAGGACTAATCACTCCCTTTCCGAAGCCCTGTATCGCTTTTCTTCTGGCTTTCCCTCTATTGGCTTTCCAAGGCGCACAAGATAACAACGACGACAACAAGCTAAAGATAGATGCATGAACCGACTGAGATAATTTGCCGACTTCATTTGAATATCGACAAGAGTTGCACGCCAATGTCGACATTTCTCATGGAGCACTAGCTCCCTTTTTATAGAAGAACTAAGGCGGCGGTTCCTTTTCTTAATAATCGATCCATTAAATGAGTAGGTTGGATAAAAAATGATCCGATCCAAGTAGATAATTTTAACCTATTCTAAAAAATATTCATGCAATACAAATCTAGTGATCTTTACCCAACCCACGTTGTCAATACTTCCATATTTAATCCAATTTAAGAAAATTCATATCCAAACTAAAATGAGGGCGCGGAGTGAGCAAGTGCCAAATTTAGAGAGGGTGAGAGAAAGTGAATAGAGAGGGGAGAAGAATACTAAGTGCTCACTTTAGTGTTAAGAGTTTTCGCCGAATCACTTAAGTATCAAATTTTTTGAAGAACAATCTTTTCAGTGCCAGCTCCAATCGATTTGGCTGAAAATTTGACGTTGCCTTTTTTATAATATATTTAATTGATGTGACTTGCCTAAGGTCTAAATTAGCATAAAAAACACAAAATGATGTCATTTAACTAGTTTCATCTAACTGTACAACCCAAAATAATGCCATTCGCAAGAAAAATGAGGAAAAATATCATGTTGAATGACATCGTTCATCTCTCTCTCTCTCTCTCTCTCTCTCTCTCTCTCTCTCTCTCCTTGCGTCCTTCCTCCATTTCTACGTCTGAGGGAGGAGGAGGGATTGGGCTTAGAGGCGGCATCAGAGGAGGAGGATTGGTGATGAGATTTTGCCTCGAGCTCGCACTTCTCTTGCTTGCAAAGCTTCTGGATTTACTTCTGGATATTTCCTAGGACGATAAAGATATTTTTTGTTCATTCATTTTAGTAAGTGATACAAGCGATCGTTTATAGGAGAATATCTTTGAAATCATTCAATCTCCGCCTACTTTGATACCAATTGTCGAGTTTGCAGAACCGTGGTACGAATATAACACAAAGCTCACTTTCGCAAATTACAATACTCTCACACCTCATGGACTAACTACTCTCTTTCTAAGCCCTCTATTGCTTTTCTTTCTGGCTTTCCCTCTATTGGCTCTCCTAGGCGCACGAGACAATAACAACTACAGGCTATTTATTGATACATGAACCAACTTAGATCTCTTGCCAACTCCATTTGAATATTGACAAGAGTTGCACACCAATGTGGACTTTTCTCACGGACCACTCGCTTCCTTTTCATAAAAGGACAAAGGTGGCGGTGCCTTTTCTTATGGGTAAACCCATCAAACGAGTGGGTTAATTCAAAAATGACATAACCCATATTGTTAAAATACTTTTATATTTAATCTAATTTAGAAAAACTTAAACTCAAACCAAAGTGAGGGTGTGGAGTGAGCGAGCGAGCGCTAAATTTAGTGAGGACGAGAGATAGTGAAAAGAGAGTTATCAAAGTAGGATGGATCTAAATAAGTTATAAACTAAATCAACGCTCATATTATTTTTTACTTTACCAGTTTATAACTCATTTACTGAGCAATACCAACTCATGTAATAACTCAGTCCGTCAAAGATGAGTTAAAAAATTGGTTTACAACCCGCGATCCTTTCGTAAAAAATGAATAGTTTGACAAAACATCTTCCTATAAAGAATTGTTTATAACTTTTTATGGCTTATGAATATGAATGAACCAAAAAAATTGTTATTGTCCCTGAAAATGTTTAGATTTAAATTATTATCAATAATGAAAACATTTTTAATTGACTAACTATTTCATATAAACGATCATTTTTTGAAAAATATTTTATAAGTTTCATTTTTCTGCAAAATAAACGGAGCCAAAAATATAGTCTAATAGTGCGGACATAAAGTGTTGAGCACCCAGCTTTTTCTTTTTCTTTTTTAAAGTTGTATAAAAGAAGGTGTATTATTCCGCCTACGGTGGCCTAGTTGGATAAGGCTCCCATGACCCTTTTCGAAGAGGAGAGGAGTTCAAATTCTGCTAGCCGCACGGGATCTTAAGCGTGACGTTGGGGTGGTGGGTCCTCCGCTAGCATCTCCCCGGGTTTACTTCGCCGGCCGCCGGCTGTATGGGAGTTCTCAAGTTACCAAAAAAAAAAAGGTGTATTATTGATGGTTACGTCTAGATTAGCGTGAGTTACCAAATTCGATCCCCTACTCGAGATAATCTTAGAGCATCAGACCAAAACCAAAATCTTTATGCGTTCACTGACCTCGACACATTTATTATTCAACTAAAACCAAAGAACCTCTTAGGGTGCATTTGTTTCCCAGAGAATGTTTGATTTTAGAAACAAATTTCTCATCGCTTACTAAAACGAATCAATCAAAAATATTTACATCTTTCACGAAAAATATTTAGACATAAATCATTACAAGGTCGGGGTCAAGAGGTGCTTTTTTGGATTTTTTGGATCTTGATTCTTTCTTGTAGGTTCTACATTCGGAGGTATCTATCTCAGTCCAATCTCCAATTGAGAAGAGGACAAATTCGATCGTCCCAAACGAAAATCGTCATTGATTTCGTTTCATCTCATCAAACATGAACGCAGTCAATGTACAGGCAACGTGAGACATGACGAGGGGGTCTCGAATAGATTTCCCAATTGACCAGCAACCAAACCTCATAATTTGTAATATCTTAAGCTAGCGCCGGAGCACACGCGTCAGGGTTGTACACGAGAACCGGATCGACAGATTTAAAGGGAAGGAAATGGTCAAAGCTCTAAACCCAACTCGTTCAATCTCGGAATTGGACCAATCTGGAAGTCGATCACCCCTAACATGCGTGGAATCGAGAGGTTATCTAGGAGAAGAGAACGAAAACGAGTGGTTTCATGAAAACGATGGACGAAAATTGATTGGTCTTGGGGTTGTCATATTGACTCAGCTTCCATGCACGCGCATGTAAAAAAAAGAAATTATTTCCTTTAGAAGGCTCAGATGTAGACCTAAAACTTTATTTGTATGCATGGGAGAACTCCACGTTTCATGAAAGAATTGTACACTTGGAAATGTGAACGTAATGGAGGCGGGCGGGGTTTTCTTCTTCTTCCTTTTTTTTTTTTTTTCTTTTTTAATCTTCATTCGGTTGCGTACGATTGTACCTCTTAGGATAAAATTCACAGTACCACGTTGGACGGTGGACTTATTGAATTGTTAATCCTACGAAAAATTTCCGACTGAAACATCTATAATAAATTTATCGAAACTAATATTTTAATCATGAAAAACTCTAAACTAATAAACGTTGAGACAAATTTACCCAAAACTGATCTTTTTCACCAAAAACCCCAAACTGATATGTATATGATATATTTGCTAATAACTAACTTTTTTACCATAAAAAATCTCAAACCGATTCACCTGTAATAACTTTATCCTCCCTCCGTTAATTTCCGTCAATTTTTTTCCATTTAATTTGCTAACCTGGATGACACATACTGATGTGGTATGGTGTGGCAAATTCATGTGGAAATTCATAAGATAAATATCACGAAAAACTACAAAATGTTACACTGACAAAAATGTTTTCTAAATCATTCTTTTTCCATGAAATAAATGAAGCCTAAGGTGCAGATACTGATTTCGAAATTTGATTTTATTAGATTTAGTTTCTTATATGCAAAATTAAGGTGCTATTTTGCCCTTTTATCTTGATTCTTTTATGTAGGTTTTATATTCCGTGGTATCTATCTATTTCCAGTCTCAAATTAAGGACAAAACAAATCCAGTCATCCATAAGTAAATGAAAATTATCATTGATTTTGTTTAGGGTTATTACCACGAAAAATTTCAAACTGGTATATCTGAGATAAATTTACCTCTAAATAATTAAACTTAAACTGATATACTTGAAATAAATTTACCTCAAATGACTATAAAAAATCCCAAACTAGTGTACTTATGACAAATTTATCCCAAACTTGTGACAAATATACCCTCTATTAAATTGAATTAATATCACAAAAAATTACAAAATTGGTACAACTATGACAAATTGAAAGTAAAATCTCAAATTGATACGCCAATCAACTGTCATATGTCATTCAACTTAATAATTTAACAATAAAATTTAATGGATACTAACAAAAGGCAAATTTGTCATAAATATATTAATTTGAGATGAATTTGTCAAAAATGTACCAATGTGGAGTTTTTCCTGATATTAATCCTTTTATTTATCATATATTCTCATATGATCTCATCAACATAAATGCACTTAACGTATAGGCACTGTGAGATTCAAAATTGGGTCTCAAATAGCACAAATCAGGAGATACGGGCTTTAGGGTTTTTTTTTTTTTTTTTTTTTTGAAACTACCAATATGGTACTTCAATGAGAAAAGATTTATATGGGAACTGAATCGGATCAAACCTCCAAATTTTTAACAAGTTAAACTATTCTCAGAGCGCACGCTTTGGAGTGTACATGGGAACATAATTGGCTGGGGATCGAATTCCCTCTTCCGACAGAACCAAATTGCCTAGACTAATTAGATCGATATAGTTTATTTTTTCCTTCTTTTTTTAAAAAAGATTAAAGGAAAGGAAATTGTCAATGCTCTACACCCGACTCATTCAATCTGGGAACTAGACCATTCCGAGAGCCGATCACCCCTAACATGCGTGAAGTCGAGAGGTTTTGGATATGTACGAGAAGAAAACAAAAACGAGTGATTTCATGGAAATGAAGATGAAAAATTATTGGTTTTGGGTTAATAGATGACTCGGCTTGTATGCACGCGCAATTATTTTATTTTATTTTTTTATTTTATGACTCGGGAACCGTCATACAGCCGGCAGCCGGCGATACAAACCTAGGGCGGCACTGCAAGTAAGTCATGCAATGGGAGCGAGAAGTTTCAAACCCCTAGCCTTCCGGCTAAGGGGTCAAGACGCGAACAACTCGTCTACTGCGGGGTGGGTTGCACAATTATTTTGTTTATGTTCAATTTGTATTAAAAAAATATGTCTTTTCTTAAAAGGCTCAGATATGGACCTAAACTATATTTGTTTGCACGGGAGAACTCCACGTTTCATGTACGAATTGGATAATTGGAAATGTGAACGTAATGGAGGAGTGCGGGGTTTTCTTCTTCTACATTTTTTTTTTTTTTATCTTCATTCAGCTGTGTAAGACTCGCACTTTTTACGTTAAAATTCACGGTATCAAGTTATATAGTTGACTTGTAGCTTCTAACCGAAAGATCCATAATAAATTCATTAAAATTAGTTTTTTTTTATGACCCAGGGAAACCCGTACAACTGGCAGCCGGCGGGCAAACTTTGGGGCCGCACGAGAGAACCACCACCCTGTGCAAGCGGTTAAGGCACCAAGCGCCTCCGCTAGGTTTCGAACCCCTCACCTTGAGAGCAAAGATCAACGGAACCTTATTCAACGGAGCCACTGCGGTGGGTAGTCATTAAAATTAATTTTCTCACCACAAAATCCTAAATTTGTACGTGTTAAAACAAATTTATCCGAAAACTAATCTTTTAGCTATCAAAAACTCTAAATCGATATACTTATGATAAATTTACTTCAAATTAATTTTTTTTACAAGAAAAAATTTCAAACTAATACATCAAGTGGCAAATTCACCCTTAATCAGGTTCCGTCAAATTTTATAGTTTAATTTGCTTACCTGGATGAGACATAGTGGTGTGGAAATTTATTGGGTAAATATTACGAAAAATCAAAAATTGATATATTCACGAAATATTTTCTAAATCATTCGTTTTCTTCGCAAAAAAAAAAAAAAAAATGGACCCCCAAGGAGCAGGTACCAATTTCTAAATTTGATCTTATTAAATCTAATTTCTTAAATGCGGAATGAAGGGGCTATTTTGCCAGCTGTAATTGCTAAGACTTAGCCGTCGAGGGGAAAAAAAGAAAAACATTTTTTCTACCATAAAAGAGGGGCGGGGGTTTAATTTATTAATTTCTTTTTTTCCAAGGCGTGTGGGGGCGGGGGGCGCAAAAAGGAGAGAGACAAGAGTGGGGCCCACGGCGGAGGAAGTGGAAGTGGGGAAGCGCGGCGGCCGCTTTTGGTGGGGCCCCCGGTCCTTGGTCGGCGAACCCGTGGAGCAGATTTCGCTTTCTCATTTTAATAATGATTATTATTGATATAATTGGAAATGGAAAATTCTCTTTTTGCCATCTGCATGTTGAATTTGTTAATTATTATTATTATTATTTATTTTTTGGGAGTTAGGTAGGGCGCATGTAATTGATGCGTAGACTTAGGAGAACCATGTCTTTTAGGTGGTTTGGTGGACTTGGTTGCGCCCGCTGTTTGCACGCCACCCTTTTACTCCAAGTCTTTCTAATACTCTTTCAAGCTTAAAAATTAAAATTAAAAAAAAATGGGCATAAAGAAAAACTCTCCTTTTTTTTTTTCCCATTAATCATCAAATTATTCTCATATTTCTAACCACAATTACCCATTCATGCTACATTGATTTCAGACCTTCTTTCAAGTTAAATGACATTCGAGATCACAAGTAATTTAAAGATGTGATCGATTCCAAACCAATGATATAAAACTCACCATATTCTCATGAATCGATTACCTTTTTGTCTTTTTTTCTTCTTTTTTCGGTGAATTGAGCATATTTATTTGTACATATGATGCAAGAATATTCCATAAAAAAAATAAATATAAGACCCAAAAAGTGAAAAAAAAAAAATGTCTCAAGTGATGTGGTCTTTGGGATAACACATAATTTTTATAAGGGTGATCGATTCCAAACTAGAAATCTAAAACCTTTTATATTAGAGTCAGTTCCTTGCTTTTTTGAATTGATGACTAAATCGATCGATCCTAGAGCCAACCCTTTTTTTAAAAAAAAAAATCTTGTGAATTAAGCATATTTATTTGTACTCATCATGTAAGAATTTTCCATCATAAAAACAAATATGAGACCAAAAAGGGTGAAAAGTCTTTTAAATATAAGAGATCCAGGTCGATTGTAAACTGATTCAAAATCGGTTCAACTCAAGTAGATTCGACCCAAATGGGAATCGAACTGAACAAAGTCGATTCTCGAACCCTTTTATCGTAGAACCAAAGCGGTCAAAGTACGAACCAATCTGAAATTGATTGAGGTTCTGTCCGGTTCCCAAATCGAATCTATGAAAATCTTCATTCCAATTAATATATGCTCCCCAAACAATTCATTTAGACGGCAATCAGTCGGTTAAAGCTCCATTTTCACTAGAGTACGACGCCCGGTCCTACTCAAAAATATTCGGTCCCATGCCAAAATCTTCTAGACATAACCTTTCGAATTACCCATGTTCCCCTTCTTCTTTTTTGGCCCTATTAATTGACTATGAATCGAGTACGTTTGCCTTTTTCTAGATGGGAGGACGTGAGCCATGGGAGGCGACGGGAATGTGAACGCCTCCTTAATCATTGAGAAGCCGCAATTTCCCTGTTTTTTATTAATTTAATTTGTCGTTAAATCGATAATAAATAATAAAAAAATTCTCCTTTTTTGGCGTACAAATTAAAAAAATAAAAATAAAGTTGGGAAACGTCAGAAGCAACACGGCCGCTCTCCTAGAGGCGGCCTCTCCACGCATATAATCGATAAGATCCGACCAACTATTTTATTTTTTTTAATTTAGTGCCCTCCAATTTTTTTATAATTAAATTAAATGCGAACGGCTGGACAGAACAGTCGATATCAATTTGGTGTATTAAAATGATTTTTTTTTTTTTGCAGACGTGATATATAAATCATTAATTAATGGTTTTTCTTATAATAATGGGTGCCGAACACCCACGACAGGACACCTTGCCAGGCGAATTTTTATAATTCAAATTCGTACGAATTTCCGAATATGTTATTCTTCTCGGAATCGAAGGTGCATGCAAGGAATTTTCTTTAGTCAATGTAAATATATGCACACGCAAATTTTTAAGGTATCACCGATTGTTGGGTTAAAAGCTCATCTATTCTATACGAAGAATTTGGTGATAATAAGAGCCTGGAGAGCACTTTTTAAGGAGCTAAAAAAATGGAGTTTAAAAAAATAATAATAAACAGTGCTTTTATAATTTTCCAAATACGGTGACTTTCTTATTATAGGTGCAATTGATGTTTTGAATATTGAAAATTTTCTTCTAAAGTATGTTTATCGAGTGTCCCTAAAACGATCGTTAATAATACAATTTATACAATACTTGGGATTCGATGATAGATGCTGTCTTTTTTTTGTACAAGTCGCCATTGGCGTGCAATTTTCCCAATTAGCTTTTCTTTTTCTTTTTTTTTATGTATATCAGTTACATCATGACGACACCGATAATATCTCTTCAATCGCTATCCACCGTTTGATATTATACGGTTTGCATTTAAACTGAGTTCCTGTTCCTTTCTTTGGTTTTTTGATTGTCCGTGAATCAAGTATAAGGACTGCAGCGTGACTCCGACTATCATCGGGTCTGGTGTTTTCGATCAATACCATTCGATCGACAGTCACTATCGATGATCTTCGAGCGAACCCAAACATAAATAATTTACTCGAAAAGTATAGAATATCAAAGCGAGACGTAGAGACATCAATGTATTTTCAATACTTGTTCGCAGTTTGACATTATACGGATTGCGGATATAATCGAACTGTCCCGAGAAATCGGCATATCAGGCGGACTGGAAGCCTAAGACCAATGAGCCGAGTTCTTGTCCCTTTCTTCCAATCGTCCGTAAATCAAGTACAAGGACTGCAGCGTGAATTCAACGATCATAGGTCCAGTTTTTTTAATCAATGCTCTCTTCGGCCGATCGTCAAATCGTCATTGTTGACGATATTTGAGCAAACCGAAACATAGATAATTCACTTATAATCCCTCACAACAACTCACGCCTTTCGGCAAGTTTAGAAAATCAGCGAGACGTGGAGAACTTTTCGTTTTATATATTAACCCAGATATTAACTCGAAATTTTGTATTAGAGTCCCTATCCTAAATTATATATAATAACGGGAATTATTTTTAATGATAATAATAATAACGACGAATGGAGCGCACTTTAGGAAGGGTCAAGAGTGGGTCAAACTTCCGGTGGGCCCCGAACGGCATCCGTCATCGAGCCGTCGCCGTCGCCGTCGAAGACCCGGCGGCGGCGCCCGCGAAACGGACGGCCGCGATTGCGTTGCGACCGCCGCGCGGGACGATGGCGATTGATGACGACCGACGGGGGGCATCCCCATGAGGGGCCATATTTTCATGTCATGCCCATGCATGACGGCATGAGTTCAGTCCATGATCCGAATGATGATGGGTCATGATGTCGACGCGGGACGACAGGGACGGCCGCGGAGCTTCGCGCGGCTCCACGCGCGCGCGTGGGCGCGTGAGGAGTCGGAGGAGTCGGAGGAGGATGGGGGGGGGGAGGAGACTGCTGGGTCACCGCCGGTAGGACGGAGTTCCGCGTGCCCCCGGGGGGGCCCACCGCCCTTACCTTCTTCCGAAAACGACAAGAGGAGCAGACAAAGGAAGGAGGCGGGCCCCACTTTTTTATTTTTGGGGGGGGAGTGGGAGGGGAAAATTACGTGTCCGTGTTTTGTGGGGCGTTAGAGCGCCGTGACGCCTCTGCTGCCGACAGATTCGGTCGTGCGGGGGTGGGGCCCGCCGGTGGGGGGGACCGTGCGCCGCTGTGCTCCCGACACGTGGACAGAGGGGGCCTCGGCGGGCCGTGTCGCGGCGCCTTCGCGACTTTTCGCGGCGGGATTCGGATGTTTTTTTAGGACCAGAGAAGGAGAGGACGAAAAAGCTTTGGCTGCACCTTGCTTCTCCCCCACTCCCTCCCTCTCTCTCTCTCTCTCTCTATCACTCATGGACGCCGTTGTCACGTCATAAAAGACCACTGAGAAAAAAATCATCGCGTCAATAAATTTGATTATATATTTGAAATACACAAAATCCGAAATTGATACATCATTGACAAATCCATCACATATTAATTTTCATTAAATTAAATTGATGTAACGAAAAATCATAAAATCAGTACACCCACAATAAATGAAGAGTAAGATCCTAAATCGATCACCATCCAACGATCATCCAATTACTATTTAGCAATTTGTCATTGACGAACTGTTTTAGGGTTTTTGGCAATTAATAAATTAGTTTAGAATAATTTTGTTACGAATGTATTGATTTGAGATTTTTGATTATCACTAAATTTATTATTGCAAAACCATGTTCAATAAATAGGAAGATTACAGAAGGAATGAGCGAAGGAAAAAGTTATTGCAGAAACCAATTTCAAGTTTTTAGTAATCAACAAATTAGTTTGAGATAAATTTTGTACTTTTTATTATTTGTATCTTAATTTAAAATTTTTGATGATCAAAAAATTAATTTTGAGGCAATTTGTTCCAATTATAATAATTTAGTGTTTTTTTTATTTTTTATTAAAATATCTTTTTGGTGATAATAACATTTTATTTTTTTAAAGGGAAAAAATCTCTTTCCAAATCCATTTTAGATGTGGAAAGCAAAGCAAGGTGGACGAGTCAAAGGGAGAGGGAGGGAAGCGGACGGGCGGGCGGGCGGGCGGTGGGGTCCCCAAGGGAAAGCGAGGGACGGGGTCAAAATCAACGGTGGGCGGTGACCCCGCGGGAATTGACGGCCGTCTGATTTCAGCCGCTGCCGCGTCTTCTGATGGACGACCCTGATCGTCTCTCGGTCTTCCCGCTGACGCGGGGCGAAGAATCAGGTACGCGATCGCGGGAAAGTGGGCGGCTACGTGTGCACTTCTCTCTCTTTCTCTTCTATTTATTTATTAATTTATTTTATTTCATTTTATTATTCGGCGTATGCAGCGTCTTTTTCTCATATTTCCATTTTATTATTATTATTATTATTATTATTATTATTATTATCGCTCGGTACAATGCTCCGACATATTTCAAGGGCATTAAATAAATTAGTTTAATAAATAATTAAATAAAAACGAGATATTCGATTTTTGTTTTTTGCGTGAAGAGATATCGGAATTAAATAATGATAAATGGGACCACGGCATTATAATCCCGTGGGCCCCACCCCCCTCTCATCCGGCGTTCCATTCCGTGCTGTTCTAGAATTTCCCCCCTCTCCGTAAAGTAATAGCTGATTTTGCGTTAGTCAATTTTATATTTTTTTGGTAACTTCGTCTCTAAGGTAGAATAGATTCAAAAAAATTTTAAATTGAACATTTAGCGAGAGATTTCAACCAAAAAAAAAGAGGGATAAGATGAAATTATCAATTCCCATATAACCAATCCAGAAAATTTGGTGGAGAGAAAGAAATAGGATAGTAAGATGACTCTTTGTTTTATAGAGTTAATACCTCAAAAAACTCCAAACTAATATATTTGTGATGAATTTATTTAAAATTAATTTTTTTTATCACTAAAACCTTGAATTGATCTTCTATTGATTTTCATTAAATTTTTTCCGTTAAATTATTGAGTTGGATCATGCGTGACAATCGACAGGTGTGAGTTTACTCTTGCCCTTACTCGTTCAGAGAATATTTTTATGCCTGGGGAGGATCAAATATTTCGGGGGACAAACACAGAATTCGATCGAAATTAAGGCACTAGATTTGATAATTCTTTTGGGCGACATTTTAAAAAATGTGGAAAAAGCGAGCCGTCCACGGAAAAAAGAAAGAGGGGCCACCCCACATTATTGAAGGCCCAAAAGGGAGGCTTGTTGACCCAAAAGGTGACAACTCGTCTACGCCTTGATAGGGTTTGTGCTAACAATCTCCATCAATGTCCCTTTCTTTAACTAAATCGCTTGCTCGCCAAAAGTTAAAAAAGAAAAAAGAAAAAAGAAAAAAAGGGGCGTTTTCCCCCCTAATTTTTTAATAAATATAAATCCGAGAGATTAAGAAAGGAATTGACGGAATAAAAAATGACCCACCTTTCTCCGTTCCCACTGCCGTCCAACATACCATGACCGGCTGGCGTTAATCAATAATTAGCGGGGATATTCCGAGATTATTTTATTTATTTATTTATTTATTTTTATTTTTTCTGATTGGGAGATGGCCTAGACTGGACTGAGATTGGGTCATGCGAAAGGACAAGATCCTCCTTTGTTGCTTGTGGCGGGTAGTTTGAACACGTCTCAAGTGATTAGAGGAGGCAATTATTATTGTTATTTAATCAGTGATTAGAGTTTGGAAAGATCGTTGGAGGAAGAGAGGATCATAGAAAGTGAAGAAAGATTGACCAAAAGAAAGAGATCTTCCCTCAATTTAGGGATTTCCAAGGCCCCATCTTATCAGGACTTGCTGGGTCGAATTGGGGCGGCCCGACTCGGTTTGATTCGGTTCGACTCGGCTCAGCTTGATTTCTTATGGGTTTTCTTTAAAAGCGGAGAGGTCATTCTTGTCCCAATCTTTTGATTCCGGCCAACACAGTCGAGAAGTGACTGAACTCATCAAAACCATTTTGGGATAGAGGCATCAGCAATCCATTAACCCCTGTCGAATATTCAATCAAATCCCAATCATCAAAGGACTATCTCTTCTGCCATTTTTTTGATTTCCCATAAGCGGTGTTGAGTTAGTGACAACATGGATTGCCACATCAATCATTTTCTACATGCTTTTAGGCTCGAAAGTTAATATAGGACAATAAGAAGAGGCTAATGGCACGACGACCAAGTCAACCAAAGAAAGAAGCTCTGGGATTTAATTGAACATTCGAGCAAAAAGCCCGAAAGAAAATAAAATTAGAAGTCGCTCGCAATCAGTCTTGTCCACCCTTAATTTGACGGTGGTGAATGACTAGAGCCCTCAAATTAAAAATAAAAATTTCGAGTTTAGATTGCACACAAAAAGATTTTTCATAAATTCTTAAAATTTTTAATAATTTTTTATTAAAAAAATTTGGTGGGTGGCAATAAATTCGAGGGGGCCGAACGTGAAAACCGGTGCCCCGGGATTCCAAAGCGGAAAAAAGCGGAGCGCGAGACAGCGACCCGGAGCCGGCAGCACGAGCAGCGGCGCCCCATTTCCTTGACAAAACGCGCCCCTCCCCCATCTTTCCCAATTTTCCATTTTTTTCAATTAATTAATTAAATTAACAAATGGGATTACATTAAATTAAATTGAATAAAGCCGCTTTTATCTCCCATCGCGTCACGCCCACCCCCGGCCCCCGGCCCGATGACGTCACGCCGAGGAATTAAATCAAAATACTAGATCAAATCACGCGGAACGTGCGACGACGCGCTGCGCCCGAGCGTGGCCCCCACGCGCCGCCCACATCCATCCACACGAACTGCCGGAATAAATAATAATAAAAAAATGAAAAATAAAAAATAGAAAACATGGAAGCTGGATCCATAGCTCTGTCTGTCCATCTGTCTATCTATCCATACGCTGAAAATCCTTTTTTTCTAAATATTAATTTTTAATTTATAAAAAAGAGCGCACACGCTTGCTGGGGAGCGGCGGCCGGCGTCGCCGATCGACCGGCCGGCCGGCCGCCGCCCGGACGGGGCGGCGAGATGATTTCCGGCTGAGTAAGCAAAGCGAAGCGTAGCGGAGCGGAGCGAGTAAGGAAGAAAAATCAAATCGCCGATCGTTTTTCCACGTGGAAGAGAAGAGAGAGACCTCCAAAAAAAGGGAGAACATGTATTTACAGAAAAGGGCTTCATTTCATCCGAATTTTCTTTTTTGGCCCATCCTCTCTCTATCTCTCTCTCTCTCCCTCTGTCTCTTTCGCTCTCTACAGAAGGATGAGAGTAAGGAAAAATGGAGGGGGAAGGGGGGGACATGATAGTGACGTCACAGCCACAGGGGAGGCGGCTCGTTGAGGTCGATGGGCAGTCCGCGCGTGGGCATCCCCAGGAACGACGCTCCGACGGGGCCTTCGGCCGCGATCACCGGGACTCCTACGCCTCCAGCTCCGCCGCCGCCGACCACCGTGACCTCGCGCTTGACGCCGTCGCCGCAGCTCAGGACCGCGGTGGGGAGGAGATCGTTGAAGACGAACCGCCGGGGGTGGGGGTGTTGTTGGTGGTGGTGGTGGTGGTGGTGGGGCGAGGCGGGGGCCACCGGGGGTGGTGGTTGGGGAAGTGGTCGGAGGGGAGGTTGAGGTCGAGGGAGAGGGCGGAGGCGGCGGCGGAGGAGGCCGGAGCGGGAGGCGGGGCGGGAGGAGCCGGGAAGTTGGTCTTGGCCTTGGTGCCGCGGAGGCTGCGGGCGGCGCCGTCGTAGGCGAGGGCGGCCTCCTCCGGGGTGTCGAAGGTGCCGAGCCAGACCCGGGTCTTCTTCCAGGGGTCGCGTATCTCCGCCGCGTAGCGCCCCCACGGCCTCTTCCGGACGCCCCTGTAGTGGCCCTCCCGGGGCGCCGACGACGGCGACGGCGGCGACATGACGGCGGCGGCGGCGGTGGAGGTAGAACTACGGCAGCGATCGATGGGTAGAGAGAGAGAGAGAGGGGAAGGGAGAAGAGGAGAAAATAGTAGGGAGAGAGAAAAGGGGAGAGAGTGGGGGCGTATAAAAGGGAGGCAGGAAGGGGGCCGGGGGTGGGGCCCACGTGCGCAGTTCCGCACACCCGTAATCGTCGGCCGGGGACGGCAAATCAGCCTCGTTTCATCGCGCGAAACATCCTCAAAAAGCATGCCACCCCGGATTCCCGTTCCGCTCGCCATTTCCACCGCGCTCCGTTTTTGCTAAATGCTCCGGCAACTCGTAGCCACGGGCGATCGGTTCCCTATTCGATTCCCCTTTATCCCAAAATCGAAACTAGCAATCGGCTCAATTCAATTCTCGAGCCATCCGATAGAATCAAGAATTGAATAGCCAAGAGACGAGACCAATTCTATTATTAGGAATCGAGGACCAGACTGGCATTCCTGAGAGCTGAACCTAACGGGCATGTTCGGTCCATCAGGTCTAGGCTGGTTCTAGTTCGGTTGGTTTCGTATTGCTTACCCTTACCTATAGCTAAGTTGGCCCCACCCTATCCCACCTCAATGAGTATATTATATGCTAATGATGTATGATATGACTGACCAATCAAAAGCTAGATTCATATACGCATGATGTTGAGTACAACAAGACTCACCATATGCGACAAATAAGGGTATGCAAATGAACCACTTGGAATTGGATTAGATCGCCCGAGAATTGTTGGTTCTTAGACCCTAGTTCCAATTTATTGGAATAGGTTGGCGTCAATTCCATTCTTGGTTCCGAGTATGGAATCACCCAACTGTGCTCAACCAGATATATTTTTTAATTTTAAAAAAATAAAAAAATCCTATATTTCTAGGCTATTGATTAGTTTTTATTTTTATCCATTTATAACAAGTTTTTTGTGAGTGTGCTCTATTGCTTATACACTTCCCCATGTATTGATACTGTTGGTTTATTAGCTCTAATTGGGAGTATCTTTGATGACGTAATTCCGCCATATGATTTTTGTTGCATATTATAGTGCCAAGACTAGTTTTATGAATTTAGTCGGGAATTGGACCATATCGATAATCTAATTTTCAGGTGAATCCATGAAATCAATAGGTGATTTTTTATTCTAATTTTTTAGAATAAGTTTTTAGCTGACGATTCGCGATTTTAGAGCCATGCTTACCTTTAGTGACAAGGATGATTGGTTGATTACATCGTGCCGTAACCATGATGCGGGACGTTTTTTGCAAAACATAAATTTGCTCTTAAGGAAAAATCAAGAAATCAAAATGAAAATTAGCCAAAGATAAGATGATGATGATGATAATAATAATAATAATAATAATAATAATCGGTGGAACGTTTCAAAACGGTAGTACCAAAAACCAGAGTAACCAGAGGTGAATTCTCTTTTGCCCCCCCCCCCCCCCCATCCCTTTTTTTTTATTTTTCTCGTTTTGCTGTCGGACTGCAATTTTCGAAGCCACGAACGCGCCGATCCGCCGTCCGATCCACGCAGCTAGCAGCAGCAGCACGGCGCGGGAAACGAACGGCCGCGATGCGGACAGAGCAGCGCACGTGGAAGCCGCCGCCTGATTAGACGCGAGGGCGGAGGAGGTCATGTGACTGCTCCACGCCCCGCGCACCGGAGGGATGACGTCAGCCCTATTCCCCCCCCTTCTCCTCCCGCTTTCAGCGTTCGTACGGCGCTGGTGAGCGGCGCCCAGCTCCTTTCCCAGACCCTCCTTTTTTTTTTTCACTTTATATTTTCTCCATCAAAAACCCCCCCCAAAAAATAATAATAATTAATAAAAATAATAAAATAAATAACAATGTTGAGACGGGTGATGCCTCGATAATTAATATCCGGAGCTGAGTATAATTTCTTTTTTGGCTATTGCATACGTATATTTACTAACATTAAATTACTCGTAATTAAAAATCCGTTCGTTACACGTCAATTTGATCATACAGGTGGTCTCTATACACTATGATTGACTCGTGTTCATTGCATCGATTGTCGGCTCAGATCTATATAGAATTGGACACTGTAACTCGCTCTTATATTAGAATATCTATGTCGTTATCATTGATATTGGCCATTTGCCTTTTTTTGGCTATTTAAAAATGCAAGGAGGGTAATTTTGGAATTATGTTTTTCTTTTGGCGAAAATGCTAACTTATTTTAATAAAGTAAAGCGAAAACCCTAAACTGATAAACCTCAAATTGATACACTGATAATAAATTTTCATTACATTAATTTCTATTAAATTTTATAGTTAAGTTGCTAAATTAGATTATATGTAGACGGTTGACAAATACATTGATTTAGAATTTTACTTTTCATTTGTCATAACTCCATAAGTTTGTATTTTTTACGATACGAGTTCAATTAACGGAAATTAATGTAAAATAAATTTTTCATGAACGTATTAGTTTGAGATAAATTTATTATATAATTTCGAAATTTTTATGATTTTAACTCTGAAGGAAATAAGATATGTGGTAAGTTTTTTTAAATCCGCACGGGGCAATAAGAGAGCACAAATTTTGAATATTTTCAATCAAATTTTTTTTTTACTCACCAAAAAAAAATCAAAATGTTTTTAATTTAATAATAATAAAGTGAATCATTAAAATAAAGAGAAAAGAGGGGGGGAATCTGAGAGTGGGCGGGGGGTGATTGCTGACTGGAAGAAGGGACTGAAATTGCAGGTGGTGGGACAGAGGCGTGTCGAGTTGTGATTGGCTGGAGGTTGCTTTTTGCCTTTTTGATGATTTATTTTAATGGAGAAATAAAAAGTTTCGTGGGAAAATGGGGAAATATTGACTGCAGAGGTTTACCTCCCCCCAGGTGGAGCGGGCCCCACGCCGGGTGTCTCGCCCGCAGGAGACAGCTTCAACTCCTGCCTCCCTTTCTTATTTTATTTTATTCTCTCTCTCTCTCTTCCCCCCCCCCCCCCCACTTATTATTTTGGTTTTTGCATTTTTCTTTCCTTTTCATCTTGAATTGAGTTTTTCTCTCTCTCTCTCTTCCCTCTAATCACTCATTACTGGCTTTTTTTCTTTCTTTCTTAACCCTTTTATTTATTTATTTATTTCAGCACAGCTTAATAAAGGCGTGGGCAGTTTGGTTCGATTTAATGGCAAGCATCTCTGTTGATCCTTATGAAAATTTACAAATATTTTCAAATTACTATTGAATTAGCTGGTTAGATCAATAACGTGACATTTATCGGATTCAATCCG
This sequence comes from Eucalyptus paniculata subsp. matutina, assembly GCA_017140255.1. Taxonomy (NCBI): domain Eukaryota; kingdom Viridiplantae; phylum Streptophyta; class Magnoliopsida; order Myrtales; family Myrtaceae; genus Eucalyptus; species Eucalyptus paniculata. The sequence continues at coordinate 43,517,733 of CM029439.1, forward strand.
AACACCAAACTTATTTGGGTGAAAATCTAATCAAACCCAGTAGATCCTATTAAAATTCAGTTTGTTCAAATAGTTTCTTTCCATCGACGGGATATGACACCTAACTAATTTTCACTGGGTATGACGTCTTGCACACACATGGTAATTACTAGAAATATATGGGTTAGTGCTCTTGAGATGACCCTGAAAGGAGGTGCGAGTATGGTTATTTGAATTTATACCTCGAGTGAGGTGGACGAAAATGCTTATTGCTCGAGCAACCTTTTGAAGTTGGTTGTTTTGTTGTTAACTCTTTAGATTATTCATCTAAAGAGTAAGGTCCAAATTGAAAAATTTACGATCCAAGTAATTATTATTCTGGCCAATGTCCACTTCACTATAATGATTGAATAATAATACACTCCAAATCATGGAGTAGCATCCTTCACATGCAAGTAAAGCAAATTGAAGAGAGAGGATGGAACTCGATTCATCTAGAATCCAAACCTTAAAACCTAAATTTATTCCTTGGTATGTATTTTTTTTTCTTTTGTAAGTCAATTGGTATCCAATTCTTCTTATGCATTAAAGTAAATATTATAAAAACTCAAAACTGGTACACATGTGACATATTTATTTAAAATTAGTTTTTTATCACAAAAATCCCAAATTAATATGTTCATGATAACTTTACCCTAAATTAAAATTTTTACCACAAAAAACTTTATGTTAATATATTTATGATAAATTTACCATTTGTCAGTTTTCGTTAATTAGATTAATATCACGAAAAATCCTAAATTAGTTTATCCATGATAAATTGAGGGAAAAACCCCCAAATTGTTATTCTATTAACTACCACGTGTCTTCTAACTTAATAATTTGATAGAAAAATTTAATAAAAATTAATAGATGGTAAATATATCACAAGTACATTAATTGGGAGTTTTATTACATATGCATTAATTTAGGTTTTTTCGTTGGATAAACCCCAAAATTATGGCCGCGTTCGAGATTTTTTCAATGTGACTTGTCCGTACAACGTTACATTCGATTTAACAGATACTGAACCTATGATGACATCTAGATAACCTTCTACCCTTGACTTGTACCAATAATAATATTTTATTGGGAAATGAGAGCACCATTGAATACCGGGTTTTCTAAAATTTTGGGATTTGCGTTGAACTTTTTTTCCCTTCAATTTTCCATGATTTCTTAAATGAAGTATACGACCACATCAATCAATCCTGACTCAAATTCATTTGCTGGCTCGAGAACCGATTAGTCAAAACGGTTCGATGTCCGGCCTGGGTTTCGAAAACAAGTCACGGATGCAAAACGTTCCCCGGGAGCTGTGTGGCGATTCGATATTAAATTATTAATCACGCATTGAAGCTTCGTAGATTAGGGATAATTCTTTTATTTAGGCAGGATAATCTTAGACATATAAATTCGATTTTATAAAGGTTTATAAGAGATTGATATTGGGTGAGGTGCCGCGTTAGGAATATTATAAAATGTAGACTATTCAATATATCTAAATTAACCCATAATTCATTAGTTCAAAGTTTTTAGTGAATGCAGGTCTAATTTGACTTGTAATAAGCTTGAATTTGAGCTCATTTTTGGTAACCTCTTTGTTGAAGGTACTGAGTTCATGCTACATTGATGCAATGTGTAATATTGGAGCCGAGTGAAACTGGTAGCTAGCTCTCAATGTGGATTTGTGTTTGGCAAATATCTCAAAGAAAGAAAATCTTGTACGAAATTCCTTGATTGAGATGACGGATGGTGTGGCTCGATTTTCCACCAAGCTTGCCTGGGGTAAGATGATCCGATAAAGTCCAAAGACTAGATGTCGGTGGCCAGGACCAAGGTGAAGATTCTCGAGTTGAGATGATATTAGTACAAAAGGATATTGGGATTCGAGGGAGTACATGAGCGATTCACATGAGATTTGTTAAAGTACATGTGTGAGGGTAGAGTTTAAATATGTCCCACATCAGAGATGTGTAGTGTGACATGGAGTGCTTTGTATCCTAACTGACTCATTTCTCGATGGATTAAACTCTAAAATGAAAACGGGTTCAATTGAATACATCGACGAGTCGCGCTCTTTCACAATCACGTCATCATAACCGTATTCATTCGAATCGATCATCCTAATTAAGCTGTCTTTTTCTCAAGAGAGAGAGAGAAAATGAAAGAAGATGACACGAATTTAGATTCTTGGCATGCTTGCATTCACGCGCACATTAAAGGACAATCTGCAGACCGGAACTGAACTGAGGTGTGCAAACAAAGGCAAAGACAGGCATTGATCTATACTCCCTTGGCCGCATCGCAGAGCTGAGGGGGGGTCAAGGGAAAATTAAAAGGCTGGCGTGTTTGACTGAGTTTGATCAGAACCAGAAAAAGGCAACAGAGAGAGAGAGAGAGAGAGAGAGAGAGAGAGAGAGAGAGAGAGAGAAGTGGTCCACGAGCGGAAGAAAGAAAGAAAGGCAAAAAGATATAAAGGGTAAGAGATAAAAAAAATCTCAAGACACAAAAAAAAAAAAAAAAAAACTCCAAACTTATATTTCGGCACTACAAAAAAAAAGTTTAAGGTAAATATGTCATGCGGTATAAACTTAGAGTTGGTGGCTCCGCTGGATAAGAGCTCCATTGATACTTCCCCAAAGATGAGGGGTTCAAAATTCAGCGGAGGCATTTGGTGTCTTAAGTGTGGCGCCGGGTGGTGGATCTTTTACTAGCGTCACCTCAGGGTTTGTTTGTCGGTTACCGGCTGTATGGGGTTTCCTGAGTCATAAAAAAAAAGAAGGAAAGTTCGGGGTAGATGCGTCATGATTAGTATGGGGGCAATTTGTGGCATTTTCCATAAAGGAGGAGGGAGAAGGGAGGAGGGAAGAGATGGTACAGATTGGTTCTGACTTCTTTTTTCTCTGGTGGAGTGTGGTGGTGGATGAGCTGAGCGGGTGTAAAGGAGAAAGCGAGACGGTGGGGGGTGGAGGGGGAGGACGGCAGGCAGACCCCTCCTTTTCCTCCAATGTTGATGTTCACGTGAAAGGAATATCTTATTCGGTTCCTTTTCATTTTTCCTTCTTTTGACTTTCTTGGAGACTCGAATTGGGGGAAATAGAGGAGCCCCCCTTTTTTCTTAGGGCAATGTCTGATTCGTGAGCATGATTGGTGCCCCCCCCCCTTTTGCAAATTTTTTAAGAGCAATTTCTATGTCTGTGTCTCGAAAATGTCGAGCGTGTCAAACAGATGGGCGTGTCGCCTCGGAGAGTAGATCTTGGATCTGGCGGCTCGGAATGCCAATAGCTCGATTATTAAGTTTGGGGTTTGACGCGCGAAATTCCCTAATCCGACCAATTTGACTGCATCTTAACCTCGGAAGATTCAATTACACTAATCAAAGAGCAATAGGTTAAAGATTCATCATTGTTTTGAAGCTTAAATGAAAACAAGCAACTCGGCTTGACTTTTCTTCGATATACATGTTTTCGTTACATATAAGAGGTGGTGTTGAAATATCTTATATCGCTTGTCTATGAAATTCACTTGCTATATATATATATATATGCTAAAGAGTAACGTCTTTAATCAAATTAAATTAATATATTTACAATTAGATATGATAAAAAAAAGTTACTCGGACGCATAAATGGGCAGGGGGCCATCAAATAATGCCTGGCCATCGCATTATTTCGTGCAGTTGCCATCAAGCATAGTAAATACTGAGAAATGGGCAAAAGCACGGAAAGCAATGAAATAAAAGCAACAGTTATGGCAGGAAAAAAAAACCCATAATGGTAGTAGCCTTTCCCCCAAGAATTGCTCACGCGCGCTGAAAGCACGACATAAAAGGAAAGTTTATGACGTCATTAATACCAATCTTTGGTAGATATATAGCTGTCCAGATTGTCATAGTCTCAGCTATCTTTCTTAAATTCCTGTCAGTGTTTGTAGAGCATATATATAGGAGAGGATATGATAGGACATATTCTCGAAATTTATTGTAATGTCAATCTTTTTCTTGGAAAATGACTCGAGAAAAGTACGTAACCATCCTATTGAGTGTTTAGCGTGCCTCGATTGAAAAAGGTTCGAAAGCAACATTCGATAGCTCTTTTTTAGAAGAACCCTAGAAAGATGTCTAGGATTGTGAAGAGCACAATCGCGGCGACCACAACATGGCGATTGCTACCCTTTGACCCGAGTGGCGACCGTCTAGACCACCGCCATGCCGATGGTCCTCGAATCTGGCTACCGACCATCGTGTTATGGTCGCTATCCTCAGATTCCGATGATCGCCATCGACGCAGCTCTCTTCCCTTGACTTCTCCACTCCTTCGGACAAGGATGGTCTCGTGGAGGAATCTAATCCGAACTAATCCGGGTATATTCTGGTTAGAGGATCACGACATAAATGTTGGATATATATATTATAATTGTATCTAGGCGTCGTGTCTGTATCCTAATCAAGAATATAACTAAAAGTAGCATGAGTATGCAGGTCTAGAATCCTTCAGCAAGTACTGCTAGATTTCAAGGTCTGGCAAGCAGTTCAATTATATCTCGTTTCTAGTATTACATGCATACATGTCACACGCAATAACTTAAAGGAAATCCTAAATGAACTGTGCCAAATCCTTATGACTTAACCCTTGAATTACTGAACACCTTTGGAACCCTGCTTTCGGAAGTATGTTAAGTTACAGAGATAGCAGTAATAATATACAGTCAGTTCATTACAACACGATATCAACAGCGATGAAGACATTTGATCTTTCTATGACATTTGTAAGGCATTTCGAAAGAAGCCGGAAAGGGGAAAGGGGAAAACCTGATAAGAGATGTTGGTCGTGTCATGAGAGCAAGCTAGGCCCGTTCTCAGCAGCAAGCCGGGCTTGGCCTAGGCCGCTATTGTGCCTGGACAATTGGATGTCACGAGTAAACTGGGTTCTTGCTTTCGCATAGGGAGCTTCTCTTGCTGTGCAAGTTACAGAAATTTAGCGATTATGAGTTGATAACTCTCTAAATTGGTAGGTCAATGAGATGTTTTGCTGTTTTCTACTCAACTCACTATCATGAAGAGGAGGTACTAAAAAAGTTTCTTCTTCATCCCAAAATTTCCTTTCCATGTGAAAAGACTATGCCATATGACATGCTGAGTTAGAATAGAAATGGGTTCAGTTGTTAGATTAATATGGCTTTGCAATGGTGTTACCTGCAATCTGCTGTGCACGAATAATATTTTGCCGCCTTTTCCAACAGATTATCAACAACATGACAAGAAGAAACAATGCCAGCAGGGCGCCCACGGCAATTCCAACCTTGCCACCAGCCGTAAGATGAGGCCCACATGCAGGAAGTCCAGGTATACCACAAAGGCCAGCATTATCTGTAAAGCTGCATGCATCCATCATGAAACAGGTTATAACATTGCGATTAACAAAAGCAAGAGATATTTGAAACCTCCTGCAAACTCTGAGCAGTGCCATTCATTACATACTTGAAACTGGCCCTATGCAGAAGCCTCCCCCCTAAAGCTGGTGGGACTGTTCCAGATAATTTGTTTCCATTGAGATTCCTGTGAGATGCAGATGTCAATTAAAACCCTTGTCTTGTTGTATCCTCGAATTCATAGTGTTCAAATGTTTAAATGATCTTACAGTCTTCTTAACGATGTCAACTGCCCCAGGCTCTCAGGAATTGATCCATTGAGAAAATTGTAAGAGAGGTCCCTGCAATGAAGCAGGATCTCTTAGCATTACACCCAAAACATAACTATGATCCTAAAACAAAAGGCTAAAGACCACTCATCATAAAAGATATGGGAAGTAAGAACCTTTGAGACTATATGCCCATAGATTAGAAATACAGTCCAAAAGTCAAATTCGCAAATTTTGAAGTGATTTGTCACAGAAAATCACTCATACGAAACAGCCACACCTTGTAGAACAAGGAGAAATAATTTAAATATATCCACCAGCAATTTTGGGGTGAAAAAATGGTTATCCATTATTTTGCATATCATGTTACTGCCTTCATAGTCCAAGACCATGGATCTTTACTATTAGGATCAGTTTGAGTGTTTTGTTGACTAGTTCGTTCATTTTACCAGATAGAACAAAATTCCATAGGCATGCCTTTTACAATTTGTGAACTTTAAAGTGTCTCATCATCAAAGTCATCATTTTGTAAATACTAATCAGGTCACAGGATCCTTTATTCTTTACATCTCTTTCTCAGTAAACTTTCTAGACAAGAATCGCATGGACGTCGCACAGTCCACTACATAAGACAAACTCCAGTGCATAACTTAGCAATTGATTATCTCATTGTAAATTTGATGGCGCCAACACATATTTCAGCTTCCTTGGTAACGCCATGTGTGCCTAAATGAGTTTGTCGTGCTTTTCCAAACCATACAATAACTAATATAAATCATTCTACTGCTTAAATTATCAACTTTCAAATGGATATATTGAAGAGGCCATACTTTTTTTTTTTTGGTTGGTCCTACTCTAATCCTACTCTAACACTCACTTTCAGACTTTTACCCTGCCTCCTTGCAGGGTGTGGGAGTCGAAACCCACTCCTGAAATAAAATCGTCCCCACCTCAATCCCCCTTGAAAAGATGGGGATTTGAACCCCCCACCTCCCCCTTCCAAGTTGGAAGGGTGGCCACTTGGGCGAACCCCCAGTGGTTAAGAGGCCATACTAACAAACCCAGTAGTTAGACATGGCAACAGATGCAACAGTTTGAATATTTTAACTATTTTCTTGGATAGGGAGGATGAGAAGATTATAGGCAGAACACTTTGGAGGGGTACTGCCATTAACATAGAAACATGATAATACTCCTGAAGTCAAAACCTCATAAGATGAGAGGCGGAAAGAAAATAGAGGTCAAGACGACATGGAAGACGAGCTGCAACCAGATGGAAACACAAATCATGTGGAGGATGTGGCAAAAGAGTAGAACACAAGTACATACTTTCATACTTCATAATATCATAGTCTCCATTTGTGGGAGCATGTATATACAAAAACATTAATCTCAGTGTTTGCCACTCTCATGATTATACAACATATAAATGTCTTTTCTTCTTTCATATTTTACTCACACAACTGAAAAAGGTAAAGGAAAGGAAAGAAACCTACGAGCATAAACAAACTAAGACCTGTAAAATTTTTCTTTCAAATTTTAGTACAATGTTGGATGTTGATTTCCCAACTATTCTGGCAGGGTCTTTAACAATGTGGACAATATCCTCTGAATAATATAGTCATATTGGAAAAATCAATAGCGGGGAGTTTAGCAAAAAGTCGTCAAGCCAATGTATTATTTTGGAAGAGCAGTCCTCCCCTGGCAATCATGTAGACTTTCCTCTTTCTGGGCCTTAACATACGTACTAAATCTCAATATACTTCACTATCAAGAAATGCCAGTTGGACGTCCAGTGATGCATTTCACAAAATAGCCATTTAATTAATCTTGGGCTATTGAAGTGACATCAATTGAGTGGACCTGCATTTTCGCTATTTGTTCATCCTCAGAAGGCTAATGGCGTTTTTTTTTTTTGAGACTTTGCAATCACACATACAGAGTTTTCAATTATGCACATATAGATAATATCTATTGCAATGTATTTCTAAGAATTACTTTGAACTATTCTTAGTTAAATTTGTTCGTACACTGCGCTTGGCTTGCTATTGTTGTTGAGTATAAAATATTGCAAGTTTTCCAGGAATTTGACTTCCTAAGTGTCTTCAAACTGTGATTACTACTGTTTTGCATATGAATCACTGCAATAAAACACTATAGAATACTAGGATAATATACTACCATGGATGGATTACAAATCAATAGATCGGGAAAAAAGATGGTGTTTCTCCATCAAGAGTTAAAGAAATAAACTCACTACCCGTGATTTCAGCATCGACTGTGAGGAGTGTCAATCAAAAGATGACAGATCATGAATTTCTTTTTCTATCAAATCAATTAATTAACGGATTCACCAAATCCACAATTAATCTATAAGAAATACAAAATATTAGTGCTACATGAGGTCCAAGAACATCAAGGATAAAGAAGCATGACAAGGCAGAGTCACCTTCTTAATCTATGTATTGCGGTGTCCTAAACATTATATTAGTGGTTCCTTTGGTTGACAATACTTAGATGCACTTGGTCACACTCTTGACGTCGATCAAGTGGTTAAGGACCAAATGAGCTCACTTTAAGGAGAACAAATTTCCTTGTCCGAAAAATATTTGACTCAACATATAAGTTGTATTACAATGTGATAAGCCCCCACTACCCCTACACATACACAAGGAAAAGATAAAATAAAAGAGAAGAAGGAAATTAGGGCTCTCAGCGTTTTCAAAGACTCAAAATTGTATCTGCAGTCTCTTAAAACTTATCTGGACAAGGTTGGCATTGCGGGTAATGAGCTTCACTAGCAGAAATAAGTGTTATATCTTCCCACATGGTTAAAAAGCAAATTGACCAATTTGGACCAAAGCAAACTTATCGCAGCACCAAAGAAGAGCATACATAAAGATCTAAGAGACACAGATATTGTAGTAAACCTGAAAATTAACATCTGTAAGTGGCACAGCAACTGAATGGTCGAGAGGTATCATTTTTTCTCATTTTGGATTAAATAAAATGGTGCAAAGCAAATATAAGGATAAGCGCCTATGGCTTGGGAAGAATTAGTTGCACAAGAAATGGACACAAGGACTCTGGAATTGTCTGTGTCCTTCAGAAGAACATTCAGAAGTATAGACAAGGCAAACATGATAGCGCTTATTACTTACAGACTTTGCAAGCCAGATATGGTCCCTAGAGAGGATGGTATATGCCCCCGAATGCTGTTTCCGCTCAAGTTTCTGATTGGAAGAAAAGAAAAAGAAATGGCCACAAAAAGAAAAGAATTAAGTTATTTACAACACAATCTAGCTGCTGAATATGCTGAAAAAGGAACTCTTAAAGACAGTTTGTCAAAACTTACATGCTTTGCAGATGAGTCAGTTTAGATATCTCTTTTGGCAAGAATCCCCTAAGACCCTGGTTGTCAAGACCACTGAAAATGCAGGAGGTGAATCAACAATTGCATCACGGTTATACTAATCTCATGGCCATTGCTGTACAGTAGAAGAAAAATCATCTAACTACATGAAAGTGTATAATTACACAATTAGAGCTTATATCCACAATCACTAACTTTCCAAGTGACTCTGATACTGGAAGGGTCAGAGATTTAGAATGTAACATTAGTGCAACGAGAAAATGCTCAGCACTGAAGGAATCCACATGGGGCAGGCCATAAGCTAAACTAGATGCTCACCAAAGAGATGCAGAGTTGAGGTTAAACTCTAATCCAAGAGTTTGATTCCAACAATTCATCAAGACCTTAGAGGGGTTTATATAGACACGGCTCGGAACAACCTTCCAAGTATAGGCAAATTCCAAGACACTAGCCTTATTTTACCAAGTGAAAGACCACTAATCCCTAGACAATATACAAATAAGATTAATGACCCAACTCAAATGACTCTAGAAATGGATACGATGCATAATACTGAATAAACACAGAGAAATCCTAAAAGACTCATTCTCGGATTTCCTGACCAGCTGTTGGTATTGGGGCAGAACTTCCCCTAGAAGACTCCAAATTGCTTGAAATTTGATTCACACGAAACTAGACATAGGGTTTCCCAACCTTAAATTAGTTTACCATATTGAAGCATGAAAGCCCTCTGAAATATCTGAAAAAACAATTAAAATGCTTCTGGCGTAGATGAACTTATCCCAAAAGAAATTTTGCATAATGTGTTGGACAAGGCTCAATTCTCTTAAAATTATCCTTCATCATACTCCAAATCCTCCCTCATTCACTTATCTTTTTTTTGTTAGTATCCCACAGAGTGTCACTGCCCATCAAATAGTAAACTGAAGGGAGACTGACTTGTGGTCCCTTTTTACCTCAAAACAGATGGATTGCATGTATGAGCATTTTCAAAGGTTGAAGTTTATACTCACTTTGCACCATAACAAGGAAAATGCCAATTCAACATTCTCCATCGCCTATAGAAATCCTAAACGCCGTGCACTTTGCCTTATAAAGTATCTGACGATTTTCAGAGAGCTAGCTCCCATGAGAGTCCCATTAACCTTCTCAAAGTCAAGCTTATGACTTGATTGTCTGCAAACCCTAGTCCAGGATTTACAAAGACGGTTTTTGAAGGAGATGGAAATGACTATGATTTTGCAATCAATTAGATGGAAGGGGATAAAGTACCCCACTATATGATAGGCGAATCATAAAGAGAATGTGATTACACTAACACATTTTTTGAGTTACTATAGTCAACAGCCAGAATATGAAATGGCAAGACAGTGAAGCTGTTCACCACTTCCAAAGTGACATAAAATTCTTGCTACAGTAATGGTGACTGAGGACAATGAGGGGCCTGGAGAAGATCAAAGGGTCGGCAAGGGAAGGTATGAACTGAGGAGAACATTTATAGCCAGGATGGGGACATGATTCATCCCAAGATAGAGGGAAGATACAAGAAGGCAACATATCCACAGACAGCAGCGAAGAAAACTGTAGTAAACTTGTGGACTTCGCTGAACAGTCAGCAAGAAGTTATAAGATTTGAAGGTTGAAGCTTTTTTAGCCCCGGCATGAGAATGGCCACATCATCACATTTAAATGAAAGCAAGGCCACTATCTGAGTGCTGATCAGTTAAAAATGTTTGGAATTCCACATGGATTCTTTGTGCATCCATTAACGGGATTCAGATAAATTGAAATATAGCATTACTGTTCAAAGGGAATAACTGTGAACACGATGTCCTTGTCACCATTGAAGGGACTATGAGTATTAACCGAAAGCCTCTCCGACTTACAGATTTGGATAAATTCATGACTCACTAAGCTTTTTAATAGACATTTTATGAAACTAAGTCAGACTGTTTGAACATCAAATGCAATTATTATTGTGCAAAAACTAAAGTACAGCTGCAGCAGGAGTAATTTTCACATGCAAAGGGGAAAAAATGATTAGAGCATTACAGTCCATCAATGACCCATTTGCCTGTCGTCTGATTAAATTGGCAATCAGCTCCACTCCATGGATGTTGTTGAGGGATACACGGGTCACCATTCCACCCAAATCGACGGGGGAGTGCTAGTGAAGTCTTTAGTGTCCGTAAAGCCCTAACTAGTATGCAGAAGGATGATTAAGTTAGCATCAGCTAAAATATATTCCAAGTTGAAAATAATATATAATTGACAAAAACTAGAGTTAAAAGCTTGGAAAACTACGAAACTGAGATTCCATCAGAATTCATCAAGAAACCAGTTCTAAAGTTTCTGTACTGGAATTCATCCACAAGCTAGCTCAAACTTTTGAGTGACACAATAAAACAGCTCAAACAAAGCACAATACGAGTATCTGATGTTTCCCCTGACTTGACCGTGCTTGAATTTCTTCATATGTGTGGCTTTCTTTAACTGGCACTTTAAAGCCGTAAAAATTGCTAAACAAACTTAAAAAGAAAAACCTTTAAGCTGAAAAAACAATTTAACAAAGGGAACACCCTGATTTCCTATTCCATTACTAGAGACAGGTTGTGGATGCAATAACTCCCTGGTCCATGGAAAAACTATTCTGAAATTATTTCATCCCAAGCTCCCGAGAAAATCATCTGAAGCTCTTCTTGCCAATTTTTTTTTTTTTTTTTGGTAAGGTTCTTCTTGCCAAATTTCATCTCTACTTATTAGAGTAACATTGTAAACTATGTTAAATAAGTCAAAGTCAAGATATATGGATTCATCCAACTTGACTATACATAGACAATAGTTTTTGTTTTCTTAAAGTGTACACTACAAATATTAAACTGTGGTTCAAACAACTACTACAAAAATGCATATTTTAGATTACAACGGAGGCTCAAGTTACATTTCTTTAACCCTGTCAAAAGGAAGTGCAGACAGGGAAGAGCTTGTTCAGAATAAAGGTAAGTCTATCTCTCAAAAGATTGGGGCTCGCATTGTTGCACTTCCACAGAAAAATTCCACTGACTACATCAAGCTTTCTTTATCTTAGTAAAAAGGATATGAAAAATTGTTAGTGGTAGATATAACAATGTTATATTAATGGCCTATTCCATTTGAAAGTACTTTTTTTCCCGTTCAAGTTGGCCTCTTTAAGTTGTCCCATCCTTCCCAAGTCGTCCCATTTAGCTCCCCCCCACCATCTGATATTTCATTTCATTCAAATTGTATCTAAGAGCCAGAAGAACCCTTCAGTTTTTTCTTCAGACAAGAAGCAACTGCTTTAAATAGTAGCCAGACACCCAGTATAGATTTTGAAAGCAGAGACATAGCAGGAATTTAAGAAAAAAGTCCCCTTAGGGCCACAAGTACAGATTGAAGTGGAGCTAAGGGACATAAGGCATAGCACTGACTGGACCTTATCAATGCATAATTCAATCAAGCGCTAAGGTTTCTCTTGGTGATAACAAGATAAAACAATGAGAGATGGCCATAATTAGATATGCATGTTTGAGAGGTTGTTCTTGTAACTCCTTGCTTCATAATAAATTTCATGCTATCAATCCTGTACATAGGCCACGAATCAACATGAAAAGACTTACGTTCTTTCCTCCATTATCTCCTTTTCTGATAATATGTATGGCCAACAAAATAAAATGAATCCTGCTACAAGTAGAGACAGACTTTTGTGCAGATGGTTTCGATGCCTAATGCACCGGATTGCCAAACAAGCAACAAATCGCTATGCATTTTATCTTCAGAGACTAATATTGCTAGAATCATATTGAAATATGATACTTTAAGCTATGACTAACTGCATGGCTTGCAGGGAAACATAACAATTAACCTGCATAAATGAAATTGGCCAGAAAGACATGTACCTACATATCTACGTAGCAATATCTATAAGCCTATAATCTACATTGGCAAAGTCTTTGCGCACCTTCATCTGCTAAAGTTTTAGACTCAGCTGTGATAATTTCAAAGATCTCCACAGCATTGATGATAGCTTTTCCCTTTTTAGGTTGCACGGTTACCGTCAAGGTCCTACCATTCACAGCCACAGTTGTGTTTAGTACCAGAGCAACGTATCGATCCCCACTCATTTTAATGATGTCCACATCTTCAAATACAGAGTCGCCATTTATCAGGATATCAAACACTCGCTGCCCTACACCTCTAACGCTAGAATCAATCTCTGCAAAATGTAACCAGACTGAATAGTTCCTGTTAGGATCCACATCCATAATGTACTCCAACTCTGGTTGATTTTCAGTTCCAACAAGCGCTGACTGATAAAGTGCTTCCGGATAAAAGTTTGGTGCAATGGAGGCCTGTTTGATGCTGCTTTCAGTAGATATCTCTTTGTCAGAGCCTACGCTATAAGTTGAAATTGGCTTCCAAAATCTGTCCCCACCCCAATGATCACCACTGTAATCCTCATCAAATTTTGGTTTCCCAGTACCGCAGGTTAGTCTTGCGGATGTTTTAAGGATTATTCCGTGGCCCTGGTCAGATCCATACTTATATGCATTCTCATCTACTTGAAGAATTTCAATGGAGAGAATAGCAGGATCTCCATGACCAGTGCTATGGAAGCACAAAGAGGCAGAACCATCTGTAAGAAACACAATGCCTTCAGCAAATGCTCGCTCATCATGGCTGATCCAACCAGGTTTCAGTGAAGAAATCAAAGTTCCTTCAATTGAAATGTCAAATAGGGGTTCTTCATCGAAGTTGGGATGTGCAACCAAACCAAAGAAAATCCTCACAGAGTAGCGTCCCTTTGGCACTCTATTAAATATGTAGCAGTTTTCAGGACCTTCAGAGAGAGGAAAATAACGAATTGTCTTGAGTGGAGGGCTGATGATACTTGTACGTGTTGCATTAAACGGTATTCCTCCAGTATAAGCAAAATCTTTGTACCAAAGTGTATTGGTTGGTAGAGTATGGACATTTTGACGAGCTCCACAGCTTATGCGCATAGCAAAAGGTGCTGCGGCAAAAGAATACATATTAGATGTTGATTCAAACAATTAAATGGGAAAGAGGCAGAGAAGACTGGTAAGAGAAATGGTTTTCCCTTACAGAGCACAAATGCTTAATTATAAAAAAGAATAAGTGAACATCTCACTTCTCTGCTCTATCATAGCAAAAGGTGCTGCGGCAAATGATGTCTGCTTTGAAATCAAGATCAAGATAACTTGGGAATGAAGTAGAAAATCAAATATCTAGTGTTGGAAGGACTCAAGAGCGAATGTCTGTCCAAGCCCATCATCATCCACAGTTGGTCTTGGTCATCTTGCTCTGATACCATCTAGTCTTGTGATATTTTACTTTTGTCTGCTTGTTTTTATTTCCTAATATTTTTTGGATTTATCTACTCATAAAATCACTTATTATTTATCCCTATAATACATGGTTAGATCAAATTCACTAAAAATGATTTGAGGCATTAAGTTATGAGCCAATTGGATATATTGACTGCTCCTTCATCTTTTAGTTATCCACACACAGGATCTTCTTTTGCAACCACACCTTACATGAACACCTAACAGGATATTTTGCAGCAAAGCCAATGCTTCACCGGAGCTCTTAATCTCAGATTTAGGAATCTCAGTGTCTTGCAGCTGCTCACTAATAGTTAAAATTAGGAAAGCAGGCATGTCACTGTCAAAATACAAAACAGACAATCGAGTTTCCGGAGTTCCCGTGCGCGTTTCCACTCCCAGCCAACTCGCAGATTCAACTGCAACTCCTCTCATTCTTTAGCTCAGCTAAGGCAGCCAAATCATAGCAACCGAACTGCCCGCGACCATTCAAACTAAACCGATGCGAATCCTCGAGCGAAACCGACAACTACCCAGAATTCAAAACCGAACAAATCATCCCGGGTTAAGCTCCTAAACATCACAAATAACCAAAAAAAAAAAAAAAAAACCAAACAAAAAGGCAAAACCCAAGGCAGCACTCAAGCTAAGCACAGGCACCCACTAGAATTGAGCTCCCATCACACTCCTCACCCTCGCTCTCGAGACCTCCTCAATCACCCTAGAAAGAATTTGCAAAAGCGAGAGAGCTCACCGCGCCGAGCGGACGAAGTGGAGAGAGACAGCAGGAGAGTGAGGAGCGACGAGAGGAGAAGGAGGAGGCGAATTTGGTGCCTCGACGACATCGCCGCCCGCCCACCCGTGTTGCGCCTGCCTCGCTGGGAAGTGGTACTGATCGATGCTCACGACAATGTCACGCACATTCCATCTCGATCTTCGAGAGAGAGAAAGAGAGAGAGTGAGTGAAAGAGCGAGTGAGAGAGAGAATGTGCTTTATGCTTTGGACTTTGGGGTTGCCCGTGAACCGTGAACGGTCGGTTTCCTGACAAGAGTAGTTTATAGTTTACAGTTAAACCAGCTCACTATGGTCAGTGAGAGTGGTCAACTTGGTCACTGGTTTAGTAGATGGAGTGTGGCTACATCATGACAAACCAAATGACAGAAAAAAAAAAAAAAAAAAAAAACTAATCATGAGAATAATGGAGGGCAACTTGAGTTAGGCTTATGAAAAAAGATGGGATTTTTCTTTTTGGGAAAGATGTTGAAAAATATGCTAGAATCAAACTCGTGTCAATGTTTGGAATTTGTTGTAAAAGTAGAGAAGAAAATGAATTCCGGAGTATTTGGTATGTTATAAATTTAATGGCAACTTAGCGCACAGTAATTTTTTGTGGGGAAAGAATGGGCCATATAAAGAAGGACGAATAAGGACGAATAAGTGGCAACTTAGCACACAGTAATTTTTTATAGGAAAAGAATGGGCCATATAAAGAAGGACGAATAAGTGTGATTTGTACCCAAAAAAATCCGTGTGTCGATATCTTGATCTTGATTCTCATGATGAAAAATCAGTAATAAACTTTTCTAAGCATATATATATATATATATAAAGGGGGAAAGGGACAAACAATCTCTCCAGTTTCCCAAATTGTTATAATGAGGTCATTGAAATATTTTGTTAGGCATTTGGGTCTTTAAAGTACATGTTTTTTTTTTTTTGAATTGATCCTTCTATGAAAAAAAGAAAAGAAAAGGCTGACCTAAAGTTACACGAAAGCCCCATTTCACTTCAGTTAATTTAGATTGAAAATTGCTAATGCGGAGATTAATTATCCTACGTGCTATAGCTAATACTAACCGAGACATTTCTAATAATATTTTGATTATATATTTTTATTTTCTTTAATTTTTTTTCCTTCATTTTGGCCAGTTGGGTTGCAAAGGCCCTTGCTAGATCTAGGTAAGGGCCGCCTCACCCAAGATCAGCAAGGGTCAGACAAAAGGAAGAAAAAAGAAAAAGAAAAAGACAAATTCAAAATATAATTTTAAAATATCCACGTCTATGCTGACAATGTCATGTAGGATCTTGACATCCACATCAATGATTTTTCCTATCTATATTGGTCGGATAGACTAAATTCGTATCAATATGAAAAATTAGGACTAACTAAATTCAATTGAAATATTTATATCTAAATTAGTATCAATATAATATATTTTAAAAAAATTACTACTTTTTTTGTTTGATCAGTCTGGGAAAAGTTCAAGGACCTCTAATACTTTTTCCCATTTTGAAAGTAGAAAGTATTTTTTACAACCACGCACTCTCATCGCACGAATTGTGTTTTAGGGAGAAACTACAAATGTACATCGTCGATTGAGGAAATGATTTTCTTTGTCATGAGGAAAAATGAAGTTAGTAGAAACCATTAAAAACTTGGCCGTGTTTCACCAGTAGTATTCAAATTATGATTTTTAGTAACATATGGTTGGAGGGAGATTTATAATATTAGAATATAAATCATTAGTGAAGAAAGACAGACGCATTTATCAAATCAAAACTTTAAAAAAAAAAAACTCAAAAAGAGAGGAACTTATAAAAAAAATTAATTTCAGTAGGTCTCCAAAAGATACCAAAGCTATTTTCCCTTATTCACCAAAAGAAAAACAGAAAGAACTTAGAGTAACAAAATGTATAATCGGAAAACCAGGAGATTTTTCAAAATCGCCATATGGGAAAATCATAAAATAGGGTTTGTTGACACTTAAGTCGCTGCCCAAAGATCCTTCTTGCATACTTTTGAAAAATCGGACTTAGGTTCCTCCTGAAAATATTTGTTTATTGCACATTGCTTTCATGCATGTCGCAGTTAATACCATTAATTAGAGCCGTCGTGTTTTGGTGGACGTTTGTTGTTTTGTCATTTTCAATTTCAAGATTGTTTCGGCCACTTCAAGAAATTTGGTGGCCTCTCTCTCTCTTATCCTTTCATTTGGATATTATACTTATATTTAGAGAAAATGACGCCAGAAACGTGATTAATTTTATACTTATTTCCATATCATAACTTTTCAAGCAATCATTTAAATGCGATAAATTTTAATAATTATTTTGGAATCTCTCTTTATCAAAAAATTTGACATGACATTAATCTAACATAAACGGTTCGACATGACTAGTTGGAAAACGAAGTTAGCAAAAGATCATTAATTGTAGCCCCAACCCATATCATCTTCAGATGATGCGGTTCAAAAATGGTTGTACCATCTCTCAGACATCATGGATTCCTGTTTCTCTCTTTATCAATTTATCAACCAGATTGTCCATGGGACTTATGAATTCCATCACCATTTTGGCCAACAGCTGTTTCTTCGCATCACACTCTAGACAGTAGGTTTGAGGTCGGCGACCTTCATAAGTGACCAAACCGCCACAGAGAGAAGACACGGAGGTAGGTGTCGTCGGAGATGTTGAGCCCTTGAGCTCGAGCTTAGAGAGAGAGAGAAAGAGTATTTGCACCAAAAATTGAGTATGTCGTTAATATAGATAGACGTGAGAATATTTGTCACTAAAAAATAATTACTATGTCATTAATAGAGAATATTTGCACAAAAAATCGACTATGTCATTAATACAAATAGGCATGCGACTAGAATACAAATTGTTACCAAACATAGGAGTAATTATCGATGGCTATAAGAATGGTATTAATATTGATGTACATTGATGACTATTGATCATATGTTGATGTACGAGGGGGTATGGTTGAAGATTGTTGACACGGGTATCGGTTATAACTTATAAGGATCAAAGATTACCAATTGCAACACTAGGAGAAAGGCTAGATGCCTAGAGGGCATCGGGATGCAGTTATGGAATTTCAAATTTGACATCACTAGTGGATGAAGTAGCGAAGTTCAGAAATCATGCAATGAGAATGGATGAAGCAACACACATGCGCATGAAAGATCAAAATACGATTTTAAAGTAGCAACTCCTTGAAGACGAGATCATGGCATCTTGAGAGCATGAGCACAAGATTCTCAGAGATGTGGAGACATGGTTATAAATGCAAGAAAACTGCACCCAAACAATCATGACATGAACTCCATAAATACTGGTGTTCGACTACTGAAGACCCTCGTGCATACAAAAATAAATATGTTATCTTTCAGTTCCTAAAGAGTAGTCATAGTTTCTAGACTCGCGTCGTCAATTACATTTCAGGTGTATTTTTTAGTTGTAGTTTTCAGATTCGCGTCATTAATTAATTTCCGACATACTTTGTATATGTTCAATTCCATTTGAAATGGTTATGTTTTCAGGCTTTGTTGTTAATTAAATTATTTTGTTGGTAGAAATAAGACAACCTCTCGCATCTTACCAAAGTCTTAACTTGCCTAAAATAAGTTAGTGACAACTCTAGCATGATAATCACAAAATAAAATGTGAGAAACCCAGTTGCGATGCTTAGTTGAGCTTGTCACAACGTAAGAAGCATCTGTCCGCGCTCTCCTAATAATCCGTTGTCTACTTGTGCTATATAAAGTCATCTACTAAGTTATTGGATGGTTGCGACAGATCTTTCGAGTAGTGCTACATATACAAATAAATCTCACTAAAAGGTTTTTTTTTTTTTTGGTGACCCAAGAACTTCTAGGCCGTCTTCGTTTGGAGTAAACCCTGGAGGATCGTGGGTTCCTTTCCAAGTAGGTAGACGACGCAGGGATTTGAACTCTGGACCTCTTGCGAAAGGAACCAGCGTCCAACCATTACGCCGCCACCACGGGTGATAATCTCACTAAAAGGTTTATTACTAAATCATGTGGCAATTTCCTATGGAGCATCCAAAAAAGTTGTTCATTCAATTCATGCGTCCCCTTATCTCAATATCTGATTCAAAATGTAAGTTTTAGTTAAATTTCATAGTTCATCTAACATTTTCCAAATTTATATAATATAATTTATTTAGACATTAGCACTCATGTGGTCATGGTTCCCACTAAATTACCAACTCCAAAATTCCAAAACGAAAAAAGAAAGATTTCTGATAAAAATCTTCAAAGTGTCCACATCTCCCAGTTACTATTTCCCCCCAAATCATATCGATATATAAAGAATACTTTCTTGATAAACATAAAATGAGCTGACTAGTCACTTATTTTGAACTCATTTGTTACTTCAACCAACCTCAAATTTTTCTTCTTCTTTTTTTCTTTAAAGTTCGTTAAGATTCTTGTCAATTTTTTACGATCATTCATAATTATGTAATAGGCTCAATGTAACTTGATTAGACAAAAGACCCATGAAACCCTTAAATTCAAGAGAAACAGCATTTCCATCTGTGATAATTAAATGAGCTAATAGCATCGCAATTATCCGAATTTTTGCTCGATATTCAATTCAATGTTCAAATTCTATTTGCTCAATTATTAGCATCAGCTCAATTTTAAATAAATGACAAACTTCCTTTTGTTTTGTTTTCTAATTTCTATATCCCTTTTCCATCGCCCTTGTCGTGGAGTCTCGTGGCGTGGGTCGTGATGTAGTTTAGCGAGCATGGTGGCGCAAATTTGAAATCACTGAGCAAAACTCGAGTTCTTATGATCTCATCATCCTATCTTCATATTTAAACCTTGGACTTTAGTTTTTTTTTTTAAAATTTTTTATGTACATGCTGAATTTTACTTGTCTCTTTTTGTTTTTTCATATACACGAAGCATGCAATCATTTTTTTTTTATTTCTTTTAGATTCTATAGAAATTAAAATACAAAGTGTCACAATCAAAATCATATGAAAGCCTACATCGAGAATGGACGTGAGAATCTTGTAAGTTGGTAAACATAATCATGATCCAGCGATTCTAAAAGTTGCTTCCTAGGTTTCAAGAGTCAATCATGCTCATGAACAAAACATGAAAATCCTTGATTTGCAAATCCTTCTCACGTTGTTGCTGAAGCACGTAACCAGGCCCACACAGCTGCAATTTCTCCTGTTCCTGCTGATCGCAATCGTCCAGATCTGGATAGCTTATGGCGGCCCCCTGATCCCGGCGTTCTGAAGATAAATATTGATGGGGCTTTCAAGCCAGGAAGTGACCACGGATCAGTTGCCTACCTTTGTTGTGATCAGAATGGCCATATCATCGAAGGATTCACGAAGACAATACCTGCATCTTCGGCTTTGCAGATGGAGGTTCAGGCTCTGTGTTTCGCCCTTCATCATTTGATCCACGCCAACAAGACCTCTGATCCCCTTATCATCGAGTCCGACTGCCTTGTCATGGTTGAAGTGGTGAATGATCCTCAAATGTTGCCATGGGAGGTTCGTCCCCTGCTCGCCGAAGCTGCTGCCCTGCTCCCTCGTCTTGCTCAGTTGTGCGTTAGGTTTTGCCAAAGAGATGCCAATGCCGCTGCGGATTGGACTGCTAAGGCCCATAACAATGGTCTTTTGATGCGTTCTTGGGCTTTTTTTCCCCCTTCTCCCTTGTTAGACATTATAGCTTTTGATGCCTTTCAAGCAGGTTGTAATGTTCGTTTCAACTAATATATTGCCTTCTTTCGACCAGAAAAAAATAAAATTTACCAACATTTGATTTTCGTGGAAGGTTGTGTTGATTTTACTAGGAGGGGATGCAACGTAACATTCAACCTATAGTTGAATTCTGTTATTCTGTGCCTCAAACTATAATTTCCTTTTCAGCGCAAGTAAATTTCCATAAGTATTGGTAAATGTCAAAAAACTGTTGATAAAAAAATGACCTCTGACTTTTTCTCATGTAAATTGTTGGTGGCTCACCAACATTTCTATGAAATTATGAATTTCCTTGTATAATTTGCGAATTAGCAATTTTTGTGGTAACTTACCATCCCTTATTTATATGACTTGCTTACATTTGGATTTTATCATTCTTATATGAGATTACCAACATAAATTAGAGTGATTTATCAATTTTTTCTACATTAAATTATCAATTATTTTTGGATCACCGATTCTCCTTTGATTCGCTTGGCAATGTTAAATTGAGTTTTTTTTTTTATATAGTTTATTAACTTTTCTATTGTGTTATTAATTTATACTTGCCTTAATTAGTATCTCTCTACATTTACTAACTCTTGTAAGAGATTATGAAACTAAATTAACGCCACGGAGAGTTGCATAACTAGACCAAGGGGATATTTTCAATTTGGTTTGGTTCAACAATCCAAACCGAAACTATTCGAACTTTTCATTATCCAACCCGAAAATGCACAAAATTTCATTTCGGATCAATTTTTGACACCCCTACTACATAAATTTAAATTAAGGCAGGCTTGTATTAACCTGAACTCTAGTGATATGAACCCGAACCTTCCAAACCTGCCAAATTATTAGGTCCATTGGTAGCCTATCGTTCTTCGAGAGGGAAGTGCTCAACTTGATCATCAAATTTTTTTCCCCCGAACAAACGCAAAGAAGGGTTGACTATAGATATTGACGGTCAACAATTGCATGCTCTTGGCAGTTGAGAAGGTTGTATGTATTAAATTATGAGTTACTAGAATGACAACGCAATTTTGATAAACTACATTAATTAACAATAAAATATTTTAAGTACTAAATCGCTCATTGATCTAATTATTTAAACTTTTTAAATATTCTAAGTATCAAGAGTAAGTTCCTATTATATTAGTAAGGGATAGAAAGAAAACAAGAGAAAGCCCCACAGGGGAGGATGGCATGACTCTGTCTGAGAATTGGAGACTTTATTAAAATGGGTAAAACACAGACAGGTTTATCCTAGTGCTGGGGCTAAAAAACTCATATTATCCATTACTAATAAATTAATCGAATGTAGGTAGGTTAGAGCGAGCACGAGAAAGGAATGTCGTGCCAAATTCATCCATTTTTGATTTTCAGGGTAGTTAGGACAAACTGGGACATCCATCGTCTTGCCATGTTACACTATAAGATAATTATAAACAAAAAATCATAAATGTACGGATGACAATTCAATACTAAACTTTTTAATTTGGCCAATTTAGTCTAAAACTTTTAATGATTTGTTAATATAGTCTTTCCTTTTTATTAAAATTGGCTGGCAATATTAATGTTGGCTGGTAATTATTGACATGGACATCGGCCATCTTACGTGGCATGACCGATGCTGTCGTAGACGATATTTACACTTTTTTACATTTTTTTTCCTTTTCCTTTTTCTTTTTTTTTTTTTTTTTTTTCCTGTTTTCCTCCATTGAACCAGGCTTATGTCACCAATTGCGAATTGCTTGTCGAAATTAATTGGAAGGATTACATTGGTAATTTGTCAAAAATTTTAGAATTAAATTAGCCAAATAAAAAAGTTTAAAATTGAATTAATATCCATATAATAAATTTATGAATTTTCTCAATAATTTTCTCTAAATTTGGTAGATAGCCAAGGTCTTTGATACTCCTTCATCGTTGGTGATGGTAGTGATCCTCATCTGCCATGCGGGCAAAGGTTGCCAATCCTAATCATGCATTGGCAATGTTGGTGCCATCATGGGACGATATCCTCTTCTCTTCTTCATAAAAAATTGCTGTACTTTAATCGATTAATCTCAATACACATCATGGTGTCCATCTAATTCAAAATAGGACAATTTTCCATACTATAAAAAGTCATATTGCTGTCACGTAAATTTCACAATAAAGAAGGGCCATCCAGTATGCATTTAAATCTATCCACTTCACAATAGGAAATCGTTATTACTGTTGAGCAACTTTTGCCATCATATCAATCCATAATAAATTTGAACAGGCTAATCAATGACGTAACGGGTTAAAATGGACGGTCGAAATTACACTCCCCCAATTTTCAAAACCTAGGGTTAGGGATTTAATGACATTGCTATGCAACCAAGTCGTTGTGATTTTTCCCCATTTGTCCCCTTTCCCCAATTTGCTCGAAATCTTGGGGTGGAAAACGTGAGGGTATAAAATAAAACGACCTTTTCGGTTTTCACCCCAGGAGAGAGAATCCACCCGAGGAAAGGGGCGTGGAGTGCGAAGTAAAAAACACGGAGCGACGACCAAGACCTGTCGCGTCAACGCGACCAAAGATCGCTCACCCCCCGCCCTTCTCTGCAGCAGCAGCAGAAAACTGCGCACCAGCAAATGCTCGGAAATTCCCTCTCGTGCTTGCCGTGACAATGCCGCCGCCGTCGAGAACGACGAGGAGGAGTGGGAGGATGTCTCGTCGGAGGAGGAGGAGGGTGAGGCGGGCTGCAATCAGGAGATGATCGCGGATGAGGAGGCGAAGATGATCGAGGAGGAGGAAGAGTGGAGGAAGCGACAAGAGGAGGGGGAGGGACTGAACTCGATTGCCGGCCCGCTTTAGAATCGTTTTGCGTGCGTGATTGATCTTTGTCGTGAATAATATTTATAATTTTTTATTCTTATGTTTAATCTTTTTTCATTTTCCTTTTTCATTTATTTCCTTTTTTTCTCCATTGATGTTGATGTCACCAATTGTTTGCCGAAATTGACTAGAAGGATTACTTAGTAACTTGCCAAAATTTTTAGGATTAAATTAGCTAAATAAAAAAAGTTAAAATTGAATTGATATTCATATAATAAATTTCTGAATTTTGTCAATAATTTTCTCCATATCTAGTTGATAGCAAAGGTCTTTGATACCCTTTCGTTGTTGATGATGGTAGTGATCCTCGTACGCCATGGCCACCGCGGGCGAAGGTTGCCTGTCCCGGCCAGTCCCAATCATGCATTGGCAGTGTTAGTGCCATCATGGGACGATACCCTTCTCCTCTTCTTTATTGAAATTTGGCTGTACTTTAATAAACTAATCTCATTCACATCACTGCATT
Organism: Eucalyptus paniculata subsp. matutina; assembly: GCA_017140255.1. Taxonomy (NCBI): domain Eukaryota; kingdom Viridiplantae; phylum Streptophyta; class Magnoliopsida; order Myrtales; family Myrtaceae; genus Eucalyptus; species Eucalyptus paniculata. Next base: position 43,541,982 of record CM029439.1, read on the forward strand.
TATCTTACTCAAAATAGGACACTATAGCATGCTATAAAAAGTCATATCGCCGTCACATAAATTTTACAGCAAAAAAGGGCCACTGATGCGCCTTCAAATCTACCCACTACACAATAGGAAACCGTTATACCGTTGAGCGGCTTTTGCCACCATATCGATCTATCACCAATCTGAACAGGCCGATCAAAATTAACGGTCCAGATTACTCCCCCAATTTTCAAATCCTCAGGGTTAAGAATTTAATGACATTGCCATACAAACCAAAGACATCCTGATTTTTCCCCATTCGTCCTTTTTCCCTAATTTGCTCGAAATCTCGGGGTGCAAAACCTGAAGAGTACAAAAATAAAACGACCCTTTCGGTTTTCACCTAGGAGAGAGAATCCCCCAGGAGGAGGGCCCGACTGCGAAAGAGAGGAAAAAACACACGCGGCGACGACCAAGACCCGTCGCGTCAACGCGACCAAAACTCGCTCCATCCCCCGCCCCAAGTCTCCTTCTCTGCAGCAGCAGTAGCAGCAGAAAAACTGCACACCAGCAAAGCCTCGGAAAATTCCTTCCGTGCTCGCCGCGACAATGCCACCGCCACCGCAACCGCCGCCGCCGTATCCTCTGGCCGCCGTCGCCGACGACGACAGCGACGACGACGAGTGGGAGGACGTCTCGGAGGAGGAGGAGGGCGGCGACGCCGGCCGCGATCGGGAGATGATCGCCGACGAGGAGGCGGAGATGATCGAGGAGGAGGAGGAGGACGAGGACGAGGAGGAGGAGGAGGAAGGCGGAGGAGGAGGAGGAGCGGAGGAAGCGCGAGGAGGAGGACGAGGAGGTGGAGGGGAGGGAGGGAGCGCGGGGCGAACTGGTGAGTGCTCGAACTCGATTGCCGGCCCGCTGTACGATCGTCGCGGGGGATTGTCTCTGCATTATCGCTTGTTGTTTTGGTGCTGAGATTGTTCGATCGTGCTCTGCTCTGCGTGCTTTGCTTCGGCCGCAAGTATCTGAACGACTGTGCGGTTCTTTTTCCCCCTGTAAAGGCGCGTGCTTGCGAAAGTTCGAGACTTTGAGTCGTGTGTGGGAATTCTAGCTCCAGGGTAACTTTACCATGTCCTGTTCGGTAATGGTGGAAAATTGACGGGGTTGTGAGCGATCGAACGGCATTTCGACTTGAATTTTGTGTGCCTCTGGTTGACTCGGAGTAGTGAATTTGTCTGGATTTTTGTGGTGCCCTTCGTGAATTAGGTCTTCGTTCGATTTGTTGTCCGTGTATAGAACAGGATTTTGAGCGCAATGTTGTCCTGAAATGAGATGATCTGATTTGGGGTAGTGTTCTCTTGATTTGCCGTCGATCCGCCTGTAGACCCTTTTTTTCAGTTTTAAGTATGTCTCAATGAAAATTCAGTGCTTTACCTCAGGGAAATCCACCTTGGTCAGCCACAATGGAGGAAAATTCCCGATTATGGAAGAGAAACGACAAAGTCATGTTCTTAGCATTTTAAGCATGTGTAAATCTACAAATGATTTTGAGGTGTTTTATAATGGAAAGCGGCTGGACATGAATGACTAGATCATAATTAAAGCAAAACGATCACTTGACCAATTCTATCTGGCAAAGTAAATTAGTCTTATGAAGCAAGTTTATGCATCGTTAGTTTCCAACATAGCATAATCAATATGTCTTTGATTCCATCAATATCATCCTTCCTAAATAGTTCTCACTGTAATAAAACAAAAACTACTCTTTCTGACTTTTTATGTTTCCTCCTGAAATATGGTAGAAGTAAAAATTTTATGGTTTTATGGATTATTTGGTTCTTCTCTGTTAATATTTACTGTTTTTAACATGGGCGCAACATGATTCTTCATGGAGGACACTGAGGCTTTAGCCAATTACGTACATTTGGATCCTCTCCATTCTCCGTGATTTTGAACCAACTTATGGCTTTGGTTTGCTAGTCAAACCGTATGCTGTCTCTCTCCAAAGAAACATATTACCTAGAAGCTTCAGTTTAGCTGCCAACATGTTTTCTTCTGAAATAGTCATAGTTGTGTGTTTCAATGAATGATTTGCTGGAAGTGTTGAGCTATCTACCACTCATTTTGAACCAACTATGTCGGGACTCACTTCCAAATAAACGCCTAACTGTTCCTGATATTTATGCTGCTCTTTGTTCAGAGAAGGATAAGCAAGTGGACTTGCAGCCCGGGGATGGCATGCCATTGTCATCAAGGTATGGCAGTGTTGGCCATTAGTACCTTGAAATTTAGCAGATAGAGGAAGAAGAAACTCTTGGAGTTGCGAGCTAATTGTCTTTTTTTCCACTAAAACTCCATTACCTTCTCATGTTATATTTTGAATGAATCTCTGTTGATTGTGGGTGTCCTAGGTTGATCACTTCCGGTGCAAGGCTGAGAAGTTTGTCTCCAGGACTGGAGTTGCCGGAACGAAATAAACGAGCGGCAATCATCTGTTCCTTTTTTGCAAAGGGATGGTGCATCAAAGGGAGTTCATGTAGGTTTCTGCACATCAAAGATAATGTCAATAGTACTCCTGAGCTGGTGCGCAGACATGGTACTGGCTCAAGCTGCATAGAGGAAGCTGTGCATGATGAAGGTATGATGTTTTTAGTTTGTAGATGTAAATATTTTACCCTGCACCTCATGTTCTTTACGAGCTTCATATCTTGTGTCAGGACGAAAAGATGATTTTGAGAAATTGAAATCACCTGGCTTGCCAAAGCAGCTTGCTTCTTCAGTTGCCAATAATTCTGCATTATGTTATGGTTCTTCTTTGGAACAGATTCAGTCGCAGGTGGCTAGAGAAAATGAAAGCATGCACCAAATCAATCCAATAGCTATTTCCAGACCCCTCAGTGTTGAAGATTTATTGTTTAGTGCTCCAACTGATTCCCATCAATTGCCTCCATGCAAGCATCATGATGGACATATGTCTGCAGATGTGGACAATGGTAGAGATTTCCAGGAAAGGAGTTGGAGTGCTGATGATTACAGAATGCATGCTTCAAAGCTTAGTAGTGGTGGTTCTGGTTCAATGAGGGGTTATTGGCTACCTCCCTCAAGCGGTTCAATACGATCTTTTAACCTAGGCCAAAATAAGCAACCCACTTCTCATGCTTCCATAACAGAAGACCAAGTTACTAACCAGGGCAAATTTTTTGGCAATTCTTCACCTATCACAAGCCCTGCTCTTAATTCAAGTGTCAAATATCCTTCGACTACTGCAATATTGCCTTCTCAACACTCCTTATGGCTGTCAGGTTCTTCAAGGATCTTAAGTTCTTTCTCTGAATTCTCAAATCCTCTCCCTGCTCAGAGTACTCTTGATGTTGACTATGCTGGCCTTCGATCTTCTTCTCTCTTCGGAAGTTCATCCGATCTAGCTGGTTCTTATTCAGGAAATTTATCTAGAGCAAACATATCTGCAGATTCACGGCCGCGGTTTGGAAATAGGAGGACATTTTCTTCTTATGATTGGGAGCCATCCGAACCTTTTCGACCATCTTTCCTCATTACTCCGACGAGTATATCATCTCCAGGGAGTAAATGTGACCCTTTCCATGATAGCATCGAGCAACATAAAACAAGAGATGAGTCTTTCAGGTTGTTTTCTAGTCAGGGAGCATCCGTTCTTAATACAGCAGAGCAGCAGGTCCATAGTGATTCAAAAAGAAACCTAGTTGAAGAACGTGGAAACAACAGTTATTCAGTATCTTCAGATCATAGATTCAATGAGCATGGGTTAGGCAAGGGCAGCTACTTGCATGGAAAAGATGTAAATGGATCTGCGGTTGAGACAGCAGAGAATTCAGTTGTTGACAGCCAAACTGAAAATGAGATGTCCAAAGAGAATGACCAGCTGTCAGATCATGCCAAGGATAGTTCCCACATTAGTGGAAGTAGTATGGATCTTGGTTCTGCACTCGGAAGTGATGTAGCAGGCCACAAAGACAAAGTTAGACAAGATATTGAGATGGATGTCACGCAGAAGAAGGCTGCAGATGTGAACCAGGAGTCGAAGGCATTGAGACATTTTCGAGTTGCCCTTATAGATTATGTAAAGGAACTATTGAAACCAGCTTGGCAAGGGGGTCGTCTCAGCAAGGATGCACATAATTTGATTGTTAAAAAAGCAGTCGACAAGGTTCTTACCACCTTACAGCCACAGCAAATTCCGCCTAACCCGGAGTCAATAAAGCATTTTCTTTCATTTTCACAGTTTAAACTCACAAGGCTGGTTGAGGTAAATAACTTGATTTTGGAGATGTATTTACTGCAAAAAGGAATGAAAGGGCAGACATGCTTAATGCTGAAGTCAAACATTTATTTGTGTTACTTGCAGGCATATGTTACCAAGCATGGGAAAGATTGAAAGGCCCAGTCCAAAGCATCTTGCTCTCGTTTTGCTGTGTTTTACCTGCTGGAAGCCATAGTAGACAGTTGTACATTCTTCTAGTGTGAGCAAAAGTGAGATTTTCTCTGGGCTGAATTGTTCCTGTGACAGTATGCACATTTTGGGGTAGTTTAGATGTTAATGTTTTCCTTGGGCTGGATATTTATAGTATGGGACAGGAAAAATTGTATTTAGTTATTTCATTAGATATCAAATGCTGTTAAGATTGAGATCCTAATTTGGATTGATGATGGCATCTAAATGAGAGGATTGTGAAATCCTTGACTTTCCACAAAGAAATATATAACATACCAATACTCAATAGAAAAAATGGTTTTGGTAAGACTGAAACGTCGAAGGAGTATTGAGCCAGTATCACTGTAAAATCTTATATCATCTCTGATATCGGAACTGATGCCTCTTTCTCTTTTACCTAAAATCTATAGATATAGATATTTAAGTGTAAATCTCTGAATATAGACATTTCAAGTCTAATTATATTAGATTCATTTGGAAATTGAATAATCAATTCGGCAGGATTGTATTGATCCTACGATTTCATCAGTTACAATGCATACACTGAAAAAATCCTCGTAAAAAAGATCTATTTTTTAGATTGAATCACTTCTCAAATGTTAGATCATAAAGTTGCAAGATAATTAGATTCATATTTTCATGCTGACAACTGCAATTGATGTGCTTATACTGGAAGGATGGTGATGTGGATAATAAATGCAAAAAACCATCTCTAATCTCTCAGATGATGCTTAAATGGTTGTGTTGAGCCTTGTCTTGTATGGTTAGTATTCATACTAAATGTGAGTTCCGTGGTTCCTTCTAATGAAAAGCTGGTAAAACTGACTTTTGGTTATTCATCTATCGACCTTATTTCACTCTGGTTTCAGTATATTAATCCATTCTGATTTTGCAGTCAATTTCATGTTTTGCTTCAATTAGGTGTTTCCCTTCATTGATTGCCAGAAGATGATGGCAGTTGTTCTCTCGAACTAATATCTGATTGCCTTAATTTGTTGTTTGCCACCATATTGGACAGTCAACATGAATGAAATGTGAATTTGACTGACCTAGTTGGAACGACTTTAAACATGCTATGGAAAACTGAATTTAAGTGATGAATAAAATGTGTCATGCACTTGGGTGAAGCATGTTATAAACGCTGTGATTATTATAAGGGAAACCATGAACACACAGGACTCTTGCCTTGTTGAAAGAGGACGAATTATGCCTAGGAATACCTAACAGAGGGTACTTTCTGCTTTTAACCTCAACAGCCTGTATGGTGGTGGCAGAAAGAATTTCCTATCAGGTATTAAATCTAGCTATCAGCAGAATTTTGTCCTGAATGCTGTAGCATTCCTAGGGAGGTCAAATGCATTTTGAGAAAGTCTCTGGTTACAAATACCATCCCGCATGAAAGGAAACTGCAATATGCTTTAGAAGATGTAGACTCACAGAATTTATCCTTAACTCTCAGAAGCTGGAAGTCCAAGGACTCAGGCTTTTTTTTTTTTTTTTTTGGTGAGCAAAGTTTCTAGCCACTTTGTTGTACAAAAATGGTGTCTTTTGCTCTCCCCATGTAATAATATAGTAACCTTGTCAATCTATTCGTGAGATCACACTGCAGGAGTCTTTTCTTCACATGTGCCTGAAACCTGCATATTTTGGTTTGTGTTTTTCTCCCCATGAGGAATCTTCTATTCCTCCTCCTCCTCCCTACGATGCCCAATAACTTTTTTCATGTCTTAGAAACAGACATTTCTCAAGAGCGGCTTGGGTGGTATCCATCCTCCTAATTGGCAGTATCATTCTAAATCAAAGGCGTGGTGGATACAAAAAAATATTTATGAACTAAGTCTACCCAAAGGAGTCTCCTTTGCATGTCTTATTTGTACTCAGTCTTAGAAGAAAGTGCAGGAAAGGTTCTGTGAGAAGTAGTCACAGACATCTGATATATAATATAGTAAGCTCTCATACATACGAAAGATGATTGGAGAGACGCCAGAGTTTTTTTTCTCTGTGAGAGTAAGATTTGTGTATCTTTCACGAGACTGTAAAACTGTATATATTCATATATTTGTCAGCTTCTCAAACAATATTTTAACCAATTAAGACAGTATGCAGTTCCCCTTCCCACTCCATCTTATCAAGATACATGACCTCTTTGTTATAATGAGTATGCTTGTTCATATTCTATCAATCCTACTCTTTAACTTGAGGAGCTAAAACTTCCTTCTTCAAAACTTCATTGTACAGTGGCCTGGTGGAAGTCACATTGGTATTAATTACATGGGGTACTTGCTTTGATTAATTAAACTAATCCGCATTAATACTGTTTGAAGAAAGGAGAAAGTTTGGGACCAAACTGACTGGACCAACCAGTTTTTTGAGTTTTGGTCCCCACTGTTTGCTCTTGCTTTTTTATGAACTCCTAAATCAGCACTAAATTGGAATAGCTTAGAGAGACTAGTGTTTTCAAAGAGAAATTAAATCAAACAAAGTCTGGATAGATCACTCATTTATACAAAATGAGCTAATTCAAATACAAAAATCAACTATCTGGAATCAGAATGACAAAGATAATAAAAAATTTAGAAGAACACACAACATTGTTTAATTTAGTGGATTGGTCTAGTTTCAATTTGTCGAGTCTAAAACCAGCAGTGAAATCGTTTGGTTGGCTTGTGAAAAATTTCTGAAAAAATGTCCTCTTGAATAAAACGAAACTTGTTTGAAGTACTTCTGATGAAGGTTCCTTTGATATCTTATTAAAGTCATTGTGTTGACCAGAACTACAACTAATTGTACCTTATGACCATCAGTAACTAAATCTCAATCTCGATTTTGCAGAAATGAATAGTTGATAAACACAACAATATGAACCTGAAAAAACTCCACACCATCTACTTTCTCTCTCCTTGCTTGGATGTAACCTTAGCGATTGGGTTGGTGGCATGACATTCTCTGCAGGGGAATATGACACAGCGCATTCTGCGAACAATCCTTGAGCTTGAAGAGGTGTACTCCTTGGTTGCTTGGTCTTTAATTCCTAGATCTGCTTTACGTATATCCTCCGTGTAGCCCTTATTCTTCTTATCAAAGTCCTTGTCGTTCTTCTGAGTTTCTTGTGGTGACTCTCTGGAGTAGGTGTGACTGGCTATCTGAGATTGCTGTGCCTGAAAGAGAAGTGTGTGCGGAAGAAGCTGGCCATTGGAGATCAAGATGTCTGCTGGGGACTGACTTAATTGATCAGGAGCAGTTTCGTCTGGTGTAGGGGGATTGAATTTAAATTCTTGATCGTGTTTGGCATTGTTGGGGGGAAGCTTCATTTGCTGATCTTGAATGCACACAAGGCCTGCAAAGGAGAGTGAATCGAGTGAACTGTTGTCAGCTGCAACATTCACAGAAATCTTGTTTCGCAGGCGAGTGCCCATTGTTCCTTGGGATAAGTTGGGTTTGAAGTTTGCTCTTTATATATGGAGAAATAGAACAGTATTTGGATGCACATGCTTGTTTGTACTGTTTGTTTCTTCTTGGCCTTATGCCCTGAACAATTATCTATTATGAAAAATGTAAATTTTTTACTGCCTTCTTCTGATACGCTTTGATGGAACATGTGTGATTGTAGAAAAAAAGGTTAATTTTCTCTGTGTGTCCAAAGTAAGTCTAATGAACTCCATGATGCATTGTAATGCATGGTACTAAAAGAAGAGAGATTTCTCGGAGTTGCTTTTGGTGAACTGTGGGGTGCGGTTGATTTAGTCATGAAAAATGTTAGGTTTTAGAAAATATATGAATTAGTGAGAGACATTCGTGAAAATACTCTAACACACTGTTTGTGCTTTAAGATTGGCAAGGACCAGCTGAAGTGGCTGATTGGAAGTCCGAGCTAGGAGAAATCTTCTTGTGGTCCAGGTAGGATGGTATGTTTAAGGATATACCTATATCTTTTGATTGAAGTCCTTTTCATCATATGCAAGTGGCAGAGAATTGTCTGTTCGCACGGTGGACATTTCAAAGAGTTGTTCTGCAAATATAAAATACCGAAACATCCACTTATTGCCTTCATGTCCAAGCAGGCCTTGACATTTTCATATTTTTGTCATGGAGCTTGTAGAATTCCATCCATCGCCTTTCCATGTTTTGGACGTTTTTACTCTGTCTGATATGTACGAGGATTGCTGGCCGTTGTCGTGAAAGGAGTCGGCTTGTGTCTCATTTAATAGCAATCTCTGTGCAAAATGACATTTGCTGAGACTTGCTGGGGTGGATATTACAAAGGTCAATACCGTTTTATACTGTGTCGCGTTTTGTCAATCATTTTCAGGGGACTGCTATAACTGTTCCCCCATCCTGAAGATACCGTCGGTCCTGGTCTGCATTGTCATTTGTTGAAGCAGGCTCGATAAAATCGGCTCTTCTGCAAATTTGTGTCCATTATATATTCATTGGACCTTACCTTAGGGCATCTATTAATGAGGGTTAAGTTGTTGAGCTACTTTGGTTGCTATTTGCTGATGTCTTGGAACTTATGCTAGAACTGCCGTCCGTGCATATACGCTCTTTAATCATGGATGAAGTAAGCCAACCCTTTTCTTTAGCGTGTTCTCAGCTAGGCCTCTCTGCAAAACATTTTATGAGATGTCCGGCTTTTATAATCATGAAGGTTATATGATATTGTCTGTAAGCTGATTTTAATACTAATGTTCCTAATCTAATGCCAGGTGCTCGACAGGTGGTTGATTTCGGAATGGATTGAGTCCATGCCAACTACTTGATAAAATAATGTGAGCATGGTGGGTACTTAGCATATTTTCTTTTTAATGCATTGCATATTAAATATGTTTATCTCGTTCGTATCTCCTATGAGAGAATCTAATCAAGTCCTTATATTTTCATTTGGTGTTGGAACTTAGAATACAATAACTGATGCGGGGACAGACGGGACTTCATCGAAAGTAGCCGGTCGGGTGAGGACGCGCTTGGAACTTGTCTAATTCGCAACTCAAATGAGGGGTTATGAAATTGCTGATCACTTTGGATCGCTTGAAAAAATTCGAAAGCTTCCGATTGCTTGACGTGTTGAGAGAGCGCCTCTAAGATTATTTGTAAATAAAAACCTTCATTCCGTTCGTTCGGGTCTTCAACCGGATCACAGAAAAGACCGAAAATCATGTCGGCCCGATGAAAGATTCGTGCAAATGGGCCGGCCGAAAAGTTTAGTGGGGCTGGCCCGTAGCGAGATTGGCCTGGTCATTCTCTTGTATTTCGTTCTTCACCTCCCGATTCTAGTCTTCTAGGGGCATTGAAGTTTTAACCAAATGGAAGGTGGGGCTTGTTCTTATGCTTGATTTGGGGCTTGTTAGTCTGAACCAGAGCCAACCCTGATGACCCAAATCTGGTTTGATTGGTGTGATATAGGCTAATTTGGGCGAACCAAAGTGATAAAAACCCAATAGTGTTCCTCGTTTTCTCTTCTGCCTTGTCTTTTGAATGGAGAAACAACTAATTAGATGATTATGTTTAATTAATCAGTGTTTGAACACCATTCACATATCAAACCAAAGTTTTGTTTTTGTTGTAAAAAAAAAACTAAGTCAAACTGAACTAACCTATTTGGTCTAGTTTGAAATCATCTTGGTTTGCTCTTAATTTTTCTAGCACAAATAGTCTTCAAACTTTGGTGTAATATGTAATGTGGTTTCTAAAGTTTTAATTTATTCAATGTGATCCATAAGATTTACTTTCATGTGTTTCATTGTTATTGAACTTGGTCCAATGTTCAATATAGTTTTCAAACTTTAAATATTTTGAAATAGTCTAGGGATTACATTAAACATTTTGAACAAATTGAAAATGTATGGCGAAATCGTCCATTAGACTAAAGTTCGAGAGTTACATTGCATAAATTTAAAGTTCATGAATACATTGCATATTAAATAAAAGCTTAAATATCATTGTCTTATTATCCCTTATTTAATAGACTTCCATTTCGAATTGTGGTCACAATCCTTAGTTCAGCCATTGTGATTTCGATATATGCCTCCATTATTTCTTGTTCTACAGTAATCTGGCCGTTGTTTCAAGGTTATTCCTATGTGACCCTACCCTTTTTAACTCGTTCTCGAGCCATCACACTCCGTGACCCATATTTCCACCTTTTGAGTGCTCAGTTTCCATGGAAAAAAGGAGACATGGCTCCGATTGGCCTCTCAAAACCAGCTCAATCGTGTCCCGATGCACCATTTCCAAAACGTCGTCTTTCATGATCCTTTATATCAATGCCATAATATAAACACTTAATAAATTTCTATAACTGACCGAAATCGAATTATCTATGAACCAAAAAAAATCCATAAAAATAGAAAATAAATCATTAAAAATTATTTTTTTTGGGTGCAATGTATAGAGAGGCCCCATATGGAGAAGCGACCATTCACCTAACCCAACTCTCTCATCCAATCTAAATTAATTGCCAGAATACAATTCCATCGTGCGGGCCCCACGCCTATGCTGACTCTTCATCCTTCATCCTTATCCAATATCTCCCCCAAAGATATTTTCTTTCCTTCTGACACTTCCACTCCATGATTTTTTGCTATCCACACTCTCACATCACATCCCGCATCTCTCGCGTCCGGAAGCAACAAACCCAGCGTGGAAATAGCGAAAAGGAAAACCATCTGTTCTCGTCATCGTCCTGATCAGTGGGCGTTTTCCATTATTTATAGTCAAGATATCAAGGCAGATATTTGCACTGAGCTCTGATCCTACTTCTAGTTCCTAAAGAAAGAGAGAGAAGAAGCAGAGAGAGAGAGAGAGAGAAGAGAAAGATGGTGCTGCTGGAGAAGCTGTGGGACGACGTGGTGGCCGGGCCTCAGCCGGAACGCGGCCTCGGGAAGCTCCGGAAGCTCACCACCAACCCCGTCGTCATCGTCAAAGGTCGGTCGACTCGACCCATCACCTTCTCGATCGACCCATGAAACGAGATCTCCGCTGTGTAAAAATGGCGGAAGAACGTTCTTGATGAAGTGGAGTGAACCTCTGCGCGTTGTGTTGTGTAGTGGTCTTGTTTGTATTCACTTTCTACGTTGATATTGCACCATGAAACGCAGTGAAACTGACGTTCCTTGTTTTTTTCCATGTGGGTTTTTTTGCAGAAGGGGAAGGGGAGAGCAGCAAGTACCAGCGGTCGATGTCGATGCCGGCGAGCCCCGGGACGCCGGCGACCCCGACGACGCCGGCGACGCCCGCGACGGCGGCGGCGAGGAAGGAGAACGTGTGGAGGAGCGTGTTCCACCCGGGGAGCAACCTGGCGACCAAGTCCATGGGGGGCCAGCTCTTCGACAAGCCCATCCCCAACTCCCCCACCGTCTACGACTGGTACGTACGCCTCCCCTCTTCCATGCACTGTGCATGGCGGCGAGTGCACGTCGATCTGCCGACCGCCGTGGGATCGCGCGCGCTCGTCTCGACCCTCGGCCATGTGGGATCCGCCACTGAATAATTTTAAGATGATGTTGATCACTGCTGACGTTTCGTGCTTGAGGGTGACTGCGAGTTTATCTTTTTCTTGGACGTCTTGATCTGTTGGTTGGTTTCTGATTATGTTAAATCTGACCAAGTCCTCCTCCCATCCTTATCGCAGGCTCTACAGCGACGACACCAGGAGCAAGCATCGCTGAGGACGCTATAGCGACCAACCCTGTCTCTCTCGTGGGATTTGTAAATATCGTCGTTTTGCGTCCTTCCTTTCTCGTTGTTTCGATGCTTTGTATGGTTCTAGATATCGCTAAGCTCATTTTGAATGAAATATTCCGCGAGTCGCTGTGATTTCCATGCTTTGCAGCACTCGAGCTGTTGATCTAACGGTGAATCCGAGTTCGAATAATGAATTATGTTCGAGTTGTCTCTTGCTGAAAGCCCAAGGCAGATTATTCCAAAACAAAAGCACGCTTTGATATTTTAGAGAACTCTTGACTTTGAACCCGAGTGAACTGGAAAACTCAGCTTGAATCTAATGGAACCGGTTGATTTGCAAGTGATTCCCAAGCATAAGAACATAAGGAGCCTGTCTAGTGAACACTTGGCCATATCTGAGGCATTATCATGACTAAGCTTCGCTATGGATGACAAGTAAATTTTTTTTTTTAATCTTTGAGATTGAACTACCAGTCTCAATTCGATCGCTATGAACACTTTTGGACAGTTTGGTGAAGGAAAAAAGTAAAGAGGAAAGCCTATAAATTAAAGGGACTGTGAAGTAAAGTTTGAGCGTTCTTTCAAGGGGAGGTAGGGAAGCAGTGAATAAATCATAGAAGCTGGGGATAAGAAATAAATAAATCAAATTGAGGCTATTGAGCTTTAATAATAGAAGCTGGGGATAAGAAATAAATAAATCAAATTTATAAAAATAAAATTAAAAAATTCATTGACTTAGGTAGTCTTCTCCTCTGGAATTTGTGACTGTATTGGAAATCATCGATTCTAATTTTATGGAATCAACAAGTAGACTAATGTCTCGTGATTTGTCTAGAACTAATAAGTCTAGTTCTGGACAGTTTTCGATTGGATCGGTTTGGTTCGCGTTGCTTATGTTGCTCATAGCAGAAGAACAAAATATGGCTTGCAAGTTGGGTTTCCAACTCGAAAACCTGTGAAAGAATCCGTTCTTCTCGTGCGCTGCTTCCTCCCCATCACGGCCATTTAAAGCCATACCACGGTCGTCAGATCTGTGAAGCCCACCAGATGAATGATTTCTTCTCCCTCAACGGCGACTGTATACAGAATCTGATCTTCCGACAAATACAGCTGTGGAGGCTTTAGCTCTTGTTCTCTGCCTTTCCCCAGTCCCGGGCCACGGCTGAAGTGTCTTTGTAATTGACGATTGGAGCTGTCGAGGAGATTAAACATTAAAGAACTCAATTATATGCACTCCGTAGATTTATAAATAGGTCCACTTAGTCATGATGGAGCGCATTGCGAATCGCAAAGCACTTTGTGAAGCAAAGCTACGACAATTTATACTGGAGCCAAAAAGTGTGTCGCCACTAAACATGAATGCGCTTTACAGCTGACTCCAATCTTCTGCTTAAAACTAAAGTTGGAAACGCCAGTGAACCAGAAAAACCAAATCGAGAGAGCATCAGACCAATTGGAGAGAGGGAGTAGATGATGTTAGATGATGCAGCAAGGATCAAAGATATAGCAACATACAAAGTTCAACTAAAAACCATGCTCTTTACGCCATTTAAGCAGCAAACTAAGCATTTCTCAGCAAGAAGCACAGACAAAAACAGGGAGAAGCGGTGTTCCAATGACTATTAACAGTACATTTACATTTGTTTCGATCTCTATAAAGGAACTTCCTTAGCATATCTATTGCCAAACAAATAAATTTGATCTCATAGCTTCTCTCAAGTACTGCTAGAATCCCATGTCTTCCAGGACCTCGAATGAAAGTTCTTGCACCGAAGGCACTCTCAACACATCAGAAATCTCCACCTAAAAATCAACTCGATCATAGAACTTAACTCGAAAAACCAGACACTTCCGGTGTGTTTGGTTTGAGGGAGTCAGCTGGAATGGGGATGCCCATTCCAAGCCTGATTCCCAGAACCCATGTGTATGTATTGTTACATTGTGAGAAGTACTTGAAATGCCAGGTTGGATTTTGTTCTTTCCTGGTTTTTGGTCAAACGTGGCATTTAACTTTGGGTGAAACTTGTACGAAGCTCTAGAAATACCCATGCGTCACGTATAAATGCAACCGAATATTCAATTTCTTTAGCAATTATAATTTTGTCTTTATTTGTTTGCTTAATTTTTTTTTTTTGAAGGATATGTTTTTATACTCTTTTTGGTTTTGTTTTAAAACCAGGCCGTTGCTGGTGTATGGTTATATGTTATATTAAATTTTTGCATCTGATTGATTGAATAAATAAAGAAAATTTCAAATAAAAACTTCAAATGAAATTTCTTTAAAAAGAGAATTCAAAGTTCACATCAAACGTGAATATACTGTTACTAGTCATTGGAATATTTAATGTGAATGTACATCGCATTTGTTTTGAACTCTACAAAAGAACTGACAAAAACGAGGAAGAGGTGATGTTCCAATGACTTGTAACAGTATATTCACATTTATTTGAAGAATCGTAGTTCATGAATAACTTTTAGTACACGCTCAATCTACTTCTTAAATTATATTAATATTTTTTCTAAACTTAATTTAGTGAAAATATGACATGGGCCTTTTTTTTCTTTTTAATAGTGTAAGGACTTAATTTAACATGTATCAGAAGTATGGAAACACATATTATATCAATATTTTCCCTAAACTTGATTTAGTGAAAGCACAACATGGGACTTTTTTTTTTTAATAATATAGGAACTAAATTGAAGATGTATTAAAAGTAAGGAGTATATTGAATAAATTAAAAATTTATGGACAACATTACACAGACACATCTACCTAAAGTTCAAGAATAATGTTGAACAAAATAAATTTATAAGGTTTTCCGGAGGTTTTTAAATAGAGGGGCTTGGCTTTTCTCAAGCGATGTGGGTCTTCCTTCCACAAGGGCTTAGCATACATCCGGATCCATTGAAACCTGGCCCGCCCTGATGCCAACTAAAGTTCTCATCCCAAAAGAGCTCTTGGACTCTCAATTTCAAAGTATTTTCCCTAAACTTGGTTTTGTGGAAGGACAGCATAAGACTTTTAAAAAAAATAATAATTTAGAGATTAAATTAAACATGTACTAAAAGTAAGAAAATATATTAAATAAATTAAAAATTTAGGGACAATATTACACAGATACATTTGCCTAAAATTCAAAGATTATACTAAACATATGTATTAACTTTTTCATCCCCAAAAAGCTCACAAGATGAGGGCAGCTCTGGAGGCTTTTTTAAATGGGATAATACCCTAAAAAACCCCAAACAGGTACACTTGTGACAAATTTACCCCAAACTATTTTTTTGACCACCAAAAACCCCAAACCAGTTAGATTTTGACAAATTTATCCCAAACCGATACACTTGTGACAAATTTACCCTATGTTAGTTTTCGTTAAATTTTATTCTCAAATTATTAAGTTAAATGACACGTAACCGGTTAAGGTATCAATTTAGGATTTTATGTTCCGTTTGTCATAATTTACAATTTTTATGATTTTTTTGTGGTATTAAAATTTAAGGAAATATTATAGATACAAATTTATTTGGGTTTTTTATAAATCATATTTGAATATAGGGTTTTACAAGTTTTTCATCCCTAGAAAGCTCACAAGACGAGGGCAGTTCTGGAGGCTTTTTAAACAGAGGGGCTTTGGCTTTTTCTCAAGCAACATCGGTTCTCCCGTCAGGAAAGGACTTTACCAACCATACATCCACATCTACCCTGATGCCAGCTAACATTCTCATTCGTCAAAAGAGCTCTCATGACCCTAACGTCTTTTCTACCTTGAAATTTCCACTACAAATTACTGGAGCTCCCAAGTTGCACGTAACCCTTTGTTTTCTTCTCTTTCTTTCGGCATCTTCCCTTTTTCCATTTTTTCTTTCTTTATTTCGGCATCACTTCAAGTCCCTTTCTCACGCTATAGCTCTATATCTACCACCATCTTCGACGCCACCACCACCATCCTCCCCACCAGCGAGCTCCTGGCGGCGGCTCCCGTCGCCGGAGCTTCTGGCGACGGGATGCCCCGCCGAAGTTGCTCCCGCCGGTCGCCGGGAGGCGCCGGATCTGGGGCTCGCTCGCTCGCGCCCCTCGATCTAGGGCTCGGATCGATCTTGAATCTTACACCGAAGGTCCCGACATGCTCAGATGCGAATACCGGTTTTTCCTCAACAGCTCAGCCAAGGTACCTTTCCAAGTTCCCGACTTTCTTCATCTCGACCGGCCAAAATCTTCCCCCTCCACCTACCCTTTTGAGATCTGCTCCTAACTGAGCCGCCGACGCGAGCTACGGCGGCGGATCTGGAGCCGCGGGACCTAGTGGCTGAGCACCCGAGAAGAGGAGGAAGAAGAAAAAGTTGGGTGTCGTGGATGGGATCTGTCGCTAGTGTTTCTGGGGCGTGACGCCTCTTCACGCCGTGTACATGGTGAGCATATCTACTTCGAGATTCCCGTTCTCTCCAGCGTGGATCCGGTGTCGCGCCCGCCAGCTGGTCGGTGTTTTGCTTGTTGGAAATTCGACATCAAGTTTGCATCTTTCTCTTTTAGTATTCAAGCAGGGTTGGTGTTTCCCTTTTGTGGAGTTACTGCTTTTTCTTATCTGTTCTACTTTATGGATCCATGGAGATGTCAAGTACCGGGTTTTGTTTGCTTGGCCTGTTGGTTCCTGTCTGGATTCACAGCTGAAATTCCTGATGATAATCCACTGGCGTATGCCACTTTACTGCAACATGACTGATTTGCCACATGCTTACGACTTATTAACGGAACTCAAATATTTTTTTTATGTTTCACTTGCCTAGACTCGAATACACGTTTCTTTTCTATTATTTATGCGTTTTTATTATTTAATGCATTTTTAACTCTATTCATCTCTAATCATGGGGTATTGTCTCTTTGTATGTTCTATGATTCTTCGCTTTATTCAGAAATGCTCTCTTATCTCGATTGTCTTCCATATTTCTTGGTTTCGATCCGCCTTTCCTTGTTCTATCTAGCAAGTAAACCTCTTTCTATGTGTGTTTCTAGCTTTGAATACATACAAACGGTTCGAACAATGTTTCTGTATTTTAACTCTCTGTCCTTGATATGGAACATGGTAGATAACATGGTAGATATGAAGTAGATATGAAGTAGATATGAAGAAGCTGTCTTCTATGAGGCACACCTGGCGCGGCTGCTATTTGAACACACACTTTCTAGTTAGTAAAGCTGAGAAGATACTGTCTACAATATGAACATGGTGGAAAACATGGTGGAAAACGCAACTCGCTTTGCTGTGAGAATTCCTTCAACTTTTGTAAGTTCATCCTCCTCTCATTTTGCCCTTAAAATAATTCGCACAGCATAATTGCTCTTTTATCTTATTATGAAATTGTTCCATCGCTGATGTGAAATTTCCTCTTTTGCTCATTGTAGATGCTAGGGAAGAGATTATTCCCTTAATGTGAATCACTCACGTAGCTGGGTCTTGGGATTACATTATCACAATCAGATCAAATATGACCATTCGCATCTGATTTTGGGAAAGAGACATTAAGGAAAGGAAGTTTCTTCAAAGATTGTTGATCGTGTTCACCTAAAAGATATTTGTGCTTGAAAAGTAAACCACCTCTTCATTAAGTGCGGAAAGTGCATCAGTGTGATTCCAGAGGATTTTGGGATCTTCCATCCTCACAATTTCCCTGCCATACTCTTTTAGTTGATTATGCATCCATAATTCTTTGTTTTCTCCTATTTTGACCAAAAACTTCTCACCGAGAAAGTAGATTCCTCTTGAAGGATAATAACAACAGGCTCTCTGCATGCATGAGAGAATTTTTTATCAATCCAATGAAAAACATGCTATATCGAGAAATATCTGTCTCGTCTCTTTATCTAGAGAGCCATAGCTTACCTTGAACGCTTCTTCGAAGCCATTTTCTAGATTCCTTCTTAATCTATCCAATGTCTCTCTCCATATTTGTATTTTCCCCTTATTCTCATATAAGTATGAAGCTGTTACCTCAATAGCCAAAGGAAGCCCTCCAATAATGCCAACAATGTCTGTGGATAGAGAATCATACTCATACTCCTCTTTGGCCATTTTTTTTATGATTTTAACCCATTGGTATAATATACCAACTTGGATGCATTGGGATTCCTTTTGTGAGCACAAGAACCGTGGAATTGACTGCAAGCACATTTGCTAAATGGAAGTGGGCTCTCCAAGAGATTGCTGAGATGAAGGCTATGATTTGCTGAATACAAACCAGGGTAATCAAGTTTTTGCTGTCCATTTAATGTTATTAGGTTTAACTTTATTAGAAATTTGCCAAGCACAATGCTTTTGAATTCATTTATTGGTTGGGACTAGAGTTGATTATGAAGTAAATGTACTTCATGTGGCCTTGTTATTGCCCAACGCATCGTCCTTGTTGGTCAATTTAATGCATTTTAACTGGATTATTTCCTTCATAATTTTCTTAGGCTGGTGTAAGTTGTTTTGTAATCTCATCACAATTACTCATTTTCATTGTTCACATTTGGCAGGCATCAAGGTGAACTAAAAAAGAGAGTTGTTACGGATATTGCACGGTTGTTGAAGAAGAATGAGTTAGTTGTAACTAGCGGTTTATGAAAAAGCTTGGTGTCTTCTATGTTAATGAGCAATCAACAGAAGTACGTGACAAAGATGCAAAGATGCAAGTATATTGGGAATATGCTGAATGCCAGGGATTGGCAAGATTACCATTGCAAAGGTCGTGTACAAAATAAATCTCAAACCAAGGTTGTAGTTTTCTTTCAGATGTTTGAGAAGTTGTTAAAATGAGTACTCATGGGCCTGCAAGAACAATTAATCTCAAACCTCCAAAAGCAAGAATGTAAAAGTCTATGGACTTTGAGCTAGGTACTAATGTCATAGCAAATTCATTGAGCATGAATTTGAGCAAATCAAGCCTTCAGTTGGAAATCTCAATTGGCTTGGCTAGCATTCACATGACAATTGGAAGTAAAGATGTTCTCATTAATTATGAAGATGGTGTGGTTGATAAGTATGAGGTTGAACTGAGGCCTTATCAAGGTTTTCAGCTCTTTTGCAAGCATGCTTTTTGTGGATTTCCCTAGAAGAGGAGAGTATGATTCTATGTCCTAAAGATATTGTTGATATTATTGGAGGGCTTCCTTTAGCTATTGAGGTAATAGCTTCATACCTATATGGAAATAAGGTTCAAATACAAATATGGCGAGAGGCATTGGATAAATGAGGAAGGAAGCTAGAAAATGAAGTCGAAAAAACGTTCAAGGTAAGATATAGCTCCTTAGATGAGAAGACGAGACAGATACTTCTTGATCTAGCATGTTTTTCATTGGATGGATAAATGAATTCCCTCGCACATATGGAGTGCTTGTGGTCAATATCATTCAAGAAGGATCTAGTTTCTCTGTGACAGGTGTTTGGGCAAAACAGGAGAAAACAAAGAATTATGGATGCATAATCAATTAAGAGAGTTTTGCCGGGAAATTGTGAGGATGGAAGATCTCAAAAAGCCTCGAAAGAGGAGGTATACTTTTCAAGCACAAATACTGTTTATACATTTTCAAGCACAAAACCTGTTAGTGTAAACAAAATCAACAATCTTGAAAATACTTCCTTTCCTTACTATTTTTTTTTCCCAAAAATAAGTGTGAAAGGCCATATTATGTTTCCCTTTATATTTATTCAGTTCCCTTGATTTGCAGAGTGCTATAAATGTGGAAGTCCTCGTCTCACGTTTGATGAGGGGCAAAGTAAAATGCACTAGATGTGAAGGATTTGGCCATACGGAGGTTGAGGTTCTTGAGATTGCACCAGGCTACTCTTGGAGGGAATTCTCAGAATCTTCTTTCAAGTTAAGATGGCTTGATTGGCAATGAGGCAGCGAATGCTCTGAACTACTTATTTTGCCTTTGGAGAAATTGGTCATTCTTGATTTATATTGCAGTTTGGCCACTGTCGCTTTTATGTCTTGAGATTATCAGAATAACTGACACCAACCGAGCCTTTTCTGTACTCGAGAAGGCCAAGGATTTGCAAGTTCTGATCTCTCAGCAATTGTTGTTATCTGCATGCATCTCCGGACTTAAACATATTTAGAGTGATTAGGCCTGGAACGATGTCCCTTACCATCGCAAATTGGTCAATTCGTAGGTAAATTTAAAGAACTCCTTAAATCTGAAGTTCTGCAAATTTGTCAAAGGACCTTTTGGAAGGACTGTTATATGAAAGCAGAACTTCTGATGGCGGAACTTCCATTAGTATGATTCATCTATCAGCTGTATTGGTCACTTAAAATCTCCCAAATTCTATTGGTTCCATAAAGAAATTTCGGAGCCAGCTTCTCAAAAATTTTCAGAAGTGAGCTGAACTTCCTTATTCCATTGGGAATCTTGAGTTGCTGGACATGTGTATATGAAGCGCCATGATTGCTAGATTACCTAGGTCCGTCAAGGATTTAGAAAAAGGTTATATTCACTAGAAGTCTTAAAATTTATATATGAAAGTGTAATTGAATCCTAAAATGTAGAAAAAGTACAATTAAATTTTGAAAATTGTGAAATTGATTTGTGAACTCAGCCTAATTTTTACTAATTTTACAAATTTGTAAAATTAGTCTAAATCCAATTTTTAATATCATCTCTCTTAGGTGGATTTCGTATTTGTTCTCCCAATCTTTGAGAGTTAGTTCGCCCCAGTGTAATTTTGATTTTGCACCAATGTTGGCGTAAAAAAAACAGAAGGATGTAACCGGATCGTTTAGCTCAGCTTGAGTAGGAAGATGTGTCTTGACTCTGAGTAGACTCGAATTCTGGCCCTGCTCAGCTCCCAATGGAGAGATTCTTGCCAAAGAAGAAAAACTCCCAAATCAAGAATTGACCTTCCGAGGAATGCATTCCTTGCCAACAACTTTCGGGAGCACCTCAACTTACTCCGACGACAAACTGGTAGCAGAAAGAAAAGGACATAAAACTTCTGTAGCAGCATCATCAAAAAAATAAAATAAAATAAAGGGTTTTTGATGAATTCTATTAAATATCCTAAATAGGTACTTTATGATACATTTATCTTAAATTAATTTCGTTTTGCAGAAAGTCTCAAATTGGCAACCCATGACACATATATATCTTCCATTAAAATTTCATCCTCATTTCGTTCAATATCCCGTTAAAATGTACATGTGTTAGTGCACGTGACCGCTGATTGCAAGATGAATGTGATATGGAAAATGACAAATTTGACATGAAAATTATACATTTACTAGACACCTATGCAGTTTGATTGATGGTAGACTTGAGTTGGGAGTACCAATTTGGAGTTTTTTATAAGACAAAACATTCACACAAAGCTGCAGTTAATGAGAAGAACTTTGGCATGGTGTTGAGGGAAACATTCGATAAACGCGGACAGAGAAGGAATTGACTTGAAATTTGGACCGAGAATCAACGGACCTTCTTCAACGACATCATCCATGAAAGCCAACGGTAAGCTGCCATTACGTTCCATAATTTTGAAGACTGCTAAGGTGCCCGATATACTCGCTTGGACGAGCGAAGGAGTTCATGGAAGATCGGGTTCTTCCCACCATATGTAGAATCTGAAGACGAAAAGGCTGAAAGCAAAGGAGATTGAACAATAAGCTGGTTAAAGAAATAATCAGGAGGCAAGAAGATGGGAAAGTGAAAGTGTTTCCCAAAAAGAGCGGTTCAAATAGAGATTGCTTCGAAAAACCAACTTGATATTTCATATTGGCAACTTGTTCAGAAACCGCTGTCGGATGGGGAGGAGCTGAAAAGGTATGATCTTTAATCCACGTCCTTTCCCGCCCTTGAAAGTTAGGATGGTCGATGGACATTTGAGAGATTTGGAAGTATGTCGTTTCTTTCGAAATTTATTAACAGCTCGACCCATTAGATATTAATACGGATAGAAGGAAACCGAGTATAAATAGGCAGGATGAAGCTTATTAAACGTCTTAGTCGATGAGCAGAGTTATAGTCGACGCCAGGAAAACGTTGCCGATGGATGATTTCATCAAAATTCAAAAGTTTCTAGAAAAGGTGGGATAGAGATTCATTAGCGAGAAGTGCTGCTGTGTGTTACAGACAGTTCAAAAAACATTTCACGTCCCTCTTAGAGGTATAGACATATCACGCTCCAGATCGCTATTTTGGAGCACCATTTGGCCCTTGGTATGTCTTTGCCTAGCCGCCTTTTTGTTAGACTGATCCTGTTCTTATAACTATGCTTCACCATCATCAAGATTTCTCTCCAGAGCCTCGTAATGTAGAGCTGTGATCCTTATGAGCTTCTTCCGATGTCTAATTTCGGCAAGTTGCTTCTCAAGATCCCTTTCTTGAGCAGTGCGGTTAGCATCTTCGTCGATCAAACCAAACCAAGAGTCAATGAGAAAAACACAAAAGTCAATCCACGCTCAAAAGACATTAACTGCAAAAACATTTGAATAGTTTATTTCAAGGAGGATGGTTGATTTGGGTTTGTGACCAGAGAGATTGGTGAAGTGGGTTCATCAGTAGGAACATGAATAAGGTGATAGTAGTTCAGGTTGGCCACTGCATGTTCTACTTTCTTCAATCTCCCCTGTAACTGCTTCTTTTGAATTCTAACCAATGTCTTCATATCTTTGATGCTTTCCTTCAGAATAGTCTTTTCTCCTTAATTTCCAGCAGAGTTTGCAGAATAATGGGATTGATCTGATCAGATGTCCATTCAGTAGCATCAACATCCAAGTCATTCACAAGCTTCCATTCAACTTCAACCCTCACCATGTGCATCAATGAAAAGAACTAACCTGGTTTTTTCGAGTAATTTTCTTCCTGAACAAGATGTTTCATGATTAGCTTCAACGGTCAACGCCAGAAGTAGGAGTTGCCGAATATAACACGGCACTCTGATGCAACGTGTTAAGCAAAATATACCTTAGACTTGCCAAGATCAGGATAAAATGCTTCTATCAGAGCATCATATCTTGGATCAGCACGGAGAGAATTACGGCCACAATGCGCATGGCAAGCAGGGCATTCATTACTCCTAGATGAGGCATGTCACTAATTAATTTGAATAAATTAAAAGATTGTTCAAAGGAGGAGTTTACGGTGATCCCCAACTGAAGAGAACATTATGGTGTTTATAAGGAGTCAAAAGAAAGCAGATTGTGTATGGCGCACCTGAGCAGCATATGTTTGGCAATGCATTCTTGGCAGAAACGGTGCAAGCATTCCATCACTGCACTTGTCTTCCGTATGATTCCTAGAGCAGATAAAGAAATGATGAGATTCTCCTATAAATTGAGGCTCATGCATAAACTTAATGAGCGAAAAAAGTTGCATAAAAATGGTTCATAAGTTTTTATCCTTCATCCACAGTTTAACTAATGAAGACAAGAGACTGCTGCTGCAGTATCTAGCTAAATGTCCAAGCACTTGTCCCTATAACACAGAGGTTACACAGGAAGCAAAAAACTATATTTAAACCTACTGCTTATTTAAATAGGACCTTGTAATCTAATCAAAGTTCTCGTTTCTAACTTTTGCCACTAGTATTTCTAGTACCAGAGTATCCTTGAGAACAAAGCAAGTCCTTACATAATTCATGCCAGCTATGGCAGTTCTTTGTTAGAGTCAGATCCAACTGCTTGACAATAGAACCTTTGAAGAGATTTTGGGACTTGAAAAAAATTCATGTAGACAGGCAGTTTATGACAGCTAATTGCAACTGTTACTCAATAGATTGATAAATTTTGAAATGGAATTGCTAATTTAGCTTTAAAAAATGGATTTTAAAGTATCTGATGTGTTTAGGCCCCACATTCTCACCTAGACATATCGGGCATTGCACTTTTTCCTTTATTTCAGCCAATTTCACCTGAACATAACTGAAGAGAACTCAATCAATCAGCATCACATATTATCAGACAAGCAGAAATCAGAAATCACAGTTTGCCATCAATAATTCAGTCAAAAGTTAAGAGTATCTGAAACCCATATTCCCCAGTGCTATCATATAACTTGGCTATTATACCAATAAATTCATCAACAAACAGATTTCCCTACACAAGATGCTTATAGAAAATAATATTCTTGCTAAATGGATCCAGTAAAGGATGTCATAAAAAAATGACTTTTTATATTCTAAGAAATATCTTCAAACACAACAATTTTTTTTTTTTTTTTCCATATTTCAAGATGCTATTGCATAATTCTGTTTCCAGAATCAAACTAAGGGCCAACACAACATAAGGAAAAAGGCTCAGTGGATGTCATTGTTGCAGCTGCAGCTCCTATTACATACTTTGTCGAGGGGAAGATGACCCCCGGGATTATTTGCACAGAACAACACCAAGCTATCTGTTTGTTATAGTCATAGCAATGTTATGGTTCTTCTATGAAGTGGTGTAACTTGTGTGCTTGGCAATATATGGTTGCAGCACTTCAAAACTAGGTAAGGCAATTTCCTAAAAGCTGCAACAAGTTGTTGCAGTTTGAGGGTGCTTCACTTGTGGGGAGTTTATCAAGCACCCAACAAAAACTACAAAACCACTTTTCCCAGTTGTAATTGCTGTAGGAAGCTGTACCAAACAGGCATACGATTGGAAAGTATGCATTAAAAGTAACATATAAACTAAGAGCACTTGCACTACAGTTACAGTAAACTGTGTAACATGAGGTATACAAATTGTCTGCAAGGAATGTGGATGAAAGCTTATGTAGCCATGTCCCGTTTATTATCCCTGCATCGCAAAATGACATAACATGGGGGCACAAAGCCCAGCACATGGCCTAAATGTTACTGATCTTTCTAGCTACAGACTTTGCATCCCATCCCTGGCATTGCCAAAATTGCACATGAGATGTGGAAAGTAAGTAACGAAGCAGTTTTTCCACCGAAAGAAGTTGAAAACAATGAAGTGGTTTCAATCACTCTATTTATAATCCAAACAGATGTTCAAGCATACTGTTTAACCACCAGCTCAACTCCACTTAGATCCCTGTCCTCCAAACTGATGCAATAGGAAATATTTGAAGGCAAAAACTTTTACTCTGTCATGGGTTGCTGCCTCATTTATGAAGTCTGGTTCATGGAAAGTCCATCTTGTTAAAAATAACTCTGCTCATTGCTGAGCAACTATTCCAGAATGTATCATGAATGATGCGGCCCATCAATCAAACAGAAGTTCCACCATGATTCTGTCACTTCCATGGAGTTAGGAAGAATTATGCGGTGATCCAGTTCTAACTTGATTTCCAAAGCACACGCAGACACAAATTTTCAGAAACCCAACATTACTATGCAGAGTTGCTAGCTCCACGAACGTATTCTGAAGCAACTCAACCCAGTATCAAGAGTTTTGCCTGAGGTATCCACACATGACAAAACCCATCACGAAACAAAGTTAACCGACGAAGCTCACCAACGCGTACGGCGCATTTAGATGAAACAGGGAAGGCCCAAGAAGAGAGACAGAGAGGGTACACTCATACCCGTCCTTGCCCAAGTCCCTGGATGAAGAGCTCCGCTGAAATTCTACATACCAAGAAGAAAAGCAGAGGGGGGTAAACATTCATCAGACCCCATTAACTTGAAAATGAAGCAACTACATTATCGTGAGAAAAATGGCGCCTTTTTACCATGATCGTCTTGAGGCGGTTCGCCGCGGTTGTTCGTGCCGTTGCGGCGCGTGACGTCGTCGTCCGAAGCTTTGCGGAGGTGTTTTCGAGCTCGCATTGTTCCGTAGCCGGAGGAGGTGGACGGAGAACGAGAGACGCTCTCTCTCTCTCTCTCTCTCTCTGCGCACCCCACGAAGTTCAGAGCCGAAGAGCTCACGGAAGACCAAGCACCGCCCGGACCATCGCCGCGATTCTCTCGTTGATGACCGCACGAAGGGCAAATAGCGTAATAACTCCCAAACCGATGCCCGAACAAATCTATTCGAAATTCATTTTTCCTGAACTTTTGATTTTTAAATTTGTTAATTTATTCAATGTAACAATTCAACTTTAGCTCAATTTTTAATGTGATCCAATTTTTTTAATTTATTTAATATGATTCATGAAATTTTTGTATATGTTTAGTTTAGTGTTTAAACTATAAAAAAAACATTAATATTGTCCCTCATATTGAATTAAGGGATATGTTCGCATAAATTCTAAAATTTACTGTGAAAGTACAATTGAATTCTAAAACTTTCAACAAATGGAATTAAATCCTAAAATTTATCAAATTGATACAATCAAACATTTCCATTAACATCATAAATTTATCTAATAGATAATGTTAATGTGACATTTTTAAATCAATTTCTCTTTCCAATGTAGAATTTTAGAATAATTCTCTCACATTGCCTTTTTTATTATTTTATGAGGGGATTTATGGTTAGAACCAAGGAAGACCAGGTCAATCATAGTAGGTATGCCATCCCACAACAAACGAAATTGGAGCCTTCAAGGGACTGCCTTTTAGTTGTAAACTACCTAGAAATTTGGATTGAAGTATAAAAACGTTCATAGATGCTAGGATGGTAACATTTCTAACTTATTAGAGCTGCATTTCTCGAATGACCGTACTAAACTGGAGAAGAAGAAGTGTTTAGAGAGACATAGAGGGAATTTGCATAAGCACACACTTTATTTTAAGGGACTCTACTTGAAACATTACATATTCTTTGCCTTTTATAGGTATTAAGTGGTCGCAAACAAACAAGAATCATATTCATGGTTTGAAAATGTCACGCCTTGAACCCTGAGTATACGCACATCCCTTAGTGGTCGATTAAAAATGCGATGTCCCAAGATGAGTTGCCAACCCATTCTTTTTATCTTTCAATTAAACGCATGTAGAAGCGAATTAAATAAATCCCTGGCCAATAAACAAACAATTGGGATAGTAAAGCACAACAAAAGTTGCCGAAAACAACTTATTTATTTATCCATTATTACCCCTAGGAAGTTTAATATGTACAAGCCTTTCTACAGTTACTTCTTATCGACCCTCTCAAAAACCTTCAGGGATCATGATTAACCTAAACTTCACTAATGACAAGGCCAACCAAAAAGTATCGCATCTCACACCCACTACATTCGCACTTAGCAGATCTCTATGCTATTGCCTTGAAAAATGTTAACCACGACGGGGTGAGATAAATCTCAGTGAGTCAACAACCTAAATCTTGATTAGGACGCAAATTCGTCTCAAAGGCGGTCTAAATAGGCACCACAAACAAACTTACCTCGTCTTGACACACCCCTGCAAGTTAGCACATCACATATGACATTATAAATAGGACAAACATAACTAATAACCAGAACGCATGATTCTCATCCTCCAAATATTCAAATGGATTTCGATTATAAGGTAAAACCGTTATGGCACGTCCCATAGCATGCCTAACAATTTTGCCCCATAATCAGGCGCGAAGCATCACAACTATTCAGGTTTATTCTGGTTATTACGATCCCTTGGCCACGGCCAACTTAAAAGTCAGCGATCATCCGGCGTAACCGGGTATCATCCCACCCAATCGGGAACGGCAACGTCTAGAACCCTTGCCTAGACGGCATTCTATAAAGGAGCATCGGTCTGGCCTCAACCGCGACTCGGCTTCTGGACCCCCGCCGAACATTCGATAAAAATTGGGCATTGTCCCTAAACTCCCGTTGGGTGATGGGTTCAATTATGTGACCACACGAGCATATCATCAATCAAACCAGCTTGTATTTCCGTTATTTAGCCAAGAACACCATAATCTCTTTTCAAATAATAAACTTTGCAACTCTTTTTTTTTTTTTATTCAAAACTTTCCGAAATAAATTCGTACGCGGTCACGTACTCAAAATCAATCCGTCAAACTTTGTACACTTCTACTATAAAACCTCCTTATTTTATTGAGTAAATAAAATTTGGCGTCCAAACCCGACACCTCATTTATTTTCTATTTTCTTTTCCAACCATCCCTTTTTGGAACTAAACTTGGGTAATCCCCCCCTTTTTTTTCTTTAAAACTTTTAGAAAGAAATTCGTAGGTGCTCTCGTACTCAAAATTAATCTGTCAAACTTTGCACGTACCTAGTTTAAAATTTCATTGTTTTATTGAGCAAATAAGTTTTAGTATCCAAACCCGACACTTCATTGTTTTTCTATTTAAAAGCTTATAAAGCCATCTTTTGACATAAAAATCGGAACTAATCATAGAGCAATCGTTTGCATAATTTTACATGTACAAGCCATCAAAATCACGCATAAGTTCTCAGCATGCCAAAGCTCAACTAAATCACAAAATATACATTTTCCAGCAAGCAAGACATCAAAAACAACCACAAGATGACAACTGGCCCTCACCGACAGAAATCGAGTCTAGTCGCACGTCTCCAAGATTAATTCCAGAAACATAATCAAACGAGTTCAGAAAATCCTCAAATTTAAATATGTTATAAAGGACACTTAAACAAACACCTTTTATGGATACACCTTGACCCAGATCTTTCTAGAATAGGAGTAGTAAATCGTTCAAATTGTTACCAAAATTGTGTCCATGTCCATAAATTGTGTTTTCCAAAACCAGCTTGGTTCGAGATCCAAAACTTGTCCGTTTGTTTTGCAATTTGACTATGTTAAACTTCAAGATGTGATGAAAATTTTTTATCAAGAAACTCTTCGAAAATCAAACTCTAAGAGTTGATAAAAATCATTTAAACACCAAAAGGTCACTAGTTCCAACACAAAACGAGATTCTGCCTTGCATGTAACGAAGTTGAAATCTTGTTCTTTTAAATCCTGAAAATCTTGAGTAAAATATATGTCATAAATGAAGATGTTTAGAATATTTTTCAAGAATGAAGTAACCCCAAAATCGTAGCACATTTTAACCCACAAAAATAGCAAACAACGAGTGTCCAATAAACTGTGATTAATTAAGCTAATCCAACTTAAATAACCTGACCATGATTAATTAACATAACCATGGTTAACTAGCATAACCATGGTTATGACCATGGTTAACTAACATAACCATGATTAACAAACCTAACCAAAGTTGATTAACACTAATCCATTTTAGCACTAATCTAACCATGATTAGCACTAAACTAAATACCCATTAAACGCAACTAATGGCATAATCAAAGATTAGGGAGTTAACTCATGGGATTACGACGGTGGTGGGCTCACGATGACAGCAACGTGATGGTGATTAGAACTCGAAAAAACCGCGTCTCAAATGGAGGCTTGATGGAGGCAGGGTTGGCCCTACAAGGTCTTGGCCAAGGTGGGCGGTTCGGCTTGGGCTGGTTGATGAAGGTGGCCGCAGGTGCTGTAGGACGGTTGGAGCTGCTAGTCGCGTGAGGGTGGTGAGGTGGGGGTGATGTAGCAAGATGAAGTCACTGGTGGTGCGGCTGTGATGTTGGGATGGGGTGGTGCTGGGCGGCTGGACAGAGCTGCTGATAGAGTGAGCTGGTGGGTGCTGAGGGCGTGAGGAGCTAGGCGGTTCTAGCAGGTGGTGGTTGATGGTGGCTGTGGAATTGGCATGAGGGGGAGTGCGGTGGTGGAGTGGACGGACGGTGGTGAGGTAGTGAAAATGAAAGGAAACAAAACTAGTGAAAGGGAAAAGGGAGGATGCGGTAAAGAAAAGGAGAGGAAAAATGAAGAAGAAGGTAGAAGGGAGGATCGGCTGAAGAGGTTCACGCATGCATGAGTGGGGGGGGGAATTGAGAGAGAGAGAGAGAGAGAGAGAAAATGAAAGTCAAGAGAATGACCAATGAGAAGCTTAGGGAAATATCTAAGCACTCATCACAATTACCCTAAAGTCTTCATGCCCTCAAAGTCAAATGGTCATCCAATCCCAAATTTCTTCTAATTTCTTACAAACAAAGCCATTTTGGAAATTTTGATTGTTTTGGGCTTGGATTGCAAAAATTATTTAGAATTGTATAAGCTGAATTGGACTTGAGTCTCCCACAAAAAATGTCCCTCTACATCTTGCCTACCTTATATTAAAGTTTCATAATTTTTTAAAACCGTTTACCTATATAACAACCATCATTTCTAAAGATGCATGGGACGCCCTATAAGGCTAGTTTAAGCCTAGGATGTGGGACCTTCCTTATTAATCACTTAATATTTGTATAGATGAGTTTATATTAGTCTAGGGGATGAAAATGACTAATGATTCATTAGATGCATGCTTGAGTTCCTGAATAGTAGTGACGTTAACAAACTTTTAATTGAATTATGGAATTGCTACACATGATGTGAATATGTGACTGAGAATGCTGTCGGTCATTAGGATGACAATGCCTTGGGTTGTAGTAAGGATGCCTAGATGGGTAATTGGGTTCCTCCAGGTGCCTAGGGAGTGTAACACCGTTTCCCTATAATGCCCTCGCTATGCCGGATAGGTGTGAGGCGCCTAAGAGAGTAATGGGATTCTCTAGATGATGATGGCAACATGAATTTATATCAATTATAACTTTGATATTTATGAATTGAACTACTAGTTATTGTTGAGAAAACTTATTACCTATATTGGTTTGTCATGTATTTTGAAAATGTTCTCAAGTAAATAGATGTGCATGCGATTTATTGAACTCTTTATTGAGGCTTTCTTGTTAGTACGGTGATTGATTTGTATAGTATAAATCAGTGGACCTTTTGCTTGTTGGGTTATGACTAATTGGTTATTGACAGATCAATAGAATGTCGATCCCACCTACCTCTTTTGATAGTTTGTTACGGGGTGCCGGTAGAATTCACATGGGAAGAAGGTGTAGATCTTGGTTTTTTGGATATTATTTTTATCCGGATCAAATCTTGCATGGTCGTTGATGTAGGGCCCTCGACAAGGCAGCTCACCCTTGGGTTTGTCGAGATATACGCCCGTGTCAATTGATGCATGATGGGTCCATTCCCATTGTTCTTCAATGGGCCAGGAGATAAAGGCAGCCCCACAAAATAGAAGGGAAGGTAGGAGGGAAGTAGGATTTTTCGAGCTGGGAGAATTTTGATGGTGTTAAGGAAAAAAAGAGCTGGGATTAAGCGACACGTGTACAGTTAAGTGAGAATGGATGATCAACATATAGTCTAATTAGTAGTACTAACCTTTTGAATTCTCTAGTACACCCCACTTATTGTCTAATGTACATATATAAACAAATAAGAAATGAAGTTGTCATGTTTACAAAAAATCACATGTAATTCATGATTATTTTAGTCCCTTATGCTTCCCATGTTTAAGAAAAAAAAAGAAATGGAAAAGATAACTACGATAGTAGTTCCACCTTAGCCGTGACGTGTTGAGTATATCAGTGGACAAGTGGGGTGCATCGGAGAATTCAAAAGGTTAGTACTACTGACTACATTGGACCATACGTTGATCACTCATTCTCACCTAATGTACACGTGTCGCCTAACCATGGCCTCAGACACCATCAAAATCCTCCCAGCTCTAAAAATCCTTCTTGCCTCTTACCTCTCTTCCATGTTGTGGGGCTGCCTCCGTCTCTTGGCCCATCGAGGGCACGGTGGTCTACTCCCACTATTCTTTGACGGGCGAGGAGACAGAGGCAGCCCTACAACATGGAAGAGAGGTAGGAGGGAAGCTAGATTTTTGGAGCTGGGAGGATTTTGGCATTGTCCGGGGCTAGGGTTAGGCGACACGTGTATAGCTAGGTGGAAATGGGTGATCGACATATAATCTAGTGTAGTTAGTAATACTGACTTTTGAATTCCCCAATGCAACTGACTTGTTGTTTGATGTACTTATATAAATAAATAAGAAATGAAGTTGTACTGTTCATAGAAAAATCGTGTGTACCCCATGATTACTTTAGTCCCTTAGGCTTTCGTATGTTTAAGAAAAAAAGAAACGGAAAAGATAACTATGATAGTAGTTCTACATTAGCCATGACGTGTTGGGGGCATTACAATCAATCTCCAAGTTACCTCTGTCGGACAATTGTTGTGAAGATCAATTTAGCAATTGAAATCAATTGATTTGAGTTTTCGGAGATTTGGTAGTTCATACAATTGAATCTTTCAGTTTCTATAAATAAGGTAGCTTGAACTAGGGAAAGAATAATGTCTTATGGATAATTGTCAATCAATCAAGATATCACACGTAATTAGATCTTTTGCATACATATTTCTTGATAATCAATTAATTTCTCTGATTAGAATTTCAAACTAGATCGCCAATTGTCAGACATGTCCAAATTGTCATGGGATATCTATATTTGAATTTCCAAAACATGTGAAAAACTATTGCACAGGTAACATAGGTGCTCTGAGAATTAGAGTACATTAGTGATGTAGATCTTGTGATCCTCTTTACCATGGAATCTTTAAGTTTCTTCCAATTCTCTTAGACTTGTTCACACTTATAGTTTTGTCTAGATTCCACAAATCTTTTTACTATGTACATCTAAGTTCCTTGAAGCGATATTACCTTAAATATAAAACATCTGCATCTATTAAGCTTATAAGTTAACAATGGATTATTTCGTCAAATTCAAAACATTATAGGAGGTTTTGTCAACAATCTCCCTTATTTATACTGACAAAACTATAGATGCAGATATTATAATAATTGGTTTAAAAAATAGTATGCATAAGTAATTAAAATTTGCTTGCAATGATTAGAGCGTAAAAAGCAAGCAAGTCCATAAAGTCTCAACTATGAATATCATAAAAAAGACTAAGACTTTGTGTATAAGAGAATTGTAAAAAATTCGCAATAATTCTAAGCATTTCCTTATATAAATTATTCAGATGCATATAAATTGGCATATAGCTAAGCATATTCTATAATAGGGAAAAAAGTCACTAAACAATGTTCATTTTGACACATTTACAATTTTTTTTCTATGATACCAAAAATCTCAGATTTGTACCGGTATAATACATTTACTCTTTATCAGCATTGTTAAAAATTTGCCCACGTGGATGTTGTAAGATGAACTATGATGTTCACATGACTTAAGTAAAATAAAAACGACTTGTTTCAGCTAAAGAAATCATCTAATGAAACATTGACAGATGGTAAATGTGTCACATATGTATAAGTTTCGAATAATCATGAGAAAAAAGTTTGGTGTAAATGTGTCATTGGATATAATTTGAGATTTTTGACGTCACAAAAAAAAAAATTCGGGGTAACTGTGTCGCATTGGGTATTGTTCAGAGTTTTTTTTTTTAATGGCTTTTTCCCTATATTTGTGTATATTCCAATATTATCCTGCAAGCAACTATACCATCTAATCATATATTAGAATCCTATATCAATATCAGCATCCTATATACATATCCATCCTGTATTTAGCCATATCAACATCCATATATCTGTATATCTTCACCATAGATCTACATCATTTCTCCATTTTTTGTCATCATAAAAAAACAAAAAAAGAAGCTTAATGTATAACAGAATATCGGTTGATTCAAATAGTCGGCAAGGTTCAAACATCAACACAGTATTTGAACCCAAGTCCAAATAGACTCCAAACACATTCAAAAACTACAAACAAAAACAAACAAAAACAGAATTCAATTTCACTTTGATGAGGAAGGTGTGTCGGTAAATAATGAGGGATTCAGGTTGGCTTCGAGTCTTATAAGATAGTTCTTATAACCTTCCTTGAGGGTTGCCATGCCATCCTTTAGAGTTTTGACTTCCTTATTCAATTCTTCGTTTAGAGCTTTAACCTCCTCCTTCAGTTCTTTCCTTAGAGCTTTAAACTTTTCCTTGAATTCTTCCATATTTGCCTCGACTTTCTTCAACAACTTCACCATTTCAGACTCCTCTTGAGTCTCAATAAATGCATGTTCAATGGTTGTATTGGTAACCATAGCTTCCTCTTCAAGCCTGAGTTCAGGCATGTCGACATTGACTTCAATTGATGGAAGATTGGAATTTAGATCTGTCAACACAAAAGAAATATCAATCAATACAATGATGAAGTTCCCAAATAAAAGTCAGTATCGATGGAATATTACCATGCTTTTCCGAAGAAATTGGGGTAGGAGCAAGCATGTGAAGTGAAGCAACACGATCGGTATCCGAGTTGGTAGCTTTCTTAGAAGAATCACAAGTCAAGCCTTCAGCAACAATAACGGGATGAGCATAATTAATATCGGCAAGGGCTCCAAGGACTTCAAGATTTGCAGAATTGACAAAAGCAACAGCTTTGACAATCTCCTCATAAGCGACATAAGTTGAATCTTCACTAAGGACGTTGATGTTGGTATCAACATTTGCACCAGAATCAACGTTTAGCAAAACATACAATACTTTTCTATTCTTCCTGATTAAAGGAGCAAGGTCGTCGTCCATTTCTTCTTGAACATGTGCCAATCTCTTCATCCTGATCATTGGAGGAATGACTTTGATTGATTGTGATATCATTGCGAAATATGGTATGAGATGAATGGAAGGTAAACAGGTTGATACACACAAGATAAGACATTCACCTTTCTTTGTCTTCTTTTGGAAAATTGTCCAAAAAATCTTATACTTATTGTGCAACAGCCAATTTAGTCATAAATTTTTTAATTTTACCAATTTAGCCCTAAGCTTTTTAATGACGTGCCAATTCGGTTCCTAACCTTTTGACAACTTGTCAATTCAATCCTAAATTTTTCAATTTTGTCAATTTAGTTATAAACTTTTTAATAACTTACCAATTCGGTTCTCAAAATTTTGACAACTTATCAATTCAGTCATAAACCTTTTAATTATGTCAATTTAGCCATAAACTTTTAAGGATTTGAATTTAGTTCTTTTAGCTAATTTTGGCCAAACGTGGCAGCCCAATCAACACCGACCGTCCTACATGATGCGGTCAAGATTAATGTGGACAATTTTAAAATTTTTTAAAATATCCTTTTTTATTATCTTTTATATTTTATATTTTCTTTTTTCCTCTTTTTTATAAAGGGCCAGTGAGGCCACCAACCATTGGCCAAGAGTTGGCGACCTCTGCTAGCCATTAGGCAAGGGCCAGTGAGGTCGCCAAATATTGAGGGCGTCACAAGCCCTCCTAGGTCATCAATTTTTTTTATTTTATATTTTACCAATTAAATCTATTCGGTCAATTTTGGTTGCAAATCGCTAATACAGATGTTAGTCTTTCTACATAACATAGCCAATATCGACGTGGACAATTCTTAATCATATTTTAATATTTTTGAATTTTTATTTTATTTCATTTTATTTTTTTATTATTATTTTTTCTTTTTATTGTTAAGGGCTAACAAGGTCGTCAGTTGTTGGGCAGGGGTTGCAACCCCTGCTCATAGTTGGGTGAGGGCCGCATTCCCTCCCTTAGTTGCTAGCAAGGGCTCATGGCCCTCTTCAAAGCTGGGTGAGGGTGCACCCCCACCCAATGGCTGGCAAGGGCTCATTGCCCTCACATGCAACTAGCGAGCCCTCATCTAGTGGTCAACGGGTATTGAATTTTCGGTTGAGGCTTGGCAACTCTTTTAGGCTCTTAACAATATAAAAAAAAAAAGAAAAGTAAAGAAGTAAAGAAGGGAAATAAAAATGAAGAAAGAAAATAAAAGAAAAATAAAAATGAAAAAATAAAAATTCAAAATAAGTTAATAAAATATTAAAATGTTATAAAAAATTATTCACATAAGGGTGGGTCATGCCATGTAGGAAGGGTGGCACCTATGTTAGGGATTTTTAATTACAATTGATTAGATATACTTAATTGGTAAAGCTTAAAAATGTTTATAATTTAATTGCTATAATTAAAAGATTTAAAACTAAATTAATAAAAATGCAGTAGATCTAAAACTTGACAATTTTCCCTTTCCTTTTTATCCGTCATTCCTTCTCCGCCTACGGTTGTCATCTTATTCCTCCATTAACGGCATTAAATAAATTTAGCTAATGTTTATGATATATATAAGATGTAATGACAAATTCCTATCAAACAACACAAGTAAGGCATGCGTAAGTTCACTTTTTTACGGACACAATATGATGGCCTTAATTCATTTTTAGACAAAAGGATAAGTACATCGAAGCCTTAAAAATTGTTAAGAAAGTATAATTGTGGCGTAAAATTTATAAAAAATGCAATTAAATCCCTTCATTAATTTTGTCCAATTTAATTGTCGAAAAATGCTAATGTGACTTTATTTATTTATTTATTTTCTCTTTTCTACGTGGCGTTGACGTGAGTAAGACATGTAGAATAAGGCTAATCGAATCAATTTGGACAATTGACAACCTACGAAATCAAGAAAACAAGACTGGAGCTCTAATCTATTGGATCGAGGTAAAGAACGAACTGATCCAAGATAAGGAAAGGGAAGTTCAGAGCAACCCGAGCTTGGAACCATACAGAGCCAAAGAGAGTGCCGGGATTCGGCTTGATACATTGATAAAGATGCACGCGTCATTCCCCCGTACAAAGGGGCAAGGACAAGTGGGCCTAGAGCACTCGATATATCTTCAGCTAGACTGGAAGCTACATCAATATCTTTTCGACGCTGAGCGAAAGATGAAAAATAGACTGTATTGGCAAACCCAATACAGCCAAAAAGGCAATATTGTTCGACATCAGTTACTTTCCGAGATGTCCCACGGAATCTGGTCACGAAATTGCCGTTGGAAACAAGGATCCAGGATTTTACCCGGTCGAGAAGACAGTTGTTACAGTTACCCTTCTTGTAGTTTGTCGAAACGAGAAAAGATACTCTCGGCAAATGAGAATTAGGAAGCTTTAGAAGTCGCTGATGCAGAAAACTTAGGTCGAGATTTCGCGATCCACAGAAATCGGAACGGGATGATTTCTGACTCGTACTATTTCAAATGTTAAAAAGAATCAAAGATTTTTAATTCTTTTGAAAGAGGAGGATAATAAAAAATTAACCGAGTTACTAAAATTGGCATCACGATAATTCGAGTAAACATATAACTTGAAACCAGTTGAGGCATGGCTATTGGCGAGACATTAACCTTGGAAGTCCTGACCGATGGCCATACTGGCTATATTATTGATGACCATGATCAGCTATCGATATACGATGGCGGCTGGTTGGCTTTTGTTATGATAAAATTGACTGAATGTTGTGAGAGGTGAACATATCGTTTAGCAAGTGACGTTTTGAATTAGAAATTGTATATAGATAAATTGGCAAAAAAATGCCCCTGCCATAAGTCATAAGATTTGGCGTAAAGGGACACTTAAGCCGCCATAACTTTAAAATGGTATACTTGAGTCTTAGAGTTTTGAAGTTAAATGGGGACAAAAGTGCGGCTGAAAATCCGAAAATCCGGCCAAATAGGCGACATATTAGCGACTTTTCCGGCGAGTTTGGTCCAAAACGGCGTCGTTTTGCATGCGACGTAAGCGGAGAAAATGCAAAAACGACGTCGTTTCGTGTCTACGTGTAAATAATAATATAAAAATTAATTAAATTAGATTTAAAATTAATTTTATTTAAAATATTCAAAAAATTAAGAAAATTTTAAAAATTTTAAAAAATTAAGAAAAAAAAAGGGGTCGAACGGGACGGTTGAGGGCTGAGCCCTCGCCGCCGTCGCCGGGAAGGGTCGGTGACGGAGGGGCGGGTCGGCCGGGGTCGCGTCCCCGGTCGGCCGACGGCGAGGGCTGCGAGCCCTCGCCGGATCGCGGCGAGAGCCGCGACCCTTGCCCCAGATCTAGGCGAGGGCTCGTGGGCCTCGCCAGCCGGCCGGGGGCCGGCGACCTTGGCCGACCCTCCCGCTCGTTCATCGGCCCTTTCCGGCGGCGGCGGGGGGAGGCGGCAGCGGTGAGGGCTCAACCCTCAGCCATCCCATTTGAACCCCCCCCTTTTTGTTTAAATTTCTTAATTTTTTAAAATTTTTAAAATTTTAAAATTTTCTTAATTTTTTAATTGTTTGAATATTTTAAATAAAATTAATTTTAAATATAATTTAATTAAATTTTATATTATTATTTACACGTGACACGAAACGGCGTCGTTTTGCATTTTCTCCGCCACGTCGGCGTGCAAAACGACGCCGTTTTGACCAAATTCATTTTGGAAAATGGCCACGTCAGCCATTTTGGTCGGATTTTTTACGGAGTGGCACTTAAGTGTCCCATTTTACTCCGATATTAGACTTAAGTTACCATTTTAAAGTTATAAGACTTAAGTGTCCCTCCTCCACAAGCAATTATGGACTCTGCGGTGTCCCAACATCTAGATAAATTGGATGAAACGACGGAGCACAAGAAGTTGTGATTGAAGTGTGAATCTAAAAGAATAACGACTTGGGTGTAAGTTAGCTTGGCAACGAACAAACCTGGAGAATTAAGGCTCGATTTTGAAGGAGCAATTACTTGGAGACAAGAAGAGGCGGCAAGATGTACGCATGGAGTTGAGGATCAGGGAGACATGGAGCCTAACATCACGGGAGCGCCGTTGGAATTGCTTAGGAGTGGTTGTGTAGTAATTCCTATAGATACTAGTACTCGTGCATCATGGAAGCCGTCAAACAAACAAACAAAACATGTTATATTTCAA
This sequence comes from Eucalyptus paniculata subsp. matutina, assembly GCA_017140255.1. Lineage (NCBI taxonomy): Eukaryota > Viridiplantae > Streptophyta > Magnoliopsida > Myrtales > Myrtaceae > Eucalyptus > Eucalyptus paniculata. The sequence continues at coordinate 43,580,637 of CM029439.1, forward strand.
ATATTTTTCAATGCCTGTATTCGAGCCATTTTCATATATCTTGTCGTCGATTCAATTCTAGTGTGTATCTTAATTGTAGCTTTTAGATCTCCATCGGAAATTAAATTCCGCACCTTGAACAGAAAAGCAGCGTCGGCATGAATGTCATTTGGAGTGATCGATGGAGGCCCAAGAGATGATCATTTGAGGGCACGGTCAATGTGGGCCTGGGCCGGGGCCTAGAGATGGATGAACTGAGGTTTCAACCTCAAGCACCATAGAAAAAGCTCGATGATGAAAACTGGAAAAGCCCTGTGTTATACTTAATTAGTACGTCATTGATGGGGTGCGATTGGAACGCACCGTTTCATCTTGATATGCTATGATGGAAAGACACCCTTAGGGCATGAAGGAGATGTATAAAAGTCTTCGGAAGATAACCGTTGGCAAGGTTTTGGCAAAACGTATCCTTAGAAAGCTCTCTTTTTCTTGTCCCATTTCCATCAAAGAAAAAGAAAGCATTCCATTTTTTTTTATAAGAACAATTGGCATTTACGCTGTAGAAATCGAATGATTTCCTCGTGATTGCATTTATACTAACGTGAAGTATTTTTGTTCGTGATTCATCCGCTATTCAACGTTCGTTCCGGGGTTAATTGTTGTTTGCGCATAAGATAAATGTAAGTCGTCTTCCGCTGACTTGAATCCCAACACCTTGAATCGACGTTCTTCTTCAAGGTATACTCCGAGTCCTGGTTAATAGAAAGGGTTTCCTTTGAATAAACGAGGGAAGCATTGATTAAAAACTGGAGTAACTAGATAAGATTTAAAATGTTGACCGAGAACATCCTATGTAGAAGAATCCTAAAGAACATCGAGGAATCGGAAAGCTCGCCATTTTCTTCCAATCTTTTGAATTTGTTGAAGCGAGCGACCTGCGACTTAGCACGATAGTTGACAATGCTTCAATGGATGCCATTGATTTCGAGAGAGAAAGAAATCCGTTCAGAATTTGAAAAGTTTGGAGATGAAGGCGAGAAAATTTGTGAAAGGGGTGAAGGTACAAATTGGGAAGACAAAGATGAAAAGGAGAGGAAGAACAGTAAGAGTATTAAAACTTTCATACAGTGATCAGTTGAATGAAAATCGATTACTTGAATGTCAATTTTGATTTGCCTTGCTGGAAAATCTAATGTGGATGCTGGTTGTTTAACGTGACTTCACTATTGCTGATGTCACAGGTTAGTCGATTACAAATGATCACACCCTTGCGCGGCCTTAGGATTATTGATCCCAAGTCAGCCTTACGAACGCTTAGCTCACAAGAACATAGTATGAGAGTGAAACATGAGTATATTGCCTGTGAACGAGAGAGTGTGTACAGTTGAAGGGGGAGGGTCCCTTATTTATACATGGGCATGAAAATGAAGCAAATACATTATCGTGAGAAAAATGGCGCCTTTTTTACCATGATCGTCTTGAGGCGGCTCGCCGCGGTTGTTTGTGCCGTTGCGGCGTGTGACGTCGTCATCCGAAGCTTTGCGGAGGTGTTTTCGAGCTCACATTGTTCCGTAGCCGGAGGAGGTGGACGGAGAACGGGATACTCTCTCTCTCTCTCTCCGCACCCCCGTGAAGTTCAGAGCCGAAGAGCTAGTGGAAGACCAAGCACCACCCGGACCATCGCTGCGATTCTCTCGTTGATGACTCCACGAAGGGCAAACATCGTAATTAATCTCAACCCGATGCCTAAACATATTTATTCGAAATTCATTTCCTTTGAGCTTTGACTAACACAATATGATTCTTAAATTTTTAATTTATTTAATATAGTTCATGAACTTTAACTTAATCTTCAATACGATCTCTAAACTTTTGACACGTGTTCAATATAGTCTATGAATTGTATACAAATATTCTAAAGACAACATTACATATTTGGTTAAAGTTCAGAGACTATATCGAACGAATTAAAATTTCATAAGCCACATTTAAGAATTGTTTGTATTGTTGTCCCTCCTTCACTAATAATTAAGTGTTAGATGTTTGTCTATATAAAGCAGTGCTTGTAATGCAATAAACCCCTGGTAAAGACTATCTTTTAATTGTTTCTTTCTTTTGGAAGATTTGTTGGAAGCATGGAAAAATATTTTCCAGGCACAACTCGGAGCATGTAGACATAATCCTGAATTCCATATAATTGATAGAACAAGGGGGGGAAAACTGAATGGTAATGGGTTTGTTTTGAACTCTTGTAGCAAAAGGACCTCTATTTCAAATTTGCCCTCTCTACACTTGTCACCACATGTGCATCTTCCGAGTCAGATTCATCTTGCATCTGTTTGCTATATATGTGTTGACGACAAGTATAGATTTTAATGGAATATTGGAAGCAATGTTTCTGAAAGGTAAATTTAGATTAAGGGTATAAATTTACATTTTCTAATGGGACAAAAATTAGTATCATGGTACCAATTTGAATTTTTTTTCCTTGCGGGATGAAAAATTAATTTTAAGTATATATGTTGCATCCGCATGGTACTAATCTGAAAATTTTAACCGTTTTAATGTCTGCACAAAACAAGAATAACGCAAAAGATAGGACACCTATTCTACATGACACGTGTCGAAAAGATAATGTTATTACACCAAGAATTCCGTAATCCGTCTAGATAGTATACGTGGATTTTCGAACCACCGCATTAGTTTTCCATTAGAAAAAAACGTCTACGTGACAAATTTTTTTCCTCTTACCTTTTCTATTCATGTGGTGCCACGTCAGAAAATAATTGGCAATTAAACAAAATTAACATTGCGGGAAATATCCTTACCGAAAAAAAGAAAACATTGCCGGAAATAGATAATATCATTAAGTTGACATCATTCGCAAGTATAGAGTAACGAGAAAAATAAATGCAAAGATTAAGTTAAAAAGGCAAAGACTTAAATCCCGTTTGTTTCATAAAAAATGTAAAAATGATTATTTATATCACTCGATATGATTAATTAGTAAAAAAATATAATTACAACAATAATTTATGTTTAATTTTTTTGTGAACAATGAAAATTTTTGCATTCGTTTATTTTTATAAACTATATAAGAGATGATTTTTAGAAAATATTTTCTAAATCATTTATTTTTTACAAAAACACATCTAATATCATATTTTCTTTTTTTTTTCTATAGGAAAAAGGTTACTTAAGAGAATTTTGAATATCAGAATATGATTTTCTTATTTTTCTCATTGATTGTCCTAGACATTAGCCAGAAAAAATATCCGTATCATATGAAGGCAAAAAGATACTCCAAGTAAGGATTAAATTGATAAAATAAAAAAGAAACATACATGCGCGTGTATGCCGCACACACACGATATTAATGTGTAAATTGAGTCATAAACTTTTTTATATTTTACCAATTAAATCCATTCGGTCAATTTTGGTTGTAAATCGCTAATACAGATGTTAGCCTTTCTACATAACACAGCTAATATCGACGTTGACAATTCTTAATGATATTTTTTTATTTTTGACTTTTTATTTTATTTCCTTTTCTTTTTCCTTATTTTCCTTTTACTGTTAGGAGCCGACAAGGTCATTAGTTGCTAAGCAGGGGTTGCAGCCCTTGCTCATAGTTAGGTGAGGGTCGCATTCCCTTCCTTAGTGGCCAGCAAGAGCTCGTGGCCGTCTTCAATGCTTGGTGAGGGTGTACCCCCACCCAATGGCTGGCAAGGGCTCATTGCCCTCACATACAGCTAGTGAGCCCTCATCTAGTGGTCAACGAGTATCGTTGAACTTTCGGTTGAGGCTTGGCAACTCTTTTAGGCTCTTAACAATAAAAAAAAAAAAGTAAAAAAGCAAAGAAGGGAAATAAAAAAAAAAAAAGAGAGAAAAAAAATTCAAAGTAAGTTAAAAAATATTAAAATGTTATTAAAAAATTATTCACATAAGAGTGGGTCATGCCATGTAAGATAGGTGGCACCTATGTTAGGGATTTTTTATTACAATTGTTTAGATATACTTAATTGGAAAAACTAAAAAAATGTTTATAATTTAATTGTTACAATTAAAAGATTTAAAACTAAATTGATAAAAATGCAATAAGTCTAAAACTTGACAATTTTCCCTTTTCCTTTTTATTCTTCATTCCTTCTCCGCCTATGGTTGTCATCTTATTCCTCCATTAACGACATCAAATAAATTTAGCTAATATTTAAGATATATATAAGATGTAATGACAAATTCCTATCAAACAACACAAGTAAGGCATGAGTAAGTTCACTTTTTTACATACACAATATGATGGCCTTAATTCATTTTTAGAAAAAAGGATAAGTACACCAAAAGTCTTAAAAATTTGTTAAGAAAGTATAATTGTGGTGTAAAATTTATAAAAAGTGCAATTAAATCCCTTTGTTAATTTTGTCCAATTTAATTGTCGGAAAATGCTAATGTGACTTTTATTTATTTATTTATTTATTTATCTTTTCTACGCGTGGCGTTGACGTGAGTAAGACATGAAGGATAAAGCTAATTGAATCATTTTGACAAATTTAAAAACTTCATTATACTTTTTATAAGGTTAGAACTTAATTATACTTTTATTTTAAGATTTTCAATATAATTATCTCTATTCGCTTTCTTGTACCGGCAATACTTATCGGGAAGATATTTTGATCAATAGAGTTTCTTATGTCAAATCTTGCTAGTCACGCAACTAGAAATTAATCTAAATTAGAAAACTTAAAAAATTATTTAAACCATACAAAATATTAGAAGAATGAATTCGCACTCAATTTATACCTTTTATATATCCCATTTGCAGAAAAAAAAAAAAATCCATCGAAATCGTTTATCATCAGCCTTCCCGAGAAGAGCGCTGCTCCGCCGGCAGGACCAACCAATCCAAGCTCGACCCAAGAAACTCGCTGTCGAAGCCATGAGCCGACCAAGAAGAAGTTGACGGCGGCGAAACGAGAAACCTCGGACTCGAATTCTTCCGCAGACAGCGTCGGATCCTCGTTTCTTGAAATGGGTTTGCAGGAAATCGTCGAGGTCGGCCGGAAAATCTCCGTCATGGTCCGAGTCCAAGGCCCCGTGAGTCTCCCTCTCTCTTTGCTCTGTTCTTGCCCTGCGAATCTCTCTACCGGTGCCCGTTTCGTTTCGGTTTTTGGGCACCCGTGATTGATTTGATGTGAGTTGGGAGCTGCTTCTTACGTGGTGCAATCTGCTCGTTCGGTTTCTAGGACCCCAAGGGCCTGAAGATGCGGAACCATGCTTTCCATCAATACCAGTGAGTGAATTTTTGAGCTTTTTGTGGGTTTTCTTGTTCTTGGGTCTCTCAATTTGTAGTTCAGTTCGTGTAGTCATGGCATAAGAGAGTTTGATATGAGTCTATATGTGCATAGGTCTGGGATAACTACCCTGTCAGCTTCGGGTATGTTGGTGCCGGGCGGTCTTTACGACGTTGGATTGGCGAGTCGAGTTCGGGGCGATGATAATTGGAGTGGAGCGGTGGTCGTCACGGTCGCGTCAGTGGTCGAGCCTTTCCTATCATTGCGGCACAGGGAGAACAATTCGAAGGTTGAGAATATCATGTAGGGTGCGTTTGGTTCTGGAGAGAAGTTTTAGTTATTGACTTAACTGTGTTAAGTTCTCCATTTTCCGTTTTACTTGTTTTACATTCAATGGACTGTGTATTTGTCATAAAAAGTCGCTTTTGTTGTTATTGCATTTGTATTTAACATGAGAATCCTCAGGGATTATCCTGTTTTCCGATTTCAATTGAAACATTTGCAAAATTGCTTTTTTGGTTTCCAGTTTCAAGATAATTCTATTTTGAGCCTTGAGAGAATTTGATCAAGCAAACTGGTAGCAGAACATGTTTTATGAGCAGTTTTCTGAAAGCAGAAACATTCTCTGCAACCAAGCACACCCATTTCTGTCCTAACAGTCGTTTAGTTTCACTTTGGATGACTTCTCAAACCTAAACCTTTTTCTCTACTGCAGGGCCAGCCTGAGTTGATTTCTGGTGCTCAAATTGACATTTTGGTGGAGGTCGTGCTAGAAAATTTTTCATGTTTCTTCAGTAGATTTCATTATGTTTCCCTGAAATTGATGCTTGGTCCTGAATTTGTTGATGTCTAACTAATTGAAGAAAACCACGAGGGCAGAGGACACGGAAGGACTGGATAGAGAAGACCCTTGTTGGCTAAGCGCCCAGCTTTTAACATTGGTAGGCACCTAATCTACTAATGTTCTTAATTGGAAACAGAATAAACTTGCTGGGAAGTAATTTTCTGTGTTGTCAAGAATCTAATGAAAGCTTGAAATGAGAGCTCTGACCTTTTATATAACAATTTATGCTACTCGTACTGAATCGAAAGTTCCTTGCTTTGAATTTATATGGACTGTTGGGGAAACGAATTTTGATTATGAAGAAAATTGTAGACAACCGGAGAATTTTGCCTTTCACTTCATCAAGGTTACTCTTTTGGTCATGTTGATGTGTTCGGTCACTTTCAATGGGTGATCTCTATCATTTCTGTTATAGCCTGCCTTGATTGGTTTACTATTTGTTATCACGTATCGACAAGCATGATAGAGGCATAATCTGCTAATGTGCAGGTTGATGTACCTGGTTCCTCCCTTGCATTGAAGTCGCTAGTTGAAGCTTCCTCTGGCTTGCTGGGTCATGGTTGGGAGATTGGTTGGTCTCTAGCATCTAACGACAGCAGTGCACAAAACTTTACCGGGATTCAGGTACTTTCTTCCTGAAGAATCTTGTTTTCCATTTCTTGCTAGTTGGAATTACAGATTAGATGTTTATTATATTGAAAACAGTGTATGCTAGGATTAAGTACTTACCATTATAAAAAAGCTTGAGCTGATGAGTGCTTCTGGAGGCACAATTTTATTTCTTGCATATTAGGACATCCATAGCCACAGCAGTCAGCATTTTCACCTTGTTGAGCACATGAGGTGTCTATATGGCATGTGCCACAAGCTTATGTATTAGATGCCTCATCTCCGACTTAATTTCATCTGACGTGTGCCACAAGGCAGGATACTCCCCTTGATGCCATCAATGTACACTTAAAGATGACATTTTTCTTTGGCAATGTGTCAATTGATTTTGAACTTGTTTGGCATTGTCTAAGATGTGCTTTGATGAAGTCTTCGACATTTGGAAACTATGAAATGTGAACATATGTGAACTTCTTCTCAAAGAGATGTGACTATGGCTGACTGTTACTTTCAAGAGATTTTTGTGAGGTCTTCTTTTGGAACCTATGCTAAATTGTTGCATTCTCTGAGAGTTCTCAGGCTGTGATAGTACTTGTGCTGATTTCTAAAATCAGGTCATTGTAAAATCAGCATAATTGGATGCTTAAAAACTATGGAAACAATTGAAAGTCAGTTACTTTGCCTTTTCCTGTTCCTTAGGCAAAAAGAGAAGGAGAGCAAGACTTCTATTTTCTGATGGTTCTGTCATTTGAGGTGGTATTTGAGCAGACATGTGGTTTGTGATAGTTGTTTCATGGGCATTAGAGAGAAATTAAGTGAGATCATGTATCATAAACCATGGTTTGTGATAGTTGTATCATGGGCATTAGAGAGAAATTAAGTGAGATCATGTATCATAGACCATCATTTTCATATCCAGAGTATAACCTAATTTTCATGTCAAAGTTATATAAATTCTACAAATTTGACATTTAGCTATACCTATCTGATTGAGATTGAAAACACCTTTAATACAGAGCCAAAGGCCTATGGCACTTGAGGAATCAGCCAATCCAAGTCATATGGGCAAGTCACTCACTAAATTTGCTGTACTTGGAGTTCCCCTATTCTCCAAGGTGAGTTTTTATTAGCATGCTGCTCTCAGATCTTTCATGGAATGGTATGAGCTTCAACCCATTGTTCTTCTGACCTTCCTATTAACAGCACTATAAAAGTGACAATAATGTATGTTTTCATGTTACTAGAACTGGCCAAACATAGCTGTATCGCCTTCAATTAAGAGAGGGGATTTTCTTTTAGCAGCAGGTTCTCCGTTTGGTATCCTTTCACCTGTTCACTTCATTAACAGGTGATATTTCTAGAATGATTCCCTTATCTCACATGATGTTTGTTTATCCACCTGGAGAATGTTTGTTTGGGTCTTTACCACGATTTGTGATGATGCTAGTCATCACATGAATACTGTATCAATTCACTGTTGTTGTTTTATTTGTAGTGAATCAAGGCCTTGAAATCTCTGAGAAGGCAGTTTCTCTTCTAACATCACATACTTTTTAACTTTGATCTTCGTTATCTACCTTATAAAGTTACGTGGCCTTTATTTGGTGCATGTGGAGCTTATGAGATATTGACATGTAATTTGTACAAGTACATGGTTAACGTATCCATTCTTGTATCAAATTAGGTAATTGAGCATGATGTTGTGTTAATTCAGGGATACATATAATTGATAGATTAAAGGTAATACAGCATGATATTGTGACAATTCAGCGATACGTATAATTGATAGTTTAATCCTTCTACCTTGGCAAGGAGAGCTTATCATATCTTTAAGATTTGTATAGACTTAATAATACAGATGTTGGAATTCTTTCCTTCGTTTAGTCTATTCTATGTATGGCAGTCCAGACTGCATTGATATCTGCATATTGGAAGTGGTAATCTGAACTTTCGAAATCTCTACTGCTTAATTTGACTCCTATAATTCTTTGTAGTTGCGTTATTTGTAGATCTTATCTTTAGTTTTTTGTGCAGTATCTCAGTGGGAACCATTGCCAACATCTATCCACCTGGTTCACCCAACAGATCGTTGCTGATGGCTGACATACGGTGTCTTCCTGGTGCGAGCATTTCTCTAGTTTGATTAAACATTATTATTCATTCTCGTCAGACTCAGACACCACTATGATTACATTTTTGTCAGGCATGGAAGGTGGTCCTGTTCTTGACAAGAACGCGGATCTAATTGGTATTCTCATAAGACCATTAAGGCAAAAAGCTAGTGGTGCGGAAGTTCAGGTAAATTAATAAAATATATGTTCATTCCTCTATTTCAATTCCTGAACAGTCTCACAGTTGATGCATCATGCAAAATACTAGCCTTGTTAACAGCTTTTGGTTCCATGGGAAGCTATTGCAACTGCTTGCACTGATGTGCTTCCAGAGGAGCCTAAGAAGGCTGGATTGGGGAATGGTCATAACCTGGGAAATCCAAACAATCGGGGGAAGGCCTTTATCAATAACAGTGACCTGAATGGCCCTGTTAATTCCATTGTCAAGAATCCTTCTTGTCCTTCCTCAGTCACGCTCGAGAAAGCAATGGCTTCTGTTTGTCTTGTAACGGTTAACGATGCTGCGTGGGCTTCTGGCGTTTTGCTGAATAGTGAAGGTCTCATAATGACGAATGCTCACTTGTTGGAACCGTGGAGGTTTGGGAAGGCCTCTGTTAGTAGTATAGAGAATGGAATAAAATCAGGTTATCCTAGGCCAAGTGGTGGTAATAAAAAGCAGGAGAGTGAAGATATGGGGCCTAGTACTTCAGGATTTGGAGAGTGTGTTACAGAAGATAAATTTGTAAAGTACAGCTCAAGTTCACTTTACAGTGGTCATAAGAATATACGCGTCCGCCTGGATCGTACTAGACCTTGGATTTGGTGTGATGCTAAAGTAGTGTATATTAGTAAAGGGCCTCTAGATGTTGCCCTATTACAGCTCGTCCATGCTCCAGATCGGCTCTCCCCTGTTACTATGGACTTTGCATCCCCGCCTTTAGGATCAAAGGCATATGTTATTGGACATGGTTTATTCGGACCAAGATGTGGTACGTACATTTTCTCAGTTATCTCTTCTGGTCCTGTGTTTTAAAAGTTCATTAGTAACTGACTTGGTTTTTGGGGATGTTGGAACTTGGAAGGCATCTTGTGTATGGTATCTCTTCTTGTTGTCCATGCTCTCATTAAATGACCCCTCTGATAGGCCTGTCATTAGTATTATATCAATCTGTGAATGATTTCTTTGCTGTGGCTTTACAACTAAAGTTGGCTTCACTACCTGCCCTCCTGAAAAATGGTGATAATTGCCATTGTCGACTTCTAATTATTAGCAACTCGGATTCCTTTGGGCTGTATACTCATCAAAAAGTACCTAATAGATATTAATTTTCTTTCTCTGTAGAAGTTCCTCATCCTGCAAAGTTTTCTTGATCAAGTCACAGTCTGGAGTTCCAGATGTAGTGTGCTTAGATCAAATAAATGTTACATCATGCACATTTATTCATTTGAATCATGCTGTTCCAGGTTGCCTGTCTTCAAAAGCAGTAGATAAAGAAATGCAGAATCAGATTGCCTTAAATCTGATTGTTTATCATGGTTGTGTCTCTTTTTGAAATATATAGTTTTCTACCTTTTCCTTTTGATGCTGGATTGTTGTGCTTGATTCGAATATCTATATCAGGCTTGTTCCCATCTGTATCTGTTGGTGTGGTGGCAAAAGTAGTCAAAGCAAAGCAGTCATCCTTCTCTCTCTCAGTGATAAAGGAAGATGCAGGAGACATCCCAGCAATGCTTGAAACAACTGCTGCTGTTCATCCAGGTGCTAGTGGTGGTTTAGTTGTCAATTTCGACGGTTGTATGATCGGACTTATTACAAGGTATAGCAACAAAGAAATAATGATCATTCGATAGATTACTTTGAACTTTGGGACAATAGTTGTACATCCTGCTGCTCTATGTTGTTAACAGTGTAGTTCAATGATATATCCCCTTCAAATCCTTCATAGAAGTTTGGGTCTGGCAATATCTTAGAGCATGTGTGCATTAGGGTTGTTACTCTTAAAAGAAATTGCCATTCTGAAGACTGTAGACTTGATTTGGGACGTTAGTTTGATGATATTGCATGACCTAACAAGACTTATGTAAAGTTGTGATGTTACCCCAGCAGAGAAAGGGATTTTAAAATTCAAGATGCAAATCATTATTGAATTTGTGTGTGGTCAATTCCTCTTTTTTTTTTCTTTTCGTGTGCAAGCGTGCGGGCATGTGTGCCTGGGGTATGTGTGCGTGCAAGCGTGTGTTTTTACGTCATTTTCCGATGTGAGGTCTGCTAGGTCTGTTAGTTATGCTATTGGACCTTTGAATGCTGAGTAGTAATACTTAATGAGACAAATGTTGTTGTAGCAACGCGAGGCACGGTGGAGGCACAGTCATACCACACTTGAACTTCAGCATTCCTTGTGCGGCTTTGGCTTCAATTTTCAAGTTTTCAGAAGGTAACTTTGCTTGATATTGTTGCTATAACATGCCTCTTGCTGACACTCTTTGCAGTATAGCTTTAATACAGTAGCAGGAAGGAGAATTCTTGAAGTATAATTCACTTTATTATGATAATTTGTCAAGGAAAAGGCTCAAGCTGGTATAATAAGTAGGCTTGCATAAAAATTTGTTATTTGGACCTGTGTTAAAGCTCCTGGTGAAAGTCAAGTTTTTATTATTTTCCAAAGAATTTGATGCATATCTGACAGAAGGAAAATGCTTGTCATAATGTGACTTTCTCAACCTAACAGACATGCAGGATGCCACGGTCTTGCAAGATCTTGATCGGCCAAATGCAGAGATTTCTTCTATCTGGGCTTTGATGCCGTCACTAGCTCCCAAACCGCACCCTGCTTTGCCTCATTCAATACCGCAAATTAACACAAAAGAAGGGAAGGGCTCTCGGTTTGCCAAATTTATATCCGACACCGACATTTTCAAAAGCTCAACTGGAGATAGCAAACCAGGAAAATTTCCTTTTCAGAATATACGGAGTAAGTTGTGACATCCAGCAACATCTCAAGGTCACCAATCGCCATGGATGTGACGTTACCAAGAACTTTCAGGGTTAAGTTCTAGGAAGAGATTCAATGGTCCGAGGATGATGGTCCTCTCATTGAGAGCTGGAATATCTTGGCTTTTGATCTCGATCTCGGTATTGTGGATGTTCCAGTGTACTCAAAAAATGTTTTCCTCAGTGACTGTTACTTGCAGCATTACGAAAACGACTGTAATCACGGGCATTATCAGTGTCAGCTGAGTTTTGTAGTATATACTCTTTTGAGTTTCTTTCCTGCATTTTCCAGAGTGCAAAAATCAGATAATCGTCGCATTCTTGTTTTGTCGCGTGGTATAGGACCATCTTCATCCAAATGGTTCGTGGAGTCTTCGCTCCGTTCCTTTAGTTTACATCGTTTGGTCTTGCAGTTGGGATATGCTCTTTGCTCATTTCAGAAGCTGTAGACTGATATGCTCTTCGTTTCTCCCTTCGAACTTTTGTTTCATGGCGAAAAATTGAAGTTGGCACTGCTGATCGAAGGTACACATATACTCTGTAGATCACCTGCTTGAGTAGCTTTCTAGAACAAGCACAAAATCGTTCTTGACCAACCTATCCAAATATGTTGATATCCGTAACTTTTGTCTAAGGAATTACATGGACGCTACCGATCAGAAGTGTACTTAAAACTGTCTTGCATCAACCATGCAAGTATCCGCGATCTGCGATTCTAATGATGCGATTAAATTTGCATAACGAAACAAAATAAATTGAAGTACCGACGGTACAATCACATCACTTTTCTAGATCTACTGACTAAATTTTCAATCAAGGATATATGGATTCATAGTGTACGGCTTGAATATAAGTTACTATACTGTAAAGAAGGGATTAATTTGTCTGATGCACATAGAAGGGACCACATCACCATTACTCTTTGAATTTTCGCGGCAATGTTCAAACCATGCCTGAACTTTTTTAACGGTCAGTTGAGTCCTTTACTGTAATTTTCTTTTTTCATTTTTTGGTTTCGTCTTGATCCTTGATATAGAAGTATGTCTAAAACGTTGGTGTGGAGCATCGTGTTTGGCTATTTGGATGCAAATGGTGAAGTGGAATAGAATAGGTGCTAAATATTGGGAGTGATTGGTTCCAAGATGAGCCGGTTCCCAATCCATATGCGATTATGAGATGGACGAGAGTTATTTTGAGTGATTGTCAATGATGGATAAGGTTAGGGGGGATGGATCTTGATGGATTAATGCAAAATGAGGGATAGAATATGATCATAACCAAGGTGTACCCCACTTACCGATGATTAAGCTTGGGATTGACAAAGTTTACCACTAAGGCTTATAGAAATTACCAACCAAGGATATAGGATTTTAGGATTAAAGAAACTCACTACCAAGGCCTACAAGAAAACTTCTAGCCAAGGATATAGTGTTTTTTTGGCTCTCTATCGAAGAGTAACCCATCTTCCAAGGATACGGAAACCATGAGTAATCCACTCTCTAAAGATATTCATTTATATAGAGGAAAATCTCAAATATTCGTATACTCAAAATTCACCATCTTATTGTTGAGAATTTGCCTCATTATATAGAGGGATTATTACATAGGAAATTGATTAAACATTGAAGAGAAGAAGCTAATTAATTAAAGAGATAGAAACTAGAAAAACACAATAAAAACCTAGGAACTAAAAATACATTACTTGAACTTTGATTCTTAATTAAGACTCTTAAAATTAGGACTAATGACACTTGATTAAATGCAAATAATTAAACTAGACTTTAAATCAGCCCGTTTCCTTGAGTAGTCAGACGGGCATCTTCAAAGATCACCAAACAACAAAGAAAATAGTTCACAATAGCCTTTGGTTGCTACGTAGTCAATTAGTTGTCGTGGAATTGATAACAATCTCATAAATTGATATCAACAATCATGAAATCGACAACTTGTCCTTATCAACTTTCTTGCATAATCGACATATTCAACTTGAATTGATTAACATAGCCTGATGCTCTCGTGCCACGAACCAAATCGATTGGTCTAGTTTGATTTCAGGTTTGGTTCTAGAATCAATGATTTTTTTAATTTTGTTTTTGGTTCCTTTTATTCCTGCAAGTGGGTTAACATTAAAAAAATGATTTACTAATTAGGGTTTGCTTCAAACTTAAAAAAATAAAAAATCTTGAGTTGTTCAATTATTCTGGTTCCAAATATTTGGAATTTGGAATTGGACTGAACCCTCCTCCTCTCGAAGAACCACTCAAAACTGGCCAGTTCGATTTGGTTCCTAGATTGGTCCGGGATCAATGCACAATCCTATCAAAGATTATCATGAGGGAATAAAACCCAAAGTTTGAGGACTCAATTGAAAAAAACTGGTAAGTTAACGGACCAAAGATTTAAGTGAAAATAATAACACCGCCGTGCAAGAACAAGATTCTCTCTCTCCTGCGCTGCAACTTTCGTCCTACTCCACTCTCTCTCTCTCTTCCCGCACTGCACGATCCCACCAAAGGTAGAGAGAGAGAGAGAGAGAGAGAGAAGAGAGAAGAGAGAGAGAGAGATGGAGATGGAGATGGAGATGAGGGTAGCTCGAAAGCTGTAATCTTGTGCAAGGGGGAGAGAGAGAGAGAGGGAGGGAGGGAGGGAGAGATATGGCGGCGAGCTCAGGCTACAAGGAGTATGTCGCCGGCTTGGTCGCCGGAGTCGCCACCGTGATCACCGGCCACCCCTTCGACACCGTCAAGGTAAATTCCGCCTCCCCACTTACACTCTGCTGCACGTTTGCTTCCATGGGGGGTGGTACCCATGAATCGAAATCCGAGGAATTAGATGTTGTCAATCTCATTGCTGGCTGAATTCGCTCGGAATGGAGGGAAAGTGAAGCCAATTGGCCCTTCTGTTGTCAAATTTTAAAGCTTTCTTGATGATGGCTAATTAAAATGCTGCAGAAATGGTCTTGGAACTTAGTAGCTTGATCTGAGCTTGCTTGAGAGTTGAAAGGTCACTCGTTGGAGTCACTTATGGTTCCAGCAGAGGCAATGTTTTGGAGTTTTGATCACTTTTGATGGTGGAGTTGGCATTGCAAGTTGGCGAGACCAGCGGAATGAAAAAGCTGTGGAAGTGCATTATGTCTGCATTTTTTAGTGCGCGAGTAGGGCATTCCTTGATTGCTTGGATTAGTTGGTGGCTAAGGGTTGTTGGAATGAAATTTTAGTGAGTCTTAGTTTCGTGCAATTCCATATTTTTGGTTAGTCTGTGTGTCTTTGTATTTTGTTTTAGGGATGGATGGATTGAAGCTTGTCAAATTGATTAATTGAAAATATTTTTTAAATGATGACATTGTGCTCAAATGCATAGCTTCATTCCCTTATATGAAAAATTGCTTTGTGCTCCCTTGGTTTATGGCTTTGGTAGGGTCCTAGTAGTGCTTGTTCCAGAATGTTTAAGTGATTTGTTTAGAAGAGAGGCATTTTCAAGTATTTGGGTGTTTGTTTTGGGGTTGGGGGGGGGGGGGGGGGGTGGCTAAATTTGGCTGTTTAAGCACCAAAGTGTGTTTGGGAGATTTTAACACTATGATAGTTTTCATAAATAAAAGAAAAAACAATGGAAACTGTTGAAGTATTGTTCCACATCGCTCGACAATGGGTCCTCCTCTTTATTTTTATGTGGTCGCCCACTATTTATTGGCTTAAGCTTTTGGGTTGGACTTTCTGATATGGTATTAGAGCTAGTTCTATCTCTTTCGCAAATGTGCTTGATCAAAATTCCACATGAATGTGTGAAGTTGAAATTCCACATGTGGTTTCCCTCCACTTATCAACTTAAGTTTTTGGGTTGGACTTTCTAATAGAAATTGTCCTTATCTAGTTGTTTATATTAGGAATCGGGGTAATTGTCTAATTGCATTTGATTATTTTCAATTTTTGGAGAAACGAAAAAACAAAAGCAACTGAGAATTGTTAGCTTTTCTTTTTTACAACTACAGGAACTCTTATTTCAAAGTGATAGTTATCAAAATCATAAATCAGTTTGCCTGCAGGTTTAGACCCTGTTTTCTGTTCTAAAAATAGAAAATTTATTCAAGCGCATTTATGCTGATGCCATTATGTTTCTTGTCTAGTGATATGCAGCATTTTGAAGCTTGAGTTAAGGACATAGCGTTCATTGCTTTGTCATTATCTCCTTTTTCATTGGTAGTGTTCTAGTTATCAAACTGCCTTACTGGCTCAAAGAATAATAATGCTGATGTCTGCTCAATGCTTACCATCAATGACTGCAGGACATAGGAATAGTAGTTCTCATGAATACACAATCTTTTCAGTATAGCTTGTCAATCCATCTGCTTTTTGGCACAAGAAAGAATTAGCCAGACATCTACACTGTGTTATCTATCATATTCTATTATATTTCTCATTTATCTTTTCCTGTATATATCTTGGAAGATTTATCATATAGTAATGTTTCCAGCCACATAATGTGGGCAAGTTGTAACGCAGCTAATATTATGCTTCACTATAAGTCAAAGGGTGTATATTTGAAAACACAACTGTTTGTGAACACTAAGCTGGATCAAATTAATGGCTTAGATGCAATGCCGATAAAAATAATTTGGATAATTTGTTCTATTAGTCTCTTGCTTACATGCAAGCTTCTTCTTCATCTCTAATTTCAGGTGAAGCTTCAAAAACACAACACTGAAGTTGGTGGAATCAAGTATAGAAATGGTTTACACTGTGCTGGACGAGTCCTACAAACTGAAGGAGTATGTATCTTAAACTTGGCCTTAGATCCATTTAAGTGCTCTATATTGTAAATTGTGGCTGTTAAATTATCATGGGTTAATTTATCACAGTATATGCTCACCATTGCATTGTGGTTCTAGATACAAAAGGCTATATGGGTTTGGCTTACCTTAGGCATAGCACAAAATTAAGAAAGAGGACAATATCACTCAGCTTTTCTTTTTTGAATTCCATTGTGCTCCCTGAGTTGATGACACATGATGGTGAAAGCTGCTCCTACTCTTTTGGTTGTCTGCAATCTCCAAGGAATATACTTATAGTTGCGAGAGGGCAAAACAAAATGAAAATGTTTTGTGCAATGTGTAATGGATTAAAATAAAGATAAGGTAAGACCCGAAATTTGGGTCATCTCTGCTATATACTAATTTAGACTGATGATGACTGCAGTACTTCTACCCGTACTTCAAATCTGTCTTTTTTCTAAGATTCCTATGAAATAAGGTGTTTTTCTAAGAGAATTTTGGAAAAATCTTTTGCAGGTTAGAGGTTTGTATAGAGGAGCTACTTCATCCTTTGTTGGAATGGCCTTTGAGAGTTCACTTCTTTTTGGAATTTATTCACAAACAAAACAGTCTTTGCAGGCATGTGAGAAAATAAGTGAGCAGCTTCTATGGCATAGCCATTCATTTGCTGGGAAATTGTTCACATGTAATGCCTTTTGGATGTGTTTATAGCTTGTATTTACTTTCCATCTTTTTTTTTCTTTTGATAAAGAGGGGCTTGCAAACTGATTTGCCTCAACCCAAAGTTATCATTCCTGCCGCGGCGTATGGTGGAGCAATCATCAGTTTTGTATTGTGTCCTTCTGAGCTAGTGAAGGTAACTTGACTTGGATTATTTAGGCAGGACACAGATTCTGCCCTGTTATTTCAGTTGTCTCTGATACTTTTCTCTACTTTGACATTGCATCTTCAGTGTAGGATGCAAGTTCAAGGCACTGATTCGGCTGTTCCGAAATCCAGTAGATACAGTGGTCCTCTAGATTGTGCCATCAAAACTGTAAAAGCTGAAGGGGTGAGAGCATGTGTGGTTTAATTGATATATCAATCAGAATTGTATTCATCGAGTAATGGGAAAGTTTTCAGGTTACAGGAATTTTTCGTGGAGGCTTTACCACATTGTTGAGGGAATCGATAGGAAATGCCTTCTTCTTTAGCACTTATGAGTATGTTCGTCATTACATGCACTTGCAATTGCATCAGAACTCTGATTCATCTCAGCACAGACATCTCGTTGATATTGGTATTGGGATTGTGACTGGTGGTCTTGGTGGTGTAGCTGTAAGTCACCTTTTGGAAAAATTAGGATTTTTCTTGAGCATTCTTTTATTGGCATATATATATATATATATATATATCGGCATTTATTAGTGGTGCCACTACTCACTTTCTCTGTACTTTCGACAGTTTTGGTCTGCTGTTTTGCCCTTGGATGTGGCAAAAACGATAATTCAGACTGCCCCTGATAGAGATGCTCCAAGAAATCCTTTCAGAGTCTTAAGCTCAGTAAGTTATCATAATCGTATTCATTTAGCTGCTTGTCAATATCATGTCAAGACGCTATCTGGAATTTCTTCATTTAAGTTACATTTCTATTGTTTTTTCTTTTTCTTTTTTTGGCTGTAGATTTATAAGAGAGCAGGACTTGGAGGGTGTTATGCAGGATTTGGTCCAACTATAGTTCGGGCATTTCCTGCTAATGCAGCTGCTATTGTCACCTGGGAACTGGCCATGAAAGTATTAGGTATTCGGCACGACTGAGGGTATCCATTCATTGGGTGGAAATTTTCAAATGCTTATGTTACTGCTACTGATTGCAAAAGCATGGGAGGTTCTTTGACAATAATGCATTATTTGGAGAGTGGCCTTTCCTTTTTCTTTCGATTCTATGGCCGATGACTTTGGTTTCCAACCTTTTCAAACTAACTATTTAGTTCAGTGGATGTGTGTTATGCCGGTATCTTGATTCTGAGATTGTAGGGTGTAAGTCAAGTCAATCTGTATATTACTTCACAAGATCAGAATTGATCAGGAAAAGTGATATAAGGCTCCCTTCATTTCTTACTGATGGAATGGCTTTACGACCCGATTGACTTACCTGGAGGGTTCAGCACTCAGGATTTCGCAGGCTAAGTTTGCTCAATTTTTTATTTTTTATTTTCCTATGAGGATTCTATAGATGGAGGCCATGAAATTAAGGAAACTTCGGCACTTGGTAGAGGAGCATCGCGACATCGCGGGTGGAGGGCATTGATGGGCAAGATTGCTCTTGGACGAGCCTCCATCGTCGGTGATGCATTGCAGCCACAACCCTCGACTTGGAGATGTGGAGATTTCTTTGCCGCGAAAATCATTACTCATTGGATAAAAGATGCAATAGTTTCCAGGACGAAAGCATTATCCAAGCAAAAGTAATCCTGGCAAGATTGAGGATTCAACGACAACAGTTGTATTAGAAAGCACTTGCTGAACCTATGCTAACAATCATCGGACCCCTATGACAAAGATCGTTTCAAAAAATTCGGTGACACCAAATTTAAAAAGGGCTGTTCTTGCTTATTGTTAGAAGAGGCAGGCGAGTTTGACAGCGGATGCCGGTCCGAACGAATGTTGCGTGGCCAGTGTAATAGATGCACGGGCTAAGTAGCGACGATAGCTTCGAAGATGGATTCCCGTCTTCTTATCTCCGATCCCGTGACATGGCGCAAGAAGATTTGGTTCCTCTCGGTCCTGAAACAGAAATGAGGAGAAGCTCTAGATGGCCAATGAACCCAGGAAGGAAGAGCAGCTAACCGCGAAGCATGTTTGAATATTTCACCTAAAAAGCTTTGACATTACAGAAAATCCCTCATCTCAAAACGTTTGATTTGAGGTGTTCTTTTGTTTCTTTCCTTCCCGTGTGAGCTGATCATGTTCCTAGCCCTCTCACCTAGCGTAGGGTACTCAATGGCCGGCATGAACATCACCTTATCCCGTCCAAAAAGATCGATTCTGACAAAATGTCTCTTCGCTAGTCTAATCCATCCATCAAGCCCACCTCTAATCAATGTCTCTTCAGACGACCAAAACTTGTCGTCCGTCAGTCCGACAACAGTTTGCTTTCCGTAAAAATTCCTCATAATTACGTTAATGACGAGCGTGTTTCTATCATCCCGTGCTATAAAAAATGAGAAAGAAAGGTTTTTCATGGTCGATAAATTTCTACATACATTGATGTATTAAATATAGTCGGTAAAACAATGTGACTGGCCAATTATCTCTCCTGCATTTTGTTTTTTTTTTTTTTTTTTTTTGGGGCCACATGCTAACTTAGTTTATCAATTCGTATATGAACCCAAGTATATTTAGATTGTTTGTCTATTACCAACTTTTTTTAGTAGCTTGTTAACTTTTGTTTTTATCGACATTTTAAATTTACCAACTATTAATTGAAATTACCAACATTATATTTGAGTGATTTATTGACATTTTGATTATTAAGTATAAATTTTAGGTTACTTACTTTTATTTGAGTAGTTTATTTATTTATTTATTTTATCGAATGTTTATTTGGTTATATGTAAATTGCAAAGTTTTCTAGTAATCAACTAATTGTTATTTTCAGACTTACCTATTTTTGAATTTACAACTCTTATATATCAAATTACTGACCTTAGTATCAATGAAATATCAATTTATTTTCTAGTTAAATTGGCAGCGAACATTTGGTTACTAAACCAAACATTTGGTTACCAACTCTTATCATAGTGATTACTCTTATCATAGTGATTACTAGCAAATATTTGTTTGTTTTTTTTTGTTTTTTTTTGTTTTTTTTGTAAGAGTAAGCATACTAGCATATATTTGTTTGCCATTCATAAACTCCAACTTCCTAAATAACTTACCAATTTCTTTTTTGATCAAGGAAAGTTTAGGAAGAGGGGCGGTTACCTCAAGTCAAGGCTAGGGCATGCCATAGGCCTAGAAGGTGGATTTACAGATCTCCTAACAAAGGGAATTGCTGGGAGCGGAATTGGAATTTAGTCATGGTGTGCAGAGTATTCAAATTTTTATTGACATTTTAAATGTACCAGATATTAATTGAAATTACCAACACTAATTTGAGTGAATTATTGACTTTTTGAATATCAAGTATAAATTTTAGGTTACTTATATTTGAATTAGTTATCCACGTTTATTTTGGTTATAAATAGTAAATTGCAAACCTTTATGGTAATTTACTAATTGTAATTTTCAGACTTACCAACCTTAATTTCAATGAGTTATCATATTTTTTTTTCCAGTTAAATTAGCAACGAACATTACATTACTGTCTCTTATCATAGTGCTTACTAGCGTATATTTGCTTGCTATATATAAATTCCATCTTTTCAAATAACTTCTTATTTTTATCTGCATCACATATCAATGTTTTAAATTAGCTAATTCTTTTATGTCAATTACCAATTTTAATTAATGTGAATTACCAACTTTTTTTTGATTAAGTTAGCATTTTTATTTGAGTTACTTACTAATATTTATTTAATTGTTTGTGACTTACCACCGCATTTTCTATAATTTACTAAGTTTTATTCATGTAACGGACAAACATGTTAAATTTATAAGCTCTTATATCAAATTCACAACTTTTAATTAATTGACTTACAAACTCTTCTCCGATAAAGTTACCAACCAGTAGCATTTTTTTTTTTTTGTGCGTGTATAAATTACCCTCTTTGTAGAGCATATCTAAATAAACTTTTATTGTTTGCTTTTTTCTTGATCTAAATTTTGTGAAAGATGCACTTTGAACTTTTTTAACCAAAAACACTCAAAACATGTAAAACATATAATTTTTTACATGTAGTCGTTGATTCACATAGAATGGTTTTTTTAAATGTTTTTGAAATTTAATTATAATATCTTAAGTTTGGGGGAAACCAAAAAACTACTCTTTACTTTTACTTTATCCTGACAAAAAAGCTCATAATAAGTCACTAATTGTGCATAACTTACCAATGTTATAAATTTGCTAACCTTATATTAAATTACCCATCTTAATTTTATGATTACCAACTGTTATTTGAGTTACTTATCATTGTTTGAATATTACCAACTTTTGAAACGACATAGTAACTTCTAATGGTGTACCTTACAAACATTATATTAACTCTTATATGACATTAATGCCTTAATTTAAGTAACTTACCAATTTCTCTCAAATTAAATTGCTAACTATTACATTACCAACTAATTTGGTTTGGGTTATGTACCAATATCTACATGGTTGTTTGCAAATTACCAGCTTTTCAAATAACTTACTAACTTTTATTTGCATAACTTACAAACTTCGTAGATTTACCAAGTCTTGTTAATTTAGCAGTGGATTTTATGTTACTCACTCTTGTTTGAGTTACTTTAAAACATTCATTAGGTTGTTTAATTACCCACTTTTATCATAATTTACTAAGTTTTATTTGTATAACTTACCAACAATTTAAATTTACCAACTCTTATATCAAATTACCAAACTTAATTTAAGTGACTTGTGAGTTTTTTATTTTATTTTATTAAGTTACTAACTAGGGCATTCCAACCTTTATATGAGTTATTACAAATGTTTGCTTTCTTTACCAAATTCCTAACCAGGATTAAAATGCCTAACGTAGATATTCACTAATGCGATAGGTTATAAAGCTAAACCAAGGGCAGAGGGAACACCATTGCTTATTTGATTGTTTGTAAATTACTTACGTTTCTAATAATCTACTAATTTTTGTTCGCATAACTGCCCAATAATTTAAATTTTTCTGACTCTGCTATCAAATTATCAACTTTAGCTTGAGTGACTAACTTCTTTTTCCTAATTAAGCTATCATTTAGTTTTAGGTTATCAACTTTTACATTAGTTCTTCAAAATGTAGATAAGTTTTGTGAATAAAGATTCATAAGATACATAAAATAAAGATGAAAGGCTATTATAAAAAGGTGCATAATTGTCAAAGAAATCAAACAAAAGTTGGCAAGATATTCAAATAAGAGTTGCTGACTTCACAGGGATGGAAAACTCAATCATATGTGATGTTGGTGAGTCACTCAAATAAACATAAGTAATAGCTTAATCAAATGTGATGTTCGTGAATCAATCAAATAAGTGTAGCAATATTTTAATAACACAGTTGTAACCGTGAAAATGTAGGTAACTTTCTCAACTAAAGGCTGCAGCCTCGATATGAAATTGTTTCCATTTGGTGATGCGCAGATTCGAGCCTGTTTCATATATGCTTAAATCCCACATCCATATTGATTCCTTGACCACTAAATTGACAACATGGTGTTGCAAGGAAACAAACAAGACCAATCAAAATCCAAGATCCATGGCTAGATTATTGTATGTTTTGCGCGGGATAAATCATACAGATACATGCTCTAGGGCTTCCGGAAAAATCACCTATATTATAAAGATCTACGTTTTATTAATCAAACGACTAAGAAATGCTAATTAAGCATTATCACATTATGTACCAGAGGAGAGACGCAGTTCCTTAAGCTGTCTACCTTGCTGTTACAGATGAAATAATAAGTAACAGGAGACAGTCGTTTTTCGTGCACATCCTTCAATTTTCTCTCTCATTCTCAACTTATCATGTCAAGTGCTTTCTCCGTACGATTCTGTAGCTTTCTTGACATTCAAGTGCGAAACTAGGGGCGGGAAATAAAAGACTGTGAAGATGAAGGGGTGGAATCACATCAAACAAACCAATCCACGATACTGCAAGTTTTCCAATAAATTTACCCAAAAAATGTTAACCTCTAGGAAAGCATTGAGAGCAATACCGAATATTTGCATGCTCGCAAACATAAAAAATTTAGAAAACTCTAGCAGGAAGCGGATCTACGTTGTTAGCTTGGAGTTACAATTGATGTTGATTTGAATAAAAACCATTTATTGTATCTTCGAACCCTAGTTTCATAGCAAATAATTGAGCTTTCTTATTAGTTTGATTAATAGATATCTCCGACCACCATTAAATTGGTGTGCCGTACATGTTTTTAGAGACAAAGGGATTGTCCAGGCTAATTATTTTCTTATCTGCCAATTACGATGCCTATTAAAATTTTAAAATGGTACCATAAGTGGAGTTAACCATAATGAGTTCATGAATAAGATGAAACCCTACAAAAAGAAGTTATTACTTCGGGGTCGTGAGATATCAAATATTCATCTTAAACCGTTTGCGAAAAGAATGCGGGAAGAGACAGCCAAAATGATACTTGAAGCATACTCTTTTGCAAAATCCAGTTTAAGAATATTGCTTAAACATCGTAGCATTCGGGGAGTCAAGGATTGACAGAAGAGAGAGAGCATGCTTAGAAACCACATAACTGAAATTTGGATCTTAATTCGATCCCAAACTCGGTTGTAAAAGGAAGCGTCTGATGCTTCATAAAAGTCTTGTTTCTTATTTTTCAGTTCGAGCCTTCTCCTGGATAATCACAGGAGCTTTTGCGCCGCCGCTCATTGTGCCCAGCCAGCCTCCTCCGGCAACTCCTTTTAGAATCATCGAACTCTGACAGCTCGTGGAACCTAGGACATGCAGCAGAAGCCTTTGTTAAGAAGGAATACCTATACAAATGTTGACAACTAGCAAGAGGAATACATTAAGCCAAGGAAATGGACATATTTTTTGGCCGGAGCTTTAACTCGCTTGAGAGCTAATAACTTATAAAGATCAATGCAATCCCAAACAAACTCACTCCATTTCCTCAAAACAGACGGTACAGAAAGTAGTCTGATGCGGCTTCTCCTTTGAAGAGTTGCGTGGTTCTTTCTTTCACCTTTATCTGTTTAGGCTAACCTATGAATGAAAGTTTCGCACAGGATAGGAGCAGAATATCATGAGATAAAAAGATCTTTCTAAAGACATTAGACTCGGAACAATTGTATACATCTAAGGTCCACCATGGAATTGAGTTCTGAAGTTTTCTCTTGACTTTGTTTCAATAGACAGTACTTTAGCCACGACCTATCCATTAGGTGCTAAATGGACAAGCATGGAGTAATCTTGTATTAATAAACACATTGAGGGCTTTGAAGTTTTCCATAAGACAATTATCCATGGTGCCTAACTCAGGACTTCTTATTTGCCCCCCAACTCTGTTAGTCATTGCCAAAATGGCCGTGTGGAGGTTACTTTTGTATAGGTTAAACTTATTCACCGTATTCCACCATGGCATTACCTTTTTGGGTGGTGAACTCAGGAAGAAGAACATGTTGGAGATGAAAACACTAGAACGAATTTAGCTTCATCTTATATGAATGTATTCGAAGGATCACAGACATAATAACCAAAAGAGATATGGAAAGGAATTGCAGGAATATGGGGAAGTTCAATCTCCTGAATCTTGGAGGTATTATACTTGACACCTTAAACTTCAAAAGGTTCAACATTTATCCTCTCAAATGCTAATTATATTGCACTCTCAGACCCATTTCGAAAAGTAGCACTTTTACTTCCCTCAAGTTTCACTTTCGGGAAACGGCTTTACACCCTCAAGTTAATTTCCATTTTTCCTTAGAACTTTAATATACCAATAGGATGTGTTGCCAGTGTAAAAATGAAAGTCGAGGATAGTAAAGTGTTCCTTTTCAAAGTTTAGAATGAAAACGACATGTTCCTATATAGTTAAGAGGGAGTAAAATATCACCTTTTGATGTTTCGGATGTAACATCCACTATTTCAAAATTTAGAAGTGTTCAAATAAATTCTATTTTAATATATCGATAAGTTCTCTGACACTTCAAATTTTTGAAATAAGGGCTGCTTATTCGAATATTGAAATAATTTTATGTCTGGAAATCAGTGTTTTCGGTTTCTCACAAAGAATCATGTCTCCATCTTTAATTTTCCTCTCAGTCATACACTTATGGAATTACTACATCTCAGTGTTTCGTCCTTTTGGCTATTCGCCTTCATGTGAACTTTCAAGAGCTTCTGGGTTGTCACACTCCGTTGCCAATGAGATGTGTACCTCTCAAAAGGACAACCCTAGTCCTTGTGTCGGAGGCATAAGTTATGGTCATGGAATTTCGTCTAATCTCACACGTACACGTTCTTAAATTTTACATGATTCAACTAAACCCCCTTATTTACTGTGCTCTTTGATTAACTTCTCTCGAAAATTTTCTGGCCTCCAACACGATCCTTTTGAAAACTACTTAAAAAACCAACCAAAACCAACATCAAGAAAAGCCCTTCTGCTTTAGAGAGAAAAAGTGTAAAAAAAGACGCAAAATGCATGACAAAAGAGCGACCTTTGTGAGTGTTTCCCTTTTTCCTAGGATACAAACCTCGACTAGGCGTGACACTGATGAACGTACCCTATCTCTTAGCTTTCCTGTTCACTCATGTGAAGAGCCACTAAGCTTTGAGTCTTAGCACGATTTTAGGATAGGTTTTCTTGGAGAAAAAAACTGCCTTTGCTTAGAATTGGTGAAGCAGGAATTTAAGGTTTCGATCCGAGCAACTCTCTGTCTCTCTCTCGCAGCAGTTGTTGTATTTTTCGGCTTTTAGGACTTTCTTGCACTCTTTGACCCATTTGAAAAACATGAGTCTTTTACGGTTCAAAAAATTGTTAAAAAACGAATGGTTTTCGGCTAATCTAATGGCTCAAAAATTGTAGAACTCTTGCCTTTTCAAGTTTACTATTTCAGGTGTCAACTGTGTGATATTCAGTATAATAAGAACACACAAGATCATAGATGTGGAAATAATCAGAGACTCGATAAGTACTCAAAGATGTAAAGCAACAACGCTTCATTCCATTTCATAAATTAGTAAGATTTCACGCACAAGAAATTGCGCGACGGTTGAAAATATCTAACCATTTATTTACTTCTAAATTTCCAATCGAGGGAGATCTACCCAATTTAATTATAAACTTTTGTTCTAAACCAATAATTTCATCAATGAAATGAGTCGGAGGATCTTGATGCAAACATGAATTTTTAGGGTTTCTAACCTGCTACATTGTTGGCAAAACCGCTGCCGGAGACCCGCGACCATGGCGACTGAGGCCTTGGCGTGGAACTCGCACACTTTGTGCCGGCGGTGATACCGCTTGGCGTCGGTCATGTCGACGGAGCAATTCTCCGCCTGGCACAACGGCGGAGGCGCCCATCCACTGCATGATCCGCCTTTCCTGCTGGACCTAGTGGCGGCCCTCGCTCTCTTCCTATCAGCTTCACTGCTCTCGTCTTCGTCTTCCTCCTCCTCTTCCAAATCTTCGTCCTCCATCTTGTTGTCCTTCAAGCTCCTCTCGTCTTCGCCAAAGTTGGGCGATTCCATTCTCTTGGAGAAAAAAGAAAAGATTGGTGTGGCAAGAAAAAGAAGAGAAGAGCAAGATTCAGATATAGAGGCGATGAAAAGGACGGTTAGTGAGTGTGAGGACCACAAAAGCCATTTGGGCTTTTCCTCAGGAGAGCTATGTCTCAGTCATATACTCTAAGAGAGAGAGAGAGAGAGAAAGAGAGAGAGAGAGGTCTCGCATGAAGCTTATTTATATAAATGAGGAGAGGTTTGATATATACAGCTACTGGTACACTGTACATACGACATGAGGGGAGGTTTGATATGTACAGCGACTGGGAAAACTCTCTCTGTCTCTCTGTCTCTCTCTGTCTCTCTCTCTCTCTCTATTTTTAATGTTTTTTAGGCTGCTTATGAGGGTGAAAGTTTTTCCACATGAAGTTTGACTCAGTCTTCCAGGGAAAAAACACCGAAGTTAGCTAGCAGATGTACCTAACCACCAAGTGAACCATGGAGGCTCACTTTTTTCAGGCTCTTTTCGTGACTGCTGGGGTAGGATTTTAGAAAGTTTCTTATCCTACTTTAATTTTTAGGAAGTGGGGCTGGAGGAGCATGTAATTGTAGTGATGGTCCTGGGAAACTTTCTTTTTTCAGAAGTTTAACCTATCAAATAGTTGAATTTATATATGTGACATGTTTATTTAAAACTCCTCATGTGTAAAAATGACCCCACACAGGAAGAATATGATGTAAATGAAACTATATTAAACAAACAATAGTAGAAAACGTCAAGAAAACTAACAAAATTACAAGAACGATTGTTACTCGAACCTTTGACCTCAGCTCTAATAATTTGTTGAATGAACGATCTTCCTCGAAAAGAACTTTAACTACCTAGAAGGGGGTTCAGTATCTATATCAAGCATATATATTCATTAGGGTGTATTCAAGAAATACTACCCAACTTTTACCCCAGTATCACTCTACATCTCAATTCTAAAACCATCACTTTGCATCAGGAGTTTAGTTTTATGATGGTTAGACTCGTCATTAGTTAATGTTGTCACTTTATATAAAGTTACCAATTTTCATTCGAAAGTACCCGTTCATCCACCCACCAAAAATCCTTCATTCAAAATTCTAACTTCTCTAGTTCTAAGCTCCATACCCAACCTCCGGTGCTGCCCCCCCAACGTCTGTTACCATGGCCATGGCGTAATCTCTCTCTCTCTCTCACACACACACACACACACACACACACAAATTGTAATTGATATCAAACCTGACCGGCAGCTACATGGATGGAGGTTGGCCCGGTCGAAGCGGCCGAAGACAAGTGAAGAGAGATCAGGATTTATGTTTACAGGCAATAGGATATGTGGTGTGGGTGAGGGAAATAGGTTTTTTCAGAACTTATCATGGAAAGGGAAAGTTGGTCCTTTTGACTGTGAAGTTCGTAGTCTCTATAAGTAGCATGGGCATGAATATGTTACCTATCATGACATAAATGTCAATTTACCCCGTTAAAGAACATAAACTTTAATCCACTGGGAATATCATGATCTCATTGTTTTCCAGCCACCCAATGGTTTTTGTTGTACATGACTTACAATCTTTAGAGAAATATATCCAACATTGTTTATCATGTTTAGTTATGTACATAAACTAACGAATAAATTATCACATTTTCGCAGTGTTTTTACAATTGTTTTAGTAGGATTCATCCTCAATAACACTGAATTTCTGTATACATATGTCTTAAATCCTAATTCCGGGGCAGTGCTCAGTAAAGTAGCTACGGATTATACAGCGGCGGGGCCCCTTCTTTATTGCTATGTAATGGTGACGACTGACGACCAGAGTTTTGTTGTGTCAATCTATGTCGAGTCTATTTGAGAGGGTCAATTTTTTGACTAAAGACTTCTCTTGCAACAGAATTCACTTCAAACTAGTTTAAAAGATCTCTCTCTCTCTCTCTCTCTCTCTCTCTCTCTTTCTCTCTCTCGTATACTCTCTCGTATACAGTACATTTTTAATTATAACTAGTTATTACGAGTCTTGGTTTAAAAGATAAAACAGTTAATTGGACAAATTCTATATATAGTATAATGTCATCTAATATACTACCTTTAAACAAATATTTGGTGCTTGAAGCATTTTGTTATGGTCAAATATTTACTAACAGGCCATTTTGTTAGTATCTCATGATCTTGAAGAGAGAAGAAAAGAGAACAGTCAACGACTATATCTTTACTTAATAACTTGATAAAAAAAAGTACATTAATGGCTCTATTTATAGAGTATGAGAGATGCTAACTAAACCCTAATTTCCTTGTTATAATTACTCACTAACTAATGACTAATATCTATAAATATACTTGAACATTCCTCCTCAAGCTAGACCATTCATCTTGCATATCACAAGTGTAACTTTCTTTCATAGACTGCGACCAAAGCGTTGTTGTAAACCTCATTACACTAAATAAGGGATGTTGATATCAAAGTTGATTTAAGACAAATTCTGAAGAACACAAGTGATCAGAAAGTTGAAACGTTTTTCTCACATAATCTCAATAAAAGCAGTGTGGAGACCAATTTAAATTGCAGCAAACAAAATCGCATCACCCAACCATGCTTAACTTTGGATGCCTGATGAAGTTGTGGTCACTGGTACTCATGGCTGCTTAGACACTTGTCGGTGACTTCGCTCATTAATGGCCCTTGAAATTGAAAGAGTCTCGTAACAAATAATGTCCATGATAGGCATGGTTAAATGTTGGCCATAATGTTTGACAATGAGAGTTTAGAGTAGAAGCAGAATAGGACTGATTAAAAAAAAAATGTTAACCAAGATGGGAAAGTTTCTAAAGACAAGGTGCTAAAGATTGGAAAACCAATAACACCCTAGAAAGCTTTTTTTTTTTTTTTTTTTTTTCCTTCTCTGGAATTGAAGAGAGAGAGAGAGAGAACTAAGACTAAAATCAGCAATCTAATGAGGAAAATAACTTGATTTTGATGGAGAAGCAAAACCAATGATTATCATCGAGAAGGATGGGAAACGGAATAAGGCTAGAGAACAGAGAAGCTTGACTTGCGAGACTTCACCAGTACAAGATTCTAGTAACGAGACTAATGAGGCCGTAAGAAATGACAAATCTCCCAGGCAATTATGGAGAGACTAGCAACTCACGAGATAAATATGCTTGCACAAATCACCGGAGTAGATCTGAGACCGTCGCAAATAGAGGATGATAGTGCTACCCTTAAAGATGATTGGTTGTGACTACTTTGGATGATGAAGGTCGGTGGATGAATTAAAAAAAAATTGACTTGGAACTATGAACGGTAGTGATTTTACTGTCAGGCTAGAAATGATAACGGATAAGACGATGGTTCATTTTGTTTTTTTAATATTAACGGCAAAAAATATCAAGTTAGGATTTTTATTTGGATATCTTTCTTTTAGTGGCCCTGACACCATGTAAATATTTTATGATTTTCTTGAAAGAGGAAGAGAGAAAATAATCAAGAACTATATCTTAACTCAATAACTTTATAAAAGAGTACATGGATTACTTTATTTATAGATTAAAATAGATACCAACAAAACCCTAATCTCTTTATTTATAACTACCTATTGACTATTAAAGGCAAAAAAAACAACCTATTAACTATTGATATCAATAAATATATTCTGAAGTTTTTAACCGAGGAGACTCTTTTTTTTTTTTTTTTTCATATTTTTGCATCAAAGTGTATTATTGAGAAAGTGAGGTGACAACTCAGTATTCTTTGGCGGGTCCAATGATGTAGAAAACTTGACCAATAATAAATTGACACGCCGATGTACTAACACAAACTATATTTTATGTCGCTGCCCCAACAATTTATCTCGCATTCCCTTTTTTTATTTTATCCAAAATAAAAATTAAAAAATTTAGACGAGCCAACTAAAATGCAGCAAAGTGCCTGGCCAGCTATTCCTTGGGAGTGTTTCACTAGTACACCCATCAACCCATGAATTGGACCACATTGTCTCAACATTATCGTTTTAGGTTGGTCCCCGTGGTACGAGGGAACTCATTGTGTTCTTCTGCAGGACACATGTTTATATTTCAGTTGAGAAATAAATAATAATTTCTCTTTGGCATCCAAAGTGCTGAGGATGGTTCAATAATGTTTGAGTAGGACCCTGAGGCATTTATAGTTTGGGAAGTTGTACATGGGTGATTTTGAATATGGTCAATTAGGAGAGTGAAAATGGAGTAACTTTTCTTAGTGATGAAAAAAGGGTGGGGAATGCCGACTGACACTGATGAACCTGTCCGGAGCTAATCAATTTTCATGTTATATGCTCTTAACTTATGAATATTGCTGGGGAATTTGAAAATAGGTGGTAAAAAATAGAGAGGGAAAAAAAAAGAAAAACAGAGCAAGGCCTTAATTAAAATAGTGATTTCTTTGAATGGATATGGTGCAACGCAATTGGCTACAATGGAATCTTGTCCCTATGTTTGAATGCTCAGACTCCAAGCTTCTTTTTTAAGACTATGTTTATTTTGTGAAAAATGTGGCATTTTTAAAAAAATTTTTCAAGAAAAATGATAACATTTTTTAGTATTCGACTAAAGCTTAAAAATGAATTGGAAAGTATTTTTTATATTTTGATAAGCAAAATCTCATTGGATTCTTTTAAATTCAGATGCTAGTGACTTCCATATGAGTAGCTAGGGAACCAGACATGGTAATTGGGGTCTCAAAGAGCAAGGGGTACTAGTCTTGGGTCCACTGAAGTCGAGCTTAAGAACTCAGTACTTGTGCTTGGCTCCCTAGTGCCTTGGCCTCAATGGACTTAGGCATGGTCTAGATGGACTGGGCCAAAGGGTTGGGGCCTGATTCGATGGATCGGGCTTGGGCGTTAGGTCTAGGCATGAGTGCTAGAGTCCCGAGCACTGGCAATGGGATCTTGGGCCTTATCTCAATGGACCCAGGCTTGCCCTCTGTGGATCCCGATAGACCTGACCCTGACCTCTAGTCTTGGCCCCTCTGCCAAGGGCTCGGGAACGAGTGTTAGGATTTTTGTATGCAAGCATAAAGTTTTTGGTCAAAGTGTCGATATATAATTATATTTTGAAAATGATTTTCTATATTATAAAAAGGAAATCATTTTTCTAAATTTAAGAATTGGTTTTCCATTACTTAGGAAAACTTTTTCATTGTCACATTTTTCTAAGCAATCCAAAAGTCGAAAGATAAGGAAATTTTTTTTCATGAAACAAATGTAGCCTTAATCTGCATACTAAGAGATGATGAACCTGATTAGAACTTTTTTGTTGATAGCCAATAAATCGGACAATGTAGGAAGTGAAAGAAGAAGAAGAATAACAACATTAATTTCTTGAAAGGCAAAACATTAATAAGCGGTCAAGAAGCATGTCTTTGAAGAGACATGACCATTCACCAAGATAAAACTAACAATTAATAACTGAATGAAATACCATAACTTATGTAAAACATCCAAGTTGAATCATGTGGAGAAGATAAGTTAATAGGGCAAGGAAAAAAAAAGGAATAAATGGACGAATTATAATGAGCTCATGATAGCTACTATGGTCTAGTCTACTAAATTGCATATATTTTCTAATTTTCTTATATAACTGATGAGGTAGGCTTTTTATAAGTAGACCCCAGCTACAATTCATTCTATGATCATCTATGTTGTCCTCCCTCAGTTGGGTTACATGAAGTTGCTTTCACCTAGGACATGAACTGCACGAACCTATGTAAGCACAAAAGCTTCACTGATTGGTCCAGTTCACAAACGCTTGCAAACAAGGACAGATGAATGAATATATATTAATTGTCCATACTAAGTCCACTTACACGAAATAATATATATATCCTAGAAAGAAAACCATGGGTATCAAGATTATCGTACTGTATTCACTTGAGTGTTATATAATTTTTCAATTAATTATTCGAGTGCTATAATTTTTTAAAAACTTTCATTATAAGTATTATGCCATGTCATATTACCATAATTTGGGTAAATGTTATAGAAAAGTTATGGCACTAAAGTGATTAGTTGAAAGTCATGTCATTTAAATAAATGTTCTTTAAAAATTAAAGCACTCAAATGAGCGTTGTATAAAAGTTATGATCTTGTAATGTCCTTATCCCAATATATATGTGGTATCCAAATCTACACATTAGTGTTCCCAGTTAAGTAATTTTAGTTCAGCATCACCTACCTAAAATAGAATCAAGTGTGGCATCATCTCTCACTTTGATTCAACGTTTCTCACTATATATTGCAGTGGTTTTTAGAAATTTTTGGTGACTTAGGCTAACCGATAACCTTGACAATATTAAATGACAAAGGAAATTAACCATTGGTTTAAAAGTTGATAAGGTTATGAATTGTTAGAAAAGCCCAACATTTTACTATTTCTTGAAATGCTTTCGCATGTTTTCGATGGACGTGCGATCTCAACTAAATTAATGTAATTTCTTTTCGTGTCATTTTGTTTTTTCTTTTGTTGTCTGGTGAGTCAAAAAGTTGGATATGTCAAGGTATGTGTCTTGGCCCTCCATCTGATCCAATCTCCAATCGACAATTGTCTTAATTTGAGACAAATCGTACACGCCCCCACCCCTCCCCCTCCCCCAAAAAAAAGACAAAGAAAAAGAAAAAGAAAACCCTAGCTCATCTTCCTCTCTCCCTGACCATCTTGCTCGCTGGAGCCATTGCAGCTCCAACTATCGACAGAGACTCAAGTGTCGTCCATCGCCAATGTCTCCACATCCATCATTGCCGCTAATGGCTGCCCCACCACCACAGCCCGACGCAACTACTCTCTCTCTCTCTCTCAAAAAATAGTGGGGCCGATTCTACTAAGCCACGATGAGAGAAGTTAAAATTGGAGTCAGGGCAAGATCAATGCTAAGTAGCAGAGGGCAAGATTTTCACATGACTGCAATTTTAAAAGAGACGCGAAAGCGATAGTCCATGGGGTCTCTTCTCTAACAACATAACCAACACCGAAGATTGTCCTTATGTTTCCTTATGTTGGATGGTTTGTTGTGGAGCAATTGGGTGCTGGTGGCCGTTCGTTGTAGTGGCTGCTGTTGGGTGGTGACTATCAGTGGATATGCCAGGCGGGAGGCAGTGAAGGAGACGTTAGGGGTAGAGGCATGCACGCTATACAGGAAGAGCAGAAAGATTGGACGAAGTCTCTAATTCAATTCACACAGTAGAATTTTTTTTGAGAGCCAGGCGGCATGGATCCTCTCTTTGGTGTCCTAAGTGAATTTCAATCGTTAATTTGTGAAAATGAAGCTTTAGCAAAGGTTGAAATTTACCAAGATACGAAGAGAATAGAGGACCTTTCCCTTTCCCATCCTACTTAACTTTTTGTCTCGATACACCAAGCCATAGGAACGCATGTGAAAGGTTTGTGATAACTAATTGGTTGATTGATCCCAAACAGTCACTCGCAGGCACGTCCCTTGATTTGTCATGAGTGGTGTACCCTCTCCTTTCTGCAATTTGCCTTTCCCTTAAAAACCCTTTTTTCTCTTTGAGCATCGAATATCGGGAAAACAATTCTCAAAATAAGATGCATTGCGATGTGAAAATCACAAACAAGTAAAAACCGAGTCCATAACGTGTCATATTCTTAACCCTGTAAATCAGAATTTATTTGGACGTACGCAGTACTTGTGGCCACTGAATACGTAGAATGGCATTGGAAACTCGTTCCCTTTCGTAGGATCAATAAATTCCAAGATCTACACGCATTTGCACAATAAAAAATATACACATATCACCTGGCGAAATGTGCCTACTTCCAAATTAAGACGAGGAATAGAACAGCACATGGCGCAACGCTGTGATAAAACAACAATATCTATTGACAGGTTCCAGCCAAAACGTCTCCCGATATCGAGGTGGAACAATGTCGGGCTCGACGCCCCCTGCTTTGGAAACCCAAAAAGAAATTATATTTACGGATCCAGATCGGACATCCCACCACCGAAAAAAAAAGTAACAATAATTTGGCCTCGTTTCATCAGGCGAGTGGCTGAACTTTTGCCGTCCTACTTGACTATGGAGGAAGAATATAATATATATAGACATGGTTGATATTATAATGCGACCAACTGGAATTCGTGAGAATCTGTTGGGGAAAAATGACAACACAAGTGTCGTATCTTCTGTATGACGCTTATTTTAACGTCATAATTCTTTGGCCAATCACCTAAATGTCGCAGCTTTATAAAAAAAATGTTCCCTTTAGTATTCTAACATTTCAATCAACTAACCTAGCATCAGAGTATCCCACATGGCACTAAAATCTATTGGCATATGTTTGGAATGCTCTTCGAAAGTCGTGGCACTTAAATAATCGATTAAAAAATTATGACATCGAAGTGAGTGCCGCAAAAAAAAATAAAAAGTTATGGCTAAATATGTTAAAATGGGTCATAAAGGTGTTAAATGTGTTATAAATAAGTTAGTTATTTTGAGTAAATAAGTTATAAATGTGTTTAAACACAATACAAGTATTATATGAGATCCCACCCATCCTATTTTTTTTACTTTTTCGTCAATCTCTTTTCTCTTTATTTGATCTTGTGCTCACTCACTCACATTGCACTCTCACATCAGTTTGATTATGAGTTTTTATAGATTGAGTTAAATATGAAAATGTTTTTACAATATGAGTCGGGTTGACTATAAGTCGGATCGGATATGAATTGCATTGTGTAGATATGTGTTAAAACAAATTAAATATATCTATTTGGATTGGATCATAGTTTGATTTGACTTATCCATTTCACAGGTTTAATTATGGCAATAATGATGTCATTTGCTGCGTCAATTTCACTATATATATATATGATGATGATGGGTTTAGCGAGGTTCAATCGGTTTAGTAATGAAGGGGTTTAAAATAAGTTTGGATAGTAAGTTGCCAACAATGTCAAGAGTAGTGCCAATGACATGACTTCTGGTTTTTCGTTTAATGTGAAAGTTATAAAGTATTTGCTCAATTAAAAATTAATTACATAATCCCATTTAGTTAATAAAGTGGTAATGGCGCCGCCTTGATCATGTGTGGCCCTGTGGGGGGAGAGAACGACAAAGGTGAAAATGGGAAGGTTTAGTGGATTAGGCGTTGGGGTTGTCGAGTGCGGCCGGGTGTAGAGTTAAAAAGAGACGTGTCGGTTTGCGATTGGCCCGTTTAGCGGAGAGTGGCTTTGATAGTGATGAGTAGGCCCATGCCTAGACCTAACTTTCACCATCAACGTCAACTTCATGGTGAATTTAGAAGGGTTGGCACCAATTTCGTACATGAAATTCGAAAGGTGGATTGATCGAGAATTCGTCGCTTAAACCGATGAGTCAAGATCGAGAGTCGTGTAGGGTTTCTTTCCCTCCAATTTTCCCGGCCTTGTTTTTTCTCCGTGTCTCATCGGAGGAACCTCATCGATGTGCTCGATCTTTCGATTGATCTGTTATATTTTTCAAATTTCATATTTGCGTGATTAGTGTTGTGCATTTAAAGAAAAATCTTATGGATAAGTATATTAAAAATTCTAAAACTTGTTGCAAATATACAATGGGGTTAAAAATTTAAAAGTAAAATTAAATCTTAAAACTTATCATTTGAAAATACAATCGAAGTTGATTTTTTTCAAAAAATGCAATCAAATCATAAAACTCATCAAATTGATTCAATAAAATCATTTCTTTTATTGCACTTTTTGAAAAATTTGAGACTTGACTACACTTTCATGACAAATTGTAGAACTTTTAACGCATTTGTCCTAAAATGTTATTATGAACTCCATTATATCTCTGCTCCGCTCTAAAATTCCCTTCTGCATGTCTGATCCTCTGACTTTAAAGGTCATCTGATGTGCACCAAAGAGAGAGATAAAAAGCCCATTATAGAAGCAAACCCAAGCCTGAATTGCATAAATTAAATAAAGAACGATGATCTGAATAATCTTAATGGGCCGGGCCTCCTCGCTCACAAGCCCAGTTCAGGGCCCTTTGACAAAAGAAATCAAATCAACATGCTGATTCCATCATCTCGCGTAGCACAACGTGCATGCATTTTCTCAAACAAAATAAAAAATTTCGAGATCTAGTTGACGTAATTTGATTATCGCCTGGGCCAGGCCAGCCCGGTTTTCACCGGAATTGGGCCAACCCGGCCCGTTCCAGCATGATTTTTCCACTTCCCGGCCCATTTAAAAACCCTTACTCAGATTGTTTTTGCCCATTTCCAGCGTTTCCATGACCGCTCAGTCGGAAGATTTCATCTCTTGTCCTCTTCTTTTGTTTTTTAATATCGACATGCCGAAAAAAATGAGATTAGGAAGCAAGCTTCAAGCTCGAGATATGGCCACGGAGCTTGCCGTGAGCTCTGTGCTATGGCAATCGTGAGACCACCGATCGAGCGTCCATGACCACGGCGATATAGATCTAGCAGTCCTAGCCAGAAGCTCAGATATGATAGGCCATGGCTGCTGTGAACTCGAGCTCGAGTCGTGGCCATGGCGATTGTGAAACTCGGGATCGAGCGTCCATGGCTCTGTGGCTCGAGATTTAGCAACTATGGCCACTGTTAATAAGAATCAGCACGCGGATTGAAATAAACATGTTGATTCGATTAAGAACATTGATTGATTGATATGGATTGAATTATTGGGACTCCATGTTATGATAGGAAATGTACGATGTTTTTGATTTACTTGTCAATCAAATCCTTGCACATCGTTTGAGGATGACATGGTGTGGAGTGGCTCGGGAGCGGCGCCTAGGTCTTTGAGGCGGGCCAACGACGACGGCGACCGGACAATGAATGACGCGGTGTGGAGTGGCGGAGGAGGCCCTGCAGGTCAACATGTAGTGACAATACGACTCATGTCATGGCCTCCTCCTCCTTAGAATCCAGCTCTGGAAAACAACAAAGCCCAATAAAAGGTAACTTGAAATTTCTGAAGTCCATTGAGAAAATATTTAGGTACCCAAATAATGCCACCTCAATTTTAGAATTTCAACAGGAGACACGTGTCACTTATCTATTAGAACCCTGCATCCTCTTTTTCTCCAATTATATGTTTTTATTTATTTTCTTCTTTTTTCTTTCATTCCACTGGGAATGGCAATAGACGTACACCCTTTCCACCACCACCTCAATGCTGTCTCAGTCCTCCGTTGTCAAGCACGAGCTTCATTGGTGAACTTGAGTCTCAAATTTTGGATCTAACCTTGAGCGAGCCCTAATTTTGTGATATAGAGCTTAGCTTGACCTTGAATTTGGGTTGATTCAAGGTTGATTGGTGTAGGCAACAAACAAGGCAGAGGCAATAGCATGGTCTGTTGACGTGACAAAGGGCCTCGACCTCCTGGCCAACATGGGTGTAAATGCAAAGGGTGCGAGGATGGAGGGGCTAAGGGAGGCCTCAGGGTTGCGGATGATAGGGGGTTTAGGCTTGTTCTAGGATCGGGGGTAGCCCCAGGGGTGGCGAATGACTAATGGCGGGAGGCGATGGCATCGGAGCCACAAAAGACCTCGAGGATGCAAGGACAGAGGGAGGGCTTAGGGCCGTAGGCCATGACAATGGGGGACTTCGACTTGTTCTTGGACCCGGCGGTAGCGGACGATTTCAATGGTGGAGTTGTCACTAGGGGGATTGACAAATGAAGCGATGGAGGAGGTGGAGTTGGATGAGAGATAGCAGATCTAGGTGGGAGGTGGGGCATTGCGAAGAGAGGAGAGAGACAAAGGGAGAGAGAGATTTGATGGGCGAGCCTGCAAGAGACACGTGTTGCATGGTGAGTGGAGAGAGTGAAGAGAGGAGAGAAACAAAGGGAGAGAGAGAGATTTGATAGGTGGGCTCGTGAGAGACACGTGTCGCACGGTGAGTGGACTAGCATTTTGCTAATGTGATATTACTGTGGTACCTAATATTTTCTCAAAGTCTATAACTAATTATGCACACGATTCCATTTCATATTAGTGTGCAAGCTTTTCTCATTTCATATTAGGGCAATGCTTATGATGACGTCATTTCTAAATTCTTTCATGTATTTTCAAGAGAAGTGACAGTATATATGCTTATCCATATCTCACATAGTACCCTTTTGCATCCTTTTTCTCATTTCATATTAGGGCATGTTTACAATAACATCATTTCTAAATTCTTTCATATATTTTCAAGAGAAATGACGATATATACTTATCCATATCTTGTAACGTACATGTAAATTCTCTTGTAAAAGGCTAAATTGTCTGAAGTCATTAACACGGAGATGTAACTAAAGCCAAGCTATATGCGCAATGATTTACATGAGACTAAGCAATGCAGGAAATAATTTTTATAAGTTAAAATAGTGGTTTTTCAATGTAATGTTGATGGGAGAAAAATGAAAATAGACGTATTAAGTACTCTCGCTATTTCATAACTAAAATTCACACTTCGAAACCCGTTGATAACATGGTTTTTCCTATTCTCTTTTGCTTGTCACTAAAGTCCACCACAGATTGCCTCAACTCGAGGACAATGAAGCCCCCAATTGATTTTAAGGTTTCAAAAACCTCGGGTCGAAGTCGACCACCTCGACCAGCCTGCGCAAGAGGCTAGCCTGCTCTTCTTTGACATATGCAAGGGGAAATTATCCATGACCTATTATGTCTCAACCAGTCAAAGCCAGCAAGACTTTGTAGAAACATACTTATAGCCATCACATAGAAAATGCTGATTGAACTCTCAAAATTCCAGTCTGCCTGCTGCCTCGAAACTTCCCCCAATTGCGACTAAAGTTCCCCACGGACCGATTGGTGGAACAGTCAGATTAACTTCGCCGATCTTTTTGACCACTTATGCAATTCTATCCCCAGTAATATCGACTATATTATATTGATTTATTAAGTGATGTGTTAAATTATAAATGGATATTCAAAGAAGTATATCATGTTTCATACTCTTTAAAAACATACCACATCAATTAGCTAACAAACTTTATAAACTAGTTCTAGTATACGCAAATGCACTTCTCTCTCTAAATTCTAATTGTGAACTAGTCTGTCCTACATTATTCTTCTGTCTAATGCAACTTAAGGTGGTCATGCTTATGTATCACGTAAATGCCGGATATTTCAAGAACATATTTCTTGAGAGCCAAAGAAAAAAGTGATACACAAATTATGAAAATTATTAGCTGCTGATTCATCCTAAAATATTTCAAGAATTTAATGTCAGAGGGACCTTATAATTTTCAATGAATAACGCTATATACACTCTAAATTGATTTGAGAAATTAATATACTAAATAACATGATAGATTATTGTTAGATGTTTAATCAGAACCTTTCGTACTAGCTTAACCTAACCAGCCATTACTCATCCTCGATGCATCATATCTGCACGCAGAGAGAGAGAGAGAGAGAGAGAGAGAGAGAGAGAGAGAGAGAGAGACGTTGACAGGATGTAAGGATGTGCCAGAGAATATTTGGACTTGGAAGTCATGACAGAACACTAGTTTCCAAGTTACCAGTAAATTCGAAAGACAAAAAGGCCAATCGCATTGCAGATTTCGTCTCTGAAACCCAACTTTGAAATGGCACAACTTACAAGATCATCCCTCTTCTATTCAAAACACATACTCACTATCCTCCATGTGCCATATAATAAGAATTCATTTCATGCTGCATGGTGCATTATGTTACCGGAGTCGGCCTTACTCTTTTTCAATACCAAAAAGTCATTAATAAACCATTCAAAATCCCCAATTTCTTCAATAGCAAATTCTCAGAAACCTACTGAGACTAAGCATAGAAAATAAGAACATTGTGCAGCAAAAAATATATATATAACGGCATGATCCATTGCATAAAGGGAACGGTTCACATTGCAAATAAGAAACAATCTCCCTCTTTTCTATGCTACTATACCCAACTCTTCTCACTCCAAAAGGAAAATTCCCCAAAAGCAAAATAAAGAAACTAAATAGATTAGTTCAATGATCCCATTGAAGACATTGTATACCTCCAATTTAAGTTTCCCAAAGGCTAGGAATAAAGTGCAAACTAAGTCATGCAAATGTATATACACGTAGAGAAACATCAAAAGAAAAAGGAAACACCAATGACCAACTTACAGCACTAGATAAAAAGATGCAAAAGCCAAAGGTCCTTTCTTCAAGAAATTCCCAGCAGCTCCAAAGTGATGATGATGATGGTGTTGACGATGATGAGACATGAAGAGGATCCGAGGTTCCTCTCAGCGCAATAAGGATGATTTTTCTCTCTCAACCTGCGACTGATAAAACCAAACAGGCTGAAATTTCTCCTCCTCTTATTTTTCCTTTTGCAGCTGACATGATCGCTCCGATCCAAGCTTCTCTCATTACAAATCACTTCACATTCTTCATATTTTTTTTTTCTCCTTTACCCATTTTCCTAGAAAAACCCCTCCAAACCATGAACCAAGAAAAGAAAAGAAGAAAAACCCAGAAAAAACTCACACACCTAGTTAGGGTAGTTTCATAAGCTGAAAGAAGCCCAAGATCACTAAGAAAGAGAGAGGGAGATGTGTAGCTGAAGAATGAATATTTTTTACTTTCTTTTTTTCTCTGGGCTAGATCAAAGAAGGGACTGATGAAGACCAATACTAGTGGGATCATGCCAAGAATTGCCCACATTTAATGAGCTCCAACAAATCGATCCTGGATCGGCCGATAGCCCGATTTGATCCGCCGGGTTCTGGCACGGAATACTCCCATTCCACCCTATATTTCTGCTTTGGCCTCCTTCAATCCTGACTTCACTGTTGCTACGAAGCCCTTGAAACTCTTCCAATGGAGACATAGGCTTGAAATTGTTATGGACTTGTGCTCTAGATTCTCTCAGGCCTGAGGCATTGATGAATTTCTGCTGCTGATGGTGAATGCTAGATGCAAGCAGAGAAGCGATGGTGGTGGTGGTGGAACAAGAAGAGGAAGATGATGGTGATGAAGAAGTGCCAAACATGGAACTATAGCTTGGAAGAAGAAGTGGGTTCGTGATTTGGGCCAAATCTTGAACATTGAGGCCTGAGGCATTATTAGCATTAAACCCTTCTTGCAAACTGCTGGTGTCTGCACAAGAATTTGCAGGGATGATCCCAGATGACGAAAACCCTAGCCCGAGAGCACTCAACTGAGGATGCAGATCATACAGAGAAGAAGAAGAAGGGAGCCTAGGAAATGCAAGATTATTGCTCATTTGATCAGCTGGGTTACCATAAAACAAAGGGCCCAAATTCATGGGGTTGCCGTTGTGGTTCGAGCCACTTGAGGAGAGATTCTCCATGTGGGTCTTATGAGGAGGGGGATGATGATCTGATGTACCACTAGCGGAAGAAGAAGGAGCCGTGTCGGTGGCTGAGGCCGAGGCAGGGCGCTTGACGCGCTTGTTCTTGCGGCAGCCACCACCGACAGGGACATTCCTTAGGGTTCCACCACGGGTCCAGTATCGCTTGCAGGACTTGCAGAAGTGCCTGGGCTGGGACAAGCTGTAGTTGTTGTAGTAGCAGAACTTGGTGTTGGAGGAATCACATCTAGGACATTTCAGAGGTTGAAGTTGCTGCTGTTGTTGTTGGGGTGGTGTGTTTTTATCCATGAGAGGACTACCTGTTGAAGCCATACTGTTGTTCAAGCGCTTCTCATCTATCATCTGATCCTGGTAATGGGCACACCAACGAAGGGAATGAGAGGCAAAACAAAAAAAAGAGGTCAAGAAGTTACAAGGCAAAGGGTGTTTGGGGGTGGGAAAATAACAAGACAGGAAGAGAGATTCGGTGACAAGAGCTAAGGAACAAAAGACTGGAGGGCCATGCTTTGGTTTGTCTAATAATTGAGCGTGAACTTAGTGAGGCGTTGTGTCTTGGCCAAGACCCAAAAAGAAAAGAAAAGAAAAGAAAAGAAAGAAGGAATAGGGAAGAAAGGAAATTAGATTTGAGAGTGAAATGGGGGTTACCTGTGTCCATTCGTTAGCGGTTGAAGGGATGACAAGCATGGTCTTCTCACAGTTACTCAGCATTTCCCCCCGCTCCTCTCTCCTCTCCCTCTCCCTCTCCCTCTCCCTCTCCCTCCCCTCTCTCTAAGCTCGAAAAGGAAGGAATCGTTTGAAACAAAGAGGGTGCGGACAAATAGCAGGTGGCGACGTGAGTCTTTTCTTGATGGGGTTGATTTATATTATGCTACAGGAATGAGAGAGAGAGAGAGAGAGAGAGAGAGAGAGAGAGAGAGAGATTAATTATTCTAACAATTAACATATGGACTAATGTTCGTCATTTCACGTGATGGATCGAGTCAAGAAATGGAATTTATTAGGCGGGGGAGAATTTTGGGGTTGCTCGAGAATTTTTGTTAGTATTATTTTTTAATGAATGTCTTGCACCACTTGTTACGTTGGTAATCTTTTAGTACGTTCAAGATTCCTTTCATTTAGCAAAAAATTAAATATATAAAAATTATTTTTAAACAAAAAGATTGCTTATATCACTTTAAAAATAAATAAATTTTTTTCATAGTCCACGAAAAATATTTAGACAATTATTATTATCATTGATGAAAACATATTTTATTAATTAATTATTCAAGTATTACAACGATTATTTTTAGGAAAATATATTCTGAATTATTCACTTTTGTAAAATAAATAGAGCATAGATTCTTTTGAAATTTTCAATATGGGTTATTAAAATACACACTGTAGCTTTTTTCTACACGTCTCGTATCTATCACCGTTGATATGAGCAATCAGTGGTGAGAAGCCTGGGATGTGTGGGAGAAAAAAGTTGTGTTCATCCGTTCTATAATTAAATATCCTTCAAAAGGAATATTAAAGTGCTTGAAAATATCATTAAGCATATTGAATAAAGTTAAAAGAGCTAGATAATTGTATTGAGAAAACATTAATCACATGCATCATAAAAAAGATCGATCTATCACGAAGGACTATGTCAACGAGAGTTCTCAAAACATGGATTAGGTAAACTCAAAACGAATCGATTTAATTTAAAATATTGATTGTACGCGACACGAGTGAATTAAAAGTTGCGAAATTTCCTTAGAATCTTCGAGAGACACCTAGTCAAAATCACGACATGTTCTAGTTAGATGCACTTCTCAACAAGTTCCCTTTCTTATAAAAAAAAAAAAGGAAAGAAAAGGGATTTTCTTTTTTCTTTTTTCTGTTAAGTACAGATAATATGTTCCTAACATTCTTCATCCGTAAGATGGAAAACAGAGCAGATGGGCTATTATAATCAGAAGGGAATATAAGGGGAGACATTCGAAATCCAAGAAGAGGACAGAGAGGTAAGAGCGGCATTCCAGATGCATCTCAGCAACTTCGACAGGGAGAGAGAGAGAGAGAGAGAGTTGACAGAACCAGACACGGAGGATCTATACGTAACATTCTCCGGAGATAGATGTGGGGGGAATAGAGGGAATCCCTAGAGCAGGAGACTAGCGAGGGAAGAGAGATTAGCGCAGCACTCGATGCAGCTAAGACAGCAAATCCCACTTACTTCC
Source organism: Eucalyptus paniculata subsp. matutina (assembly GCA_017140255.1). NCBI lineage: Eukaryota > Viridiplantae > Streptophyta > Magnoliopsida > Myrtales > Myrtaceae > Eucalyptus > Eucalyptus paniculata. The sequence goes on from CM029439.1 coordinate 43,625,155, forward strand.
TCCTCCTCCTCCTTTTAGTTCTTTATTATACGCTTACCTTTTGAATATTTTAATGTGTACTCATTAAACTACTTATTTGATGAAGACGTTAACTGAAAAGACAGAGAGACTTGTCCAAACCGCCGTAGGATTTAAATTCCGTTATGTGTTTAGTGTTCTTGTCATCCAAATTCAACTGAGGCTGAGGCTGAGGCTGAGGCCGGTGGTCAAGTTGCGTGGAGGAATTTTGTTGGCTCGAACTGTGACTCAATTTTGTATCGTATGCGTAAGATCTCGGCCCGTGTTAGTCATAATTTGAAATTGTATTAAATGGTTTCATACATCTCGTCATTTGTTGTATGTGTTACGGAACATAGAACCCTTTGTTTCAACTTGCTTAGGGGATGGGATTTGTCGTTTAATAACTGATAGAATATTTAAATATCAAAACCATGCTTTCATGTAATAACTTAAATTTTATAATAGTTGGCATATATTCACAAATCTCACATAGTATTAAGGTATGCGGTTCTAAATTCAAATCTTTCCGGGCTTTATTGGTCTTCCCAATTTAATATATTTACACTTAGTACTAGGCAAAACGACTAGAGAGAATGATATAATAATTAAATATTAAACTATGTCTTCATCAATAGCTTAAGTTTTTATAACAGTGCAATAGTCCATAAAATCTCACAATAACCAACACATCGACTGATCTCATGTTATGTGTAGTTGATGCCAAGAACAGAGTTACAATGATCTCACAAAATCTCACAATAACTAACACACCGACTAATCTCGTCTTATGTGTAGCTGATACTAGCACATTATCATAAACCAATTAGTTGTTGGGTTTGTGACACTCATAATTGTATTTTTGTTGGAAGACATGTATATTAATTTATGTGGTTAATGCTTCATGAGCAAATATGAAATGAGAAGAGCAGGAAACTCGCTCGACAGACATGAATCTTCCATTTAGATTTTGTACTTTCATGGATGTCTCAATCAATCTTAACTGTTGTTGATGAACACCTCGGTTATGAAAGAAAATTTGTAGAGATACCAAGTGTACTATCGTGTATGGTTGAGATCTCTATCCCCTGTGAATTAAGTCACATTAATTGAAATACCAAGATCTTGAGATATTTTCTCTTCATATATACCGAATCATTTAATGGATAGCCTGCCACATCTTTGGTCCTAATTACTCATCCAAATCAATTGAGCAGCATCCTGGGATATCTTCTCTACGTATATACCAGAAGAAGTATAGTCGATGAAAGATGTAGCTCGTGATCTTTCGTGAGAAACTCACTCCATTTTTGGAAGGAAAGGTTGTGCTATAGTCAAAGCAGAAGGCAGCATTTAGTGGGACAATGGCACTACTTTCTAAAATACCTTAACCAAGTAGGACGTTTGGCATACGGAGGTCGAAGAGCTTTTCGAAGTCGTTGATGGCGAAACATGCTTGGTGGTGCTGTGTCTCTGTATGGTCATCGTCATGTGTTTTTATTTATGGCTAAATGTACGTTTAGAGAAGAGTCCAAAGAGAAGGGACAAGAGAGCATCATGTGGGAAGTTGTACATCCTCATATATATATATAGTGTGTGTGTGTGTGTGTGTGTATGTATATAGGATATAGTATATTAGGGCACGCCTTGCTCACTAATTTCCCTTATTATATCCTAGCCAGGGAGGTTCTTTACCTTTATTCCTCAATTTTGCAAGGAGGGACCCCATGTTAGATCTATGAACGTGGGGACTAGGCAATTTCCCCTCTTCTTTTTGTTTTTCGTTCTTTAATTTTTTGATATAGTGGATCAGGTGTCATGCAAACCAACTTTCAGTCTTGTTACTTCTTAGTTTCATTAAATTGGGGTAGATGTAAGTGTACCTGGCAATATTGCTTTTGCTATGTTTTGTGATATATTAAGAGGTTTCTTAAATATAATTTCCAACTTGCATATAATCAATAGGTCTCTAGGCTTAATATTAGATGAATTTATCCATGAGAGTGAAAAAGTTGAAAACCACATAGCTTAATGATTGATAAAATCTTGATAGCCTGATAATGAATAAGCCGAGTTCACAAAAAATCCTTGCTCATTTCATGAAGTAAGTGGGACACAAATAAAAAAAAATTCAAGCGCATGAGATCTAAATTGAAATTGACACTTATCGATGCAGAAACTCGAACATGCACTACTATGTATCTTATGAAAATGTACAAACATGTGAAGAGAAAATTGAATATGTATTATGCACCTAATGAAATTGCACATACATGCGAAGAGAGAGAGAGAGAGAGAGAGAGAGAGAGAGAGAGAGAGAGAGAGATAGGGAAAGAGAGCCATGTGCTGGGCAGCTCAGATACGAAGGAAAAAGGTAGGTAAAGGAGGAAGGCATGGTTAGGGGAACAAATGGATTTTGTAGTCCCCCAAGGGATCTTCTCTTCTCTCTTCACGTCTCCCTATACCCCATCATTATTCTCCTCTCCTTTCATTCGCTGTTATTAAACTTTAACTTTGCTTATAATAACCAACTACTAATAAATCTAGTCTTAGCTGAATCTTTCGCCTTATGCTTGTCAGGTTATTTTCATCTTTATTATTATCTTATGTCAGTCGCTTGACTTGTTTGGAGGGTGTTGGAAATTTGGCTTAAAAAACAGAAGAAAAATGAGATAACAAACAAGGTCGGTTTTAATCATTGAGATAATCGAAATTGACAGTGAACTAATTTGAATGTCCTCTTTTTCCATTACTTCACGGCAGTGTCTGTGTCGCCACCCGACATAGGGAAGTACCGCTCAAATTCGGGGAAAATTCTTAGTTTGGATATTACACGATTGTTAAGGAAATTCTCAGTTCGCCCATCCATGATCTGTGGAGTTGAAATTTCAGCACCAATATCACAGGAAAAATTACAATGTTTTGGATCTTTCCGGTCCTATTTGAGTTTTTATTTTTGGCCGTGATCCTAGAGTTTAGATTTGGAAGTCAAAATCTGTACTCCAAGTACCATAAGAATTGTGAGAAATGCTAGGTATGCGTAATGATCGGTTTATAAATTAGCATTTTAAATGCCGTGACAAATCGTGAATGGATATCTAAATAAGTGTAATGGTATTTGCGTAACAGGATCTTGTCGTATAACTTATGATCCGTTTGTTTTGTAACAAATTTTTATTATGGAGTAACATTTTCCCATGTTCGTTTGGATCAGTAAAGAAAATGAGTACACAGAAAATCTTTTCAAAATTAACATAATACCTACGTTTAGATTTGGAAAAATGACTTCGTTATAAATTTCCCTTCATAGTCCTCTCTTAAAAAGCTTGATTTGCCAAAAGTGTATCGTGGACAAAATGTCTTTCACTGATCGTTGTTTCTTCCATATTTGTTAAGAAGGGACGGGTTTTGTGGCGAGTTTTGGACAAGAGTCTCGATGGATCACAAGGAACTAGAATGCTTCTTTAGAATTTGATCGATGATGAACAAAACTTTCTTGAAATTTAATCGATGACAAAGTACAATGATAAAAATAAAATGTCGCAATTTAATTAACGATGAATGAATTGTATAATATATGAAAACTTTAAAATTAAGATTAAATGCTAGAATTTAACGATGTGACGGGAGATGAAGTATTCGCAGTTGATCTTAGTCTAAAGTCACAATGAATATATGAAAACTATAATTAAGATGAATGCTAGAATTTAACTGACGATGAAGTATTCGAAACTATGTCTAAAGTACAGAAATTAAAAGATATGAAAAAGATCAATTATGGAAAAGTAAAGATAAAAATAAAGAATATTGAGTTATGTGATTGATAGAAGGGAGTTTATAAAGAGTGCACTTGGGGTATTAATAACCCTTACAAACGATGGTTACATATGGTGGATGCCAAATTTGAAAAAACAAATAAATCACTTTTGGTGGCTACTGGAAGTTACTTTACAAACGGATATGACATAATTAACCAATAGTTATCTTGGTGTCGATTACTCGCCACTCAAATCGATGACTTTGTCAAGAAACTTCAAAACTCTTGTCGATAAATTTGCATTGTGTTGTTAACAATTTTTTGCTAACGTCTTAAATAGCAAGTGGTGTCGATTTCTTTCAAATTATTGGGTAATTCTGTTTATTAAAAAAAAAATGACCAAACGACCAAACTCTAATCTACCAAGTCTATCATTAGTCGATAAAAACCAAAAGTTGGTCATTTTTTAGGGTAAACACTTCTCAGAGATCTTTGTTCCATATTAATTACTAAAGGTAAAGGAAAATGATTTCATTTTCCTTAAAATTAAATTCATTTGAAAATATCTTCATTAGAGTTTACTTTTTCGTGAAATAGACGGGCCAATAAATCACATTTGCAAATTAATCTCGATATACCTACTATTGTTTTCAGTCGTGAAGTTGTTTGTGCATTGCAATGCCCTTTTCGAATCGTATTCAATGGGGTTGATTAATGAAGTTATGAGTGAGCATCATAAAAGGGAGCTGACATACGAAGGCATGATGATATTTTGTAACCACACGTTATTTTTGGAAAGTCCCATGAGTTCGAGATAGAGAAGACGAGAAAAAGCAATAGAGCCAGCCAAGCCAACTAGACAATAATTTGACCAAGCAAGCCAAAATGCCAACCCTCATAAAAGTCTACATGATGCATACGAATCTTATCATTTCCATGCAATTGCGTGTGGGTCAACCCCACCAATAATTCCTTATCCTAAATAAACGGCACTCTTTCTTTTTCCTAAACTGGATTCCTTTCAATTTGTGTTCTAACTTTGTACGTATCATAAAAAACCCCAAAAAAAAAATGATGAAAATGACCTCTTGAGAGCAAAGAGTTGCAAAAGCTTGGAAATACGTGGGAGTTAGTGAGTCTTTTGGCTTGGTCACAATGTGGAAATATTCAACTATTGAATCCCGCATTCATCTAGTTAGAAATAAGAAAGATATGCAGAAAAGAGGAATCGTGTATTTGAATATATCACAATGAATATTACATCCACTTAATTATAAGATTTATGAAATGACTAAATAAGATAACATATCAATCAAGATACGCACAATCACATAGGATATTCACACAATCTTGAGAGTTATGAAAACCTTCATAATTTTCCTAAATATCTTTAACACATCTAATAATTTATATTTTTAGAATGATTGATAATAATTCTGTGAAATTTTACATAATATTAGAGCAAGAGTCTTGGAACTCAAATCTTTTCATACACTTTATCTATAGCCTTCATGATGGTCCCACAAATTTTTTTGGGACCAATAATGGCCATGTAGGTGCACAAATTCTACAAGCAATCGCAATTTACTTGCCTTTTTCACTTATTTACATTGATCATGATTGAAGGCATAAGTGAGAATTTTATTCTATGTTTATTGATAAATTATTTGAGAAGGAGCATATTCAAGTTATTATTATTATCATTATGTATAGAAACTTTGTGTAAACGCAATGTATGAATCTTGATATTGGAGGGAGACGTGCGGTGGGCACCAAATCTGGGCGATTGAGGATGATAGAGTGCGAGGGAAGCGGGGTGAATAACTTGGACGGTTGAGGGCAACTAGCAAAGCAAAAGCAAACAAAGACAGTACTTCACACCAGTACTTGCTCAGTCCCGCGCCCCACCACGCACTAAGGAAGAGAGCAGACAGAGAGATTCCAATTTGGCAAAGCATTGATAGAAACCCATCGCGCACGTTATGTGGGAGTTTTCACACAGAGAGAAAGAGAGAGAGAGAGAGAGAGAGAGAGAGAGAGAGAGAGAGCATCACATCCAAAACCAAGTCGGCCATTAAGGGTTGACCACATATTCTTCTTCTTCATCCCAAACAATGTGCAGACAAAGATCTTGCACCTCACAGCCCTTCGGATTCGGAATCACTTTTGGTCTTTTGAATGTCCATAATGGTGACTATCTGACAAATTTCAGTGAATTAAGATCGCAGAAAGATGGTCGAATCCATGTACCCAATTCTGTGAGGAAAAAGAAATTTGATTCTTTGGGGTAATTTGAACATTGGGGTTTGGTTGAGTGGCACCAAAAACCAATCGGGATGCCGGTCGCGCCTTGTCTTGAGCCCCGGGCATCTAGTTACCTTTGTGCAGATCTCGGCCGCATGTTTTTGTGCTTCGTTACTTACCACCATCTTTCTGTACGATATTTCAATCCCATAGTCCTTTCCTATGGGCCCTTTCAAATGTACAGACGAAGAAGAAAACTCGAGCTCGATAGTTGTCCATGTCGAGTTACCATGGGCCACTGACCATACGTTTCTTTCAGCAAGCAATTTCAAGGGTTTGTAAAGATGCGACTATTGCCTTTCTACTTACCATTCAATTGATCGTCTTACCGTCGAGATGAAATTTTTCGGACACATCCCGGTGCAATTACCCTTATTAATTCCTATTTTGCGTGCACGCGTGACATAGAGGGGTCGTAATGTCTTGTTAGAGCTTCATTTTTTGATATAATCATTTTTGAGTGCTTTTTTTTTTAAGACTTGGTTGAAGTTTTTAGAATGGTGGGTCAATGACTTCATCTATGTCCAATGGTACATCTATTGATGTATTGACTTTACTCCGATCAAGACGAGAGCTGCATGATGGGGTTTGCAGCACCTCAGCATTATATGGAGTAAGAGAAAGGTTGTGAAATGTGATATTTGACTAGAAGCACATATCTTCGAAGATCAATCTCATTGTTTCTCAACTTGGATTCTCAGCGATAATTTCTCTCTTTATCTGTGTTCCCAATTGTTCAGTATCAAATACTATTGCCCTTTCTATCACTTGCTATCGCCGCATCTGACCAAGTTTGCTCTAGAGTGTCCACTCCATCATGCCGCTTATCTTGCTCAGCCCCACCAGATCTCTCTCTCTCTCTCTCTCTCTCTCTCATAGAGGTAGGCCGGCTCACACCACCATGGAGCTAGGGTTACGAGAGGGGGACCACCTCTTTGTGAGCAATTTGATAGAAGTTATGACATTCATGGCCAAGAATCGCGACTTGCAAAAATGGCAGGGTCATCATACAAAGAGAACGACGAGCGAAACTAGCACGAGAAAAACAAGAAATAAATTTCTATGCTCTTAAAGATTTTAACCTATTGAAGGTGTCCTGTACCAAAGAAAGGTATATCTAAAATGTAAATCAAATTGACACCCCTAGATTCAATTAGAGAAATCAAAATCCTATTCTTTATTTTTGGGAGTGTTAATGCGCGAAAGTTAAATTGTTACGTGGTACGCATTGTCTTAGATAAATGGCAAGCCCTTCATGCGTCTAGACCTGATCAACGGGTGGATGTCTTCAATCTATGCAGCTCAGACATGAAGGGCAAATGGAGAGACTTAGGCAACGACCATAAATTAGCGGGTTAGGCCCAAAAATAAGTTCAATGGAAGTCGATGTACGTTCCAAAAAATGAAAACACTTTCCACTGAAAATGATTAAACATGAAAAACCTATTCCGACGACATCAATTTGAGATGAAATTATTTCCACTTCGTGCTAAATGCATCCTTTAGCTTCGTGCAAAATCATCGTGGAAGTAAGTAAATGCTTTAAAAAAATCTGAAAAAAATAATGGGGACCATAGTGTTCAATATATAGCATTTATAAAAGCTATAAACCTATAAAAACATGGTCTCGTGGATGAGACGATGCGGCTTGATTAGTGGCTTTTTAGAAATATAATGCACTATATTATAAGATGTTGACTATAAACCATTCCCACCATAGTTTATTAATAAATGGTTGTTGAGATACACCTCTCTAGTGGAGAATCCGTTTAATGGGATTGCCCCAGGGATTGAATTTTCTGGAAATTTACTGTGAACAAAATAATTTAATCAAGCCATCATGCCATGGTGTATGCAATATACTTAAACTTAAATTTTGAAATATGAGCCAATCAACGTTAGGATGATGTTTTATTTGTGGATAAGGTAACAAAATTTGTATTTCATGTTTTCTTTATATCTTCATTCGGAATTTCACTGACAATATCTACGAAAAAACTCGGAATTTTATTGCCAAATTCAATTTTAATCCACGTGAGGTTTATTATAGATCTGTGAATTGTTTCATGACTCATGAATTTATCCATGTCATAAAAAGAAATTAATCCTACTTTTATGCCCTTTTATTATTTCTGGGTTGTGCAAGAATTACCACGCTACACGTTCATTATTGGATTAGCGACATCTACTTTCAAAGCTAGTTTTGCAAATGGATTCTTTCACATGCTAATCATCCACTAATGAATATCGTGTTCATAGTGACTAAGGGAATGATGATAAAAAAAGTGAGTTATTTATCAACCAACCATTCTTCTCGAAACAAGATCCAATCTCCCGATCCTTATGAAAAAGAAAAATAGTTCCAAAAAAAAAAAGAAATAATAAATGAAATAGAAATTGCAATTTGACTCAACCTTCTCGGGAACTTGCTTAAGAATAAAAAGAGGAATTTCATGTAATTTCCATGTAGTTCTTATGGAATATATTTGTAGGCGCTCGTGAACCTTCAAGTCCTCTCTTATTCGATGGTTGTTCAATTACAATTTTTTTTAACGTGAGAATGCAATATAGGCATTAGGTTCGGCTCACATACTTTTTATCACGAGGACCCAATTAAATTCCTTAATTAGTTGAGTATAGAATCAAGGCCCACGCATAAGTTTGGAGCGAAGCCAACCACGAATTTATGTCCCTTCTCTCTGCCCCAAAAAGATTAGATTTGCACATGTTCTTTTATATTTTATTTTATATTTTATTTTTTTCTGGCGCATGGCCTATCGAAAGATCCTTGAAATTATTTAATTTCTTGGTGCACAACATTCTGAAGGTCCCACAGTGTATGAACGCCACTTTCGAGTTTTCCAAGATGCAACGAGTAAATAATGGTTTCAGTTCACATGGGAGAGGACACATGGAGAAGATTCTCGTAGGACTTTTAGATTTCTAATTCTTTCTTCGATATTCGCGTTTGAGATTCGTACTTATTTATGTCGGTCTCAAATATCTTGATTTGCTGGATAATCTAATTACGCGGAAACGCGTCGTTTCGTCTTTGTTCATTTCAATATAAAAAGTTAAGTGTATTATATCATGTCGTGTTCAAATTATCTCTTTATAATTTGTTCTTTATTTTGTTATGTCTATGTTGTATTTAGCATTACCAATACTTCAAAACTAGCTTCCACCGATCTCCATAGCTATATATGCGAATATGTGATTGGTAATGTTAAAATATGAAGGATGAGATGACTTTATTTAGTTAATCGAAATGATGGGCTTTTGAAATGAAGTTAAAATATTTGGAACAAATTGTAAATAATCGAAATGGTAAATTACTGCATATTGTGACCTATTGAAATCAAAACAGGTTTTTCTTTTGCAATGAAATGTGATAGATTTTTACCATGACAGCAAAAACTGAAAGAACGCCAAAGCAAGTGGGAAAACAAAAAAGAAAGAGAATTAACTCTACCTACTTGTTCCCTAGCCAAAAGAATAAAAAATAAAAAAATCGAGCTGCTTGTTGTCATGCCATAAATATCCATCCATTAACAAAAGGGCCATCTGTTTTTTTTCCAAAAATAATCATTTTTGTTTAGTCATACCAATTCCTTATCATTTGTTTTCACCGGAATTGATGAAAACATGGTAATTAATAGGGCTGTTATTTGCCTACTCATACCTAAGATGGGGTTTCAACCTCAAGCTTCGGGTAATCAACAGGGCTCGTACTCATTTTCATCATTCTGATTAAATCACACCTATATAATTAATTTGATCTGATTGAAGCTTTTTCAGAACACTCAGTACTTAACTGACCAGAATAATACGTTGATGACCCAATTAGTCACTACCTAAAATGATTAATATCACAAATACAACCATACTAATACATTTATGATAAATTTATCCAAAGTTAATTTTTTTTAGTACTAAAAATTATAAACTGGTAAATTTGTGATAAATTTATCATTCATTAACTCCCGTTAAAATTTTAACGTTAAATTGCTAAATTGGATGGTACGTGACAGTTGATGAGTGTATCAGTTTAGGATTTTACTTTCCATTTATCACACTTGTATCAATTTATGATCTTTCATGATATTAATTCAATTTAACAAAAATTAATGAATGGTAAATTTATCATAAATATCATAGTTTGGTAAAATTGTCATGGGTGTATTAGTTTGGTTTTTTTGTGATATTAACTCTATCTAAAACATTACGACTTGATTTGCAATCATCCCACTCCGAAAATTTATGTGGTGTGTGTGTGTATATATAGGCACGAAAATGAAAAATTACCTAAAGACTAAAGTTGAAGATTATTATCTTTCGCAGATTCATTGAACTATTGATGTGTGTGGTTTGAGGACATATCCGAAGATGATGGCAGAAAAATATGTTGGAGATGAGGACCGAGGAGTTCTGGCCCACGTAAATATCCTGTTGATTTTTTGGTGCAAAAGGTCTCTTGCTTCAGAGCTCCAATCCAAGGCTTAAGCCTATGAGGGTTGAGCCCGTCTCCCTATTTGACAGAAATCTAACTTGATTCGAAGAAAACTGAAATTAAGCCGAATGAATTGCAAAAAAAAAAATTCGATTATGTTTTCAATCGAACCAAACCAATTTCTTCTTCTATTACTTACTAATTTTATTAACTCACAATTTCATACAAGCTAGGTAAGAGTCGGAATTTCATAGGAACAAAGAGAAGCTGCATAGCAAATCACCTATTCATAACATATGAAAATTTAAGCTACTTCAAGTAATAAAAAATAAGTTATGTCAAATTCAGATGAAAAAACAACAAAAAATTTATGATTTAGAGGTGAGCAATCAAATTGGTTCAACCAGGAACCAAACTAAACCAGTCTTATCCGATTGGTTCAGGCCAGTTCACAAGGGTCCGAGTAGGTTCCCACGTAATAAATTGGAGAATTGGCCTTGAATGATTTGGTGTTCGCTTTTACACTGTGAATTGTAGGTTCTATCCGCAAACTAATTTTGAACTTGTTTTTAGGTCTTTTTTGGTTTGAAAAGAAGATAGATATTTTGGATATGGGTTTCAAATCAGGAAGCCTAGTCGATGCCTTAATCAAGATAGGCCCAATCACCATGTCGATCTTGGAACTGGTTGATTTGGTTCCAAGCTGATTTTAGGTTTCATAAATTAGAACCAAACTCTAACAGGGTGGTTCCATTTGGTCTGAAACCTACCCCTTTTGGTACATTTAATTGAGAGAGAGAGATTGGTGAAGAGTGTGGAGGAATATTTGATTAGGTTATCCATTTTGGGAACGTGATGTGAATGGAAATGGTAAAAACTTTTGGGAGCATTAGGATAAATAAAAGTCCAATACATAGGCCCAAAACAAGAGGTGGTAAATGTGCAGCAAACAAGCTTTTCGAAAAGCTCATTGTAATGCTATACCATAATTAGATAGGGACGTTTCATTCAAGCGTGTTTTGGAAAAGTTTTCTATTTTTAGGCATCCTTGAGCATTATTTTAGGCCTTTTTGATAGTTCGTCCTCATTTTCTTTTTTGTTGTTTAATTTTGATTTCAAAACTATTTAAGATTTTATAGAGTTTTTTTTTTTTTGGTTAGTAGGATTTTATAGAGTTAGGGTTGTAATAAAGCTAGCCGCGGTATTTATTTATTATGTTAATACCACCAAAAACTTCAAATTGGCACACTTGTCCCATTATTATCGCAAACTAATTTTTGTATGACAAAATCTCCTAACCTAATATACCAATACCACATTTATCTCAACTTAATTTTTCTATCACAAAATATCCCAAGCTGATATATATATATATGTATATTTTGATGACCCAGAAATCCCAAACTGAGGCCGATAGGGAACCACCAACCCATGCAAACGTTTAAGGCACCAAGCACCTCCACTGGGTTTCGAACCCCTCACTTTGAGAGCAAGAATCAACGGAGCCTTATCCAACGGAGCCACCGCGGCGGGTGGTCCCAAGCTGATATATTTGTATCACATTTACCTTAAACTGATATATCAGTGCCACATTTATCCTAAATTGTGGTAAACCATGGAATTTTTGGGGCATGGGTATATCAATTTCATATGTTTTTAAATGATATAAATAATAGTTTGAGATAAATGTAGTACAACTACACCATTTTTAGGTAAATATGACATGAATATATTAGATCGGGAGCTTTTTAAATATAAAAATTATTTTTAGGATAAATGTGACACGAGTGTACCAATTTGAGATTTTTAATGGTATTAACCCTGATTTATTTTGTTAAAAAATATCCAGCTGTCTCTTTTTATAAAGGGATGAATGCACTAGAAATCTAGATGAAAGCTTGTAGCCCTTGCCTGGTTCATGTCTTTTTAAAGTTAGTTTATTTTTTTAATATATTGTAATAAAATTTGTATTAAAAAAAATCATATTTAGACCAAAACAATGTTGTTTAGCTACGTCACCACCACGTACGATCAAGAAAATAATAAAAAAGCCACATTATCATTTTTCATTAGCCAAGTTGAACAAAATTAATGGAAGGACTTAATTACACCATTTGGATAAGTTTTATGATTTAATTGTACTTTTATGATAAGTTTTAATACTTCTAATACACTTATCCCTTTCATGAATGCATAATATTAAAATATTGTCTTTGTGCATGTTGGCAAGATTTGCTCTCATCTTTAAAGTGCATCTGAAATTGTTGTTATCGTTTTAGATTCTTATCAAGAAGTAGGTTCTTAGGGGCTAATGTGAAAAAGTTATTAGTTTATTGATCAATGTGGTTTATAAGGGGACCATGTTTTCCTCCATTAATGTTCTTTTGACTCTGGTTATTGGTGAATGGACATAATCTATGTTTAGTTAATTTTGCTTGTGTAGGAGGCTCAAAACAACTAGTGGAATCGGCTTGCGTAATGCAACACAATGTTAATAAATGGGGGCGTTCGAGCTAAAAATGAATAAAAGATAGGAGATCTTACCTTAGCGCAAGCATGGACACTCCGGCAGAGGGTATCCTGAAAACCATTGTTAATGGATCTTTAGGTGAAGAATTGACAGACGGTGCGACAGCTTTAATCTGCCAGGACTACTCCAGCTGCCTCGTCGATCACTTTGTCCAGTTCGTCCGAGCGTCCTCTTCGGCACAAATCAAAACCCTAGCTCTTCTCGCTGCCTCCCATGTACGTTGAACAGAACAAAGTTGAAGGAGTTGAGGTGGAGTCGGACCGCATAGAATTGATAACAGCTTAGCTGGGAAGTAAGGGCCCTCATCGAGGAATGCTCCTTTATGCTTTTCAAGGGTGTAGGGCGTGGGCCTGAAATTTTGTCCAAGAATCGCAAACTCTGTGACTGATTGGGTCGCGCGGGTCCATAAAAAGAAATGCCTTTAATCTGATTGGCTCTCTTCCCCTCTCAGGCCCTTTGGGCTCTACTGTGTAATGACAACCCTTGTTTGGACCCTATTGGCCATGTCTTCTTTATGATATATATACACACACATGCATAAATACATATATATACAATCAATCGTACTTTGACAAAAAAATCATAAGGGTGATTAGTTCTAGTATGGACTGGTTCAACACCCTGATCATGGCACCTACTCACACACTACTTGTTCTTCATTTTTGAAATTGGTAACCGATCTTATCGGTTTGGTTCCAACTCGGAAATTGACTGATTATTTTGCTTCTATAATGCATCACTCACCATGATGTATGAAGCCAACCAATACGTATTTATCAAATAACAAAATTGAAAATCAAAATGAGACCTTGCTTTTGACCTAGGTCTCCAAAGCCTTGGTCAAGCACTAATATGCATAGTTATGAGCTCAACATAAAACAAACAACTACAAGAACAGAACAAAAAATGAAGATAGAATCTAGATCCGAATGTTATCGAGATGGACAAAAACTTGGATGGCAAGCTCAAAGATAAGAACGCTGTTCGAGAACATCTCATCCAAGGTCTCCGTCAGGCACATCCCGATCGTCGACTTCTGGTGCAGCCCAAACGTTGCCATTTCCTACCATCCAATCCATCTATTAAAAAAATAAAAGAAAAAGAGAGAGAAGAAAATCCAAACCAATCGATTCGATTCGAGTTAATCTCACCGATAAACGCCCCTAAAACTTCCACAATATAAGAAGAAAATGACTCATTTGATATGAAAGCAAGTAAGAATCGTACAGAAAGAAGATAATGAGCAACACTTCATTCGAAAAGCTCTTTGCTTGTCAATGTAAGTCTCTAGATTCCGACCCAAAAAAATAAAAAATGTAAGTCTTTAGAGAAAAAAAATGTAAGTCTCTAGAGAGATAAAAAGAGAGCTTTTTACTCGTCAAAGAAGATAATGGAATTCCTAGAAAGAAGATTTATTCTAATCTAAGACTGTTGGCTTAATATAAATGGAGAGAAGCTACGTCGACTAGAAGATTGTTTACTGTTAGATCCCACATCAACCAGTGGGAGAACTTTTTAGTTTGTTGATTTATATACAAAAAACCCTACATATGATATAGAATTATATAATAAAAAAAAGTTAGGTTGTGAACAATAATGGTATCAGGCTGGGTGGATGGGTTTAGTACCCAAAATTGGGAATCTACCCGCTTCTCATAAGGAATCAACTAGAACAAGCCAGATCGGTCCGCTTTCCGAGTTGATTGGGGACTTATGCTTACCTTTAGATAGATGTAAGTTTATTTTGAAAAATATAGTGTTTTACAAAAATGCTTGCTAAAGATTATCCAAATTTTTTAGTTCATTCCAAATACCAAAAGAATACATACATAATTGGTAAACCAATAAATTTAAAATATTCGTTTATCAATCTTTTGGTATGATTTAATACATTTATAATTGAAAGTATGAATTTCTCCAATTGCTTGATTAAGTTTGATAAAACCATGGCGATACTTGCCTTAGAGTCGACCAAATACAACAAATTTTTAAGTTTGTCCTCAAAAGTGTTTTGTTGTTTTTAAGTAAAATTAAGCAACAAAATTTGTACGTTATCACTATTGATTCAATCAAAGTTGGGATGATTCTGAACTTATGACAACAAACATGAAATTTTGTCACTTAGATTAGACATAAAATGACAAACTTGTGGTTTTGTAGCCTTTGATTTCGGCACAAGCAATAAAATTCAAATTTTAAGAAATGAAGATTTTATATCTATAATAATGAAAATAATTATTAGTCATCTTAAGGTAAACGTAAAGTGATAAAAAAAAATAAATTTTAGTTGCCTTTGGGAATATCCCAATGGAAAAAAATTTAGGACTTGGTGGTCTTTACTCGATCCTCAAGCGACAAAATCATTTTTCATCACATCGGGTATGCCTAATGTGACATAAGAAAGTTTGATCACCATTGATTGTAATTTAAGGCAACAAACTATTCAATTTGTCTCCTTAGATGTGCCTTTCGATGACTAATTGAATTTTCTATAGCCTTTATATAGACTAATAATGAAAACTTTCTTTGAAACATGATAGAAAATAGTATCAAATTTTTAATATGTACGCAACTAAAGTACTATCTAATTGTACTTATCATTGTAGACAAACATTTGAGAATTATAAGTAGATGGCAAATGGACATCTAATATTTATTTTAGTTTGCCAACTAATACAAACATGTGATATCATTAATGAAATGTAAATATTATGCAGTACGATTGGGTAAATTACAAGTCAGATTAGCAGATATGGCTATTTTCATTATATAGAAATATAAATGAACCTGCAATGGCAACGGCCACGATGGTCACCACATCTAGGGCCGTGACTAACAAATCTAGGGCTACGCCAATCCTCCAAGTGTCGTAATTCTTTTTTCACCATATTACCCTTAACGATCCCACATTTTCATCATCCTTTGTTATTATTTTATCATAAGGCTACATTAAGTAGTCATAATATAATTCAGCATAGGATAAACTTTATCCCATATTGTGTTTAGTGCCTACTCAAGACAAGATAAAGTCGAATATAAGGAGGATATAGACTGGATAAAATTATTTTATGGGGGACGTAGGATAAATGTGAATAGGATTTCTAATATCCATAATAGGAAAATTATTTTTCTCAAATAACAAACTTCTTAAATTAACAAAATTAAAATTATATTTCAATATAAATAATATTTGAATTCTAATATAAAAATTCAAAATAACAAGAAAGAACAATTTAATTATTTTATTTTAATCTTACTTTTGTTTATATTCAAATTTAATTCTATTTTATAATGTAATTTCAATGTATACATATATTTATATTTATATTTATTACATATTTAAGATATTTTAGGTATATTAGTACTATTTTTTATTTAATAAAATTTTATTAGAGAATGATTGAAGGTGAAGAAAGAAATAAAAAAGAAATTAATTAAAAAAGAGAGGAAAATGAAATAAAAAAAGTAAATAAAAAGTAGATAAGAGCGTCGAGAAAGATTTTTACAATCTGTATTTGTAAAATTTTTTGATCATTTATATTAATATGCTATTTATATTAAAAATGTTTATATGATATGATGTGAATATATTTGATCATATTATTGCAATCACCAAATAATTAATAGAATATAGTAAATTTCTGAATTTTATATCTTATCCTAATTAGAAATCCAGACCACCAACCTTTCAAATGTAGCCAAAGTGTTCCCTTTTTCTTTTTCTTAGGTGTGATGTGTCCACTTGGTTTCTCCTTTTTCATTTCTCGTGGGTACCATTTCTTATTTCTCTCACCAAACGATGTTGGTGGTCAGACTGGCGGTCGGGTTTTTGGGCCTTTGTAGCTCCAGCTTGAGGATTGGCGACAACACCTAGAGCCTCTTGCCGCCGAGACTAGTATCGGTCACTTGCTGCACCATTTGGCGGAAGTGGGCAAAGCGGGCAAATGCGTAGGTGGTTTGGAACCTCTTTGACGCGCGCGACTCCTGCTTTGGGACCTTGGATGTGTTGAAGATGGAAACTCGTTCAGCTTTCGGCACCGTGGCCTCCTGGCTGGACCCTAAGGGAGCAGCAGCAATGGTGGTAGAGATAGAAGGCGTAGGCTCGGAGTGGTGTTTAAGAAAGGGGTAGACAACGTTGGGGGTAAGGGTGTCGGCATTGTTGGAGGAGGTGGTGGTAGTGGTGGCAACTGTGGCGGTGACAGCGGAGGAGATGGATTTCTGGAGAGATTTGGTGATGATGTCGGTGTTGCAAGAATAGGCCTCAGTGAAACAGGATGGATGAAGCTCAAATGAGAAAAGATTCACGGGTGAACGCTCGACAAGTGGTAAGACGACACCGCTATTTGATTATCTCTCTCTCTCTCTCTCTCTCTCTCTCTCTCTCTCCAGATATCAAATATCAATCCAAGTACTGAAAGAGTTTATCTAGGCAATCTGTATGAAGGTTAAAAAGATATAGTTTGTGTGGGTGAGAGAGAGTGAAGTAGGGAGAGATGAAAGAGAAGAAATGGCATGCTGATGGGCCGATGGTGAGAGGAGAGACAATCAAGAGCGGTCAACTAAAGTAAAGGTCAGTCAATGTCTGTCACGATGAAGAAGAAGAGAGAAGAAAATGGAGAGATCAAAAGAAGATCGAGGGATAGTCGTGAGCGAGACTCTAAAAGGCTCCGGCCATCAGGCAGGCTGCCCCTCGAAAGGGGGGAAGTGAGCCCTGGAGGGTGGGAGAGACCGAGCAAGAGGACCATGATGTTGGTGGTCCCGTAGTTCATGGTCATGATTCAGTGGACAATGACTATGTTGGTAGTCATGTTGTACATGGTCATAATTCGAAAGCTTATGAAGAAAATAAAGAAGTAGAAAGAGATCAACCCAGCAATGGAATAAATCACCTCCACGAGGGAGGATAGAGAAAATTAAGAAAGAGGAGAGGGGGACCCACAAAGAATAAAAAAATGAAGAAACTAAATTGCACATCATATTTGATAGAAAGAAGGAAAAGGAGAACGATTTGGTCGAATAGCAATAAAAGATGCTGAAAAGGTGGGACCCACGCGGGATAATATGATCAAAGTACTATTGTAAGTAGTGGATTACCCAAAAAAGAGTGAAAATAGTCCCCAAAAAAAAAGGAGAAACAAAAAAACTCCATGGATGTCATATGATCCTTCATCAAAATCCTAAACTTGAACGTCCTTTGATTCTTAATAAAAAGGGAATTTTATGAACTTCACTTGGTTTTTTAAATCTTGCTTTGATCTCACATCACAATATAAATTGCTCATCCTCTCTCCAACTTCCGTGGAAAATGCTCATTGCCTACCTCTCTCTCCTCCATCCATCCTTCTCCTCACACTACACTCATTCATTTTCTACTTGAGAAATGATTGCATGACAACCTTAATTTATTATGAGAATAATAGTCTACATAGACCACAAAAAACTAATAAATAAATAATTATAAATTATTATGGGGTCTACTCTTTTAAATTTTTTTAACTCACAATAAATTATTATTCTCACGGTATTCTAATAATTGTTACGCTAGCAAAGATCTTTCTACTCCACTGTATCATCCTTTTTCTCCTCCACTAGTCATTTTTACTATCAAATACGACAACATGCTTAAGAACTTCAAAATCCTTGCGTACGACCCTTGCAGGAAGCCCAATCGCTCTTCCTTGCTTCTGCCTTGGAGGACCCTCTATACCGACAACCCTAGTGAGGCTTACCTCTTCTTCGTTCGCTTCGACAGCGATCTCTTTGAGTACTCCGTAGCTCATGTCGTCTAGGACCTATACGCAAACCTTCCCTACTAGAATTGCACACTCCAGGCCAATCACTTCTACTCCTCTTAAGACACGACCCTCTAGAGTGAATGTAGCGTTGGAAAATGTGAACCAGGTGACTAGGCGCAGCGACCCATGTGGAGGCCCATCAATAGTCGAAGAAGATGAACAATGGCCAAGCGAGGGCAAGATCGAAATTTGAAAACAAAAAGTATAGTTTATTAATTGCATTTTGAGAATGCTGAAAATTCAAGATAGGTTTTCACCTACCTTGGGTTTTCAGTTTTGCCAATGCCGGCATATTCCCAAATTGGTCCAAAAATAGTTACCAACCATCCTAACTTTTTCCCTAGGGACTTAGGAGGCCCAAACTATCTTGAGAGAACAAAACCAAACACCCCCGTCATCCTTTCAACCAAAATTGGTCGGAAATCATTAATGTGATGGTTGGTCATTCTATGTCACACGATTGGTGTTAACATGGATTTTTTTGAAATTTTTTTTCATTATCCTCTTGGAAGGGTCAGTGAAGGTTGCCAATTCTTTAGCAATGGTTGGTAAGGCCCTTGCCTCCAAGCCCTCACCCACAATCGATGAGGGCTTTGCGGCCCTCGCTCATAGCCAATAAGGGTCTATGGCCATTGCCAAGGCTCCGCGAAGCCATTGACCTTTTTGGAAAGATGAACAATGGGAAAAAAAAAAGATATAAAAAGAAAAAAAGAAAGGAAAATAAAATATTATAAAAAATTTAGAAAAATAACAAGAATTTTCTACACTAGTGTCGTTTGTGCCACGGAAGATTGTTGATAGCCACATTAATGGTTTCCAACGAATTTTGGTCGGAAGGCCTACTATATTAACAAATTGGCAAAAAAAAAAAAATTGAAAAGTCTAGAGTTCAATTGGCCACCATACAATAAATTTAGTACTTTTTGAACAATTATCCCTTCAAACATGAATTCTCATATAATTTCATTAGAGACGTTGATTTTCACATAAGATTATTCATATAATGAGTGCACGCCATATTCCCCCCCCTAATCAATGGTCTTTTCCTCTTAAAACCACCGTTTCCTCTGAAGTCATTAGTCTTGACATCTTTCTCATTCTCGCTCATCCTTTTCAAACTCGAAGGTCCAGGAAAATTTTAACGGTTTTACTTATCAAATAATGAGACTACAAAAACTGAAGGAAAGGACAAAACAGGGACATTGGTCCTTCATTAAATAATGCTTATAGAGAAACAAAATTTCTGCTGGAGGATATTACCTCTGCAAAAGAATATCACATGTCGTGTGTGTTCATGTATGATTATCTAGGCATTCGAGGATTCATTTTTAATGCCCATTCAATGTCTTCAAAGGCATGTTATCTCACCATAATAATTACGAGTTGACACGTATTCTAAGCCGACCATTAATTAGACCTAAGTAAGAACTTGTAGGATGGACTCAACTCAGAAACACCAATAGTACGTGCAATTTTTACCTTTTTTCTCACTAAGTACTGAATTACTTCCCATAATGCAATTGACAACTTAGAAATTATTCCATTTGAGTCAAAACCAGTTTTTGTTTCTTTCCAACTCAAGTGACCTAATACTAAAATGGCCTTAACCCTAGCTTGAGACGCTGCCCCATAAAAAGCCTCTTCACTTTCGCAATCTCCAAGTCGCTAGAGACTTGAAGAAAAAAAATAGCAAAAGCTCCTTCACCATTTAGTGATTTGAGTTTCAATTCAAAGGAAAATGTACAGGTTTCTTGCACCATTTGACTCCTCCAAGTCCACAAGCATTTCCAATATAGGCAGGCAACCAATGATGGGTTATCCTCAAAACCTTCATTTCTCTCCATTTGAACGATCCCCAGCTCAGATAATTCATGCCCCAACACAATCCGCACCTTCATTTCAAGGGCTGCCATTTCCATATCCGTACCCATACCCATACCCACCTCATCATTCGCCCAAGCCTTCCTGTTTCTGGCAAAATCACAACGGTCCTCAACCGGTTCGATTTGAATCGCCAGTGTCTCGACCAACCACGTTGGATCTGGAGGGGCATGACCAAAAGGTTCTCGACGCTTGGGCGACAAAGGCCGCGAGAAAAAGAAGAAAGATGGCCCGCCAGAGGAGCCTCGGTTTGCACCGAAGGGGCTCTTCGGCTTCGTCTATTATGAATGCGAGCGCAAGCCCATCGAGCAATGGGGTAATTTCAAGCAAACCTCCCATGGATGATCAAACTTTGGAAAACAATGGTAGGGAGGATGAACGTACATTTTTCATGCCAGATGGTAAGGTGGGGAAATTTAAACTAACACCTCAAATTCTGGCTATTATTGGAAGTTTTTGTGGCTCTTTTTGTAATCGTGATTGTTTTGGAATTGAATTGTGTGATGGTTGGAATAGAGATTGAGAATGCTTTTCAAAAAGGAATTGAAGAACAGTGATGTCGGGTGTCTAGGAAGGATCGTACTTCCAAAGGTGAGACTCGAAATACTAATATAACCCACCAATTCATTTGATAATTTCATGGTCAAAACTCTAGAGTTTTAACTTTTATTTGTAATCTGGGTTTTTGCCTGTTGATTTTAAATTAGAGGGAGGCAGAAGAAAATCTTCCAATCATTCCCGACAAAGAAGGAATTCAATTAGTGATAAGGGATGTGTACTCTCCCCATGAGTGGATCTTGAGATACAGGTTAGAAGTTAGCAAGCAATCTTTTATTGAACTTTTTTGCACTTTATTTCTTCTTAATTCATTGCAGCTCCAAATAATAACTTTAATTATCTATGGATCTAATATTCTTCTTTGACTAATAGTGCAAACTCCTTGAAAAAACATAGGTATTGGTCAAATAACAATAGCAGAATGTATTTATTCGAAAATACAGGTATCTTTTCCGTCCTCTTCCAATTTTCTTTTTCCAATGTCCTATAATCAGGCGATCACATTTGTTTGATTTATCTAACTCGTAATACTCCGATAATAAGTGGATGTGTAGAAATGTCCGCATCCTTCTCATCTTTAAATTTTCTCATTGCAATATGAAATTGAAAACCCTAATTTCTACTCTTGGCTTTGTACTTTCACCTGACCATGTTCAGCATCTAATTCGTAAGCAGGAGAATTAGTGAGGCAAAATGGACTGGACATCGGAGATTCCATTACATTCTATGAAGATGAATGCAAGAAGATCGTGAGTGTCTTAATTATTTATTTATTTCCTTGTTGGGTTTCATTTAATATGCTTCGTTAATCACGTTCAAGAGCAGGATTATTCAAATTTAAAATTCCAAAAAGGAAGGCGAGTTTGTTTAGCAAGGCGACGAAATTTTAGTCTTGGACATTTCAACAAATTTTAATGGAGGTGAACAGCGTTGACCACAAAAGTGGAGGTCATAATGAGGACGTAGGATTACAACGTTAATGACACGTGGGAAGAAATTTGTAGGAAATCTTCCATAGAAAAGCAAAAAATAAAAAATAGAAAAAAATAGAAAATTTATTTTTCCAAAAATTCAGAGTGAAGGAAATCTTTGATTAAGGTTTTTTTCTTTAATTTGTCGTGTAATTTGGATAAGTCGACAACCTGACTATAAGGTCCTCTTTTATCTCTACGCAATTATTATATTGAAGAGCTCAATATAGACTGAGGTTACTAACAGTGTTTAGGAGAAAAGGTTACTGACAAAAAAAAAATTGAATATGACAATGATGATTTGTGAATAAAATTTACTCAGAATTTGAGATGTTGATATGTTTGATATGACCTCTGTAGAATTTGATTTTTTTTTTTTCACTAGGAATGAATCAAAACCTAACTTTGTCCTAGTAATAAACAAAATCGACTCGAGCTAATGACATAAGTTAAAGTAGAGATGAGAATCGACACTTATGGAGAGAGCGCTAAAACATGCTCTTTTATAGTTCCTTGACCAAATTAAACTTCGATTTTGATTAAGAGGATATCCAAAAAGAAGATTAAGATGTTATAAACTTGGGAAAATTACCAAAAAAGTCTTAAGCCTATTGCAATTTTTTCAATTTAGTCCTAAACTTATTTTTGGCCAACCCGATCCTAAACATTTTGTAATTATGCCAATCTAGTCAATCTAGCCAAATTTAGCCAATCGGTACTAACGTGGATGTCAGCAGGCATGAGTAGATAATTTTTTAATAATATTTTATTTTTGAATTTTTATTTTTCCTTTTTTTCTCTCATTTTTTTTTCCTCCTCTCTCCTTTTTCCCCTTGCTCTAGCAACAGGCTAGAGGAGAGGGTCAGTTGCCAACTAGTGGCAAGACCGACCTCACCTAGTGAGGCAAGCTTGCCCAACCACTGGCAAAGCAAGCTTGCCATTGGCCAGCAATTGGCCCTCTCCTGTGGCCGGTTGCCAAAGCAAGAGGAATGAGAGAGGAGGGAGAAAAAAAGAAAAAAAAATTAAAAGATAAAATATTATTGAAAAATTGTGCACTAGCTTTGGCCTGTCAAATTTGATCAAATGGACTAAATTAGCAAGAACAAAATAAAGATTTAGGACTAAATTGGAAAATTTGCAAAAAATGTAGAATTTTTTTGGCAATTTTTTCTTATAAAGTTACGGAGCGTTTTCAGAAAAAAAAAAAAAAAAAGTGTGGATTTATCAAGGAGAATGGGGTGGTTGATCCCTACAAAAGCACCTCTTCTCTGCCTTTCTTGAACGAAAATGATTGATTTCATTTATTAGGTCATTCAAAAAGCGAGTTGATACGGTCTTTCAAATTTCTCATTGCCACCAGAATCATTTTATGGACACTAACCTTAGAACGTTTCGGTGCATGTGGAACACAGTACTTCTCCATTGAAAAGGTGGCCAGAACAGAGGAAAATCCCTGGAACAGACGATACCGGACCATTAAAGACCTTGACCTGAACACCTCAATCGCACCGATCTCGAATGAACCAAGAGCTGCCGAAGGCGAAGAAGCAGTAGCTCTGGTACTGCCAATGGGACAATTCAAGCACGAAGAAGGAGATACCGAAACCTTAGCGGCTAATTTCTGTACAGGCTCTTCTGTACTGTACAGAGAATACTTAAATGTTGCTAGTGAGGGGACCTCTAAACAAGCGGATGCTTCGACGGGAGACGACCAGCAACTCGACTTCGATAGCTACTGCAGAGGTCTCGAAACTCTTACTTCTATGGATCCACACACTTATTCCCTCTTGGATCAGTGTTGGATAGGCAACAGCGGCTCAACATAGAAATGACAAACCAAGCCGTGGACTACATAAATTCTTCGATTACAAGGAAAGCTAGTACCAAATGGTACCCGGAATTTTCTTTCATTGAATTCATTTTTTTACAGTTGTTCAAGTCAGGTCTGGATTTTGATTCTCTTCTAATTCTGATTGAAATCTGCAGCCGCAATTCAGTTTCACTTCTCATTCAATTTCATGTAGTAACTTTGCTTTCTTATCAAGTATTTAACCGTTAACTTCAGTGGCTCAAGCTCTTTAAATTTTGAGGATGAAAATTGGAGGATAGACTAGCAAAGTATGAAGAGTAATGCCTAGCAATAGCATATTATAACTCCATTATAATACCATCTCTCACGGGAGTTTGTGATATTATCACTTTTCAACCCTGAAAACACTTGAAAAGTACAGATAAAAAGACAGACTGCAATATTCAGGTGGAAATTCATCTGTTAATGGCTCGAGATGATGATAAGCCATCCACAGATTTTGCCCCTGCGGAAAGAGTAGATCGCCCTTGGCCTTGGACCACAGTCAGAGAGAACATGAAATGACCTAATGTTAGAATAAACGGTAGGCAGTTGCTCCTGCTACTCAGCCTAGTGCCTTGAGAAATGAACCTACTCCTGAATTTAATGAGTAAAGGACCATGCAAAGCAAAGAGAGAACTCATAACGGGGTGAAAAAGTGCATCTGTATTCAATTTTTCTGAAGTACATGTTTGCACATCTGAAAGAATCGAAAAATTATAAATAAATGTGTTAAGTATTTTAATCCTGGGTAAAGCCCATGAGAGAAAAATAAGCTGAGATGAGACCCAAAAATTACAGACCAAAATCTCATGAGCAGAGACAAACTGGGGTGTCCTATTGTTGGCGTTACAGTTGTTCGAACAATTTGCCAGTCTCGCTTCTCCAAAGTCATGCATGAGTAACCTTGAAAATTGTCAGCCTTGGCATTTACACTTGATGAGACCATGGGACTGTATCAGCGAACTTTTTCTTTCTTGGTCTGATCATTTGGCACTAAATTAAGATCCTGCATTTGACTGTCAACTGAAACCAATCCGGTTTGTGCCAGAAACCTGCAGAAAAAATACCATGTCCTGAGAACAACACTTCAAAGATAAAACAAGCAAAGCTTATCTCCCAGCCAATGATAAAGTTTGAGACTAAAGAACCAAAAAACCAGATTCATTTGTGTCAGTTGTTAGGACAACTACTCCAGAAGATAATCCAAAGAAACAAAGAAAAGGGAGGGAATAAGCATTTATTGGACGATAATGAAAATGGGGCAAAACAAATTATCTCTGGAAAAGAAAATGTGTTCTCCCCAGCGACCAGTTTGGTGGGCTAGTGAGGGTTAAGATAACAAGCATTTTAGCTTTACGCTGCAATGGGACACTAAGAACAAGTTCTGATTGTCTATGGCGGCCTAGTTAGAACATCCTAGCAAATATATAAAAATTTCAATTACTGAAGCACGTTAAACTTTGCAGAGAAGTCAGTCACTTCAAACATTCCGTTTGTTTCTGATAACAACCTGCAATGCACGAACTGATGGTAGCAGAGCAGGGACAGTGGTGAAGAAGAGACTTGGATTTTGAGAGATGGAGTGCAATAAGGAATGGAGGAACATTGATGGAGCATTATTCAATAAGATTAAGATGGCAAATGGACATAAATAGAGGAGATGGATCAGAGAGGAAAGTGAGTCACTGCAAGTGACCCAGGTACAAAGACAAGTGAAAATGAAATGGCCACAAAGCGCAGTTTTGGAAAGTGGATGCTATTTTAGAAAATTGGTTGTTGAAACATTCAATAATTGCTCCCACTACCTGTTGAAGCTGTGGAAATAGCAGCAGTGGTACAAAAGAGTGTTTGGTTATTGCCCCCATCATCACATCTTGGAAGAGCTAAAGCAAACTGACATCTAAATGAAAGGTCAGAAGTAACCATTTAACTGTAGTGTCCATTCCTAATTTATTAAGAACCATGAAGAAAAAGAGAGATGGGGTGGAAGGAAAAGGGACCCATCATCCCTGGGGCCATCAAATACCTGAGAATTTCCACATAAAATCCTATCTGCCTTGTTATTCTTATGGTGTTAGGACACATTAGGCACACTCAAATTTTGCATTTCCCCAGAACTGGAGGCAAGAATTCTACGTGACACAGAGCAGCAATCAATTGAACTGCACTGGGCAATACAAAATAAATGGACAACTGATATTGCACTTATCATTCCCCGTCTAGATGTAGCTGAAATTTTCAGTAGAGTTATTTACATGCCAAGCAATAACCAAGTAAGACATGAGATTGAACATAGACAAAACTTAAGGATCTAAATCTTAATCAGAGCACGTGTATCCAGTTTAATCCCTTTTCAGTGTCTCTATTAATTTTTTCATTTGGTGAGATGGTGTTTAGTGTTTCCAGATTTAGGTGACCTAGGACTGTCAGACTTGCCACATGTGCTGTGGAAGCTTATTTTTGGAGAAAGACAAGTTAAAGATGCAGGTGTGGTATATAGTAAATGGGAGAAAGCGGAAAATCAGCTAATAAGGAAACAAATGGAAGAAAAGACACTAAAAAGGCCACCAATACAACATCCAAGAACCTTCGGCAGCATATGCGTATTCCATTTTCAAGTGATTAACTGGAAAAAAGTCTCACATTCAAGCAACTCTGTTTGCTTCTACAACTTCAACCTTCACAATGGCTTCAAGTTTAACCAAACATACTATATTAGTGATGCAGCAAGAAGACTGGACTCAGCACCACTCACTGCACCAATTACTTCAATTAATCATATGTAGAAGACAAAATTTCCCTTAATTTAGATGAAGGTTTGACTCAGGGATGCAAAAGCAACAGATGATATAAAACGACAAATATGGTTAATTTTATCCAAAGAATATCATAAGTTCCACTTCTATTGCCACGAACTTGTCTAAAGGGAAAATGCAACCATGAATGTACATTATCAAATCTTTGAAGTTTTCATTTCAAAGAACACTCCAGCTATCAATTTCCTATGTATTAGCAGGACCAGGAGGCCACCCAATCAACAAACCCATGGCCGGTTCTTGTTTACCCTCCTTGTCTCCCCATATCCACCAACGGTATTTTGGGATCTTAGACACCAGGACACCAATTACATTGAATAGGTCCAAAAGATCATTAATAGATTTCCCAATTTTATCAGGTGAAGTTCCCAGGAATTTATCCAATATAGTAGAATAAAAAATGGAATGCCACCTACATTTACAGAGCATAAAGCTAGTCCAGAAACTTGATTTACCATGGTCGATTTAACCGTCAAACCTTTTCACTGGTATATTCTCAAAAAAAAAAAAAAAATGCTAAATCCGGCAGATTCATCTCCCAATTACTAATTGAGAGTGGATGTCCCCAGAAAAATAGCAGACCATACATCTGCTACAGATTAACAAGATGCAGATGCAAAGTGTGTTTGAAAATCAAATGAAGCACTGAAATTGAAGCCACCGTCAATTATTCTTCCTCTAAAAGGGGGTCTAGACCTAACAATACCATCTCCATTCCCTGAAATTGCCAAGTAAAGAAACTTCAGAGTTTCCATCTACTTTCTCCAGACAAGATCCAAAGACCAAGGCAAGATTTCCTCTAGTCAATGGAAACCATATTCTTCAAAAGCAGCATCAATCAATCAATAGCAAAACCAAAGTCCAACCGAATCTTGCACGTGGATTTCAGCTACCCTGTCTTACATTAACATAACATAAGTAAACAAACATGTAGGGAAGCCGAACTCAAACCAAGTGTCTCATAATGGGAAGTCCAAATCCATCACCATGCCTCCTTGTCTAATTGCTTATACCAAGCACCCACTAAATAATTTCAAGCCAATGGGTATGCTAATTCGTCCTTCTTTAACTCTAATTACCCAAAGTGAGACTCCATCTCACTTCGCCTTTCACTCATGCATCCTAACAAGTACAATCTACATCCAAAAGGCTGAGCCCCAATCAAAAGACATGGAAGCAACATCTCCAAGAGCACAAGCGGCTGAAGAATTACCAACTCAGAAGCAAGAACAGAGCGAGCGTGATCATCACGAGGAACGACACATGGAGGGTCAACCAAGAATCGCTCGAAGAGAAGGCCAAGCCCATCATGACGGCCAGCGACCCACCCAGCATCACGAACGCCATCTTCAGCGCGTTCCACGTCGGACCCTGAAATCGAAAATGCAAGAAACAAAGGAAAAAACATCACTTTCCTTGAGCGTCGAAGTCAATGATCCTCTCCTGCGCTCGCCGGAATTCGAAAACCGTACGTTGACTCCCGGCGCGAGAGCGCCGAGCAGGACCGCCGTCGCCGGCGACACGTCGCCCTCCTTCGCCGGCGGCTTGTCCTCCATCTCCGATCGATCCGAGCGCCGGCTGTGATGACTTCACTCTTGCAGCTTGAATTGTACGAGACGAGGGCGATGGGCTTTTTGCTTGAAGTTGTTTCCGTCGATCTGATGAACAACCTCCACGGGCTTTTCTTGATCTCCCCAGTACTTTCGGGCTCCAAAGGTTCGATCAAAAGCAGTTAGCCAAAATTTCAGATGGGACCAGAAAAACTTCTTAATTACAAGAATGGCCCAAGTTGAAAATGAATTTTCATTTTCAGCTCATCTAACAAAACTTTATCATATTTTTGGCCCGATCCATTTGGCATATTCCCACACCTTTCTCTGGTTGGCATATTCCTGCACCTTTCTCTGGTCGCCTTAATTGGAATGACGGATTTCTATCCGCCGTGGACAGATGTGACCTTGACATAAGAACATTTAGGCGGTCTCAAATCTCTGTTCAATACCAACTCCCGAATTTATTCTTGTGAAGAAAGGATTGGCAGACACTATTATGAAGCCATAAGGTTCGGACCACGTCGCAGTGGCTCGAAGCAAAGAAAATGGCATTTTGAATTAGATAATTTCGGCCTCGAGACTGCTTGGATGAATATGCAAAATTAGGATCTGAAATGCGTTTCTTCCGAATGTTTGGAAAGCCAAACAAGCCCGCTGTCCGCATGCCTGTCAGCTTCGACATCATGTCATGGAAAAGAAGATCAAGTAAAGTCTATTGCAAGATATCAAGTTGAGTGGCTGATGAGTTCATGTATGCCTTTCCTTTCTGGTATTGTGGTTTGCCTGCTCCGGACAAAGTACACATCCTATTCAGCCAAGCACTGTCTGGACACTGAAGTAGTCAACCATAAATGACTCACTCGTGACTTCACCAAACATGAAATCTGGCCTTTCCCACTAACAACGTGTAAAATGCTTTGGTGAAGATCACCTGCACAGGCCAAGGGCCAGGACTTAACCAAGTTATGCTATTTGCAGGGTGTTTTAGCACACTTGTGCCCCTGAATTTAAAATATAAAGCGAGAGATCTAGCATTCGACTCATGCTTCTTAATGTGCAAATAGCGCTTGGAGTTCTATGTCCCTCCTTTCCCATGAAGGAAGAGACACCAACCTAATGATGCAGATGATGCAGTCAGCATTCATCTGATTTCCTGCTCATGACACAAGACAAAGAATTCAATACCTGGTCTACTTCCAAACAAAATTATCCAGCTTTGATAAGATCACAATGGCAAAGGAAATGAGGAAACAGAACGTGCATACAATGCAAATACTAGGCCAACAAAAGCCGAAATCTTGACTGCAGCAAGAAATCATTTCGATCAACATGCCCTCTAGGGCAAGAAACATAAACAACGTCTGAACATGCCTTTGGTTATCATTTCATTATCAACTAGAAGTGTTGTTTTGTCAGAAGACTAAAAGGTTTCTCTAGGTATTCTCTCAACAATTACATTGTCCAAAAGGGACATAAGCAAATTTCAGATGCTTTAAATCTCACTACGAGAGAGTATGACCTTTCTTTCTTCCTAGCTGACTCTTCCTTGTCTACCTGTATCAGATCCGCTGTACAATGAGTTTTACATACATTTGCATACCAGGAAAATGGGTTGTGACTGGCAAGTCTTTCGAGTGATTAATCAGACGAAAGTACACACTCCAGCTAAGTAATTGGCACAGCAAGCCACTCGAGAGGCAATACGATATCCGCTTAATCTCCTAGAATGTGGGACCTTGCAGGTTAGGATCCTGCTGGAGCTGCCACTCTCTCTCTTTAAGGTACTGCAGAAGTATCTCCTGATCATCTCTCGGTTCCGCCATCACAGCACCGCAACCGTAAGGACTAGCTCGATAATATGCATGAAAGACTCTGTCCTTTGGATCGTCCACTCCATAAAAGGCAGGAAATCTGGGAGTCGCAGCCTGGTGATTCGAGTATACTGTTTGGTTAGAGTACGAGGGAGTTCCCCAGGAGTTGATTGGATCGATTTGAGGGACACCAAGATGATAAACATTTCCGATGTTTCCAGGGCCATGGAAACTAGGACTCAACATTTGAACATTATTGCCCTGGTGGAGATTGTTGATTTCTCTGAACTGGCGGAGCCATTCCGAAGAACTCATTCCGCACTGTATGGGGTATACATAGTTAAAGCCGGCGACACCAAGACTAGAAGCATTAGGGGCAAGAGGAACAGCATAATTTGAATAACTCTTCCCAGGTGATGCGTCAAGAAAATTCTCAGTTAGCCCAATTGTCGCATTTGTCCTGTGATCAGAGAAACTAGATGTATTCACTCCGCTAAACCAAACAGCATCATCCGGCAAAAGAGGTGCTGAAGGCACGGGAGTGGAATGAAGAGGAGAAGGATAATGGGTTATTACGGATTCATGGCAAGAACCAATAACTGGGTTCTGAGGCTCGCTAGTTTTGGTAATGGAGAGATTGGCCAGCGATTCAGAAGCTACTTCCTCTATAGGAGGTAAGTGATGTTTACCCAAACCAATCCCTTCCTCTTCATTCACGTTCAAGCTTCCTCTGTTGAGGACCCATGCATTTAGTGAGGGAGGCCCGGCACCGGTAGAGATTGACGATGCAGGAAAGAAGTTTGCCACATCACCAAAAATTGGCGGCGGCGAGTGCTGTTGCTTGAATGGCTCATTGCGCCTGAAACTATTGTTGTTGGGCTGGAAATTAGATGGTTCACTGTGCACAGGGTTCTGGGCTATGAGCAAAGATGTGGCACGACGCAAGCATTCATCAGGCGGTGCTGATTGATCCATTAGTTCTTCATGGGAGTCTCTTTTCTTTGTGATGTAATTATGAAGCGGAGCCGAGTTGTGTCTTGTCAGAGGCTTGAACAGAATGACTTCCTCCTCCTCCAAGGTAACAGATCTTCTCGGACTTTCTCTGAGGACTTCTTTTCCTCGTTCTTCAGTGACTTCACTCGTCTGTGCTGGAGAAATTTTCAGTTCTGGATTGGTACCTGTCATGGATCTATCTTTTTCCAAGCATTTCATCTCCAAAGACTCGTTTGACTCCAGCTCATAGAATTGTCTTCTCGGCTTATCATACTGGATCCACCTGTGATGATGACCAGAGCTCTCAGCAATCCTAATGGCAGCAATAACAATTCGATGGGCTCGGCACACTTTTCCTCTTCGATAGTCGGTGCTATTTTCCCAGCGAGATGAGAAATCTAGCAGAACATGTGCGTGTGCAGCAGGTGCAAAGCCTCTCAACTCATAATCTTCCCAAAGAGCACAATCTAGAGACTTAACTTCACCCACTTGAGAGTGCATGAGGTTTACTAGGCGAATAAAGCTCTTATGGAAAGAAGACAGAGCCGCTTCACTCTTTTCATCGGCCCCACAGAGAGCCTCTTCTTCAGGTAGATTTGCCAACCATTCCACAAACACAAGAATAGCTGGTAAAAGAGGGCAGGTATCCCAAGGACTGGCCTTCATAACTCGATCAACGAGCCGATTCACATATGTAAATAGAGCCATCACAGCATGGTCTCTCAAGAGGGGTGGTGGCCTTTCCTTTTTGTCTTCCAAGTTTGTCATTACCGGGCTCTTGGGAAGGTCTTGGATGACAAAGATGAAGACACAAATGGCTTGGACGGCTCGAAATGGGCCTGTTCTTGTTGGATCCATAAACTGATACGACTCCAATGCATCTTCTAGATTAATGTTGTCCACATCTAACAAAGCTTCCAATTGTCCTTTTGTAGAAGAAAAGGCTCTCAAAAAGTCATCCAAACTGCTCAAACAACAGAGTAAAAGAAAGAGGAGTGTACATAAGCATTCTGAGTCTGATGAAATACAAGACAAAGATACCATAGAACTTATCTTTGTCAGAACAGATGCAGCATGAGCAATGCACACAATAGCGATACACTTCAGTAGAACTATTACCTGGATCTTACATAGAAGAAACTTATCAATATGACGAAAAGATACCATAAGTTTCTTCCTAAGCAACCACCTTCCTCTGTAGATAAATTGCAGTTCATCATGTCATCACCAGATTGCAACTTAGTCAGAACTTTTCTTCTTTCAGACAGTATCAAAAAATCAAATGAGGCCTCAGCAGAATGGGAATGCAAAAGAGATGACCTGCTCTGCATAGTCGTAACAAGCAATTTAGAACCACAAGGAACACTGGAGAATGAGGATTATCATGGCAAAAGGTGTCTGAGCAAACAGAAAAACATTTTACCTTCTCTAACAGTAACATAAGGTTGTTCCGTGCATCCGGGAAAGGTTCTTTAACGGCCAAACTTCTTATACAGTGATACAAAGCAAGGAACTCGTCACCTACATATGTCGACAGTAATGCCAACTATAGACAATACTAATTGGTTACGATACAATATATGTCTGAATATTTTCAGTTCAAATTGAATCCAAGGATAATTACAAGGGATAGACAAAAGTAAGACAATATACCTGATTATGTGGGTTCCCACTATCTGGCCAAATTGTCAATGCTTCCAAGTAATGAGCTGCTGCAATAGACCAGTTACGGTTTTGATCGTCGGGTCTTTCATAAAGCTCTCTGTATCTTGCTAGATCCCCGAGGCAAATTAGGAAGCGATGGCATAAAAATTGGCATTTCTTCATCCTCTTCTGATCAACATTATTTACAATGCCGCTGTTTCTCTGGAACAAGGCATCTTCAGGAATTCCATGACATCTTTGTACCTTGACAATGAGACTTTTGTAGAAATTAGTTGCTTCTGACAAGAATAACTTGATTCCTTCATTGTAATCATCAGTGCTTCTTTGTGCATTGGTAACATTCTGTGGCACCTCAGAATTCGTACAACTAGAAACTTTCTTTATTTGTTTACGAAATTCATCAATATGCTTATAGTGGAGCTTCCACAAAGAATACTCGATATCTTGCAAATCTGCCTGCTCAGAGTCTTTCAAGATGCTCTTTTCGTAAACTGAACAGACTTGGTGATACAAGTGTTTGACATCAGAATGCAATAGACCTTTCAAATTGATCGATGCCCATAACAGCTTTTCAGTGTTAGATACCTGGAAGCATCAAATTATCGTAATCAACCAGAAAAATTCAATCAACAGAGCATAACAAGTGCATGGTTTCTCAATAATCACCTCAGCAAGCGAATTTTCTATCTGTTTTTGATCTTTCTGATGGTTTATTGGCATAGCATCCATAGTTAGAGTCAAAAGATTTCTTCAAAGGAACTTCGTCTTCTCCGGGACGTTAGCAGTATTCTGATGACCTACATGACAATTGAATGATTCAGGTCAGTGACACGTCTCCATCAAGACCAGAGAGACAATAGACTTGAACACCCACTTGCACGAGTAAATTGGGAAATTCAAGCCTTCAACATTGACCCCAGCTCTTAACCACGCGATCTCAGGACGCTAAGAAAAATCAAAACGTATTGGAGTAAATCAAAGGATTCGCCGAGAAAATAAAAAGATTCACCATCTGGGTCTTATGCCGAAGCACTTGCTAAACAAAGGCGAGAGAATTCGCAACTCTACTGACCATCCAATAGAACAAAAAAATGTACTGAAAGAGAATTCTCTTTCAGCTGATCATACAAACAAAAGCTTTGAAAAGCAATCAGGCTCAACTGGTCGGCTACAATTGAATTTCAGGTTCAACACATGACAAGAATTTTCTTTCCCATGGACATTGAAGCAAGTAGAAGTGGGCATCACAGAAAACAACAATAGTCTCCAAGAACCCACAAGAATTGTAGTACAGAGCGTCAAGCGCAAAAGACAGCCACCCACCAAGGACAGTCCTCATGCTCCTTAAAAGATCTCGAAACAAGAAGAGGTAAACATGAACTTTCCAAGAAAGTTCCCAGACAGCATGGATCAACATAAAAAACCAACTGCAAAGAACCCTTTAAAATTAGGTAACTAACCCACCCAATCCAGGTTCCGGAAGCAGAGCCAAACCAGCAAATCAGCAAGAGCTCAGCACTCGTAAGCACGACCTCGAGAGAGAGAGAGAGAGAGAGAGAGAGTGATAGATGCTGAAAGAATCTACAACCTTCAGAGAGAAACAAAAGAAATTGATGAACTTGGCCACCTTAACTGCTTCAGCAGCGAAACAGACAAAGCAAAAGGTGGCTGATGATGACGACGAGAGACTCAGAGACAGAGACAGAGAGACAGAGAGAGAGAGAGAGAAAGAGCTCAACCCCAAAGGCTAATCTTGCCCAATATCACTTTTGTCTTCTTGGTCTTTCCTTGCTTGTTTCTTGATTTCAGTTCAAGAACCTTTTTTTTTCCCCCTAATTCAAGAACCTCTTCTTTTTCAATTCAAGAACTTACATCATTAAAAAATTAAAAATTTGCAAAAGTAGGGAATAAATTAAAGCGACCCATCATCAATCATCATCCGTTTCTCTGACCAAATGCCCTCTAAGAGAGAGAGAGAGAAAGAGAGAGAGATAAAAGAATCACTTGCAGACTAAGCCAAGACTCCATCTTTGTCCCTATTGGAACTAGAGCACTGCTGCGCCTACAGCGCCCTCGCTAGGATCACGTTTCCGGGTCAAGACGGCGGCCAACCGCGGCCGTCCGATCCGTGCGGGCGCATGGCCATACGGTGGGGCCGCGGAGCAGGGGAGGGGAGCTCCCCCCACGGGTGGGGCAAGTCCATTGCATTCCCGGGTGGTGGTGGGTGGTTGGGAGAGAGGGCGTGATTTTTCAGAGAGTCTTTGACCTGTCAGGAGCCGTATTTGTGGTTAATTACAATTCCTCCCCCATTTAATGCGCGCAAGACAAGTGGTCTTTGCAGAGGAGGACACATTGCAGAAAAAAGATATTTGACTTTTGGCAATTTTATAAGAAAGAAATAGAGAGGAGCGATTCGAGAATTATTGGATGGGATACGCAATTATGTGATCCGAGTTGGTGCGGTCCATTTATGGATAGCTAGGTTGTGGGGACGTAGGGGTGATGAGGCCAATCGTGTTATCCAGAAGACATGAAGTATCTACGAAAATTTGTGAATTATGCAGGGCTAATTTGGCTTTATTTGAGAAAATCGATGGACTAGATTTAAATAAATTAAAAATTTATATATCACATTACATGTGTTGATGATGTAAGGGCTTGTGGTGATTATCTCATTCGTTTGATCAAATAAAAAAAAACTACAAGAAACATATAGGAATAGTCATTAAGGTTGCCTCCATAACCACCATTTCCGTTTAGGAAGAGGGAGGTGGAAAGCAGGGATGCATGAGTGAGGGAGTAAGTTTTACGGCGACAAAAAAAATATAGTTAGGAATAATTATGTCCTTTGCAGAGAAGGACACATTTGTTGAAAGACATTTGACTTTGGCAATATGAAAGAAAAATTGCACAATTTGAAAATTGTTGCATGTGATGCACAAGGACATGACATATGTAGGTGCGGTTCACTAATATCTCGTTAGATTATCGACATGATGAGTCAATCATATTATCTAGAAGGTGTGAATATGTATGAAAATATGTGAATTGTGCAGAATGATTTATTTGACATATGTAAATCATATAGAAGGATTGATTTGACTCTAATGAGGTTGAATATTTAGAGATTACATTGCATGTTTCACAATGATATAAGGCTTGCAGTGACTCTCTCTCCCTTGTTTGATCAAACAAAAGAATTACATTGAACATTTAGAAAATAATTAGTGGCTACCCTTCCCATTGAGGAAAGAAAAGGTGGATGATTCGATTCCCCACCTTCTCAAAAGCTTGGGTGAGAGGTGGAAACGTGTGAGTAAAAGAGTAAGGTTTTGTTACCTATGCACAAAACGTAATAGACATAGTAACTTGTAATATAGATATATGATAAGTCCAAATAAAAAAAAAAGATATTTAGAAATAATTCAAGAACCTTATTGAAAGAATTGAAAAGATTTCATTTTGAGGATTTAATTTTGACTAACAGCCAAATGGGTTAGCCTCCCATCATAGGGGTGTCAGAATTAAAAAAAAAAAAAAAAATCAAACTAATTTGAACCGAATTTTCATACATTTTTAGGGTTTGGGTTTTGGTTTGAATAATGAAAGAAGACTGTTCTTGATAGGAAATTACCTACATGGTATGATAAAAGTAGTTTGGATAGTTTTGGTTCTGTTCGGTTAACCAAATCAAACTAAAAATCATTCATCTTTTTAATATTACAATTCACATAATTTTTCTCCTTTTTCACTAAATCTTTTTTCAATATTTCCAAAAGAAAACATAATGAAAATGCGTCTTCAATTCACGTTATATTTATTTGGGGGCGCAATTCAATTTAACGTTAGTGCACATACTCAAATGGTTCGGTTCGATTTAGGTTTCTTGAAAATCTAAATTGAATTGAATACTAATCGAATGATTACATGAAGGATCGTAAAAATCACGTCATTGCGTGGGATCAATTTTTGTCAGCTTTGAAGTAATTTACTTAGGACAAAAGGCAGGATCCCAATTAAAAAAGTGCCATGATCCATACTCATGTGTGAACTCAATTTACATAATTTGACGATAAGGTAAATGAAAAAAATAATAATATACGTGATTTGGTGCATCGATTAAGCACCTGACAACGACGAGCTGATAGTGGAATTATTTAATGCCATTGACTGGAAAATCTTATATTAATTTATTACAATTGGCCTTTGCATCCGAGAATAGTTGAAAAAGGAATGCTTGTTGGGGGCAAAATTGAAAAGAATAATTAAATGAGGCGGAAAAATTGAATACAATAAGGAAAAAATCGCGAAAGCTTTCAATGCGCAGTCGTGTACGATTACGCGTGATAAACGATGAGCTCCTGGGTCCCATGGATCGGACTTCCTAGGTGCAAAACTTTTAGATAAAACATTATTATAAATATCAAATCACTGCTCATAACGTATTCACCTGAAATTACTTTTCGTACTATAAAAAATTTCCGAACTAATCCCATGGCCCATTTATCCAAAACTTTTTCATACAAAATTTTTGAATTAAGTTTTATCTCATAAAATATCTTAAACAAGCACTCCTTATCTAAATCCACCCTTATCAAATTCATACGTGCCAACAAAAGTGGATTTTCCATTAAATCCGTCACTTTCCATGTCAAATTTGTCTATGTGTCGACATGTGTGCACTATAATGGAATATCAAATGGTGAATTTAGGTTAGAGGAATCGGTTTGGGTAGTTTTGCGAGATGAAAATTAGCTTGAAGTAAACATTTCAATGGGTACCGATCTTTAATTTTTTGTTAGAAGAAATTAACTTCCTAATGTACCAACTTGAGATTCTAAAGGTATTAACCCGAAACATATTATTTTGTGTTTCCATTTATTTTAGCCCATGTATAGGTCAAAGACAATATGCGAATCTAAATGTGAAATTAATTAGAAAAATAATTTAATGAGCCATAACAACGTGCCATATGATTAAGAGCTATCACCTTCCTTTCATTAAGAACATTAAGAAATGAAAAAAAAAATTAAATTAAATTCAGCAAGCAACCTTCCATGCCAAAGAAAGCGTTCTAGGGTTTCGGTGCTAACGACGGCGAGATTAAAGAAGATGCTGAGCAATAATTGCACGTCAAAGCAAGGGTCGTTGTTCGATGTGATGTGCGCGCATCAGCAATATTATAAACGTGAAAATGTCGAGATCACATCTTATCTTGTAACAAAAAACATTAAAATAAATAGGCCTTTGGTTTTGCTTCGAAACTCGACACTTGTGATCTTGATTGGGAGCAAGTAGCAACTTCGCGAATCGCGACTCGACGCAGTTTTGGAACCAGACATTACATGGCGTGCAAATTTACAATTCATTTGGGAATGGAAATGCAATTTCGAACAGCTAAAAATTGACCCTCTAAAAGTCGGATTGAAATGTCAAAACTACTTTAGCGACAATCATTTTGTGCAAAGGACGGATGAACCATTCACTAGGCGAATCGTGTTAGCGGGTTGTGTTTGTGTTTATGTCGTGACGACACATGGATTTATTACAAAATGGGGCAATTCGAACTCGACACGATCAATCGATCTACATGATACGTGCACGACTCAAATATTAAAGGGTTAACACAATAAAGTACATCCCATGTAATATGACTAAATATCGAGTGGAAAAATTACCAAAAAAATCCTAAATCTCTTTTAAATTTTTCCAATTCGATCATAATTTTTTTCTAATTTAATTCTAAATTTTTTGTAATTATGTCAATTTAGTTCATTTGACTAATTTTGCGTGATTGACATTGATGTGGATGTTGGGTGATGCCGATTGGATAATTTTTTTAATAATATATGTTTTTTCTGAATTTTTTATTAATTTTTTCTTTTTTCATCTTTCTCTTTGAGAAAAAAAGTGATACAAAATTCATAAAAAAATATTATTAAAAAATTGTCACATTAGCATTGGTTGGATAGCTGGCACTAGCCACTGTTCACATTAGCGTGATCAACCAAAATTACTAGATAGATTATGACCGAATTGGAAAAATTACAATAGATTTAGAACTTCTTTTGATAATTTTTGCAATATCAAGTTGGCAGATGGAGAAACTATTCATTAGAGGTGGGTCGTGTTCGTGTTCACATTGTGATGACATATGAGTTTACAATAGAACAAGTAAATTCGAACGTGACACGATTAGTCAATCATGTTGTTAATATGTAACATAACTTGAAAATTAATGGGATGACACGATAGAACCCGTGTAGCACGATTTAATAATGGATTGATGGATTGACATGGTTGCACGCCCGAACCATGACAAGAATCAATCTGCTAACATGAAATCAATCCTGTCTAATGAGTTCAAAACACGAACAAGAATATTATCGATCCCACATCTTGGGTCAACATGAAATTGATTCAAACACAATCAAATCAATCAAAACCCGCTTAATTTTGTGTCATGCCCAACTCAGATCATCGTGTCGTGTTGTGTCAAGAATTACCACGTTCACCGACTGTCGGAGGCGAGGTTTAGTCTGACGCCGACAGGTGATGGGCAAGCAGCGAAGTGGACGAGGATCACGTTCCCATCCCCCTGCGCCTTTGTCCCCGTCCGGCATGGGACCGGGGCGAGGCAGTTTGTCCGCCACTACGCCTCCGCGGACACCACCCCTGGACAAAATGAATTTTTCTTATACTGTTCTTCTAATTATCTCATTTATAGAAAGATGTTGACCTCCACGAAAGTTCTGAGGAATACCCCACTTAATAAGGGTGCAAAGTTGTAATGGGGATGCTAGGAATAGATGCAAAAGTTAAAATGTACTCTCTCTCTCTATATATATAAGTATGCCTTCATGGAAAAACTTTGAAAAGGATATATGCCTTATATCAAATGATGGGAAAAAAAGAAAAGGTCGACCTCTTTATTGAATTGTTTGGACCCGAGCAAGTCCTTAAAAGGCTCTGACCACTAGGAAAGTCTGGATATAGGCCGGGATCTGGGATTGGAAAAAGATTCCGGCCCCATTGGTTACCCCGTCCAAAACCCCTTTACGGGGTTTGGGGGCCAACTATGATGGGGCTCTGCCGCCACCGTACCTAGTATAAGAGGGTGCCGGTAACTTCAAATGATTAGTCCTTCTCCATAGGAGGAGGGTGCCGGTAACTTCAAATGATGGGAAAAAAAAAGGTTGACCTCTTTATTGAAGTGTTAAATAAGGATTTAGTGCATCATCCACCGTTGGAATCCAAATTTCACCGTCGGGATACTATATGTGGAAACCTCAGCTTGTGTTGATATAATTACGAAAACTTGAGACAAAACATATGTGCCCCTACATAGAGAATAATATGTCTTTGCAAATTAGAGATTGTCTTTTTGTTTGAGAGAACGTGCTGGGACAGTTATTGTCAAATTGACTAATTTTTATGGGTTCATTTGTTCTATCAATTTTTTGTTCCCGATCGTACCGACACGTGCATTACAATCACTCCGCTGAGCTAGGGAAGCTTTCAATTTTCTTGCGAGACTACGCGTTCGTAGATATGGCAACAATTGTAGAATGTCAACTGCGCATACTATGGTTATACAGTTGGACTATGCAGCTTCATTGCTTCATAAGTCTGATTAATGAGTTTAAGTGTATCGTTATGACCAACAAAATCATTAGATAAGTTATATCTAGAATTGTGTTGATGCCATGAATTATGCCAGTCAAGTTGCCTATATGTGTTACATATAGGCAACTTGATTATATGTGTTCCGATAAAAAGAAGAAGTTGCCTATATGTGTTATACAGCCAATTGAAAGTGCCATTAGAAACAAAAAAAATAAAGATCCGTTCTAGCATGAAAGTATATTTTTATATGAAATTATTTAATTCGATACGATTTAATATGGAATTCATTGATGTGTTATGACTAGAGCGGCAAGTTGTGATCATTCTTTTTTCATGCTGTATGTGTCACATTAGTAATTTGAGTCATTTCTTAAACAAATTTTTATGAGTGAACTTAAATTTTTTTTGGGTAACTATATAAACCCTTAATGTTTTTTTCAATAACTATATCAACACAATCAAAGCATTCATACGTAGTGTCCGAAGGTGGGATCTGCGCCTCTTTTTCTTTCCTCCTTCTCCTTCGCTCTTCTTTTCCTTTACCTTCATCTTCATTTTCGTCTGCTACTTTCTTTCCAATAATCAGTGCCACTCACAAATCCATGTCGCCACCGTGACCGCGACCTTGGCAACCCAGCGGTCGCTCCTCACCGTGGCTAACGGTCGTCCACCATGACATCGCCACCATTCAGGGAGTGCTGCCGCCGCCGCCGCCGCCACAGCGTGCTTCTCTCTCTCTCTCTCTAGAGCCGATCAATCCGGACTTTGTCTTGATTTCCGGCGGCATGCCAACGTTAAGCGCTCGTTTGTTGGGGCAGAGAG
This sequence comes from Eucalyptus paniculata subsp. matutina, assembly GCA_017140255.1. Taxonomy (NCBI): domain Eukaryota; kingdom Viridiplantae; phylum Streptophyta; class Magnoliopsida; order Myrtales; family Myrtaceae; genus Eucalyptus; species Eucalyptus paniculata. The sequence continues at coordinate 43,666,536 of CM029439.1, forward strand.
AGAGAGAGAGAGAGAGAGAGAGAGAGAGAGGCAATTGGGGTCGACGCTCGGTGATTGTGTGGCGGCGAGGAGGGGTCATGGTGGCATCAGCGGGATCGCATATTAACACTTAAGTCCACATATTATCTTTTCATAATCTCTTCCAAATTCGGGCCCACTCATCAGAATTAAATTCACATATTATTCATTTTCTTATTTGATCAAAACTATTCATCTTGAACAGGAACTCTAGGACAAAAAGGCCCTGCATGTTTTCACTTCTCAGAAGTGTTTATAAACACATTTTCTGTTTTTTTTTCTCTGGAACAAAAAAAGAACAGAAACGCGTTTGTTTGCGTTTCTGTTCTTTTTTTGTTTTCTTGTTCCTGGAACTCAAAAAGAATGAGTAAACGAGAAAAAAAAAAGTTGTTTCGCTCCGTTAAGAAACAATTCTGAAGATACAATTTTGTGTTTCTTGTTTCTTCTTCTCTTCCTCTTTTCTTCTTCTTTCTCTTTGGCCGGTTGCCGGCCTCGGCCATGGCCGGTCGTCGAGGGCCGGCGACGCCGGCCTCGGCCATGGCCGGCCGTCGAGGGTCGGCGACGCCGGCCCCTGGCGAGGCTCGGCGTCGCCGGCGCGGGCGAGGCCAAGTTCGAGCTCACCCAGATCCGGCGAGGTCGAGCCTCGCCCAACGACGGCGCTCGCCGTGGGCGGGCGAGGCGCCGGCCCCGTCGGCCGGTCGCCGGAGGCCGCGCGACCGGCCGAAAGAAAAAATAAAAAATAAAGGAAAAATGAAAAATAAAAATAAAAATATTAAAAAATTGAAAGAAACAAAAAAAGAACAAAAATTTACCAAACGTGTTTTATTCATTTTTTATTAGAACAAATTTACCAAACGTATCTTTTTGTTCAAAAAGTATTAGAACGTAAACACTTTTTTTTTTGTTTCCGTTCCCTAACAAAAAAAAACGTAAACGTTACCAAACAAATTTGCCAAAATCAACCTACCCTTTCCAAGTCATCGGCGGAAGGAACTCCAATTGCAGTAACGATTCCTTACAAGGCTTTCACGAAATCATCCATGGTCACTCTGATATCCTTTTTCATCCGGACGCCTCTCAGAACCGAGAGCTATACACATAGCAAGCGATAGGGCACCTTGGACCAGCCATCCGATTTCTTCACATTTGAAGTGCCGTGTCCGAGCAGCTGCAAGCTAGAAATACAAGAGTTAAAATAACGGAGGTCGCCCTCGCTAGGATCTTGGCGAGGGCCATGATGGCCTCGCCAGTGGCTGGCAAGGCGTGACGGTGAGGTCGCGTCCGAGTCAGGTTGAGGAGGACGTACCGAGTTGATTGAAATCAACATCAGGAGCGCGCATCCCCTCCTTTCTGATCTGCGTCATGTGCTTGAGGAAGCACCGCACGTGAAGGCGTTTGTCGAAACTTCGGCCTGTGGAAAAGAGCAAAAAGCTGGTCACAATTCACACTAAAACGTGAAACAACAACTTGCTATGAAATCACTCTATTCCACAGTAAATTATTAAAAGGTAAAATGACAACTTGTTTTGAAATCGCTTCAACATAATGAACACTCTATTCCACATTGGACAGCAAAGAGAGATGAAATTACAACTCGTTGTGAAATCGCTTCAATGTAATGAATATTTTATTCTACATTTAAGAGTAAAGAAGAACAAAATAGTGAAATGTGAAATGACAAGTCGTGTGAAATCGTTTCAACATAATGAACACTCTATTCCACTTTTGCAAAATAGTAAAAGGTGAAATGATAATTCCTTGTTGAATGGCTTCAACGCGATGAACACGTTTAAGGGCAAAACACTCAAATCTCATTTAATATAATATTCAACACTGCAGTCACATTTAATTAATACGGTAGTGAAGGTGAAGTAACCTTTGCTCTAGAAGAAGAAGATCTTCATCTCCCGCAGTGGGCATCTCCTCAGGATCCTCCATCTCAGTTACCGAAAAAATACAAACCCTAAAAAAAAAATTCTCACGCTAGTGATTTTTTAACTCGCAACTTTAACCAGTTAACCTGCTTAGATTTCTCTCCCCACCCACAAGAAAAAAATTGCGTGCATCTAATATGCCATATAGGATTTGCATTAGATTACTTAAAGATTGATGCGTGACAAATTTGAGCCCACTTGTCAGAATTAAATTAACGTATTATGTTTTCTTATTTGATCAAAACTGTTACGTTTTTTTTTTTTTCCGTGGAATTCATTGATATGTAGAAATAGAGTGGCAAGTTGTGACCATTCTTTTTTCATTATGTATGTATCACATTTGTAATTTGAGTCATTGCTTAAATTTTTATGAGTGAACTCAGTTTTTTTTTTTGGGTGAGTATATCAACAAAACCAAAGCATCTATATGTAGTGCCCGAAGGTGGAATCTGCGCCTCTTTTTCTTTCCTCCCCTCCTTCGATCTTCTTTTCCTTTCCCTTTATCTTCCTTTTCATCTGCTACCTCCTCTATAATCATCTGTTACTTTTCCTATAATCAGTGCCACTCACCTAAACATGTCGCCCTGCCCCCGTGCCTGTGACCTTGGCAACCCAGAGGTTGCTCTTCACCGTGGCTACTCACCTAAACATCTGTTACCTTTTCGGGATTGCCGCCACGGCCGCCCCCACCACGGTGCATCTGTCTCTCGTTTTCTCTCATACCCGTTTCTATTTCTCTCTGGAGCCTCATCAAGATCAGGCCAGACTTTGCCTTGACTACTGGCAGCATGTCAATGTCGACCAAGCGCTTGTTTGATGGGGCAGAGAGAGAGAGAGAGAGAGAGAGAGACGACTGTGTTTGAGGCTTGGTGATGTGTGGCGGCGAGGTGGGGTCGTGGCAGCAGCTGCAAGATTGTGTATTGTGATGGCAACGAGGTCGGGCGATGAAGCGGCTAAGGGGCAGTTGCTGAGCGAGCTTCTTTGTGCAAGAACGAAGTGAGAGAATAGGGAGAGGAGATGAGCGAAAGAGAAGCAAAGGAACTTTCCATGTCACCGAGTTTCAAAGGTGCCGTGTATATTCCACCATGGAAATCGAAAAGGCACGTACGAACATCTGCTCTAATGGTCTTCAAGAACTTCAACACTCATCTCACATTGACAAAATTTTCAAATGTTCAGAAGATCAGTCCAAAGGGTTCGTCCATGCTTTCTTGGCAGATGTCATACTATGCCCAAATGCTCGCGTCATCTTGATGAACAAACTACCAGAAATGCAGAACGCGGAAGGGGACACCTTCGTTACCTGACTGTAGATCCGTCTAAAACCAAGAAAAATTTAAGGTGCACTGGATTCACGCAAGCTCAAGAACATTACGGTCTTTTATTTTTTAGATCTCACATGAGACCCACATGATCTAATTCTATAATACGCTGAATTCACATGAATTGAATATATATTAGGAAAAAGAAACCCAATTGCATATATATGTACGTTGCTTTGCATGGAAGAGGAGACATACAAGCATGAAAGTTAGGGACTAGGCAATGGATTTAATGCTCTAAAACAAAAATTACAAGAGAAATTCCACCACAAAAGAAAGGAAGACAATTAAATTAAAACCTAAGCAATCATCTAAAATTCCACCCTTTCAGCAACTTACACCCAATATTTCGAGGCTTCTGGCCCATATTATTTCCTCCACATAATTACGTACACAGCATTGAGACAACAGAAGATCAATTGGACAATATGCCCAAAGGAAACATAGACAAACACATCCGCCAACCCCCCACCTCAAAGATAATAAATTAGGGTTTATTTATAAACCCGAAAAATTTAAAATTTTGAAAAAGAAGAAAAGAACGAGACGGCCCATCATTTATAACTCAGAAGGAACATGGAGAGAAATAGCCAGCAAAACGCGACATAATTTATCCATATTAATTTAACCAAATAATAATTTATCAGAGGTCATTCTGTTTTCGCTTCGTATGTTTTTCTCCCTTAGCCAGAGAACCTCCTGCAACGCGTGATGGCGCTGCACCCGCGCTTGTAAGGGTTGGCCCTCCTCATCCTGGAGCAGTTGTAGTACGAGTGGCCACGGCGTCTGCACGGGACCGAGTTCCTCTTCAGTGCCCTGTAGCCGATGTACCGCCGGTTCGCCGCCAGTAGACGCCGGTTGATCTCGGAGTCCATCTCGGGGGGTTCGAGGTCCAACCCCTCGCACTCACCCAGTGCGGGGTGGCCCCCGAGGCCAATCCTCGTGTGGTCCTGGGGGAAGCACTCACCGACGGCGGCCATGGCCAGGAGGAGGCAGACCAGCCAGAGCCTAAGCCCCATCTTCTCCGTCGCGCAAAGAAAAAGAAAAAGATTCAAGATCACAAATGCAGAGAGAGAGAGATATCAGATCAGTGAAGAGAAGAGAAGGGAGGGTCGGTCGGTCGATTGCAGGGTCTCTTTTCCTTCTCCTTTTCAGAGGAGGGAAGAGAGGGAGAGAGAGAGTCTGGTTTCTTGAATGTTCAAGAGAGAGATGGTGAGCTTGGAGGGAAAAACCATGGGTGCTGATCTTGTGAGCTCACGCGATTTAGGGTTGGCCTTCCGTTTCTCCATGTTTTTCTGAATCGAGAGAGGGCAGAGGGGAAAATGTTACTTGTCGACTGTTTCTTTCCTAAACGGCTAATATCTAAATTTGCATGGCCTGGAAACCACTTTGACCTCCATGCCCGACGTCCGATCTCTCTCCTCTGCAACGAAAGCTTTCGTGCCATGCACGACATCATGCGCCAAACGATTTTAGTACTCGAAGTCGATCGCTTTTCGTACGTGAGATGGCTTCCAGAAATAGAATGCGCAGGCTTTCGTACATACCTCATTAGACTTGTGTCCAAGTAAGCTATATAAACTAAGAAATCTTCTAGAAAAAATTACAGGGTCACGTGGAATTCTTTTTGTCGTAGTTTCAAAGAAGGTAATGATGTGAAATTTGTCACATCATTTGATAAAAGGGTTTTAGTAAGATACTTTTGCAAATCTAGCATTTCTTTTGCTCGCTTAATGTAGATTTATACTTCTTGTGCGCCGAAGTTAATTTTAATTTTTGTCGAAAAAGAGCTCCATTCATTATCCATAATAAAAAATTAAGAGATACATCGAATGAACTTCAGAACATAATTAATCCCAAATAATTGGGGGTGGGCTAGAGATCCAATAAGAGGAAAGGGTATTTTGGATATGAACTTTGACAACCCAATCCACAACCTTATTTTAGATCTGCGAGCAATGGGCCAATTGAAGGCCTTCAATATTGATAAAGAATTCATGGCATTTCTTGGTGTTGACACTTAAATTTTTGCATCTCATTCATTAATTTATTACATAAAATATTAGGGATCGCCCTCGGCTTCTAAACAAAAATTATTAATTGCATATAAATATTATAAGCATTTCCATTAATAGTTGCTTTTATCGGATTGGCGGATGGATTTTGAGTGAAAGTTTCTGAACTTCAATCGACGGTTTTAAGTTGGCTGAGCTCACAAGAGCATGGGATTTAGGCTACGCTTTCTATAGTTTTCTCCTTAAATCACAGTGGCTAAAGTTCACATATTATCGAAGGAATATTGCATTATTTTGTTGAGAGATACGTGAGAAAAGGGAGGGAGAGAGAAAAAAGGAGCTCTTGGCCAAGCCTTGGCGGAGACGCCCCTCTTGTGGTGCTGCCACTGTCGACGTGAGTCGAGCCCTACTTCCTGCTTCGCCGTGGCACCCGATGTTGCCCATTGTCTATCTTCGTCGCCGTCGACACTGAGTTGCTGTTGCTTGAGCCGAACCACGGCGAGGAGTTGTTGTCTCTATCCGCCCTGTGTTGCTGAGCCCCACGTGAGTGATGACGAGTGCTACTCCCACCACAAACCTGTCGTTTGCACTGACCCGGGACGACTTGCCGTGGCACTACCTGTTATGCTTGACGGCCCGATGCCAAGCTGTCACTCCATCAACCAGATCTAGGGCTATCGGTTTGAAAGATTGATTTAGAATCTTATCTTTAGAAATTGGAAGATTTAAGGTGCGTTTAGTTCAGCACTTCTAAGGGGCTTTTAGCCTCCAAAGTAGTTTGGAAAAATATTGGACCGTTTTACACATATTTTGAAGAAACTTTCATTTCAAAGTTAGTATTGGGAAGATTGAAAGCTCAATATTAATAGGGACTAACTTTGAGTTTTTAGCATTTAGTTAAATGCTAAAACTCATTTTTTTTTTCAAAACAACCCTTATCAAATTTTCAAAATTCCAATTTCGTCCTTCATTAGTTTTTTTTTTTAAATAAAAAATAAAAAATGACCAAATTCTTCGCCGGACTAGTGAAGGGCTATGACTGTTGACGAGCCAGATCTAGCGTTGGCAACCATTAGTTGAGGTTGCCTAACATCGGGTGACCTTTGGCAAGGGTTACGTGAATTAGGTGGTGTGCAACCTAGGTGACTACCGCCTGGGTCTCGTGGCCTCAGGTGGCCCTCGCCTAAGTGTTGCGAGGGTCGTGTGACAGCGGCCGTTGGTTGAGTGACCCTCGCAACACCTAGGCAGTGGTCACTTGGGTTGCGTGACCCTTGTCGAGGGTTGCTTCATAATAGGCAACCTCGATCGACAATTGCAGGCGTCAAATCTAGCTCGTCGGTGACCATAGCCCTTTGCCAATCCGACGAAGGGTTTGGTCATTTTTCAATTACAAAAGTTTTTTGCCAAACACACATTCAACTCAAAGTTCATTTGTAAAGAGGTTTTAACCAAACACAATTTGCATTTCCCCCAATGGCTTTTACTTTTAGCATTTGCATTACACTTAAAGTCCATTTGCAAAGCTAGACCAAACGCAATCTTAGAATCCTATCTTTAGAAGTTTAAAAGTTTTCAATTTTATGTATTTTTTTCTTGTAAGTAAATTTTCTAGAATGTACTTGTGGGTATATAAATACCCACCTACATTTAATGAAAACATATAATAATTTCTATTTCAACATGGTATTAGAGCCATCTAAGGCTAATGCCCCTTTTCAACCCTGCTTTTCTGCCCCTTTTTTTTTCCCTTCCTAGGGTGGTCGGCATGGCTCTAGATCCTTCCACCGTTGCCATCATAACTTCCATTACAAACCCCTTTCCTACATTTCCTCCATTGCTATTTGCTCACCACTTCCTTTCTCTATAACTCATAGCATCCAATTACTTGCTATGGAAAGCACAAGTTATCTAGTTTCTCAAGAGACAAAACCTCTACGGTCATGTTGATGGAACCACAACTTGTCCCTTTGATGTAGCCCAGGTAGCTCTTTGGCGACAATAGGATACTCCATTATGAATCTTCTAATTGCATCCCTCTTAGAATCGATTTAGTTCTAATTATTGGTGAACCAACTAGTGAAGTCATATGGGATGCTCTCAATGCCTCATTTGGCTCAGCTTCCACTACGCATATGCTCTCTCTTCATCTCAGTCTTCAACGTTTGCAACAGAAACGGGACAAATTAGTTATTGATTTCCTCTAGTGTGCTAAATTCATTGCTGGTGAGATGGGTGTTGCACTTAGGCCTCTTGAATTGGAGGCGTGGTCTTTGATCTGATCTCCACGACACTGTTCCTACATTACATGGTCGTTTTGATCTATTCTCGTTTATTGACCTTCAAAGTCTCCTCCTTAGTCATGAGAGCATTAAGGCCTTCTAAAAGTTGTAGATCTCCGAACCTTCCTCTCAAGCTAATTCTCCTATAGCCAACTTTGCTCAATGAAATGCCTCCACCCTTCCTAGTTCCTCTTTCTCTAGCCGTGGTCAATCTAGAGGTTGTTGGGGTCAAGATGGTTGCTTTGCCCGTGGTCATGGTGCCCGTTGTTTTCAACAAGGTCATTTATAGTGTTCCATTTGTCAATGTAAAAATCACACTGTTGCCACATGTTACTATTACCCTCTAGGTATGCCTTATCACCCACCACCTACACATACCCCATCTCCTACTTCATCTTATCAACCCTCTTACTTTCCCAATGCCAATCTAACCCATGCCCTTCCCCCTCTTTTACCTACACCTACCAACACTCTACCTTGGTAGCCCAACATGGGTGTCTCCCACCATGTCATGCTTGATATACAATCCTTCTCTTCCTACAAAGCTTATAATGGATTGGAACAATTGCACGTTAGAAATGGTAAGGGTCTCAAAATCACTAATATTGGTACTTCTTCTATTCCCTCCTCTATTTCAAATCTTTTTTTACGTTTAAATGATGTTCTTCATGTCCTTGATATTTTGAAGCGTTTACTTTCAGTTCAAAAATTTGCGTCTGACGACAATGTCTTCTTTGAATTCTATCCTACCCACTCTTTTGTTAAGGATCTAGTGACCAAGGTGGTTCTTCTTTCCAGCTCGAGTAAAGTTGGTCTTTACACCATACCGCAACAACCTTCAATGCTTATTGCCATTATCGCGGAACGGACTTCCATAGATTGATGGCATCATGTCTTGGCCATCCCTGCCATGTCGGTCAACACCGTTGAGTCAGTTGTGTACAGCCTATCAATTAAGCAAGGCTAGTTGTCAATCTTTACAATTGTCTCCAACTCGTAGTTTGTTTTCGTCGAATTTAATTTATTTAATTTATAGTGATGCTTGGGGTCCTTTTCATTTGGTTTCAATTGATAGTCATCATTATTTCACTATTTTTGTTGATGATTGCACCAAATTTATTTGGTTTTATCCTCTTAAAAGCAAAGTTAAATGTTTACTCTGTTATTCTTACTTTCCAAGCTCTTGTCGAATGCCACTTTTCACAAAAAATAAAAGCCGTTCAAATAGACTGTGGTAGGGAATTTCGTGTCCTCCCCTCCCTTTTCTCAAAAATTGATATTGCTTGCCGCATTTTCGCCCCATTATACCCATGAACAACAAGGGGCGGTTGAGCATCGTCATAGTTGAAACCAGTTTAACATTATTAGCTCATGGCTCTGTCCCTCATCAATATTGGGACTACACATTTGAAACGACGGTCCACCTCATCAATCGGACGCTGTCCAAGGTCAATAATTGTGTTTCCCCTTTTTAGATGGTTTACAATCATCCTCCACATTATTCCTTTTTAAAAATCTATGGGTCTCACTATTTCAAATATCTACGTCCTTATAATGCCTATAAGATGGATTTCCACTTCACTCCTCGTATTTTCTTGGGATATAGTCTTTCTCACACTAGGTACTGCTGCCTTGACCCTGTCACTAATTATTTATACATTGGTCGACATGTTCATTTTGATGAAACATGTTTTCCCTTTGCAACTCCTTCCATTCTCGGCCATCACCTCATTCATCACTTCCTACACCTATCTTGGTATTGTGGGCTTCGGCTCCTTTTAGCATTCCTCCTCCTACCAATATAGTGAGATCACATACTCCTCCATCGGCACCCTTAATGTCGTCTACTACCGATTGATTCATCCATCTCCCCCGCCTTAAGAACCAAGCACCTCCATAACCTTTATCATTCCTCCTCCTCATCATCCTCTCCACCACCATTGCTGCCGCCCCCACGTAGGCCAACACGCACCCACACCACGCAGCTTTACTCTCATCCTCCTAAAATTAATACAGCCACCCACCCCCCATCGAACCAACCTCATTCACTCAAGCCAACAAAATCCTTGAGTGGCGTATAGCCATAATTAATGAATTTGATGCCTTGTTAAAAAATGAAACATGGTCTTTGGTCCCTCACAATTCTTCAATAACCTCGTTGGATATGAGTGAGTTTACAAAGTTAAGCACAAAGCGAATGGTAGTCTTGAACGCTATAAAGCTTGCTTGGTCGCCAAAGGTTTTATCAGCAACAATGCTTGGATTATACGAAAGCTTTCAGTCTAGTTGTAAAAATTACCACTGTTCGCTTCGTATTATCTCTTACTATCTCTCAAGGGTGGCAAGTGCAATAATTAGATGTGCACAATGCTTTCGTACATGGGGTTCTTTTTGAAGAGGTGTACATGGAGCAGCCCCCACCAGGTTTGAGGACCTAACTTGTCGTGACTATGTTTGCAAGCTGCATTGTTCTCTATATGGTCTTAAACAAGCTTCAAGAGCCTAGTTTCAATGACTTTCATAGTTTTTGCTTCATTAAGGATTCTTGGCGTCACAAACATATCCCTCATTGTTTATCTATTAGAAAGGCACTGATGTCATTTATTTTTTGATTTATGTTGATGAAATTCTGGTTATAAGTAATGCATCTTCTACTATCAGTGCAATTTTACATAAATTATTCGTAGAGTTCTCAATTAAATATCTCAATTTGCTCCACTTTTTCCTTGGGATAGAGGCCGTCTCTCACTCTACAGCTAGTTCTCTCCCAAGGATGTTATATTGATGATCTTCTCCCCAAGTTGGGATGTCTGAGTGCAAGCCTATCCAAATTACTATGGCCAATGACTACAAAACCATCTGAGAAAGGGGGTGCTCTAATGTCTAGTCCTACTTTATATCATTCTAGTTGTTGTCCTCCAATATGTGACATTGACACAACTAGATCTCTCCTTTGCTATTAATAAAGCTTGTCAATTCATGCATGCACCAGCTAAAGACTACTGGCAAATATTGAAAAGCATCTTGTGCTATCTTAAACATAGAGGGTCATATGATTTGCTTCTTTCTCAATCCAATGATACTCACTTGCAAGCCTCTTCTGATGTAGATTGGGGTGGTAGCTTTGATGACATGAAGTCAATTAGAGGGTATGCGGTTCTTGTTTCTAACTTGATATCTAGGAGTTCCAGAAAACAACGAACCGTAGAGTGTTCTTCCACAGAGTATGAGTATAAAGCTCTTGCCAATGCTATAGCCGAACTCATTTGGGTTGAGTCACTCTTTCAAGATCTTGGGTTCCCTCTTCAAGGTCCCCCCATCCTTTGGTGCGATAATATTGGTGCCACTTATCTATCTGCAAATCCGGTTTTCCATGCTTGTACCCAATATATTTTAGGGTTTTCCATGTCATGTTGCCCAACGATAGTTCAGTGTGCAGTTTATCTCCATAGCTCACTAACTTGCTGATACTTTCACCAAAGCTCTTCCTAAAGCATGTTTTGCATTTTCACGAGTCAAGCTGAAGGTTTGCCATCTCGACTCTTCCACTTGAGGGGGTGTATCACGCAAATATAGGGCACTATCATATTTGGAAGATTGATTTAGAATCTTATCTTTAGAAGTAAGAAAGTTTACAATTTTATCTATTTCTTTTCTTGCAAGTAAATCTTCTAGAATGTATTCTTAATATATAATACCCACATACGTTTAATGGAAACATACAAAAATTTCTATTTCAACATGCCCCATCCTGCGACGGCTTGAGCCAACATTGGCGATTTTGCTTTGCTCTGAAGCCATTAAGTGCCGCCCATAGCACCTGAGCTTCTGACTTGCACCACTTGTAGCGTTTATAGTGCTACGCTTCATCTTGCATGGCTCCGGTTGACACGTCACCCAACCTGGGACAAATTCCTTGAATTCTTTGGTGATTCATTCGTTGACCCACGAAGGATTGCGACTTCGTATGGACTCCAGCAACGTCCAACAAATTCACGAGTGTCCTTGTAGTGAAGTCTTAGTGGGTTCCCGATCATCCCAAAGTCAAGTGTTGGTCCAATCCACGTTTATTCTTTTCTGCAGATTTACTGACATCAAGCGTGCGACACATGTTTGCGCATGTACTTCGTAAAGGAGAGGCACCCTACCGTGGAGTCCACCCTGCTGTCATTACCACCGTGATCCCCGGATGAGTCAAGCCCACTGAGTCAACGGCTAACTTTGGCTGCGAGCCACCCACCATCGATGCTCATGTCACCGATCGGGGCAAAAGAACGCTTCAAGTGCCATAACTTGGAACAAATGGACACTTTAAGTGTTATAACTTACGAAAGGTACACTTAAGTGTCACATTCGAAGAAAAATAGATCACTTAAGTGCCACTTCGGGCAAAGTCCGGCCAAAATGCCGACGTGGCATTTTTCCGGCGAAACGAGCTCAAAATGACATCGTTTTGCACGCTGATGTGGCCAAATAATGCAAAAACGACGTCGTTTTGGGCTGACTTGGTAAATAATAAAATAAAAATTAATTAGATTAAATTTAGTTAAAATATTAAAAAATAATAAATTTTAAATTAAAAAAATTAAAAAAAAGGAAAGTGGGGGAGGCGGCTGAGGGATCAGCCCTCAGTGGTCGCCGTCGTCGAGAAGGGCCGGCAATGGCGGGGGGAGGGTTGGCCGAGGTCGTCGGGCCCTAGCTAGGGACCGGCGACCCCGGTTAACTAGCGGTGAGGGCTCGCGAGCCCTCGCCCCAAATTGGGGTGAGGGTCACAGCCCTCGCCTAGATTCGGCGAGGGTCGCCGGCCCTCGCCTGGCTGGGCCAAGGGCCGCCACCCACCGGGGGTCGCCCCAGCGGGCGACGGCCCTTAACCTGGCCGGGTGAGGGCTGCTGACCCTCGTCGGATTTAGGCGAGGGCCGCGACTCTCCCCAGATTTGTGGCTAGTGGCGAGGGCTCGCGAGCCCTCGCCGCTGGTCGGCCGGGGTCGCTAGCCCCTGGCTAGGGCTCGACGACCCCGGTCGACCCTCCCCCCCGCCGTCACTGGCCCTTCCCCTAAGCCGGCGGCGGCGGCGGTGGTGGCGGCCGATCCCTCGCCCGCCTCCCCCTTTTCCTTTTTTTTTTTTTTTTTTTTAATTTTTTAAAAAATATTTTAACTAAATTTAAATTTAAATTAATTAATTTTTATATTATTTTTTTACCATGTCGGCTTAAAACGATGTCGTTTTTTGCATTATTTGGCCACGTCAACGTGCAAAACAACGTCATTTTGGGCTCACTTCGCCGGAAAAATGCCACGTCGGCGTTTTGGCCGGATTAGCACTCAAGTGATCCATTTTACTTCGATTTTGGCACTTAAATGTACCTTTTGTAAGTTATGGCACTTAAGTATCCTTTTGTACAAAGTTATGGCACTCCAAGGGTCCGCACATCCACCGATCGGTGGTCATCCCCATTGCGATTCCCATGATCCATCGTTTGTCCGAATTCAGATTATCGTGAATTAGGAAAGAACCTCAATTAATTTGATTTTCATATGTCTCTTAGCCTAATTCATAAAATTGCGGTCTTGTTTGAATATTCAATTGATATTGTCATTTATGAAAGAAATCTCTTGAATCCCCGTGAATTAGAAAATTTTCCTAATTTCACAATGTGCCATAATCATCAATCCAATCTCTTGTTTGATATATGATTCACAATTGCATAGAAAATCGTCAATCTGATCTCATGCTCAAGATATTATTCGTGATTACACGAAAAAATAACCAATCTGATTTCTTGCCCAAGATATGATTCGTCAATTAATTTTTAATTTTAGATAGATATTGATAATATCTCATGTAATTTGATGTCGTCTCTGATGTGGGGTTTGATCTCTTTCTATCTTGGTTTGATTTTAATTAGATATAATGATAGTAGTTTTTGTTTTAGGATAGATTGCATATTTATTTTGGTTATTTTATAATTCCAAATTTAATGAAATACCAAAAATATATTTTTTAGAATAAACTATATTTTCTTTTCTAGGATAGTTTGCATGTTTAAATGTTAGGCTCTATTAATTTTGAATTTCTATTAAAAAGAAAACATAAAAAAATCACGCGCATGTCTCGTAGAATTAGTTCACCCGTTGTTAAGAAATTGACATTCTATTCCGAATTGCAGAAAGTCCACGATTTGGACAAATTCATTATCAAAGGTGCTAATCTTACTAATTAGATTAACACTAATCAATTTTAAGGCTAATATAATCATTCTAATATATACTTAAGCTAATCTAAACAACCCTTAAGCATAATAAACCTCCTAAGCAAGGTTTAGTGAGTAAAATCATTAGCTTAGCGTTTCGGTGAGTCCACGGCGATGACGACAGTGATGCCAAGGCGAGCGACAATCCTCCAAGCAACGACACCAACCAAGGCTAGGAAGGGCTCGAAAACGGGCCATGAAGTCCCAAGGCCTTGCTAGTTCGGCTTCTATTCTTGGTTGAACCGAAGGAGATAACTAGCGGCTCCAATGGCAATGATGGGTTGATCAGAGCTCCAGCGAGGGGATGGCTGACGATTGACGGCAACTGGGGGTCAAAGGGACTTGCTGGTGGTTGGTATGGGTGAATGTAAGGTCGAAATGGGGAGAAAATGGCTGAAATGGGTGAAACAGGTGAAACCGTGTAGGCTGCCTAGCGGACTAACGGACTGGCGACCGATTTCTTCTCGCTGGCGTGCGGGTCGGCCGGCGACTCCGTTCGGCGCAAGACCGGGCTCCTCCGTACGATTTGGATGTGCTGAAGACAATGGTGGGTGGCGCATGAGCTGATTCGACCGGAAAGACAACTTTTAACTTAGTTTTTTAGAGAAAGGTTAGCTGGAGCAGAAACAGGCAGAAGAAAAAACAGAGGGGAAACAGCGGTTGACGGTGGCTTTGCAACTGCTCGACGGCAAGGGGGAAGGGAGTTGCAGTTTCTCTAGTTTTTCTAAGGTCTCTCAAACCTCAACAATGGATAAAGTACGGCTTGGGAGGAAGAAGATATGGCTGAAAGCTTGGAGGGGGCCACCAAACCTTCTAGATGGCTTTCTTGTCCCCTTTGAGCTCAACCAACAAGCCCCACTTGCTCAGCCATCATCCTCAGCACTTATCCACTCCCAAGCTTCCGCAAGAAGTTTCCCAAATGATCCAAAGGTTGCTCCCCCCTATGGCATACGAATTTGTGACCTTTGCTCTTCAATTTCATCAATTCCTCTTCAATTCTCCTCTAATTGTACTCAATTTGATTTCTATAAATCCAACTAAGGTGCCACCATCCCAATCAACATTTTTCCTCACCATATAGTCCAACTTGAATCCCAAAAACGAAATCAAAAGCGGCCCTCTAGTTTTCCCGATAAAAATAGCCTTACTTTGGATTTTTTGCCGAAAATTTCGATTTGTAGAAAAATCTTTTGAGGATGAGCCGACGTTCCTAAAATGACTTTTGACATGATAGAACTTTCAATTTCCGAATTTGGGATCAATTTTGTGGTTAATTTCAATCTGGTGCGATTTTAGCGTGTCCTAATCTACCGGGTAGCTTTTAGGAACTTTTAACGCTTTTAACTCGTGGTCGATTATTTTCGAGCCACACGTACATCTTCGACACATTGGTAACTCTTGGTTGTTGTAGAAATCTCGAGGTTTTAAATATAGACATAGGGTACCAAAACAACAGAGAAATCAATCTAGTGCCAATCGACAAGACTTGTGTAATTAGATGGAATCACCCATACTTAATTACATATCTTTGTCGAGTCGACTTATCTCTGGTCTCTAATCGATTTGTGCTGTAATGACTCTTGCAGATTAGTACGGTTGAATAGTCGATTTCTAGTCGAATTCTCAAGTCTATTGTGTTTATATTTTTTAACGGCTTTACCTGATAGACTAGTTATCTCGTGAATGATCGATTCAGGGAAAAGAACTATAGGTGCGTTGATGAAAAGCCTAACTCAATCAGTCGAAATCAAAACCTGAAATTCAGGATGTCACAAACCTCCTCAACTATGGTATGAAAGGTTAACACATCTTTAGCTTTAGAATGGCTTTGAAAAAGGCAATGTTGATACTACTTTATTTATAAGGAAAGAAGGTAAGGAAATCTTGCCAGTAAAAATCTATGTCGACTATATTACTTTTGGATCCCTTAATGAAACTCTTTGCAAGAATTTTGCTAAGTTAATGAAGGATGCGTTTGAGATGAGCACGATGGGAAAATTAAATTTCTTGCTCAGATTGCAAATCAAACTAACGGAAGAATGAACTTTCATTTTTCAAGAAAAGTATGCAAAAGAATTGGTGAAGAACCTTCACATGAAAAATTCAAAGAGAACCGAGACTCATATGTCTTACTTCTCAAAGCTCAACAAGGATGAAAATGGAGCGAAGGTTGATCGAAAGCTATATAGAAGCATGATTGGTTCTTTACTTTATCTCACAACATCAAGATTTGATGTCTCTTTTAGTGCATGCATGTGCACTAGATTTCAATAAGATCCTAGAGAGTTTCATCTTCCTATAGTTAAAAGGACTATCAAGTATATTAACACTTACATTTCTCTAGGACTCTAGTATCCTAAGAGATCAGAGTTTGTATTGTCTAGGTACCGATGCTGACTTTGCAGGATGTAAGAGTGACAAGAAAAGCATTTTTGGAACTTGTCAAATGTTGGGTAGCATGTTTGTATCTTGGTTCTCCAAAAAACAATTAACCGTAGCATTATCAACTGCTGAAGTTGAGGATGTTGCATTGGGAAGTTGTTGCGCCTAAATTCTTTGGATGAAGCAACAATTAAGGACTATGGAGTCAAGGAATCGAATACAATAATCAAATGCGATAATACAAGTGCCATCAAGTTGATGAAGAATCCAATCTTATATTCTAGAGCCAAGCACATAGAAATCAAGCATCATTTCATATGTGATATCATGTTAATAATGGGACGTAAAGATTCAATTTATTGATTCTCAAAATTATTTAGCTGATATTTTTATAAAACCTCTTGAGTAGAAGGCCTTTGATTTCATTTGTGATAAACTAGGAATTGTTAATCCATTTCCTTCAAGTGTTCAACGCAAGTTTCGTCAGATAAATTGACATCGATGATGTTGAGTAGATCAACTATTGTGATTTCAAATTTTAACGGTAACAATATTTTTGAAAGTATATCGGGTATGTTTTATTTATTCCTTATTTAAATGTTTAATTGTTTAGAAATTAATAGCCAAATAAATCTTTTTCTCAAAATTTTCTTGAATCAATTTTTTTTCCAAGACCATTTTATAGTTTTCTCCTTAAAAACCAGATTTTCTTTGAAATTTTTCAGTCTCGTCATTTCATTTTCTTTAAAAAGAAAAATATATTTTCTTCTTTCTCCCTCGTTCTTCTTCGTCTTTCCTTCGAGAACTCCTTTCGCAAACATCTTCTTGCAACTGCTTTCTTCTAGCAAAAAGATCAAAACTTTCCTTCAATTTCTTAATCATGGCCTCAAAATCTACACCTAGGTCGAAGCCCAGATCTTCTTCATCAAGGAGATCAAATCACATTTTGTGTATGTAGTCCAGAGTAAGAGGAAGCCCTGAGTTTTTCGACTTGTCCAATTCCTCTGACAAGATTGAAGGTATGACTGAAAAAGGAAACTTCCTCCGAGTATTCGTGATTGAGATCAATTAATGCTACTCTCAAAGATTTAGGAAATAACGAAGATATTATTTCTCGACTGTTGGCTAAACATGGTTTCAAAATTGAGGAAGCATTAGAGTTGATGTTCATAAATCCCATTAGAAGTGTGCCTTCGGTTAGTGTAGGTGATTCTAGTGGCATTAAGTCTAGAAAGGAAAGAGAAAGGGGCTGATGATGATGATCGGAGGGGCGAAAATGATGAAAAGTTGTTTGCTAATTTCAGGAATATTATTGGATATGTTCCTGATGCAAATCGTGCTGATAAGTTTATCATGTTGATGGAGTACTAGCAATACTTCGAAACTCTGATGAACAGAGGAGTCATACATCAGAGACTTGTTGATTTTGACTTCTTTAAGTTCCGGTATTCATTTCAAGAAGTTTTTTGATGATCGACTTTTAATTGATCTTTGTGTTACTAAATACCCAACTTATCCTGCACGGACTGCTTACTTTTACTCACCTCTCTCATTTTACTCAATTGATATCATTGAGTTTACAATGTTTGATAAGCCTTATTTACTCCAAGCCTGGGATTTTGGAAAAATCTTAGGAGTAAGGTATTCAAAATTTGAGGCTATAGACGTTGATCCCGATGTTGCTTATAGACTTCTCTTCAGAATCCCCGACTTCACTAGAGATGACAAGTCACATGTCTCTCATCATTTGTTTCCCTTGAGACAAATTGTTCTTTATAAAATTATCATCAACTATTTGAGACCAAAGGGATCTTCAAAGACTGATGCCTCTCGATATGAAGCTAAGATGATATGGGCAATCATGAATCATCATTCATTTTCTATAGCACATCTTGTTTTGTTGCATATGCATAGAACTGTCTTGAAGAACAAGGAACAACTAACCCTACGGTTCTCTGATCACAAAGATTTTTCATCATACAAGTGCCTCTAATGAAAGTAGGTGAACAGATGATTGGGAAGATGAGTTTCCGGCTGATTGATAAAGGGGCAAGGAATACAAAGGTAAACTTTTGAAGGTAGATGTAGATATGGATGTGCTAGAGCCTTCTTCTCACCCCCACCGAGCCAAGAAAAACTGTTGCTCAGAGACAGATTTCTTGAGCTTTCTTATAGAGACATAATGAAGAGCTGATAGAAGAGTTGGATGAGGATACTTAAAACTTGGATGACATCATTGATGCTTATCAGCTTGATTATGATGATGTTGTTGATGAAGACAATGGTGCTGAGAGAGAAATAGGAAATGGAACTGCTGCTGATCAGGTAGAAAAAATCCATGTTGAAAACCAACAACAAGAGGCTATTGTAGATCGACTCCACATGGCTGATATTCCTATAAGTTAGCCAGATCGTGCAAGTATGGTTGATGTTTATCTGACTAAGGATCAGGAGAGTGCTAAGGATAATGCTGCGCATCAGGAGATTATTAAGGGACAGAGCACTACCGAAGACCAAGGCACTGCTATGGAATAGGAAACTTTGGAAATCAATCCATCTCCAATTGTTGCATCCATTCAAAGGGAGCATGATCAAGCAGATTTACCTATAGATCTTGAGGTACCTTCAGTTGAGGACATACCCATAGATATCGCTAATATTGCTGATGACATTCAAAAGGCCTCAGAAATCCCAACAGAAGTAGTTGATGACGCTGATGGTGTTCCTAAGGCTTCGAAAGTTCCTAAAGAAGTGGTTGGTGATGCTGATAATTTTCCAAATGCTCCGAAAGTTCATGAAGAAGTAGCTGAAGATTTTCCTATGGTTCTAGAAACTATTGATGCCTTTACTAATGATCATCCTCAAATTCCTATTGGAAACGCTAACATGACTGGTGAGCAAACCTAACATGCTATTGCTGACCCTTTTGCTGACAAAGTTATGTAGGATAAATGCAAAAAGAATTGCAAATATTGAGGGAGAGTTTGAAACTAATAAGCAAAGACAAGAAGATTTTAGCATGGTGATGAAATTAGGAGTATAGGTAAACCCTTTGTTCCTCCAAACTCTACTCAACATAAAGGAGCACAAGGATAAGATGGAGAAAGAGTTGAAGAGTTTAAATCTATACCCTAGAACTCAAGTTGAAGAGCTAGACTTGAGAATGAAGAACATAGAACAGACTCTTGAAAATATGCAATATTATGTTCTTATTCAACTACCTCCATAGGACACAGATTTTCGTCTCCATTCCAGATCCTAAACCAAACCAACCGTTTTCCTCTAAATAACTTTTTGTGTGTGTTATTTCTCGAAGTTTGGATTGTTTTTAGTTTGGTCTATAATGTTTGTGGATTGCTTTTGTTAAAACTTGTTGGACTGACTTTTGTACTATGATTTGCCTATATTATTATGTATTATCTAGTATCTTTTTGACTATTGACAAAAAGAGGGAGAAGGTGCACTAGTAGAACTTAAACCTCGAGAATTTTATTGCACTAACATTATTTCTGCAGGTCTTCTAAGTCTTTGAGCATCGCAAAAGTTGACGAGATTGGTTATAAATTTTCTTATCCCTTAACTTTTAAATTCAAAGCCTTTGCTATAAGAGTCTTGCTAAAAAAATTTTCACACAGATATTCTTATAGTGTAATTGTGCCTCAATTTAAGTTTGGCTTTAATTAAGAGCTATTTGAATCTCAATGTTTTTTTTAGCTATTTAATTATTTAATTATTTTTATCTTATTAGAAGTTCTACTTGGATAAGTTTTGTCATTATAAAAAAATGGGAGATTATTGAGGAAACATTTCCTAAGTGATTTTGAAGATTGACAAGACTTAAAGACTAGGTTTTTGACGACATGTATTTTCAAGTGGAAATTCTGATGATATATGATTGGACATTGCTAGTTAGAACCGGAGTTGTGGCAAAATTAATTCCTTCCTTACTTGTGCAACAACTAATGGCGATTGGTTGGATTTCTTGCCTTATTTATAAAGAATTCCAAAGGAAAGTATCTCTCGAAGATTTGGATTTCTTGGAACATTAGACTTGAGGCAAATCATTCTTTCTAAGTTGAGGCGCCTAACTTATAGAAACTTGAATTGCTATTTGGGTGGTAGAATCTATGGAAAAACTTATCCTCAATGATCTTGAAGCAATTGGACCTTCTTGACGAGATCTAGACCAACAGGTAGATTGGCTGCACAATCCTCTTGGAGATATGTCTAACGGTCAGTTTGGATTAGGAGGAGTATAAAATAGGAGGTATAGAAGTTGAAAGATAATTGCTTTTCAAGAGAATCAAAGCTTTCAATTCCAAATTTGAAGAGTGTCTTGTGATTAAACATATTCGTCTCTATGAGCATAATTGTGTAATCATTTAGAGGTTGAGGATGTGTGAGGAGTTATATACACGAGCTTAAGTATTCACAGCTCAAATGTTATAACCTTTGTTTGATTCTTCTTAGTGGAATCTAGCTAATAGGCTATAACACAGGGGAGTGGACGTAGGCTTGCAAAAGCCGAACCACTATAATCTTTTATGTGCAATTCTCTATCCCTTACTCTCTTTAATTATTGTGATAAAATTACACACCAATAAGAATTGATCACTTTGCTTTTTGTCACCATAAGTTGTTTTGCTACAATATTTCTCTAAATTCTTTCATCCCTACACAATCACCTATTTGCCCCCTCTAGGTGATAGTTCTAGCCATAATAGAAGGATTAGATTTGATTTTTGATTGATTCATGATTACGATTCTAATTGCATGGATGATTTAGTAAATTGTTGACATAGAATATTTCGAGGAAGATAATATTTTGTATAATTCTTTCCAATTAATTTTTTATATTATAAATATAGCTGCATACTTGTGCATTTGACATGATTAAGAAATACAATCACCATCTTCTCTATTTCCCCATATTTTCTATCATGGTATTAGAGTGGCATTTCTAACCTAACTTATGCAAAAACTTTTTGAATGGTCCTCAATCATTTTCTAAATTTGTTGTTGCAAGCCATGCCCTACAAAAGAAATTAGCACTTTGGGTAGGAATTCTTTTTTGGGATAAGTGCAATAAAAGTCCTAAAACTTATCACGAAAATGCAATTGAGTCATAAAACTTGCAAAAAAAGTGCAATCAAGTCCTAAAACTTGTTAAATTATTTCAATCGAGCCCTAAAGTTAACACCGTCAACTTTTTTGACCGAAAATGCCGACGTGGGGCATATGTGGCATTTTAAATAAATTTTCATTTTCCACATGGCTTTTTTTTTAATCATTTTTATTCAATTTTTTTTAAAATAGATTTAAAAAGTAAAAAAAGAAAAGCTTATTTTTAAAAAAATTGTTAAAAAAAGGCAGCTCCTCCCTTGTTGGCCCCTTCGGCGACGGTCACCGGCCTCTCCAGCGATGGGTGGCGGCGAAGGAAGCGCCGACCTTTTTTTTTTTTTTTTTTTTTTTTTTTTTTTTTTTTTCTTTTGAACTGTTTTTGTTTTTTAAATAAATTTTAACTTTTCTTTTCTAGTTTTTTAAATTTAATTTAAATAAAAAAAATAAAAAAAGCCAGATGGAAAATAAAAATTAATCTCAAATGCCACGTTAGCATTTTCCATTCAAAAAGTTAATGGTGTTAATTTTAGGATTTGATTGAAATAATTTGACAAGTTTTAGGACTTGATTGCACTTTTTTTGCAAGTTTTAGGACTCAATTGCATTTTCGTGACAAGTTTTAGAACTTCTATTACACTTATCCCTCTTATTATTTTTTTTTTTTTAAATATGCAGAACCCAAACAACAACAAAAGCCAATATCCAACCCAACCTACAATGGAGGAGTCGTCCAATCGAGTATTGGATCAAGTCGACCAGACATGAGACGAATGGGAATCTACTCTGCAGCATACAATTCTAATAACAGCTGCAACCTAGTTCCCTACCTCTGCTTAATGGATGTTCATACAATGGGTCCCAATCCAAGGCCCATGGGCCGTTGGACTCAATCAATAGTGGGCAAATTGTGGCCCACCAAGAGAAGACAAATTCGAGGCCTTGCCTGAATATTGACTCGGACCTGAATCCTCTAGGTTCCAAACTGAATCCTCTAGGTCATAGACCCAAATTGAACCCAAGGAACCCAGGGACGAATCTCTACCCAAGTTTCTACCCATGTTCATGCCGTTTCCTTTTTCCAGTCATTGGCGGTAGTAGCCTAGAACCAAGCAACCTTTTTTATACGTCTCGTTAGTTGACAAGTCAAAATTGCGATTAATCACCCTTCAACTCATTAGACCCAACCATTACAACACTTGGGCAAGAGATTGTCGGCAAGCCCTCATTACAAAAGATAAGGATGGATTCCTCAACATAACCATCCCCTTCCCAGCTAATGACCGAATGTAGTGACATTGGCGCAAATGCAACCAACTCATTTGCACTTGGATCGGGAATTGTGTGACACTTGAGGTCATGGCCAGCCTTTCTCCAACTAAAGACTTGAACAATATGTGGGACAACATTTGCAAAATGTATGGAAACTCAACCGAGTAAAAAGAAAATTGCTCACCCAAGCCTTGTCGGAGTTGAAGCAAGGGAACCTTGTGGTTACTGCTTGCTCCAACCGGCTCTTGGCCTTGTGGAATGAGCTCGAGGTGGTAGAGGAGCAACTCAAAGGGCCGGAGGCATCTCTTAAACAATACAAAAAAATCAAAGAGAGGGAGAAGGTAAAAGGTTCCTTCTATCCCTAAATAAAAGTTACATACTTTTCGCTTGCATATTCTCAGCATGGAACCGAAACCAACTCTCGGTTGCATAATTCAGTTGGCTGTCTAAGAAGAAAATTAGCAGCAAATGACCACCAGAAATGAAAAAGGTGGGAAGAGTATGGCTCTTGTTGCATTGACAAGACCATTGCACCACTCTCACGGTGGAATTCGACCACCATAACAAGCACAAGGCTTTAGGTTGCCTCATGCAACGAATACACCTCGTTAGGACAAAGAAGAAGGAACAAACCCTAGAGGTTTGTGATTCAATGGCCCAAATCAAAGTCACGGATTGGACAGTACATGCTTGCTCTGATTTGATACTAGAGATCAAAGGTGTGGGCGCGGATTTGATGACTCATATTCATTTTGATCTAACGGTTCAAATCAGAGATGCTAGCATGGATCGAATGGCTCATATTCACTCTCTTATGAGATCAAATCCAATGGTCCTTATAATGCCACGCCATCATTGAATAAGGGAGGGAAGAATTCTAAAATTAAGGGTAGGTACTGTGAATACTACAAGCGTCCACATCACATCATCGAAACATGTTAAGAATCACATGGAAATCCTATTGACAAGAAGAAAAAGGAGAAATAATTTTCTACTTGTTGGGTATCGGCATAAGGAATTGATAGGGCTCATCAACCGATTACTCAAGATCAATATGAGCATATCATGAAAACACTGAATCAATTAAAGGCATTCGACAAAACTGCAAATTTTTGAGGTACCTCATCATGCAAGACAAATATTATTATAGTTGATGCATGGATTATTACTTCAAGTGCCAATGACCACATAATTTGCAATGAATGTTCAGTTTCTAATGTCCATAAAAAATCTCATTCTTTTATATTAGTTTGTCTCCCAAATGAGAATGTCATAGATGTCGCAAAGCTTGCTACAGTCCATCTTAGCCTAGACATTACTCTTAAAATGTTCTTTATATTCCAAAGTTCCAGCTCAATTTCATATTTGTTTCCAAAGTCTGTGAAGACAATTCTTGTCGTGCCAATTTTAACATTGAAAATTGTTCCTTTCAGGACCTTTTGATTAGGAAATTGATGGGTTTGGGTAGAATGGCATAAGGAGTATATTTTTGGATTAGGCTGAATTATATGCTCTTACAAAAAAATAATACTTGGGACATTGTTCCTTCGCCTCCTCATAGAAAGCCCATTAGTTGCAAATGGGTTTATAAAATCAAGTACAAAGTAGATGGTTCGATTGAGTGTTACAAGGCCGATTCATCACAAAAGTGTTCATATAACGAGCAGGTTCTAATTATCTTGAGACCTTTTCTCCTATTGCTAAAGAGGTCACTATTTGAACTTTTTTATTTGTTGTTGTATTTTGTAATTGGGAACTATATCAAATGGATGTCAACAACACTTTTCTTCATAGTGACCTGGATGAAGAATTATACATGGAACTTTCATAGGGTTTACGAAAATAGGAGAAGTCTTAAGTATGTCATCTCCATTAATCCATGTACGGACTCAAGGAAGCCTCTCATCAGTGGTATGCAAAATTTACTGGGCACTTACAAAAGTAGGTTTTCAATACTCCAAGCATTATTATGCCTTGTTCACATTGACCAAAGGTACTTCATTGATCTATTTGCTGATTTACTTGGATGATATACTTATTATGGGAAATGATGATATTGCGGTCTAGAAGTTTAAGGAATACTTGCATTTAACCTTCCACATTAAAGATTTGGGACCTCTCAAATATTTTCTTGGTATTGACATAGCTCGATTGACAAGGGAATTTGTCTTGGCCAATGAAAATTCATTTTAGAAATTATATTAGAAGCACGATTATCGGTTTGCATACCAGCTAATATACCTATTGAGCAAAATGTCAAATTAACAACATTTGAATATGATATAAATTTATCTTTGCCTAATGAAGATCAACTGCTCAAGGATCCATTAGGATATTAGCTACTGGTTGGAAAATTAATCTATCTCACTATGACCGGGTTTGATATATGCTTTACAATACAGATACTTAGTTCATGCATAGCCCGAAGCAGTCTATGCAGTGCTAAAAGTTGTAAAGTATTTAAAGGGATGCCTAGGACTTGTAATTCTTTTTATTTTGTGATTGCAACATGAAGATGATTGCCTATTGTGATATGGATTATGCTACTTGCTCAATGAAAAGAAGATTAATTTTAATTTCGTGAAAGATGAAGAAGCAATCAACAGTTTTATTATCATAAGCCAAATTAGAATATCAAGCTGTGACGAAAACTGTCTATGAAGTAGTTTGGATACAAGGATTACTAGAAGATCTTAGTGTGCAAGTAGATGGGGCAAGTGATTGTTTTGTGACAATGATGCCACGCTTAAATTAGCGGTGAATCCAGTTTTTTTCACAAAAGGACAAAGTACATAGAAGTTGATTACCACTTCACTCAAGAAAAATTCAAGAAGGGATTGTTATAACTCGAGGAATTGGAATTGTGGAGTATCTTGTAGACATATTCATTAAGCTGCTATGTAGAGGCAACACATGTATCTATTGAGCAAGTTAGGCATCTTTGAAATAAGCTACTAGCTCAAGAGGGAGTGATAGAGAAAGGATTTGATTTGATACTTGATTGATTCCTAATTATGATTTTGATTGCATGGATGATTTAGTAAATTGTCGACATGGAACATTTTGAGGAAGATAATATTTTGACTAATTCTTTCCGATTCATTTCTTGTATTATAAATATAGCTACATACTTGTACATTTGACATGATTAAGAAATACAATCATTATCCTTCCTATTTCACCATATTTTTTGTCCTATTGTATATTATTGGACTAAGAAAATTGATCCCATGACAGCGACGGAGCAAGTAACCTTCATGTGTGCCCTAGACTCCATAAACCCTAGAACTGAATTTTTCTTCGTATTGAACCATTTCCGTTGGTTTTTGAGAGTGCTAGTATGAACACCTAGAGAGGGTGAATAGGTGTATAAAATAAACCTTGGCAAATATATGTGGAATAAAATAAACTTCGAGTAAAATAAAGGAGTTAAGGAAGAGAATAAGAACACAAGATTTATAGTGGTTCGGCTTAATCCAAGCCTACGTCCACTCTCCCACGCTAACAGCCTTCTTGGCTGGATTCCACTATGCAATCAATAAGAGATTACAACTTCGAGTGCAAACACTTAGTAGTAGATTACACTATCTCACTAAGTCACTCTTTTGGTATTTCTCTCACGATCACAAACGTTTAAGCTCTCAAGAGACAAGTATATGATCGAAAGTCGCTCAGATTTTGGAATTATAAATTCTATGCTCCGTCTCTTACTTGCTCATCGGTCCATGATCTCCTTAAATACTCCTCCACTTCCAAACTACCCGTTAGACAGTATCCCAGAGAATCGTCTTCCAATATACCCATTGGACAGCTTTGTATCTAGAAGATTTGGTAGCCGTTGAGTGACAAAGGTAAAATCTCAAATTGATTCCGATCGCCCATACAAACGAAATCTTGGTTTCCATAAGTAAAGCTTCTTCGTATAGAAAGTTATTGTCTTCAAGATCCAATCGTCAATCAATTAGATTGAATCAATCAAATCAATCTTGATGTGGAATCCAAACCAGATCACCAGCCGTTATATGATTGGGCTTGAGTTACGATCTGTCGAGTTTGGATGTAAAGTTTGAGAGCAATAGACTTTACAATCTGAGTCTGAGTGCGATAGACTTTACAATCTGAGTCTAAACATATTCTGCTTCTGAACAGATTTAGCTTTAAGGTCTGTACCCAGTTCAGCTTCAGCATAGAGTCTGTCTTCTGGTTCAGCTTCAGCATAGAGTCTGTCTTCTGGTTCATCATTCACGTTCAGTCTAGAATTAGTCAGAGTTGACAGACTTCTGATGTAGAACAGACTTTGACATTAAAGTCTGGCAGTCTTCAGAGTTTGAGTCTTGAGTCTGGCAGTCTTCAGACTTTGACACAAAAGTCTGGAAATCTTCAAAATATACTCTGGACATATGTTACGTTCAGTCTTCTGGTCGTCTTCGCACTTTGACAATATCCTTTACATGTTCTATCATCTGCATGGTCTATTACTCAACCATCAAACATGTTAGTAGCTTTTGATTTATTTTGTCATCTTCAAAACATCATAAGGGATTTCCCTAACAGTTTTTGGTTAGAACAATTGGCATTTTACATTTCAATGTTGGGTCTTAAGTTTGAAACCTAGTAGTAACCACGGCCATTTGGGGTTAAATCACAAGAAAGTTTTGTTTCTTGTGAATCCCCTAATTCTAGTGTAGATGGCTTGCTTTTTATAGGATTGAGGAGGCAGACATAATTTGATGTATGAAAAATGACTCGAGATATCACCCCGTTGTTATGCCAGTTATAGCATAACTCGTTTTTCGTAAAATAGAAATGAGTGGATTGTTATAATTTAGGTACTTGATTGAATAAAAAAAGTTTAGTGAATCAAAATTTTCACGAAAGAAGAACCCAAAGCTTGGGTTGAAGCCACCAGAAAAAGCGGCAGCAGTTGCGGTGGCTCCACCTCCCATGGCGACCGATGGAAGAAGAACCCCTTCTCCCTAACTGCCTTTTCCTTTGCCGCAGGGTCCAGGGTCGCACTTGGCCATTGCTGCCCTAGACGATGATTGGTTGGACGGTCGAGCACGAGCGAGGTGATGGAGCTGAATATTAGGAAAGGGAAATCGAGGATGGTTGGAGAGAGGTGCTCGAGCTTCTGGAGCGAGGACTCGATGGCGAGCAGGTAAATCCAAAGGCTTTTAAGAGAGCTTCAGTGCTTGTAGAGTTTGAACCAGGCCCTGAATTTGACTATGGCCTTTGATGAGGTGATGTTGATCAACCAATCAACCTCCAACACATTTCATTGTTACGTTGACAAGTGCATATAACAATGACAAATGAGTCTTAGGTATTCGACTTGATAAATATTTTGAGTTATTCAATAGGCTGATTTTGATAATATTTCACTTTACTGTAATTTTATTGGGAGTATGCAACAATGTTGTCACTATCTAAAAAGTTGAATATGCATTGATCCCTAATGGTACCGATGCTATTTATCACAGCTTTTGATCATTTGTCATTGATTGCCACATGTCGAATACAATCCAATGACCCTCCACGGCAACACGTAAAAGTGACTTGAGGCTCAAGTATGAATTCTTCTTACGTGCGGACCCCGGAGTGGCACAACTTTGCATGAAGGGACACTTAAGTACCATAATTTACGAAAGGTACACTTAAGTGCCAAAATCGGAGCAAAATGGATCACTTGAGTGCCAATTCGGCCAAAGTCTAGCCAAAAGGCTGACGTGGCATTTTTCCGGCGAAGCGAGCCCAAAACGATGCCGTTTTGCATGCTGACGTAGCTAAATAATGCAAAAACAGTGTCATTTTGGGCTGACGTAGTAAAAAAATATATAAAAATTAAATTTAGTTAAAATTTTAAAAAATAATACTTTTAAAATTAAAAGAATTTTAAAAAAGGGGGGTGGTGGCTCGGGGCTCGGCCCTCAACCACTGCCGTTGCCTCCCTGCCATCGCCGGGAAGGGCCGATGACGGAGGGGGGAGGGTCGACCGGGGGCGTGCGAGCCCTCGCCCCAGATCGAGGCGAGGGTTGCAGGCCTCACCCAGATCCGGCGAGGGTTGGCGGCCCTTGCCCGACCGGGCCAACGGCCGCCGCTTGTGGGGGCAACCTCACCGGATCTGGGCGAGGGCCACGACCCCTCGCCACTCGTCGGATCGGGGGTGAGGGCTCGTGAGGGAGCCCTTGTCGCCGTCGGCCGGCAACCCCGGCCGACCCTCCGCCCCTCCCCCTTTTAATTTTTTTAATTTTAAAATTATTATTTTTAAAATATTTTAACTAAAGTTAATTTAATTAATATATATTTTTACCACGTATGCCCGAAGTGACACCGTTTTTGCATTATTTGGCCATGTTAGCATGTAAAACCACGTCGTTTTGGACTCGTTTGTCGGAAAAATGTCACGCCAGCCTTTTGGTCGGACTTTGGCTGGAGTGGCACTTAAGCGATCCGTTTTTTTTTTCGAATGTGGCATTTAAGTGTACTTTTCGTAAGTTATGGCACTTAAGTGTCCATTTGTGCTAAGTTATAGCACTTGAAGGATTCTTTTGCCAAATTCTTTCACTTCTTCTCTCAATAACCATGGTCCTTACTTGCATTCCTAAGCCGAGCATGCTCCACGTCCCTATACCACGTAGACTCCACCATACCCTTACATGCCTCCATGCCACATGCTCTATCAACACCCTCAAGCCTAATACCCTTAAAAACTTCTAACTTTAACTTTTACCTCAATTCTACCTTTTGTTTCATAAAAAACCTCCAACATGAGATTTAGTTTTAATTTTATCCTAAACTTTTTTTTGTCTTATAAAAAACCCTTAACTTTATATTTTATCCCAATTCTACCGTAAACTTTTCTTTTGTACTATGAAAAACCCATAACTTTAGGTCTTATTCCAATTTTATCGTCCAAAGTAACAATTTTACTCAAAATTTTTACAATTTCATGAAAAACCACAAATTTTTACTTAAGTCACAACTCTGCCCTCATTAACTCTTGATTCAAAAAATTTCGTTGGCAACCAATAAATGAAATACTACTAAGCATGACCGGCTCGAGCGTTAATAGCACGAGCTCTCTAACCATGAGAGATGGAATATTCCCAAACACAAGAGATCGAAGACCAAGCGCAGTACCACTAAGGGCGATTTTGATAGATGGTTAATGGAGACAAATATATGACTCAAGTAAAATTGGTGATCTTTTATAAGACCAAAAAAATTAGAGTAAAATTGAAATTGGAGTTTTCATATGAGACCAAAAAAAAAAAAAAGTTTAGGATAGAGTTGGTATTGGACATAAAGTTGGGGTCTTTTATGAGAAAAATTTTTTAGTGTAGAATTGAGCCTATACCTGAATTGGAGATTTTTTTTTTTTTTAATGAAACAAAAGGTAGAATTGAGATAAAAGCTAAAATTGGAGGTTTTGTAAGGTATCAGGCAATAGTTCCGTGCTCTTCCTCAGATGTACTGTCATAAAGGCTGCAAGCACGTGCCAGCTGCCTTTGCTTACGAACTCTATGTGCCATGGGAGCCTGTTTTGACATCAGATGCGGGCATTATCAGAGACCATTTTTTTCAATATGGAGAACTAGGTTGATATGATCTCTATATACATATCGGTGGGGTTTTTAGGGTCAAGCCGAGACTGGCATTGCCCGGGGAGGAGAGTCGGTAGTCCAACCTGTGAACTTAGGAAATGGACATGGAGTCAGGCAAGTAACATCCAGCTCCACAAAACGAGTGGATGATAGCGGCGCAGATCGACGCATTATGGAAATGGAGCACATATTGGTAGATAACATCGGAGCAAATCCAGTCGTCATGATCCTAAGTTCACTAACGAGATGATGGTTGCTCCACTTCCAAAAGGGTTCAAAGTGCCCAATTTACACCAGCATGACAGGTTTGGGATACCCCTTGGATCATGTCGAATCGTTTCGAGCTGTTATGGTGCTGCACCCAGCACCGGACGCGATTATATGTTGGGCTTTCCTGGCGACCCACTAGGCAGCCAAAATATGGTTTAGCAGATTAAACCGCCGTCTGTCAGCCCCCCTCATAAATCGGCAAACCCATTTCTCCAGCAGCCTACGCTTCCAGAGAATAGAGAATTCATCCCTGGCAATTAAGCAACAACCGGGAGTGTAATTAGAGAATATCTTCGTCGATTTAATGAGGCGGCCATCAAAATCCCCGATCCCCTTTTGATGCTGCCATATTTTTCTTGTTTTCTGTCACTTTGGAAGAATTTTATACCCGTGAAACTAAGTATAATGCGGAAGAGGCTATGAAACCATGGGCACCGGCGCGACGGTGCAAACGACAATAGATACACCGGCAAGCAAGGTAGTGAAAAAAGGAAAAGGAGAGTCAAACAAAGGCCGAAATCACGATTTGTCGCTTGAGTTCAGCTTAAGGGAACGAAGCTCTAATTTTGTCGCCTTAAGGAATGACCTAAGGCAATAAACTTAAGAACTCGTTGTCTGTGGTTGACTTAAAGTAAAAAACTAAATAATTTGTCGTCTTTGGTTGACTCTAAGCTGACAAAAACTCATCGTTTTTGGGTAACCTTATGTTTTGTGGCCTTTGAGGTAACTTTTTTGTATGTAAAAGATAATCTCTGTAGTAAGAGGTGTGCACCCCCTCTTTTATATCATTTATTGTCACTCAAATAAACCGACTAACAAATACATTAAGGCACAAGAACAACCTTTTCTCTCATGAAACTGGAACCACGGTAACACTCAACGACAATAGAAGCTAGAGAGACACACGATGGGGAGTTCACTTGGGTCCTGGGGCTCTGCACTTGGGCTCGAATGCTAAGGGTCCAACCGAGTAGAGGGTGAACAGGGGCTTCCCCAAGACCAGCTTCTCAAACTTCAAGGGGGCACCAGACGATCCACCATTGAGATTGGATGGCTCACTGCATGAGGGGATTGGAGATGAGACCAAGAAGACCTTGCACTTGTGGGTGGCAAAGTTTGAGACTGTCTTTGGAGCTTCGAGGAAGAAGTAGCCGTTCTTGTCAGTTGTCGCAGTCGCCCATGCTGGGTACTTGGTGTTCTTGCACCAGAGCTTCACTACGGCACCTGAACCATGAACATACCAGCCGGTTACTAAATGTAGCTCTAACGGGAAAGGAGAAACTCGTAGAAGCTAATGAAGAAAACTAGTCATTTCAAGATGATTTTCAACCTTCTGACTTTATAACTAATAAAAAACAGAGATTACTCCTGTTATGCTTGTCAAGAAGAAAACTGGTGGGAAGCTAACGAAAAGAGATTGCTGTTTCGAAATAATTTTTACTCTCCTCATCTACAAAGGCCATTTCAGATTTATTATGATATATGAATACTGTCAAAGAACATTGGAATGGTGATTAAGGCTGCTAGTGAAAAACTTTTCTTCAAAACAATAATCGCACCATTGTTTAATGGAAGTTAAAGAAATTAAAGTAATTGAACTTAGGAAATGAAGTAGGGTATGGAGGAACACTCGTCCTTGAACTCTATGAAGTACAGCATAGAGGTAATTGGCTTCGGTTCTCTTGGAAAGAATAGTGCTAGAAATGATAATGAAGCTATCCTTAGATGGTCCACAATATTTTGTCAAATAAATAATGCGGTGAGTTCGTGTTTAGACATTTGAACGACTTCACTATCTTGCGTGCTTTCGACCAACTTCTTATAAACGATCATTTCTGACTTCGAGGTATGATAAGAAGTAAAATGATCATATATTTGCAGTACCTTCTCCACCTTTTTAATCATGTCATGAATATAGGGGCAGCGAGATTTTATTTTCTTTCTAAAAAGTATACTCACGAAGTGTACTCACCGATAATGGGTTTAGCGCCATTGAGGGTGTACTCGCAGGACTTGCAATAAACGACACCTTGAACGGCTATGAAGGTCCTAAATGGCCAATGGAACGGCGGTTTAATTGGGGGATGAGCCGGAGGATGGGAGGGAACAAGAGCGGGTGCAGGGATCAAGGGGTGACTGTGGTGGGGAGACGGCGGGTGAACAGGTGGGAGGACTGGAGGGTGGCCGGGAGCATGGTGGTGGTGGTGGTAGTCGTGGTCGTGGTGCTGGGTTGGAGGGTAAGCCGGTGGATGGGGGAAGAAACAGGAGGCTTCTTGGAAGCAGCTGAGTAGGAGCAAGAGCTGAACAAGCAGAAAAGCCTTGCTTGGAGCAGACTCCATGGCTTCTGCTTTTCTGTGTCTCTTGAGGGTTTTTCGGAGAGAGGATTTGAGTGAAGAGAAGTGGGTGATTTGGGTCTTCTCGAGGAAGAATTTATAGGGGGTTTATGAAGTGATTCTGAATGGTTTTTTCCTCTGATAAGACCTCATTATTCTAATGTTAGCCAGCCAGGACAAGGTGGAATTTATTAAAGTTGAACTTATGTGTGCCCTTTCGGACCGCTCCACTTATTGCGATCTCAAGGACACGTGCTCAATTGACATATTACATGATCTAGTTGATTGAACATAACTAATGATAAGATGAGGCAATTATACTTGTTGAATGAGAGTATGCTCCAATGTAGTTTAGACAGAGCTGATTCTGGAGGTATTTGAGTACGTCGAACGGGGATGCTTTGTATGGTAACCATTTATCGTGAATAGTCTTATTTATAATTATCACACGAACAAATTCTTACTTGTTAATGAAAATGGATCCCAGAAAAATCGAAATGTAAGACAAGCGACTTAATTTAGTTATACAAATAACAGGATAGTGACGATAAAATTATGGGATAAGTGCAATACTCAAAGGGTGCATTCTCCTATTCGTCTTTACCTCTGTCCTTCAAGCCTGTGAGTTAGTTTCGCCAATTCTCCGGGACTTCTTAGTTCATCACGTATTTTTAAAAAAAGCTACGGGTCGGTTTTGACGAGCCAAAAACGATGGAAGTAAGAAGACTGTATTTGTTGCCTATCCTAGCTATTTACATGCACGGTACGATGTAAGATTTCTCGAGTTTCTAATCTGGCATCCTTCCGGTGGACACCACTACTCTTTATTAAAATGGTAAAACATATAACAAAGGGTCACTCCAGATTATGAGGTTCTGGATCTGCGGGTCTGATGCACAACATACGTTTGCTTTAACTTAGGAGAAACGACGTGGTGTTTTCTGGCGCGCAGGCCCCTGTCCTTGCTTGCACCAGTCGCATCATTCAATCCAGGGTTCCTGCGGCCGAGAGCCGTCTCCCTCTGGACTTCCTTTCGTTTCATCTCTCGTTCATGAACTTCGAGTTTCCGACCTGATCGGGGTCGCACTGCACATGTTATCGACTCTGAGTTGGGTGCTCCCTCTAGGGTTTTGCAAAAGAAGAGGTGTAAGGAATGCTGCCAAAGGATATTCCCAGATGCTCAATTACGATGAATTTACAGCTAAGTGAGGAAGAATGGATTTTAATATTAGCTGGCGAAGCTTGTCCCGCAAACCATGTTACGAAATGCCATAGAACTTGGGTTTATAGTGACGGTCAAACGATAGGCACATGTTTCATCCTTGTTGTGCCGAATAACATGATAGATATTTCTTACGCATTGTCTATTATATGACTTGCAAAATGTTACTTTGACTAAGAAAGTTGACCCCATGATAGTGATGCAGCAAGTAACCTTCAAGTGTACCCTCGACTATGAACCATAGAACTGGAATTTTCTTTATATCAAACTGTTTCCGCTGGTTTTTGGTTAGAACGATTGGCACTTTACATTTCAATATCAGGTCATAAGATTGATTCCTAGTAGTCACGGCCACTTGAGGTTAAATCACGTTATGGATCCCCTAACTTTAACACATGGATGACTTGCTTTTGATGAGATTGAGGTGTACTTAATCTTAATCTGATGCGCAAAAGCTGACTCGAGATACCACTCAAGTGTTATATTAGTAATACCATGACTTGTTTTTCGCAAAATAGAGATGATGGAATTCTTAAAAGTTTATGAACTTAATTGAATAAATATAGTGGAGTGAATAAAAATTTCCACGGAAATTCAGGTATCCTCATTTTAATGAAATTTAAGTACATAGGCATAATCAATGTCATCCACATGCTGGGGTGAGTCCAAAGCTATCACCATGTGAAGTCAGTATCAAAAGAATCTGATAATAAAGTCCAGCATTTATTTCTTGTCAATGGCAAAATAAAATAAAACTCAATATCTGTTTCCTGTAGAGAGATCCTAAATTTCTCCTTGTGTCTCGGTTTGCACTGGAATTTCGAGCCTTTGACCTCATTGATATCCCCTTCATTGGTAGAAGCATCCATTCACGAGATCCAAGAACTCCATCAAATCTCAATATTGAATTGATTCTCTTCCTCCTCAATGATTCTCAATTAATGTTCTTTTGTTTCTAAGTTTTTAATTACATGAATAATAATAAATAAATAAAATGGGCCAGATTTTCTAGCGTGTAGTACTAGTTTGATCTGTAATTGACCTTTTCATGTAATAGGTAATTTAATTTTAAGTTTTGATATTTATTTACGATTAGCCTTTTGACTCGGACATTAAGGCTCACGGAGATAGCATAATTTGTTCCTCTATATCACTTCAATAACAAATTATATGTGGGTGTTATATATCAAGAGTACAAACACAAGTAGGGTACTGATTACAGTAATTATCATGTGTACTTTTTGTTAACACAAATTCACAATTCATAATCATTGATATATTAGTTATAGTCCAAAAAATTGATCAACTATTCTAATCAATAATTATGGACATTGGACTTTTTTAAAAGGAGCGTGCGGGCAATGGTCCTATTTTTTTATTTGAAATGTAACTATATAGAGTCGAAATTAAAATCTCCAGCTCTCCAATTATGACTCCAAAATGTATCAAACAAAAAAATATAAGAAAATAGAGAGACATGAAATTGCTAGAAGACTCATTGACAGGACTCCGCTAGCGATCGAAAGACAAAAGCCTCGATTCGTGGTTGGACAGGCTGGCTTTGCCCCATTTTCTGAATGGCTGTCTTGTGATCAATCTTTTGTTTGTTTTTACTTTTCTTGGGATGGGAGAGATACTTAAATTCGAGCGCTAAGTGCGGCTGTCTTTCCTTAGCAAGCACTTCCCGGGCTCTTTTTCCGTTGCAAATACATTTGTTTTGGGAAAAATTAATAATTTAAAATATATTTTGTTTTAAAAACGATTACTTATGTCGCTTACAAAAATGAATGATATAAAAATATTTTCATTGTCCATGCAAATATTATTTAGATATATATTATTGTCGATAATAAAAGAAGATATCACCAACTAAAAAATTTTAAGTGATACGAGCGATAGTTTTTTGAAAATCTATTCCAAATTATTCATTTTCCATGAAATAAAAAAATCCTAAATCGTACTCTCTTAGTCATTATTCAAAATGAATGATGAGAGGAAGTATTGAAATACCCTTCACTTTGAAGTTTGCAAGTCAAATATATATGTTGTAGGCAGCAAAATGGGTCATGAGTTCATATTTAAACTTGTGTTTAATGACTTGAGTGACATATGGATTGCCTAAGATTTGAATAATTAAGAATGGATCGAACAAAAAAGAAAAAGAAAAATTAATGATCGATTTCAATCGGTTCGAAAAGAACCCACTTTCAATTCATTAATCAAAGAGTAATGCGAAGGGCATCTTACTTTCACGCTCTCTAATATAGTGAAAGGGAAAACCAGCCGTGCTAATGTCTTCAATAACACGTGGGACCAAAACATACAAGCGCGTTGGGGTATCGAATATAAATCACATTGTTTCTATAATAGTTTAAATTTTTTGGTGAAGAAAAATAGAAATTCACACAAAGACACAAAGGTTACGAGGTTCGGCAATGTGCCTACGTCCTCAGACAAAGCTTTCGTTCTCTTTTTTTGTATTTTTGTTGTGTTGAGCATCTGCCATTGTTCAACCATATGTACAAGAAAGGTTGCTACAACTAAGGAAACAAGCAACCGGAATAAAATTAGAAAAAGGAAGAGATCCCAGAATTATAGGAATACAATATTAACAAATCTCATTTCTTAAGATAGGAGAGAAAATCACGCCAACACTCCCCCTCAAGTTGGGCCGAAGACCTCGTCGAAGGCCAACTTGCTTATCATTTCATGAAATACTCCCTTGGGTAATGCTTTGGTAAAAACATCAGCCAATTGACCCTCACTCCGAATGTATGAGGTCTCAATTGTCTTTTCTTGCACCTTTTCTCTCACAAAGTGGCAATCCACCTCTATATGTTTGGTCCTCTCATGAAACATTGGATTTAAAGCTATATGAGTTGCAGCCTGATTATCACAAAACAACTTCGTAGGCTTGGTCATGCAATTGCAACCCAATTCCTAAAGCAGTAGTCTCAACCACACAATTTTACTAGTAGTAGTAGCCATGGCCTAATATTCTGCATCTGCGCTCAAACGAGCAACCGCCATTTGTTTTTTGCTTTTCCAATTGACAATATTTCCTCCCACAAAAGTACAAAACCCTGTAGTAGATTTCCTGTCTATAGGGTTCTCGGCCCAATCAGCATCAGTGTAGCCAACAAGTTCTATGTGACCATTATTTTTTATTAAAATTCCCTTCCCAATTGTGGCCTTCAAATATCGTAGCAGATGATTTATTAGCTCCATATGCCCTCGAGTTGGTTTCTGCATGAATTGACTTATGTAACTAACAATATATGCTATGTCAGGTCTAGTGATAGTCAGATAAATACACCGTCCAACAAATTGCTAAAATTGCCCAACATCATGTATTGGAGTGTCATCTAAAATGAACTTACTATTATACTCCATAGGAATATTGGCCAGTTTAACTCCCAACTTTCCAGTCTCTTTTAGCAAATCCATGACATATTTTCTCTGAGATAAAAATAATCCTTCGTGAGATCTCGCCACCTTAATACCCAAAAAAAACCTCAATTTGCCAAGGTCTTTGATATCAAATTCCTTGCTCAAATGCCACTTAAGTGCTTCGATTCCAGATTGATTGCTGCCTATAATCACAATATCATCAACATAAACAAGTACAACAACTATACCTTTGTCGTCAGCCTTGGTGAACATTAATGAGTCTTCTATCCTTCTTTTGAATCCAACCTTGATGAGTGCAGCACTTAGTTTACCATACCAAGCTCTAGGTGATTGCTTGAGACCATATATGGCCTTCTTCAACCTACAAACAATTCCATCTTTATTATGCAAGGGGTGACCAGGAGGAAGATCCATATAAACCTCCTCCTCCAAATCTCCATGAGGGAATGCGTTCTTTACATCCATTTGGAACAAGGACCATCCACAATTAATAGCTATTGACATAAGAACACGCATAGTGTTCATTTTAACCACAGGTGCAAAGGTCTCTTTATAGTCTATACCATATGTTTGAGTGTATCCTTTTGCAACCAGCCTCGCTTTATATCTTTCAATTGATCCATCATTGTTATATTTGATCTTATAGATCCATCGGCAACCAACTGTCTTCTTCCCTCTTGGAAGTTGTACAAGTTCCCAAGTATGATTTCGATCTAAAGCCTGAAGTTCATCCTTCATTGCATTAACCCAGATGGCTTTTTCCTTTGCTTCCTCATAGTTGTGAGGTTCTTGTTGTTCTTCAATAGCAGATAAGAAACTCAAAAAATTGTGAGATATTTTGTCATAACCAACAAATTCTTGAATGGGATATTGAACCGAATAATTAGTAAAATCTTGAAGTTGAGTTGAGGGTCTAGTGACACGAGATGATCTTCATAACGAGATTACATCCGCTGCCCTTTCATCTATCAACCCGTCAGTGACAATTCTAGGTTCAGCTTCTGGAACAATAGTTGCCTCAATCTCTTGATCTACTTCTAAATTTTCTTGATCTACAGATTCGTGACCCGAAGCACAACTCCCATTGTTGGCTTCGACACCCCCATTATTGACTTTGGCTTCACCGGTCCCATTAACATCCATAAGAATAGGAGCAAATTCATAGGAAAAATTCTTATAATAATCTGTGCACTCCCCCTGAATGTGGCTCTTGTTAGAAAAAAACATATGAGTTTCATCAAATACAACATCCCTAGAAATATATATATGCTTTGTGTAGGGGTCATAACACTTGTAGCCTTTCTTGACAAATGAATAACCAACAAACACACATTTCCTAGCACGAGGATCTAGCTTTCCACTAGTTTGAGAGTGAACATAGCAGACACACCCAAAAATCCTCAAGTGAGATATATCAAATTTTCGCCCATACAACACTTCCGTAGGAGTTATATACCCTAACACTTGACTAGGGAGTCTATTAATTAAATAACAGCTAGTCAGAACTGCATCTGCCCAATAAGATTTAGACAAATTCGCAGAGAATAACAAGGCCCAGATGACCTCCAGTAGGTGACAATTTTTTCTTTTAGCTATCCCATTCTGTTGTGGAGTACCCACACATGTTGTCTCGTGAATAATACCCTTGCTTCGTAAAAAAGCCTGAAATATCTGATTGGTGTATTCAGTACTATTGTCGGTACGAAGAACCTTCACAGAAGTATTAAATTGATTACTCACCTTATTGCAAAAATCCTGGAAAACTGTAAGCACTTCACTTTTGTACTTAAGAAGATAAAACCAGGTAACTCTCGATTTATCATCAATAAAGGTAACAAAATACCGAAAACCTTCTCTGGAATCAACAGGAGAATATCCCCAAATGTCTGAATGTATCAAAGCAAACAATTCAATTGATTTATGTAAATGTTTAGGGAAAGGCAACCTACGTTGCTTAGCAAAGTGACATGGATCACAACTACTAGAATCATGAGTCAAAGACATGTTTAAGGACTGCAACACCCGATCTGAAGGATGACCCATGCGCCAATGCCATAGACGAGAGGTATCCACATTCCCCTTCCTAACCACCAACGCTTCACCATGCAAATCTAAGGTGTACAGCCCATCCCGAAGTTGTCCTTCACCAATCATCCTCCTAGTATTGCGATCCTGGAATAACACCTTCTGTGGAGTAAAAATGACATTACAATTCC
Organism: Eucalyptus paniculata subsp. matutina; assembly: GCA_017140255.1. Taxonomy (NCBI): domain Eukaryota; kingdom Viridiplantae; phylum Streptophyta; class Magnoliopsida; order Myrtales; family Myrtaceae; genus Eucalyptus; species Eucalyptus paniculata. The sequence goes on from CM029439.1 coordinate 43,706,182, forward strand.
ACTGTTTAGTACATTTGCTCACATATATTAAATTAGAAGATAATCCTGGAACTAATAAAGCCTTAGTTTTTTTTTTTTTTTAAAGCACATTCAGTTGCCCAACACCTTGGGTTGGCACCTGCACTCCGTTAGCTACTGTGATCGGTGGATACGAAGAGCTAGAACTAGTATTAGATATAATAAGTGGGGAACTACACATATGGTCTGTGGCACTAGAATCAACAATAAATCGATTTCTAGACTCAACAGAAAGTGCACTAATATTAGCAGAAGTCTTAGCCAAATTTACGGAATTAGTGCCAGAGGGACCCAAACCCTGTGTTTGAAGTAGTTGTTGAACCTACAGTGCTAGAGACTCCAACTTGGATTGGAAGTCTATGGTATTCCCTTAAATTGCTATCTTAGCATCCGGACCTTTGTCCTTATTTGGATGCAGCTGAGGGTGTAGAATCCAACATTGTTCCATGGAATGACCATCTCGATCACAATGATTGCAATGGAAACGAAGGGGCTTCTTTCCTTTCCCTTTGACAAACCGAGTAATACCATCACTTTGCCTTGCATTGGAACTAACAGAATTTGCAGAGTGTTCTGATGAGCCCGTTGATGGTGCCACAATTGAGTCAGAATGCATGACTCTCCTCCTTGTTTCTTCACTTTGTATTATGGAGCAAATGGTATTAAAGGACAGCAACTGTGGCCTCATAAGAATGTCACGTTTGGTGTCTTCAAACTCTGGCCTTAGGCTTGCCAAGAGATAAAAAAAATTCTATCTCGTTCTTCCCTTTGCACATAGCCACGCACATTCTGGTTGCGGGTCTGTATTGACGGAGTTCATCCCACTGTTTTTTTAAGTTCCCTAGATGTTCTGTGAATGATTATTTTGCACCTTGCCTAGAGTTAGCAAGACCTTGTTGAAGCTCAAAGATTCGAGATGCATTATTGGCTTGACCATACATCTTAGACAGCGAATCCCACAATGTTTTGGCCGAATCTAAGTAAGCAAAAATCTCATAGATTTTAGGCTCCATTGAGTTGAAGATCCAAGTCATAACGCTGTGATCGCTTGCTTGCCATTCTTCAAAATTTGGATGACTTTCATCGGGGGCTTTAGTTTGCCTAGTAATATGTCTCAAGCCTCGATCGGCCTCCAAGTGCAATGGTCATTGCCCGTGACCATGGGAGAAAATTCCTTCCATTCAGCAAAATAGATGTCAAATGTTGGCTGTTTCCCTCATGCACCACAGCCTTCGCTGATGCCAATTCAGAGCTCGCACCTTTGTCGGGAAGTTTTCCAGATTCTAATTCTGAAATTGTCATGGTGCTCACCCAAAAAAAAAAAAAAAAAAAACAATGCAAAGAGGACAAGGCAAGTTCTTCAAATAATCAGGGTCATAACCCGCTTTGATACCATGAAGAAAAATAGAAATTCACACAAAGACACCAAGGTTACAAGGTCCGGCAATGTGCCTATGTCCTTGGACAAAGCTTTTGTCCTCTTTTTTGTATTTTTGTTGTGTTGAGCATCTGCCATTGTTCAACCATATGTACAAGAAAGGTTGCTACAACTAAGGAAACAAGCAACCAGAATAAAATCAGAAAAAGGAAGAGATCCCAGAATTATAGGAATACAATATTAACAAATCTCTTTTCTTAAGATAGGAGAGAAAATCACGCCAACATCTAGACACTTAATTATACAGAGCAAAAAAAAAACAAATTACAGAGAGCCAAAGCAACGATCTTTGCGGACTATTGGAGCTTTGAGGCTTCACGTCAGAGCAAGCAACGTTGTAGATTTGGAATTTTCCACATCTGCAATGTTGTTCATCTTATTATTTATTTATATTTTGGCATTTTTCTATTTGTTAAGCTTTTGAGATTTATTAGGCACAAAAAACCTTCAAGTTTTTCTAAACTTTTTTTTTTTATATTTATTTTAAATAGACTAAAATTGTCACCGACACCCAGAAGATGGCGACATGGCAACATGATTACAAAAATTTATGGATGAGCATTGGTCATATTTAACTTAGACACTAGACTGCATCAGCGTGTTGACACCAAGGTGGAAGCAAACCAGTTCATGAGAGCGAGAACATTGGTCGTTACCTAGGCAGCTTACCTAGGCAGCTCTTCACCACACCACCACCTTCGCATCCCATTCCATTACCCGAACCTTGAACCCTTCCGCGTAGGTGCTATTGTCCATCAGCTTGACACTCACCCACGTCTCTATGTTGCTCCATGTGCTAAGTAAAGTCTTATGCCACGACTGGACCGACTCAAATCAACTATCTCCTTCACTTACTTGGCAAGTTGGTTCATGGAGTTGCCTAATCTTCAAAGACAATAGATAAGGGGAAAAATTGTTGAGAATGAACGCGGGATGTTTCGAGTATGAGTTGGGTTTGAGTTGAGCTGAGTTAATAAGATATGAGTCGTTAAACTCGTATTGTATAGAAATGGGTTAAAATAAATAAATGGGTCAATTTGGGTAAAATTGATTAATCTGGGTCAGACCACTTTTGACTAAATTGTCCAAAAAGTGTTGAACATTTTGCACTTTTACTAATTCAGTTTTAAACTTTTCAATTTTGTCAATTGAATCATAAATTTTTTCACATTTTGGCAATTGAGTCCATCCAAACAATTTTCACTAGAATTCGTTGACATGGAAGCCGGCCATCCTACATAACAAGGCTAGAGTTGATGTGGATACTTTTTAATGATATTTTAATATTTTAATAATGTTTTTTGGTCAGCGATCACAAGTCCAGTTTCTTACACTTCTCTCGCGCACGCATATTTAGTTATCCCCTCAGCCTTCGGTAAGAGGGAGGGCTTGGAAATGAGAAATGTTGATATTGTTCTCTTAACTTTTTCTGCTATTAATAGCGTTTGCTCGAGACTCAAAAACAGATCTTCTCATGACTATATCTAATTAAGTAAGGGTAGTTCATTTGAAAGGTTGCTAGCTGGGAAATATCACCGGATGGTGCTTTTCTAGTAATAATTATGTTAAGCAATATGGAGAAAAATTATTAAACCAATTCTAAAACTATTGAATTGATGTCAATTAAGTTCTAAACTTTTCAGTTATGCAAATGGTCTTAAACATTTTCACAAAAATTTTAGCATATTACTTCTAGTCAATTTTTGCGTGAGCTAACATTGCAATCATATTATTATCGGTTATCTTAGATGGCATGACCAATGTCTGACATGAACAACTTTGGAAAAATGTCATTTTGCTTAATTATTTACATTTTCAATATTTTTTTTTTCCTTTCTTTGGTATTGTTCATCTTCTTTCTCTCATCCCATCTTTCTTATTCTTTCTCGAGCAACACAATGTCCTACCCAAGCGTCCGGTTCTTAGCTACCGCATCGTCGAGCTTGAGCTGGAGGGCACTGTGACTGAGCTCGAGGGTCTGCATCCGCCACCGGGTTTGCCAATTCTGGTACCATAGGGCAACCTGCTTCGGCGGGACAGCAAGCTCGCTTAGGTCTTTTTTGGGTTGGGTCTTGTTCCAATTCAGGTAACATGAAAATATTCGGATGTTTTGATATTTCAGTCTGGTTCGGGCCGTGTACCGGAACCACCCGACTCGAACTGAAGCCCAGTAAATATGATTCAGACCTGGGAACAGAAAGAAACCTTCGAATCATCTTCTCCTTTTACAAGAGTTGCATCAGTAGTGAGCTAAGACCGACTTCATCGACTCCACTATGCTGTTTCTGTGGTGAATGAGAGGAGCATAGATCCCCGTCGCCGCCGTGTGAAGGCTCGCGAGAGCTTCAGTTCGTGGTCAAGCTGGAAATCGTCAACTCCAAAGTCGTCGGTGTTCTCTGTGTTTCCATACCCGTCCTCACCGACAGTTCCTTTCAGTCCTTCAACTATGCCTTCGTCCCTTCTTGCCAAATGGGTTGCTCTGTTTCTGTAAATTTTGTGAACGCAGTCATCTTTGCCTTCCAGATCTTGGGATCCCGATGAGCCTTTCATCATATACTTTCGATTTCTTCAAGAACAATTGTATCTTCATTTACTCTCTCATGACGAGTAATTTGCATCTGCTCCGCTCTCTCCATTTCGCCTTCTCTTTTCTTTTCTTTTTTATTATCTTTTTCGCTCGGATCTCCCTCGGTTCCAGTTTGCTTTCTTCACGTGCTTGTGCTTTGAGCGAGGGTTTGGGATGTGAATTTGATGAGTTGGAAGAAATTCATGCTGGAATCCGCATTTGAGGTATAGTCTCTGGCAGCATCATCGTGTCCTTCAGGTAATGGTGTTCACCTTCGTCCTCCTACAGGGTTCCCATTACCCTGCACGTGAGAAACACTAGGAAAAAAAATCGAAACAGGAGCTGATGACTTGGGCTACACGTGATTTGGCTATTGAGTTGGGTCGGGTCAATCACACTTTCATTTTGGTTCGGGTATTAGGGAAACCCAAATTAAACTGAACCGTTAATACCCTTAGGCAAAGCCCTCACCAACATCAGCCCACCCCGCGTCTCACTACCTCTCTATCAATTATAGGTGCTTGGCTTCTTCCCCGCCCAACCCCTCCCTGACCTGAAGTTCCTATGCAACCTCCAATCAACGTGAGTTAAGGTTGCCCGGGGTCGGTGGCTATAGATCAACCTCACTTAATGGTTGTCGAAGGTCCATGATCTCAATCATTCTCAATTGGGAAAAGTGCCAAAAAAGTCCTAAACCTTTTGTCTTTGTGCCGATTTAGTCCTAAACATTTTTATATTGTGCCAATTCAATCATCTCTGGCCAATTTTGGCCGAATTTTTGCCGATCGAACACCGACCGGCCGACGTAGACAACTTTTAATAATATTTTAATATTTTTGATTTTTTTTTTCTTTTCCTCTTCTTCCTCTAGTTGGTCACCGGACCTCGGCGACTGGCCAGAGGCAACGGTCGGCGAGGTCAAGGTCAACCTCGCCGGCCACCTCACCAATGGCCGCAAGGCCGCCCTCGAGGCCTAGGCGGCGAGAGGAGGTAGCCTCAAGTTGGCCTCACATCAAGTTGGCGAGGCTTGCCCTCGCCACCTAGGCCTCGAGGGCGGACTCGCGCCAAGCGGGAGAGGCTTGCCCTCGTCGGATCTGGTGAGGTCAAGCCTCGTCGGCCATGAGTGAGGCTCAACCCTCACCAGATCCGACGAGAGCGAGCCTCACCGCCTAGCGCGAGGCCGCCCTCGAGGCCACTAACGAGGTGGTCAGCGAGGTCAACCTCAACCTTGCCAGCCGTCTCCTCTGGTTGGTCGCTGAGGTTCGGCGACCAACTAGAGGAAGTAGAGGAGAATAAAAAAAAAGAAAAAAAAAAATCAAAAATCAAAAATATTAAAATATTAAAATATTATTAAAAGTTGTCCACGTTAGTGCCGATCATGCCATGTCTGTCGGCTGACGTCCAGTTAGCAAAATCTGGCCAAAATTGGCTAGAAAGACTGAATTGGCATAATGTAAAAATGTTTAGGACTAAATCGACACCAACAAAAGGTTTAGAACTAAATCGGCACAAAAACAAAAGGTTTATGACCTTTTTTGGCACTTTTCCCATTCTCAATTAGAGCTCACAAGTTTAGGTAGGATGGAGTTTCACGAAAATGTTTATTATTCAGATAATATTAAAATGTTTAAAACTCAATTAACATCCGTACAACAAGTAAATGATTGATTTTTTTAATTTTCCTAGCAATTGTTATATGAAAATTGTTAGCTTGTTTATGACGCCAAAAAAGTTGTTACCCTATCATGATAGATGAAGATCTATCGATGGCCTATTCTACTCATAAATTATTTCAGCAATGCAAGAGACAATATTCGTCAACTAAATTATATAATTGAGTGATGTGACATTCTATAAGTGATTATATGAGTCTGCAGCTTATTTAAGCACCTAAATTTTGTCACATCTAATATACAAATCTAGGAGATAAGGCTTAGTATGTTGAAGAAATTCAAGTAATTTTGACCCATTTAAAATAGGAAACAATATAAATTACTCGGGATATTAGACATATCTTGGGTAACAAGGCTACATAGCATGAGATTTTCACTATTTTAGACAACTATAATTCAAGCAAAAAGAGAAAAAAAAAATATTATTAACATAGCAGGTCAAATTAGGTTCACCTGACCGGACACAAAATTACAGATTCGGATAGGGCTAACTTTTTTTTTTCTTTTTTTCGTTTTGGGTTAAGAAAAGGCTAACCTACCCTATTTTTCAATTTCCCATAACAGATTAGTGGTCAGAAAATATATTTAGAATTAAAAAAAATAAGTAGAAAGAAATTATTTCTTTGTTCTCAAGAACAATTTTAAAACAAATAATTTTTTTTCTTTTCTTCTTCTTCCTCCTCTAACCGGTCATTGGGCCTCTGTGATGGCTAGCAATCAGCTAGAGATGAGATCTAGTGAAGCTTGACCTCACTTAGCCATTGTGAGGTCGGCTTCGCAAGGCCATGGTGAGGCCAACCTCATTGGTCCTCAATGTGGCTTTACCAAGGCCGGTGAGATCACCGACTCTCATCTCTAGCTAGTTGCTAGCCATCGCTGAGGCTTGACGACTAGTTAGAAGAGGAAGAAGAAGAGAGGGAAAAAAAATCTCATAAGATTATTAAAAAATTAATAGAAATTTTATGTCACAAAAAAATTTGAGAGTCACACTAAGCACATTTCTATTTTTTTCTTCTATTATGGGAATATAAATTTGATGTAATTATCAAATGTGTTTAAATGCTCATAAATTCTTCTATGAAAAATTATTTCTGAAATAGAAACGCATGGATGTCAGAGCTTGTTCCGTCCTTCGTCAATTGATCTCAATGTGATGCCGTTTTTATTCCACAAGAGTTAAGCAATCGGATTCCAGAACCATTTGATTTGTGGCTTTCCTTTCTACAGCAAGAATTGAAGCGTGAGATTAAGTGTGATCACCTCTGCTTGTAGGGCTGAAGAGGTAGTGATGGATCACGCAAATCCATCGATCAAGATGCCGGAGGAATCTCAACACACGCAGGCCACCGAAGCTTCACTACAATCGGACTGGTAAGCTGCATCTATGTTGATTTTTAACACTCCTTGATTTGGTGGACGCCATCGTTGATCTATTTGTGACTAATGCAAGCCTCGCCTTGGCTTCGTCCCATTATAGCTTCTACTGGACTTGGCGTTTGCTAGAGCCATCTGCACCACCTGCTCAGTGTTTGGCTGCTGCTAACGGAAGACGAAGTTGTTGTGGGCTTTCCAGATCTGCCAAAGGATCGATGCAGTTGTCTCCGAATCTGGTAAGCCATCTCTGTTTTCAATTAAGTCTACCAGCCAGGTTTCTATCCGATGAACTCCATGAAAATGTTGCTTGATGTTGACTGCTGAATGAAACTAGATATCTTGTGTCCATGGGCATAATAAGAAAAGATGTTATGGTGTTCCTGGGACCTGATCATTACACATACAACAAACTGGATCTGATAATATGTGTCTGTTTGTAGAGATTTTCTTTAGTTGCCAATACATTGTTACAAATTGACCATAGGAAGGATCGTAATTTAGGGGTAGTATTCATTTTCCAGATTGCATTCTAGAGTTTGCATGGCACCTCAAAGGATGAAGAAGGGTGATTATGGTTGTTTCTATTTTGTTGTGGTTTGATAGTATTGTAGCAGCTCTTCACCATATATATACCATTTTGTTGTCCTTTCCAAATTAGCCTATCCTCAGTGAACTGTGGTTGAATTGGAATAGAAATAATATCTTCCACTGTTTGATTATCGAAGCTCTGGCAAAAAAGGGTAGTATTCCAAGCAATTTGATTAGGAATTATAAAATCGGCTACTTTTTCAGGTTCGCCTCTAGGTGCAGGCCCACCAATAACACCCTTGGCTAGCCATCAATCCTCTAGGATTTTAATTCGTGTCCCATCACCAATAGACCATTGTATCTTTTTTGCTATATATTCCCGGCCATCAGTATGCTTTGCCATTCCCATAAGGGTCTTGTTCCTTTGGTCGCATGCCAGAAATCTTGAGAGTGAAAGTACAGTCCTTTTAGGACGTGTTTGAGTAACGATTCTGTTTCCGGGAATTGATTCGACAAGAAATGATTATTTTTTATTATGTTCCGGGAACTAATTCGAGTAAAGAACGTGTTTAGTAACTGTCCAAAATTTCGATTCTGGAATAGAATTGCGTTTGATAATATGTTCATTGATTCTATTCTAAATTAATTTCTTTTAATTTTTAAATACTTTTTTTTTTACTTTTTACTTTTTTCCTTTTCCTTTTTCCTTTTTTTTTTTTTTTTCCCTTTTTCTCCTATTTTTCTTCTTCTTCTTCTTGTGGCCGGCGACCTCACCAGAGCGTCGCCGGTGGACAGGCGGGCCTCGCCGAGGCTTGGCGAGGCTCGCCTGGCCACCGGCCGGGCTAGGCGAGCCTCGTCGGCAGTTGGGCGAGGCTCAGCCTCGCCGAGGCTCGGCCTCGCCGGTGGACAGGCGGGCCTCACCGGGGCTTGGCGAGGCTCGCCTAGCCACCGGCCGGGCTAGGCAAGCCTCGTTGGGGCTGGGCGAGGCTCGCCTGGCCACCGATTAGGCTAGGTGAGCCTGGCCACCGGTGAGGCTCGGCCTCCCTAGATCTGGTGAGGCCGAGCCTCGCCGGTGGTTGGCTCTCCTCCGACGAGCTCGCCAGACCGGCGGTTGGCGACCGGCGGCGGCCAACGGCAGGCGGTGGTGGGCGGCGGCGGACGGCGGCGGGCGGCGGGCGACGGTCACGGGATGGTGGAAGGGAAGAAGAAGAGTTTTATTGTGTTGATTCTTTTTTTTGATTCTCGGACGCAGAATCAACTTTTTTTTTTTTTTTCAAATCTTGTCCCAAACTGATTCTGGAAACAAATTTGTTCCTAGGAACAAAAAATCATAATCAGGCACTGTTTGGCACGTTGCCAAACAGGGCCTTAATAATCTGCTATAAATTTTATTAGACAAATCAACCTTGAAGAGTCAAGCTCCAGAACCTTTAGGCTGCGTTTGGTCGTCCGGAATTCTAAATGGGATAGGACTGAATAGGATAGGATAAAAAATCCGTGGATTTCTTCATATCCCATCAACTGTTTGGTGAACTACGGATTTAAAGTCGGATATCTTCATATCCTATCCAATTTACTGTTTGGTGAACTACAGATTTAAAGTTGGATATCCCCATATCTTATCAAATCTATGGTTTGGTGAACTAATCTTTTGGATACCCCTTCAAATCAAACGTTTTTAGAATAACCTCAATTTCAATATATTCACTTTGAAACATTAATTTTTTTTCTCTCTTACAAGTTTTTCATTTGTTTCCATTTTGTTACGGGTCCAATACCAAATCAAACAAATGCCCAATTAGAACAAAGCATAAAGTCCAAAGTCATTCGTTTTTTTTTTCCAGATGTCACGAGAATGCAATGACAGTTAATCACGTTAATGAACGATTTTTGGAAAATTCACATTTATAAAGTACGTTACATTTCCTTTCATTGTGGTTCCTGGGTCTCCAGAGAGCAGGGAAAAAAGACCCCTGAGCTTCAATAAGAACTCATTCAAGTAATGGATCAGTAACCAGATCACCTCTTGCTCTCCCAAAAACACAGCTGCTATCATCTATATCTACATAACCTTTGAAATAAATTTCATAAATCCAATAAAAAGAAGAAAAAATCACAAATTGATTGATCAATTAACTCATAACACATGTTAATGAGTGAGCTGAAAATTACCCGCAAACAATGGGTTTGTACAGAAAAAGTACCGTAAGACAGAACAAACCCAGATAAGAAATTGCAGTGATGAAGCTGCAGAAGAGAAAACCCAACAAAGAATTTTTAGCTTCATCCTCATGTTCTGGGAAATGGGTGTGGATGAATACATACTCTCTCTCAAGAGCCATAAATTAAAACCACTCTCTCTAAATTTGTGGCACGCGAGACTCGCTAATTGATTAGAACCAATGAAATGAGCGTTGGTCGAACTAGTATACAAAGAGCGAAACAAGCTAACAACTAACATCGCCATCCTCGCGAAGCAGGTAAATGGAGACAGAGCAGAGAGAGAACGTGGCAAACCCAGACCCTAGGCGATCCAACCCCGCATTCGTCGATCCACACGAGCAAACCCAGACCCTAGGCGAACCTCAGCCACCCTCGGCCACCCTCGATGACCATTGGTGGGGGATCAGCCCGGCAACCGAATTTGCATCTGGAATTCAGACCTCGGCTCATGGGCAGACCGGCAAGCCTAGGTGACCCGGCGAGTGGGGGAATCGATTGGGAGGGCGACCGGCGGGCGATCACCAGCGGACGGGGTCTTACCTTGGCGGAGGAAGAAGGCTTCCGTAAAATTTCGATGAGAATCGGAGAGCTATTGAGGAGAAGGCTTCAACGTCGATACTTTGGAAACAGAGAGTCGTTTGTGGGTGAACGACGGAGAAAGAAAAAAAAACGTAGGGTTTTATGTTTCGGATAAAAGAAATCCTATCCGACCTTATCCCACCCCCCCTCGGATTTTTTTATCCGGTCTATATCCCTTATATATCCGACCTTATCCTATCCTAGACAGCTGCCAAACACGGGATAGGATAAAACATATCCTATCCTAGTTTTTATCCGGTCCACCAAACGCAGCCTTAAATCTCAGTGGAATCATCTATCAATTGTGCAAATACGTTCGATTAAAAACCATTTTCAATTTTTTTTTTTAAATCTGTTATTTTAACATCCAAATGAAAATTGGACATATTGCCAATTGAACCCATCTTGCTAATTTTGGCTGGAAATCGATAAGGTGGATGTCAGCCATCTTACATGACACAACTTGCATTAACGTGAACAACTTTTAATAAAATTTATATTTTAAAAATTTATTGATTTTTTAAAAACTCTAGCCGCAGCCCTTGCTTAGACCATCATGGTTGCGGGCCTCATGGCCTTGCCCAGATTTGGGTAGAGGTTGGATGAGGGCTTGGCAACCCTTGCTGGCCAAAGTTGAAAAGAAAAGAAAAAAGGAAAAAGAAAATAAACAATAAATAATTAATTAAAAAATTATTAAAATTTGTTTACGTTAGTACTGATCGTACCACATAAGATAGTCGGCATTCATATTAGTGATTTTTGGCTAAAATTAGCAAGATTGACTTAATTAACAAAATGTAAAATGTTCGGGACTCAATTGGCAAAATTACAAGGTTTACGATTGAATTGGCAAAAATACTGTATATGCAATTTTTTTTTGCTATTATGTTTGTTGTAATTAAATAGACAACCACTGTAATTTTGATTGTCAAATGAACATACTGATAAAAGATAAATTATTTCAATCTGATTGGAGCTCTTGACTGGTATCAGGGAAGTAAACTTCAAGATCTCTAATTTCAAGCTCTTGATGGGGTCACATTATCCGATTTGATTTATAAGATTTAAGAATGTGAAAAAAATCCAAATCTGAAATTAAACCTAATTAAAAAGGCTTCAAAGAGGATTTGAGAGTACAAAGAGGAAATGAGAAAACTTAAATATAAAAGTAAAAGATTTTCCCAATTTATATAAATTTGTTAACACTTCCCTTGATTGAAGATTCTGTTGAGCGCTTCTCAATTTAGTCAAGTCTTTTGAATCTTTAAAGTAGGAGAAAATGATGTGAGGTTTAATTTTCTTGTAAAATGATTGGTGTGGCTTTACAGCTTCCAAGATGTTTTTTTTTTCGGTCGGTAAGAGCTTCCAAGATGTTTGTCTAATCTCTTGCCTTGAAAATTTCACAGTTTGAGGGGTCCATTAAATTTCATATATATTATGCTCAAGTTTTATTTTAAATCGGAATTCCGAAAAATCTCGAGTTAGTATAAGAGATTAATTTATATGATTTGTCAGATTTTACAAATATTGCTGCAGTATTCATTGGTAAGAACTCGATATCAGATCTGGACAATTTGGACATTTTTGTCGGTGGAAATTTGTTGAGTTTCCCTCGTAGATGAAATCGGTGTATTATCTAATACGTTGGAAAGTCCATCAGATGTACAGGTTGGAGTAAGTTTTTTTCGAGAGGAGAGATTGATGCAGGATGTGAGTCTCTTAACCACCTCCTTAATTCGATTTCTAGCTTATATTACTTACTTAAATGTCATCTAAAATTTAGGTTAGTCCTCTCAAATAGATTTGCTTTCTTCTAGATTGCCCACAAATATAAGCTAAATAGGCTTGGATGATGATTCGATTATTTGAATATTGTCTGCTGGGCGTTTCTTCTTTCTCGCCAAGATTGGCATTTCTCTGTTTTTCCTCTGGGTCGTTACTTTACAGGTCCACTTTACAGGTCCACTTTACATAAAGTCGGGGTGGGTGAGTGCTCCAGGAAGGTACTGTCATTATGCAGAAGTCGGTTCTCCTTCAAATGGATGGAGTTCTTGGGCAGATAACGAATTTCCATCCATTGGAAGAGGAGTGTTCAAATTGAGAAATCTTTTGATAAGGTTCTTATGTATTTCTCTACAAGGACTAGTTGATTGTTTCAGAGAAATTATAAGAGCTAAACACAATATTTGAGTCGCAATCTCCTTTGCATCGCTTCATCTATTGTGAAATCTTGTGCTACTTTGCTGTTGAGTAGGCCACATAGACTGAACTATGTAAATTTAATATCTGATGTATTTTCCATTTCCTGGTTTATTTGTATGCTATCAATTGTTTGTGCGGTAAGAGCAGTACTCGTTCTCCATGATGAGGATTCTCTTTCCATATTTGTAGATATGACTCAAAACACTGAGATCCTAGGGAAACTCCAAATCCAGTAGGTGGTGGAAAATTTCTAAGATGCACGAGTGTGCCATTCCATCATCTTTTCCAAAGCAAAAAGAAAGAGCGGAAGGAAGTACTGAAAGAAGGTTGCTGCTTGCATGCAGCTTGTACTTACACCTTATCAAAAGATCCAACAGTGCAGCACATCCGTTCTTTATGCAATTTGTACTTTATGTCACTATTTTCCATGTATCAACTAAGTGAAAAACCGCATTTCTACAATTCTCTAAGGATTCATATAATTCTGCAAATTCCAAGGCACTAGATCAAGGATGAAGCTCCATTAGCATATCATTCACCATCTCTTGTAGCCTTTGAGATATTCTCTCATCTGTAGAATCTCCATCTTCAACCTGCAGCATACTCAAACTCGGAAACAGAACTAAAAAAACCAGCCAATTGAAAAGGCTCATAAAAGAGCATAAGGAAGGACATAAAAATATTTCCTGCAAGCATGGGCATCGAGTTTACATCAACCTCTTCACATTAAAAGTTCAAAGTCATTGAAGCATTGACTTTTGTCAGTATATAGTTGGTGCGTGAATTGACTTGGTTGACCGTAATGTCTTATCGTCAATACTGCCACAGCTGATGAAATGACTTTGCACTGACAAGAGTTACCTTCTGTAATATAATCTGTGCTTCTCAAGCCTGTTCTGAAAATACTAAACTAAGTCATGTTAATGCTTGGCGTACCAAAACGCTTTTACCCAATTGGTTCACAAATTGAAATGTGAGTATTTGAACAAGCAAATTAGTTGTACTCATATAGGCAGCACATGTTCAATTCCCACACCATTAAGTGCAAACAAGTTCATGTTTGGTTCACCTATAGTTCGTCAGGTTAGTGAGATGTTTCATGATCAATGTGATTTTACTACTTGGGTGAGTGGGCCTTCCTCGTCATATGAAAACAAGGGGATCATAATTGAACGTCTAATTGAACTTCATACCTTTCTTATTTGATAAATCATATATAGCGTATGAGTTCCACAATTCTACGTTTTCCAGTAAAGTTTTAGAAGTATAAGTTCTAACTATTTTATATACAAATTCTTACCTTGGCATGAACGGTGTGAAGCATTGCATCACCAACATAAGAGAAATTGGCATTGATAACATCTGCTCCTTCTTCATGAATCACTCGAACAGTCTCATTGAACATGAACTGTCCATTCAATCCAGTAACAAGAACAACCTCTAGGATTGACCCACTTTTCCGTATTCCGATCTCTGGCGACTTGAACCCGATCATTAGTCCATTGTTCATTGTTGTCTTGATCTTTTCTATTTCTAATAACCTCTCTTTCTGCTCCCTCATTTTCTGCACCTTCACTTGTAAATTCTTTATGTAATTGGCCGCTTTGCCTAATTGATCAGGCATAGTCAATGTTGATTCCTACAACCAAAACATAAGCAAGAAAGGACAATTGTTAACTTAAATTTGATAAGATTACATTGACAAATATTGTTGAGACAACAGAGACTTTGAACTGAGAGAAGACAGCATCTAAACTTCCCCTCATCCACAAAATTAATCACATTCCAATGGTGAACCTCATACTGAATCCCGTTTTAAAAACTTCCATCAACACGGAACCCAAATCTCATGATTAATTTTCTTGAAATTGTAATTAACTATGTCTACCACTTTACAATCTACACCCTGCTAGACGTTTTCCGGCAAGATCAAATGTGGGGACATCACCAAATTCTTGTGTTTAAGCAGTAGTTGACCAAATGAGAGACAGACTAAACCCTAGATAAGTTCCTTGTGTTTAGGGGAATTTAGTTTCTTCTGATTCATTTTCGACTGAAAAGGGCCAAAAGGGCATGTGTAAATGACTAAAATACCATCTGGGAAACTGAAAACCTTGAAATGAAGGAATGATCTTCCATGCTTCTACCTAAAATAAGGAGCAGAAAGATGAGAGGTTCCAAATAATTAGGACCAATTTAGTATAAGAAAGAAAATTAAAATTTGGCTATAAGACCCAACTATACCTTGACAGATGAGAACCTTGAAAAGAATACAGAGGGGAGAGAGAGAAAGATAGAGAGTGAAAAGAGAGAGCGAGAGAGAGACCCTAGGACACTGTGAAGGAACAAGCGAGTGGAGCTTGGATAGGAGTGCCTTCATTCGATTTCTCCTGTTTCTCTCTGTCGTTTTGCGGTCGGCTCTGGATGAACCAGGCTTTCTCTCCATCAAACCCCTGACTTAGAATTACTAATAACCTAGATCAGAGCAGCAGAGGCTACTGAGAAATTTGAGAGCATATAACATCTCCGATCCCATTCTTCGTCGGAAGTGCTTTCGCCGTACCGAAACCACAAAGCGAGAAAAAGGTAAAGGTGAGACATGATTATTCCGATGCAAATTTCACCTTTTCTATGGGACCAACGAGGACCTTCTTTGACCATCAGTTCCAAATAATTAATTAAGTTAAACAGTGTGTGAACATAAACAAGCCGCTTCTTCTCCGGAAGTATAACGTTTTGCTTGGCCTCGCTGATTATTTGACTAGATGGGATAAAGATAAAATATGTAATCTCATATGTTGTGATTAGAAAATTTAGTTTGAATACTAAGAATGTAATATGTCTAACTCCCTAAAAAATTTGCCCAACTCTAGATCTAATCCCAATTTTGATCTAAACTAATTTTTGTCCTTAAAAAAATCCCAAATTTTCATTTTAATCCTAAGTTTATCCATGCGTCTAAAAATCGTCACTAGTTTCTTCTAAATTATCTCTATCAAGAAACTATTGTTCTTCTATATAAAGGTGAAGGTGTTGATGAAGATGCTGGTTCTAATAATGAACCTCTTTTTTCACGTTAAAAAAGATGCGAATCTAAATGATCTTGATGTTGATAATTTCAAAAAATTAGTGATAATTTTTGTACGTGTAGACAGATATAGGATTAGAATGAAAGTCAAAGGTTTTCTTTCAGATAAAAGAATTTCAGAGAAAAAATTAAATTAGATATAAAGTTGCGGGTTTTTAAAGGAAATTTGCAATTTGTACTACTCTACGACGTTTCTAGTGAGAAGGGACAGGTATGAGTTCAAGAAATCAAAAAAGTGGGTTTTGAGAAAAGGGCAAAAGGCCGAACGGCTTGAGGTATACGACAAACGCAAAACCTAATTAAAGGTTTTTCCTTTGCGTGGGAGACAGCAGCAGGATCACAATGACAGAGTAATGAGCTGTCGTAGTAAGTGAATTGTCTTTTTCACTTTTTGCAGGGTCTTGGTGAAGGCTTCTTGAATCTCTCTTTCCCCGAAATGGCCCAAAGTTAGTGCCGAAGTGCACGATGGCGTTTTAAAATGTCACGTGGACTACTCTCTCTCTCTCCGTTTCTGTTTGTACTTAATCGCCTCGATTGACTTTTTACTTTATGATTAATCTAAATCTTTCAGCCCATATAATTTGCACTTCTTTTAAATTCGCCAATGTTGAAATTTATGCGACACTTAAATATTGATGCATTTTTTTAATGACTTTCATTATGTCAATCTGAATAATAATTCGATAAGGTGTTGGCTTAGATGTAATGGAGCTTCCTTTTCTTATTGTGTTACAGGTTCAAGTCTTGCTGGAAATATTTTGGGAGTAAAACTTCAAATGCACCAAAACGATACGAGAGAATTTTCCCTCAAGATGCCCGCAGTGGTGGAGTAGTCTTGGAAAGTGAACATAGGCCAAAGGGAAAAGGATAAACTATTATACGTGTATTTGCAAATTCTTCTAGCTGCAAAAAAGTTTTAAAGGACCAATATTTCGTGCATGTGCGGATCATGCTAGCCACTATCTTTCCCTTTCGATTTCAATGACATCATTTAAAACTTCCCCTAAGTTTTTGCTACATTAGGGCCAGAAAAATGCTAGGCATCTCACAATTATAAGTATGAAGAGTCATCATCCCAATGTTGACTTTGATTATGTGTTACCACGTAAATTTCTTTGACAATGGAAAAATAATAAAAGAATTTTTTTTATGTTTTTATTCATGTGCTTTCATGCTTTTTCTACTTAAATTCCTCTACTTTTAACTTGTCAAATCAAGTCTTTCTATTTCCACATATTTTTTAATCAAGTATTTTCCTACCAAATCTAACTTATGGGGTTGTTGAATGACATGATAGTATGAGATCGTAAAAGTTCGTCTACATTGGTTAGGTTTTATACACATTATACTCCATAGTTGTTTTCATTAGCTAAAGTTTTCCACAATTGTCCATTTGGTGTTTCATATTTTTTATTTACATTGTACTTTGATGTCATTTGATAGTTATGTTGGTTGAACTTAGTTGGAGTTGGATGGACTTAATTAGTAAACTTGTGAAAGTAGAAGGATCTGATTATACAAATTAAAAGTACATGATTAGGAAAGTCATGAAAGTATTAGAACAAAGTCTTTTTAGAATTTTCTGAATCACCTTCTCACGCTAATGAATGCCCTTAGAGACCCTTTCTCAACAAAAATATATATGAGAATAAATCCGAAAAATGGAGCTTATGTAGCTATAAATAAAAAAGTGATTAAATTCTTTTTTGTGGTTTCATTTTCAATCGGTTGAAGTTTCAATTTATTTAGTTTAATTAAAGCACCCATAGAAGCTCAAGTTTTCTAGATGGAGTCACAAATAGGAGCATGGAAAGACATGACTAGCTTTGCTGTGGCGCCCCTAGATGATTTCCAAGTCATCCTAAGGATGGTTCTTGGATACCAAACTAGAGCCTTCCCTACACCATATGTCGGCACCTTAGGCATCATGGATGAAGGATGATTGGGCATGATTTCAAGTCTTATTGAGAAGGCTAGTGTTCTCACTCTATCTGCTTTATTTGCATTGCAGCCTGTTGAGATAGTTAAGAAGGATGAAGAAACCCTTGTGGCCCACCATTTGTTAAACCCCCTCGTATTGGGGATAGAGGCTGTTCTTTAGACTCCATGGCTTGAGTTTCCGGTCATTATTCATCTAGGCCAGTGGCTTCCTTTACAAGGGAGTCCTGGTTTTGGAGGGGTTGTGAAGGCAAGAATTGTCTAACCAATAGGTCCGGCGTGGAGACTTTCAACATTTAATGATACGGCCAAACTCCTTGTGGTGTGAGGTCATAAGGGCCAAATATTTCACGTCCAATAACCCTTTAAAAGTTAAACCCATATTCGAGACATTTGTCGCCTGGAAAATCCGTCTTAGCCACGCTCAAGGGAGCAACCCGAATTAGTGGTGATGGACTAACCTCACAAAATAATAACTAGTGCTATTCTCCATCACTTGCTTTGGATTTATAGGAGAATGACATCAAAATAATAACTACTCTTAACCTCACAAGATAGTAGAAGCACAGTCTCCATTTAGATGCTTAATTCTTCTTTTTTTTTTTTTTTTTTTTTTTTTTTTTGAAATTAGGCTAGGATCGTAGTCAATTATGGAACTCTCTTGCGGCAAATAATAATAAATTATTTAAGCTATTGGTGAGCTGTTAATCAGGTAATTGCTTTTTGAGCAAACTTCTCCTGATGACGAATAATTTGTGACGTGTGATAAATGACGTCTCCTGCTACCATTTTCTGCGTTAAAGTGCGCGAGTGGACCCTAAAAAGCAACATAAAACCCTAGGTTGGAATAATAAGCATACAAAGTGGTCGCCAGTCCTTTATTTGCTTCCTCCTCTACAAAGAAAAGCGTCAAGCGCCTTACTTTGTCCAAGAGCATTCACATGGAATCATCCACATGCACAATGAGCGTGATTCATAAGTTTCAAGTCTCTAGTCTCTAGATCGTGAACTATATCTTTTACAAGTTTCTAGAATAAAATTAGGTTTTGGGAATTCATGTTAATTTCAATCTTCATAATTAGATAAAAATCAACAGCAAATTTAGTAAATTGAGAAAAAATGATATATCCAATGATAATAGATGGTTTAGGAGAGATAAGGATGGATAGCTTAAAGAATCGCTCAACATGTGTTATATTCTTCACTAAAGTTGTATATTCAAATTGTAATATTTGTGAATTCAGTGGTGCAAGTAAGTTCAGATTATAGAAACAAACTAAATGTGGATCCACATATAAATCATGAACAAGCAACATCAGAAGATTGCAATGTCCACCACAGACATGGCAAGGATCAATCTAAGTAGGTCCATCCAAAAAGAGAGAGCTATCGTCTTTTGAAGATAATTTCGTTGAAAGTGTCTTTTCGCATAAAAGTAAGAAAGCAGGGGACAACTTCTTTTCTTATTGTCATCATCGCCAGATGTCCCAAGAGTCTCAAAAGTTGTGCGGGATGGTTCCTGTCCGATGGGGAGAAAGCACGCTCAATTTGAGGTTGTGGAGAATGGCACGAGTCACGTTCCTTCGTTTTTTGGGCAATATGCTTTCCTCACGGTTGGCATCAATTTCCCCCGGGATAGGCTCATCATAGTGATTTGAATTGGCTTGCTGAGAAATAGTGGAGAACTTTAATCATTCCCCAAAATGATTGTTCTTTTGTATCGCGAAACTCTTTTGAAATGGAAGGATTAATTAATTTTATGTGGTGGAGCGAGTTTTCTTTGATTTCCCGAAAACTATGGGCCTAATTCCAAAAAAAAAAAAAAAAAAAAGCACAAACTTTAATCCAAATGACAAATCTGATCCAATTTTTTTTTTGTCTAATAAAAAAACACCAATTTTAGATCTAGTGATAAATCTGGTTCAAACTTTTAGTTGTCAAAAAAAAAACACCAACTTTAAGTCAAATGATAAATCCCCAACTTTTTTTTTGTCTAAAAAAAATCACTAGCTTTCACTTAAATCCCAAATCCAGCCCACTTAACTTAGATCCATTGGTTGTCCTCTGCATCAAAACCATGTGCACTTGCTAGCTAGATTTAAAGCACTATTCATTGTCTTCTTGTTTAAGTCACAGCTTGGAGAATAATGGTGAAGTTGTTTCTCATCTCCTACACTTCACTGGCAAGTCAAAAAGATTTCCAAATTAAATTTCATTAAGTAAACTTTGTCACTTTGTTGTGATATGAAGTTGTAGACCACTGTTCATTGAGCGTCACTAGAGCCTTTTTTCCTGAAGAAAGATTGACTTCATATAGGGAGTTAACAATAGGGACCGGGTTTGAGATAAGGGTGAAAGTCTGTAATTTTTTACAAGACAAAAAAAAAGGTTGGGCCATAATTATTACTTAACCTAACGTTGATGCTTTTTTACAAGACAAAAAAAAAAAAAGTTTAGGCTAGATTTGTCATTTGACCTAAAGTTGCTGCTTTTTTTTTTTTTTTTGGAATTAGCCCGAAAACAAAGACAAAAACTAGGGACTTGTTTGTAGCTTAGCTTAGGGAAAACGCACCTTTTAGTTTCTTTCGGATAGCCTAAGTAAAAAATAAAAAAAGAGGGAACAATTCCTTGCTTGAAGTTGCGGCCGCTGTTAGAGCGTATCCAGCGTGACACTGTACCATGTCCTAGGCTTTGAAGGAAGGAATCTAGGAATTTCCCTAAACAAAGTAGATTTTAGTAAGCACTCCGTCGACGGAGGTTATGTTGACTCCACAACAGTGGAAGCAAGCCGAGTAAATTTGAGTTTCCCTAATTTTACGAGGCCCTTCCTTGAAAAATGGCGATATGGCCATCACGCATAAAATTCCTATATAAGATTTTTCACCAACCATTTCAAAACCCAATTTTTCCCCAACCTCTCTCATTCCCTCTCTCACCACTTGCAGCCAGTCGGCCACCAGAGCCATCGTGCGCTAATATCAAGCCACCATTTAGCCACCATGGCACTGGCCCTTACCTTCATCCCTCTGAGACTTGAGGCATTGTCGTAGATCCCCATCTCTCCCACTTTACATTTGAGGTGCCCTTGTCCCCAGATATCACATCGATAAGAATTCTCGACTACGGTATCATTGCTCCCAATTTATTTGGTCTAAATATTCCATTTTTCGTGAGAGAGAGCCATCATAGTGGAGGTAAGGATGGTGTTCGAAGCGTGTAGTAAAATCAAATCCGAGGCCATTAATACATTAAATCAATGAGTTATAACTTAATTATGGTATATTAATTGCTCAACATCATGTCAATTATTCAATGCGATACTTTTTTAACATAAGTTACATGTGCATCTCATCAGATGGTGACATGACTATGGTAATAATGGCAATTGACTGAGCTAAGTAGAGAAAGAGGATGTTCATTTTTGCTGCCTTCATCCCTTTACTAAGTGCATCACCACATAAAACACTATTTTGGTGGAGACCTATCTAAAGTTAGGTAGACCTAGGCCTAACTAACCTTTTGGGAATAAGTTCCCAAAAGTTGTGTACAATACTCAATTTAGTATCAAAAGTTTTCACCTACTCATTTAAGTACTAAATTGGAGAAAAAAACGATAACTTAAGTGTTAATAGTAAGAAATTTCGGTCAAATTGATTATGTGTCATTTATAATTAAATTGATATTATGACTTGACGAATTTTTTAAAATTTCCAATCCACATCATGTGACATGCCTGGTACTAAAGTGATTGTTTTTTCATAATGACTAACACTAAAGCGATCAATTTAAACTAAATTTGGTACTTAAATTATCACTTTAAATAAAATTTAGTACTTAAATGATCACTATTTATAAAATTTTGGACGACATCGTTTAAGAATTATATGCTAATTAGGCACGTCAATGAGCTATGTAGGATTGAGAAATTAATGAATATAGCCACATCAGATTTCTAGTTATTCAAATCGAAGTTGGCACTTAAATGATCGTTTTTTTTTTAAAGTAGTATTTAAGTTATCCAAAAAAAAAAAAACTTTTCGCACTATATAAGCACCGTGCATAACTTTTGGTATTTCTAATGTACTTATCCGTAACTTTTGCCCATAAATGTGATACATATCTCCAAAGCTAAGGGCAGCCAGCACAAGCTATAGAAGTAAAAATTTGCCAAATCACCCTGCAATTACACCCATAGTCACCCACTTTAAGGTACCAAGCACAATCCTTTTATGCATGACCAAAGTCACGGTCATATATGAAACCGTGATTGTGAACTGCATTGAGTAGTTATAATAATACAGACTTGGCAATGTGGTTTAACACCACAAAAAACCTTAAATATGTGCTATTCAGAAATATTTACTCCCAAACTATTTTTCGACCGACAAAACCCCCCAAAAGTGGTATCATTGTCTCGATTTTACCTCGGCTTTCAATTCCGTCATTTTAGGTATCATGTCTTACATGTCGTCTCATGTGGAAGATACATGCATTGGCAGATTTGACGTGGATGTTACAGCATGATGCCTTCCCAGGAAATGACCTATCTGCCCCAACGCGTCTTCTTCCTCACCATAAACGACCCCACCTTCCACCACTATGCCATTGTCGTTTGGCGCCTTGGCTAGTGAAACCTTCGTGCTTGTCGCCATGGAAATTGGTGATCAGCCGTGCGAGCTAGATCTCAAGCTCGCCATGTCTGCAGACAGACCTCGCACCCGCGCGAGCTCTGCATGGAGTGTTTGCAGCGACTACGCCGGCCCTCCGGGACAGAGCTCCAGGCCATGCAAGCTCTAAACAAAGAGTTCACGATGCTGTGGCCACGGCACCTGATCTGGTGCAGACCGTAGGCCGCTCAACCTCGATCTGGACCAGATCTGAGGCCGGCAACCCTCGCCGGCTTGAAATTCGAAGTGGGGATGTTCGCAACGAGGGCGAACACCGACGACTCTCGAATGGCCATGGTACATAGATCTTCAATTGGGGCGATGGCCTGAGGGTGAGAATTTTCCTTTTTCAATCTTTTTTATTTTTTCAATTTTTATTCGTACTCTCTCCGTTTTCTTTTTGTTAAAACTCATGTTTACTTTTTAATTCTTTTTTGCGACCATTAATTTAGTTTTTCATTTTTTAATGTATTTTTGAACTTTTACTAATAAAAAATGCCACATAGGCGTGAGACACAAACATCTTCAGTCTCGTTAGCTGCCGTGTAGGACATTTAACGGAGAAATTGGACTGAACTGTAAAAAAATGGAACCATTGGGACAATTGTATCATTTTGAGGGTTTTTTATGAGTCAAAAAATAATTTGAAGTAAATATGTTCATGTAGTACTAGATTCTTTGTCTTATTAATCCTAATAATATTGATGTGCTTTTATCTTTTACTTTTTCTCCTTTTTGAAAAGTTGAGTGCCATTTCATTTGGCATCTTGAAAGCCAAGTTCATGCTAAGATTGAGTTTATACTCTTGGGTGGCTTACTTTATAGTTCGTTCTCTTTCTCACTTTTCATCTCATTAATCATGCCTCGTTTAAGTTTTGGCGGCCTGAAGTTGTTTCAAAATTCCATGAAGTCATCTTTGGTATGGTTCTTGTGTATTTCTCCGCAAGATTGAACTGATCATTTCTCAGAGATTTGTGAGAGCTAAATACTGTTTGATGAATGGTGTAATGAGAAGTTGGGGAACATTAAGGTGTTTAAGTGACTAATCTTTTTGTGTAGCTCCATCAATAGTGAAATCTTGTACTGCTCTTCTTGTGGATTAGATCAAATGGACCAAACTATATAAATTGGGTCTGAATTATTTTCCATTTTCTAGTTTATTTATGTTTGATCGCTTGTTTGTGCAATAAGAGGAATACATGTTCTACGTTGTGAGGTTTCTCATTTCATATTTTTAGATACGAGCAGAAGAACAAGATCCCAAGGAAACTCCAAATCCAAGTGGAAGGTGGGAAATCTGTAAGATACACGAGTGTACCCTGCCATCTCAGTTTTTACTACTCTTTTGCACTTAATCACAGCGAATTGCCTTAACGTCATAATATGATTTCACGACTTCTTACAATGTATTCATAGGAAAATTACAACGATGTGTCCTAACGTCGTGCGCGCTCCTCAGATATCGTGAAAGTGCCCGTAGAAGGTGATCCAAGTCCAATATCGATCCCTTTCCCAAGAAGAACAGAAAGAGCGGATGGAAGTGTTCAAAGAAGGTTGCGGCTTGGATTCAGCATCTGAACTACATAAACAAATGAAAGATTTCAATGAGTAGTTCTAGATGCTAACGAGTGTGCTAATCGTCGCTCATACAGTCAGTGAGTGAGGAAGTTGCTCAGATAGAGTGTGAGAGGACAAGACGATTTGTAATAACACGGTACTATGTCAGGATGAAGCTCCATAAGCATCATTGACAATCTTCTGCAGCTTTTGAGACACTCTCTCGTCTGAAGAATCGCCATCTTCAACCTACAGAATACTCAACTAGAAAGAATGCTGAAAAACCAGCCAATTGAAAAAGCTGAAACGTAGGAAGGAAATGGAAATATTTCCTGCAAATCTTGGCCTGGAATTTCCGTCAGCGTCTATACATTAAAAGTCAAGTCATTGAAGCTTTTAACATTTGCTAGTATATACTTGAAGCTTGAATTAACAGGGTTGGCTCTTATGTCTTACTGTCAATACCTTCACAGCTGATAAAATCACTTTGCACTGACAAGAGTGGTCTACTACAATCAGTTTGTACTTCTCAAGCCTGTTCAAGACATTCCTAAATGAGTCGGATCGATGTTAGGTGTATTAAAACCCATTGCCTGAATTGGTTTCCAAATTGCACGCGAGTATTTAAGCAAGCGAATTAGTTGTACATGTACAGGCAGCAGAGGTTTAGATCCAAAACCATCAAGTGCAAACGAGTTCATTTTGGATCAACTGCCTGGGTTTCAACTCTCGTCATATATGATGCATAAGATTAATGAGATAATACATAATCAACATGACTTTACTACTTTGAGTGAATTGGGCATCCTCTTCCTGTAAAAATGAGTGGATTGTAATTGAACGCCTCACCTTGCTCTATAAAATAATTTTACATATCATATCTAGGTATGAGTTGCAAAAATCTAGGTTTTGTAGTAATTTTTTTGTTCTAAATGTATAATTACCTAATTATTTTATGCTCAAAATATAAACAAGTTCTTACCTTGGCATGAATGGTGTGAAGCATTGCATCACCGACATTAGAGAAACTGGCATTGACGATATCAGCTCCTTCTTCATAAATGACTCGAACGGTCTCATTGAACATGAACTGGCCATCCAATCCAGTAACAAGAACAACCTCCAAGATTGACCCCATTTTTTGAATTCTGATCTCCGGTGACTTGAATCCGATCATCTGTCCATTCTTCATGCTCGTGCTGATCTTTTCTATTTCTAACAACCTCTCTTTCCGCTCCCTCATTTTCTCCACCTTCACTTGTAAGTTCTTTATGTAATTGGCCGCTTGGCTTAATTGATCGGGCTGTGACAACGTTGATTCCTACAACCACAATACAGGTAAGCAAGGACAATTAAACTTGATCAAGATGCATGGACAAAAATATAATTGAAGCAAACATGTATGGACTTTGAAATTGAGAAGATACTATTCAAACTCACCTCATCGACAAAATCAATCACATTCCAATGATGAACCTCATACTGAACCCTCTCTTAAAAACTTCTCTTGACACAGAACCCCAATCTTACACTTAATTTTCTTAAAATTGTGGTCAACACTACCAGGCCCTTTAGAATCTACACCTTGCTAAACCTTTTTGAAAGCTCGAATGAGGAGGCATCCCAAATTCTTGTGTTTGAGTAGTAACAAAAGAAACCCTAGATAGGTTCTTTGTGTTTAGGGGAATTTGATTTTCTTCTTCATTCATTTTCCGACAAAAAGGAATAAAAAAAAAAAAAGAGCATGATCGGATTAAAAATGGGTAAAACTATCATGAAAAACTATCATCTGGAACTGAAAGTCTTGAAATGGGTATAAGATACTATCATTACTGCCTAGACAATTAGACATCTCTTAGCAACTCCTATGTTCGAAGCAAGATGTTGTCTAATTAACCCATGAATTACAAATCTCTAAAAAAGCTCTCTACCATTTCACCACCAAGGCATCTTGAAAGTGAATCATATTCCATGAATATGATATCCATCTAGTGTGATGAATCGCGAATATCATATAAAAACACATAAGACTTTCAAGATGGAAGTTATTCATTCTTATTGGAATGGAAATGAAAAACTTTAGGAAAACTTTGTTCAAATAGTGATATATAGGTAGTTTTTTTTTTTTTTCAATTCAATAACTATTTGAATTGAAGAATCACCGTCAATATTTCGGTGTAGGTCTGGGATAACCCTTTGTTCCTTGAAGAAATGATATTTTCCCCATGTTTCTAGCTAAGATAAGGAGCAGAAAAATGAAAGGTTCCAAATAGTCAGCCACAATTAACATAAGAACCAGCACCTTGTAGAAAATAAAAACATAAAGTAATCCCATTCTCAAGAACGAAAGGAAAATACATGGTGTTTTGTACTTAATATAACTAAAAACCATGGAAAAAATACTGTGTAGAGAGAGAGAGAGAGAGAGAGAGAGAGAGAGAGAGAGGGAGAGAGAGACCCTAGGACTCTGCGGAGGAACAAGGGAGTGGAGCTTGGAGAAGAGGGCCTTCATTTGATTTCTCCTGTTTCTCTCTGTCGTTTTGCGGTCGGCTCTGGATGAGCCGGGCTTCCTCTCCATCAAACCCCGACCTTGAACTACTGAAAACCAAGATCAGAGCAGCATGTGTTACTGAGAAATTTGCTGCATATAATAGGTTTGAATCCATCCCTCGTTGGCAGTGGCTTTGGCCGTACTGAAACCACAAAGCGAAGAAAAGGTAAAGTTAAAAATATGATTATTCAGATGCTACTCTCTGTAAAAGGTTCTAATTCTATGTTGGCAAATTTCCCCTTTTTTATGGGACCATCGTGGACGTTCTTTGACCATCAAAACCAAATAATTGATTGAGTTAAACAGAGTGTGAACAGAGACAAGCGCTTCTTCTGCAGAGGCATAATGTTTTTGCTTGGCCTCGCAATTATTTGACTAGACAGGATAAAGATAAGGGACGTAATCTCCTATGTTGTGTTTGGAAAATTGATCAGAATAAGACAATGCATATAATATATATTATTCTATGGTGGTTTTGGTGAGGATGGACAGGTCTGAGCTAAAAGAAAGAAGGCTAGATTAGTTTTAAGAAAAAGGGCAAAAGCCCAAATGGCTTAATCTTTCAAAGGTATGATCACCACACGGTGGTCCCCTGTTGACAGCAGATGAAGAGAACAATAAGTTACCATTTCAATAGTCACGTCCATAGCAAAAAACATGCAATTTCCAGCACAAGAATAAACATAACAAGATAAAAATAAATGAACGGATATTGGATTTACGTTATTTAGTTGGCATAACTTAATCCATGAGGATCAGATGATGTCATAGTATACATAGGTAAAAATTTTGTCTGCATTGACTAAATTTTGTGCACATCATATTTCAAAGTTGTCTCCATTAGCTAATTTTTTTGCACACATCCACGTGGGGATCGACATATTATATTTGCATTGTGTTTTAGTGTCGTTAAATGCTCATATTAGATTGAATACGTTGGATTTAGAGCTGAGGGGATTTGATTAAAAAGTTTGCGAAAGTGGAAGAATTTGATTAGACAAATTCAAAGTACAGGAACTATGAGACTAAATCAGAGTAGCGAACTTCACATAATGAGTTAATAAAATAAAGGAATAAATGCTTTATTGCGATTTCTTCTTCAGTTGGTTGGAGCTTCAATTGATATAGTTTACCTAAAGCACTCATAAAAGCTCTAGTTTTTTAGATGGAGCCACCAATAGGAGGATGGAATAACATGACTTATTTCATTGTAGCACCCCCAGACGATTTCAAGGTCATCTTAAAGGTAGAGTTCTTGGATACCAAATCTGTCCCCACGCCATACTTAGGCATCTTCAGCATCATGGATGAAGGAAGATCAAACACGATTCCAAGTCCTAATGTCAAGACTAATTTCTCACTTTATCCACTTTGCAGCTTGTCAAGGTTGTCGAGATGGACGAAGAAACTTTTGTGGCCCACCATTTGTTAAACCCCCTCTTCTAGGGCAATAGGCATTCCTTTCTAGACTTTGAGGCTTAGTTTCCTTTTTCGGTCATAATTCCTCCAAGGCAATGAGTTCTTGTACCTCGGATCCGGGTTAGGGGGATGTAAAGGCGAAAATTGTCTAACTAATAAATCCTGTAAACCTACTTTCCACATTTGATGGCATAACCCATTGTGATGTCAAGTCATAAAGCCCAGATATTTCTCATCCATTAGCCCTTTCGAAGTTGAGCCCACATTCGAGGCATTTGTCGCCTAAAAATCCATTTTGGCCATGCTAAAAGGAATTGGCTGAGTCAGTAATAGGCTAGTTAGGGCTATTCTCCATCATTTATTTTAGACACATAAGAAAATGTCATGAAAATAATGACTACTCTTAGGTTAGTAAGAAAATGGAAGTATGGTCTCAGGCGCTCAATTCTGCTTCAAAATTAGGCTAAGCTAAAATTCAAGGCATGGAACCACTATTCTTCAAATGATGATAAATTTTTTAAGGTAAGTCTATTAGTCAGAAGTAAGTGCATCCAAAGCAAACTGTCTCCGGATGACGAATGATTGGTGACGTATAATATATGACGTCTGCTTTTGCCATTTTCTGCGTTAAAGTGCATGCGAAGTGATTTGTCAGTCCTTTGTTTGCTTCCTCCTACAAAGAAAGCCTCTAGCGCCCCACTTTGTCCAAGAGCGTTCACACGTAATCATCGACCTGCACGATGGGCGTGATTCACAAGCTTTGAATCTCTAGAACTTCGATTATACCATTTATAAAATATATAGGATATAGTTGAATTGTTGGCATCCAATGCCAATTTCTATTCGTTTTCATAATTAGATTTAAAAAATTCAATCAGATTTAATAAATTAAGAAAAAAAAAACGATGTATTCAGTGAAAATAGATGCTTTAGGATAGAAAACTTGGCCTAAAGGATTGCTCATCAGATATTATTTTTTCGGTAAAGGTCTAAATTGAAATCGTAATATTTGCGCATTTAGCAAGGGATCCAGGATTCCACTTAAGGGATGAACTTCGCTTCAAGAAGTGATCCTTAGAAATTTTGAACAAAGAAATCACGTGATAAGAAGTAAACTCAAATTATATAGAGACATACTAAAGGTAAATTAGCATATATATCACAAACAAGCAATATAGAAGGATAAGAAGGAGGACTAAAAAGGGTACGGACCTACTTTATTATGCCCATGAAGAAAGACGAAGATATGGTGGGGGCCCATCCATTATTTTTTAACTTTAGGCACTCAAATGTGCACATTCTATTTTGGCTGTATCAAACTAGTCTATAGTAATTTGGGATAAGGATGTCACAAATATTATAACTTTCCATTACACTAACTTTAATGTTATAACTTTGCAATTTATAACTTGAGTACAATTACTTCAAAAAAATTTTTTTTTTTTTTTTTGGAGTCATATCTTTTTAATTCATCATTTGAGTATCGCAACAAGACATTAAAATTTATAGCAATTGTGGTAAACCCCCCCCCCCTTTTTAAAGTTATGGCACCCAAATCATTAACATAAATAATTACATACATAAGACAGTTCACCTCTTATCGTCTCTTGTTCGGATCGAATATATTATTGATAGCGGCCAATTGAAAGTGACTTCTCCTATTAAAGTAAGAAAACAGAGATGTTCTTATCTCATCGTTATCATCTTTTCAAGGTAATTCCAGATCACCAATACCAAGAAAGTCAAAAGTTGTGCAGTATAGTCACCCAATTTAAGGTTGTGGAGAGAGACATATGAGTTATGTCTCTTCACATCAGGGGTAATATGCTTTTTGGTCGGTTGATGTCAATTTTCCCCTGGCTGGGCTGATCATGCCGATTGAGTTTGGCTAGTTGGAGATCATACGAAATAACTATTCTCTTTTTTTTTTTTTTTAGTGGGAGGAGCAGATCACGCAATGTGTGAATAGTCACCGGAGGACAAGATTTTCTAAGGACCGAGAGTCTAGCAAGTTTTCATAGGTCTACTAATCACTAGGATTATTATCAAATCAATTCTAAATTTATTGTACATATGTTAATTTATTCATAAAATTTTCAATTATATCAATATAGTTATAACTCTTTACATAAAATTTCAATGTAAACATTTTAGTCAATTACCGACGTGAAAATTGACTGTAGATCCAACGTAAAAGATTTGGAAACTTGCATCAAACCTAAGGATCTGGAAACTCACGCTTTCATGTCATGAATAAATTATTTTGGCAGATTTATCAATAATAGTATTACAATTAGATATGGGCAAAAATCGAAATTTTTATTAGCTCCACTGTCATTGTAGAAAGAATTCATTGTTAGATGAATGACATATGTTTTTAGGGTTACTTTGTAATTGAACCATTCAATAGTGAATGATTAACTAACTTTTTACATCGGTAATGGACCTAATGAAAATCCTAAATCTAAGAACACACGATTCATATTTAACAAAAGCAAAATATGATATCATCACAACTAAGCGCTAATTACACTTTAGTCCACATAACTGGCTTTTGAGCTTGATTACCCTGCAAGAGTGGCCCCTATTATTCACTTTATGGTAAAAATTAAGTTGATTGGGTCAATATATTTACCCTTGTAAACCTTGGTCTTGTTCTTCTAGGACTTTAAAAAAAGAAAAGAAAAAGATATACATATATATGTGTGTGTCAAAGAAAAGATTACACACATCATATTGGATCAACATTGAACAACAAGCATTAATAGCTAGCGGCAAAGGAAAGATTACACACTAAGGTTTGGATAGAATAAAGGGTCTGAGTAATTAATGAATCCCAACAAGCTTGTCATAAGTAATTTTCAAAGAGAAAGTTTGTTATTCACGCTCGATTAGTGTTAAAAGTTGATAGATCTTCGATTATATCTTTCTTTTAAATGAAGAACTTTGAAGACTTATCATCCTGGTGTTGACACTACTTATGTATTACCATCTGAAGTTCTTTGACAACGGCAAAACAATAAAAGGAAGAATTTT
Source organism: Eucalyptus paniculata subsp. matutina (assembly GCA_017140255.1). Lineage (NCBI taxonomy): Eukaryota > Viridiplantae > Streptophyta > Magnoliopsida > Myrtales > Myrtaceae > Eucalyptus > Eucalyptus paniculata. The sequence continues at coordinate 43,737,039 of CM029439.1, forward strand.
ATATTTGTTCCTATATTTTCACACCTTTTCTAATCAAGTCCATATACTTTTAATCTGTCTAATATAGTCTTTTTACTTTCATAAATTTTCTAATCAAGTCCCTTCGACACTAAATCCAACTAGCCTAGCCATCAGATGTCATCATCGTATGATGTGGATAAAGTTTTCCTGATGTAGATGTCCACTTGACATTACAAATTTTATGCACATCATATTTTAAAGTCGTCTCCATTAGCTACATTTTTAACACATATCCCTGTAGGGAGAGACATGATTAGGAATTTTGTGAAAGTGTTCATTGGAAGAATCAAAAGTACAGATTTGATTAGAAAAAAATGTGAAAGTCTAGGGACGAAAAGGATGTATATATATCTATATATTTTTTTTCCAAATAGTAATGAATTATTTGAGCTATTGATGAGCCTATTAATCAGGTAATTGCATCCTAAGCAAACAGTCTCTAGATGACGAATAACTTGGTGACGTATTATGGATGACGTCCCATAAGATCTCCTTTTACCAATTTCCACGACAAAGCGCATTAGTGGACCCTAAAAAGCATGAAATTGATCGTTAGTCCTTTGTTTGCTTCTTCCTACAAAGAAAAAAAAGGCTCAATTGCCTTCCTCCGTGCAAGAGCATTCACATGTAACATTGACTTGTACAAAAGTGCGTGATTCACAAGCTTCATGTCTCTAGAACGTCCACTATCTCCTTTGTAAAATTTTTAAGATATATTTAAGTTTCGGAATCCAATGCCAATTTCAATCCGTTTCAAAATCAGAGTAAAGTTCAATAAGATTTAATCAATTAATAAAAAGTAATGATATACACAATGATAAAGTTGGATAACTTGAAGGATAACCTAAAAAATGGCTAGACGGGTGCTCTTTTTTCTTCTCGCCTTACTTTGTACAAGAGCATTAACATGTGATTTAGTGAACTAAGGAAAAAAAATGATATATTCAGTGACAGTAGATGCTTTAAGACAGACAAAGTTGGATAACTTGAAGGATTGCTAAAGGTTTGAGTTCGAATCGTAATATTTGTGCATTTAGTGGCGGACCCAGGGTTCTGGCTAGTGGACAAGCTTAGCTTTAAGAAATTATCCTCTGAAACTATGAATTAAGTAACCCCGTGATAAGAAATAAACTCAAATCATACAAAGAATACTAAACTTGTATTAGCAAATCACAAACGAGCAACATATGAAGATTAAAATGCGGGCTACAAAAACGATGAGGATGGATTTACGTAACAGAACACAAAATCGTGGGGCCGATCCAATTTTTCTTGACTTTAGGCACTCGACTGGAAAATTGCTAATGCATGATTTTGGGATGCCTTTTTCCCTCTGATTACATGTCGTGATATTGTTACACAAAGATAATATTCCAGGAATTTTGGATTCTTTTATTTCAATATACATATCCTCTCCATTATGAAGATTCGTATTTCTTTAACACCCACATATGCCGTTTATATGAGAAATAAATTCATTGTCATTTAAGTTGATTCTATTAAAGCAAAGCAAACTCGAACTACGGCATACTTAACCCGAGGGAGATGGTTCGACTAAATTATCCATAATCGATCATGAGAAATTCCACATTTACATGTTTAATTTGTTTAGACGACAAATAAGATTAAATAATGAAAAACCAGTTCCGTGATTGATTTTATCTAATTGCTTTTTAATTATAATTTATTTATAATTTATCACTCGCATAATATATATTATATGACTGACATGGCCATAGAGCATTTGGACATCACACTTTGCATATCACCGAATTCAAAAGCGTGCTCTCAAAAAAAATAAAAAATCCACAATTATTTATCGACAATTAACCTACTGATCGCACGAAGAGACATGTTAATGAATCGGATGCGCAACACAAGTTCGAATCCCCGTATCATTAGATGTAAACAATCTCATTTTCTGACAGTTCATTTCAAATCGTGTCTTATCCGGACCAAACCGGTTATCGATACTTTTTATTCAACCGTGGATATGTGCTCTCTTCTGAGATTCACATGCCCTAGCAAGCATATCCCTAGAGTATATTTCTTTTATTCTTTCCTGCTCCGCACGTATTCTGTTATAAGATGAATCCTTCTGGCCATCCATGATTTCTTCCTATTTCAGGCATGCTCGAACACTCCTTGATTGAGCATTAGCTCAATTAAAATGTATGTGGGTCTAATGCTTATAAAAATAGTGTCAACATCTATATGCAATTTGATTCATGTTTTTGTTCAAGAGTCAGGCTCAATCCTTAATTTTTCATGCAGCAAATGACTAGACATGTCACCAAAATTTAAGTGTTAATAAAATCATATCTTATTCGGCCTAATTGGTTATTGATACGAATCTATTAAAAGAGACTTTTCTCACAAAAGTAAGAAAAAGGAGAGGTTCTTATGTCACTGTGAATGTCATTTCGAGGTACGTTCACGTTCATCATCGTTGGTACCAAGAGAGTCAAAAGTTGTGCAGTGTAGTACTTATCTGATTGAGATAGTGCAAGCACACTCAACGTGGGGCTGTAGACCGAGACATGTGAGTCATGTCTCTCCAAATTTTTGGCAATGTGCTTTTCTCTGGGTTGATATCTGTTGTCCCCTAGGAGCCCATGGTGATTGAACTTAGCTTTTTTAAAGATTGAAAGATTTAACCACATGAGAAAAGATTATTTAGGTACGTGGATGGATTGGATTATGCATTGCGTGTGTAATCACTGAAGGACAAAATTTTCTATCGACTGAGAGCGTAGCAAGTTTTCATAGGCCTACCAATCACTTATATGAAGTTCTAATTTACAAATCACTATTATGACATCACAACAGTGGAAACAAGTTGGGACAAGTTGGGTAGATTTCCAGTCTCCCCAATTTTACATGGGTCTTCATTGAAAAATAGCAATATGGTCATCATGCATTAAAAATGCCACGTAAGCATGCAATGTAAATACCGTCGACCTCGTCAGTTGTAAAATAGGGCATCTAACTAACCTAAATAGAGTCCTAACGGATGGTAAACTTGGGATAGTGATACGACTTTAGGGTTTTTAATAAATTGGGATAAATATATTCAAATTGTACTGATTTAAGATTTTTTGTGATATTGATTTTAATAATACGCATATATTCTTTCTCTTCTTTTTCTCCTTTTGGAGAGTTCAGTCCTATTTCATTAAAAAAAGTGAAATGCCAAGTAGCATTTGGATAATTTCCACTGAGAATATTGTTAAGTCAAGTTCATACTAAGAGTTGATTGCATTTATATTCTACATTGACTTGTGCTAAATTTCATTCTCTTTCTCACTTTCCATCCCACTAGTCACCCTTCATTTAAGTCTTGGTGGCTCCAAGTCGTTGTCTACTTAAAAAGCAAACTTCAACGCAAAATTTAATACTTACACGGTCTTAGATAGTTTGGACATCACACTCCACGCGGTTTTATTTTGTTTCATATATTTTTAGCCTCTTCTAATCAAGCCCCTATGTTTTTAATTTGTCTAATTCAGTTTTTTTTTTTTTTTACTTAGATAAATTTTTTGATCAAGTCCTTGCAGCACTAAATCCAATTGATGTAGCTGTCGGATGTCATCATCATACAAGGTGAATATAGTTTTTCCAATATGGATGACCACTTGAGATTACGCATTGATTAAATTTTATGCACATCATCTTCCACAGATATCCACATGAGGAGAGACTTGATTAGAAAATTTATGAGAGTAAGAGGATTTCATTAGATGAATCAAAAGTACATAGACTTGAATAGGAAAAACGTGAAAGTCCAAGACGAAAAGGATAATTTTTTTTTTCCAAAAAGTAATGAATTATTTGAGATATTGGTGAGTCTATTAATCAGGTAATTGCATCCAAAGCAGTCTCTAGATGACGAATAATTGATGACGTATTATGGATGACGTCTCATAAGATCTTCTTTTACCAATATCTATGACAAAGTGCATTAGTGGACCCTACAAATATATGAAAATTGATTACTAGTCCTTTGTTTGCTTCTTCCTCAAAAAAAATAAGAAGCTCAAGTGCCTTTCCCCGTCAAAGAGCATTCACACATAACATCGGCTCGTACAATGTCCGTGATTCACTAGTTTCATGTCTCTAGAATGTTCACTATCTCCTTTGTAAAATTTCTAAGAAATAAGTAGGTTTACGAAATCCGATGTCAATTTCTATTAATTTCGTAATCAGATTTAAGTTCAATTAAGAAAAAAAGTAATGATATGCACGATGATAGTAGATGCTTTAGGACCGACAAACTTGGATAACCTAAGAATTGCCCGATGGGTGTTCTCTTCTTCGCGCCTCACTTTGTCCAGGAGCATTCATAAGTAATTGTCGACATGCAGAATGTGCGTGGTTGACAAGTCTCTAGAACGTCGACTATCTTCTGTAAAATTCAAGCAGTTTGAGTGAACTAAGGAATAAAAATGATATGTTTAATGATGATGATGCTTTAAGACACAGTTGGATAACCCGAAGGATTTCTCCATAGGTGTTATTTTCTTCGCTTAAGGTCTGAATTCAAATTGGAATATTTGTGCATTCAATAGCAGACCCTAGTCTAGCTAGGGGACAAGCTTAGCTTTAAGAAATTATCCTTAGAAATTCCGAATTAAGTAACCCCGTGATAAGAAATAAAATCAAATCACACAAAGCACGCTAACTTGTATTAGCATGTAAATCACAAACAAGAAAAATTTGAAGATTAAAATGTGGGCTACAAAAACGATAAGGACCTATTTAAGTAAGAGAGGACAAAGGGCCTATTCACTTTTCCTAGACTTTAGGCACTCAATTGGGAAATTGTTAATGTATAACCTTTGAATACCTTTTCTCTCTGATTACATGTCATGATATTTATTTTTTTTTTTTTTCAATGAAGAAAAGATGACATTCACATATCAAAATAATACTTGAGAGGTACATAGAAGATTTTCAAGCCTAGCAAATTCCAAATAATTGCCAAAAAAAAAAAAAGCATAAGCCACAAAGTAAATAACAAGACACAACTTGTAGCTATAAGCACACTTTCATCCCTCAAGAACAGATTTAACATTGCCAATGATTCAATGGCCAATTACTAAATTTAGTGATAAGCACACATCGAGATTTTTCACTCCATTTGCAACGGCTTGTGATGTGCATTTAGGTTCAACATCCTCATCATCATTGCCGTGGAAAGATACCAACATTAAAATGTTGAAAGAACATATCATATATCTATAAGGAACTCCTGGACCTATATTTAGATATAGTTCAAGAGGGTAAAAGCCCCCAAAACTTTACCTAAATTTAAATGGGAGAAGAGAGCAGCCTAATTTAAAAGAGGTTCTAGAGCCACATTACGAACATCCTCCTCAGTGGCTATCGATTGGACGAATGGCATTCCCATGTTCATCCAAAGATTAGCTGCAAAAATTTGTTTGGGAGAGACAAGAAAGACCCAAAAAAGGGAAGAGGGAGACAGAGAGGAAGAGGGGAAGGGAGGGAGAGGACGGCACTGCAGAGAGGCGGCAGCTTCAAGGGATGAAAGAGGAAACCCTAGGCTTAGCCTGTTTGGTAACCATCCAAACAGTGCCAAATTCTGATTCTTTGTTCCTGGAATCAGTTTCGGCCTAGAATCGCGTTTGGTAAAATTTTTGTTCCCGGGAACAGATTGGGAACAGAATTAAGAATAAAAAAAAAGTTGATTCTTGTTCCGAGAATCAATTTGAGAATCAAAATCAATAAATTTTCTTCTTCCCTTCGGCCATCTCACGACCGCCGTCCACCACCGCCCGCCACCATCCGCCATCCGCCACCGCCGTCCACCGCCGCCGCCGGCGGTCTAGCGAGCTCGCCGGAGGCTCGCCAGACCAGGGCGAGGTCCGGCGAGCTCGCCGGAGGCAAGCCCAGCCACCGGCGAGCTCGCCGGGCCGAGCGGGCCTCGCCGGGGGGGCGAGGCCTCGCGCCGGGCCGGCGAGGCCCGCCTCGCCGAGACGGGCGAGGGCCGGGCGAGCCTCGCGACGCCGGCCCCACGGTGGCCGGTGAGGCTCGCGGGCCACCGGCGAGGCTCGCCCGGCCCGCCGGTGGCACAGCGGGCCTCGCCCAACCCCGACGAGGTCGGCTCGGCCTGCCGGCGAGGCTCGGCCTCGCCCGGATCGGGCTCGGCCGAGCCTCGGCGGGGCTAGGCGAGCCTCGCCCGTCGGCCGCGAGGGCCGCGGCGGGCTCGGCCGACGAGGGCCGGCAACGCTATGGTGAGGTCGGCGGCCCTCGTGCGGCGGTCGCCGGTCCGGCGGCCGGCCGAAGAAGAAGAAGGTGAGAAAAAGAAAAGGAAAAAGGAAAAAAAGAAAAAGAAAAGAAAAAAAGGAAAATGAAAAGAAAAAAATGAAAAAATGAAAAGAAAAAAGGAAAATGAAAGAAAAAAATGAAAAAATGAAAAAATGAAAAAAAGAAAAGAAAACAAAGGAAAAAAGTAAAAAAAATTATTTAAAAATTAAAAGAAATTGATTTGGAATGGAATTAATGAATACGGTACCAAACGCAATTCTATTCCGAATCAGAAATTTTGGACGATTCTCAAACGGCTTAAAATGCTTAGAATCGTTAGGGAATGAATAAAAAAGAATCGTTCGCTCGTAATCGATTCGGGAACGAATCGTTACCAAACGCGCCCTTAGTATGTTGTGATATTGTTTCACATAGATATATTATTCCAGGAATTTTTTTTCTTTTATTTCAATAGACATAAGCACAAGACAAGAATAATTAATGTTTTCTTCTCCATTATATGATTCGTATTTTGCTAACACCCAAATATGCAATTTATATGAGAAATCAATTCATTGTTATTCAAGCTGATTCCATTAAAGCAAAGCAAACTTAAACTACGGCATACTTAACCCAGAGGGGCATGATTCGACTAGATTATCCATAATCCATCATGAGAAATTCCACATTTACATGTTTAATTTGTTTAGAAGACAAATAAGATTAAATAATCATAAACCTATTTCTTGATTGATTTCATCTAATCGCTCTTTAATTGGAATTTATTCATAATTTATCACTATATAAAATAATGCTAACACGGAGTGAATTTATAAAGGGAGGTAAAAAGACAATTGGCATAGTCATGGCCCGTTTGAACATAGCACTTCGCATATCTCTGAAGTCCAAAGTATACTCTTTAAATTTATTCTTCCGTAATTACTAAACTCTTATCAACGATTAGCCTGTTGATCAAACAAAGAGACATGTTAATGAATTAGATGAGCAACACTAGTTTGATTCCTTATATCATGAAATGCAAATGATCTTGTATCTTGTCTTATTTGTATCTAACGAGCCATTGATACGGATCAATCAAAATTGAAAAGACTTTTTTCGCAAAAGCAAAAAAAAAGAAAAAAAAGAAAAAAAAAGAGGGTGGCTCTCATGTCATTGTAATTGTCGTTTGAAAGGTAAGTTCATCATCGCCGGTGCCAAGAGAGTCAAAAGTCGTGCAGTGTGGTTCTTATCTGATTGATACGGTGCAAGGACACTCGCCTCGGGGCTGTGGACCGAGACGTGTGAGTCATATCTCTCCACATTTTAGGCAATATGCTTTTCTCAGGGTTGAAGTCAGTTGTCCCTTGGCTGGGCTCCTCCATAGTGATTGGACTTCGCTTTTTTAAAGATTGGTACCATAGTGATTGGACTTGGCTTTTTTAAAGATTGGTACGATTAACCACATGAGAAAAGATTATTCACCAACGTTAGTAGATTGAATTATGTAATGTGTTCGGAATCACCCAAGGACAAACTTTTCTACAGAATGAGAGCCTAGTAAGTTCTCGTAGGCCTACCAATCACCTAAATGAATTCTAATTTACAAATCACAATTTTGACGTCACAACAGTGGAAACAAGTTGGTAGACTCCGTCTCTTCAATTGAAAAATAGCGATGTGGTCATCATGCCAAAAAAAAAAAAAAAAAAAAAAAAAAAAAAAAAAAAAAAAAAAAAAAAAAAGCCACGTAAGTGTGCAGTGAAAATACTGTAGTTCTCGTCAATTGTAAAATAGGGCATGTAACGGCAAAGCTAGACAGAATCCTAAAAACTTCGAACATTGATATGACTTTAGGGCTTTTGTCGGTTGAAAATAATTTGACATGAATATATTCAAATAATACTGATTTGAGATTTTCTGTGATATTGATTTTGATTATATAGATTTCTCCTTTTGAAAAGATGACTCCCATTTCATTTGGCAAGTGAAATGCCCAGTAGCATTTGGATAATTTACACTAAGAATAGTGGTAAGTCAAGTTCATATTAGGACTTGATTGCATTTATGTTCTTCATTGGCTTACGCTAAGGTTCATTCTCTTTCTCACTTTCCATCCCACTAGTCATCCCTCGTCTAAGTCTTGTCGGCCCCAAGTCGTTGTCTACTTTCTTTTTTTTTGGTCGGTAAGTCCTTGTCTACTTAAAAAGCAAAGCGCAAAAAGTTTAATTCTTACATGGTCTTAGCTAGTTTGGACATCACACTTCACACATCACCAAACGCAAAAGTGTGGTTTCAAATTTTTGCCATAATTAATAAATTCTCAATGACGATTATTTTATTGCTCAATGAACTGACATATTTACAAATTAAACGCATAACACGAGTTCGATTCTTTATTTCATCAAGTGTAAACAAACAATTGTGTATTAGGACAATTCACCCAAAATCATATCTAATGGAGCCAAAGGGTCATTGATACCGACCAATTTGAAACCGACTTTCCTTATAAAAGTCCGATAAAAAGAGGAAAAGTTCTTATCTCATGTTATTGTCCATTCGAGGTACTTCCATCATCGCCAGGACCAAGAGGGTCAAAAGCAGTGCAGTATAGTTCTAGCCTCGCCGATATCTGCTGTCACTCTCGAGTTAAGATTGCGGAGAGAGACGTATGAGTCATGTCTCTTCACATCTTGGGTGATATGCTTTCGTCAGGTTTGATTTCTATTTTCTCCTGGCTGGGCTCATTATGTGACTGTGCAACTCGTAATTCGACGTCACAACAGTTGAAAACATGTTGGGTAGATTCGGATTTCCCTAATTTTCCATGATCCTCCATTGAAAATTGGCGATACTCCGTTCGCAAGGATTTTCCAACTACGGCATCGTCGCTCCCAATTTATCTGGAAAGAGAGGGACGAAGGGATAAGAGTGAGCTGCAAGATGTGAGAAGGACAAGGGAGGATAGAAGAGAGGAGTGATTCTAACTTTTTGCATGCAATAGAGATCCGCAATTCTCCAAGGCTTAGGGTCGCGAGTAGGAATTATAGAGGAAAATGTTTTTTTATTTTTTATTTTTATTTTTTATGGTGCACCACTATAATTTGATTCATCAACCTTCACTTCTATTTATGTCATTAATTATATTTTTTCATACCCCACAATCACTTCTTATCATGTCCAATAATCTCCTCTCTTGATTATTTATAGGATTAATACCGCTAAAAAACCCTAAACTCAAATCAGTACGTAGTGAGTGATAAATTTATCCCAAATTACCCCCAAAACTACCCAAAACCGGTATATCTCTAACAAATTTACTTTCTATTAGTTTTGCGAAATTTTATTATTAAATTGCTAAGTTGGATGACATGCGACAATTGATAAGTATATCAGATTGAGGTTTTACATTTCATTTGTCACAAGCGTACCAATTTGTAATTTTTCCTTATATCATGGACGATATTTGACCGTGAAATTGGATACAATTGTAAAAGAGGAGAAAGTTAGGATAATGGCACCATTTTAGGAGTTTCACGAGTTGAAAATTGATTTGGAGTTATTACGTTCAAGTAGTACCAGATTTTCTATGATTGATTCTAATAATATGGATATATTCTCCTTTTTCTTTTTCTTTTTTCCTTTTTTCTCCTTTTTGAAGAGTTGAGTCCCCTTTCATTTAACAATTTGAAGTGCCAAGTTCATGCTAGGATTGCCTCTATATTCTGGGTTGGCTTATTTTATAGTTCATTTTGTTTCTGACTTTCCAACAGTCAAGCATTGTTTAAGTCATGGCGGCCCGAAGGTTGTCTATCTAAAACGCACAATTCGATTAAGCTGTCTTTTGGTATGATTCTTGTGTGTCTCCCTACGAAATTGATTTAGATTGTTTCACGAAGAATTCTAAGAGTTAAATATTATGTGATTATTAATGTAATTAGGAAGTTGGGAAACACTTATAGTGTTTAAATGACTAATCTTCTTTGTGTCACTCCATCAACAGTAGACTCTTTGATGCTCTTCCCTTCCCGTGGAATAGGTCACACGGATCGAGCAATATAAATTGTGTCTGATTTATTTCCTCTCTTCTAATTTATTTGTATTCGATCGTTTGTTTGCCCAACAAAAGCAACACCCGCTCTACATCATAAGCTTTCTCATTTCATATTTTTAAAAATGACTGGAGCACCAAGATGCAAGGGAAACTCTACCTAGTAGAAGGTGGAAAATTTCTAAAATACATTAGTGTGATATATCATCTCATTTTTACTATTATGCACTTGATTACGCCAAATTGTTGTAACATTGTAAATGAATATTACAATGTTTTCATACTTAATTACATTGACACATCGTAATGTTATGCAACACACCCAAGTTATCCTAAAATGATCTATAGAAGGTGATCCAAGAAGTGGATTAAGTCCGAGACCCATCCTTCTCCAAAGGGGAAAAAACTAGAGAGAGAGAGAGAGAGAGAATAAGGAAGTATTCAAAGAAGGTTGAATGCAAAAACTACATAGAGAATGCAACTCGGACCTTAACCATATTAGAAGGGCAAAGGTGTTGAAAGTTTCTCATATCACTTGTCTACGGGGTTAATATGTTATTTATATACATGTAGTCTTCCTTCACCTATAAAGTTAAACTTTTGGGTTGGATCTTATAATATATATCAAAGTAAAGTTCTGCTCACATGTTCCTAATCCCAGCTTGCACGTGAGACAGGCCTTAAAATATTCCATATCACTAACATTCTCACATAACAGAAGGACCAATTTCATATAATTATACAGAAATACTTGGAAATGATTTGGTATGAAAGATTTCATAAATGAAAAGTGTACTGATATTCACACAAACAATCAGTAAGGAAATTGTTTGAAGGGAGTGTGAGTACAAGACGATTGTAATAACATCGTACTATGCCAGGTAACAAATGCAAAGGACTGGAAAAGCTCGAGCTAGCTTGTTTAGAGCTTTTAAAGAAACATTTTGCAACTCCACGGAATCAAATATGTAGTTACATATTCATGAGAAAAGAGCAACAAACCTCTGAAGATTCAATAGTTCTGCAACATTCAACCAGCAGTAGATTAAGGATGAGACTCCATCAGCATATCATTGACAATCTTCTGTAGCCTCTCAGATATTCTCTCTTCTGAAGAATCGCCTTCTCCAACCTACAATACTCTCAACGTAGAAAGAATACTGAAGAACCAGCCAATTGAAAGAACAACATAAAGAAGGAAATGAAAACATCTCTTGGCCAGGAATTTCCTTCAACCTCTTTATGTTATAAGTTAAAAGTCAGAGAAGCTTTAGCTTTTGTCTACTTGGTGCGTGAATTAAACATGGTTGGCCTTATGTCTTACTGTCAATACCATCACAGCTGATAAAGTTACTTTGCACGGACCAGAGTAACCTACTATGATTAATCTGTGCATCTCAAGCCTGCTCTAGGAATCCCTAAACAAGTCATACTATTGCTAGGCGTATTAAACCGGGTTTACTGAAAATGGTTTACAAATTACACGCAAGTATTTTAAACAAGCGAATTAGTTGTACTTGTACTGGCAGCACGTGTTTGATTACCACACCAAGTGGCAAACAAGTTTATCTTTAGGTCAACCACCAAGACTACCATCTTATATAATCCATAAGATAATGAGAAATTTCATGATCAATGAGATTATACTACTTGAGTAAGTCGGGCACCCTTGTCATATAAAACAAGTGGATCATAATGGAATGCCTAACAGAATTTCATCACGTCTCTCCATAAACTAATCTTATTTATTGTCTCTACAAATGAGTTCCAAAAATCTATGTTTTGGAGTAAACTTTTTGTTCTAAACGTACAATTTCTAATCATTTTGGGCTCAAAATATAAACAAATTCTTACCTTGGCATGAATGGTATGAAGCATTGCATCACCAACATAAGAGGAACTGGCATTGACAATATTAGCTCCTTCTTCATGAATCACTTGAACAGTCTCATTGAACATGAACTGGCCATCCAATCCAGTAACAAGAACAACCTCCAGAATTGACTTGTTGTTCCAAATTCTGATCTCCGGCGACTTGAATCCAATCATCGGTCCACTGTTCATGGTCGTGTTGATCTTTCCTACTTCTAACAACTGCTCTTTTTGCTCCCTCATTTTCTCCACCTTCACTTGTAAACTCCTTATGTAATTGGCCGCTTCACCTAATTGATCGGGCAACGACAATGTTTTTTCCTACAACCAAAACATAAGTAAGCAAGGACAATTGTTAACTCAAACTTGATCAAAATGCATTGACAAATATACTTGGAGCAAAAATTCAGAGACTTTGAACTCAAGAAGATACTATCTAATCTCGCCCTCCTCAACAGAACCTATCAAATACCAATACGATGGACCTCATACTGAACCCTGTTTTAAAAACTTCCATTGATAGACAACCCAAATCTCGTACTCAATTTACTTGAAATTTTGCTCAGTTCTGACTACTACTTTACAATCCGTACCATGCTAGACATTTTTCGTCAAGATCGAATGAGGGGACATCACCAAATCCTTGTGCTTTACTAGAAGTTTGACCAAAGGAGAAAGAGAGAAAACCCTAGATAGGTCTCGTGTTTAGGGGAATTTAGTTTTGTTCTTTATTCATTTTCAAAAAAATCGGAAACTGAGATGATTTATTTTAAAAATGGCTAAATATACCATCTGGGAAACAGAACCTTGACATCGATAATGCTGTTTTGTCCGCAATAACTGCGAAAATAATCAGTGGAGAGAGAGAGAGAGAGGGAGAGAGAGAGACCGTAGGACTCTGTGGAGGAACAAGGGAGTGAAGCTCGGAGAAGAGGGCTTTCATTTGATTTCTCCTGTTTCTCTCTGTACTTTTGCGGTCGGGTCTGGATGAACCGGGCTTGCTCTCCATCATACCACACCTCGAATTACTGAACACCAAGATCAGAGCAGCATACGTTACTGAGAAATCTGAGTGCATATAGTAGGTTTGATTCCACTCCTTGTTGGGAAGAGCTTTCACCTCATTGAAACCGCAAAATGGGAAAAAGTTAAAGGTGAAATATGATTATTCAAATGCCACTCTCTGTAAAGGGTTCTACTCAGCAGTTGGCAAATTCTACTTTATTTATGGGACTGGTGCGGACCTTCCTTGACCATCAATTCCAAGTAATTAATTAACTTAAACAGTTTGTGAACAATAACAGCCGTTTCTTCTATGGATGTATAATGTTTTGCTTGGCCTTGCGATTATTTAATTAAATAGGATAAGAGAAGGTACACGGTCTCATATATTCTGATCGGAAAATTTAATTTTCAATAAGAATAATATTCTGTGATGTTTTTGGTGAGATTGGATGGGTCTGAGTTAAGAAAAAAAATGTAGAAAAGTTTTAAGAAAAAGGGCTAAGCCCAAATGGCTTAATCGTTCAAAAGTAGGAAGGATAAGAATATCAAATATATCATAACTTACTATGGTATTCACTTGAGTGCATAACTCTTTTTCAATTAATTAAGTGTCATGATTTCTAAAAAACGTTCATTTTAGTGTCACAACTTTTAATCGATCATTTGGGCGCTATAATTTGTAAAGAGCTCTGGCAGCCGGAGATAAATTACTGGGGACGACATGTGCTAGCCACCACACATGTGCCACCGGATAAGTCACCAAGAGTCTCAAGCTAGCCTTCCTACAACTTGCGTTGTAGGAGCTTCAAACACTAGATCTCCTCGATGGAAGTCTAGCGCCTACCCAACTGAGCCACTGCAACGGGTGGTCTTGTGAGATGGTTGTTAGAGGCCACTAAGAGACAGAGAGAGATGTTAGAGGCCTATGTTATTCAATTGATCGATTGAAAAGTTATATGATATTCCCAAAAAAAAAAAAAATAATGGCACTTACGATGTCTTTTTTCCTAAAGTGTGATCTCGTCTCTATTGATGTCAGATGGTTATTAGAGGCCACTAAGAGACAAAGAGAGATGTTAGACGGTTGTCAGAGGCCACTGAGAGAGAGAGAGAGAGAGAGAGAGAGAGAGAGAGAGAGAGAGAGAGAGAGAGAGAATGACCACCATATGGTGGACCCTAGCTAACGGCAAGTGGAGAGAACAATAAGTCACCATTACGACATTCACCTATAACTAAAGTTTGTCACAAAAAGCAGCAATTTGACTCGATCGGACAAGTGATCTACGTAATTCGTTTAGCATGATTTACTTTTCGGGAAGAGCAATAGAGGATTTCACTATAAAATCAAGTGATACAAGGGAGATAATAATCACATTTGAATCATTCAAACATTCTTAGTATCTCCCACACTTTATAACACCTAATAATATACATAGTATTTAGCTGCACAATGAAATAATTTCTCAATCTCACAAAAGGAATATATAAATCTTATAAGATTATGTTACAGTTTCAAAACACTCTTTTTTTTTTTTTTCTCACTGAATGTAATACATAAGCATGCCGTACAATTGATTGTTATGGCCAAAAGCTCCCTCTACTCGCCAATGGACAAAAAAACCAACAAATATACATATATTTATAGTAAGATGCCCCCTTCAGCCGATTCAAACCAAGAATCCTATTCTAGCATGGAAAGTGTTTCCGTAATTTCTTGTTTGTTCAAATGTCAAGCCATAAGTCCTATTCAGATTTGGAATTTCTACTTTTTTTGGGTTTTCTTCATTTGATCAACTTGAATTGGCTCAACATTTGAGCCCAATTACAATATTTTCTTTGAAACCTAAACTTCATTACTATTCTCCATAGCCCCTCATAGGCTCCTCAATTGCAACATACATCTTCCAAGTTTAAGTTGCACTTGAATTTCATCATGACCAAGGATCTTAAAAGAATGCTAACTCTATATGCACCTTTAGCTATTGCACAAGGATTTTCATATACAACCTCCTCTATTGCAAATAAAACAAGACAGCCATTGCATCCGTACATGTCAAGAGATCAAACACACATCTTATCAAACTTGATAGCTACCTCAATTGTTGACACTATAGGCTTCACCTTGATATAAACATAGCCATTGTCGATTATCACAGTTGCACCTGCTACTTTAAGATTTTCTAATTGCAACTCCATCTCAACTTGAACACCATCCAAATCTCTAAAAGTATTACCATAATACTTCCTACGCAAAAGTATGAGAAACTTGTCAAATATAACTTCTTTGCTAGCAACAAGTAAATTGAATTTCATGTATTAATAACCGATAGCTCCCTTCCTTCTACATAACTTAGTAATATGCACTTCCCAGCTTTCTTATCTAGCTTACCGTCACTCACTCGAGTATAACACAACCAACTGAATTATTTTAAAATTAGAATAATCAGCAATGTTGCCTAGCCATACTTCTTTGGGAAACTTTCACTAGGTGGCTTATCTTACTAAACCCATCCATTAGGAATTTGCCAACCATACCAACACTAGAAAGCATTTCATAAGCAATCTCTATTAACCTTCTTTTAATTAACTTTGCAACTTGTCTTACTAACATTAATATATTGTCTCACCATCCCACCCTTTTTTTTTGTAGAATTCGTTAAATTGCTTTGAGCATAACTCTATGTTATAGTCAGTCCACACATGATAAATCATTTATGAGTCTCCATTTTAATCAAAACTTTTAACTATTCAATCTTGACAATTGCATTAAACTTTTGTTTAAACAAAAACACTGAGGTACTCATCGAGTAGTCTTTCATAATAGTTAGCATAGATATAACATTCTTCATCGAAAGACATCACGACGGTCTAAGTGAATCAACCTTACAATCTTTTTGGTTTCTTTGGAAGTCGTACAGAATTGCATTTTCTACCATTTGCCTAAGTCATAGCATACCCCTACATTCAGTTCATTATTAAAATAACGATACACTAGGTTCCGTTCACTTAGAACCTTCGAGCTTCTCTTGCCAATCTGCCTAAAATGTATATGCCACAATTTAAACTCTCAAATAGATGCATATGGCATCTTCGCTACGAAATCCATAATTGTCTCCCCTTAAAGCTTAAACGGGCTAATATACTTGATACTTTTTATTATCAATAGGCACCTCAATCAACTTTTGGGAGTCTACCCTTTGAATTATGCTAATACCTAGCTAAACCCAAGTTTCTCAAAGAATCACATTCTTCTTCAACTTTACAATATGCCTCATACCAGTCCAACATCCTCATGATAGCATTGTGCATTCTAATTCTAACACAACCATCACTTGGGGACTAGTTGAAGTACGAAATGAAGTATTAGAATTCATAATTCATCCTTAACAATAGGTAAGACATAATCAGCACTATTCAAGTTACTATCATCCATTGCAATAATATTATCAATAGACTCAACTCTAATTTCCTTACCCTTCTCTTTATTCATTTTTTATGTAATCCCATCTAAGATGCCATTTTTTGCCATAATTTCAATAAACAATGTCACTAGTCCTAGACTAATTTCGTTTGTTCAAGTTCCTACTACTTTTGTTGATAAGAGTACTATTCTTCCTCTACATTCACCTATTGAACCAATGGGCACAAGTTTACAAGATTTTCTTATATGGATGTTTTCACTTAGAATCAAATCACAAATCTCATCAAACATCAAACTTCTTGATTTATAGGAATTACGAACATCACTAATAGTAGTATTCCAACTATTATGTAATGAGGATAGTAGGAAAAAAATATGTACCTTATCATCAAAGTCAATCTCAACCAAACTCAAATGGTCTCAATTGACTTCATGAACCTTGACCTTATCATTCTCAACCTCACATTATGCCCCGAGATATAGTAAAGACTAGCACTTGCCCTTTGATTGACACATTCATGTAAAAAAATTATTTGACACAAAAACTACACAATTCAAAGAAAACTTGTGATCCCAAACATATTTCAATTGAGAAAATTACTAAGAATATGAATAACTTTCTCTTAAAATCTCTTTACACCGGTGGCACTTTAGGTATGTCACTTTTAGGACACTCATCCTTCATTACTAACATATCAAATACCATCGTGGAGTTAATTGCACCCGTTATTAGTCCATGAACATCATTATTTTCCATGTACAAGCAAATAATTAAAATTTTCATCATTTAATCTCAGAACTGCTAAAGTCAAAGGTTTCACCTCAAAGATTAACCCAGTAGGAACCTTTCAAATGAAATAAAAATGTCATCAAAAGTGTAAGCCAAGTACAGCCTAACTTTACATTTTAACATACATCTTTGTGCTTTAAAAAAAAAACAATTAATGGATATATTCAAGCTTATCTCTTTAACATTACGAATATATCACATAAATAATGATACCATCTAACGTAAACAATGATATTGTTTGTCTCCTAGGTGAACCAAAAATCATGAAATGCAGAATCTCGGAACATATTCTATCAAATTCTACACAAGCAAGTACAAGAAAGTCCTCCAAAGTTTTGAGCAAATCAATGACAAGTCAAGCTAAAATGTCAAGCCCTTGATAGATTGCCTACTCTTGTGATAGCCTAAAATCTCCGATTGACCTTGACCTTCATAAGGCAAGTAACTAAAGATCTGTGAAAATTCAAAATTGATTTTTAAATTTGGCCTAAAACCAATGACCGGAAACATAAATCAAAGGATCGTAGCATAGAAGATTTTTGAAGTTCCAAATCATATCAATGACAGATTCACGACGTAAAGGATTGATTTTTTTTTAAATCCACGAGGGAGGGAAGGAGGGGGAGAGAGATAGAACCTATTACAAAGTTGTTGAGTGTCAAAGAGCTTATCCTTCAAAGAAGATGTTGAGCATTTGTGATAAGAAACTTCTACTGGGAGAAGTACACCACAAGTGCCAAAACTTGGCATGAATGAACACTTAAGTGCTAAGAGTTAGGAAAGTGACACTTAAGTGCCTTTTTTTTTTAAAAGTGAGACACTTAAGTGCCATCTCTAACGAACCCCACCGGAAATCCTACGTGGCAAATTTTTATTATTTTTTTCGTCTACGTGGCTCGCCAAAGTGCTGACTCAAAAAAAAAAAAAAAAAAAAAAAAAGGCAAAAACAACGTCGTTTTTTAATAGATTTGAATTTTAATATAATAATAATAATAATAATAATAATAATAATAATAATTATTATTATTATTATTATTATTATTATTATTATTATTATTATTATTATTATTATTATTATTATTATTATTATTATATAAAAAGGGGGTAGGGGGAGAGAGGAGGCAGCGGCTGAGGGTTGAGCCCTCCCCGTTACCGCCTTCCCACTGTCGCCCAAGGTCACCGGGCCCTGGCTAAGGGCTGGCGACCTCGGTCAACCAGCAACGAGGGCCCACAACCCTTCACCCAGAACTAGGGTAAGGGTTGTGGCCCTCCCCAGATCCGGCGAGGGTCGGTGGCCCTCACCCGGCCGGGCCAAGGGTGAGGGCTGCCACCCACTAGTGACCCCAGTGAACGGCGACCCTTGGCTCGGCCGAGCGAGGGCCGCCAACCCTCACCGAATCTAGGGGAGGGCTATGACCCTTGCCCCAGATCTAGGCGAGGGCTTGCGGACCCTCGCCATTGATTGGCCGAGGTCGTCAGCCCCTAGCCAGGGCTCGATGACCCTGACCAACGCTCCCCCCACCATCGCTAGCCCTTCCTGGCGACGACGAGGAGGCGGTGGTGGTGAGGGCTCAACCTTCAACCGCTGCCTCCTCTCTCCCCCCTCCTTTAAAAATAAAAATAAATAGTAGTAATAATTATTTATTTTTAAATTTAAATTAATTATTTACCACGTCAGAAAACAAAACTACGTCGTTTTTGCTTTTGTTTAGCCACGTCAACATACAAAGCGATGTTGTTTTGCACTTACTTTGCCGGAAAATCACTACGTCAGCATTTTGGCCAGATTTTGGCCGAATTGACACTTAAGGGTCCGTTTGTTTCACGGAAAATTGGCCATTTCCGGAAAATATTTTCCCAAAAGTCATTTTCCAAGAAAATGACAATATTTTATGGTGTTCGACTAAAACCTTAAAATGTTTTAGAAAATATTTTCCGGTGTTCGGTAGGGAAAATATTTTCTAAGACTTCACCACTTAGGCATGCATCACTTACTGATCTATAAATCCATCAAATATGAACTTGCCTTTAAATTAGGGCAAACTTGCTTCATATCTTTGTTGCCTCATTGTCACCAAACGATTATTTACTCTAAAAAATGTTCGTATGGATTTTAAAAACAAGCAAAGGAGAAAAGAAGTAACGCATGTACAGACCTAATGAGAATCTTTCAGTTGAGAGGCATGTTCTCCTCTTGCGTCTTTTGTGTTCCAATAAACAAAAGAAAAAAGAAGCAAAGCATGTAGAGCCCTTTGCTTGAGCAATGTACAACTACATGGTAGAGTAAATAAAGAAAATGATAAGCAAGAGTGTAGAGTGCAAGCTTGAGATCGACGAGCTCGAGGTTCGCTTGGTAACAGCCGACGACTAGCCAAGAAAGAAGAAGATGGGAAACAAAGAAAAGAAATAAAAAAAATAAATAGAAAAGAAAAAGGAAATTAAAATAATTCGAATTGAAAAAGAAAAAGAAAATTAAAAAATAATTTCAATTAAAAAAGAAAAGAAGAAGAAGAAAGGGGGAGGAAGTGAGCATTTATAGAGGTGTGAGATAAGAGAGATTAAGAGAGGAAAATATTTTCCACTTTTCAAAAGTGGAAGACATTTTCCCTAAAGAATTCATTTTCCGTAAAACGGATGCCGAAAAATTTGAAAGACATTTTCCTGAAAATTATTTTCCGCGAAACAAATGGAGCCTGAGTGATCTATTTTACTTCGATTTTGGCACTTAGGTATTTCTCCATGCCAAATTTTGGCACTCCAAATGTCCGATACTTAACTTCTATGTGAGAGAGAACCTAAGTCTCAAAGAAGAAGAGAGATATTAAGTGTCAATGTAGAAAAGCGAAACTTGAAGAAGCTAACGTTTTTGGTAAGATGCATATTATATTTGGGAAAATGACTTTTCTTTTTATTCAAAATCAGGAATTCATTTTCCTAATTTTAAGCGTAGGTGGTTTCCTTTTTCAAATATTAACTTTGTAAAGTCTCTTGATAATTGTCCTTTACCTTGGACCGTTTTGTTCTTTTTTCTTTTTCAGATCCTTAACTCGTGCATGAGTTTAAATAACATAGGGGCGAGTATTTGACTTGCTTACACAAGGTAGTAGCAAGAACATTACTATCTGTCAATTGTGGCGAAACAAATTTCTCACCTAAGGCCACGTCCACGATATATTTAGATGCATGTAATTGCGGGAATCGATAAAATTGGCTCTTAAATAACAGCAAAATTGAAACTGAACGAAACTCCAATTAGGCCCAAATAGCCTAATCTAAATAAGCTGGTTCTTCATAAAAATAATTGCTATATGCACGACATGTATAACGTTTGGTTTACACAAATTATCTTGACTTTATGTCACATGCAAGCATAATCAAATATTTTTATTTTGCATGGCAGTCAGGGGCTTTAATTGTAGATCAAATGGAGAGGATCTAGGAACTTATGCCAAACCTTAGGATCTAGAAACTCATGACCTTATATAATAAATCATTTAAATCGATGTGAAGCTTGCTTTTGTTCTTCTAGAAATTTAATAAAAACTAAAGATAAACATATTAAATTGAAATGGGGACGATGAACCTTTGATATCAAGCTTATCTATTTTTAGATAATGTAGAAACATCACTTAACATTTTGGTTGAGGTCAATTGAGGATTTAATGTTTTATTTTGGTTAGTTGAGGACCTAAGTACTCCTGTTAAATGGATGGGTCAGGTCAGGTCGAGTTTGGGTCAAGTTATAAATGATTCGATCTCAATTGAGCTATTAATCCGTTTATGACCCATTTATTTGTAATTTCAATTTCCTAAAAAATTCTAACTCGATCCATACCCAAGCCGATCTTTACTACTAAAACACTTTCATATTTTACTCAATTAAAGAAAACTCGTTTCTTATTTTTTTTTTCAAAATTATATTACTAAAACACGTCAATGCAACACAAATTTAATGCATAATTTTTATAAATTTTTTAAAATTAACACCTTGTTTGTTTTGCTGAAAACATGATGTTTCTATAAATATTTTCTATGGAGTTATTTTCCAAGAAAATAACAATATTTTCCGGTATTTGGCTGAAACCTAAATATAAATTAAACAATATTTTTTGCCATTTGGTATAGAAAATATAATCAGATTTTCTCCATGCACTCCTTCAATAATTTTTTATTTTTATATTTTCTAAAAAAATCAAAATTTTATTTTTTTATTGTTTATTTGTTTTTATTTTCTTCTTCTTCAACCGATCACTGGTCACGACAACGACTAATGGCTAGTAGCAAGCAAGGGATGAGATCACCGAAGGTCGGCAAAGTTCAAGCTTGCCGATTTGGCCTTGTGCTCTCCCGATTGTGGCAAGTCAAGCCTCGCCCTTGCCAACCTCAAGCAAACTCAAGCTTTGCCGGCCATCATCATGGCCAGCAACTAGTCTAGGAAGAGGAAAAAGAAAAAGGAAAAAAAGTAAAAATAGAGGGGTGAAAAAATAATAATAAATTATCTAAACTATTGATGAGCCTATTGGTCGGGTATTTGCATCCTAAGCAAACTGTCTCTAGAATGACGAATAATTGGTGACGTGTTATGGATGACGGACCATAAGATCTCTTTTTACCATTTTCTGCTTCAAGGTGAAAAAGTTAATGCTGAAAAGCAAGGGCAATTACGAGTCCTTTGTTTGCTTCCTCCTACGAAGAAAAGCCTCAAGCGCCCTACTTCATCCGAAAGCATTCACATGGAACCATCGACATACACAATGTGCATGATTCACGAGTTTCCGGTCCCTAGAACGTCGACTATAACTTTGGTAAAATTTCCAAGAAGTTTTTGGAATCCGATGTCGATTTCAATTCATTTCAGAATCAGATAACAATTCAAGCAGATTTAGTAAACTTAGACAAAAATGATGCATTTAGCGATAATAGTTTCTTTAGGATAGACAGAGTTGGATAGCCTAAAGAATTGCTTAGCAGCTGTTACTTTCTTCTGGTCTTACTCTATTCAAGAGCGTTCAAATGAACTTCTCGACGTGCACAATGTGAGTGAAGCACAAGTTTCAAGCCTCAAGAACGTCTTCATTATCTTTCGTAAATCTCTGATGTAATTAGGTTTCAGGAATCCAATGTTGATATCAATACTCTTTAGAATAAGATAGTAATTTAAGTAGATTTAGTAAATTAAGGAAAAACATGATACATGCAGTGATAAAAGATGCTTTAATAAAGGATTGCTCAAGTGTTATTTCTTTATTCACAAAAAAGGCAAAAAGTCTTTGATTTTTTTTTTTTTTTTGTGGGGGAGGATTTGAGCTAGTCTCACCCTCCCCTCCGTCTATTGTTGACTTCATTTGATTTTTTAATTAATTGTCTTCTTTTTTCTCTCCCGATCTAGCTTTAAATTTGAGAGTTTCAACTCTCCTAATTTAGTTCTAGATCTACGAGTTCTTTCTTCCAATTTAGATTTGGGAGTTTAATAATAAATTTGGGGATTTGATACCCTCATGCTCTCTCTATGTACAGATCATCTGCCTTTAGTTTCAGTGATGATTGCATAAGCTTTGGCATCTCGCTAAACAATGAAAATTTGCTTTTCCAAAGGTTAGACCTATGTTTATTCAACCTATTCTGGTTGTCTTCGTACAACGATCATATAGAGGATGTTAAATCTAGACACACACCACCAATTGGTAATGCTACAGTTATTAGAGAAGGAATTTCTAACATGTGCTCATCACTTACAATGATAGAGATTTAGTGGTTGGCTGCCAATTATTTTGCTTGACAGATCCATTCTTTTGGAACAAGTGCTTGCTTAACCTTGCGGCACTCTATCGATCTTTCTTGTTTTTTGGATTTGGCTTTGTTTTTTTAGTATCCGGGCTTTTACTTTGCTTCGATTTGTTTTGATATGAAAGTCTATGTATTTTTTTTTTTTTTAACTTCTCATTTACCCTTTTGAATAATAAATACAAATTTCTTTTGACAATTTTTTTCTTTTATCGTGCCTAACTTTGTCCCAGAGCATTCACATATAGCTATTGACATTCACAATGTGCATGATTCACAAGTTTCAAGTCTCTAGACCGTCGACTATATCTTTTGTAAAATTTCTAGCATATAATAAAGCCTTAGGAATCTGACATAAATTTCAATTTGTGAAAGTATTAAATAAAAATTCAAGCAAATTTAGAGAATAAAGAAGAAAAAATATATATTTAGTAATAATAGATGCTCTAGGACGGACAAAATTGGTAACATTGCTCAATAGGTGTTATTTTTCTTTGCTAAAAGCTCCAATTTAAGATAGTAATATTTGTGCATTCAACAGTGAATTTGGGACTCCCGCTTTAACAAGAATAGCTTTAAGACACTTCATTACAGAGGTCGTAAGGTCGAAACTTCGCAACTACTAACACTTCTTAAGTGGGGAATTATGATGGTGGGGTTCTGTGCTAACTTCTCCCTAGATATTGATGCTTGATCCAATGTACACCGCGCACTGTACGGGTCATGAGTTATCGATTAGCGTAAGCGAAAGGTGAGCCCAACGGATCCTGGGTCACCAAAAAAAAAAAAAAAAATAGCTTTAAGAAATTATCTATAGAAATTCTGAATTAAGTAATCAAGTAATAAGAAGTAACCCAATTATATGTAGACTTTTCATTAAATTCGCAGGGGAAGCATACATGCCTTGGATGTCCCATAACAACAGACTTTTCAATGTGGGACATATAGAGATAAGTCAGAAAGCTTAGTGGTACTTAATGAATCCTCATGAGCTTTAATATTAGAGCCACTCTCGTAAGCTTGAAGAGAGAAGATACGTGGGCATGTCGGGATCCTTGATCATTTTTAGAGGGATCCTTGATCATTTTTAGAGATAATTGCTCAAGATCCCTTCAATTTTGACATCATATCTTCTTAAATAGCCTTCAAATTTGGCAAATTACACATTGCGCTTTCTAGAATTTGACACTGTCGTACAATATCCTTGGAATTTTCGAAAGGACGATAAACAGACATCAAAAAGCAGCTTTAGCTCTCGCTTTAATGCATGACAAAAATCTGTGGAGATCATTTCTTCACGAGAAAAGGAAGAGAATTTATTTTCTTTCGCCCTTTTCGAGACTAACATGCACATAGCTTGTATGGGCAACACACTTTACACATCACCTGTACTATCAATTTTTTTCCCAAAAGTAAAATTTTTTTATCAACTATTAGCTCGCCAAACTGACAGATTTATGAATCAGACATGTAATACAGGCTCGATTCCCTATATCATCAAATGTAAACAATGTCGTGCACGCCATTCATCCCAAATCGAGTCCTGTCCAGATCCACAGGTTCCTGATACCGACCGATCGAAAGCCAATAGTCCCATAAAAAGTAGGACAAAAGAGGAGACGTTCATATCTTATCGTAATTGTCTTTTCAAGGTAATTTCACCATCGCCAGGGGAGTCAAAAGTTGTGCAGTCTGATTCTTATCTCATTGATATGGTGCATGCACACTCAATTTGAGGTTGTGGAGAGAGACATGTGAGTCATGTCTCTTCACATTTGGGTAATATGCTTTTGTCAAGGTAGATGTCAATTGTCCTTGGTTGGGCTCTTCATAGCGATTGGAATTGGCTTGTTGGAGATCAGTAGGAAACTTTAGTCATATGAAGAGATTATTTACATGGTAGGAGTGGATTATGCACACACCAGAGGGTAAGATTTCCTCAGGATGCCGAGCTTGGCTGTTTTCATAGATCTACCAATCACTTATATGGAGTTCTAATTTAAATATGCAATCAATTTTGCAACAGTGGGAACAAGTAGAGTAGATTTGGGCCTCCCCTTGCATGATCCTCTGTTGAAAAATGGCAATATGGTCATCATGCACAAAATCACAACATAAGAGTGATCCACAAACACCATTTCTCTCGTCGACTGCCACATCAGGCATGTAACGATGAAATTTGGCAAGATGGCAATGGAGGGAAAAATTGGAACAATGTTCTTGTTTTTTGAGTTTTTATGGGCCGCAATATACTTTGAGATAAATGTGTTCGGGTAGCATTGATTTAAGATTTTCTGTGACATAACCTTAATAATATAGAATCATTCTTTCATTTCTTTTTCTCTTTGAAGAGTTGAGTCCCATTTGGCAAGTAAAATGCCAAGTGATGTCCTTTGAGAATATTGGTAAGTCAAGTTCATACTAGGATTGCCTTTATATCCTCATTGGCTTACTTAAAGTTGATTCTCTTTTTAAATTCCCATCCCGTTAGTCACCCTCCGTTTAAAGTCTTGGTGGCCCCAAGTCGTCCATTTTAAAACGCAACATTCAATAAAGTAGAAATAATATTGCCAATCACTTTCCGAGGGCAAGAATTGGCAAGAACAAAGGATTACTCTAGTTTTTGCATAAGCAACCTAACTACATTAAAAGATAATGTGATATGTTGAAGGCTTGTCACTAACTGCCAATTACAATCATTAAGGGTTCAGAATCACATACATCGTTAGTATCTTTTTTCAAAATTTGATTTATCAAATTGTAACATGTGTTAATCTCACATGCAATTTACTACACACACAATAAAATTCCAAAACTAAAGAACAAAATTTTACTTCACAAAGAACAAGAAAGAGCTACCAGCGCTAGCAACCCTGTTCTAAGAGGTCACCTGTTATCCTTATGCTTCATTTCACATCTTGTTGTCCGCCCATACGAATACTCTCCAAAGCGATATACCAATTCTCGTTATTTACATTGTATTAACAACGTTCAAGAACAAAATCAAAAGGACGACTCATCCTTTGTGAAAATGCCACGAAAAAAATCTAACAAGCGCGAAGCAATGTTGGGCAAATTATCGAGCAAAATCTTGGGCCGACCCGACTTGAAACAATCTCAATTTAACTCCACTAAATGGGCCTCCAAGATTGAACAGATGGGCTGGATCTCCTGCTGATTCTCTGCCTTAATTCGAACGCGAATGAAAATATGAAGTTGGATTCTTTTTACATTTCATGAACTAATATTTTTACTACTCTTTTTTAATTTGGTTTGTTCCCGGCATAACTCTGCATTTTGTAGTTTTTCTAACGTCTAGAGCAACATTTTGGCCAAAGAACTTAAACCAGTATGTTGGTTCAGATTATTCTTTTCTCTAATAAAGCACATTGCAGATTATTTTTTCTTTATCAAAATGCTTTGAACTTGCTTCTACTATTTTTTGCGGTCTTAACTAGTGTCTCTAGAGCACTTCTATCCATGATAACAAGACTTTTATGATAATTGCAGTAAAACTCTTTATAATCTTGAAAGAAGACAAAAAAAGTCAAGTGAATTTATATTCGCTTAGAAATTGATTATCAATCGTAAATTCAAACCCAAACTCCTCCCATTAAATAACAATGATAGTTTCTTCCAAATGAAATCAATGTTAGGAGATCACTTGATGAATCGAGAGCTTATGAATTCAACATTTGGATAAAAACAGGGAACAAAAAAAGTGAAATTAGATGATTTCTTTTTTTGTGACACTTTCGAAGCAATACCAATCTTTATTTGAGGAAACATACAAGAAAACCAACGACTGTTGAGAACCCCATCTTAAAATTAATTATTACGTGATATATTGGCAAGACAAAATAATAATAATAATAATAATAATAATAATAATAATAATAATAATAATCCATCAATTAATTAAATCTCTATCTACTCGAATCTTGCATCAGTGAAAGCCGCGTCGAGGACTCCAAGCATCCTCAACTATGTCAGCATGGGCCAGGCCTTGTTCTAGAAATGACTTCTCGACGATGTTTGTCATTCCATAAATATCATCCCAGGTTCGAAATATCAAGGGAAATGCGGAGAATTTGAAGAAGGATAAAGGAATTGCATATATTTTCACTTGCACTTTTTACAATTAGCTACCATACTTTTTGGTGTTTTAGTAACTAATCTTCTCATTTGTAATTTGTATTGTTGATAATAATCTGCATAATCTGTAGCATATAGGATGGAGCCATCAATATGTGAAGTTTTCTTAAGTTCTTTTAATGATCTAGGGTATGAGTGTAGAGAGCAAGATCAAGCGGCGATACGATTATCCTAATTTTATTTGTATTTGTCTTATCTAAAAACCTGTTGGAACAGGATTTTGTACGCTTATTTTGGGCCAATGAAGCCAATTTTTCCCTTAAAAAATATATTTGCCATTTTGAATCGTTTTTACTTTTGTGCAAAGTAATCGGATGGTCAAATTTCACCAGTAGTTGACTACTCCGAAGCCGTTAAAAACAGTTTACTATAACACAACACCCCGCTTGATTTCAACTGTCAAGTTGTCACCGGAAAAGAAAGGAAAAAAACATGAATCGTCCGACTACATGAGCCGACATTTGAGTCCGACTGTGTGTATTTACAGGTTTAACCTTGATTTTAACGTCGGATTTTTGTTAATTTCTCCTCTTGATTATTTATATATAACAAACTATTTCAATAGCAACAACGGCGCACTCAGACGTCTGGCCGCGACATGTGGACGTCTCTTCAACACGGGCAATGACCTGAGGATGATAATATCCTTTTTCAGTCTGTAATTTTTTAAAATTTTCTTTACCTTGATAATTTTCTTATTTGTTTAAACATAAGTTTACTTGTTTTTTTTTTTTTCTTTTTTTTTTTTTTTTGCCAACATCATTTTATATTTAAGTCTTTTGATTAATTTTAATAAATAATTAATGGTAACAAATGTCACATAAACATGAGATGCAAATACCATTGGCCTCATCAGTTATCACGCAAGACATTTAACTGCGAAATTGGATGGAATTGTAAAGGAGGATAAATTTGCGATAGTGGCATCATTTTGGGAGTTTTTAGGAGTTGTAAACAAAATTTATGTACGCCTGAGGTATCCTAAAGTGACCCATAGAAGCTGATCCAGCAAGAAGATTAAGGTCCGAGACCAATCCTTCTCCAAAGGGGAAAAAAAGAAGAGCAGAATGAAATGTTCAAAGAAGATTGAATGCAAAAACCACATAGACAATGCAACTTGCACTTTCACCATATTATAAGGTGAAAGGTGTTAAAAATACCTCACATCGCTTGTCTACAAGATTAGTATGCTTTTTACATATATGCGGTCTCCCTTCACCTATAAATTTAAACTTTTGAGTTGTATCTTCTAACGCTATATCAAAGTAAAGTTCTGCCCACGTGTCATTCTTTATCCCGGCTTGCACGTGACAGAGGATTTCAAGTATTCTCTATCACTAACATTCTAAGCTAACAGAAAGGCAATTTCATGTAATTATATAGAAATACTTAGAAATAATTTGGCATGAAAGGTTTCAGAAATGAAAAGTGTATTGTTCACACATATAGTCAGTAAGTGCGGAAATTGTTTAGAGAGAGTGTGAGAGTACAAGACGATCGTAATAACATGGTACTATGTCAGGTAACAAATGAGAAGGGATTGGAAAAGCTGGAGCTAGCTTGTTTGGAGCTTTTAAAAAATCATTTTGCAACTCCACGGAATTAAATATGAAGTTACATATTCATAAGAAAAGAGTGACAAACCTCTGAAGATTCAATAATTCTGCAACATTCAACCAGCACTAGATTAAGGATGAAATTCCATCAGCATATCATTGACAATCTTCCGTAGCTTCTCAGATATTCTCTCGTCTGGAGAATCGCCTTCGCCAACCTACAATACACTCAACGTAGAAAGAAACTGAGGAACCAGCCAATTGAAAGAACAACATCAAGAGGGAAATGAAAACATCTCTTGCCAATCTTGGCCAGGAATTTCCGTCGGCCTCTTTATGTTATAAGTTATAAGTTAGCGAAGCTTTAGCTTTTGTCTACTTGGTGCGTGCATTAAACATGGTTGGCGCTTATGTCTTACTGTCAATACCATCACAGCTGATAAAATTACTTTGCACGGACCAGAGTAACCTATGATCAATTTGTGCTTCTCAAGCCTGCTCTAGGAATCCCTAAACGAGTCATGCTATTGCTAGGCGTATTAAACCCCGGTTACCGGAATTGGTTTACAAATTGCATGCGAGTATTTTAAACAAGCGAATTGGTTGTACTTGTACTGGCAACACGTGTTTGATTCCTACACCATCAAGTGGCAAACAAGTTTTATCTTTAGGTCAACTACCAAGGTTTCGACTGCCATCTTATATAATAAACAAGATAATGAGAAATTTCATGATCAATGAGATTATGCCACTTGAGTGAATCGGGCATCCTTGTCATATTAAAACAAGGGGATCATAATCGAATGCCTAACAGAATTTCATCACCTCACTCCATGAACTAATCTTATGCATCCTCTCTACAAATTAGTTCCAAAAATCTAGGTTTTGGAGTAAACTTTTTGCTCTAAACGTATAATTTCTAACCATTTTGGGCTCATAATATAAACAAATTCTTACCTTGGCATGAAAGGTGTGAAGCATTGCATCACCAACATGAGAGAAACTGGCATTGACAATATCAGCTCCTTCTTCATGAATCACCTGAGCAGTCTCATTGAACATGAATTGGTCATCCAATCCAGTAACAAGGACAACCTCCAAAATTGATCCGGTGTTCCAAATTCTGATCTCCGGCGACTTGAATTTAATCATCGGTCCATTGTTCATGGTCGTGTTGATATTTTCTACTTCTAACAAGTTCTGTTTCTGCTCCCTCATTTTCTCCACCTTCACTTTTAAGCTCTTTATGTAATTGGCCGCTTCACTTAATTGATCGGACAATGACAATGTTGATTCCTGCAACAAAACATAAGTAAGCAAGGACAATTGTTAACTCAAACTTGATCAAAATGCATTGACGAATATACTTGGAACAAAAATTCAGCGACTTTGAACTCGAGAAGATACTATCTAAACTCGCCCTCTTCGACAAAACCTATCAAATACCAATATGATGAACCTCTTATTGAATCGTGTTATAAAAACTTCCATCGACAGAGAACCCAAATTTCATACTTAATTTACTTGAAATTGTGCTCAACTCTGACCACCACTTTACAATCCGTACCATGCTAGACATTTTTCGTCAAGATCGAATGAGGAGACATCACCAAATCCTTGTGCTTAACTGGAAGTTTGACCAAAGGAGAAACAGAGAAAACCCTAGATAGGTCTCTCGTGTTTAGGGGAGTTTAGTTTTGTTCTTTATTCGTTTTCGACAAAATCGGAAACTAGGCATGATTTATTTTAAAAATTGCCAAATAAACCATCTGGGAAACAGAACCTTGACATCAATTATGGTGTTTTGTACGTAATAGCCGCGAAAATAATTCAGTGGAGAGAGAGAGAGAAAGAGAGACCGTAGGACTCTGTGGAGGAACAAGGGAGTGCAGCTCGGAGAAGAGGGCCTTCATTTGATTTCTCCTGTTTCTCTCTCTCGTTTTGCGGTCGTGTCTGGATGAACCGGGCTTGCTATCCATCATGCCACGCCTTGAATTACTGAACACCAGGATCAGAGCAGCATTTGTTACTGAGAAATCTGAGTGCATATAACATGTTCGATTCCATTCCTTGTTGGGAAAGGCATGCACCTTACTGAAACCCCAAAGCAGGAAAAAGTTAAAGTTAAAATATGATTATTCAGATGCCACTCTCTGTAAAGGGTTCTAGTCCGCAGTTGGTAAATTCTACTTTATCCATGGAACTAACGCGGACCTTCCTTGACCATCAATTCTCTGTAATTAATTAACTCAAACAGTTTGCGAACAAAGACAGCCGCTTCTTCCACGGATATACAATGTTTTGCTTGCCTCACGATTATTTGATTAGTAGGATCAGAGAAGGTACGTGGTCTCGTATATTCTGATTGGAAAATTTAATTTTGAATAAGAATATGTATGAAATATATAATATTCTGTAATGTTTTTGGTGAGATTGGATAGGTCTGAGTTAAGAAAAAAATTGTAGATGGGTTTTAAGAAAAAGGGTAAAGCTCACATGGCTTCATCGTTCAAAAGTAGGAAGGATAAGAATATAAAATGTACCATAATTTCATTATGGCGTTCACTTGCGTGTCAAAACTTTTTTTCAATCAATTGACCATTGTGACTTCTAAAAAACGTTCACTTAAGTATTATAATTTTCAATTGATTACTTGAGTGCCATAATTTTCAAAAAGTGTTCATTGAAGTGTTAGAATTCCGACATGACATGACACTTATGATGAACAATTTTATAAGGTTATGACACTCAATTGATCGATCAAAAAGTTATATGACACTAAAAAAAAAAAAAAAATTATGGCACTTGTGCTATCTTTTTCCCCAAAGTATGATCGCCACAAGATTGGCCCCTCTTGACATCAAATGGTTGTCAGAAGCCATTGAGAGTGAGAGAAAGAGAGATAGAGAGAGAGAGTGTGTGATCATCACATGGTGGACCCCTGCTAATGGTAGGTGAAGAGAACAATAAGTCACCATTACAACAGTCACCTATAATTGAAGTCAACACAAAAAGAAGCAATTCAACTCGATCGGACAAGTGATTTACATAATTCAGTTAGCATGATCTACTCTATGGGAAGTGCAATATAGGATTTCATTATAAAATCAAGCAATATAACGGACATTATAATCACACTTAAGTCATTAAAATATTATTAATTTCTCCCAACCCCTTATTACACATAATAATATGCATAGTGTTTAGCTTGTACAATGAAATAATTTCTCAATATCGCAAAAGGAATATATAAATCTTTTAAGATTATGTTATGGTTTCAAAAACCTCTTGTTTTTTTTTTTTTTTTCAATGGATGAACACAAGCATGCCCTACAATTGATTGTTGTGACCAAAAACTCTTCTACTCACCAATGGACAAAAAAAACCAACAAATATACATATATTTAGAATAAGATGCTCCTTTTAGCTAACTCAAACTAGGATTTGAACTCTAGCATGGAAAGTGTTTCCATAATATCTTATTTGTTTAAATGTCAAGCCATAAGTCCTATTTGAATTTAAAATTTCAACTTTGATTGGGTTTTCTTCACTTGCTCGACACCACAAGCCAAATTACAATATTTTCTCTAAACCCAAATTTCATTGCTATTCTCCATAGCCCCTCATAGGCTCCTTAACCACCACATACATATTCCAAGTTTCAGCCGCACTTTGATTTCATCGTGACAAAGGATCTTAAAAGAACACCAACTCCATATGCACCTTTAGCTATTACACAAGGATTTTCATATGCAAACTCCTTTATTGCAAATAAAACAAGACAACCGTTGCATCAATACATGTCAATAGATCAAACACGCATCTTATCAAATATGTTAGTAGATCAAACACGCATCTTATCAAACTCAATAGCTACATCAACTGTTGACACTATAGGCTTCACCTCGATATAAAAACAGCCTTTGTTGATTATCACGTTTGCACCCGCTACTTTAGGATTTTCTGGTTGCAACTCCATCTTATTTTGAACACCGTCCAAATCTCTGTAAATATTACCATAATATTTCTTATGAAATTTTTTTCGAAATTCGTCGAATATAACTCCTCTGCTGGCAATAAGTAAATTTGATTCCATGCACTAGTAACCGATAGCTCAAAGCTCCCACCTTATGCATAACTTAGTAATATGCACTTTATTGCCTTCTTATCTACCTTACCGTCACTCACTTGAGTATAATACAACCAACCAAACAATTTAACATTACAATAATTAGCAACATTGCCTAACCATACTTTTTGGGAATCCTACTACTTTCACGAAGTAGCTCATCTTACTAAGCCCATCCATTAGGAATTTGCTAACCATACCAGCACTAGATAGAAAATCTCTAGTAACTTTCTTTTAATTAACTTTGCAACTTGTTGTTATTTAATAAGATTAATACATTGTCTCACTATACTTTTTTTTTTTTGGTAGAATTCATTTAACAGCTTCACGCAAAACTCTATGTTATTGTCAATCCACACATGGTGAATCATCTTGAGAGTCTCCATCTTTATCAAAACTTTTAACTTTTCAATCTTGATAACCGCATCAAACTTTTGTCTAAATAAAAACACCAAGGTCCTCTTCAAGTAGTCATTCATAATTGAGCATAAATATAGCATTCTTCATCAAAGGACATCACAACAGTCTATGAACATCCAAGTGAATCAACCTTAAAATCTTGTGGTTTCTTTGGAAGTCATACAAAATTGTATTTTCTACCATTTGCCTAAGTCACAGCATCCCCATACGTTTAGTTCCTTATGTACATAACGATGCAGCAAGTCACTTAGAACCTTCAAGCTTCTCTTGCCAATCTACCCGAAATGCATATACCATAATTGGGACTCTTGAACAGATGCATATGGCATCTCCTCGTTGATGTCCATAATTGTCTCCCCGTAAAAATTAAATGGGCCAATATGCTTTCCACTTCTCATTATTAGCATAGCACCTCGATCAACTTTCGATAGTCTACCTTTGAAGTGTGCTAATACCTAGCTAAAGCCAAGTTTCTCAAAGAATCACATTATTCTTCAACTCTAGAATATGCCTCACATTGGTCAACGTCCTCGTGATAGCATTGTGCATTCTAATTCTAACATAATTGACACTTGGGGACTAGTTGAAGTAAGAAATGAACTGTCAAAATTCATAATTCATCCTTAGTAACAAACAAGATAAAATAAGCTCTATTCGAGTTACTATTAGCTATTGCAATAATATTATCAGTAGACTCAACTCTAAGTATCTTACCCTTCTCTTTATGTGGCTTTAAGTAATCTCATCTAATATGCCCCTTCTTGCCACAATTTCAATAAACAATATCACCAATTTTAGACTAACTTCAACTATTCAAGTTTATACTAAATTTTGCTAATAAGAATACTATTATTCCTCTACCTTCACCTATTCAACCAATGGGCACAAGTTTACTAGAGTTTCTTATACAAATCTTTTCTTATACAATCATGTATCTCATCAAACGTCAAACTTCTTGATTCATAGGAGTTACTAGCATCACTAATAGTAGTATTCCAACTATTATGCAATGAGGATAGTAGGGAAAAAACATGTACCTCATCATCAAATTCAATCTCAGCCAAACTCAAATGGTCTCAATATACTTCATGAACCTTGACTTTATCACTCTCAACCTCATATTATGCCTTGAGATATAGCAAAGTCTAGCACTTGCTATTTGATTGACCCATTGACCATTTGGTGTAAAAAATTATTTGACACAAAAACTCTAACACATTTCAAAGAAAACTTGTGATCTCAAACATATTTCATTTGAGACAATTACTAACTTTGAATAAAAAATGCTATATATGAATAACTTCCTTTGGAAATCTCTTTACACCAATGGCACTCTAGGTATGTCACTTTTAGGACACTTGTCCTTCATTACTAACATATCAAATGCCATTTTGGAGGTAATTGCATCCACTATTACTCCATGAACATCATTGTTTTCCATCTACAAGCAATTAAAATTTTCATCTCTTAATCTCATAATCGCTCATGTCAAAGGTTTCACCTCAAAGATTAACCTAGTAGCAACCTTTCAAATGAAATAAAAATGTCATCAAAAGTGAAGTAAGAGAAGTACAACCTAACTTGACAATTTAACAAACATCTTTGTGCTTCTTTTTTCTTTTTTTTTTTACATTTTAATGGACATATTCACGCTTCTCTCTTTAACAATACAAATATATCACCAATAAATAAATTAAATAATAATAATAATAATAATAATAATAATAATAATAATAATAATAATAATAATAATAATAATAATAATAATAATAATAATAATAATAATAATAATAATATAATAATAATAATAATAATAATAATAATAATAATAATAATAATAATAATAATAATAATAATAATAATAATAATAATAATAATAATAATAATAATAATAATAATAATAATAATAATAATAATAATAATAATAATAATAATAATAATAATAATAATAATAATAATAATAATAATAATAATATGATATCGTCTAACGTAAACAATGATATTGTTTGTCTCCTATGTCAACCAAATCATGAAAGGCAGAATCTATGAACATACTGTATTAAATTCTTCACAAGCAACTATAAGAAAGTTCTCTAAAATTTTGAGCAAATCAACGACAAGTCAAGCTAAAATGTCAAGCTCTTGATAGATTCCCTACTCTTGTGTTAGCCTAAAATCTCCAATTGACCTTGACCTTCAATAGTCAAGTATCTAACTCATGTGAATTGATTTTTTGGCCTAAAAAAGATGAAGAAGCACATAAGATAATTGAAGTACCAAATCATATCAACTATAGATTCACTATGTAAAGGATTGATTGTTTTTCAAATCCATGAGGGAGGGAGAGAGAGAGAGAGAGAGAGACAGACAGACAGACAGAGAACCCGTTACAAAGTCGTTGAGTGTCAAAGAGCTTAACCTTCAAAGAAGATGTTGAGCGTTTGTGGTAAGAAAGAGAACCCGTTACAAAGCCGTTGAGTGTCAAAGAGCTTAACCTTCAAAGAAGATGTTGAGCATTTCTGGTATGAAACTTCTATGAGAGGAGAACCTAAGCCTCAAGGAAGAGAGAGAACCCGTTACAAAGCCGTTGAGTGTCAAAGAGTTTAACCTTCAAAGAAGATGCTAAGTATTTGTGGCAAGAAACTTCTATGAAAGAGAGAACTTGTTACAAAGCCGTTGAGTGTCGAAGAGCTTAACCTTCAAAGAAGATGTTGAGCATTTGTGGTAAGAAACTTCTATGAGAGAGAGAACCTGAGCCTCCAAGAAGAAAAGTTGAACCTTTAACAGAGATATTGGGTGTCAATGTAGAAGAGTGAAACTTGAAGAAGCTAGTGTTTTTGTAAGACTTTTATCATGTTTGGAAAATGATTTCTTTCTTTTCTTTTCTTTTTTTTTTTTTTTTGCAAAATCCAGAATTCATCTTCCTAATTTTAAGCGTAGGTGTGTTCTTCTTTTAGATATTGACTTTGTAAAGACTCGTCATAATTGTCCTTAACCTTGGACCGTTTTGTTCTTTTTCTTTTTCAGATCC
The DNA here is from genome assembly GCA_017140255.1 of Eucalyptus paniculata subsp. matutina. Taxonomy (NCBI): domain Eukaryota; kingdom Viridiplantae; phylum Streptophyta; class Magnoliopsida; order Myrtales; family Myrtaceae; genus Eucalyptus; species Eucalyptus paniculata. The sequence continues at coordinate 43,773,538 of CM029439.1, forward strand.
TTACCTCATGCATAAGTTGAAAAAACATAGGGGCGAGTATTTGACTTGCTTACACAAGGTAAGGTAGCTAACATAGTGAGAAGATTACTATCTGCCAATTGTAGCAAAACAAAATTCTCATCTAAGGCCACATACACGATATATTTATATGCATGTAATTGCGGGGATCAATAAAATTGGCTCTTAAATAATAGCAAAACTGAAACTAAACAAAACCCCCTAAATTAGGCCCAAATAGCCTGATCTAAATAAGCTGGTTCTTCAAAAGAATAATTGCCGTTATGCACGGCATGTATAACGTTTGGTTTACACAAATTATCCCGACTTTATGTCACATGCAAGCATAATCAAATATTTTATTTTGCATGGCAGTCGGGGCTTTGATTGTAGATCCGACGGAGAGGATCTAGAAACTTATGCCAATCCTTAGGATCTAGAAACTCATGACCTTATGTCACAAATCAACTAAATCAATGTTTACCTTGCTTTTGTTCTTCTAGAAATTTAATAAAAACTAAAGATGAACATATTAAATTGATGTGAGGACGATGAACCTTTGGTATCAAGCATATCTATTTTTAGATAAGTGTAGAAACATGACTTAACATTTGGGCTGCGGTCAGTTGAGGATTTAATGTTTTATTTTGGTTAGTCAAGGACCTGAGTAGATTTGCTAAGTTGGGTTATAAATGGTCCAACCCCAAATGACCCATTAACCTATCTATGACTCATTTATTCATAATGTCAATTTCTTGAACAATACATAAACCCGACCCATACTCGAGCTAACCCATATTGCTAAAATATTTACATATTTAACTCAATTTAAGAAAAAAATTTCTTATGATTTAAAAAATATATATTATACTACTAAAATACTTCCATGCAATAAAATTTTAGTGGATAGATTTTATAATTTTTTTTAAATTGACACTCCGTTTATTTTGTGGACAATATGATATTTCTATAAATGTTTTCTATGAAGTTATTTTCCAAGAAAAAAATATTTCTGGTATTTGACTAAGATCTAAAAATAAATTAAAAATATTTTTGTCCTTTGGTATAAAAAAAAATCTAATTAAAAAATAAATTAAAATAATTTTTATTTTTTTTTTTTTTTTTTTTTTTTCTTTTTTTGTCCATTGGTATGGAAAATTTAATTAAATTTTCCTCCATGAACTCCTGTTAATAATTTTAATTTTCTTTTTTATATTTAAAAAAATTGAATATTGTTATTATTTTTCTCCCGAGAGGTATTTTTCTTTTCTTTTTCTTAAATAATTAAATTTCTTATTTGACTAGTAGCATCCAGTCAGTGTCTTTAGGCAACTATTGGTGACGTATTATGGATGACGTCCCATAAGATCTCTTTTTACCATTTTCTGCATCAAAGTGAATAAGTAAATTCCTAAAAAGCAAAGGCAATTACGAGTCCTTTGTTTGCTTCCTCTTACGAAGAAAAGCCTCAAGCGCCCTACTTCATCCGAAAGCATTCACATGGAACCATCGACATGCACGATGTGCATGATTCCCAAGTTTCCGGTCTCTAGAACATTGACTATAACTTTGGTAAAATTCCCAATATGAAGTTTTCGGAATCTGATGGTCGATTTCAATTTGTTTTAGAAGCAAATAACAATTCAAGCAGATTTAGTCAACTAAGACAAAAATAATACATTCGGCGATAATAGGTTGTTTAGGATAAAGAAAGTTGGATAACCTAAAGAATTACCTAGCAGCCGTTACTTTCATTTGGCCTTACTTTATTCAAGAGCGTTCAAATGAAGCTGTCGACGTGCACAATGTGAGTAAGCACAAGTTTCAAGTCTCTAGAACATGTATGGTATCTTCCGTAAATCTAGGATGTAATTAAGTTTCGCAAATCCGATGTCTATATCAATACTCTTTAGAATAAGGTAATAATTTAAGTGGATTTAGTAAATTAAGGAAAAACATGATACATGCAGTGATAAAAGATGCTTTGGTAAAGGCAAAGTTGGTTTATCTAAATGATTACTCAATAACTGTTATTTTTTTATTCACAAGAAAGCCAAAAAGTCTTTCTCTCCTGCTCTCTTCTCTCTCTATCTTTTTCTTTAACCTCCGGTCACGGGGCATCCCCTTCCATCTATTGTTGATTTTATTTGAGTTTTTTTTTTTTTTTTTTTGGGTACCTTTTCTCTTTCTTTTTTTCTCTTCCCAATCTAGATTTGAAGATCTCTTCTCCCAATCTAATTCTAAATTTGAGAGTTTGAGCTCTCCAAATTTAGTTCTAGATCTAGGAATTTAATAATATTTATGGGGATTCGATATCCATGTGCTTTGTCCATGTATAAGTTCTCTACCTCCAATTTCAATAATGATTATAGGAGCCCTGATGTCTCGCTGAATTGTGAATATTTGATCTTCTAAATGTTAGGTTTTTGTTTATTCAACTTAATTTCATTGCCATGCCATTGAACAGCAATGGCATAGAGGATGTTAAAAGGCATACATTGCCAATTGGCAATATCGTAGTTGTTGGAGAAGAAATTTTTGGCAAATGCTTATCACTAACGATGATACAAGATTCAGTGATTGGTAACCAATTATTTTACTTAATAGATCTATTCTTATGGAACAAGTGTGTACTTAACCTTGCAATGCTCAATTGATCCTCCTTATTTTTTGGATTTAGCTTTATTTTGTCAAATTCCAACCTTTACTTTATTTCAATTTGATTTGCCATGAAAGTCTATATACTTTTTTTGGTACTTTTCATGCATCATTTTGAGTAATGAATACAAATTTCTTTTAGCACCAAAAAAAAAAAAAAGTGTTACTTTTTCATCGTGCCTTACTTTGTCCCAGAGCATTCACATGTAGCTATCAACCTTCATAGTGTGTGTGATTCACAAGTTTCAAGTCTCTAGAACGTTGACTATATCTTATGTAAAATTTCTAGGATATAATCAAGTTTTAGAAATTCGATGTCAATTTCAATTCGAAACAAATTTAATAAAAATTCACGCAGATTTAGAAAAAAGAAAGTATATGTTAAGTAATAATATATACTTTAAGATGGACAAAGTTGGATAACTTAAAGGATTGCTCAATACATGTTATTTTTCTTCGCTAAAAGTTGAAATTTAGATCGTAATATTTGTGCATTTAATGGCAAATCCGAGATTCCTACTTTAGGGAATTGGCATAACTTGAAGACTTTATCCATAGATATTATGAATTAAGTAATTGAGTGATAAGAATTAACTTGATTATATATAGACATTTAATTAAATTAGTGATGGAGCATACATGTCTTGGATGTTACATAACAACAAACTTTTCAGTGCGGGACATATAGAGATAAGTCAGAAATCTTAGTGAATAGATTGGAGGGTTTTAAGTACTTAATGAATCCTAATGAGCTTTAATACTAGAGCCACTTTCGAAAGCTTGAAGAGAGAAAGATAGGTGGGCATGTCGGGATCCTTAAGGATCATTTTAGAGATAATTGCTGAAGATCCTTTCAATTTTGACATCATAACTTATTAAATAGCCTTCAAATTTGGAAAAAATTACACATTACCCTTTCTAGAATTTGACGCTATCGTACAATATCCTTCGTCCTTTTTTTTCTTTTTTTTGGTCTGAGACAATATCCTTCGTTTTTTTTTTTTTTTTTTTTAGCAAAAGACAATATCCTTCGTTCAAAAAGCAGCTTTTGCTCTCGTTCTAGTACATGACAAAAATGTGTGGATATCATTTCTTCACGGGAAAAGGAAGATAATTTATTTTCTTTCGCCTTTTTGGGGACAAACATGGCCATAGCGTGTACGGGCATTACACTTCACACATCACATGCACTCTCAGATTTTTCCCAAAATTAAGAAAATTTCTATCAACTATTAGCCTATTAATCGCTAAATGGACATTTATGAATCAGACGCGCATTACGGGCTCAATTACTCATATCATCAAATGTAAGCGATCTCATATGCATGCAATTCATCCCAAATCAAGTCTTGTCCGGATCTGGCATGTTCTTGATACTAACCAATCAAAAGTGAATCATCCCATAAAAGTGAGAAAATAGAGGAGAAGTTCATATCTAATTGTGATGGTCTTTTCAAAGTAATTTCACCATTGCCAAGTCACAAGAGAGTCAAAAGTTGTGCAGGCTGATTCTTATCTCATTGATATAATGCAAACACACTCGATTAGAGGTTTTGGTGAGAAACATGTGAGTCGTGTCTCTTCAGATTTTGGGAAATATGCTTTCTTAGGGTGGATGTCAATTTGCTAGGTTAGGCTCATAAATGCTTTCTTAGGGTGGATGTCAATTTGCTAGGTTGGGCTCATCATAGCGATTGGAATTGGCCTGTTGAAGATTAGCAGGAAATTTTAGTCACCAGAGGTTAAGATTTCCTGAGGATGTCGAGCCTGGCAGTTTTCGTGGGTCTACCAATCACTTTTATAAAATTCTAATTTAAATACGTAATTTTGGATTTCACAATAGTGGTAACAAGTTGAGCAGATTTGGGTCTCCCTCATTTTGCACGGGCCTCCATTGAAAAATGGCAATATGGTCATTATGCACAAAAATCACCACATAGGCGTGCCCTACAAATACCATTTCCCTCGTCGATTGCCACATATGGCATTTAACGATGAAACTTGACATTGCAATGGAGGGTAAAATTGGAACAGTGGTCCTGTTTTTTATGGTTTTTATGGGCTGCAATATATTTTGAGATAAATGTGCTCTAGTGGTATTGGTTTAAGATTTTCTGTAATATTAACCTTAATAACACAGAATTATTATTCTTTCATTTCTTTTTCTCTCTGAAAAGTTGAGTCCCATTTGACAAGTAAAATGCGAAGTAAAATCCATTGAGAATATTGGTAAGTCAAGTTCATGATAGGATTGTCTTTATATCATTTGTCGGCTTTTGTTAAAGTTCATTCCCTTTCTCAATTTCCATCTTGTTAGTCACCCTCCGTAAGTCTTGGTGGCCCCAAGTTGTCCATTTTGAAACGCAAAATTCAATAAAGTAGAAATAGTATTGCCAATCACTTTCTAAAGGCACGAATTGGCAAGAACAAAGGATTACTATAGTCTTCGTGCAAGTGATCAAATCACATTATGAGACAACATGATATATCGAAAGTTTATTACTAAAATTTCAATTACAATCATTAAGGGTTCACAATCACATATATCAATTGTCTTTTTCCAAAATCTGATTTATCATATTGTAACATATGTTAATCTCACATGCAATTTATCGCACACAATAAAATTCCAAAACTCAAAACAAATTTTTACTTCATAAAGAACAATAAAGAGCTACTAGCGCTAGTAACCCTATTCTGAGCATCACCCAATACCCTTATACTTCATTTCACATCTTGCTGTCCGCCCATACGAATACTCTCCAAAGTGATGTACCAATTCTCGTTATTTACATTATATTAACAACGTTTAAGAACAAAATCAAAAGGACGGCTCATCTTTTGTGAAAATGCCACGAAAAAATCTAACAAGCGCGAAAGCAATGTTGGGCAAATTCTCGGGAAAAAATCTTGGACTGACCCAACTTAAAACAATCTCAAGTTAACTCCACTAAATGGGCCTCCAAGATTGAATAGATGGGCCGGTTCTCCTGCTGATCCTCTAGCCTGATTGGAACATGAATGAAAATATGAAGTTGGATTCTTTTTACATTTTGTGAACAAATATTTTTACTACACTTTTTTTAATTTTGTTTACTCGGTATTTTGTAGTTTTTCTAACGTCTAAAGCAACATTTTGGCCAAAGAACTTAAACCAGTTTGTTGGTTCAGATGATTCTTTTCTCTAATAAAGTATATAGCAGATTGTTTTTTACTTTATCAAAATGCTTTGAATGTGCTTCTACTACTTTTTGCGGTCTTAACTAGTGTCTCTAGAGAACTTCTATCCGTGATAACAAGACTTTTTATGACAATGCAATAAAACTCTTTATAATCTTAAAAGAAGACAAAAAAGTCAAGTAAATTCATATTCGCTTAGAAATTGATCGTCAATCATAAATTTCAAACCCAAACTCCTCTCATAAAATAACAATACGATAGTTTCTTCCAAATGGAATCAATGTTAGGAGATCACTTGACAAATTGAGAGCTGTTGAATTCAACATTGAGATGAAAAACAGGGAGCAAAAAAAGAGAAAATAGATAATTTCTTCTTTCGTGACACTTTCAAAGCAATACCAATCTTTATTTGAGGAAACATACAAGAAAATGACACCCAACGACAGTTGAAAACCCTATCTAAAAATGAATTGTTACGAGATAAATTGGTAAAAAAAAAAATCATCCATCAATTAGTTAAATCTCCATCTACTTGAATCTTCCATAAGTGAAAGCCGCATCGAGTATATGGGCTAGGCCTTGTTGTAGAAGTGACTTCTTGACAATGTTTGTCATTCCATGAATATCATTCCGGGCTAAAAAAATCAAGGGAAATGGGAAGAATTTGAAGAAGGATAAAGGAATTGCGTATATTTTCACTTGTGCTTTTTGCAATTAGCTCCCATACTTTTTGCAATTTTCCATGAATAATCCTCTTAATTTGTAATTTTTGCTGTTGATAATGATCTGCATAATTTGTAGCATATAGGATGGAGCCATCAATATGTAAAGTTTTCTTTAAGTTCTTTTTTATGATCTAGGGTATGAGCACAGAGAGCAAGGTCAAGGCGATGCTACAATTATCCTTTTTGTATTTGTGTTAGCTAGAAGCTATCCGAACATGAGTTTGTGCGCTTATTTTCCGCTAAAGAAATCCATTTTTTCCCTTATAAATTAACTTCGCCATTTTTATATCGTTTTTATTTTTGTGCTAATTAATTGGATGGTCAAATTTCAGGAGTAGTTGACTACCCTGAGGCCATTGAATACAGTTCACTATAACACAACACTCCACTCAAATGTCCAACCACATGAGCCGACATTTGAGTCTTGACTGTGTATCTACAAGATTGACCTTGGTTATCCTAGTAAGAGTGGACGTCGGATTTCTGTTAGTTTCGTTATTGATTAGCTATTTCATTTGAAAAGTTAATGTGCAAAATGAAGAGCTCTTTGAATTAGTACATTATTTTTTGGTTATGAATATTCACCGCTACCATCATTGTATCCGGGATTAATCCATTTAACACGTGTTCATCTCACGTACAATTTACTGCACATGGTCAAATTGCAAAACCATAGCATCACCTGCCTCCCTCCCTTTATACTTCATAAAGGGCGGTCATAATCACATGGCATTTTTCCTCTTGGCTGTAAATGCTAGCTACCTTTTTTAGGACGTTACCCCATAAAGGCTGTATACTTCATTTCAAATCTTATTACAATGGGAGCAACTTGGCCGATAGAAAAGTAATTGATGCTCCCTAAAGAAATATAGCAATTTTATTTAGACATCGAATCATTCGATTCTATTAGTCTTTTGTTATTTATATTGGGAGCAACGATAGAAAAGTAATTGATGCTCCCTAAAGTAAGACAGTCTTTTGTTATTTATATTTATGAGTAAGATGTACAATTAATTTCTCGTATCATCGAATATAAACAATCTCATTTGTGAACAATTTACCCAATATCGTGTATTATCCAGATCCAATAGTTCATCCATACTAACCGATTTGAAATCTCGTTTCTAATAAAAGTAAGAAAAAAAAAAATGAGAAGTTATTGTCTCAGTGTTATTGACTTTATAAGGTAACTTCACCATCGCCGGTACCAAGACAGTCAAAAGTTTGCAGTAAAGTCCTGATCACTTTGATAATGCAAGCACGCTCAATTTGAGGATGTGAAGAGAGACATGTGAGTCATGTCTCTTCACATTTTTGGTAAAATGTTTTTCCCAGGGTTGATGTCAATTTTTCCCTGGCTGGGCTTATCATGGGGAATGCGATTGGCTTTGCTGGAGATTAGCAGGACGCTATATTCATATGAAATAATTATTTCCCTACATGGAAGGAGAGCATTAGGCAATTCGTGCATAATCACTACAGGGCAAGATTTTCTATAGACTGAGAGTCGAACAAGTTTTCAAAAATCACTTACCTGGAGTTCCAATTTGCAATATGCAATTTGGACTTAATAACGGTAAAGACGAGGTGGATAGGTTCAAGTTTCCCCAATTTTACATGGGTCTCCATTCAAAAATGGCGATATGGTCATCAGGCATAAAATTTCCATATAAGCATGCCCCACAAATACTATTAGCCTTGCTAGCTGCCACATATGACATTTTAATGGCAGAATTGGACGGAATTATAATCAATGATAAATTTGAGGAAATAGTACTACTTTGAGAGATTTTATGGGTCAAAACATCATTTAAGTAAATGTGTTCAAGTAATTTGCTATTTCTGTTGTACTAATCTGAATAATATAGATATATTCTTTCTTTTCTTCTCCTTTGGAAGAGTTGAGTCCCTTTTCATTGGGCGAAAGAAAATGCCAATTGATTTCCTCTGAGAATATTGGTAAAGTCAAAGTTCATGCTAGAATTGCATCTACATTCTTCACTGGCTTGCGCTAAAGTTCACTCTCTTCCTCACTCTCCATCCCGTTAGTGACCCTTCGTTTTAAGTCTTGGCAGCCCAAAGACATCGCCTATTCAAAGTGCAAAATTCAGTGAAGTAAAAATGTTATTGCCAATCACTTTCTGAACTCAAGAAATTCGCCAGAACCGGTATGTTGGATATTCATTTGGAGGGGAGGGAACGAGGAAAGTTCCAAAAGGAACATAGGAGAAAACTTCGGTTCCGTGAAAATGCACACAATCATTTTCGAATAGTGGCTCTGATTGTAGCTTTCGCGGTTTACGCGCAAAGAAGACGAAAGTCAGGAAAAAGACTCCTGGCAGTGGGGGAAATCTGATTACGTCTAACTTTCTTGGGTCTTCGTTCTATTGCGTAAGTGACTCTCCACGAACAAAGTGATGTATTGATGAGAGCTAGAGCTCGTCTCATGATGACCCGCCGGCCGAGGAGGAGCCAAGGGTGGCGATCTAGGGTGGTCTGATGAAGCCTAACTAGATTATCTTAGCTTTGTTTCAATAGGCTAGCTTAGATTAATAAACTTAGGTTTCAATAAGTAGGTTAGCTTAGGTTCTAGTTAATAAAAGCCTTATTATACTTAGAACTACGTTTTAAATAATTGGTTAGAATAGCTTAGATTAGGGTCACTATCATAAAATGAATAGACTTAGGTTTAGGATTAGCATTTAGTCTCAAGCTTATGGGGTTCATGTCTAGAGGCTAAATAACAAGACATTATATATTATTTGCTGGACTTAACAACGGGTTTAGCTTGTGGGGATTCATGTCCCAAGACTTATAACGAGGCCATGTACATTCTTTGCCCAATTTGTATCGAGTTTTTCATTTCCCTTACTTTTACTTAGATGCTTTTCATACTTGGTTGTTTATTTTTAAAAGCCATTTCCATAGCCTCTTAGATGCTTTTTATACTTGGTTGTTTATTTTAAAAAAAAGCTATTTCCATAGCCTGTGTGCTAATTTCCTTTCTAGAATAGATTAAGACTAGTATAATAAATCCCTCAAGAACATATGCACCATCACTTAGCGGTTGTGATACTTTTAGGACCATAATTGGCAATCAATTGTGTATGATCATTTAGATAAACAACCTTTCAAGTTAGTGATATGAAATGGTACTATAGTAACATTAGCATGATCAATCCCTCGAGCTAGAATCTTTAGTTGCATAGTAAATGAAACGAGTCTCGTTTGTTTTTAGCAAACCCCAAAATGACCAGTGGCAACTCCTAAGAATCTTTTGGGGTAAAGCACATAAAATGAAATCCAACGCCACATGAGATATGAGCATGGAAGAGCTTGTGCCTAAATCCTTAGGCCATTTGGCCTACTTTAGGCAACTACCCCTAAACTCATTCCCAATCCTCATTTGGGAGGGTCCCGACAAACACGTGCTATGTTGTAACTACTCGAGAGATTATTGGTGGATTCTAGCTTGTTGGTAGTATAAGAAAATGAACGTAAATTTGGTCCAAGCCAAATCACTATAAATATCCGCTTGCATATTTTTCTATCTCTTTATTTATTTCTTTATTTATCTAATAGAAGCATTCCACTTGATATTATCAACTTATTCTCGCATATATCAAACAGTTCCTATATATATTATCTTGATTTTGTTTATCCATAAAATATATAAAATTTTGATAATCAATCTATTCACCCCTCTAAATTGCATATTTAGCCAAGACGAATGTCAATGTTCCCCTAGCTAGGCTCATCATAGTGAAATAATTATTTCCCTATGTGGAAGAATAGTATTAGGCAATTTGGGCATAATCATCACGGGCAAGATTTTGTACAGACTGAGAGCCTAACAAGTTTACACAGGTCCACCAATCACTTAAATGGAGTTCTAATTCGCAATATGCAATTTTGACTAAACAATGGTAGAGACAGGTTGGGTAGGTTCGGGTTTCCCCAATTTTACATGGGTCTCCAGTGAAAAAGGGCGATATGGTCATCATGCATAAAAGTTTTCATATAAGTGTGCCCTAAAACACTGTCAACCTAATTAAATACTACATATGACATTTTAATGGCAAAATCGGACAGAATAGTAACAGATGGTAAATTTGAGGTAATGGTACCACTTTGAAGAGCCTTATGGGTCAAAACATCATTTAGGTAAACGTGTCAAAGTAATATCATTTTGCGATTTCTTGTTATACTAATCTTAATGATATAGATATATTCTTTATTTTCATCTCCTTCTTTTGAAGAGTCGAGTCCGATTTCATTGGGTAAGTGAAAATACCAAGTGATTTAAGAATATTAGTAAAATCAAGTTCTAGGATTACGTTTACATTCTTCATTGGTTTGTGTTTGTTCACTGTCTTTCTCACCTTCTATCCCATTAGTACTCCTCCGTTTAAGTCTCGTCGGCCCCAAGTCGTTGTCCATCCAAAACGCCACATTCAAGAAAGTAGAAATGATATTGCCAAGAAATTGCCTAGAACTGGCGTGTGGGGATATTTATTTGGAGGGAAGGGAAGGAGGAAAGTTCCAAAAGGATCATAGGAGAAAGAAACTTAGATTACGTGGAAATTCACACCATCATTTTAGAATAGTGGCTCTGATGGTAGCTTCCGTGTTTTACGCACAAAAAAGACCAACTTAAAAAAAAAAATCCGTCAATCTTCCGAAGTACTATGAAAAGACCAATTTTTTTTTATTACTATGTCAATTGGAAAATAAAGTTTTCCAATTTACAATCAACTATACAAACCAAAAACTGATTTAGGTGAAACTTAAATATGAATGTACTGTACAATATAAAGCTTAGTAGCCTCCAAACTTTGAAAAGTTACGCCCCTCTGTCTCTTGAACTTCGATTTTTATTGCAGCAGCAAATTTTGCTGTTTGCATAGCAGTCAAATGTCATCTGAAAATGGACGAACACATTTTGCTTAACTATTATAATCTTTCATCATGTTTCAATCTGTATTTTCTTAACTTCGTCAGCCATGTAATAGGTGTTATTTGATCCAAAAATGAGTTAGTACTTTTTCATGTTACATCTAAGGGCTACATGCAGATGGAAAAACCCATTGCTGTAATAAGTATGAAGGTTTAAGGAGGCAATATGTAACTTTATAAAGTTTTAAGAGCTATTGTGCGATAGTATCAATGTTCAGGGTGGTTTTCAGCAAATATTCCATCATTTTATATTCAATTTTAGCTATCATTGTATTTTTTAATGCTGTGAGATTTTGTGGTACCACAACCAATTGTTCTAAAAATTTAAATTGTCAAATGAATGTATGGTTTATTTTTTAAATATTCCAATAAATTCCTGTAGAAACGCAACTACTCCCCAAGAAATAGACCAATTATCCACTAAAAGAGTTACTAGAAAATAAAACTAATCCTCCGACTTTGAAACTTATGAGAGATGTCTGCGTCTATTTTTTTTTTTTTTTTTAAGTATTTAGCCCTTTCGGGGTCTAGTTAAACGTTTCGATTGGGGACTAACAGAGCCATGGCCAGTTAGGCTCAGTGGAAATTGCTACCGTGGATCGAAGTACTTTCCCTCAACGAGCGCACGTCTTGTTAATATCCCACGAGGAGAGAGAGAGAGAGAGGGACAGAAAACGAGAGAAAAATGACCGGGCTTTGGACGCTCTTTGGGCTTCGTGGGCTTATTTTGTTGGATTCTTTAATTGGCACTAAGTTGAAATCGATAGTGCTTGAATTCAAACATCCACTTCTTTGGGCCATGCAAACTGGACCAGGCCCTTTCAATCAGGACCGCATTGGAGCCCTTTTTATTATTTTCTCTTTCTTTTAATTCTTTTTAAATTCATTTTCATATATATTACAAGAATCTATGCTTGATTTGTCAACTAAAATATAGATGTTAACACCAACGTGGACAATTTTTCAGTTTTAATTTTTTTTTTCTTTTTGTTTTATTTTTTCTTCACATGGCCAACAAGGCCATCATTCCCTAGCAAAGGTGAGGGCTAGCGACCCCCTTGCCAAGTGCGGGTGATGGTTTGTTGTTTCACATGAATAATATTTACTATATACCAAAATGGAGCTAGGTGAAACTTAAACATGAATGTGCCATATGATCTTAAACTTAAGCTCACCACTACTAAGCTCGATAGTCTTACAAGTCTAATTGAGTTTTTCTTTTTGTAAATTATTTAATACTTCTAGATATAGACAAAATACTAAAGATTCCATTGTTTATGAAATTTTAAGCTCCAATCCATTTATACTTCAACATAATCGAATTGAATTCAAGTGAATCTTTTGAATACTTAAATTTTCTTTTCTAGTTGAGTTCAAGCAAGAAATTCAATACTCAAACAAGCTAAGCTCAAGTGAAGTTTTGAGTAATCAAACATGTGAGTCGAGCTTGACATTTCATTAGCTTGTCTCAATGTGATTATCCCTCTATCTTGAGGGCCAGACCTAGGACACTAGCATTTAGACTTGATACCTCAAAGGTTAATTACAATGGGCACTAAAGATGTAATGATAACCCTTACCTAAAAAAAAAGAAGAAGATGTAAATGATAACTATTCTATTCCAAAAATCAATTTCTTATCAAAAATAGAATTGCCTATTTCCAATTTCTTGAACAAGTTTATGAGTAAAAATACTTCGTTTGATAACAACATAAAATTTTTGTTTCGAAATAAAATTTCATATGAAAATGACACAATTTCTCCTTAGGTAAGCACCAATTAGTAGCAAGGGTAAGTGATGAAAAATTTTTTTATTTCTCATTTTTATTTTAGAAATAGAAAAATAGAAAATTTTCACTTCTTGTTGACACCTAAATTTTTGCATAATTTTTAGGGTTAATTTTTACTTAAAAAAATCATAATCACATGGCATATAGTTTAGGAAAATTTCATTTTTTGTTATATTTAGGTAATATACTGTTTTGAGAGATGCATTTTTTTTTGCGCAAAAGGGGAATTTTTTTGATTGAATATGCAAAAAATATTGTGCTGGGTGAAATGATATATTCAATGGAATTTTACACAAGCAAAATTGACAATGAAATATACCATGAAAATACTTTTTTTTTTTGTGTATAAAAGAGTCGCGTACGGTGGGAAAAGGGGGGAAGGCCACACATATCGATACACACGGCCGTACGTAGGGGGGCTTTTGTCGGCAAATTTTGAGAGCAAATACGTGGAGAGGTTGATTTGAGTGGAATTTCGAAAAAAGGAGAAAAAGTGTACGGCGTCAAGCAAAAAAAAAAAATCGAAACCCTAACCGGGTACTGTTCATCTTCCCCGAAGAGCTGCTGGCGCTACTGCTGCCCACCGCCACTGGCCTCCATCCGCGAGCGCCTACGCCGCCGTCGTTCACCCTCAACGGCCTTGAAGCCTGAAGGTCGCGCCGAACCGACGCTCTGCCGCCGCCGCTCACCTTCTGCAGCCCCGACGCCCAAAGCTCGCGTCGCCCCGACGCCGCCTTCGCCGTTGCCGATTTGCAGCGCCCCAGCTCCCCGATCTGCTGCTCCGCCGCTGATCTTGCCCTCGGTTCGCCTGCAACTCGTGACCTAGTGGATCTCGAGCCAGCTCGCCGCCCCTGCCTCCTCGTTCGCTGCTCGTGGCCCCCCCGACGGTAGCCGGTCCAGATCCAAGCGCCGACTTCCGAGCTTCGCCCGTGACGCCTCGTCTCCGCCAAATCCACCGCCTGTGATGCTCGCACCCAGCTCCGTGCCGATCCCGAAGCCCCGGTGCCGCGCCGCCGACGTGCCGCCCCTGCCTCCCTCGCCGGAACCCTAGCTGACGAGCTCTCCCTCACCGGACCTCCGAACCGGCCAAGCTTTTTCTTTAAAAAGAAAAAAAGAAAAAAATTAAATTAGGTATTTTTACTTTACTTTATTAGGCAAGTTTAGGTTTTATTTATTTATTTGTTTATTATTATTTGTTTATATGTTGTTTTCTTTGGTTGGAATATCTATCTATGTCATAATTGAAAATCCGATGTATCACCCGATTCCTTATTTGTCTTAAGGGTTTTTTATTTCATCTATAAGCGCTTTAGATGAAATAATTAATCAGCGGGAATAAAATTGATGTTTTGATATTTAAAGCTTAAGATCAAATTATCGATTTTCTTAGCGAGATATTATTCCTTGATTTGAACGATATGTGATGTCCTTTTTGGGGTAATTTTGAATGGATTTGATCGTTTTTATTTATCTTGAGATATGTTTGAGATAGAATATCATATGTTTTAGGGTTATTTGCATATTTAGGCAAAGCATTCTATCTATCATGAATTTTCGAAATAAAAAAATTGAGTTAGATTAGATGCATGTTAGGATATTACTTGTTTTAGGGTTTGCATATTTAGAATATGAATTTTAATTTCGAATTTCATAAAAATAAAAAAATTAAAAAAATTTTAAAAAAAATCAATTTAGGTTGCTAGATTTTAATTTAGGTTGCATGCTTAATTATTTGGCAATTATTAATTTCGAAATTAAAAAAAAGAAACAAAAACACAAAAGAAATCATCATGCATATATCATGTAGAGTTAGGGCATATTTTGAGTAAAATTGCATTTAGTTTATTTTTAAATAATAATTTTCTTAATTTATTATAGGTATAGGTATTTTATTAAATAGATTGCATTTTAGGATTATTTAGGTTAGGTTAAGCCAAATCCTAATTTAAATTAAATATGATCTTAATCTAATAAGTCAATTTTCATATTTTATCAAATTTCGAATTTCATGAAAATACAAAAATGCCTTAGGCTAAATTAGTTTCATTATTTAGGATAGAATGCATTCTTTTAGGAAAAAGAAAAAATGCCATATACATGTCATTAGGGTTAGATTCATTGAGATGTATGTCATTTAGTATTTTTGCTAGGCCCATTTAATTAGAAATTACATGTCATTAGAATCAGGTCATTTAGTTAATATTGCATTGCATATTGCATGATTTTCATTAATTAAGTGAAAATAAAAAAAATGCGTGTTAATTAGAAACCATATCTAAGATTGTTGATGTGGATTTTAATTTAACATCGAGATCTTTAAATTCTTTGAGGTAAGTTTTTGCAATTTATTTATTATTTATCTGGGTGTTAAATTGATAGTTTACGTCGTATGATCACCTTATATGTTAGAGAGATAATTTAAAATCAATTGTTTGTTTTGCAAAATCTTTTTGTCAAAATAAAAGAAATGGTGCAGAAAGGATGTTAGAAATCTAAACAGAACCAAATCCCCATGTCTAATCGGTTTGCAGTAGGAGTAAAGTAAATCACTTTACTTGGGTTTTTAATCGACCTACCAAAAATAGATTAGTGGCAACTCCTAATGAAAATCAATTGCGTATTAAGAACTTGAATCTAAGTCGTGAATTGGTATGGGCGAGGAAGCGCGTTAAGTGTTTCAGCTTAACAATCCATTACCCAAAACCTTAGGTGGCCACACCCTAAAAATTTGGTCGAGACACTTCTCAATTATGTTCCAAATTTATTTATGGACAAAAAATTTATTCAAAAATATAAAATTAAAATTGTGTTATCAAACTAATTTATACTTCAAAATTTTAAAAATAAAAACATATATAGAAAGAATATGATTATCAGACACGCCCTAAAAAACTAACCAAATGGATTATCACGTGTACCGGAGCCGAGACCACGTAGCCATATTTATTAACCCCAGGGGCAACTTTTATTTTGAAGTCCTTGGCTGATTCTTCGTCGTTCTCAGTTTCTATCTTCTTCATACTTCTTCAGGACGGCAGTCAACTGAGAACCTTCTGGCAGCCACAATCCAAGATCACTCTCTCCTCGCCCTCGATACCGTCAGGGCCGTGCGATCCATTGTTGTTACGGGTCAGCTTCGTTCATTTTTGCACGTCTACGGTTTTCCTTTGATCCCGACGTGGATCTCGCCCTCCACACCCTTGCCGCCGCGCGTTGCTTCCTCGTCCAGCAGCATATTTATCTGAATTCGAAAGCTGAAAACGTTTTCACCAACCAAATGACCCTGAGCATATTTATTAGAAAGTACTGTATGTGAACTTTTAAGCCGTGGAGAAAAACAATATTTGAAAAAATATTGACTGTAGAGACTGCAAAAGTAGTTTGGGATATTTTGCAAAAATTTTACAAAGGCAAAAATAAGTTTGGTTTCAAACATTTTGAGGTGATTTAGACTTTCTATGCATGAATGACTCTAGAGATTGCTTCGAAGTAAGATCATTACCAAATCAATCCCGGCTTACTTTGATCACATGTAGACTGTTCACCAATTTACTACATGGCTAACACAGGGACATTGAGCTTGGTACACGTGGATCAACACTTATCTATTAGAGCATGGCTTTCAAAAGTGATACATCAAGTCAAATACTAATAGTAACTTAATAATTGTATGCCTTTACGTTAATTGGAGTTGTGAAAAGATATTTACTAAATTTAGGGATCGGTCATTTTGAGATGACAGATTTAGGATTGATGTCATATTTTCTAGGCCTTGAAGTGAAGCAAACAAGTGACGTCATACTTATTTCGCATTAGAAATATGCTAATGATATTTTGAAGCGATTGAAAATGGAATTGCTCATATCAAATCAAATTCCGGTAATAAAATGTTTGGATGTAAAAAATGAACAAATCGGTGAACTAGTAAATTGCCTTATTGTTGACACCCGAATTTCACCAATTCATTGTCTGTAATAATATAAAAGTATAAAATAGCAAAATATAAAAACAAAATTAAATTAAAATGAATACAATAATAGAGCCAGCATGGGAAGCCCATCTTGGATGGCCCAAATTTGACAAACTCATCGAGCGAAAAAGATTTCTTTCCGTATTGAGATCGGACGAGAGACGAGACTCGCCGCAACGGCATGGGAGCACGTCACCGATAGGTAACGCATTCCAGTGCAGCAAAAAGGAGGAGAATCGCAGCTCTGAGGACCCCTCTCCGTCCGCCATCTCTGATCATCCAACAGTCGCCGACCGCATCGAATTCATCAATCTTCAGACACCGCAACCAAGCTTACAAGATAAAGCTCGAATGTTCATCTATAAGTAAAAAACGAGGGTGGAAATTTGAGACTGGTACCAATATGAACGCGAATCAGTGTTGAATCCATGCATTTAGACCATTAGATTGAGACGCCCTCCACCTGTTCCATGAAATTTCTTCAAAGTCTGATCGTGAGGTAATGCCTACTGCGGTTGAGTCCGAAGACATGCAAATATGATTTCCATATTTTGACCTGATTGTATTGGTTATTAAGCACGACTTTGTGGAATCTTACTTAATCACTGTGGGTAGTAATCCATGTCTTTGTCTCATCATTTCCAGATTTGCTTGTCATGGTAGTCGTCGATGGCTTTTTACAAGGAACAAATGGATTCGAATTGCGGGATTGTGTGTTCATCCTCGGGAGGCGTTCACACTGGTTTGCTTCTGTCTATTTCTATTACTGGTGTGCTGTGAATGTTTGAATTCTCTGTTTTAACCGGTGAGTCAAGACGGAGGTGGTGGTTCGGTCACCAGAAATTGCCGCTGGTGACGTTCCGGTGGTGGTCGGAATAGATGGCCGACGGCGGTGCCTAGATGATCGGAGATGGTGACTTACTGTGATGGCCGGCCGGTGGTTGCGAATGTCGAAGGGGAAAGCGACCTCCGGCGAGCGTCGAGGAAGACGAGGCAGGCAAGGAAAGAAGAAATAAAAGAAATACAAAAAATAATAAAATAGAAAAAGAAATAAAAACTAGAAAATAGAAAAATCAAAATAAAAAGTCTAAAAAATATAAACATCTGGTATCTGGATATAATGAAGTCGGGTCAGATCCAGGTAATTGATTCGGGCCGGGCTAAATAAATGGGCCTAGAGAATAGACCGGGCCGAATTGAATAATGATTTTAAATAAATTAGGTGATTGGGCCATATTCGGACGGGGCTTGAAGGCCGGCCCAAGTTCAGACTAAACCCGGACCGCTAGGGTCCTATTCTGACCCACAATTCGGACCGGGTCCTTGATATCCGAAGTCCATTTTAGAAATTAAAAAAAAAAAAAAAAATCCAAAAATTTTGCTTAGAAATTAGATTTTGACTAGTTTCATTATATTCTTGTTTTGATTCTAATTTAGAACTAATTTAGCGAAAAATTGAACTCAAAATTGAATAAGCCTTTGGGCTTCACAATATATGTCCGAATGCTTCCTTTTTCGGAAACAATGCTAAGTCGCTATTTGGACAACCTCATGTCGATTTTACTTGATGGTGCTTTTTCAATACATTGACTGTTAATTTCCACCTTTAGCATGATTAGGTTAAATCATTAAAAGCATAATAAACAATCATCTCTTGGACACTTAGCGAACAAGAATTTAGTGAGCAAATAACCAAGTTTAAGTATCGAAATGATACTATTTAGATGACTAGTTTAATCAAGTCCTCATTCCTTGAATCTCTGATTGCATAAAAAGTGATGTACCCTCTCATACTCACTTGATTTCTAATTGACCTCATTAAACTAGTGGTGACTCTTTACATAGAATGTTTAGTATAAGTTTGAATTTAAATTGCATATCCCATGTTTATGCGAGGTATGGTCTTGGAGAGATTTATGATCGAGGGTCCGTTTGCGGTGTTATCGAGTTAAGGTCCATCCGAGACTTTAGCTTGTATGTACCATTTGGTCACAACACTTATTTCAAAAACATTGTTGGCGGTTTAAGATATCTGGCTTCTATTAAGCAATATATTACTTATGGTGTGGGAATTATTGGTAGGTTCATGGGGAAGTCATATCAATCTCATTTATAGGCAACAAAAAGAATTTTATGGTAAGTGGAACTTGCAATCATGGAGTTTATGTTCTTGTACTAACAATTTCAATCTAGTGGTCTATACAAATAATGATTGGGATGGTGATATCGAAACTCGAAAAAGTACTTCTAACTATGCTTTCTTTCTTGGATCACAAGTAATCTCTTGGTCCTCTTAAAAACAAGTTGTTATACTCTTAACAATTGAAGCAGAATACATAATATTAGTTGTAGTGGCATGTCAAACAATATGGTTTTGAAGGATATTGTGTGAATTAATGCATGAACAAAAGGCCCACCAAGCAAACACATTGCCGTCAAGTATTACTATATTCGTGGGTGTGTCAAAAATGGTGAAATTGAGCTTAATTTCTACAAATTAGAAGATCAAGTTGAAGATATTTTGATGAAACTATTAAAAGTGGATTTTTTTCAAAAAATTACGGACCATTTTTGGTGTTGGTGATTTCCAAATTCAATTTTAAGACTGTCAGAATGATATAAAATTGATTGTTAGATCGTTGAAAATTTGAACACGTCACTGTGTCCTTCAAGAAGGTTGCAAGCATTTTATCAAGAAGAGCCATTAATGACTTCAGCATGGCTGTTTATCTATTTATGCAAACAAAATAAGCGGTTTGTCTTCTCTCTTTTTTTTTTTTTTTTTTCCATTAAATGGTGTGTGGACTGTTTTGTTTTCTTCAATAAATGTTATTGACATCTGTGCTTAGTTTGTGTGCATTTAGTTTCTATATAAAGATCTGAAGTTAAAAAATTGTTAGCATGAAATCACATAAAGAAAGCATTCTAAATAAGAAGTTCTCTTCATCTTGTCTGTACTTCTATTTCAAATGTCTAAAGTTTATATTATTTATTTGGTTCCAACAAAGTGTTGATCAAATTATCTCAAAGATCAAAAGGTCTATACGGGAAGATTAGTTGATTTCTCTCGTTACAACTTAGACTTTACAAGTGAGAAAAGGACATTGACTTAAAAGGATTTGCATAAAAAGAAAATAGTGTTCGGTAAATAATGTGCAATAAACTTATTACAAAGCAATTTCTAAAATAAGGAGAAAAAGGGAAAAAGAAGAAATTTGCAATTCTATATGAAAGCTCAGGTAGGTGGCACAATCATATCACCGGCATTGATGTTGCGTGATCCTAGGGGACACGCTGCCAAGGTCGGGCACACCCTGGTGGCGTAATGTTAGGGCCGCATACTAGGCAATGCGACGCTCGACCGTTGGTGAGCTAGATGGCATTGAGCGACCCTCAACAAAGCTTGGCGATGTCTCCCCAGTCATCAGCAAAGCTACGCTGGGGTCCCTTGACCTTCTCCGCGAAACTTCCCAGCCATGATCCACCACGGCTTTCTCTATCTCCATCCAGGATTGAAGGGTAAGATAGGAATACTAATATGTTAGTGACAGCAAGGTTGGAAGAAAAAAAAAGAGCATTTTCAAAGCAAAATTTTGCACAGAATATTTAAAATTATATTATCAAAAACCAAAATTTCGGGTCAAGGGCCTTTAGAGGCCCAAATGTGCTCTTAGATGCTCCCTCAAACACTGCAGCATATTGGCTTTATAAGAGCAATGCAATTTTATGAGTGCCAACTGAACCCAAATGCTATGTAAAGAAGTTTTTACCAAATATAAATTGCATTTCCCCAAATTAATTTTAGGCTTTTAGTTTTTGTATTATTCCAAAACTCATTTCCAAAATTGAACCAAATGTAGGGTGTGTTTATTTCACAAAAAACGTAACGTTTTTGAAAAAATGTTTTCTGGAAAATCATTTTCTAGGAAAATGGTTAGTTTTCATTTGATTGGTAATACGTGACTGAAATTATTTTCTAGTATTTGGATTGCATTTGAAAAATGATTAATTGACATTTGACCTAACAATTGACAATAGTGTGCCTCTTACTTCCAAATTAATTTGTTGAGTCCATATTACTTAATAAATGGATTTTTTTCGATCAATTTAGTAAATCTAGAATTTGAACCTACAAAATGAAAATGAAACCTAAATTTATACATATATATTTTTTTATTTTTTTCTTAAAATGGACACGATTTCCGATTACAATAGCAAGTCAAAACAAAAGGGAGGGGCGAAGGAGAAGGAGAGAGGGGAGGAGGAGTTAGGGTTTACATTCAGGCAAAAAAAAGAAAAGAGAAAACAAGAAAAAAATAAAAGATATAATAATAACAAATTCAAAATTTCTAATCATTCTTTTTAATAATAATTTTTTTATTAAACAAGGACCTTAAAATATTTTGAAAAACTTTTTTTAGTTCTTTCAAAAAGGAAATCGTTTTCCTGAATTTAAGTTTTGGAAGGAAAACATTTTCCGTTGACTAAAAAAACATTTTCCGTTGTCTCATTTTTCTAAATGAATCAAACGCTAAACACTAGAAAATAAGAAAAACGTTTTCCTGGAAATTGTTTTTCACAAAACAAACACACCCGTAGCTTGAGTTGGCTTAGCATCTGGACCTCTTGAGTCAGCCCCACCCCAACAAATCACCACTGTCCATCATACCCTGCCTATCGGCATGGAGTAACCAAGCCATGTTTCAGTCTCATTATGTACGTTCGCTCCACACCCATTGACCCATCTCTCTCTTCAGGTCATATAGCATCTCCCGTATCTGGGGCAACTACATATCATCTCAAAAAAGAAAACTCAAGGGATTAGTTTGTTCTTAAATTAAAAGAAAATCTCCCTTTTTAAAACCAACACAAGCCAATTGAAATAAAGCAAGCCAAATACATCATGCATTCACAAGATTACAATCGTGCCATATTGCACAGAATAGTACCAATGTTATAGTACAAAAAATTACGGTTTAAACTAAGTGAAAATATAGTCTAAACTTACAACGTATATGACACAATCTAAAAACACTTGAAAGATTATTGTATCAGAAGATTCGGTAATTTGTTTAGATTTTAGAATCCAAATTCTAATAGGATCACATGATAGTTTAACATATTTACCTAGGAGTAGGGACAAAAAAACGAATTTAGGTATGTTCCTTTTAATTATTAAGGTTCTCCATTGTAAAATAATTCCTGAATTACCGAATTGGAGCATGTAAGAATATGGCACCCAATCTACTATTGCTAAACGTATCTGAAATTATTTGTCAGGAGGTAAATAAGGCCAAAAAAAATCATCTAGCAATTAATTGATCTCTATCTACTCGTCAGTATAGAGTGGTATTAATTTCAAATCTTGCATCAATGACAGCCACATCAATGACTTCTACCATCATAAACTAAGTCAGGATGGGCTAAGCCTTGTACTAGACATGACTTATTGACTACGTTTGTCATTCTGTAAGCATTATCAAGGGGTTATAAAAATCAAAGAAATTGGGGAAAATGAAGGAAAAAGGAATTCGTATGTTTTTCATTTTTGATTTTTGCAAATTGTTGTCATAGTTTTGAGGTCTTAGTAAATAATCCTCCTAATTTGCTTTTTCTAATTGGCAATAAGATGCATAATTTGTAGAATATAGGATGGGGCAATGGATATGTATTATTTTCTGTTTTTTTTTTCTTGTAGAGTATTTTTTTTCCTAAGCAAAGGCGTAATCATGAACATGAGAATGCAGCTTACGGACTTTAAGAACTTAGGATGAGAATCTGTTGGAAGATATGCATCGGATGGGATCCCGAAGATATGCTCGGAATCATGCTCGATTATGATTGTGCATAAATTAGCTAGGAATTGATTTCAATCGATTACACAAATATTTTTTGCCTTTATTGTATCACTTATGTAGTATATTTACAGGACTTTGTACAATGAGAATAGAAAAAGAAAAATACAGTTCCCAGAATTCTCGTCTTTCCTTGACACTTCATTTTCTTTCATGGTATCAAAGCCGCCAGGCTTCTGACCTTTCCTCACTTCCGCTCCTAATTGTCCACCAGAGGAGTTTTGACCTACAAAACAGATCTGCCATCTGGTATAGGAATCACCTTTGGGGAAGAAGATAAGAGCTTCTATTTTTTTACCTTCAGTGGCTAACGACCAATCGCAGTCACAAATCCAAAGCCCACCTGCAACAGTGCAACAACAACCACTCCAGGCCCAGCCCGTACAGTAGAGACCCACACAGGCTCAGTTTAGTTTGGGGCAACCCATTGCGGGCCAACCTTTCTAGTGGGTACCTTACCCATGGTACCTTAGGCCAAGCCCAAATTCATCATCACCTGTTTATGTGGACCACCAAGGAGCCCATGTCCAATCCAAAGGGAGCCCACCAACCGTGAGTGGGGCAAGCCCGACCCCCGAATTGGAGCAGACAAGCGGGTCTGGAGAACCGGGTATGGGAGCAAATCCCTACCCGGGATTTTTAAATAGGGGTTATCAATTCGGATCGAGCAAACCGGGTCAAGGGACAAATCCCTACCTGAACTTTGCTCCCGACTTCTTGCCGTTCCTAGTCGCAGCTGTCACCAGGCGATTGGAGCTCGGTGACCCCCTGTACGTCTTGACAGCTAACGATCCTGAGTTGCGACTAATCAACCTGCAATCAACCGGGCCGGAGAACTATTCCAAGTGGTCCTGAGACTTCCGATGTGCCCTTGTAATGAAGGACAAAGATGGGTTCCTTGATGGGACTGTTTCGATTCCTGTCGATGACCGACTAGCCCGACACTGGAGGAAATGCAACCAACTTGTTCGGACGTGGATCGACAATTGCATTTCTCCATATATCGCGGCTAACCTTCCACCGATGGAGGACTTGAAGAACATGTGGGAAAACATCAAACAGATGTACAGCAAGTTAGATCGAGCACGAATTTTTTCCCTTATGCAGGAACTCAGCGAACTTAAACAAGGAAACATGACTGTCTCGACCTGCTACAACAAGTTGTCATCGCTGTGGAATGACCTCGAAGCCGTGGAAGAAAATCTCAAGGGTCCAGAGGAGACACTTGCACAGTACTGATCTATGAAAGAAATGGAAAAGGCAACCCGATTTCTTTTGATTTTGAACAAATCGTACTTGACTTTTCGTTCACAAATCTTGGCCATGGAACCGGTGCCGTCCCTTGGACGGATTTTTCAACTCGCCGTTTAGGAAGAGAGCAAGCGGCTCGCATCCTCGGAGCCAACGAAGGGAGGAGGAAGTTTTGCCCTAGCGAGCCACGGTGAAAAGCGAGACCCAAGAGCAAAAACCCTAGTGCACGAAAAAGGGCACTGCAAGAGGCGCTAGGGTTTTGGATCGAAGAAACGCTGCCCTTTAAAGCAGAAGGGATGGGCGATCTAGATCACTCACAACAATCGGACGACCAAAGGGATCGATCCGCTTAATGGGATCAAACAATGGAGATGAGCCAGGTGGAAAAGGATCCGACGGTGGAATTTTTTCAGCCTATGCAAAAAATTTTAATTCAAAGAGAAAAGGTAAATTATATTGCGAATTTTGCAAACACCCACACCATACAATAGATAATTTTTGGAAATTGCATGGCAAACTCGGAGAAAAAAGGGAAAATAATGAATATTTCTGCAGCTTATCAAATTAGCGGTCCTAATGCTGATCGATCCATAACATATGAATAGTACCAACAACTGATGCAGGCATTGCAGAAATTGAACACCTCTAACAAGGGAGGAAATTTCTCAGGTATCTCTTGCTGTCTTGTTAATAATATCTCAAGGAAAGCTTGGATAATTGATTCTGGGGCAAGTGATCACATAGTTTGTGAGAAGGCATTATTTTCAGATATGCATGAGAACCTGGATTTCACTGTTTCTGTGCAATTACCCAATGGGAATGTCACTTATGTTACAATTACAGGAAAGGTCTAGCTTAGCCCACAAATCACACTCCAAAATGTCCTTTTTGTCCCAGAATTTCAATTTAATCTTATTTCTGTGTCTAAAGCCTGCAAAGAAAATTCTTGTTGTGTATTGTTTGATTCTGACACTTGCTTCTTTCAGGCCCTTTCGATTGCGAGTGATGGGCTTGGGTAGTTTCTCTGAAAGACTATTCCTTTGGACAAATTTTCCAAGTAATCTTGATTTGTCGTCCATTTTTTTAAATAAAATGTCATTGTGTAACACGACTACCAATTATAAAGAATTCCTTATGCATTCAAGATTGGGTCATAGTGCTTCATTCCCTTATTCTAAATGTCAAATATGCGCTCTTGCAAAGCGGTTCCGTATTTCTTTTCCCTCTAGCCAAAATTGTGCAAATGATATTTTTTCCTTGATTCATATGGATGTTTGGGGTCCTTATCATACGTTACATCATGATGGGTCACATTATTTCTTAACAATTGTGGACGACTATTCTCGTGCCACAAGGGTGTTCTTGATGCAGTCAAAAGGATAAGTTTTCTCAAATTTGAAAACTTTTATCGCATTGTCCAAGAATCAATTTGGGAAATCTATTCAGCAAATCCGGACAAATAATGGAAAGAATTCTTCAGCAATGATTGCAATTTCCTTCTTTTATCCAATGAGATTCTCCATAAAAGTTCATGTGTATACACCCCCACAATAGAATGGGGTAGTGGAGCGCAAACATTGCCACCTTCTGGAAGTTGCACGTGCATTGAAATTGCAAGCATCTATTGTGGAAAATTATTGGGGCGATTGCATCATTACTGCGATCTATCTCATCAACCGTATGCCCACTCCGGTACTCAATGAAAAAACTCCATTTGAGTTACTTTTCAAGAAGAAACCAAAACTGGAACATTTGAGGGTATTCGGATGCCTGTGCTATGCAACAGTATTAAGCCCTTGCGACAAAATGGGTCCATGCGCTTGATGCTGCGTCTTCATGGGCTATCCAAATTTGCAGAAGGGATGTTGTGTCCTCGAACAAACAACCAAAGAGTTCTTCATTAGCAGAGACGTCATCTTTTCATGAGGACGTGTTCCCATTTCATGAAAAGGATTCTTCGGAAGAAACATCGGATATCTCAAGCCGTCCAGATCACTCCATATCTACAGAAGACTCGACTCCTGGATATTTTTTTATGAGAACTCCAGTTTCAGTAATGACTCCAATTTCTTGTAAGAATTCCACACAAGATATTGATGTAGATCCGGTGAAAGAGGATTTCTCGGAAAAAGAAGATCATTCCAAAGAGATTGGGATTGAAGAAAGAGCATCTTCATCTCTTGTTCCAACGCAAGTGGATCCTCCTCGACGATCTGGTCGCTCTACACGTCCACTAGCTTGGACAAAAGACTATGTTTGTGCATCCCTCAGCTCACCAGGTATTCATTACCCAAATATCATCTTATGTTTCATTTCATAGACTTTCGCCGGAACATATATGTTGAGTTAGTCGAATATCGGAGGACAAAGAACCATCCAACTATGAAGAAGCGGTTGCTAACCCAAAATGGCAAGAAGCTATGGAAGCATAATTGCAGGCACTGATTGCAATTCATACCTAGGATTTGGTCAATTTACCTCCGAACAGAAAGCCTATTGGATGCAAATGAGTCTATAAAATCAAATACCGAGCTGATGGTTTTGTTGAGCGTTACAAAGCTCGATTGTTGGCCAAAGGATTTATTCAACGGGAAGGTTTTGATTACCACGAAACATTTTCCTTAATCGCCAAAGATGTAACTGTAAGATCTTTTCTATCTGTTGCTGCTATTAATGATTGGCCATTACATCAAATGATGTGCATAATACTTTTCTACATGGAGATTTATATGAGGAAATCTACATGGACATCCCTCAGGGTTTACGGAGATAGGGGAGAATAGAGTATGTCGTCTCTACAAATCCCTCTATGGTCTTAAACAGGCTTCCAGGCAATGGTACGCCAAATTTGCCGATGCTCTCACATCTGCAGGATTCAAACAATCCAGATACGATTGCACCTTATTCACATGGACCCAAGGTATGTTATCGATCTACTTGATGATATATGTTGATGATATTCTTATCATGGGCAATGATAAAAAGTGCAATAGAAAGATTCAAGAAGTATTTGTATTTCACTTTTCATATTAAGGACTTGGGAGCACCAAAATATTTTCTTGGAATTGAGATTGCTCGGTTTGATCAAGGGATTTCTCTTAGTCAACGGAAGTTTGTGCTGAAAATCATATCAGAAGCAAGTTTATCGAGATGCAAACCATCAATTATTTCGATTGAGCAAAACACAAAATTGACCACCAAAGATTACGATGCAGGAATATCTGAGAATCATGATCCTATTCTCAATGATCCTTCAAGTTATCAGAAGCTCATTGGGAAACTCATATATTTAACTATGACCAAACCTGATATATCTCATGTAGTACAAACTCTCAGTTAATTTATGCACAGTCCAAAATTGTCTCACATGAATGCTGCCTTAAAGGCCGTGAAGTACTTTAAAAAGTGTCTAGGACTAGGAATCCTCTTATCCATAAAATGCAACATGGAAATGTTGACATATTGTGATGCAAATTACGCAACTTGTCCTTTGAGCCGAAGATCCATTACAGGTTTTTGCATTAAGCTTGGAGAATCACTTCTTTCTTGGAAGACCAATAAGTAGGCAACCGTATCATCATCTTCAGTTGAAACATAATATCGAGTCATGGCAAAGCCTACCTGTGAGATCGTATGGATATGGGGATCACTTCGGGATCTTGGGATTAATTTGAAGGGTCCGACGAGATTGTTTTGTGACAATGATGTGGCACTCAAACTTGTAGCGAATCCCATAGTGCATGAAAGAATGAAGCATATAGAAGTGGACTGTTATTTCACTCGCAAAAAAATTCATGAAGGGATAATCGAAACAAGAGGAATTGGAACGGTGGAGCAACCTACCGACATTTTTACCAAGCCTCTATGTCAAAGACAACATACATATCTATTAAGCAAGCTAGGTGTCTTGGACATTTACCAGCCACCAACTTGAGGGGTAGTGTTGGAAGATATGCATAGGATGAGATCTTGAAGATATCTTTGGAATCATGCTCGATTATGATTGTGCATAAATTAGCTAGGAATTGATTTCAATCGATTACACAACTCTTTTTTTGCCTTTATTGTATTACTTCTATATTATATTTACAGGACTTTGAACAATGAGAATAGACAATGAAAAATACAATTTCCTAGAATTCTCTTGTCTTTCCTCGACACTTCGTTTTCTTTCAGAATCGATATTAATACAAAAGGTACGGATGGTACTTGTAATTATGTGATCTTCTTTTCTTTTTTCTTTTTCTTTTTAACGAAAAAAGGGTTTATCATAGAGCAAGGTTGACGTCGGGATACACTGAAGCACCAAATAAATAAATTGATTTTGCCAATTTAGCAAGTAAATAACCTTACTATTTTTAGCCGAATCTTCGCCTTGATAAGCCAGTCCAAGGATCGAGCACATCTTGATCACTAACGAACCCAGGAATCCACTAAAGGGAAAGAGAGGAAAAGAGAGAAAAGATAACCGGAACAAATGTCCCAAAAAAAAAAAAAAGGTTTAATAACTCAACGATATTTATAGCTGTCAAACAATAGTCTTATATGTTCAGAAATATTCATCGTTCATCCTAACTACGATATCAAATCAAAACGACAATATTATACTAAAATTCACATTCTACATAAAAGTACCTGACAAATTCAATACTCAACTTATAGAAAAAATGATTAATACCACAAAAAAACCCTAAACTGATATACCTAACGACAAATTTACCAAAACTAATTTTTTGACCATAAAAAACTCTAAACCAGTACACATATGACAAATTTACTTTCTGTTAGTTTTCGTTAAATTTTATCATCTAATTACCGAATTTAATGATACGTGATAATAAACGAGTGTGCCAATTTAAGGTTTTACCCATTATTTATTATAAGTATATAATTTTGCAATTTTTCATAGTATTAATTCAATTTTATGAAAACTAATTTAGAGAAAATTTATCACAAATATATCAATTTAGAATTTTTTACAGTTAAAAAATTAATTCAGGATAAATTTATTATATATATATATACCAATTTGTGAATTTTTATAATTAAAATATTAGTTTAAAGTAAATTTACTATAGATGTATTGGTCTACAATTTTTCGTAATATCAACTTTGATAAAATCGTAATTCAATTAAATTTGAATGCTAGAGTTTTAAAAAAATTTCGACAGCATATCTTTCTCAAACCTTCACATTATACTACGGATCGTCTCTCACATCAAAGAGCATTCAACTTAGGTCAATTCTATAGTCAGTAGACTACCTACCATAGATTAACCAGTCTTTCGGCTGATTTACGAGGCAAGTTTCATAGCTGGGCACATGGAACTAGAGGAGCAATCGACAGTGGTGGGAGTTGTCAGAGATTGCGATGATAATCGGATCGCGTGATTCTCGAAAAAGATTGACATTGTCGCTCTGTTATGGCTCAGGCATGGCCATTGCAAGATGATATGAGGCATGCGATAAATCGTCATTACCCTTATTAAAAGGTCTACTTGTTTTCTTCTTATCTATAATAGTTTAAATTTACAATGTGAAAGCTTGAAGTAAACAATTTGAAATATATTTTTTTAAAGAGACATTAATAATTTACAATAAATTCTATTTTGTGGTTGTATTAGAATTGTTATAGAAAAAAAAAAAGAATGTAACAAACACACGAGTTAAGTGTGTACATTAATAAATTATATTTTGTAAAAGATTTTCTTTACCAAATAGAAAGAAATAGAAAGACGTGTTTATATTTTGCGTACATTAATTATAAAATATAAATATAAATATAAAGCCTAAATTGCCTGCACAGTATAAGGGATTCAATATTTGTCTTCTCCTCTCAGAATCATATAACTGTGAAATATTATGTTTACTTCATTTATACAATAAATGAGTCAATATGGGTCGAGTCATTTTCAATCTGTCATAAACCCGACTCAACCCACCCATTTTACATACCTAGACTTCAAGTAAGTTTACAATGTTTAATATCTAACAAAGTAACATTTGCTATGCTGTGTATCTTTTTATCTGTATATGTAATCTCTCTCTATTTAATAGCTTAATTTTTTTTAGGTTAAACATCCTAATATGATATCAAAGCCAAGTTTAAACCTAATTTATTTCGTATGCATGGCTCTCCATACGTCTATTTTACCTGTCATTTTAAGATCGATTTTGCATGCTAAAAGAGATTATTTTGTCATACATCGTTTGCTCACAGAATTTAACGGCCTTATTATCTCCCCACGAATTGCGGCAAAAGAACTATAATTAAGTTGCTGTTTCTACAGGCGCATGATTACGGAATGCTACGGAATGCCACATGTGAAAAAAGTAACTTTAATCCTGCTATGAACTGAGATGAGAAAACAAATCAAAAAACAAAATGTCGATTAAGCTTTTTTTTTTTAAGTCTAAGTCCCAGTCCAGGTCGAAGTATGCAAGGACTGACGTGGTTCATTTTTCTTTTTATACTGTAGCGATCAAGATAATTTTTTTATTTACTTACGTTAGATAGAAATTAAAATATAATTTTAATCTTCAAGGAGTTAACTGAGCAGTTAAGAGATTGATCCATACGACAAATCCTGTATTCCGTTGCATACTCGCCAGTGAGAATAACTCTTAAGGGGTCACAAAGTCTTATGGGATGTGATTGAGACAATTTGCATGCATTCATGGCGTTTTGTTAAGTGAAGATTTGCATCCGTTACTACAATAAAAATAATTGTTTACTATGTACCTAATTTACGAACTAGATGTATACGGAATACAGAAATGGGGTGTGAACAAATGGGTTTAAAGAGAACACCTACAAACAAAAGCGGGAATGCAAATCCAAAACAATTGTCCTACCTTGCTAACATACGGCAATGTCTAAACCGTACCGAATCTCCGCCCTTTCAGCGACGGTTTTATACTACCATTCCTCATAATATCATAAATCAGTTTTACCAATGTATTATAACGTTTCGGTACTTCAATTGCAGCAACACTTTGTAATATTATACGTCACACTTGAAGAGGCATAAAAGTGCCTCTACCTTATAAGTTTGTCATTGGATGAGAATGTTACGTTGAAAAACAATGACTTTTATAAATTTTTATGCCATTTTGAATGTACAACTCAAATCAACTATATGAACCACAATGGAGTTTAGGTGAAACTTAAACATGAATGCACCATAAAATATCAAACCGAACCTGCTAATAATCGGTTCAATAGTCTTATGAGTCTAATTGAGTTTAAGTTACTTTTTTAAGATTATTTAATATTTCTAGGAATAGACGCAAAAAGAAAACTTAAAATTCCATTGTATATGAAATTTCGAGCACTAGTTCATTTATATTTTCACATAATTAAGTTGAATTCAATCGAAACTTGAATATGTCAATTTTCTTCTCAAGATGAATTCGAGCAAGAAATTTCAATACTTGATCAAGCTCAGCTAGAATGAAGTTTCGAGCATCAAGAATGTGAGTCGAGCTTGACATTGTATTAGCTTGAATTATAATGCTTCTATCTTGAATGCTGGACCTAGGACCTGAAAGGTTGATTGCGGATCCCGGCACATGGACTAAAGACACCGCCCAAAAAGTTTATCACATGAGCGGGGCCGGGACTTCACCATTAGACTCAGGACCCCAGCCTTGGACTCGAGTTATGAATTATAGAACTAGAAGTGCAATCGTCAATTTGTATTAATGTAGATAATTCAATGATGTTGCGCAAACCGGACCACGTCATACATCTCAACGCAAGAAATTATTAGAGTTCTAATTAAGAAATGGAGACCGACCAAATTTTTTTTTTTTTTAAGAAATGGAGAAACAATATCTCATGGAATTTTTACTTCTATAACTTCTGGAGAGAAACCCCAAGACTCTCTCATGACAACTCCTAAGAACATGTTTTTTTTTTTTTTTTTGGAAACTCTCAAGGAAGCTCTGGAATTTTATTTTTTTGGGTGCAATGATAATTTTTTTGTTTCAAAAATCAATTTTATAAATAATTTTTTGTATTTCTATTTCCTTTATGAGTTTTTGAGTAAACATACTAGTTTGACGACAAAAAAAAAAATTGTTACCAAAATAAAAATTTGTTTAATGACAACAAAAATTTCTTTATTTTGGGTAGCAAGTGAGCAAGTGACTACACGCAACGAAAAATAAGTGGTAAGGAGTGGGTGGCCAAGCAATGATCTTCTCATTTTTGTTCCAGAATTAGAAAAGTATAAAATTTTTAGTTTTCATTTCTTAATTAAAAAATTATTTTAGAAATAGATAAATTAAATTGTGTTAAAAATGAATTAAAGAAATATAATAGTTATGATGTGCATTTTTGTTTCTTTATCCAGATCCCCATGTCCTTTTTTTGTTTTTTTTTTTTTTTTCATCTTTTTGTCTTGTATTCTCCACGTGAAGAACCGAAAGGCCATTAAACATCATCCACCATTTCCTTGATTCCTGTTCCAAAGTCTTTTTCTTGTGTCTTGTATTTTACTTAGGCAACCCATTCCTTTTCTTTTTAATTAGATATCACGAAAATTTTTAAATTAATATATTTATAATAAATCATAATAAAATGAATTTTTGATTACTAAAAAAACCTTCAAATTAGTACATTTATAACAAATTTATCCTTAATTTCTATTAGATTTTACCGTCAAATTATTGAGTTGGACAATACATGACAGTTGATGAATATATTAATTTGGGATTTTACCTTTCATTTTTGACAAGTGTACTAGTCTATGAATTTTCGTGATATTAATCCAATTTAACATAAATTAATTTGAGGTAAAATTGTCCAAATATATTGATTTAGGATTTTTCGTGATTTATTAATTCATCCCTTTTCCCTTTCTTGGATGCATTCTCTTTGTAATCCTTGAAGCTTTTGCCCGTGCTTGAATGTCCCCTTTTTCTTTTGTCGAGTTGCGTGACAAGCTGGTTCACAAAATTTGGAAAGGTTGATATCCGACGCGGGCATGCTATTTCATGAGACAAATTCTACGACTAAAAATTGAAATTTAAAAATGCAAATGCAAAATTATGTGATATCACCATTTTGATTGCAAGTCAAATTCTACCATTCTTATTCTTAATTTTTATGGAAATGCACAAGAAATTTTTGAGCGACAATTTATGTGTTGATGGAATTGGACTTCACTTATTCATCAATTAATATCAATATATCGCATTGATGACTCGATATCATGAAATGGGAGTACCCATTTTCTGTAGTGGGCACATTATCATTGCGCGGCGGGGCCAATGTGTTACTGATACCAACCAACTAAAAGTTAATTTTCTGATAAAAGTAATAAAAAAAGAGAAATCTTTATCTTACTGCGATTGTCTTTTCGACATAATTTCACTATCGTACGTACTGTTTTTATCTGATAGATATAGTGCAAGCACACGCAATTTAGGGTTTTGGAGAAAGACAGGTGAGTCTTGTCTCTTCACATTTTTGGTAATATGCTTTTCTTAGACTTTATGTCAATTTTTCCCTTGCTGGGCTCATCATAGGGATTGGGACTGGCTTTGTTGGAGATTAGCAGGACACTTCAATCATATGAAATAATTATTTTCCTACATGGAAGGAGAGTATTAGGCAATTTGTGCGTAATCCCCACAGGACAAGATTTTCTACAGACTAAGAGCCTAGCAAGTTTTTATAGGTTTTCCGACCTCATTTATATGGAGTTCTAAATTGCAGTACGCTCGGACCTATGCAATTTTGACTTAACAATAGTAGAGATAGTTGGGTAGATTCAACATTATCCAATTTTACATGGGTCTCCATTGAAAAAAATGGTGATCTGGTCATCATACATAAAAATGTTCATAGAAGCGTGCCTCGCCAATATCTTTAGCCTCATTAGTTGCCACATATGACATTTTAATGGTGAAATTAGACAGAATTATAATAGATTATAAATTTGAGGCAATAGTGGGTTGAAACATCATTTAGGTAAATGTGTTCAAGCAATTTGCTATTTCTGTTATGCTAATCCTAATAATATAGACATATTCTTCCTTTTCTTCTCCTCCTTTTGAAGAGTCAAAGTCCCTTTATGCCAAGTGATTCCCTCGAAGAACATTGGTGAAGTCAAGTTCATACTAGGATTGTGTTCACATTCTTCATTGGCTTATGCTAAAGTTCTTTCTCTTTCTCATTTTCCATCCCTTAGCGAACTTTCGTTTGAGTCTCGTCGGCCCCAAGTCGTCCCCTACCCAAAACTCAATTTTCAAGGAAGTGAGAATGATATTGCCAAGAAATTGCCCAGAACTTTTGGTTCTGATCGTTGCTTTCTGCGGTTTGCGCAAAAAGAAGACGAAAGTCAAAAAGAAGCTCGACAAATGAACGGGGAATGGGCAAGAATCTCTACTTTATCGACCTGACTGTGATAGTACGCGGTAGTGGGGGGAATCTAACTTCCTTTGGTCTTTGTTCCATTGCAACAGTCATACTCTACGAGCAAAGTGATACAATTTTTGGTAATATCAGCCTTTCCTTACTCTTGTGATCTAATTTGAATTAGTCAACTAATCTGAATGGATAAATGTAAGAACGAAACACACAACAATTGATTCTATTTAGACAATGAATCATCCCATTTTATCAGCCTTTCCTTACTCTTGTGATCTAATTTGAATTAGTTAGCTAATCTGAATGGATATATGTAAGAACGAGACACACAACAATCGAGTCTTTGTATCATGAAATATAAATAATGTCATATGTGAACAATTTATCTCATACTGTGTTTTCTTTGGATCCAGTGCGTTGTTGAAACCGACCACTTGAAAGTTAAGTTTTTGATAAAAGTAATAAAAAAGAGAAGTTTTTATCTCATTGTGATTGCCTTTTCGAGATAATTTCACTACCGTTAGTAGTACTAACATGTTGTTCTTATCTGCTTGACACATTGCAAGCACACTCAATTTAGGGTTGTGGAAAGAGACATGCAAGCCATTCTCTTCACATTTTTGGTAATATACTTTTCTAGACTTGATGACAATTTTTCCCTAGCTGGGCTCATCATAGGGATTCGGATTGGCTTTGTTGAAGATTAGTAGGACACTTTAATCATATATTTTCCTACATGGAAGGAGAGTATTAGGCAATTTGTGCATAATCCCCTTGGGGCAAGATTTTCTATAGACTAAGAGCCTAGCAAGTTTTTATAGGTCTACCGATCTCACTTGTATGGAATTCTAAATTGCGATATGTTTGGACCAAAAAAAAAATATATATTGCACTATGCGATTTTGACTTAACAATAGTAGAGATAAGTTGGGTAGATTCAACTTTCTCCAATTTTACATGAGTCTCCAATGAAAAATGGCGATATGGTCATCATGCATCGCAAATATCATTAGTCTCGATAACAAAATTTTAATGGCAAGATTGGACGGAATTATAACATATAGGGTGTGCATGGAAACGTTTCTTAGAAATGTTTCTAGAACACTTCTGTACGGATTTTGTTCCAAGGAACAAAATAAGAACAAAAAAAGAAACAACAAATTGTTGTTTTTTGTTCCAAAAACAAAAATGAAGAAACGTTTTCTTCTCTCTCTTCTTCTTCTTCTTCTTTTCTTCTTCTTTTTTTTTTTCTTTTTTTTTCTTTCGTCGGTCGCCGGCCTCGGCCATGGCGGCGACCGGCCCGTCGAGGCTCGGCCTCGCCATGGCCGGGCGAGCCCGAGCTCGCCCAGCCAAGGCGAGGCCCGGCCCCGCCGGCCGAGTCGCGGAGGCCGGGGACCGCCGAAAAAGAAAAAATAAAAAAGAAAGGAAAAAATGAAAAATAAAATAAAAATATTTAAAAAATTAAAAGAAACAAAAAAAGAATAAAATTTACCAAACGTGTTTCTATTCATTTTTTATTCCCGAACCAAACGTTACCAAACGCGTTCTTTTGTTCAAAAATTGTTCTAACGTAAACACCTTTTTTGTTTCGTTCTCTCAGAAAAAAAAGAACGAAACGTTACCATTCGCACCCATAGTAAATTTGAGGCAATAGTGGGTTGAAACATCATTTAGATAAATATGTTCAAGCAATTTGCTATTTTCTATTATATTAATCCTAATAATATAGATATATTCTTTCTTTTCTTCTCCTCCTTTGGAAGAGTCAAAATCCTTTTCATTTGGCAAGTGAAAATACCAAGTGATTCCCTCAAAGAATATTGGTAATGTCACGTTCATACTAGGATTGTGTTTACATTCTTCATTGGCTTACGCTAAAGTTCATCTCTTTCTCACTTTCCATCCCTTAGTGACCCTTGGTTTAAGTCTTGTCCGCCTCAAGTCGTCCTCTATCCAAAACGCAAAATTCAAGGAAGTGGAAATGATATTGCCAAGAAATTTCCCAGAACTGGTGCGTGGGATATTCATTCGGAAGGGAGGGAACGAGGAAAGTCCCAAAAGGAACCTGGGAGAAAAGAAACTTTGGTTCCGTGGGAATGTAGACTAGGGGTGAGCAGCGGTCTAGGGTTGACCCTGGAACGACCCTGGACCGGCCCAACCCTGCCGGTCCTGGTTCGGTTCCCAAGGGGCCAGGTCGGTCCTTGGTCCTAAATTCAAGGGACCAACACTATGCGGGTTGGTCCTCGGTCCTAAGAGTTTTGGGTGGCCCAACCCTGGACCAACCCTATATATTATATTATATTATGTATAATTCTTTTATATATTCAAACCTAAGTAAAATGTATGTTGTATTATATTATATTAAAATGTTCTATCAATAACACTAATAGTAATTTCAATTTAAAACTTTTGTTGAGTATTAATTATGTGTCGTTTGTTTTGTTTTCAAGTGTTTAGAAGTTCAAGTGAATTAATGAGATGCGAAGTTATATATTCATGATTTATATTAAGTATTTTGAACTTTTTATAGTTTAATTGTATTTTACTAATAAATTTCAATTGCACTTTGCTTTTCAATTTATATCAAATGGTAGAAGTTTTTGAAGAGTAGAGTAGTATTGCAGTTGCTACGGTGATTTGCTAGTCAAGTAGTGTGAAGCTCATTTTTTTGGTTGAGTGGACTCTACATGATCAAATGCAGGAAAATGCTTTTGCATATGATGTTATGAATATTAAAGATAGATGATTACAAGAACTTTCCATCTTGTCCCATATCTCGATGAGCGGTTAGCAAGTATGAAATTTCTATTGTGTCATCTTAAATATGCTAAATATGTATTGATATTTATAATTTAGTTGCACAATGTCGCATTGTCAATGGATGTGTAATTTGAATTTGTAGGTTTGCTTTTTTAGGGAGTATTAAAACTAAGACGAAAAAAATTATCGATCGGTCCTAGGTTGACCCTGGAACTGGACCGAACCCAATGGGTCGATCCGATCCTTGGTCCCAGGCTTAATAGAGTCGGCCCTCGGTCCTAAAAATTGAGGACCGACACTGTACGGGTTGATCCTAGGATTAGGGGGTGGCCCGGATCAATCCGGACCATGCTCACCCCTAATGTAGACGATCATTTTCGAATAGTAGCTCTAATTGCTGCTTTCCGCGATTTACGCAAAAAGAAGACGAAAGTCAAAAAGAAGCTCGACAAATAAATGGGGAATCGGGCAGAATCTCTACTTTATTGACTTGACTGTGATGGTACCCAGTAGTGGGGGAAATCTATCTTTCGTCTTCGCTCCATTGCGTGAGTCATACATACTCCACGAGCAAAGTGATACAATGATGAGAGCTAGAGCTTGGTTTCCAACGACCCAACAGCCGAGGAGGAGCCAAGGGTGGCGGTCTACAGTGGTCCGAACACACCGAATTAGATTAGCCTAGCTTAGTTTTAACAGGCTAGCTTGGATTAATAAACTTAGGTTTCAAGAAGTAAGTTTAGGTTCTAGTTAATAAAAGCCTGATTATAACTACATCCTAAATAATTGGTCAGAATAGCTTAAATTAGCTTCACCATCGTAAAATAAACAGAATTAGGTTTAGGATTAGTATCTAGTCTCAAGCTTATGGGGGTTCATGTCCCAAGGTTAAATAACAAAACATTATATATGCTTTGCTTGACTTAACATCATGTTTAGTTTATGGGCATTCATGTCCCAAGACTTAATAACAAGGCCACGT
The DNA here is from genome assembly GCA_017140255.1 of Eucalyptus paniculata subsp. matutina. Taxonomy (NCBI): domain Eukaryota; kingdom Viridiplantae; phylum Streptophyta; class Magnoliopsida; order Myrtales; family Myrtaceae; genus Eucalyptus; species Eucalyptus paniculata. The sequence continues at coordinate 43,812,040 of CM029439.1, forward strand.
TTATTTTTTGCCCGATTTGTATCGAGTTTTTCATCTCCCATACTTTTTCTTGGATGCTTTCGATAGTTGATGGTTTATTTTAAAAAGCCATTTCAATGGCCTATATTTTAATTTCCTTTCAGAAGCTTGAGACTAGAACAATTTTTAGGTGTCAAGTAAAACTCAGATGTCAATATTAATGTAGACAATTTTTTAATTCTTAATTTTATTTTTATTTTCTTCACGGGGCTAACAAGATTATGGATGCCTCTCGCTAGGCATGGGGGAGGGTTCATTGTTTCACAAAAATAATATATATATATATATAATATACCAAAATCAAGATTAGGTGAAACTTAAACATGAATATGCCACATGATATGGAACTTCAACTTGTTAGTACTCGGCTCAATCATTTTACAAGTCAAGTCTAATTGAGTTTTTTTTTTTTTGTAAATTATTTATATGAAATTTCGGGCCGAATCCATTTAAATTGAATCCGGGCACAACTTTTGAATACTTCAATTTTCTTTTTCAGTTGAGTTCAAGCAAGAAATTCAAATCTTGATTAAGCTAAAGCTCGAGTGAAGTTTCGAGCGGTCAAACATGTGAGTCGAGCTTGACATTGCATCAGCTCGTCTCAATGTGATTATCCTCCTATCTCGAGGACTAGGCCTAGGACGCTAGCGCTTAGACTTGATACCTCAAAGGTCGATTTGCGCGTCCTTGCGCGTGGAGTAAGGGACACCAGCCGAGCAGGTTTCGCGTGGGCCGGACTCGAGACCTCACAGCTAGATTTATAAACCCTAGTGGCCGCTTTCATCTTCTGAGTCCTCGGCCGATTCTTCACCGTTCCAGATTCGTTGGTCGATCACGTCGATCTCGCCCTCCACACCCTCGCCGCCGCGCATAAGCAGCATATTTATCTGAAATCGAAAGCTGAAAACGTGTTCACGAGCCAAATTACCCTGAGTCCGGTCCAATATTTTCCTGAGAATGGGACAGGCTGGGAGCGCTTGTTTCTTTGGAGCGAGAAAGAGCGAGAGCCAGAGCAAAGGGAAGAGATCGTCGACTTCGCTACCGATCGGGGAAGGGCAACCCCGGGTCAGAGGCCGCCCAGCCTCTCCGAGAGCAAAGCCGACTCTGCTTCAGCCTTCAGCTCTTGATTTTCGTAGCAAGACTCTCTGTTCCGATGCTTCGCATTCTAGGGAAGCACATGTACCATCAGCTCTTCTAATGGCTGCTTCTTCGAATATGAAAAGGAATTATTACCATGTGTTCCTCAGTTTCAGAGGAACAGATGTCCGCCGCGGCTTCCTCAGTCATCTCTACGCCGCTCTGGACCAGAGAGGAATACACACTTTTGTGGATAGCGAGGAGCTAAGGAAAGGAGAGGAAATATCGCCGCCGCTCATGAGGGCGATCGAGGAATCGCGCATCGCGATCATTGTCTTCTCTGAGAACTACGCCTCCTCGCCGTGGTGTTTGGAAGAGCTCTTGAAAATTATGGAGTGCAAGGAGCAAAACGACCTGATGGTGGTGTACCCAGTGTTTTACAAAGTGGAACCGAGAGAAGTGAGAGGGGGCAGAGAGAGTTATAAGAGAGCTATGGATAACCATGAGTCCAAGTTCGGGAAGGATTCAGAGAAAGTGAAGAGATGGAAGAAGGCTCTCTTTAATGCCGGTAACTTGTCTGGGTGGCACTTCAATGACAGGTACGCACAAATGTGATGCAGTGCTTTGCGATTGTTAGCTCGTGATTGTTTGTTAGATATCAAATCATATGTATAGCTTCGAATTGCTGAAATGATGCATCGAGTTCTTTGAATTCGCAGTAGACGCAAAAGTCGAAATACCAAAATTTCAAGCTAGTGGAAATTTTTGTCTTAGATAAGTAGTGTGGTTCCTAGTACCCGAGTAATTAGTGTCTTCAGGCGCAGATTCTTTGTAATTTTCCTTCCGCAGACGTTGGCGCAGGTATGTGTTATTTCTTTTAATCTTATTATTCGTTAACCTCCTTATGAAATTTTCCTTATGACGTTAGACGTTGAATTCCTGCCATGGCTTGAAATGGTAAAACATGTTTCTATTTCTTTTGAGTGCTCATCAGAGATGAAAGAGATGAAGCAGAGCTCATACAATCCATCGTCAAGGAATTATCAATTTGTCTCAGACCAAGATCCTTATCTGTCGCTAAGCATCCAGTCGGTATAGAATCCCAAGTTCAAAAACTGATAAGTTTGTCGGAGCCAGCTGGCAGTGATGTTTTGATGATAGGTCTATGGGGACCTGGCGGCATCGGAAAGACGACGATTGCTAAGGCACTATATAATGCTATTGAGATGCAATTTCAGGGTTGTAGTTTTTTGGCGCGAGTTAGAGAAAAATCTAACCAAAACGATGGTCTTGTTGCTTTGCAAAAACAACTTCTATCTGAGATCTTACCTCATAAAGAACTTACGGTCTACACTGTTGACGGAGGAATTAGTTTGATACAGGAAAGACTATGTCGCAAGAAGGTTCTCCTAGTTCTCGATGATGTTGATTATATAGATCAACTGAATGCCTTAGCTGGAAAAGGCGATTGGTTTGGCAAAGGGAGTAGAATCATTGTTACATCAAGAGATAGACATTTATTAACTTCTCATGACAAAAATTATGTGTATGAAGTTAAAATTTTGTAAGACAATGAAGCACGAGGCCTTTTTGGTCAGCATGCCTTTACAAACAGCAATAAAGTAGAAATAAGAAGGGATCTCATCAATGGAGCACTGCATTATGCCGGCGGCCTTCCATTAGCCCTGGAAGTGTTGGGCTCATTCCTACGTGGAAGAAAGGAACCTGAATGGAAAAGTACGTTGCATAAACTCTCTAAAATTCCTGAATCAAAAATCAATCGAGTTCTCAAGATAAGCTTCGATGGATTGGACGAGAATGAGAGGGAGATTTTCATCGACATTGCTTGTTTCTTTAAGGGAAAGAGAATTGTATACATCCGGAAAGTTCTTGACAGCTGTGGTTTCAAGACAACCATAGGAATAGAAATTCTCATTGAGAGGTCCTTGATAAAAAATGAGGATGGTTCCCTGCAAATGCATGATTTGGTTCAGTTGATGGGTACGGATATTGTTAAACAAGAATGTCGCGATGATCCTGGGAAACGCAGCAGATTATGGCTTTTGGAAGATGTTGAGGACATTTTTTGTTATAATACGGTAAAAGTTGTTTAGATTAGTTTTGCTACATTTCGGTTTACATTACTCTAATTCGAACAGTATAACATAAATCTTTACTGAATATTTTGTCTGACAACTGAATTTGCTCTGTTATGGATAGGGGACGGATGCAGTAAAGGCCATAGTATTGGACTTGTCCCCACCAGAAGCAATAATCATCAGTCCTGATGCTTTCACAAATATGAAAAAGTTGAGAATGCTCATTTTGCTTGGAGTGGATATCTCTTTACAAGCTCAAGTACGTCTCCCTAACGAGCTAAGATGGCTTGAATGGCCCAATGCCCCGAATCTAGAATTTAGCTCTGGTCCAAATAAACTCGTGAGACTTGATGTCCCAAAAAGTCATATCAGACAATTAGGAGGCAACTCTCAGGTAAGCCCTTGTGATGATTAGCTTTTCCTTTTTATAGCTATAAAAAATATTTGCAGAGCCGAATGACTGCACTAGTATGTTTTTGCAGAAATTTAGAGAGCTGAAGTACATCAATTTCCGTAAATGCAAGTCCCTGGTTAGTATTCACGACCTGTCATCGGCTCCAAATATGGAGAAAATGATTCTTAATGGGTGTGACAACTTGGTGGAGGTTCACCCATCCATTGGAAATCTTGGCAAGCTAAAACTTTTGTCGCTAGAGTCGTGCTCTAATCTTAGTAATTTTCCCAACACACTGAGGACTAAATCTCTTGAAGTCCTTATTCTCTCCGGTTGTTCTAAATTCGAGAAGTTCCCAGATATTGACAGAAAGATGGAACATCTGAAAAGTCTTTATCTTAATAGGACGGCTATTAAAGAACTCCCTTCATCAATTGAAAATCTTGTCTCTGTGGAGTTAATAGAATTAGCATTATGCAAAAACCTCATAAGGCTTCCATGGCACATTTATAAGTTGAAAAATCTCAAGGTCTTGAATCTTTCTGACTGCTTGAATTTAATCACGTTTCCAAAAAATATGGAGGATTCAACTGATCCCAATGTCCGTTGGGGATTCCAGAAACTAACGTTCCTAGAACTTAGCCGCTGCAATCTATTGGAAGTAGACTTCCTCGAGAGTTTTTCCAGTTTTCCCACATTAGAAATACTAAACCTTTTAGATAACAAGTTTACTCATCTGCCGGCATGCATGGACAAGTACCATGGTTTGGACATATTGTCTGTTGATGGATGCAAGCTGCTACAAGAGATTCCTCAGCTTTCACCAAGGACCGCGCTAACGGATGATTATTGCAAATCTCTGCAAGAATTCCCAGATCTGGGGGGTCGCCCCGACCTCCCTCTTTCCGTTGACTTGACTTCATGTTGTGAATTATCCCGCAGAGGGGTCACTATGGCTGATGTGGCTGATTTGTCGTTTCTCGAGGTCTGTCTGTCTGTCTCTCTATATGTGTATATATATGTTAACTGCAAATGCTTGATATGCGTACAATCTGTGTGACAGGGTCTGCCAAAGGCGGATCGTCTCAACATTGACCTACCTGGAAGAGAGATGCCTAAATGGATTCTCCCCTGTGAAGGGGATTCCATATCTTTCATGATTCCCCAGGAGTTGTACGACAAGTTCAAAGGAGTAGCACTCTGTGTTGTTCTTGGCCCAGAGGAAGGAAAAGTGGTCAATGCTTCATGTACAGTCGAAACATATGTTGATGGCGAGTCAGCAGGTCAACAGGGGCGAATTTTTTATTCAATAGAATCTGACCATGTGTGGTTTAATTATTCTCCACACCTTTTTGTAGATCTGCAAAATGATTGGAGTCATTACCAAGTTTGCCTGAGGGCAAAAAAAGCAAGCATAAAGAAGTGTGGATTCCGTCCAATATGCGAGCAAAAGGAGGATGTTCTGAGGATGGGGATCCCGGCACCATCAGATGATGGAAACAAATTGAAGTTTTCAAGGAGTGACTCAGGAGATAGTTCAATGTAACATCATGGAAGTAGATGATCTATTTGAAATATGTGCAGGGGAAAGCTTATCACGTTCACCAAAGAAGAGAAGATGGTCTTAACTACGGTGAGACTATGAGTTCCAATGTCTTTGCTTTTCCCTTTTCTGGGCCTCCACTAGAGATTTGCAAGTGCCTGCTCCTTCAATTAGAATTCAAGATCATTATAAAACAGGGTTTCGCACCATACCACTGACATGATTGAAGAACTTTTTTTTTTTTTGTTTGTGTTGTTTCTCTATGATTTGTAATGCAGAGTGCATTAAACCAAAAATTAAGAGGATGCTTGTTAAAATGGCCATAGTCTTCCAAGTTGCTCTGTGTAATTTATCACACGGGCCTCTGTCGCCTCTCTTAATCCAATTAATGATGCTGATATTTTGTACTTTAAAATTCTAAGATAGTAAGTTTTGCTCAATCTAGTATAATATGTATCTTTAGGAAAGTGTCGTTTGAATTGTCTCAAAGATCAAGAGGTCTACAAAGGGAAAATTAATTGATTCCTCTGTTGTTGGTCGGCAGATTGCATTGGATTGGTATAAAGGGACAGCTCTGGCGTCTGAGAAACGTTGCATTTTAGCAAAGGAGATTGACTTCAAGGATATTCATGAAAAGCAAACGGTATTTGTCAAACGCCTTCTAAAATAAGACTTCCATTGAGCATTCATAAGTTGAAAAATCTCCAGACTGTATCTTTGGAGCTGCTCGAATCTTGCCATGTTTCCAAAGTACTTGGAGGATTCAATTGTTCCTGATGGCAATTTGGGATTCCCAAATCTAAGATGGCTAGACCTTCATGGCTGCAATCTATCAGAGGCAGAGTTCCTTGAGAATGCTTCCAGTTGTCCTAAATTGACGTACCTAAATCTTTCAAATAACAAGTTTACTCATCTGCCGACATGCTTCAACAAGTATGATCATTGGAAAGACTTGTTTGTTTATAGCTGCAAGCAAAGCAAAGGGGTCAGTGTGGATGATGCGTCATCACCCAAGGTCAGACTCTCTCTCTCTCTCTCTCTCATTTGGAATGTTTGATATGTGTACTATCTGTATGACAGGAAGTTGAGATTTTTGCAAATGGAAGAGAGATGCCTGAATGGATTCTCCCCTGTGAAGAGGACTCCATATCTTTCATGGTTCCCCCAGACTTACGTGACAAGTTCTTAGGACTAGCACTCTGTTTTATTCTTGGCCAGTATAAAAAAGCACGTCTGGAAATCTATTTGAGGTCAGCATATTTGTTAATGGCAAGATAGAGTATCGTGATGTGTACCTTCTTGTTGCTCCATTGGAATCTGATCATGTAAGGCTTGTATATATCCCAAGAGGAGAAGAGAAGCTTCTGCAAAATGATTGGAGCCATATCCAAGTTTGCTTCAGAACACCGAAAGGAAGCATAAAGAAGCGTGGATTCCGTCTAATATGCGAGCAACAGGAGGATGACCTGAGGGTCCGTTTTCCAACACTGTTAGCCGATGGAAGTGAATTGGAGTTTCAAGGAAGGGTACTCGAAGGGAGACAATTTTCAAAAGAATACGAGTATGAAGGTATGTCGTCGGAACTAAACAAAGAGGATGAGATGGTCTCTAGCGATGACGAGAGTACGGGTTCCACTAGCGCCACTTCTTGAGGTAGCGATTCTTGGTGATGCGAACTGGGTGATCTTGATTCCAATGCCTCTTGCTTTTCCCTGTTTTTTTCTCGTCTCTATTAGAAATTTGTAAATGTCTGCTCCGTCAATGTCAAATTCAAAATCATGCCTCTTGCTTTTCCCCGTTGTCTTCTCTACTAGAAATTTGCAAATGTCTGCTCCTTCAATTAGATTTCGCATAATGCTACTGACATGGTTGAGGAATTTTTATTTCCCTCTCGTTTTCTATGATCTGTGATGCAAAGTGCACTAATCCAAAATTAAGTGGATGCTTGTTGAATGACCATGGTCTTCCAAGTTCAGTGAAATATATCACGTAGAACTCTTGTCACGTCCAATCGGTGATGCCGATACTCCGTACTATAGAACTCTAAGGTAGTAAAGCTTTGCTTATTGAGGAAAGTGTCAATCTAATCGTCTTGAAAATTGAAAGGTATACATGGGAAAGATTAGTTGGTTCCTTTGTTGTTCCTAGGCAGATTGCGTTGGATAGATACCAAGGGAGAGGTCTAGCTTCTAAGACTTTGCGTATAAGCAAAAGGCATTGACTTAAAAGATTTTCATGAAAAGCGAATGGTGTTTGACAAACGCCTTGTAAAATATTTATTACAGAACAATTTTTAGTATAGAGAAAAAAAATAAAAATAAAATAAAGGAAGGAACTTGCAGTTGTATATGAAAGCACAAGCGGGGGCGACACAACAGTTGGACCGGTGCCAACATTGTGCAACCCTAGGCAACGTGCCTCTAAAGTTGAGCAAACCTGGTGATGCGACGAGGTCGAGTGAAACTAAGCGACCAACGCTAGTGTCACGCAACCCCAAGTGATAGAACGCCGGGGCTACACTACTAGGCAACGCGACGCTTGACCCTCGGCAAGCAAAATCGGACATCAAGCGGTCCTCGCAAAGCTCCTTGACGTTGCGTGACCCTCGACGGAGCTTTGCCGATGTCTTTCAACCCTTGGCAAAACTGCACCAGTATCCCTCAGTCCCTCTTCAAAGCTTGTCGGCCATGATCCACCACATCTTTCTCTCCCCTATCCAAGGTTGAGGGGTAAAATATGATTGCAAATATTTTAGTGATGGTAAGATTGGAAGAAAAAAACTTTATTAAACTCCTAAACTTGCATTTCAAAAATGCTAAAGCCCATACTCGGAGGCTTACCTTGAACTTTTAGCGTTTTCAAAGCAGAACTTTGGATCAAAATCTTTGAAACTGTGTCATCAAACGTCATAACCTTGGCTCAAGGACCCTTGAAGGTCCAAAATAGCTTAATTCAAGATGACTAAGCACTCAAATTTTTAACGGTCAAATTGGACTGGATTGAAACGAAGGATAAAATTGAAAATACCGGTACCACTTAAGGGGTTTTTATGAGTCTGAAATTTTTTTTGAAGTAAATATATTCAAGTAGTACCGGTTGAAGATATTTTGTGATATTAATCCTAGTAATATATATGTATTATTTCCTTTCTTTTACTCCCTTTGAAGAGTCAAGTCCCATTTCATTGGCTTACTTTGATCGTGTGTAGATTGTTAACCAATTTACTATATGGGCTAACACAGGGACAATGAGCTTCGTACATGCGGATCAACACTTAGCTATTAGACCATGGCTTTCAAAAGTGCCCCTATGATCATACACTATACATCAAGTCAAATACTAACAGTAACTTAATAATTGTATGCCTTTACGTTAATTGGAGTTGTGAAAAGATATTTACTAAATTAAGGTATTAGCCATTTTGAGAAAACAGATTTAAGATTGATGTCCTATTTTCTAGGCCTTGAAGTGAGGCAAACAAGTGATGTCATACTTATTTCAAGCAATTGAAAATGGAATTGCTTATATCAATAGGAATTCCAGCAACAAAATGTTTGGATGTAAAAAATGAACAAATCGGTGAACTAGTAAATTGCACTTATTGTTGACATCCGAATTTCACCAACACATTGTTTGTAATAATATAAAAGTATAAAAATAGCAAAATATAAAAACAAAAATAAAATAAATACAATAATAGAGCTAGCACGGGAAGCCCATTTTTTTTTTTTTTTTTTTTGGTCGAAAAGATGTGACGTGCTATTCTTACTTAAAAGGAGTCTTACAAGACATATAAGGACTAATGTCCGAACATAATATATTCCATAGAGGCAAAGGAGGATTAATCCACCAGTTCAGGGGAAGCCCATCTTGGATGGCCCAAATTCGACAAACTCATCGAGTGAAAAAAACTTCTTTCCCCCTTGAGATGGGACGAGAGATGGGACGAGACCGTAATGGCATGGGAGCATGTCACTGACACTTAACGGATTCCGGTGCAGCAAAAAGGAGGAGAATCGTTGCTCAGGGGACACCTCTCCGTCCGCCATCTCTGATCATCAGCCAGTCGCCGACAACATTGAATTCATCAATCTTCAGACGCCACAACCAAGCTTTCAAGATAAAGCTCGAATGTTCATCTATAAGTAAAAAACGAGGGTGGAAATTTGAGACTGGTGTCAATATGAACGCGTATCATTGTTGAATCCCTGCATTTAGACCATTAGATCGAGACGCCCTCCACATGTTCCATGAAATTTCTTTGAAGTCTGATCCAGAGGTAATGCCTACTGCGGTTGAGTCCGAAGACACGCAAATGTGATTTGCATATTTTGACCTGATTGTATTGGTTATTAAGCACGATTTTGTGGAATATTACTTAATCACTGTGAGGAGTAATCCATGCCTTTGTCTGATCATTTCCGGATTTGCTTGTCATGGCGGTCGTCGATGGCTGTTTACGGGGAACAAATGAATTCGGATTGCGGGATTGTGTATTCATCCTTGGGAGGCGTTCACACTGGTTTGATTCTGTCTATCTCTATTACTGGTGTGCTGTGAATGCTTGAAGTCTCTGTTTTAACCGGTGAGTCAAGATGGAGGCGGTGTTTTGATCACTGGAAATTGCCGCTAGTAACGTTCCGGTGGTGGCCGGAATAGATGGCCGACGGCGGTGCTTAGATGATCGGAGATGGTGGCTTACTGTGATCTATGTAGCACGGACACTCTCCGGAAGCCTTCGAGTCGTGTCCGACACGCTCCGACACGTCCCGACACGCTCCGACACGTGGTCAACGAGTGTCGAAAAATCCGACACGTGGTCAACTCTCTCCGACACGCTCCGACACGCGAGTCCAGAATTCCGACACGTGATTCCGACACGCACGGGGTCATTTTAAAAATTTCTAATACTTGAGGGGTCAAAATATAAATATACAAAAAAGAAGTAATAAAAGAAGTAATAAAATTTCTATAAATATACACGCATAGGGTTAAATTTTTTTTTTCAGTTTTTTTTTTATAATTATTTAGTTTTTTTTTAAAGTCTTTTACTATGAAAGAAGTAATAAAAAAATGCTTTATATGATAAATAAATAAATATAAAAATATCATTTCATCATTTTTCTTTAAACAATGTTTTTTCCTCTAAGTTTTATGTATTATTGTAACAAATTAAAATAATGAATGATATTATTTAATATTTTTCTTGTAAATTAATTCTAGGCTATTTTATTATTATTTATTTATGTATTTATATATTTAATATATAACGTGTCGGAACGTGTTGAAATTCTCTATTTTTAATAAATGACGTGTCGGCATGTCGTGTCGTTTCGTGTCGCGTGTCGCGTGTCCGTGTCGGTGCTACATAGACTGTGATGGCTGGCCGGTGGTTGGGAATGTTCAAAGGGAAAGCGACCTCCGGCGAGCGTCCAGGAAGACGATGCGGAGAAGGAAGGAAGGAAGGAATAAAAGAAATACAAAAATTGATTAAAAAAATGGAAAATATAAAAAAAAAAAGTCAAAAAAAAATCTGGATATAATGAAGTCGGGTCAGATCTAGGTAATTGATTCGGGGTGGGTTAAATGAATGGGCTTAGATAATAGACCGGGCCAAACATAAAAAATGATTTTGAATAGATTCGGTGATTAGGCCATATTCGGACCGGGCTTGAAGGCCGGCCCAAGTTCAGACTAAACCCGGACCGCTAGGGTCCCGATCTCGACCCACAATTCGGACCGGGTCCTTGATATCCGAAGTCCATTTTAGAAATAAAAATAAAAAAAATCCAAAAAATTTGCTTAGAAATTAGATTTTGACTAGTTTCATTATATTTTTAGTTTTGATTGTAATTTAAACTAATTTAGCAAAAAATTGAACTCAAAATTAAATAAGCCTTTGGGCTTCACAATAAATTTTTGAATGCTTCCTTTTTTGGAAACAATGCTAAGTCGCTATTTGGACAACCTCATGTCGATTTTACTTGATGGTGCTTTTTCAATACATTGACTATTAATTTCCACTTTTAGTATGATTAGGTTAAATCATTAGGAGCATAATAAACAATCATCACCTAGACATGTAGCGAACAAGAATTTAGTGAGCAAATAATCAAGTTTAAGTATCAAAATGATACTGGTTTAATCAAGTCCTCATTCCTTAGATCTCTGATTGCATAAAAAGTGACGTATCCTCTCATACTCACTTGGTTTCTAATTGACCTCATTAAATTAGTGGCAACTCTTTACATAGAATTTTTAGGATAGTTTCAAATTTAAATTGCAAATCCCGTGTTTATGTGAGGTATGGTCTTGGAAGAGATTTATGATCGAGGGTCCGTTTGCAGTGTTATCGAGTTAAGGTCCATCTAAGACTTTAGCTTGTATGTACCATTTGGTCACAACACTTATTTAAGAAACATTGTTGGCGGTTTAAGATATATGGCTTCCATTAAGCAATATATTACTTATGGTGTGGGAATTATTGGTAAGTTCATGGGGAAGTCATACCAATCTCATATATAGGCAACAAACAGAATTTTATGGTAAGTGGAACTTGCAATCATGGAGTTTATATTCTTGTACTAACAGTTTCAATCTAGTGGTATATACAAATAATGATTGGGACGGTGATATCGAAACTCGAAAAAGCACTTCTAAATATACTTTCTTTCTTGGATCACAAGTAATCTCTTGGTCGTCTTAAAAACAAGCTGTTATACTCTTGACTACTGAAGCATAATACATAATATTAGTTGTAGTGGCATGTCAAACAATATGACTTCGAAGGTATTGTGTGAATTAAAGCATGAACAGAACCAAGCAAACATATTGCCGTCAAGTATTACTATATTTGTGGATGTGTCAAAAATGGTGAAATTGAGCTTAATTTATACAAATTAGAAGATCAAGTTGAAGATATTTTGACAAAACTATTAAAAGTGGATTCTTTCAAAAAATTATGGACCATTTTTGGTGCTGGTGATTTCCAAATTCAATTTTAAGATTGTCAAAATGATGTAAAATTGATTGTTAGATCGTTGAAAATTTGAACACGTCACTTGTTGTTTTCTATATAGGCTGCTAGTGTTCTTCAAGAAGGTTGCAAGCATTTTATCAAGAAGAGCCATTAATGACTTCAGGCTGTTTATCTAGATATGCAAACAAAATAAGCGGTTTGTTTTTTTTTTTTTTTTCATTAAATGGTGTGTGGACTGTTTTGTTTTCTTCAATAAATGTTACTGACATTCGTGCTTAGTTTGTGTGCATTTAGCTTCTATATAAAGATCTGAAGTTAAAAAATTGTTAGTATGAAATCACATAAAGAAAGCATTCTAATTAAGAAGTTCTCTTCATCTTGTCTGTTCTTCTACCCAAATGTCTAAAGTTTATGTTATTTATTTGGTTCCAACAAAGTGTTGATCAAATTATCTCAAAGATCAAAAGGTCTATATGGGAAGATTAGTTGATTTCTCTCGTTACAACTTAGACTTTGCAAGTGAGAAAAGGACATTGATTTAAAATGATTTGCATAAAAGAAAATAGTGTTCGGTAAATAATGTGTAATAAACTTATTGCAAAGCAATTTTTAAAATAAGGAAAAAAAAAAGGGAAAATGAAGAAATTTGCAGTTGTATATGAAAGCTCAGGCAGGTGGCACAATCGTATCACCGGCATTGACGTTGTGCAACCCTAGGGGACACGCTGCCAAGGTCGGGCACACCCTGGTGGCGTAATGTTAGGGCCGCAGACTAGGAGATGTAACACTTGACCATTGGTGAGCTAGATGGCATTGAGCGACCCTCAACAAAGCTTGGCGATGTCTCCCCAGTCATCGGCAAAGCTACGCTGGCGTCCCTTGACCTTCTCCGCGAAGCTTCCCAGCCACGATCCACCACAGCTTTCTCTATCTCCATTCAAGATTGAAGGGTAAGATAGGAATACTAATATGTTAGTGACCACAAGATTGGAAGAAAAAAAAACCCATGCCTTGGGCTTGGAGCATTTTCAAAGCAAAATTTTGCACGAAATATTTAAAATTATATTATCAAAAACCAAAATTTCAGGTCAAGGGCCTTCAGAGGCCCAAATTTGCTCGTAGATGCTCCCTCAGACACTGCAGCATATTGGCTTTATAAGAGCAATGCAATTTTATGAGTGCCAACTGAACCCAAATGCTTTGTAAAGAAGTTTTTATCACATAAATTTGCATTGCTCCAAAGAATTTTAGGCTTTTAGTATTTGTATTATTCCAAAACTTATTTCCAAAATCGAACTAAATGTAGCTTGAGTTGGCTTAGCATTTGGACCTCTTGAGTCAGCCCCACCCCTAACAAATCACCACCGTCCATCATACCCTGCCTATCGGCATGGAGTAACCAAGCCATATTTTAGTATCGTTATGTACGTGCGCTCCACGCCCATTGACCCATCTCTCTCTTCGGGTCATATAGCATCTCCTGTACCTGGGGCAACTGCACATCATCTCAAAAAAGAAAACTCAAGAGATTAGTTTGTTCTTAAATTAAAAGAAAATCTCCCTTTTTTTATACCACCACAAACCAATTGAAATAAAGCAAGCCAAATACATCATGCATTCACAAGATTACAATCGTGCCATATTGCACAGAATAGTACCAATGTTATAGCACAAAAAATTACAGTTTAAACTAAGTGAAAATATAGTCTAAACTTACAACGTATATAACACAATCTTAAAACACTTGAAATATTATTGTATCAGAAGATTCGGTAATTGTTTAGATTTTAGAATCCAAATTCTAATAGGATCACATGATAGTTTAACATATTTACCTAGGAGTAGGGACAAAAAAACGAATTTAGGTATGTTCCTTTTAATTATTAAGGTTCTCCATTGTGAAATAATTCCTGAATTACCGAATTAGAGCATGTAAGAATATGGCACCCAATCTACTATTGCTAAACCTATCTGAAATTATTTGTCAGGAGGTAAATAAGGCCAAAAAAATCATCTAGCAATTAATTAATCTCTATCTACTCGTCAGTATAGAGTGGTCTTGATTTCGAATCTTGCATTGATGACAGCCACATCTATGACTTCTACCATCTTAAATTAAGTCAGGATGGGCTAGGCCTTGTGCTAGACATGACTTATTGACACTTTGTCATCCTGTAGGTTTTATCAAGGGGTTATCAAAATCAAAGAAATGGGGGAAAATGTAGAAGGAAAAAGCAATTCGTATGTTTTTCACTTTTGATTTTTCCAAATTGTTGCCATAGTTTTGAGGTTTTAGTAAATAATCCTCTTAATTTGCTTTTTCTCATTGGCAATAGAATGCATAATTTGTAGAATATAGGATGGGGCAATGGATATGTATTATTTTCTGTTGTTTTTTTTCTTGTAGAGTATTTTATTTTCTAAGCAAAGGCGTACCAAGAACATGAGAATGCAGCTTACGGACTTTCAGAACTTAGGATGAGAATCGATATTGATACAAAAGGTGAGGATGGTATTTGTAATTATGTGATCTTCTTTTTTTTACGAAAATAGGGTTCATCATAGAGTAAGGTTGACATCGGGATATATTGAAGCACCAAATAAATAAATTGATTTTGCCAATTTAGCAAGTAAATAACCTTACTATTTTTAGCCGAGTCTTTGCCTTGATAAGCCAGTCCAAGGATCGAGCACTATCTTGATCACTAACTGTTGCGACCTCTTTTTTTCGGCGCCCGCAATCGGGTACGAGCGCCTAAGGAGGCTAATGGCTCGGCTAATTTTATTAAGCCCGGACTCTCCCAAGTCCACCAATTCACGACTTAATGGTTCAAGCTTTTTTTTTTTTAACCTGTAAATCAAAATTTAAATTGGAGTCACCACTAATCGATTTGGGGTGGGTCGATTAGAAACCCAAGTGAAGTATCGGGAGAAATACTCACTCCTGCGCAACCGTGAGAAATTAGGATCGGGACTTAATTACACTAGTTAATCACCAATGCCCTTTCGGTACCTAATCTTGTTTAAACCCTGAGGTTTTTGGATGTTCGAGGATTTTCCATGCATTTTTTGGGAGGAAAAACATTTTCTAGGTCTTTTTCCAATTTTTTTTTAGACACAAAAGGATTTTCTGGTATTTTTTGGAAAAATACAAGTCTTTTTTGGCTTTTTCATGAATTTTTGGTTTTTTTTGGATTTTCGGCATTTTTTGGAAAATATGAAATATTTTTGATTTTTTTATTTTTCGGAAAATAAATTATTTTTTAATATTTTTGGAAAATAAATTATTTTTCATTATTTTTAAAATATTATATTATATTATAATGTTAAAAAAAAAAAAACGAACTGGGTCGGATCCTTGGGTTGGGTCCGACCGGGTCATCATGCGGGCCCGACTCGGATTTTTTCATTTTTTGATTTTTCATTTTTGAAAATAAAATATTTTTGATTTTTTATTATTTTTTATTAAAATATGAATATATATCTTTTAAAAAAATGACCCGGGTCGGGTTCTCGAGTTAGGACCGACCCCGGCTGCGAGCCACAGACAAGGACGGGCCCGACTCGGATTTTTTTTTTTTTGGCGAAGGGGCCCAAGCCCACAACAAAATTGGGCCTCTCCGCGAAAAGCAAGCCCGCCTGGTTTGCAAACCAGGTCAGTCCTGGCCCAAGTGATTGAAACCCTAGCGGAACCGGGTTAGGCCCGACCCGATTCCACCTAGCTTCGCGACTCCATCTCCCTCTCCTCTCAACTCGCGGCGCTGATGGAGGGGCTAGGGTTTCAAGCAGGGGGAAGCGACGGCGACGACCCGACCGACGGTGGTTCCTACTACCTGTCTGCAGCAACAGTGCGACGCAATGGCGAACGGTGGCGGCGAGGCAGGAAGCAACGGTGGACAGGAGTCGTGGCTAGTCGTTGAGAGGTGGTCAGGACAGCACGGCCCAGGGCGAGATCTGATGCAGCGGGCAATGTTGGGGCACGGCTCGGCGCGGCGGTGGGGAGCTTTTGAGGCGATGGCGTCGGGGTTAGGTGGTGGCGTTTGGAGCTGCGTTGTCGATCGCTGAACATCGACGGCGTGACCCTTTTCTAGATCGGGATCCTTTATTCTCAGATCTGCCTCCTCATTCCGGTTCTTCTCTTGCACAGCATCTACCCGCTCGGATCTCGCCTTCTTCGCTTCTCAGCCCGACCCTCTCTCTCAGATCTGGGCTCACGAGCGCTCGGGCCTCCCTCGAAGTCTCTCGAGGGAAGCTTCCGACGCTCGCAAGCTTTTGATCTCTCTGTCCGTGTGTCTCTTCGGCGGAACCTTCCCCTCTCCGGCCGCAAGCCTTCGGATCTGGGTTTGCTCGGCCTCGGCTCCCCTTCTGAAGTCTCTCAGCAGGAAGCTCGAAGCTTTGCAACCTTCGATCGTTCTCGGCCTCTCCTTCAACGACGGAAACGGGGGCCTAGCCGGTCGACGGAGCTTCGACCGCCGGTCCCCGTGCGCCAAGCGGCCTCCGCCGACTGAACCGGCGTCCCATCCGCCACCTGTCCGCCAGCTGCCCCCCCACACGCGTCGCCGTCCGTCCGCTCATCCGGCGTCGCGCCCTCTGCGCGTGTGCTGCAGAGGCAGACGGAGGAAGAAGATGACCCGGATGGGCCAGGCTGAGGCAGAAATGGGCCTCTCAGGCCCATGTGAGGGCTGCTTCTACCTCTTTTTCTCTTTTGTTTCTTTTCCGTTTTTTTTCTTTGCTTATTTATCATCCGAAAAAAAACAAAAGTAAAACCTAATTAATAAAAATGAAATTTTAGGCGTTAACAGCTGCCCCTCTTTGAAGGTGAGTTTGCAGAGGTTGCATTCAAAGACAAACTTATGCCTAAATTTTGTCCATATATGCATAGTGGATTATATTTAATTTGGGACTTATTATCCTATGTAAAAAAAAGCAATATAACATTACATATATTAAGACAGATAAGAAGATGCCTGTAGTTACTTACCGAGAGTGAGTGAGATAGGGTGTGAACCCCGAGTTTGGCAAGTATCAAGGCGTCATCTTACCTGGTGGTATGAAGAGGTTGCTTTTCTAAGGCTC
Organism: Eucalyptus paniculata subsp. matutina; assembly: GCA_017140255.1. NCBI lineage: Eukaryota > Viridiplantae > Streptophyta > Magnoliopsida > Myrtales > Myrtaceae > Eucalyptus > Eucalyptus paniculata. The sequence goes on from CM029439.1 coordinate 43,829,226, forward strand.
GAACCATTCTTCGGTCGCCTGTTAAAACAATCAATGATTTGTCTAGGACTCGAATCTTTTTTCGGTCGCTTTGATGGTAGATTGCTCCCTCAGGACCCGAACCATTCTTCGGTCGCCTATTGGAGTAATCAGCGTTTTGTCTAGGACCCGAACCTTTCTTCGGTCGCCTTGACGGGAACTTGCTCCTCTAGGACCCGAACCATTCTTCGGTCGCCTGTTGGAGCAATCAGTGGTTTGTCTCAGACCCTAACCATTCTTCGGTTGCTGTGACGGGAAATTGCTTCTCCAGGACCCGAACTATTCTTCGGTCGCCTGTTAAAACAATCAATGATTTGTCTAGGACCCGAACCTTTCCTCGGTCGCCTTGACTGGGGATTACTCCTCCAGGACTCGAACCATTCTTCGGTCGCCTGTTAGAGCAATCAGTGGTTTGTCTCGGACCCGAACCATTCTTCGGTCGCCGTGACGGGAAATTGCTTCTCCAAAACCCGAACCATTCTTCGGTCGCCTGTTAAAACAATCAATGATTTGTCTAGGATCCGAACCTTTCTTCGGTCGCCTTGACTGGGGATTACTCCTCCAGGACCCGAACCATTCTTCGGTCGCCTGTTAGAGCAATCAGTGGTTTGTCTCGGACCCGAACCATTCTTCGGTCGCTGTGACGGGAAATTGCTTCTCCAGGACCCGAACCATTCTTCGGTCGCCTGTTAAAACAATCAATGATTTGTCTAGGACCCGAACCATTCTTCGGTCGCCTGTTAGAGCAATCGGTGGTTTGTCTTGGACCCGAACCATTCTTCGGTCGCTGTGACGGGAGATGCACCGACCTTTCTCAGGACATCTCATTTGTGGGTGCCTGATTTGTATCAAGGACACCAGTTGGTACCCGACCTTTCTCGGGAGATGCGCCGACCTTTCTCAGAGTATCTGTTTTGTTGGGGTGTCTGACTTCTGTCAAAGACATTGGTTGGAACCCGACCTTTCTTGGGAGGGTGCACCGACCTTTCTCAGGGCATCGATTTATGGGGCGTCTGACTTCTGTCAAAGACACCAGTTGGAACCCGACCTTTCTCGAGAGGATGCGTCGAGCTTTCTCAGGGCATCGATTCTGGAAGATACCTGGGATATTCATGAAGGTCCTTTTGATAATTGGGAATATCGAGGACGTACCTCGCATATTCGTGAAGGTCTCCCACCTCTTGGCAATTGGGGAATATCGAGGACGTACCTCGCATATTCGTGAAAGTCTCTCACCTCCTGCTAATAGGAATATTGAGGACGTACTTGAGATATTCGTGAAAGTCTCTCACCTCCTGGTAATTAGGAATATCGAGGGCGTACCTGAGATATTCATGAAAGTCTCTCACCTCCTGGTAATTGGGAATATCGAGGGCGTACCTGAGATATTCGTGAAGGTCTCTTACCTCCTGGTAATTGGGATTATCGAGGACGTGCCCCGAATATTCGTGAAGGTCTCTCACCTCCTGGTGTGGGGAATATCGAGGACGTACCTGAGATATTCGTGAAGGTCTCTCACCTCCTGGTAGTTGGGAATATCGAGGACGTACCTGGGATATTCATGAAGGTCTCTCACCTCCTGGTAATTGGGAATATCGAGGACATACCTGGGATATTCATGAAGGTCTCTCACCTCCTGGTAATTGGGAATATCGAGGACGTACCTCGCATATTCATGAAGGTCTCTCATCTCCTGGTAATTGGGAATATCGAGGACGTACCTAGGATATTCATGAAGGTCTCTCACCTCCTGGTAATTGGGAATATCGAGGACGTACCTGAGATATTCATGAAGGTCTCTCACCTCCTGGTAATTGAGAATATCGAGGGCGTACCTGGGATATTCATGAAGGTCTCTCACTTCCTGGTAATTGGGAATATCGAGGACGTACCTGAGATATTCATGAAGGTCTCTCACCTCCTGGTAATTGGGAATATCGAGGACGTACCTGGGATATTCATGAAGGTCTCTCACCTCCTGGTAATTGGGAATATCGAGGACGTACCTGGGATATTCATGAAGGTCTCTCACCTCCTGGTGATTGGGAATATCGAGGACGTACCTGAGATATTCATGAAGGTCTCTCACCTCTTGGTAATTGGGAATATCGAGGACGTACCTCGCATATTCATGAAGGTCTCTCACCTCCTGGTAAAGGGGAATATCGAGGACGTACCTGAGATATTCGTGAAGGTCTCTCACCTCCTGGCAATTGGGAATATCAAGGACGTACCTGAGATATTCATGAAGGCCTCTCACCTCCTGATATGGGGAATATAGAGGACGTGCCTTGGATATTCATGAAGGTCTCTCACCTCTTGGTATTATAAGCTTGAATATGGCACGAGGCTTACCTGGATGGCTACAGGCACTCAAAAGGGCTAGAGCACCTAGGTAGCTGCAGGTGTACAAAGCACTGGAATACCCGGATGAACACAAGTATTTAATGATATGATCTGGGACCACTCAGGCTGGTCCAAGTGCTAGAAAGCATACCTGGACGGCAGTGCCAAATAAAGCAATGGAATGCTTGAACACCTGCTATATTATTTTGGGGACAACTCGGGTAGGTTGAGTGTCATGAAAATGAAGTACCTAGACAACGGTGGGTACTTGACGATATAGGGATACCTAAACAGCAGTAGGTATTCAACGATAAAGGGATACTTGGTCAATCACAAGCATTAATACTCTAAGGACAACTCGAACGGGTCGAATGTCAAGAAAAGGGAGTATCCGAACGGTGGTCGAAACTCAAAGACAATGGGATGCTAAGACAGTTGTAAGCATTCAAACTCAAGGGACGACTCGAATAGGTCGAGCGTCAACAGAGGGAGCACCCGGCAAGTGGCAGCTACTAAAAAACAAGGGGTACTTTGGACAACAGCAGGTATTTAACAATAAATGGATACTTGGTCAGTCACAAGTATCAATACTTTGGGGACAACTCGAACAGGTCGAGTGTCAATAAGGGGGAGTACTCAGCAAGTGACGGGTACTTAAAGACAATGAGATACTTAGACAGTTGCAAGCACCCAAACTCAAGGGACGACTCGAATAGGTCGAGTGTCAAGAAGAGAGTACCTGGACAGTGGTAGGTACTTTAAGACAAATGGGGATTTAGAATATGCTTACCTGGCAATATCTTTGATCTTTAAGAGTATGTCTGCTATTTGCACAATATGCACACATGATTGTATATATTGTAAATTCATAAACTCAAATGTGATTTATGCATGATAATTTTATCAGTTTCGTATCATTCGAATTCCATTGGGGAAGATTTTGAAAGGCAACATTTATTTGGAATATAGATGCTTTGAGCATGCCAGATGAGGGACTTTCAGTCTGAAAGGACTTTTCACTCACTCTCATGGAGAAGGCTATCCTGACCATTGATGCAGAATTTATAAGGACCACATTATCTCACTGTCATCATATCAACAGGGGTCTGAGTATTCTCGCAAATAATACGACTTTACCAATGTGAGAGGTCTTTGTTGAAATTGTGATGAAGACTTGGTCAACGGCTCATCAAATGGGACCATCGAGGTCGAAGCCGATGGATAAAAATGTTGCACGATCATCTCCGGATTTACAAGTCAAGAACCCTGCGAAAAGAGATAGAGTAATCTTGCTCGTACTTCTTTGAGCGATGCTTATGTACACATGAAATCCTACGTTAATTGAAGTGCCCCTAGTCTGAAGAGACTTTTACAATGGGAATGTAACATAGTCTTGGCTCACATGTAAGAGGGTGAGAGTTGGTGATTGTCTTGGCATTTGTCACTAGTCTTTCTTCACGGTCAGATGGAGGTTGTATCAATTGAACAGCAATTTCTCTTGGGAATACAAATGGTTGTATTTTTTTTAGGGCATCAGCCTTGCTTTTACCAGGCACACTGCTTTTTTCATGCCCCTATTTCTTATCTCAATTTTTTCATTTATGGGCATTGACCTTGCTTTCACCAGGTACACTGCTTTTTTTATGCCCCAGTTTTTGTTCTTGTTTGCTTGAGGAATTGATCTTGGCAAGTTCAAGCAAACGCCTTTGTTAGACTATGGAGTTTTCATCTTTTGTTGGCACTTTTGATTATGCTGCTCAAACGATAGTGGCTTCTGCTTTGCCTCCATGTGAGGGTGAATTTTCAGACTCAATTGAGTTTGTACAATGGATAAAAGTGTGTAAATAAAGAATTGCTCTTCACGACTCTAGGGCACTTAAATTAATGCGAGTGTTCATATGCAATAAAGACACTCGAAGATTGATGCAAGTGCAAGCAAGAAAATTTCTATCCCCTTTCTCACCTTGTGATGCTGATTCGCCTTCGACTTGCCCCTGTGTGGGGTGGTTCTTTGTCGGGAGTATAACAGAAATTTGCCAGTGTATAGGGCTCAAAGTGAGCGATGGAATGCCTCTCACTGCTTTGATCATCGTACTATTCGCGAGATAACTCTTTACCCTATAGTCATGGAATTTTCTGCACTAATCTCACAAGTGTATAGATGAGGGATTGTGTGTAGGATATGGCTTGCCTGTCATCATTCTGACGTGCCTCATCCAACATGCTCAATCAATCTTGTATTCTTCAATCAGCTATCTATTCTAATAATTCTCAATGGAATCAGTGATTTAGACAGACAAAATCATCATGCAGAATTCACCTAGAAAAATGCATGCAGTGTATGATGTGATGGAGTTTGTACTCTCAAAATAAATGAATGGCTTTTTACTTAAGAAGAACTTATTAACATCTTTAGGGGTGTTTACTTGGTGGAACGGTATTCACAAATGTGTTGAAACTTGAACATTAAAAGAGCTATTTACAAAAGGGTGATTCACAAATGAGTGTCAATAGATTGCTCCTATTGGTTAGGGACATGACATATGAAGGATCAACCAGGGATTGGGAATCTGATCAAGAATTTCTACTCTTGCTTTTTGCAGAGAAGAAGCTGAAAATGGATCAATCAACAGGGCCAAAATTAAAGGTGAATTAAGGCCTGAAGGATCTCTGTCATTTGCTTGGCCAATACTTGAGACGCCATTTTGCTTAGGAGAGTCTGTCATGCCTCTCATTGATTTGTTATCTTTGCTTTTGACATTGATTTGTTTTCCTTGTCAAGTGATCCCGCAACAAACAAGAGGGAATGTGTTAGTCATGAACTCTTTCAAGAGTCGAATAACTGGAATCGATACAACTTTACCCTTCACTGGTTTGCAGATGATTGGGTGAACCTGAGGTACAAGGAGGACATGAAGTCTCGTATCTTCCACTTCATCAGGTCAATTATTCTTCTTAATTGGCTTATGGATGGCATGTCCCTTTACACGAAGTCAAGTGAATTCGATGCAAGCCATTTCTGTATACTAGCTTGGCTAGTATTGATTTGTCAAATCTAATCATTGAGTTTGGTTCTTGAGTTGTGATGCTCCCTGTCAAATAGGGAAAATATGTCAAAAGCGGGTTCAGATAGTGGGAGTATTGGAAACGATACCGAATTACCCTTCCCCAGAGTTTGTTTGTGCTAGCTCCTAAAGATATTTGAATGTCGATGATGGCTTCTTTATCTTAGCATAGTGCGATGTTTCCTTCAATTGGCCTCCCTCATTTATGACCATGCATGCATGATTACTGGTCGTTGATTCATCTTCAGCGCCTTCTTTCTGTGGAATTTCTCCTTCTGTCTTTGACTATATGACCATTAGCAGCATTGAGCAAAGTCATGTACTTCAAGCTTCTATGGAATCTGAGATGGACAATCAAAACCTCCAATTCTCTTATGGCAATTACTTCTTGCGAGAATATGCGTCTGGAGTGAAGCTTCTAAATTCCAAAGTCATTGTCCAGGGTGTGGGGCTATAGATTGCCTTGGCTGTCTAGATTTTCTCCCTGTTGACAGTAATCACTTAAAAGGAAGAGGAGGAACTCCTTCCTTATGTTGAAGTTGATACTGTAACATCTAGCCGTTTGGGCGCGTCGTGCGACAAGATAGTCCTTTGGCTTAGGATGGAGCTGGGCAGGAGTAAGGCATGTCATGGACATCTTTTGTATCCTGTGAATAGAAGAGAGAGGACATCAATTCCAAATTATATTCAGAGAATAAGACTTAACCCCTTTTGGTGTAGGATGATTCTTTCTATTTGCCCCTGTTTTCTTGGCAAGGTGTCTTTGAATTTGGCGAGTTCGTCTGATGCGCTTGCTTTAATGCCCCATGTCACACTAAGTCAAAGGGGATGGGAATGATCTTCTGAGACATGAAGTGAATGAGTCAGAAAGACAAACATGGTTAAATTTATCATCTTGTTTTAACAAAAGCTTTTGGGTGATGAAATATTTTTTATTTTCAAAATATGCCTTTGGGGGAGAAAAAGCATGAGGAAGCCTAGCCCTCAGTATTCTCCTTGGATGATATTTTCTTTTCATGGTTGGATAACATCACTGGGCTGGTTTGGAGTACCGCCTCATGCTCTTAAAACAAAATATTAGAACTATACAATAGAGTACTTGGAATGGAAAATACAACAGTAGCACACCAGACAAGATAAGAAACATGAAATTATAAAAATGAGTAAAACCCATGAAAACTCCTGTGTAAAGGAGTGCTTTGATAGTGTTGGTTATGAAATCAAGCGCCTTTGAGTTCTTCGCCTTCAGTAGACTCGAAGTATTCACATGCGATGACTACCTCATTGAAGCTATGGAAGTGTAATCCATGTAGCCAACAGCGATGCTTGCAGGACAAAGCTTCTATGAACTGCTTCATTAACTCCTCTTCAGCCAGTTGAGGGCAGGTTTGCATCATGAAAGCTCTCCACCTCCCTGTGTATGCTTGGAAATCCTCCATTGGTCTTCTTGAGAAGTGAGCCAAACTCTCACATGGCAATTCATTTCCGATCTGACTTTGGTACTGATGCAAGAATGTGGAAGTCAGCTCATTCCAATCCTTCAGGAGATAAATATTTGCTGTGATGAACCATTGCAATGCAGACCTCGTAAGAGTTTCTTGGAATGCCTGAGTTGTGAACGACATCGGGCCATAGTACCGACTCATTTCCGCATGGAGATATTGCAAATGAGCCACGGGACAAGTTGTGCCATTATACTTACGGAAATCAGGTATCCACATCTCTCCAGGGGTCGTGATCCTATGAGCGTAAGACGGGCTTGATGTATCTTGGTTAGGCCACTGATTTTCCCACTGCATATCTGTTGTAGTGGTGAATTTTTCTGTTTCAGGGAAGTTGGATTCTACCGAAATTACCCCATTGCTTTCTTCTTGGTCAAAATTTCCGAATGAGGATAAAGTATTGAAGCTATCCTCATGGTCAGAGGACAAGCTTAGTACTTCATTAGGATCATAGCGGATAAAGACGTATGCTTCTTCTTCTGACGGGCCTTCATCTCCGAATGAGAGTAGGAAACAGTTATACGATGAATCGTCAGTTTCATTGTCGAAATAACGCTGGAAGTCTTTGGGATTGTATTTTAGGGCCGGGAAGTCTTCAGGATTGTACTCTAGAGGATGGTGGCCCTCAAAGTTGTATTCTTGGGAATGTTCAAAGCTTTGGTGCGGTGGCTCGTCGATAGATGCTGAATCTATTTGCTTGGGCTTTCTTTTCTTGGCTTCTGGTCTAGACCTTTTAAGTAAGGCCCTTCATTTTGCTAACTTGGTTCTGTCAAGGGAAGTGAGAGACATTAGAGTTTCACTGTCTGATTCACTTTCCAGGTTGATAGGGGTTGGTATTCTTTCGACCCTAGCTCTTGGAGTAAGCTTGGGGAGTTGTCCAGTTGTGCCCCACTCTTGAACAGACTCTGTGTCTTTGACCTCGTACAAAGGCTCATTGCCTTTCCTAGTGGGAAATTTTCCAGTAACAGGATGTTGCTCAACTGCCCATTTATCATGCAAGGCTTTATTGACATGCTCCTCTCCTATCTCAGCGGCTAACAGCTCCTCGTGCTCCGCGATCATTGGCTCTTCGTAGGGCAAGGTGATGTCAATATTGTATTCTTGATGGAAAACATGAATTAATTCCCTCCAGGTTTTAAGGGGACTAATCTTCCTAACAATGTACCATCGCAAGGCAGGGCCAGCTAAGTTCGATTGGTACGATTGAATCATCCTTCGAACCAGATCGAACCAGGTAAGCCTGCAAATAGGTCTCTGGGCGGGAGGTATTAGCATACCTTTCGCATTCAGGTGCTTTGAGTTTTTCAGGGATCTCAATGCCGGCGTAATTGGATAGGTCCACGGGATTCTGCTCTTGCAGCTGGTTTAACTTTTTCATGATCCTTTCAAACTGTCTACGGTACTGGCTATTTTATGGCAAATTTGCGGGCATCATGACGATGTTTGAGGCAACTATAGAGTTGGGCTCAGCTTGAGTGGATTTCATTTGTCTCGAGAGTTGTTGAAGGACAATGGACATCTGTCCTACGCCGTCTTCAATGTTAATGAGACGATTTTGTACATCATTCTGATCGGGTCCTATTACATGAGGCCAATCACGGGCGATTGGTGGCCGGCGATTCATAATTACCTGTTTGTTGTGAAAACAATGAATGAGCACGAAAGTAAACAAAGATTGACCCATGGCAATGGTCTAACTACTTTTTTATTTATCAAAAGAGGGTTTATAGACTACCAACTCCTAACATCTAGAACTTGAAATTGAAAAGACAGGATGAAATACTAGATATTAAACAAGAGTCCCTAAACAATGGGACAAAACTTTCACACTATTTACACTAAGGGGCACATGATTGCTAATTTATATGTGATGGGGAGCCTTGTTCTTGCGAGACGCCTACTTCCTTGAACTGGTTCTGAGGTGTGCATCCAGTCCATTCCCAAATCTCTCTCCATGAGCTCTGCTTGCTCGTGCTGGCTGCTCTCGCTGATTGAGTGAGGGACTAATGGCTTCCATCTTGTCGGGATACAATGGTTGTGGATGTAGGACATGGAGGCGTGGTGGGCTTTTTCTTCTCCCTCAAGCCCTTCAGGTATCACAATCCTTTTGTGATGGCACTTGTCCCAGGTTTCCTCAGCGGTAGAAATTTCGAATTCATAGTCACGGCTTGTGTTGAAAAGAACTGGAGGGACCATCATCTTGAAAGGCGGTGGGATCTCCTGAAGGGCTCCATATTGTCGTGCTACCCAATACGGGTAGTAGGGAATGGCGCCGATGAGACCGAGCAACGGAATTGGGCGGGTGCGCATGTAAGCAAAGCGGGCCCTCTTTTCATGAACCAACCAGCACACCATTGGAATGCCTCAGGAGCTGGGTTTCTTAGGAAGCTTACCCAATTTAAACAACTTTGATTAGGAATGTACGGTCCTAAAACCATAAATTTTTGTAATGGATTTTCAAAAGCATTTGTTTCAGGCGATCGCATGAAGTCTCGAAATTCGCTTAGGTGCGAAAAGAACCAGACTTGTAAAATTTCAGGAGAGGCTCGCATGATTTTCTCCGAGTTGTCTTTAAAACGATTAAAAGACAAGAATGTTTCAGTTAAAATCATGTTGACATAATTCCCCCCTCTTAAGATCTGATCAACTATCCATGCCATCTTGGGAGTTATGGCATTTCTTTGATGGGGGAAGATGATGAGCCCGAAAAAGGCTAGGAGGAAAATCTCACTTTTCTCGGGTCATAGGCTGATTTTGGAAACAGCATTCATAAATTCTAGTGGGCAGGTATTATGGTTGCCCTCAAGAATTTGTCTCATGACATGGATTTCAGTTCCTAAAAGTCGTGTGAGCCCGTGCCATGGGAGGGCGCCTATCGATGGCTTGACAAGCTTTTTCTCAAGAGGCATTCCAGTGATGATGTTGTATTCTTCCAGGGTTCGGGTTAGCTCAAACCTACCGAATATAAAAGTAATTGTCTTCGGGCACCAAAAATGTGCCATGGCCTATATGACTTCAGGACGAATAGTGATTTGGATCAACGATAGGAGATGACCAATTTTGGCCTTCACGCGCTCTTGGGCAAACTGATCTAATTGACTCCACCATCTGAAGAGCTCCGCCTTGGGAGCAGGAATGAACTGGATATCGTCTTTCCCCATCACATATAAGCTGGGACTTGAAAAGTGTATCCTACATTGCCATAGGCCAAATAAAAAAACTGAGTAAAAGTAAAGAAATCACTTTGCTTTTAAAGAAAAATGGCAAGCACAAAGACATGCGCATGGGACGTGCGGCTCGATTTCTAACTCGGAAGGCTTGAAGAAATTAAAAAGGTATCCGCCCATCGCAGTCTCGCGTTAGCAGCATACCCCCTTAACATCGCAGTCTCGCGTCCGAGGTCGTATCTTTCCTAACACCATCTTAGAAATCCTATGGCGGCCCAGGTCCGGCGGCCGGGTTGTGTGTGCCATGTGTAGTGCTAAAACAGTAAAGCATGCATAACAGTTTATAATCACAAGATAATCTATTTTCAGTAAAATTAAAATGAATTTCTAAGCTTTTGACCTGCATAAAGAAAAAACCTAAGTCAGTAAAGAATTTAAACAAGACAAAAATGGCCTAAGTCTTCAATTTCCCCAGCGGAGTCGCCAAGCTGTCGCGACCTCTTTTTTTCGGCGCCCGCAATCGGGTACGAGCGCCTAAGGAGGCTAATGGCTCGACTGATTTTATTAAGCCCGGACTCTCCCAAGTCCACCAATTCACGACTTAATGGTTCAAGCTTTTTTTTTTTTTAACCTGTAAATCAAATTTTAAATTGGAGTCGCCACTAATCGATTTGGGGTGGGTCGATTAGAAACCCAAGTGAAGTATCGGGAGAAATACTCATTCCTGCGCAACCAGAGAAATTAGGATCGGGGACTTGATTACACTAGTTAATCACCAATGCCCTTTTGGTACCTAATCTTGTTTAAACCCGAGGTTTTTTGGATGTTCGAGGGATTTTCCATGCATTTTTGGGAGGAAAAACATTTTCTAGGTCTTTTTCTAATTTTTTTTTTGACACAAAAGGATTTTTGGATTTTTGTATTTTTTGGAAAAATACAAGTCTTTTTTTGGCTTTTTCTGATCTTTTTTTGGCTTTTTCATGAATTTTTGGCTTTTTTTTTTTTTGGATTTTTGGCATTTTTTGGAAAATATGAAATATTTTTGATTTTTTTGATTTTTCGGAAAATAAATTATTTTTTAATATTTTTGGAAAATAAATTATTTTTCATTATTTTTAAAATATTATATTATATTATAATGTAAAAAAAAAAAAACGAACCGGTCGGATCCTTGGGTTGGGTCCGACCCGGTCATGCATTCGGGCCCGACTCGGATTTTTTTCATTTTTTGATTTTTCATTTTTGAAAATAAAATATTTTTGATTTTTTATTATTTTTTATTAAAATATTAATATATATTTTTAAAAAAAAACGACTCGGGTTGGGGTCCCGGGTTAGGACCGACCCGAGCCGCGAGCCACAGACAAGGACGGGCCCAACTCGGATTTTTTTTTTTTTTTGGCGAAGGGGCCCAAGCCCACAACAAAATTGGGCCCCTCCGCGAAAAGCAAGCCCTTTGGTTTGCAAACCAGCCGGGTCCCTGGCCCAAGTGACTGAAACCCTAGCGGAACCGGGTCAGGCCCGACCCGATTCCACCTAGTTTCGCGACTCCATCTCCCTCTCCTCTCAACTCGCGGCGTTGATGGAGGGGCTAGGGTTTCAAGCAGGGGGAGGGTTTCAAGCAGGGGGAAGCGACGGCGACGACCCGAACGACAGTGGTTCCTACTACCTGTCTGCAGCAACGGTGCGACGCAACGGCGAACGGCGGCGGCAAGGCAGGAAGCAACGGTGGACAGGAGTCGTGGCTGGTCGTTGAGAGGTGGTCAGGACAGCACAGCCCGGGGTGAGATCTGATGCAGCAGGCGTCGAGGTTCGGCGAGATCTGGCGCAGCAGCGACGTTGGGGCACGGCTCGGCGCGGCGGTGGGGAGCTTTTGAGGCGACGGCGTCGGGGTTAGGTGGTGGCGTTTGGAGCTGCGTTGTCGATCGCTGAACAGCGACGGCGTGACCCTCCTCCTCTAGATCGGGATCCTTTATTCTCAGATCTGCCTCCTCATTCCGGTTCTTCTCTTGCACAGCATCTACCCGCTCGGATCTCGCCTTCTTCGCTTCTCAGCCCGACCCTCTCCCTCAGATCTGGGCTCATGAGCGCTCGGGCCTCCCTCGAAGTCTCTTGAGGGAAGCTTCCGACGCTCGCAAGCTTTTGATCTCTTTGTCCGTGTGTCTCTTCGGCGGAACCTTCCCCTCTCCGGCCGCAAGCCTTCGGATCTGGGTTTGCTCGGCCTCGGCTCCCCTTCTGAAGTCTCTCAGCAGGAAGCTCAAAGCTTTGCAACCTTCGATCGTTCTCGGCCTCCCCCTCAACGACGGAAACGGGGGCCTATTTATAGGCGAGGGGCAGCCAGTCGACGGAGCTTCGATCGCCGGTCCCCGTGCGCCAAGCGGCCTCCGCCGGCCGAACCGGCGTCCCATCCGCCACCTGTCCGCCAGCTGCCCCCCCATGCGCGTCGCCGTCCGTCCGCTCATCCGGCGTCGCGCCCTCTGCGCGTGTGTTGCAGAGGCAGACGGAGGAAGAAGATGACCCGGATGGGCCAGGTTGAGGCAGAAATGGGCCTCTCAGGCCCATGTGAGGGCTGCTTCTACCTCTTTTTCTCTTTTGTTTCTTTTCCGTTTTTTTTCTTTGCTTATTTATCATCCGAAAAAAAAAACAAAAGTAAAACTTAATTAATAAAAATGAAATTTTAGGCGTCAACACTAACGAACCGAGGAATCCACTAAGGAAAAGAGAGGCAAAGAAAGAAAAGATAAACGGAACAAATTTTCCAAAAAAGAAAAACTTAGTTTAATAACTCAACGATATTTATAACTGTCAAACAATGGTCTTATATGTTCAAAAATATTCATCGTTCATCCTAACAATAATATCAAATCAAAATGACAATATTATACTAAAATCACGTTCTAGATAAAACTACCTAGACAAATTCAATACTCAACTTATAGAAAAAAAAATGATTAACACCACAAAAAAAAAAAAAAAAACCCAAACTGATATACCTCCAACAAATTTACTTTTTGTTAGTTTTCGTTAAACTTTATCATCAAATTGCTGAGTTTAACAACACATGACAGTAGACGGGTGTACCATTTTAAAGTTTTACGCATTATTTATTATAAGTATACTAGTTTGCAATTTTTCGTAATATTTATTCAATTTAATAGAAATTAATTTATGGAAAATTTATCACAAATATACCAATTTAGTATTTCAGGCAGTTAAAAAAATTAGTTCGGGATAATTTTATTATATACATATCAATTTTTAGATTTTTATAATCAAAATATTAGTTTGAAGTAAATTTGCTGTAGATGTATTGGTCTACGACTTTTCGTAATATCAACTTTGATAAAATCGTAATCCAACTAAATTTGAATGCTAGAGTTTAAAAAAATTCGACAGCATATCTTTCTCAAACCTTCACATTATACTACGGATCGTCTCTCACATCAAAGAGCATTCAACTTAGGTCAATTCTATAGCCAGCAGACTACCAACCATAGATTAACCAGTCTTTCTGCTGATTTACGAGGTAAGTTTCCTAGCTGGGCACATGGAACTAGAGGAGCAATCGACAGTGGCGGGAGTTGTCAGAGATTGCGATGATAATCGGATAGCGTGATTCTCGAGAAAGATTGACGTTGTCGCTCTGTTATGGCTCAGGCATGGCCATTGCAAGATGATATGAGGCATGCGATAAATCGTCATTACCCTTATTAAAAGGTCTACTTGTTTTCTTCTTATCTATACTAGCTTAAATTTCCATATTGGACGATTTAATATAATAGCAAAGCCAAGTTCAAAGGTGCTTTGTTTGGTATAAAACATTGTAAAATTACTTGAAGTAAACAATTTGAAATATATTTTTTAAAGAGACATTAATAATTTACAATAAATTCTATTTTGTGGTTGTATTAGAATCGTTGTAGTAAAAAAAAAAAAAAAATGTAACAAACACATGAGTTAAGTGTGTACATCAATAAATTCTATTTTGTAAAAGATTTTTTTTTTTACCAAATAGAAAGAAATAGAAAGACGTGTTTATATTTTGCGTACATTAATTATAAACTAAAAATTAAGATATAAAGTCTGAATTGCATGCACAGTATAAGGGATTCAATACTTGTCTTCTCCTCTCAAAATCATATAACTATGAAATATTATGTTTACTTCATTTATACAATAAATGAGTCAATATGGGTCGAGTCATTTTTAATATGTCATAAACCCAACTCAACTCACCCATTTTACATACCTAGACTTCAAGTAAGTTTACAATGTTTATTACCTAACAAAGTAACCTTTGCTATGCCGTGTATCTTTTTATCTGTATATGTAATCTCTCTGTTTAACAGCTTAATTTTTTTAGGTTAAACATTTTAATATGATATCGAGCCAAGTTCAAACCTAATTTTACACGTCTATTTTACCTGTCATTTTAAGATCGATTTTGCATGCTAAAAGAGATTATTTTGTCATACATCGTTTGCTCACAGAATTTGAACGGCCTTATTAGCTCCCCACGAATTGCGGCAAAAAAACTATGATTAAGTTGCTGCTTCTACAAACGCATGATTACGGAATGCTACGGAATGCCACATGTGAAAAAAGTAACTTTAATCCTGCTATGAACTGAGATGAGAAAACAAATCAAAAAACATAACGTCGATTAAGCTTTTTTTTTTTTTTTTTTTTTTTTTTAAATCTAAGTCCCAGTCCAGGTCGAAGTATGCAAGGACTGACGTGGTTCATTTTTCTTTTTATACTGTAGCGATCAAGATAATTTTTTTAATTACTCACGTTAGATAGAAATAAAAATCTAATTTTAATCTTCAAGGAGTTCACTGAGCAGTTAAGAGATTGATCCATAGGACAAATCCTGTATTCCATTGCATACTCGCCAGTGAGAATAACTCTTAAGGGGTCACGAAGTCTTATGGGATGTGATTGAGACAATTTGCATGCATTCATAGCGTTTAGTTAAGTGAAGATTTGCATCCGTTACTATAATAAAAATAATTGTTTACTATGTACCTAATTTACGAACTAGACGTATACGGAATACAGAAATGGGGTGTGAGCAAATGGGTTAAAAGAGAACACCTGCAAACAAAAGCTGCAGTGCAAATCCAAAACAATTGTCCTAACTTGCTAACATGCGGCAATGTCTAAACTGTACCGAATCTCCGCCCTTTCAGCGACGATTTTATACTACCATTCCTCATAACATCATAAATCAATTTTACCCATGTATTATAACGTTTCGGTACTTCAATTGGAGCAACACGTTGTAATATGATCCGTCACACTTGAAGAAGCATAAAAGTGCCTCTAACTTATAAGTTTGTCATTGGATGAGAATGTTACGTTGAAAAACAATGACTTTTATAATTTTTTTTTATGTCATTTTCATTGTACAACTCAAATCAACTATATGAACCATAATGGAGTTTAGGTGAAACTTAAACATGAATGCACCATAATATATCAAACTTGAACCTGCCAATAATTGGTTCAATAGTCCTATGAGTCTAATTGAGTTTAAGTTACCTTTTAAAGATTATTTAATATTTCTAGGAATAGACACAAAAAGAAAACTTAAAACTCCATTGTATATGGAATTTCGAGCTCTAGTTCATTTATATTTTAACATAATCAAGTTGAATTCAATCGAAACTTGAATATGTCAATTTTCTTCTCGAGTTGAGTTCGAGCAAGAAATTTCAATACTTGATCAAGCTCAGCTAGATTGAAGTTTCGAGCATCAAGTTTGTGAGTCAAGCTTGACATTGTATTAGCTCGAAGTGTAATGCTTCTATCTTGAATGCTGGACCTAGGACCTAAAAGGTTGACTGCGGATCCCAGCACATGGACTAAAGACACCGCCCAAAAAGGTTATCACATGAGTGGGGCCGGGACTCCACCATTAGACTCAAGACCCCAGCCTTGGACTCGAGGACTCGAGTTATGAATTATAGAACTATAAGTGCAATCATCAATTTGTATTAATGTAGATAATTCAATGATGTTGCGCAAACCATACACCTCAACGCAAGAAATTATTAGAGTTCTAATTAAGAAATAGAGAAACAACATCTCATGGAATTTTTACTTCTATAACTTCTGGAGAGAAACCCCAAGACACTCTCATGGCAACTCCTAAGAACGCGTTTTTTTTTTTTTTTTTTTTCGGAGACTCTCAAGGAAGCTCTGGAATTTTTTTGGGCACAAATGATAATTATTTTGTTTCAAAAATCAATTTTATAAATAATTTTTTGTATTTCTATTCCGTTTATGAGTTTTTGAGCAAACATATGCATTTTACGACAAAAAAATTTATTTTCATAATAATTTTTTTTTTTTTTAATGACGACACAAAATTTCTTTCTTTCATACGGCAAGCGGGCAAGCGACTACAAGCAAGGGACAATAAGTGGTAAGGAGTGGGTGACCGAGTAATGAGAAGAATTTTTATTTCTTATTTTTGTTCCAAAATTAGAAAAGTATAAAATTTTTTAGTTTCCATTTCTTAATTAAAAAATTATTTTAGAAATAGAAAAATAAAATTGTGTTAAAAATGAATTAAAGAAATATAATAGTTATGATGTGCATTTTTGTTCCTTTATCAAGATCCCCATGTCCTTTTTGTTTTTTGTTTTTTGTTTTTTGTTTTTTGTTTTTCATCTTTTTGTCTTGTATTCTCCACGTGCAGAACCGAATGGCCATTAAACATCATCCACCATTTCCTTGATTCCTGTTCCAAAGTCTTTTTCATGTGTCTTGTATTTTACTTAGGCAACCCATTCCTTTTCCTTTTAATTAGATATCACGAAATTTTTTTAATTAATATATTTATAATAAATTATAATAAAATAAATTTTTGATTACTAAAAAAACCTCCAAATTGGTACATTTATAACAAATTTATCCTTAATTTCCATTAGATTTTACCATCAAATTATTAAATTGGACAATACATGACAATTGATGAATATATTAATTTGGGGTTTTACCTTTCATTTTTGACAAGTGTACTAGTCTATGAATTTTCATGATATTAATCCAATTTAACATAAATTAATTTGAGGTAAAATTGTCCAAATATATTGATTTAGGATTTTTTGTGATTTATTAAGTCATCCCTTTTCCCTTTCTTGGATGCTTTCTCTTTGTACTCTTTGAAGCTTTTGCCCGTGCTTGAATGGCTGTGCTTGTTAGAGTGCTGCACCCCTTTTTCTTTTGTCGAGTTGCGTGACAAGCTGGTTCACAAAATTTGGAAAGGTTGATATCCGACGCGGACGTGCTATTTCATGAGACAAATTCTACGACTAAAAATTGAAATTTAAAAATGCAAATGCGAAATTATGTGATATCACTATTTTGATTACAAGTCAAATTCTACTATTCTTATTCTTAATTTGTTATGGAAATGCACGAGAAATTTTTTAGCAAAAATTTATGTTTTGATGGAATTGGACTTCACTTATGAATCATGAAATTATAAGTGCAATTATCAATTAATATCAATGTATCACATGATGACTCGATATCATGAAATGGGAGCACCCATTTTCTGTAATGGGCACATTATCATTGCGCGACAGGGCAATGCGTTATTGATACCAACCAACTGAAAGTTAATTTTCTGATAAAAGTAATACGAAAGAGAAATCTTTATCTTATTGTGATTGTCTTTTCAACGTAATTTCATTATCGTACGTAATTTAGGGTTGTGGAGAAAGACAAGTGAGTCTTGTCTCTTCACATTTTTGGTAATATGCTTTTCTTAGACTTTATGTCAATTTTTCCCTTGCTGGGCTCATCATGGGGATTGGAATTGGCTTTGTTGGAGATTAGCAGTGTGAAAGCTAGTATGAGCACTTAGAGAGGGGTGAATAGGTGCAGAAACAATTTTGCGAGATAAGTGCAACACTAATCAACAATAGATTATGAAAAGGAAATTCCCTTCTTTTCAAATAAGCAAGTTACGATCAAAGTAAAAGAGCGTAGGGAATAGAATATGAACACAGAGATTATAATGGTTTGGCTTAATCCAAGCCTACGTCCACTCTTCCGCACTGACAACCCACCGGCTAGATTTCACTATGAACAAAAGAGTTGTTACAGAAAAGCTTTGCCTTGATTCCACAGTGTAGAGACTCTACTACACTTCCTCAAGATCTCTTAAAGATATAGACTCTCTTTTGCGTACAAGATTTCGCCCAACAGTTTAATTGACTAAGAACAAGGAGCTTCAGACTTTTGAATTATTTTATCGCGCACGCACTCAAACAATTGGAACATCTTCCTTATATACTTCTTTATGCCATCACACCCGTTGGCACTTACCAAATGAATTCTTCCAATCTACCCGTTGGACAGAATCAATTAGGAAGATCTTCGAGCTATTTAAGGAACATGACGATAGCACATCAATCCTGCTCGCCCATACAATCAGAATCTAGGTTTCCATAAGTAGAACCTTCCAAGTATACTTCGCCAATCAACGGATCCAAAATCCCTGAATCAATCTTGATTTGAATAATGGATTTCGACATGCTATATCCAGCCAGGAGATCTACTCTAGTCGATAAAGTCAAATCCTTAACAAAACATCCAGTTCTGGATAAGTCTTCTTCGACGGTCTAGAAACTGTTAATGATGATAGACTTTGAGTCTTAAGTCTGGTAGTCTGGAGGTCTTCAGACTTTGATAGTAGAGTCTGCAAATTTTCAGACTAGACTGATGGAAACGTTTTGTCAGCTTCAAAACACTCAAGAAAGTTTTCTCCAACAAGCAGGACACTTCAATCATATGAAATAATTATTTTCCTACGTGGAAGGAGAGTATTAGGCAATTTGTGCGTAATCCCCACAAGGCAAGATTTTCTACCAATTAAGAGCCTAGCAAGTTTTTATAGGTTTTCCGACCTCACTTATATGGAGTTCTAAATTGCAATATGCTCGGACAAAAAAAAAAAAAAACATTGCAATACGCAATTTTGACTTAACAATAGTAGAGATAGTTGGGTAGATTCAACTTTATCCAATTTTACATGGGTCTCCATTGAAAAAAATGGTGATCTGGTCATCATACATAAAAATATACATAAAAATGTTCATAGAAGCATGCCTCGCCAATATCTTTTGCCTCATCAGTTGCCACATATGACATTTTAATGGTGAAATTGGACAGAATTATAATAGATTGTAAATTTGAGGCAATAGTGGGTTGAAACATCATTTAAGTAAATGTGTTCAAGTAATTTACTATTTATGTTATGCTAATTCTAATAATATAGACATATTCTTCTTTTTCTTCTTCTCCTTTGGAAGAGTCGAGTCCCTTTATGCCAAGTGATTCGCTCGAAGAACACTGGTGAAGTCAAGTTCATACTAGGATTGCGTTCATATTCTACATTGGCTTATGCTAAAGTTCTTTCTCTTTCTCACTTTCCATCCCTCAGCGAACCTTCGTTTAAGTCTCGTTGGCCCCATGTCGTCCCCTATCCAAAACGCAAAATTCAAGGAAGTGAGAATGATAATGCCAAGAAATTGCCCAGAACTTTGGTTCTGATCGTTGCTTTATGCGGTTTGCGCAAAAAGAAGACGAAAGTCAAAAAGAAGCTCGACAAATGAACGGGGATCGGGCAAGAATCTCTACTTTATCGACCTGACCGTGATAGTACGCGGTCGGGGGAGGGGTGGGGAATCTAACTTCCTTTGGTCTTCGTTCCATTGCAACAGTCATACTCTACGAGCAAAGTGATACAAGTTTTGGTAATATCAGCCTTTCCTTACTCTTGTGATCTAATTTGAATTAGTCAGCTAATCTGAATGGATATATGTAAGAATGAAACACACAACAATCGATTCTATTTAGACATTGAATCATCCCATTTTATCAGCCTTTCCTTACTCTTGTGATCTAATTTGAATTAGTCAGCTAATCTAAATGGATATATGTAAAAACGAGACACACAACAATCGAGTCTTTGTATCATCAAATATAAATAATGTCATATGTGAACAATTTATCTCATACCTTGTTTTCTTCGGATCCAATGCGTTGTTGATACCGACCACCATGTTCTTATCTGATTGATACAGTGCAAGCACACTCAATTTAGGGTTGTGGAGAGAGACATAAGAGTCATTCTCTTCACATTTTTGGTAATATGCTTTTCTAGACTTGATGACAATTTTTCCTTGGCTGGGCTCATCATAGGGATTCGGATTGGCTTTGTTGGAGATCAGTAGGACACTTTAATCATATGGAATAATTATTTTCCTACGTGGAAGGAGAGTATTAGGCAATTTCTGCGTAATCCCCACAGGGCAAGATTTTCTATAGACTAAGAGCCTAGGAGGTTTTTATAGGTCTACTAATCTCACTTGTATGGAATTCTAAATTGTGATAAGTTTGGACCAAAAAAAAAAAATATTGCAATATGCAATTTTGACTTAACAATAATAGAGATAAGTTGGGTAGATTCAACTTTCTCCAATTTTACATGGGTCTCCAATGAAAAAAAAAAATGGCGATATGGTCATCATGCATCACAAATATCATTAGCTTCGTTAGCAAAATTTTAATGGCAAGATTGCACGGAATTATAAGAGATAGTAAATTTGAGGCAATAGTGGGTTGAAACATCATTTAGGTAAATATGTTCAAGCAATTTACTATTTTCTGTTATATTAATCCTGATAATATAGATATATTTTTTCTTTTCTTCTCCTCCTTTGGAAGAGTCAAATTCCTTTTCATTTGGCAAGTGAAAATGTCAAGTAATTCCCTCTAAGAATATTGGTAAAGTCATGTTCATATTAGGATTGTGTTTACATTCTTCATTGGCTTGCGCTAAAGTTCATTCTCTTTCTCACTTTCCATCCCTTAGCGACCCTTGGTTTACCTCAAGTCGTCCTCTATCCAAAAAGCAAAATTCAAGAAAGTGGAAATGATATTGCCAAGAAATTTCCCAGAACTGGTGCGTGGGATATTCATTCGGAAGGGAGGGAACGAGGAAAGTCCCAAAAGGAACCTGGGAGAAAAGAAACTTTGGTTCCGTGAGAATGTAGATGATCATCTTCGAATAGTGGCTCTAATTGCTACTTTCCGCGGTTTACGCAAAAAGAAGACGAAAGTCAAAAAGAAGTTCGACAAATGAACGGGGATCGGGCAAGAATCTCTACTTTATTGACCTGACTGTGATGGTACGCGGTAGTGGGGGAATCTATCTTTGGTCTTCGCTCCATTGCGTGAGTCATACTCCACGAGCAAAGTGATACAATGATGAGAGCCCCAGCTTGGCTCCCGACAACCCAACAGCCGAGGAGGAGCCAAGGGTGGCAGTCTACAGTGGTCCGAAGACACCTAATTAGATTAGCCTAGCTTAGTTTTAACAGGCTAGCTTGGATTAATAAACTTAGGTTTCAAGAAGTAAGTTTAGGTTCTAGTTAATAAAAGCCTGATTATACTTAGAACTGTTGGAGAAATCTTCTTAAAGTGTTTTGAAGTTGACAAAACGTTTCCATCAGTCTAGTCTGAAGGTTTGCAGACTCTGCTATTTAAAGTTTGAAGACCTCCGGATAGCCAGACTCAAGACTCAAAGTCTATCCTCATTGACAGCCTCTAATCCGTTGAAGAAAGGTTATCCGAGAATCTGGATGTTTCATTAAGGATATGACCTTATCGACTGGAGAAGATCTCTTGGCTGGACAAGACATAACGGAATCCTTTGATTGATCGAGATTGACTCGAAGATTAAGGATCCATTGATTGCCTAAATATTCTTGGAAGGTTCTACTTATGGAAACCGAGATCCTGATTGTATGGACGAACATGATTGATGGGCTATCGACACGTTCCTTTAATAGCTCAAATAATCTTCTTAATTGATTCCGTCCAACGGATAGATTGGAGGAATTCCTTTGGTAAATGCCAACGGTATGATGGCGTAAAGGAGTATATAAGGAAGACGTTCTAAGTTGTTCAAGGGGTGCGCGATAGAAGAATTCCAAAGTCTGAAGCTTCCTGTTGTTTAGACAATTCATTTGAGCGAAACCTTGTACACAAAAGAGAGTCTATATTTGTGAGAAACCTTGAGGAGGTGTGGTAGAACATCTACACTGTGGAATCAATGAAAAGCTATACTGTAACTTCTCTTTTGTTCATAGTGAAATCTAGCCGGTGGGCTGTCAGTGCGGAAGAGTGGACGTAGGCTTGGAATAAGCCGAACCACTATAAACCTTGTGTTCAATTTTCTCTTCCTTACTCTCTTTACTTTGATCGCACTTCATTTTGTTAATCAATAGAGAACTTCATTTCTATCGGTTGCCTAGAATTGCTTCCGTATCTCGATAAATTGTTTGTGCACCTATTAACCCCCCTCTAGGTGATTATACTAGCTATCTCAATTGGTATCAGAGCTCGTGTACTCACTTTGTTTGAAGTGTTTTACTTCAAAGTTAAAGATCCATGGCTAGTATGTTGGCTCCAGGGCTGATAGAAGGGCAAAGCAATACCAAACCGCCTTACTTTGATGGAAATGACTACAACATATGGAAAAACAAGATGAAGGCGTTCCTAAGATCAAAAGATCCTCTGGAATGGGATGTTGTAGAAAAATGAATCATTCCTAAAGCTGCACCTGTCTCAGAAAGAGGAAAAGACACTGTTGAGTCTAGCGAAATGACTCAGGAAGAGATAATCAAGAGACAAGCTCTTGATGCAAAAGCAATCTATTCTTTATATTGTGCTTTATCACCTACTGAATATAACAAAATATCTTCTTGTGATACAGCCAAAGAAGTCTGGGATAGATTACACATTACTTACGAAGGAACCGATCGAGTGAAAGAGACTAGAATCAACATTCTTCTCGGTCAATATGAAGCCTCAGAATGAAATCAGGAGAATCTATAACTGACATGTTTAGTCATTTTACAGATATCGTGAATGGTCTTGAAAATCAAGGTCAACCAATTTCTAATCACATGAAGGTAAACAAACTACTGCGTGGACTCTCCAAGGATTGGAATCACATAAAGACCTCAATCAGAGAGACCCAAAGAATCATGCCACTATCTGTTGATGAATTGGTTGGAACTCTTCAGTCTTATGAAGTGGAACGAATCAATGAAGACGAAGACCCTAAAGGTAAGAAATCCATTGCATTAAAATCCAATGATGATTATGATGCTGCAGATTCTGAAGACGAGATGGACGATGAGGAGCTTGCTCTCATGATAAGAAGATTTAGAAAGCTGAACAGAAAATGAAGAATATTCAATCCAAGGAAACAAAGTTTTCAAAAGCAACAGACTAAGTCTGTTGAAGATGATGAATCAAATAAAGATGTAGTCTGCTTTGAATGTAAGAAAAATGGGCACATCAGACCCAACTGTCCTCTTTTGAGGAAGAAGAAAGGAAAAGCCGAAAAGTATCGAAAGGCTCTTAAAGCAGAAACCTGGAGTGATACAGAATGTGAAGAAAGTGATGATGATTATGCCAACATATGTCTGATGGCACAATCGGATTCAGATTCAAACTCCGAGACAGACTCAGATTCAGAAACTGAATTTGAGGTAAGTAACTTCACAATCCCTATTAAAGTTTCTAAATACATTAATGAGCTATGTTTTAGTCTTAAGACTTCTCTTAAAAGGATTTTCGAACTCAAAAAGGAAAATTCTGTCTTAAAACAACAAGAAAATATTTTGAAAGAAAAGGTGAAATGTTTAGATATGAATGTTTCTTCTCTTAGAGAAAGTGAAGATAATCTTTCAAAAGAAAATGCATTATTGAAAAATGATATCTCAAATATTTCCAAAAGATTTTCGATAGGATTTAAGAAACTAGAAAAAATACTTTATGTTCAAAGACCTTATTTCAATAAATCTGGTTTAAGAATGACTGCTAAAACCATTCCTTTAATTGATTTTCCTAAAGTGAAAGAAAGAATCAAACAAAGATCCACAATAAATGCTTACAAAAATCATTTTGAAAGGACCTTTGTAAAACCAAAAGGTCGCAATGCTCTTAGATGTTCAAAATGCAATAGTGCAGATCATTTTGAAAAAGAATGTCCTATGGTTTGGAGACCTGTTAATAAAGTTTGGGCAAAAACCGTATATCAGACTAACTCAAAAGGACCCAAGAAAATATGGGTACCAAAGAAAGCTTGAGTCTCTTTTTAAATGCAGGTCACTATCAAGAAAAAAAGGTGAAATGGTATCTGGATAGTGGATGCTCGAGACACATGATAGGAGATTCAAATTGCTTCATAAAACTTGTTCAAGTGAATGGTGGAAAAGTCTCATTTGGAGGAAACAGCAAAGGAAAAATTGTGGGATTTGGAACTATGAAGATTGGAAACCTCACAGTAAGCAATGTTTCTTTAGTTGAAGGACTCAACTACAATCTGCTCAGTGTCAGTCAGTTATGTGATACCGGTTTCAAAATCTACTTTCAAGAGGGTATATGCTCAGGAACCAGTAAAGACTCTACTCAGTCATTTATGGGACAAAGATATGGAAATATCTACCTCTTGGATGTGAAACCAGATAAATCGCAATGGTTAATTTCAATCCAAGACAAAGCAAGTTTATGGCACAGAAAGCTTGGGCACATCAATATGAAGCAGATAGCCAAAATTTCATCAAAGAAGCTTGTTCGTGGTCTACCCAATTTATCATATCAAAAGTCTGACCTATGTACACCATGCATATTGGGAAAACAGGTAAGAAATTCCTTTAAACCAATAAATCAAGTTTCCACTAACCGTGTACTGTAGCTTTTGCATATGGATCTCTTTGGACCAACCAGAACATAGAGCATTGGAGGTAAGAAATATTGCCTAGTAATCGTGGATGACTACTCACGATTTACTTGGGTGTATTTCCTAGCAAGTAAGTCTGAAACTTTCTCTTACTTTGAAAAATTTGCTAAAAATGTTCAAAACGAAAAATGATATGTTATTTCAAGTATAAAAACAGATCATGGAGGTGAATTTGAAAATCAAGATTTTACAAGGTTTTGTGATGAATATGATTTTCAGCATTTGTTCTCCTCTCCATATACTCCAGAACAAAATGGAGTTGTGGAAAGAAAGAATAGATCGCTTCAAAAAATGGCTAGAACTCTTCTAATTGAAAGTAACATCTCCTCATGTTTTTGGGCTGAAGCAGTTTTTACAGCATGTTATATTATCAACAGAGTTTTTCTAAAGTCTATTCTAGAAAAAACCCCCTATGAATTATTCAAAGAAAAGAAGCCTATTGTTTCATATTTTCATGTGTTTGGATGCAAATGTTTTATACTGAAAAATGCAAATGATCGAGTTGGTAAGTTTGAAGAAAAGTCAGATGAAGGCATCTTCCTTGGATATTCAACCACAAGCAAAGCGTACAGAGTCTACAACAAAAAGACTCAAACTGTGGAAGAATCAATGAATGTCAAATTCCAGGATTCGATACAAAATGAATCTATTCGACTCATCTTGAAGATCCGTAACCGCTCTAGACTCTACAAAGTTTAAAGAAACAGCTCGGACTTTGAAGGACCAGCAAACAAGTAATCGTTGAAGATTCAAGTGAAGGAAGTGATCATCATTCTCGACAAATTAACCAAAGAATCGGAAGCATAAGTCCAGTCATCCCAAAGATCTTATCATTGGCGACATTAATGAAGGAATTCGCACTAGATCCAAAAGGCGCGAAGAGTCTAGTGCTGTGGCTATTATTTCTGAAATAGAATCCAAAAGCATAGATGAAGCTTTATCTGATGAAAGCTGGATTGAAGCCATGCAAGAAGAGCTCAGGCAATTCAGTATCAATGATGTCTGGGAATTGACTCCAAAACCAAAAGGGAAATTAGTTATTGGAGCTAAATGGGTTTTCAGAAACAAGATGGACGAGAAAGGAAAGGTCGTAAGAAACAAAGCAAGATTCGTGGCCAAGGGATACACGCAAGAAGAAGGGATAGACTATGATGAGACTTACGCACCAGTAGCAATGTTAGAAGCAATTCGTTTATTACTTGCATTTGCTTGTCATAAAAATTTCAGGTTATTCCAAATGGATGTCAAAAGTGCCTTCCTTAATGGATTCATCCATGAGGAAGTCTATGTGGAACAACCACCTGGGTTTGAAGACCCAAGGAAACTAGACTCAGTATTCGGACTAAAAAGGCCTTATATGGCTTAAAACAAGCACCTTGAGCTTGGTACGATAGGTTGAGTAAGTTTTTAATCCAAAACGGTTTTGTGAAAGGTAAAGTAGACACTACTTTATTTATTAAAAGAGAAAACAAAAGTTTTGTGCTAGTTCAAATATATGTCGATGATATTATATTCGAATCTCCTAATGAAAGTCTGTGCAAGAAATTCTCTAAGACTATGCAGGATGAATTTGAAATGAGCATGATGGGTGAGTTAACCTTCTTTCTCGGGCTTCAAGTGAAACAACCGAAGGAAGGAACTTTTATTCATCAAGAAAAATATGCTAATGATCTCGTCAAAAGTTTGGTCTCGAACAATTGCAAGAAGTCTGAAATACCAATGTCAAGTTCCTTGAAGATAGACAAAGATGAAGAAGGAAAGAAAGTCGACCAGAAGCTATACAGGAGTATCATTGGCTCACTTCTTTATCTTACTGCTTCTAGACCTGACATTTTGTTTAGTATTTGCATTTGTGTCAGATTTCAAGCAGATCCTAAAGAATCTTATTTAAATGCTACAAAGCGTATTATTAAATACATTGCTTCTACTTCAAGCATCAGTCTATGGTATCCTAAAAGAGGAGATTTTACTCTTCTTGGATACTCAGACGCAGATCTAACCGGTTGCAGAGTTGATAGAAAGAGCACCTCGGGTACCTGTCAACTACTTGGAGGCAGGACAGTATCTTGGTTTTCAAGAAAGCAGAGTACAGTAGCTCTCTCTACAACAGAAGCAGAGTATGTAGCTCTTGGAAGTTGCTGTTCACAAATTCTTTGGATAAAACAACAGCTAAGAGACTTTGGAATTGAAGATTCATGCACGAAGATTAATTGCGACAACACCAGCGCTATCAATCTCACCAAAAATCCAATTCTTCACTCAAGAGCAAAGCATATAGAGATTCGACATCACTTCATTAGAGACCATGTTCAAAATGGAGAAGTTTCAATTCAATTTGTTGATTCAAAGAATCAATTGGCGGATATATTCACAAAGCCTTTGGAGAAAAATCAATTTGAAACCATCCGTTCCAAACTCAACATTTTGAGGTATGAGGAAATCAAAGTCTAAAGACTTTCAGACTCAGACATACAAGACCTTGACTGTAAGTAATTCTCTCTCTCTCTCGAATCTTATCTTGAAGAGGTACGATCGTCAGACTATGTTTAATTATTACTATATTTAATCGACGTAATTGTTACATCGTTCCCTTTCAAAAAGGAAGTTATTTTTTGAAATGACTATTTTCGCGGAAAAATGACAGTTATTTTGAAAATGCATCTTTTTATTTTCCTTTGTGACAGTTTGTATACCTCCCTTTTTAACCGATCGTGCACTGTTGATTTCCCTTCATTTTACTCTCAAAAACCCTAGAAAGCATCGATCTTCCATTCCCGTTTTCTTCCCTTGTTTAATCTTCGAAAAAGTTGTCATCTTTCTTGGGAAAGTCAAGCAAGGAATCTTCCAAAAACTGAGAAAGATGTCGTCTTCAAGAAAGTCTTCGAGAATCGCAAGCAGGGGACCACGGCGGATGAGTGAGGGGCCTACGCACTTCGATCTCACCGAAAAAGAAGTGTCTCCAGATCAGCAGCAGAGCCCACAACATTCTCAGTAGCGTCACTCTCCTCCATCTAGTCCTCAAGGCGTTGATCATCTATAAGAGGAAGAAATCATTGAGGATGCAGATCCTGTAAGAGTTCAAAAGCCCGCTTTTATTTATAAGTTGTATCGTGCTTTAAAAGGGACTCATACTCCTTTGAAGTATGTCGATGATTTTCTTAAAGACAAAGGGTATGGAAATAAATATATCTTTTTGCGAAAAATGGAAAGTTTAGGAATTGCTCGTAAAGGGGTGGTAGAAGAAACCCTTGCGAATATCCCAAGTGATCCTCGTAATTGGGGAGTGAATCCTGTAGATGGGAATGACGATGATAAACTGTATAGCCAATTTCAACCGAGAATGGGTGTTGCGGTTGAAAATCGAGGAAAAAGGGGAGACTTGTTCAGATCGAAGGAACAAAAGGATTTGTACTCAAAATTGCTGAAGCGTGGGGTGATAAACCCTAGAAGTGTGGATTTTGATTTTCAGGATGCTATGAATGTGAACTTAAGGGAAAAGTTCGGTTATCTTCAACTTGAAAAGTTCTGCTCCGACACTACAGAGGCCTATGCTGAACTAACCGCATATTTCTATTCAAATCTTAGCTTCTTTGATGCGAATAGATTCTCTTTCAGCGTCAAAGATCAAGACTTTGTTGTGGATATGGATATGCTGGCAGATGTGTTAGGAGTTGAGAGAGGAAGATATCAACCGATCAAAGTTTCTATTGCTCGTGCTACATTGGAACTTGTTAAGGACAGGAGAACAGAGGAAAAGATTTCCTACTTAAGGATGAGTGCGTTCAACATCTTGCTTCACAAGATTGTGATCAATTGCCTCCGACCGAAATCAACTTCTAAGATCGATGTTTCAAGTTCGAGGCAAAGGCGATGTATGCCATCCTCACTGGGAAAAGGTTTTCTCTTCCTCACACTGTTATGTTCCACATGTATAGAGCCATGATGAAGGACAGAGGTCAACTTCCTTACCCAAGTCTTGTGATGAAGTTATTCAGACATTTGAATATTCAGCCTCCGCAAATCTTTTGTGTTCGATCGTGCGATCATATGGTGGTAGGACTGAAAATGGTGACCAAAATGCGTTTGAAGGAATTGAACAAGGCGTTGGAGAAATTCAAGGAGAAAACTCCAGTCAAAGCTCATCAACCCTCTTCTTCATCAAAACGGAAAGGAAATGAGCCCTTGGTTGCTTCAAGAACGAAAAGAAGAGCTCTTATTGTTGAAGATGAAGATGATGATGATGAAAACCTCACCATTTCTGCAATGGCTTTGAAGAATTTAAGTCGTCTTGTTCCAGACAAAGAATCGGAACAAATGACGAAAGCAACAGAGGAGAAGGAAGCAGAGGAGAAGGGAGAAGAAGAAAGAGAAGCTGAAAAGGAAA
Organism: Eucalyptus paniculata subsp. matutina; assembly: GCA_017140255.1. NCBI lineage: Eukaryota > Viridiplantae > Streptophyta > Magnoliopsida > Myrtales > Myrtaceae > Eucalyptus > Eucalyptus paniculata. The sequence goes on from CM029439.1 coordinate 43,858,544, forward strand.
GAGCTGAGAAAGAAGAAGAAGAGAAAAGAGAAGAATGAGAACCTGAGGAACACTCTTCTCCACCTGAAGGCATGGAAACAGGGGGAGATCAAGAGAAAGAGGGAAGTCCTCATATCCTGATGCAAGTGAGGGCGTCAGTCGCTCTCCTGCAGACCCAGAGGACATTTATGCGTCTCAATTTCCAGAGGAAGGTCATGAAATTTCATCGCCAAACCTGCGAGATTATGCTGATCTACCATCGTCTGCATTTACTCCATCAGATCGGGCCGAAGCAAGTCCTTAGACTGATAATACAGCAGATTTTCGCAGAATCATGGATATTCTCTTGGAGATGCAAGGACAAATCTATGCTTTGGGATGCGATGTTCAAAACTTGCAAAATGTGGGTCAAGTTTCTTCATGTTCATTGAATGATCAGACCCAAGCCCTCTTCGTTCAGATTCAGGCCAATGCCAAAGGTGAGGAAATTGCACAACTGAAAGAAGACTTGAAAAGGCTAGAAGGCATCGTTAAGTCTATGGGAGATTTCCAGCTTGTCCGCGTTCCCAAGCAATCTTGACTTTATCTCAACTTTTTTAATGCTGACAAAAAGGGGGAGAGATGCAAGATTTGATCACTTTGACTTTTAATCGTGTGGTTTGTTGAATTGTTTTGATGTTTAACTCTGTTTGAACGTTGAATTGTTTTGATGTTTAACTCTGTTTGACTTTGTTTTTGTGTCTGGATGAAAACTGAACTAGACTTGGACTTGACTGCTTCTATTAACTATTATTGATATCTTATGGATGGCTTTATCGCATACTAGACTAACCTATTTTCTGTGGTTGCAGATTCTAGTGTTATTCATTTAGCCAATTATCTTTATAAGATATGCATATGTGTTTGAGAAATGTTTTGCAGGTCAAAGTTGTCCAAATCTGCAGGAAAGTTTTGTCACCATCAAAAAGGGGGAGATTGTTGGAGAAATCTTCTTGAAGTGTTTTGAAGCTGACAAAACGTTTCCATCAGTCTAGTCTGAAGGTTTGTAGACTTTGCTATTTAAAGTTTGAAGACCTCCGGACAGCTAGACTCAATACTCAAAGTCTATCCTCATTGACAGTCACTAATCTGTTGAAGAAAGGTTATCCAGAATTGGATGTTTCATTAAGGATATGACCTTATCGACTGGAGAAGATCTCTTGGCTGGACAAGACATAACGGAATCCTTTGATTGATCAAGATTGACTCGAAGATTAAGGATCCATTGATTGCCTAAATATTCTTGGAAGGTTCTACTTATGGAAACCGAGATCCTGATTGTATGGGCGAACAGGATTGATGGGCTATCGACACGTTCCTTTAATAGCTTGAATAATCTTCTTAATTGATTCCGTCCAACGGATAGATTTGAGGAATTCCTTTGGTAAATGCCAACGGTATGATGGCGTAAAGGAGTATATAAGGAAGACGTTCTAAGTTGTTCAAGGGGTGCGCGATAGAAGAATTCCAAAGTCTGAAGCTTCCTGTTGTTTAAACAATTCCTTTGAGCGAAACCTTGTACACAAAAGAGAGTCTATATTTGTAAGAAACCTTGAGGAGGTGTGATAGAACATCTACATTGTGGAATCAAGGGAAAGCTGTACTGTAACTTCTCTTTTGTTCATAGTGAAATCCAGCCGGTGGGTTGCTAGTGCGGAAAAGTGGACGTAGGCTTGGAATAAGCCGAACCACTATAAACCCTGTGTTCAATTTTCTCTTTCTTACTCTCTTTACTTTGATCGTACTTCATTTTGTTAATTAATAGAGAACTTCCTTTCTATCGGTTGCCTAGAATTGCTTCCGTATCTCGATAAATTGTTTGTACACCTATTCACCCCCCTCTAGGTGATTATACTAGCTATCTCAAGAACTACATCCTAAATAATTGGTCAGAATAGCTTAAATTAGCTTCACCATCGCAAAATAAATAGAATTAGGTTTAGGATTAGCATATAGCCTCAAGCTTATGGGGGTTCATGTTCCAAGGTTAAATAAGAAGACATTATATATTCTTTGCCCGACTTAACAAAGTGTTTAGCTTATGGGATTCATGTCCTGAGAGTTAATAACGAGGCCATGTTTATTTTTTGCCTGACTTGTATCGAATTTTTTATCTCCCATACTTTTTCTTGGATGCTTTCGATACTTGGTTGATTACTTTAAAAAGCCATTTCAATGGCCTATATGTTAATTTCTTTTCCAGAAGCTTGAGACTAGAATAATTTTTCATGTGTCAATTAAAACTCAAATGTCAATACTAATGTAGACAATATTTTTATTTTTATTTTTTTCATAGGGCCAACAAGACTGTCGACCCCCTCACTAGGCATGGGGGAGGGTTCATTGTTTCACAAAAATAATATCTACAACATACCAAAATCGAGATTAGGTGAAACTTAAACATGAATGTGCCACATGATATGAAACTTCAACTCATTAGTACTCGGCTCAATAGTTTTACAAGTCTAATTGAGTTTTTTTTTTTTTGTAAATTATTTATATGAAATTTCGAGCCCAATCCATTTAAATTGAATCCATGCGCAACTTTTGAATACTTCAATTTTCTTTTTCAGTTGATTTCAAGTAAGAAATTCAATTCTTGATTAAGCTAAGCTCGAGTGAAGTTTCAAGCGATCAAACATGACATTGCATCAGCTCGTCGCTATGTGATTATCTTTCTATCTCGAGGACTAGGCCTAGGACGCTAGCGATTAGACTTGATACCTCAAAGGTGGGATGCGCATCCTTGCGCGTGGAGTAAGGAACACCAGCCAAACAGGTTATCGCGTGGGCCAGACCCGAGACCTCACAGCCAGACTTATAAACCCTAGCGGCCGCTTTCGTCTTCTGAGTCCTTGGCTGATTCTTCATCGTTCCAAATTCGTTGGTCGTTCACGTCGATCTCGCCCTCCACACCCTCACCGCCGCGCATAAGCAGCATATTTATCTGAAATCGAAAGCTGAAAACGTCTTCACGAGCCAAGTGACCCTGAGTACGGTCCAATATTTTCCTGAGAATGGGACAGGCTAAGAGCAAACGGAAGAGATCGTCGACTTCGCTGCCGATCGGGGAAGGGCAACGCCGGGTCAGAGGCCGCCCAGCATCTCCGAGAGCAAAGCCGACTCTGCTTCAGCCTTCAGCCCTTGATTTTCGTAGCAAGACTCTCTGTTCCGATGCTTGGCATTCTAGGGAAGCACATGTACCATCAGCTCTTCTAATGGCTGCTTCTTCGAATGTGAAAAGGAATTACCATGTGTTCCTCAGTTTCAGAGGGACAGATGTCCGCCAAGGCTTCCTCAGTCATCTCTACGCGGCTCTGGACCAGAAAGGAATATACACTTTTGTGGATAGCAAGGAGCTTAGGAAAGGAGAGGAAATATCGCCGGCGCTCATGAGGGCGATAGAGGAATCACACGTTGCGATCATCGTTTTCTCTGAGAACTATGCTTCCTCACGGTGGTGTTTGGAAGAGCTCTTGAAAATCATGGAGTGCAAGGAGAAAAACGGCCTGATGGTGTTCCCAGTGTTTTACAAAGTGGAACCCAGAGAAGTGAGAGAGGGGAGAGAGAGTTATAAGAGAGCTATGGATAACCATGAGTCCAAGTTTGGGAAGGATTCAGAGAAAGTGAAGACATGGAAGAAGGCTCTTTCTGAAGCGGGTAGCTTCTCTGGGTGGGAGTTGAATGACAGGTACGCACAAATGTGACGTGGTGTTATGTGATTGTTAGCTTGTGATTGTCTGTTAGATATCAGATCGTATGCTCTTTTTTGGATCTTCGAATTGAAGATCCACCGTGGACACAAAAGTCAAATAACCAAAGCTAGTAGATTGTTTGAATTGATTCTTGCTGTGTGGATAATGAGAATTATCAAACATAAATAGTGCGATTCATAGTGCCTGAGTCATTATTGTCTTCAGATTCAGGTTGTTTGTAATTTTCGTCGCGTAGATGTTGGCGCAGGTTCACCCACCTTTCATCTTATATTTTGCTAATCTTATTATGGAATTTTACTTATTTGAAATGCTATAACCTGTTTATCTTTCTCTTGAATGCTTATCAGAAATGAAGCGGAGCTCATACAATGCATAGTAAAGGAATTATCAATTCATCTCAACCGAACGCCTTTACATGTCGCTAATTATCCAGTCGGAGTAGATTCCCGGGTTCAACAAATTATATCGTTGTCAAAGAAAGAGTCAGATGATGATGATGTTCTCATGATAGGTTTATGGGGGCCTGGAGGCATAGGGAAGACAACAATTGCCAAGGCCTTATATAATGCTATGGAGAGACAATTTCAGGGTTGTAGTTTTTTGGAGCAAGTTAGAGAAAAATCAAACCGAAGCAATGGTCTTGTTACTTTACAAAAGGATCTTCTATCTGAGGTCCTGGTTCATCCTTTAACGGTCTACAGTGTCGCTGGAGGAATTAGGTTGATACAAGAAAGACTATGTTGCAAGAAGGTTCTCTTGGTTCTTGATGATGTTGACCATATGAATCAGCTGAATGCATTAGCTGGAAAAGGCACTTGGTTTGGAAAAGGAAGCAGAATCATTATTACATCAAGAGATAAACAATTGCTGACTTCTCATGGCATAAATTGTGTGCATGAAATTCAAACTTTAAAATATCGTCAAGCACGAGATCTTTTTAGTTCGTATGCTTTCCCAAATAGCAAGAGTGTTGAAATAAGAAGGGCTCTCATATATAAAGCACTGCTTTATGCCAACGGACTTCCATTAGCCCTGGAAGTGTTGGGCTCATTCTTGTGCGGGAAAAACGAAGATGCATGGGAAAGTGAATTGCAAAAACTCTCTGAAATTCCTAACCCAGATATTAATCAAGTTGTCAAGACAAGCTTTGATGGATTGGGGCTTAACGAGAGGGAGATTTTCCTCGATATTGCTTGTTTCTTTAAGGGAAAGAAAATAGACTACATTAAGAAAGTGCTAGACAGCTGTGGTTTCTTCACAACTATAGGAATAGAAATTCTCATCGATAGGTCCTTGATAAAAAATGAGAGGGGTTACTTGCAAATGCATGATTTGGCTCAGTTGATGGGTACGAATATTGTTAAACAAGAATGCCGCGATGATCCTGGGAAGCGCAGCAGATTATGGCTTTTGGAAGATGTTGAGGACATTTTTTATCATAATACGGTAAAAGTTGTTTATGTCAGTTTTGCTACATTTCAGTTTATATTACTCTAATTTGGACAGTATAATGTAAATCTTAACTGGAAATTTTGTCTGACAAATGAATTTGCTCTGTTATGGATAGGGGACGGATGCTGTAAAGGCCATGGTATTGCGCTTGGCCCCACCAGAAGCGATAATCATCAGTCCTGATGCTTTCGCAAATATGAAAAGGTTGAGAATACTCATTTTGCATGGAGGGCGTATCTCTTCACAGGCTCAAGTACGTCTCCCTAACGAGCTAAGATGGCTTGAATGGTCCAATGCCCCGAATCTAGAATTTGGCTCTAGTCCAAATAAACTCGTGAGACTCGATGTCCGGAAAAGTCATATCAAACAATTAATGGGCAACTTTCAGGTAAGCACTTGCCATGATTAGCTTTTCCTTTTTTATAGCTATAAAAAATATTTGCAGAGCTTAATGACTGCACTAGTATGTTTTTGCAGAATTTTAGTAAGCTGAACTTCATCAATTTCAGTGGATGCAAGTCCCTGGTTAGTATTCACGACTTGTCATCAGCTCCAAATATGAAGAAATTGATTCTTAAGGGGTGTGAGAGCTTGGTGGAGGTTCACCCATCCGTTGGAGATCTTGTCAAGCTGAAAGTTTTGTCGCTAGGAGGGTGCTTTAATCTTAGAAATTTTCCTAACACGCTGAAGACTAAATCTCTTCAAACCCTTGAGCTCAGTGGTTGCTCTAAACTTGAGAAGTTCCCAGATATAGATGGAAAGATGGAACATTTGGAAGTACTTACTCTTTATGGTACGGCTATTAAAGAACTCCCTGCATCAATTGAAAATCTTGTCTCTGTGAAGCGGATGGATTTATCATATTGCAAAAACCTCATGAGCCTTCCGTCACACATTTATAAGTTGAAAAGTCTCCAGTCTTTTAATCTTGAGGGCTGCTCGAATTTAATCACGTTTCCAAAAAACATAGAGGATTCAACTAATGATGGCCGTCTGGGATTTCGAAAACTACGGTACCTGAATCTTGGGCGGTGCAATCTATCAGAAGTAAAGTTTCTTGAGAGTTTTTCCAGTTTTCCCGAATTGGAGTCTCTACAACTTAGATATAACAAGTTTGCTGGTTTGCCAACATGCATCAGCAAGTACTATTGTTTGAACAGATTGTATGTTGACGGATGCGAGCTACTTACAAGAGATTCCTCAGCTTCCACCAAATATCTATACACTATCAGCAGATCGTTGCAAATCTCTGCAAAAACTCCCATATTTGCGGGGTCAGCCCTCCCACACCTGACTTGTTGACTTGGCTTCATATTGTGAATTATTCCGCAAAGGGGTCAATAGGGATGATGTGGCTAATGTGTCATTACTCGAGGTCTCTCTCTCTATATGTATATGTATATGTATATGTATATAACGTCAAATGCTTGGCATGCGTATTTTCCATGTGACAGAAACTGCCAAAGATGAAAGATAAGTCGACATTGTCCTAATTGGAAGAGAGATGCCTAAATGGATTCTCCCCTGTGAAGTAAATTCCATACCTTTCATGGTTCCCCTGGACTTGTATGACAAGCTCGAAGGACTAGCATTCTGTGTTGTTCTCAGCCCGGAAGAAGGAAAAGTGGTCCGTTATTCATGTAGTTACACGATACTTGTTAATGGCCAAGAAGTGACACGGGGCACGAGATCTTTTAATGCGATGGAATCTGACCATGTGTGGCTTAGTTGTTGGTTAAAGAGTTTTAAGGATAGACTGCGAAACGATTGGAACCATTTCAAAGTTTGCCTCAGAGCAGAGAAAGGAAGCATAAAGAAGCGTGGATTCTATCTAATATGCAAGCAGAAGGAGGATGATCTGAGGGTGGTGTTCCTAGCACCATCAACTGACAGAAACAAATTGGAATTTTCAGGGGAAAGATACTTGAAAGACAATTTTCAATGGACCAGTCCGGTTGAAAGAGATGGGGAGAGCTTGTCACTTTTAACGAAGAAGATAAGATCGTCTAAAACTATGGCGAGACTGGGGGTTGCGATGACTTTTGCTTTTCTTCTTTTTTAAGTCTACTAGATATTTGTAAGTGTCTGCTCCTTCAATAAGAATTCAAAATCATTATAAAACAGAGGTTTAGCATCATGCTACTGACATGATTGAGGAACACATTTTCTTTTTCTTTTTGCCTCTGTTTCTTTATGATTTGTGATGCAGAGTGCATTAACCCAAAAATTATGAGGATACGCGTTGAATGGCCATGGTCTTCCAAGTTGTTCCGTGTAATTTATCACATCGGGCTTTGTCACCTCTCTTAGTCCAATTAATGATGCCACTACTTCGCACTTAAAAATTCTGAGATAGTAAGTTGTGCTCAATCGAGCCTAATCTTATACCTTTAGGATAGTGTTGTTTGAATTGTCTCAAAGATCAAAAGGTCTATACAGGGAAAATTAGTTGATTCATCTATTGTTACTTGGCAGATTTCATTGGATAGATACGAAGGTTGAGCTTTGGTTTTAAGACTTTGCATTTAGGCAAAGGACATTGACTCGAAGAATGTTTATGACAAGCGAATAGCGCCTTAGTAAACGCCTTGTAAAATACTTATTGCAAAGTATTTCATAAAATAAGAGAAAAAAATTGCCCAGAGGAGAATGGAGAAACTTGCGATTGCAGATAAAAGCCCTGGCTTGGGGCACAACAATAGCACTGGTACCGACGTCTTGTGACCCTAAGTGATGCTGCCAAGGTCGCACGAGCCCAAGTAATGTGCCGGTGCCGCACGATTCTAGGCGGCGCAATGCAGAATCCGCATGAGTAGGCAACTTGACGCCCGACTCTCTCTAAGCTACATCTAGCATCGAGTGACCCTCAACGAGTTAGATTTGGTGTGTAGTAACCCTTGGCAAAGTTTGCCAATGTCTGCCGACCCTTGGTGGAGTTGTGCCGGCATCCCTCAGCCTCCTCCGCGAAGCTTCCCAACCACGATCGACCACAACCTCTATCCAAGATTGAGAGGGGGTAAAATAGGAATACTACTATATGAGTGATATCAAGATTGGAAAAACAAGACTATATTAAACTTCTGAATGTGCGTTTCGAAAATACTAGAGCCCAAAGCTAGAGTTCGTCTTGAGCCTGACCATTTTCAAAGCAAAACTTTATAAAATTTTGAAACTGTGTTACCAAACGCTAAAACCGCTTGTAAATGCTCCCCCAAAGGCATTTGATTATCTTGGCTCAGTAAGGGCAAAAGTGCAATTTTGTGAGTGCCCACCCCGTCGGCCTAGTATTTGGACCTCCTAAGTTGGCCCCTCCCCAAACAAATACCACCATCAATCATGCTCTGCCCGTCTCATCATGTACTTTCATTTCCCACCCATCGACCCATCTCTTTGGCTGGGCCCCATTGCGTCTCCCCATCCCTAGGCCCCACTACAAAACCTCTAAAAAAAAAGGAAAATTTCAAATAAGAATCTAGAGTGGAGCCATTTTCTCAAAAAAAGGACCTAAAGTGGACACTGTCTCAAATAAGGACTCGAAGTGGTTAACTTACTCTCAATTAAGGACCTGAACTTCTAATTTTATTCACAGTCAGGGGTACTTTTGTCCAAGAACATTGTTGTTTATTTTTTGTCTCTCTCTTTTTTTTTTTTTTTCTTTCTTCATCTTTCTCACTCTCTACATCACCTCCATTATCAGCCCCTCCATCGCTCTTCGTGTCATCCCGTTGTATGACCAAGATTGGGTTTTCTTTAACACAAGCCATTACAACGTAGTCTAACTCATTGAAAATTTTAAATTTCGTTCCTCAAAATGGTTTGTAGACAATTCCACAAAATCGAAACGAGCTTTCAAAAATATGTTCTTTTTATTCCAACATTCATTGCAAATTTTGATCTCAAAGCCACAATATGAATTTGCTTTTGGTGAGACTCAACTTCTTGTCCAACTCCCAAGCTATGCAACTAATCCCTTTGGCGACATATTTCTCTCATCTCGAGAGTGCATCAAACTCCACTTATTCCAGGCCTTCCGCTAACCCATCAACTGCAATTTTTTGTGTTGTTTTTGGTCATGCTTGCCAACAACAGAGTAGCAATATCCAAGCATTGCCAGATCGTCTTGTTTGACTAACTTATGCCTCTATTCAATTAACACTTGGTGATTAATAATTTCATGCCAAAGAACAATTTTGTTGCAGCTGGCGACTATTTCAACCTCGGCAAGAGATTGCCTCATTGATTTCAAATTTGGGTTTGCCTCTCTTGCGTAAATTCAATCTTTCAAATATCCCCCTTCCCCTTCAATGCCAATGGCTCCTTTCAATAATCCCTAGTTTGGAGACACCCACTCACACTCTTGCCATTCTCATCGACATAACTCTTCTCCTCAATCGAAACCCCATCTTGAGATTGATCATTAGTCGTATATGACATCATTAACTATAGAAATTGTTGTACTTTGTTGCCCCATTGCTGCCATTGACAAGTCCTATTTGAGCTCTTGACCTCATCGACCACTACCCCTAATAGAAAATCCAGCATCGTCGTCGTCAGATGGAGGTCAATCCGAGCTTTAGGCTGAGAACAAGCGAGCCGATATTTGATGCATCTTGAGGAACTGAGGAGTTTAGTATTCGAGAAGGTGACCAGTAGCTAATAACTCCAATCTGACTTCTTGTCACTAGTCACAAATATGTGATGACATGAAGCTTACGAGGTCGCTGGTAGGGGCCCTAATTATGGTGTTGAAGAAGGAGGCAATGTAGAGTGAAGGAGGAGGTGTGAGGAAGATGAAGAAAGAAAAATAATTAAAGAAAAAATGTTCATGGACAAAACTACCCCAAGCTGTAAATAAGATTAAAAGTTTGGGTTCTCATTTGAGACAAAATTTGCCACTTTGGATCTTTATTTGATACAGTGTCCACTTTGGGTCATTTTTTGAGAAAATGAACCCACTTCAGGCCCTTATTTGAGATTTTCCCCCAAAAAATTTGGCTCTTAAATTATATGACAATCTCCATTTTTTTTTTTTTTTGCCACTTCTTTTTGTTTTTTTAACAAAACTTTATTAAATATCAAAGTACTTCAACCACCAAAGCTCACAATTGGGCATCAAAACAAAGCAGATCTTGAAGGGATTGAGGGGGATGAATTATCTAATTGGAAGGTAGAGTTTTTAGTTGATAAGCCTTATAGATCTGGTTCGCTATTCTATAGGACTCTCTTGGACAATGGGCTGAGTAGGTATGCTTGAATTGGTGCATAATCTTACGAGCTTCTGTAATAAGAGCACACGTTTCCCACTTACATTGATTTGAGCCATTAACCATGTGAACTAAAAGACTTGCAATCAAATATGGTTTCTTCCTTCTTTGCTTCGAGGAGAGAGAGAGAGAGAGAGAGAGCTGTGAGCAGACCTAGGGTTTCAACTTGAATAGCAGACAATGCTGGTACCAATCTTGCCGTTCCGTCCACCAAGGCCCTATTTGGTAATGTTTTTATTACATTCAATTTCTGTTCTTTTGTTCCCCAGAATAAAAAAAAAAAAAAAAAAAAGAACAGAAATCTGTTTGGTAATGTTAATTAATTTTTTTATTTCCTTGAATAGAAAAGTGGCTGGGGACTAAATTTGGGAAAGAAACAATAAGTAAAAAAAACAAAGTAGTTTATTGTTTTCGGGAACAATTTCTAGAAATAAATTATTTCTTTTTTCTTTTTTTTTTCTTTTATTCTTCCTTGTTGCCCCTTGCCCTTTGCTGTTGCCCCTGCTGTCTGGCCACCCTCATCGACCGACCACCGTCATTGACCGCCATCGCCTACCTACCGTTGTTGCTCGCCAATCGACCACTGGCCACTAACCAACGCCAATGACCATCAAGGCCACTGTTCGCCGGCTGGTTGACAACCGGCCGCTGTCTCCATCGCCAGCCTTGATCGGCAATCAACCGCGGCGGTCGGTGGCAGCGGGCGGCGATTGACGTTGTCAGTGGTCATCAATGGCTGGTGGCGATGGTTGGCAACAGCGGTGAGTAGCAATGGTCAGTGATGGCGGCGGTAAGAAAGAATAAGAAAAAATTTAAAAGAAATACTAAATTATGAATCATACCAAACACGTTTTTTTTTTTTTCATTCCAAGAATAGAAATTTTATGTAGTTACCAAACACGTTATTTTATTAAGAAATTATTTTTGGGAATAAAAATAGAAAAAAAAAACTATTTTTGAAAAGAAATTATTTCTCGAACAAAAGCGTTACCAAATAGACCCCAAATTTCCGGACGCATCTGGAACAACACAAGCAACTACTCCCATGTTCGATCTATCTACATAAGACTGGTCCAAATTGGCCTTTAAAGTTCTTTCCTTTGGAGCTCTCCAACGCAGAGGTGGGTCTTCTTCTTCTGACATTATTTCTTGATCTTTATAATTACACTTGCACCAGCTTAAATGTGGGTCTTCTTCTTCTGACATTATTTCTTGATCTTTATAATTACACTTGCACCAGCTTAAATGTGGGTCTTCTTCTTCTGACGTTGTTTCTTGTTCTTTATAATTCCACTTGCACCAGTTACGGAACATGTTGCGTGCCTCCTCAACTAGAATTTCTGGTTTTGGGCGTCTTTCGAAAGATGTAGTCGTTTGTCGCCCTCCAAATAAACCACAAGACACTTGCAACAACCTCGAAAGACGGTAGATCTATTCATTTTTCCTTGATTTCCAGCAACCGTTCTTCGATTCTTGACGACCCAACTCGTGAAATCACAATTTGCAATGCAGGATTCGCACAGATCAGCGAAGTCCAGGGGCACAACAAGAACAAGTGCTCTCGTCTCAGGTTCTGAGCTGCAAATGGGACATGAGGCTTCAGGTAGTATGTTTCCTCTGCATAAGTTGACCTTGGTAGGGATAACATTCTGACATAGATTCCTATAAACATTTTAATGTTTTTTTTTTTTTTTTTTTTGGGCGGGTGTTTCATATGCCAAATTATGTTCCATAACTGATGGAGCGGTGGATATGATGTTGATGTTTGCTCTCCCATGTTTGGCAAAACCGTTTTTCAATCTATACGTAAGCACTCTTAATGGTGAAATGACTTGATTCAGTCCCTGTCCACACTAACCTATCTCGAGCATCCTGAGATTTAAGATGAATCATTAGTATTTCGTCAATGATCTGCTCATTGAACATTATAGGTAGCATTTGTTCATTCCATTTATCCTCCTCCTCAAGAATTAGTTCAGCAACTCGAGTAGGTTCACCATAGTTCGCAAGTTCACCAATGATGCCTCTCTTGAGCCATATGTCTTCTCGTATACTAATATCATCTCCGTTTCCTACTGACCACATCACTAAAGATGAAATAGCTTCCCTACCCATTAACATACTTTGCCAACCCCAAGAGGGTCGGAAACATTTTCTAGCATTCCAAAATGAGCCAAGGGGGAAGTAGATCCCTTTCAAAATCTGACATCACAAAGAAGTTGTATTATGAGAAAGCCTCCAGGCTTGTCTCCCAAACATTGCCCTGTTAAAAGAAATTAAGTCTTTGAATCCCATCCGTCCTTAATATTTCCTCTGTTTTAGCAATTCCCATCTTCTCCAACGTAGCCTATTTTAGAGTCATTGTTTTTCCACCAAAAAAGAAGCTATTCGCCTTTCGATGGATTTACAAAGGGAAATTGGAATTTTAAAAATAGACATGGCATATTGCAACGATGCTTGAACCATTGTTTCGAGTAGAATTTCTTTGCCTACTTTTGAGATCAAGCTTTTATTCCACCCCTCTAATTTCATATTAACTTTAGCTAATATCCATGCAAACATTTTCTTTTTAGAAGATCCCTAATCAGATGGAATTCCCAAGTACTTCCTGATGTGAATCGTTGCGGATAGATCGTTCTACAAAGGTCCGGATGATGCAAATTGTGAACCTCCACCTCCAATCGAACCTGTAATTGGCAACCTCGGTATGAACGTGACTTGTTGACGAATGCGTGTCAACCAACCAACGTTATAAACGCCACGAGCAAAAGAATTCGCTATCTTGCTCGATAAGTTGAATTAACCATCATAAGGGAACCTTGATTCGGTCAAGTTCTCAAAAGAATAATAGAAGAGAATCTCTCGACTTTTTCCTCAAAAATAAAATATATCTGTCCCCAAAGAAATTTGGCAAATCTAGCCGCCACACAAACCCTAAAACCAACCCTAAAAATCTAATGCGTCATATTCTAGAATATTCCTAAACAAGAATATATATATATGTGTGTGTGTGTGTGTGTGTGTGTGTGTGTGTGTGTGTGTGTTGTACTTTAGCTAGTACGTCTATGATGGAGTGTGATTGGATCGCATCGTATCGTCTTGATACGTTACGATGGAAAGACACTATTGAAAGGGTATGAAGGGAGATGTATAAAAAGCCTCCTGAAGACAACCGTTAGAACGGTTGGCAGAGCATACGATTAGAAAATCCTCTCATTTGTTCATTCTATTTCCATCAAAGGGATAAGGCGTTCCATTTCACTTTTACAAGAACAATTTGCATTTACGCCGTGGAAATCGGGTGCTTTCCTCGTGATCGCATCCAGACCAACGTGAAGTAATTTTGTTCGTGTTACATCGGCAATTCAACATTCGTTTCAGGACTAATTGTTGTTTGTGCATCGGAATCAGATAAGTCGTCTTCCGCCGACTTGAACTACAACAATATATATATTGACTTGGTCAAATATTTGGTGACCAGATAATCAAATTGCGTCAAGATTTCCAAGATTCTTCAAGATTTGATTCAAGGTCATCTCCACGTTGAGATCATGAACCATGACGCCAACAGCTTGCCTAAATTGCTTGGCCCACACTCAAGTGAACCAGTAGGAATAGACAATGAATCCTTAGCACTTTCTCCTCGATATGGCTCGATGTCCACATCATTCCCTCCCCCGTGCAAAGGATTTGCCCTCAAATCATCATTAGCATCGAAAAGAGTCAAGTCAGAAACATTAAATGTAGCACTAACATCATACTTACCTGGAAGATCAAGTTTGTAGGCATTATTGTTAACTCTTTCCAAAACCATGAATGGTCCATCCCCTCATGGTAGTAACTTAGAATGTCGCTGCTCAGGAAATCTCTCTTTGCGCATATGAACCCAAACCCAATCGCCAGGTTCAAACACCACTTCCTTGCGCCCTTTGTTGGCTTGCTTTGCATATTGCTCAGTCTTGTGCTTAATGGATTAAAACCATAGATAACCTCAAATGGTGTAAATTTAATAGTAGAATGCATGCTCCTATTATATGCAAATTCAACATGTGGCAAACAATCTTCCCAAGATTTTATGTTCTTTTTAATAATAACACGCATCAATACCCCTAAAATTCTAATAACTACCTCGGTTTGACCATCGGTCTATGGATGACAAGTAGTAGAAAATGACAACCGTGTTCCTAATTTTTTCCACAATATTTTCCAAAAGTAGCTAAGAAATTTAGAATCTAGATCTGAAACAATCGATCTAGGCATGCCATGCAAACGTACAACCTCCCTAAAGAACAAATTAGCAACATGAGATGCATCATCAGTTTTATGACAAGGTATAAAATGAGCCATATTTGAAAACCGATCAACAACCACATAAGTAGAATCTCTACCATACTTAGACCTAGGCAATCCTAACACAAAATCCATAGAAATATCAGAGAATGCGTTGGAATAGGTAATAGTGTATACAAGCCATGTGGTTTAGTTGTAGACTTAGATTGCTTACAAGCAATGCATCTCTCACAGACACGTGTGACATCTCTCTTTATATGTGGTCAATAAAAATATTCATGCAATACTTCATAAGTCTTACTAATGCCAAAATGTCCCATTAAACCACCACTATGCGCTTCTCGCACCAACAATTCACGCAAAGAACACTTTAGCAAACATAGTTTGTTTTCACAGAAAAGATAACATTTATGCCTATAGAATTTATCAAATGCAGCATATTCACATGCTTCATACATTCTCCCAAAGTCATCATCATCAGTATATAAGCCATCGATATGCTCAAAACCTAGACACTTTGCTTCTAAAATAGTTAGAATTGCGTACCTTCGAGAAAGTGCATCAGCTACCACATTATCCTTACCTTTCTTGTACTTGATCACATATGGAAAAGTCTTGATGAATTCCATCCATTTGGCGTGTCTTTTATTCAACTTTTGCTACCCTTTCAAGTACTTTAAGGTCTCGTGATCGGTGTGAATCATAAACTCCTTCGACCATAGATAATGTTGCCAAATCTCCAAAGCTCGCACTAAAGCATACATCCCCTTATCGTAGGTAGGATAATTTAATGTTGCTCCACTCAATTTCTCGCTGAAATAAGCTATGGGATGCCCTCCTTGCATCAACACAGCTCCAATTCCTATACCAGAAGCATCACACTCTTTCTCAAAAGTAGCACCGAAATTCGACAAAGATAACAAAGGAGCATTAGTTAACTTATCTTTTAGCAGATTAAATATTTTCTCTTGCTCTTCTCCTCACGTGAAACTCACATGCTTCTTGATAACCTCAGTTAAAGGTGTCGCAATGGTGCTGAAATTTCTCACATATCGCCGATAAAAACTCGTCAATCCATGAAAGCTATGCACCTCTCATACGGTCTTAGGCGTTGGCCATTCACGAATTGCTTTGACCTTTTCTTCATCAACCTATATACCATCAACACTAACAACAAATCCTAGAAATACTAATTTGTTGGTAACAAAATAGCACCTCTTTAGATTAGCATATAATTGCTCGGCCCTTAAAACCTGCAAAATAGCTCGCAATATGCAATTTTGACTTAACAATAGTAGAGATAAGGTGGGTAGATTCAACTTTCTCCAATTTTACATGGGTCTCCAATGAAAAAATGGCGATGTGGCCATCATGCATTGCAAATATCATTAGTCTTGTTAGCAAAATTTTAATGGCAAGATTGGACAGAATTATAACGGATAGTAAATTTGAGGCAATAGTGGATTGAAACATCATTTAGGTAAATATGTTCAAGCAATTTGCTATTTTCTGTTATATTAATCCTGGTAATATAGATATATTCTTTCTTTTCTTCTCCTCCTTTGGAAGAGTCAAAATCCTTTTCATTTGGCAAGTGAAAATGCCAAGTGATTCCCTCAAAGAATATTGGTAAAGTCACGTTCATACTAGGATTGTGTTTACATTCTTCATTGGATCGCGCTAAAGTTCATTCTTTTTCTCATTTTCCATCCCTTAGCAACCCTTGGTTTAAGTCTCGTCGACCCCAAGTCGTCCTCTATCCAAAACGCAAAATTCAAGGAAGTGGAAATGATATTGCCAAGAAATTTCCTAGAACTGGTGCGTGGGATATTCACTTGGAGGGGAGGGAACGAGGAAAGTCCCAAAAGGAACCTGGGAGAAAAGAAACTTTGGTTCCGTGAGAATGTAGACGATCATTTTTTAGTAGTGGCCCTAATTGCTGCTTTCCGCGGTTTAGGCAAAAAGAAGACGAAATTATCTTTCGTCTTCGCTCCATTGCGTGAGTCATACTCCACGAGCTACGTGATACGATGATGAGAGCTAGAGCTTTTTTCCCGACGACCCAACAGCCGAGGAGGAGCCAAGGGCGGCGGTCTACAGTGGTCCGAAGACACCTAATTAGATTAGCCTAGCTTAGTTTTAACAGGCTAGCTTGGATTAATAAACTTAGGTTTCAAGAAGTAAGTTAGTTTAGGTTCTAGTTAATAAAAGCCTGATTCTACTTAGCACTACATCCTAAATAATTGGTCAGAATAGCTTAAATTAGCTTCACCATCGTAAAATAAATAGAATTAGGTTTAGGATTAGTATCTAGCCTCAAGCTTACGGGGTTCATGTCCCAAGGTTAAATAACAAGACATTGTATATGCTTTGCCTGACTTAACATCGTGTTTAGCTTATGGGGATTCATGTCCCGAGACTTAATAACGAGGCCATGTTTATTTTTTGCCCGACTTGTATCAGGTTTTTTTATCTCCCATACTTTTTCTTGGATGCTTTCAATACTTGGTGGCTTATTTTAAAAAGCCATTTCAATCACCTCTATGTTAATTGCATTTCCATAAGCTTGAGACTAGAACAATTTTTTAGGTGTCAACTAAGGGGGCGTTTGTTTTCGTTTCTTTTTTTTTTTTTAAACAACTTTTCTGTTTTTTTGTTCCTGGGAAAAAAAATGAACAGAAATTGTTTGGAGTGCGCTTTTTGTTCCAAAATTTTTTTGTTGTTAAACACATCCTGGAATAAACAATAAACAAAAAAAAGTTATTTCTTGTTTAAAAACAAAATTTAAACACTTTCTTCTCTTCTTCTTTTTCTTTCTCTCTTTTTCTTCTTCTTTTCTTCTTCTTTTTTCTTTCTTTTTTCTTTGGCCGGTCACCGGCCTCGGCCATGGCCGGTGATCGACCGACAAGGGCCGTCGGCCTCGCCGGATCCGGGCGAGCTCGAGCTGGCCCGGCCAAGGCGAGGGCGGGTTCGCCCGCCGGCCGACGAGGCTTGGCCTCGCCGGGCCATCGCTTGGCGATGCCAACATGGCGGTGGCTCGGTGAGGCCGAGCCTCGCCGGCCGGCCATTGGCGAGCTCGGCCTCGCCGGATCTGGGCGAGCTTGGCCCTCGTCGGCCGGTCGCCGGCCATGGCCGAGGCTAGCAACCAGCCAAAAGAAAAAAAAAAAAAAAAAGGAAAAATAAATAAGAAAATAGAAAAAATAAAATAAAAATATTTAAAAATAAAAGAAATAAAAAAAATTATACAAATTTACCAAACATGTTTTATTTATTTTTTATTTCCTAAATGTTTACCAAACGTGTTTTTTGTTCAAAAATTGTTTCGGAATAGAAACATTTTTTTCTATTCATGTTTTTTAACAATTTTTAAATAGAAATGTTACCAAACGCGCCTTAAAACTCCGATATTAATTCTAATGTAGACAATATTTTAATTTTAATTTCAATTTTCTTCACAGGGTCAACAAGATTGTGGATGCCTCTCGCTAGGCATGGGGGAGGGTTCGTTGTTTCACAAAAATAAAATTTACAATATACCAAAATTGAGATTAGGTGAAACTTAAACATGAATGTGCCATAAGATATTGAACTTCAACTTGTTAGTACTCCTCTCAATAGTTTTACAAATCTAATTGAGTTTTTTTTTTTGTAAATTATTTATATGAAATCTCAAGCCCAATTCATTTAAATTGAATCCAGGTGCAACTTTTGAATACTACATTTTCTTTTTCAGTTGAGTTCAAGCAAGAAATTGAATTCTTGATTAAGCTAAGCTCGAGTGAAGTTTTGAGCGATCAAACATGTGAGTCGAGCTTGACATTGCATTAGCTTGTCGCTATGTGATTATCTTTCTATCTCGAGGATTAGGACTTGGACGCTAGCGCTTAGACTTGATACCTTCCTTGCGCGTGGAGTAAGGGACACCAGTCGAACAGGTTATCGCGTGGGCCGGACCCGAGACCTCACAGCCAGATTTATAAACCCTAGTGGCCGCTTTTGTCTTTTGAGTCCTTGGCCTACCCTTCGTCGTGCCAGATTCGTTTGTCGATCACGTCGATGTCGCCCTCCACACCCTCACCGCCGCGCATAAGCAGCATATTTATCTGAAATCCAAAGCTGAAAACGTGTTCACGAGCCAAGTGACCCTGAGTCCGGTCCAATATTTTCCTGAGAATGGGACAGGCTGGGAGCGCTTGTTTCTTTGGAGCGAGAAAGAGCGAGAGCCAAAGCAAAGGGAAGAGATCGTCGACTTCGCTACCGATCGGGGAAGGGCAACCCCGGGTCAGAGGCCGCCCAGCCTCTCCGAGAGCAAAGCCGACTCTGCTTCAGCCTTCAGCTCTTGATTTTCGTAGCAAGACTCTCTGTTCCGATGCTTCGCATTCTAGGGAAGCACATGTACCATCAGCTCTTCTAATGGCTGCTTCTTCGAATATGAAAAGGAATTATTACCATGTGTTCCTCAGTTTCAGAGGAACAGATGTCCGCCGCGGCTTCCTCAGTCATCTCTACGCCGCTCTGGACCAGAGAGGAATACACACTTTTGTGGATAGCGAGGAGCTAAGGAAAGGAGAGGAAATATCGCCGCCGCTCATGAGGGCGATCGAGGAATCGCGCATCGCGATCATTGTCTTCTCTGAGAACTACGCCTCCTCGCCGTGGTGTTTGGAAGAGCTCTTGAAAATTATGGAGTGCAAGGAGCAAAACGACCTGATGGTGGTGTACCCAGTGTTTTACAAAGTGGAACCGAGAGAAGTGAGAGGGGGCAGAGAGAGTTATAAGAGAGCTATGGATAACCATGAGTCCAAGTTCGGGAAGGATTCAGAGAAAGTGAAGAGATGGAAGAAGGCTCTCTTTAATGCCGGTAACTTGTCTGGGTGGCACTTCAATGACAGGTACGCACAAATGTGATGCAGTGCTTTGCGATTGTTAGCTCGTGATTGTTTGTTAGATATCAAATCATATGTATAGCTTCGAATTGCTGAAATGATGCATCGAGTTCTTTGAATTCGCAGTAGACGCAAAAGTCGAAATACCAAAATTTCAAGCTAGTGGAAATTTTTGTCTTAGATAAGTAGTGTGGTTCCTAGTACCCGAGTAATTAGTGTCTTCAGGCGCAGATTCTTTGTAATTTTCCTTCCGCAGACGTTGGCGCAGGTATGTGTTATTTCTTTTAATCTTATTATTCGTTAACCTCCTTATGAAATTTTCCTTATGACGTTAGACGTTGAATTCCTGCCATGGCTTGAAATGGTAAAACATGTTTCTATTTCTTTTGAGTGCTCATCAGAGATGAAAGAGATGAAGCAGAGCTCATACAATCCATCGTCAAGGAATTATCAATTTGTCTCAGACCAAGATCCTTATCTGTCGCTAAGCATCCAGTCGGTATAGAATCCCAAGTTCAAAAACTGATAAGTTTGTCGGAGCCAGCTGGCAGTGATGTTTTGATGATAGGTCTATGGGGACCTGGCGGCATCGGAAAGACGACGATTGCTAAGGCACTATATAATGCTATTGAGATGCAATTTCAGGGTTGTAGTTTTTTGGCGCGAGTTAGAGAAAAATCTAACCAAAACGATGGTCTTGTTGCTTTGCAAAAACAACTTCTATCTGAGATCTTACCTCATAAAGAACTTACGGTCTACACTGTTGACGGAGGAATTAGTTTGATACAGGAAAGACTATGTCGCAAGAAGGTTCTCCTAGTTCTCGATGATGTTGATTATATAGATCAACTGAATGCCTTAGCTGGAAAAGGCGATTGGTTTGGCAAAGGGAGTAGAATCATTGTTACATCAAGAGATAGACATTTATTAACTTCTCATGACAAAAATTATGTGTATGAAGTTAAAATTTTGGAAGACAATGAAGCACGAGGCCTTTTTGGTCAGCATGCCTTTACAAACAGCAATAAAGTAGAAATAAGAAGGGATCTCATCAATGGAGCACTGCATTATGCCGGCGGCCTTCCATTAGCCCTGGAAGTGTTGGGCTCATTCCTACGTGGAAGAAAGGAACCTGAATGGAAAAGTACGTTGCATAAACTCTCTAAAATTCCTGAATCAAAAATCAATCGAGTTCTCAAGATAAGCTTCGATGGATTGGACGAGAATGAGAGGGAGATTTTCATCGACATTGCTTGTTTCTTTAAGGGAAAGAGAATTGTATACATCCGGAAAGTTCTTGACAGCTGTGGTTTCAAGACAACCATAGGAATAGAAATTCTCATTGAGAGGTCCTTGATAAAAAATGAGGATGGTTCCCTGCAAATGCATGATTTGGTTCAGTTGATGGGTACGGATATTGTTAAACAAGAATGTCGCGATGATCCTGGGAACGCAGCAGATTATGGCTTTTGGAAGATGTTGAGGACATTTTTTGTTATAATACGGTAAAAGTTGTTTAGATTAGTTTTGCTACATTTCGGTTTACATTACTCTAATTCGAACAGTATAACATAAATCTTTACTGAATATTTTGTCTGACAACTGAATTTGCTCTGTTATGGATAGGGGACGGATGCAGTAAAGGCCATAGTATTGGACTTGCCCCCACCAGAAGCAATAATCATCAGTCCTGATGCTTTCACAAATATGAAAAAGTTGAGAATGCTCATTTTGCTTGGAGTGCATATCTCTTCACAAGCTCAAGTACGTCTCCCTAACGAGCTAAGATGGCTTGAATGGCCCAATGCCCCAAATCTAGAATTTGGCTCTGGTCCAAATAAACTCGTGAGACTCGATGTCCCAAAAAGTCATATCAGACAATTAGGGGGCAACTCTCAGGTAAGCCCTTGTGATGATTAGCTTTTCCTTTTTATAGCTATAAAAAGTATTTGTAGAGCTTAATGACTGCACTAGTATGTTTTTGCAGAAGTTTAGAAAGCTGAAGTACATCAATTTCAGTGAATGCAAGTCCCTGGTTAGTATTCACGACCTGTCATCGGCTCCAAATATGGAGAAAATGATTCTTAATGGGTGTGACAACTTGGTGGAGGTTCACCCATCCATTGGAAATCTTGGCAAGCTAAAACTTTTGTCGCTAGAGTCGTGCTCTAATCTTAGTAATTTTCCCAACACACTGAGGACTAAATCTCTTGAAGTCCTTATTCTCTCCGGTTGTTCTAAATTCGAGAAGTTCCCAGATATTGACAGAAAGATGGAACATCTGAAAAGTCTTTATCTTAATAGGACGGCTATTAAAGAACTCCCTTCATCAATTGAAAATCTTGTCTCTGTGGAGTTAATAGAATTAGCATTATGCAAAAACCTCATAAGGCTTCCATGGCACATTTATAAGTTGAAAAATCTCAAGGTCTTGAATCTTTCTGACTGCTTGAATTTAATCACGTTTCCAAAAAATATGGAGGATTCAACTGATCCCAATGTCCGTTGGGGATTCCAGAAACTAACGTTCCTAGAACTTAGCCGCTGCAATCTATTGGAAGTAGACTTCCTCGAGAGTTTTTCCAGTTTTCCCACATTAGAAATACTAAACCTTTTAGATAACAAGTTTACTCATCTGCCGGCATGCATGGACAAGTACCATGGTTTGGACATATTGTCTGTTGATGGATGCAAGCTGCTACAAGAGATTCCTCAGCTTTCACCAAGGACCGCGCTAACGGATGATTATTGCAAATCTCTGCAAGAATTCCCAGATCTGGGGGGTCGCCCCGACCTCCCTCTTTCCGTTGACTTGACTTCATGTTGTGAATTATCCCGCAGAGGGGTCACTATGGCTGATGTGGCTGATTTGTCGTTTCTCGAGGTCTGTCTGTCTGTCTCTCTATATGTGTATATATATGTTAACTGCAAATGCTTGATATGCGTACAATCTGTGTGACAGGGTCTGCCAAAGGCGGATCGTCTCAACATTGACCTACCTGGAAGAGAGATGCCTAAATGGATTCTCCCCTGTGAAGGGGATTCCATATCTTTCATGATTCCCCAGGAGTTGTACGACAAGTTCAAAGGAGTAGCACTCTGTGTTGTTCTTGGCCCAGAGGAAGGAAAAGTGGTCAATGCTTCATGTACAGTCGAAACATATGTTGATGGCGAGTCAGCAGGTCAACAGGGGCGAATTTTTTATTCAATAGAATCTGACCATGTGTGGTTTAATTATTCTCCACACCTTTTTGTAGATCTGCAAAATGATTGGAGTCATTACCAAGTTTGCCTGAGGGCAAAAAAAGCAAGCATAAAGAAGTGTGGATTCCGTCCAATATGCGAGCAAAAGGAGGATGTTCTGAGGATGGGGATCCCGGCACCATCAGATGATGGAAACAAATTGAAGTTTTCAAGGAGTGACTCAGGAGATAGTTCAATGTAACATCATGGAAGTAGATGATCTATTTGAAATATGTGCAGGGGAAAGCTTATCACGTTCACCAAAGAAGAGAAGATGGTCTTAACTACGGTGAGACTATGAGTTCCAATGTCTTTGCTTTTCCCTTTTCTGGGCCTCCACTAGAGATTTGCAAGTGCCTGCTCCTTCAATTAGAATTCAAGATCATTATAAAACAGGGTTTCGCACCATACCACTGACATGATTGAAGAACTTTTTTTTTTTTTTTTTTTTTTTGTGTTGTTTCTCTATGATTTGTAATGCAGAGTGCATTAAACCAAAAATTAAGAGGATGCTTGTTAAAATGGCCATAGTCTTCCAAGTTGCTCTGTGTAATTTATCACACGGGCCTCTGTCGCCTCTCTTAATCCAATTAATGATGCTGATATTTTGTACTTTAAAATTCTAAGATAGTAAGTTTTGCTCAATCTAGTATAATATGTATCTTTAGGAAAGTGTCGTTTGAATTGTCTCAAAGATCAAGAGGTCTACAAAGGGAAAATTAATTGATTCCTCTGTTGTTGGTCGGCAGATTGCATTGGATTGGTATAAAGGGACAGCTCTGGCGTCTGAGAAACGTTGCATTTTAGCAAAGGAGATTGACTTCAAGGATATTCATGAAAAGCAAACGGTATTTGTCAAACGCCTTCTAAAATAAGACTTCCATTGAGCATTCATAAGTTGAAAAATCTCCAGACTGTGTCTTTGGAGCTGCTCGAATCTTGTCATGTTTCCAAAGTACTTGGAGGATTCAATTGATCCTGATGGCAATTTAGGATTCCCAAATCTAAGATGGCTAGCTCTTAATGGCTGCAATCTATCAGAGGCAGAGTTCCTTGAGAATGCTTCCAGTTGTCCTAAATTGACGTACCTAAATCTTTCAAATAACAAGTTTACTCATCTGCCCACATGCTTCAACAAGTATGATCATTGGAAAGACTTGTTTGTTTATAGCTGCAAGCAAAGCAAAGGGGTCAGTGTGGATGATGCGTCATCACCCAAGGTCAGAGTCTCTCTCTCTCTTTCTCTCTCTCTCATGTGGAATGTTTAATATTTGTACCATCTGCATGACAGGAAGTTAAAATTCTTGCAAATGGAAGCGAGATGCCTGAATGGATTCTCCACTGTGAAGAGGACTCCATATCTTTCATGGTTCCCCCAGACTTAGATGACAAGTGCTTAGAATTAGCACTCTGTTTTATTCTTGGCCGGTATAAAAAAAGCTCGGTTGGAATGCTATTTGAGGTCAGCATATTTGTTGATGGCGAAAGACAGTATTGGCGTACTAGACATGTTGGTCCAATGGAATCCGATCATGTAATGCTTCTATATATCCCAACCAAAAATAAGAGAGGAGAAGAGGAGCCTCTGCAAAATGATTGGAGCCATATCCAAGTTTGCTTCACAACACTGAGAGGAAGCATAAAAAAGCGTGGATTCCGTTTTATATGCGAGCAACAGGAGGATGACCTGAGGGTCGGTTTTCCAACGCTGTCAGCCGATGGAAACGAGTTGGAGTTTCAAGGAGGATACTCGAAGGAAGACAATTTTCAGAAGAATTCAACGATAAAGTTTTTTCGTGGGAACTAAACATAGAGAGAGATGACGAGAGTACGGGTTCCCACTAGCGCCACTTCTTGAGGTAGCGATTCTTGGGGATGCGAACTGGGTGATTTTGATTCCGATGCCTCTTGCTTTTCCCTGTTTTTTTTTCTCGTCTCTACTAGAAATTTGTAAATGTCTGCTCCTTCAATATCAATTCAAAATCACGCCTCTTGCTTTTCCCCGTTTTGTCTTGTCTCTACTAGATATTTGCAAATGTCTGCTCCTTCAATTAGATTTCTTATAATGCTACTGACATGGTTGAGGAATTTTTATTTCCCTCTCATTTTCTATGGTCTGTGACGCAAAGTGCACTAATCCAAAATTAAGTGGATGGTTGTTGAATGACCATGGTCTTTCAAGTTCAGTGAAATATATCACGTAGAACTCGTCACGTCTCTTAATCCAATCAGTGATGCCGGTACTTCATACTCTACAATTCTAAGGTAGTAAAGCTTTGCTTCTTTAGGAAAGTGTTGATCTAATCGTCTTAAATATTGAAAGGTATACACAGGAAAGATTATTTGATTCCTTTGTTGTTCCTAGGCAGATTGCGTTGGATGGATACCAAGGGAGAGGTCTAGCTTCTAAGACTTTGCGTATAAGCAAAGGGCATTGACTTAAAAGATTTTCATGAAAAGCGAATGGTGTTTGACAAACGCCTTGTAAAATATTTATTACAGAACAATTTTTAGTATAGAGAAAACAAATAAAAATAAAAATAGAGAAGGAAGGAACTTGCAGTTGTAAATGAAAGCCCAGGTGGGGGCGACACAACAGTTGGAACGGTGTCGACATTGTGCAACCCTAGGCAAGGCGCCTCTAAAGTTGAGCAAACCTGGCAATGCGACATGGAGGTCGAGTGAAACTAAGCGACACAACGCTAGTGTCACGCAACCCCAAGTGATAGAATGCCAGAGCCTACGCTACTAAGATAACACGACGCTTGACCCTCGGCAAGCTAAATTTGACATCAAGCGGTCCTCGCAAAGCTCCTTGACGTTGCGTGACCCTCGACGGAGCTTTGCCGATGTCTTTCAACCCTTGGCAAAACTGCACCAGTATCCCTCAGTCCCTCTTCAAAGCTTGTCGGCCATGATCCACCACATCTTTCTCTCCCCTATCCAAGGTTTTTTTTTTTTTTTTTTTTTTTTTTTTTTTTTTTTTTTTTTTTTTTTTTTTTTTTTTTTTTGATCGGAAACTTAACTTGACATTCAAGAGGAGAAAAGATTACAACCCGTGGAAAGGGCATCATTACACAGAAGATTAAACAGGGGGGGCGGTGGAAGAGAAGCCCAATTGGAGCCCAGAACTCCACGGCCCTGAGCCTTGGCAGCCCAGTCAGCCGGCAAGTTAGATTCACGTCTGCAGTGAAGAAATCGGAAATTAGGGCATCGACGAAACAGAGCAATGGCGTCCTCGATCAGCAGTCGACATTCCGGGGGTGATCGGTGGTGGAGATGCACGGCCTCTACAAGTTCCAAGCAGTCCGATTCAAGGAGCAGGTCAGTAGTAGCCATTCCCTTCCCTATTAGAGAGTTGAGAGTGAATAAGAGAGCATGTATTTCTGTTTGAAGGGGGGAGGAGGCAGCGACAAGTTGGGAGCTGCCGTCGAGTAAGGAACCATTGTGATCACGGCAAAGATAAGCGATCGAACCCTTGAGGGGGCCAGATGGAAAGGCCCCATCCATATTTACTTTCATGAAGCCAGGAGCGGGAGGGATCCAGCAGGTATGAGGATTCAGGGCAGGTATTCGTGAATTCAGAGGCCCCGCTGCAGAGGAAAGATACAACCTTGCTGAGGTGAGTGCGGAATCGACAATAGACTGAGGACTCAAACGTTTACGTTGAAAAACGTAAAGGTTCCGCGCCTTCCATAGCTGCCAGAGAGTGGATGCAATCGTCGTCAGGCCAGGTAAATATTCTGTACTCTGAACTAGATCAGCCAACCATGCATCCATACGGTGTGTTCGATATGCGTAAACCGAAACATTTATATCGGGATGAGCCCAAACTTGTTGAGAGGTAGGACAAGCGATGAATAAGTGTTCCATAGACTCTGGGACTCGAGATGTGCAGAGGGGACAGATTGGGTCTTCTGTGATATGTCTTTTGAACAGGTTCTCCTTTGTGGGTAATGCATTGTGACATATAGACCATAGGAATATTCGAATTTTTGGAGCTGTGTTTATTTTCCAAAGTTGTTGCCAAAGACAAGGAGGAATGGTATCTCGAAGAAGAGGCCCGTTAGTAAGTGGATTGGTCTCGATTGTCGATATGAAAATAGCCACTCTTAACGCAGTATTGCCCATTATGCGATCCGGTCCGGAGTAGTTGATCCGGGTTAGAATCTGGTTTAAGTGGAATAGCTGTCACCTCTTGAACTGTCTCGTGTATCAAAGCATAATGCTAGTTTTGGAATATCCCAATTGGGCGATGATGAAGAGATAAAACCAGCAACTTTCTCGGGTTCATAGGTGGGTCTTTGGACCCGCAATGATCCTTTTGTTCAGCCATCTATCTTGTCTGACTCTAATTGTTTTTCCGTTACCCACTTGCCACTTCATATGATCTCTAATGGAGTCTCTTCCTAGGAGTATACTCTGCCAACCCCAGGAAGATCGCTGTCCCTTATCGGCACGCCAGAAATCCTTGGAATGATAATATAATCCCTTAAAAAGAGAAGTCCACAAGGAAGGGGTATGCTGAGAAAGTCTCCACGCCTGCTTGCCCAAGAGGGCTCTATTAAAGGTAACTAGATCTCTGAATCCCATACCTCCGTTCTGTTTGCATTCTTTCAAAACTTCCCAACTTTTCCAATGTATCCCGAGATGTTGTCTTGCTATTTACGCCACCAAAAGTTTGCTATCCGCTGTTCAATAGCTTTACAGATAGAAATAGGTAGTTTAAATAGGGACATTGCATACTGGGGAAGGGCTTGCACCACTGTCTTCAATAGAATTTCCTTGCCTCCTTTGGAAATAAGGTTTTCTTTCCATCCTGCTAGCTTTGCATTGACTCGAGCCATAATCCATGAGAACATCTCTTTTTTAGAAGCTCCCCAATCAGACGGTATCCCTAAATATTTACCAGTTTTCTGCATTAAAGGAACTCTCAATTCCATAGACATATTTTCTTGTAAGCTCGGCGGGCAGTTTTTACTAAGGAAAAGACCTGACTTATTCCTGTTTATAGCTTGACCAGAGGCTAAACAGTATTGCTGTAGAATATTGGAAATGTTTTGACATTCAGTCAGCTTCCCATCAAGGAAAAAGATGGCATCGTCAGCAAAAAGTAGGTGAGATAGAGTGGGACACCATCTCGTTTAGTCGAATACCGAAAGATTGCCCATGTCTCCGCTTGTGTAATTAGTGTAGAGAGAAGATTAGCCAGCAGGATAAATAGGTAAGGAGAAAGAGGGTCACCTTGCCGTAGGCCCCTGGATGGCTGAAAGTAAGGGAGATTTTCACCATTGAGCTTGATACTAATGGAAACTGTAGTTACACACTGCATTATCCATTGTATCCATCTAGGATCAAACCCCAGGTGATGAAGATACGCAGCCAGAAAATCCCACTCAACCCGATCATATGCTTTGAGCATATCCAATTTTAAAATCCCTTGAACTTTTTTCTTTCGCTTCCTTATTCTCAACTGATGTAAGACTTCTTGCACAATTAGAATACTGTCTTGGATTTGTCTTCCCTCGATGAAAGCATTCTGTTCTTGAGAAATGAGGTTAGGGAGCCATCGTTTGAGACGGTTAGCCAGAATCTTGGAGATAATTTTATAAAGAAAATTGCATAGACTGATCGGTCTATATTGATCTAACCTCTCGCTCGATTAACTTTAGGGATGAGGATGATAATGGTTTTATTTAAAGCTGGTGGAAGCAGCCCGTTGAGAAGAAATCTTTCACGGTAGTGACTAAATCAGCTTCCAAGATATCCCAATGCCGATGATAGAACAGGCCATTGAAACCATCGGGTCCGGGGGCCTTAGTAGCTCCTAGTTGAAAGGCAGCTCGTTTGATTTCTGCCGTGGTCACCTCCGCTGTTAACTCGAGGTTCATTTCAGCAGTAACTGTTTGGGGGCATTGTGATAGAATAGGTGCAAAGTTCCTAGGACCAACTGAGGTGTATAAGTTTTGGAAGAAGTCGATTGTCATGAGTTTCAAAAGTGAAGGTTCACGAATCCATAGGTGATTTACATCTAGCAGCATGCTGATATGATTTTTTTGCCGTCTCTGAATTGTAGTGGCATGAAAAAACCTGGTATTTTTATCTCCCCAACGCAGCCAATGAACTCGAGATCTCATAGCCCAGTATTGCTCCTCTTGTTGCCAAACTTGTTGAATCTCAGCTTGCAGTTGATTTATCTGTTGTTTATCAAAATGGCCTACTGGCTGGTTGATTTGATCTTGAAGTTGCTGTTTCAACAGGTTAATACTAAGATGGCCGTTACTAAATGTATGACGGCTCCATCTTTGAAGCGCGGTGGTAGTGAGCAGAAGCTTGCGGGAGATGGAAACATTGCCAAGAGATAGAGATGTCCAGGCATCAGCTATGACTTGACGACACTCAGAATGATTTGCCCAGAAGGCCTCAAATGTAAAGGCCTTTCTTCTTCTTGTAGCAGGAGGTCAAGTGATAACAACAACGGACTATGGTCAGAGCCTATGGCAGGTAAGGCGAAAACTTCAGCTGCGGGGTATGTTAATCTCCATTCCATATTGCACAGAGCCCTATCAAGCTTTTCCTTTACTAAATCCTCACCTTCTCTTTTGTTTACCCAGGTATAGGCACAGCCTTTGCTATCAATCTCCAAGAGTGAGCAATGGTTGACGAAATCCCGAAATGAGCGCATCCTATAAGAGTGAGCAAGCCTTTTACCCACCTTTTCCCAATGGTTTAGGATCTCATTAAAATCTCCGATGCATACCCACGGCATTATATTTGATCTGCGATTGCTTTAATAACCGCCCATAATCGTTGTCTTTGATGGAAAGAGGTAGGCGCATGGATACAAGTGAGTCTCATAGAAGTGCCACCTAGATTAGCGGTACAAGTCAAGTCGATATAATTGTGTCGAGAAGTTCTCAACGAAAGAGAGAGGATCATTCCAAAAACAGCCAATCCTCCACCCAAGCCCGAGGGGCTAACCAAAAACGATGCTGGTAATGTAATTTCCTTTGCACTCTTTCTAAAACGAGTCTTTGTTTTTAGATTCCATCAAAAAAATGAGATCGGGCCTATCATGGACGACAAGGTCCTTTAGAGCGTGAACTGTCAGGGGGTTGCCCAGCCCCTGACAGTTCCAACCAATGATCTTCATTTATCTTTGGGTGGCTTTTTAGGGCAAGCCACCATCGCCCAATTGCCTACCCCTTCAGCCTCAAGAATATGGGTATCTGTTAATTGGTCATTAGCTAGTGCAACTGGTCCAAGAGCAAGCGAGTCATAAGGCGCATATCTCTTCAGCTTCTTTTGCGGACTTCCTCTGGTAACTTTCCTAGGGCTTTTTAGTTTCTCAGATTTAGAGGATTCAAGTATCTATATCACTCGATAATAAGAGGTCCGGCTGAAACAGGGGACTTCATTTTGTACATTGCAGCTTCTTGCGACGGGACTTCTTACGTGAATCTCCCGGAGAATCGGTCGATTGAAGGGGCGTTGCCGATCCGAATTATCCGCCGTAATTGGAGCCCGCGATCTATATTCTTGGGAATGGCAGCAGCATTAGAGGGGCCGTTGAAGGAGTTTCGTGTACGGTGTCAATCTCAAGTATCGATATTGATTGAAGTATCATAGAAAGCTTGCCAGAAAGGACTAGCTTCCTTAACTTCCGCCCGAAGCCATTGACCAAAATAGAGATTGTCACGGCCTTCCAGCTTTGCATCATCATAAGGAATTAGAGTGCAATATGAAGCATAATGTCCGATAACCCCACAGGAATAACGAAGTGGGATAGACGCTCGTATCGAAATCTAACCGAAGGGTTTTCCTTCAATTCTTATCAGTTTTCCAGGCTTTAAGGGTTCATGCAGAGGAAGGGCAACCCTAACTCGCCAAGCGCGAGTGGAAGTGGCTTCTTGAGCAGCACTACTGACCTCCAAGACCTTACCCATATGCCGCACTGACTCTACGCAACAGAAATTCAGTACATCTTTCTAAAGGTAAGCCGAAAATTTGGATCCAATACGCACATGTAGTAAAGTCATAACAATGGAGAGGAGTATTAGGAATCCATGGCTGTAGAATTAGGAGGTGGTTTGAAAAAAGCCAAGGGCTATTATCCATAATCCTCTTTTTTTCTTTCTTGAGTTAAACTTGAACACAAACAATCCAGCATCCTCCGAGATATATCGACACGGTCTACACGCCACACACGTTTCATAGTAGATTGGAATGCCGGAAAGTTAATTGAAGGGTTTAAATGGAGTTTACCGACTAAGGTTTGATGACATTCAGTCAATTTGTCTTCTGGAATAGCATCTTCCCGAGTCTTCAATTTCCGATTATCCCATAGTCGACCCATTCTTTTGCGAGAGCTCCAAGTCTTGCATCATTTTCAAGGTCCATACTATTACACTGGGAATTGGGAAGATTTCCGAGGAGGAATCAGTCAGGAGCGATGTAGATGGCCGGCGATGAAGATGGAATTGACTAGACGGAACCAAAGAAGACGATGGATCAGGAAATTTGGGTCATCAAGGAAGCACATGCAGAACATAAGCGAGGGAATGCATGGCGAAGATGGGATGGTGGAAGAATCAAAGCAAAAGGGGCTGCGGAATAGGGAGACAGTGAAGAAGTTGGACAAGGAAAGCGATGAGGAGGTGGTCGCGGGAGGGGTGAACTATGGAGCTTGTGAGTGAAGGAACCATGGCGATGGAGAAAACAGATGACAGAAGGGTTTAACTGGAGAAGAAACTACCAAAGGGTAGAGAGAACTCTACATATCGAGAGAGAAACCCAATATTGTCGAGTTGAGTCACATTGTTCCCCTATCCAAGGTTGAGGGGTAAAATATGATTGCAAATATTTTAGTGATGGTAAGATTGGAAGAAAAAACTTTATTAAACTCCTAAACTTGCATTTCAAAAATGCTAAAGCCCATACTCGGAGGCTTACCTTGAACTTTTAGCGTTTTCAAAGCAGAACTTTGGATCAAAATCTTTGAAACTGTGTCATCAAACGTCATAACCTTGGCTCAAGGACCCTTGAAGGTCCAAAATAGCTTAATTCAAGATGACTAAGCACTCAAATTTTTAACGGTCAAATTGGACTGGATTGAAACGAAGGATAAAATTGAAAATACCGGTACCACTTAAGGGGTTTTTATGAGTCTGAAATTTTTTTTGAAGTAAATATATTCAAGTAGTACCGGTTGAAGATATTTTGTGATATTAATCCTAGTAATATATATGTATTATTTCCTTTCTTTTACTCCCTTTGAAGAGTCAAGTCCCATTTCATTGGCTTACTTTGATCGTGTGTAGATTGTTAACCAATTTACTATATGGGCTAACACAGGGACAATGAGCTTTGTACATGCGGATCAACACTTAGCTATTAGACCATGGCTTTCAAAAGTGCCCCTATGATCATACACTATACATCAAGTCAAATACTAACAGTAACTTAATAATTGTATGCCTTTACGTTAATTGGAGTTGTGAAAAGATATTTACTAAATTAAGGTATTAGCCATTTTGAGAAAACATATTTAAGATTGATGTCCTATTTTCTAGGCCTTGAAGTGAGGCAAACAAGTGATGTCATACTTATTTCAAGCAATTGAAAATGGAATTGCTTATATCAATAGGAATTCCAGCAACAAAATGTTTGGATGTAAAAAATGAACAAATCGGTGAACTAGTAAATTGCACTTATTGTTGACATCCGAATTTCACCAACACATTGTTTGTAATAATATAAAAGTATAAAAATAGCAAAATATAAAAACAAAAATAAAATAAATACAATAATAGAGCTAGCACGGGAAGCCCATCTTTTTTTTTTTTTTTTTTTTTTTTTTGGTCGAAAAGATGTGACGTGCTATTCTTACTTAAAAGGAGTCTTACAAGACATATAAGGACTAATGTCCGAACATAATATATTCCATAGAGGCAAAGGAGGATTAATCCACCAGTTCAGGGGAAGCCCATCTTGGATGGCCCAAATTCGACAAACTCATCGAGTGAAAAAAACTTCTTTCCCCTTGAGATGGGACGAGAGATGGGACGAGACCGTAATGGCATGGGAGCATGTCACTGACACTTAACGGATTCCGGTGCAGCAAAAAGGAGGAGAATCGTTGCTCAGGGGACACCTCTCCGTCCGCCATCTCTGATCATCAGCCAGTCGCCGACAACATTGAATTCATCAATCTTCAGACGCCACAACCAAGCTTTCAAGATAAAGCTCGAATGTTCATCTATAAGTAAAAAACGAGGGTGGAAATTTGAGACTGGTGTCAATATGAACGCGTATCATTGTTGAATCCCTGCATTTAGACCATTAGATTGAGACGCCCTCCACATGTTCCATGAAATTTCTTTGAAGTCTGATCCAGAGGTAATGCCTACTGCGGTTGAGTCCGAAGACACGCAAATGTGATTTGCATATTTTGACCTGATTGTATTGGTTATTAAGCACGATTTTGTGGAATATTACTTAATCACTGTGAGGAGTAATCCATGCCTTTGTCTGATCATTTCCGGATTTGCTTGTCATGGCAGTCGTCGATGGCTGTTTACGGGGAACAAATGGATTCGGATTGCGGGATTGTGTATTCATCCTTGGGAGGCGTTCACACTGGTTTGCTTCTGTCTATCTCTATTACTGGTGTGCTGTGAATGCTTGAAGTCTCTGTTTTAACCGGTGAGTCAAGATGGAGGCGGTGGTTTGGTCACTGGAAATTGTCGCTGGTAACGTTCCAGTGGTGGCCGGAATAGATGGCCGACGGCGGTGCTTAGATGATCGGAGATGGTGGCTTACTGTGATGGCCGGCCGGTGGTTGGGAATGTTCAAAGGGAAAGCGACCTCCGGCGAGCGTCCAGGAAGACGATGCGGAGAAGGAAGGAAGGAAGAAATAAAAGAAATACAAAAATTGATAAAACAGAAAAAAAAAAATGGGAAATATAAAAATAAAAATAAAAAGTCAAAAAAAAATCTGGATATAATGAAGTCGGGTCAGATCTAGGTAATTGATTCGGGGTGGGTTAAATGAATGGGCTTAGAGAATAGACCGGGCCAAACATAAAAAATGATTTTGAATAGATTCGGTGATTAGGCCATATCCGGACCGGGCTTGAAGGCCGGCCCAAGTTCAGACTAAACCCGGACCGCTAGGGTCCTGTTCTGACCCACAATTCGGACCGGGTCCTTGATATCCGAAGCTCATTTTAGAAATAAAAAATTTTAAAAAAATCCAAAAAATTTGCTTAGAAATTAGATTTTGACTAGTTTCATTATATTTTTAGTTTTGATTGTAATTTAGAACTAATTTAGCAAAAAATTGAACTCAAAATTAAATAAGCCTTTGGGCTTCACAATAAATTTTTGAATGCTTCCTTTTATGGAAACAATGCTAAGTCGCTATTTGGACAATCTCATGTCGATTTTACTCGATGGTGCTTTTTCAATACATTGACTATTAATTTCTACTTTTAGTATGATTAAGTTAAATCATTAGGAGCATAATAAACAATCATCACCTAGACATGTAGTGAACAAGAATTTAGTGAGCAAATAATCAAGTTTAAGTATCAAAATGACCCTGGTTTACTCAAGTCCTCATTCCTTAGATCTCCGATTGCATAAAAAGTGACGTATCATCTCATACTCACTTGGTTTCTAATTGACCTATTAGATTAGTGACGACTCTTTACATAGAATTTTTAGGATCAATTCAAGTTTAAATTGCAAATCCTATGTTATGCAAGGTATGGTCTTGGGAGAGACCACATTTATGATCAAGGGTCTGTTTGCGGTGTTATCGAGTTAAGGTCCATCTGAGACTTTAGCTTGTATGTACCATTTGGTCACAACACTTATTTCAAAAACATTGTTGGCTGTTTAAGATATCTGGCTTCCATTAAGCAATATATTACTTATGGTGTGGGAATTATTGGTAAGTTCATGGGGAAGACATACCAATCTCATATATAGGCAACAAAAAGAATTTTATGGTAAGTGGAACTTGCAATCATGGAGTTTATATTCTTGTACTAACAGTTTCAATCTAGTGGTGTATACAAATAATGATTGAGACGGTGATATCGAAACTCAAAAAAGTACTTCTAAATATGCTTTCTTTCTTGGATCACAAGTAATCTCTTGATCGTCTTAAAAACAAGTTGTTATACTCTTGACTACTGAAGCATAATACATAATATTAGTTGTAGTGGCATGTCAAACAATATGACTTCGAAGGATATTGTGTGAATTAAAGCATGAACAGAAGGCCCACCAAGCAAACATATTGCCATCAAGTATTACTATATTCGTGGATGTGTCAAAAATGGTGAAATTGAGCTTAATTTATACAAATTAGAAGATCAAGTTGAAGATATTTTGATGAAACTATTAAAAGTGGATTCTTTCAAAAAATTATGGACCATTTTTGGTGCTGGTGATTTCCAAATTCAATTTTAAGACTGTTAGAATGATATAAAATTGATTGTTAGATCGTTGAAAATTTGAACACGTCACTTGTTGGTTTCTATATAGGCTGCTAGTGTTCTTCAAGAAGGTTGCAAGCATTTTATCAAGAAGAGCCATTAATGACTTCAGGATGGCCGTTTATCTATTTATGCAAACAAAATAAGCGGTTTTTTTTTTCATTAAATGGTGTGTGGACTGTTTTGTTTTCTTCAATGAATGTTATTGACATATGTGCTTAGTTTGTGTGCATTTAGCTTCTATATAAAGATCTGAAGTTAAAAAATTGTTAGTATGAAATTACATAAAGAAAGCATTCTAATAAGAAGTTCTCTTCATCTTGTCTGTGCTTCTATTCCAAATGTCTAAAGTTTATATTATTTATTTGGTTCCAACAAAGTGTTGATCAAATTATCTCAAAGATCAAAAGGTCTATACGGGAAGATTAGTTGATTTCTCTCGTTACAACTTAGACTTTGCAAGTGAGAAAAGGACATTGACTTAAAAGGATTTGCATAAAAAGAAAATAGTGTTCGGTAAATAATGTGCAATAAACTTACTGCAAAGCAATTTCTAAAATAAGGAGAAAAAGGGAAAATGAAGAAATTTGCAGTTGTCTATGAAAGCTCAGGCAGGTGGCCCAATCATATCACTGGCATTGATGTCGCACGACCCTAGGGGACACACTGCCGAGGTCGGGCACACCCTGGTGGCGTAATGTTAGGGCTGCAGACTAGGCGATGCGACTCTCGACCATTGGTGAGCTAGATGGCATTGAGCGACCCTCAACAAAGCTTGCCGATGTCTCCCCAGTCATCGGCAAAGCTACGCTGGGGTCCCTTGACCTTCTCCACGAAGCTTCCCAGCCACAATCCACCACGGCTTTCTCTATTTCCATCAAGGATTGAAGGGTAAGATAGGAATACTAATATGTTAGTGACAGCAAGATTGGAAGAAAAAAAAAATCATGCCTCGAACTTGGCAAAATTTTGCACAAAGTATTTAAAATTATACTATAAAAAACAAAATTTCGGGTCAAGGGCCTTCAGAGGCCCTCGTAAATGCTCTCTCAAACACTGCAGCATATTGGCTTTATAAGAGCAATGCAATTTTATGAGTGCCAACTGAACCCATATACTTTGTCAAGAAGTCTTTACCAAATATAATTTGCATGTCCCTAAAAAGCTTTAAACTTTTAGTTTTTGTAGTTTTCCTAAGCTCATTTTCAAAATCGAACCAACCGCAGCTCGAGTTGGCTCAACATTTGGACCTATTGAGTCAGCCCCACCCCAACAAATCACCACTGTCCATCATACCCTGCCTATAGGCAGGGAGGAACCGAGATGCATTTCAGTCTCATTTTGTACTTTTGCTCCAACCCATTGACTCATCTCTCTCTTAAGGCCGCATGGCATCTCCTCGTTCTTGGGGCCACTACATGTCATCTTCAAAAAGAAAACTCAAGGGATTTATTTTCACTCTAATTTGTTCTTAAGGCTCAATTCGTTTCACAAAAACTAATTTCTAGGAAAACGTTTTTTGATTTTCCAATGTTTATTTTGCGGAAAATGAATTAATTGGGGAAAACATAAAGTCTTCTAACGTTGGGAAAAATGTTTTCCACTTTTGAGAAAGAGAAAAATCTTTTCAATTCCTTCTTTCACCTCACTTTCCTTTATCAAATACCTTTTTCCTTTTAAAAAAATTTTTCAATTTTAATTGTTTTTATTCTTTCATTTTTTTTTTTCCTTTTTAAATTTTTTTTTCCACCTAGGCAGGGTTTGAGCCTCACCAAAGGTTGCTAGACATTAGTGAGGCTCTGGCGACCTCCGATGAGGCTCGAGCCTCACCCAAGTCATTGAATCTAGCAAGCTCGAGCTCGTCGGTGTTAGGCAAGCTCGACCTCACCGGCCTGTGGTGAGTCTCCAGCTCGCCTTTTGCCAGTGGCCAACTGTTGCCGTGGCCAGTGATCGGCCAATGAAGAAGAAAAGGAAAAGAAAAAAAAGAAAAAAAATTGAAAAATCTATTTTAAAGATAATAATAATAATAATAATAATAATAATAATAAAATTATTGAAAAGAGTGCATGAAGGAAAAGATTTTCCCTACCGAACAGCGAAAAATATTGTCGAGTACATTTTCAGGTTTCAACCGAAGAACGGAAAATATGGTTATTTTCCTGGAAAATGGTTTGGCTTCTAGGAAAACATTTTACATTTTCCAGAAAAGTCATATTTTCCGCAAAATGGAGTGTAAATTATATGAAGATCTCCCTTTTTTTACCACTACAAACCAATTGAAATAGAGCAGGCCAAATACATCATGCATTCACAAGGATCACGAGCGTGCCATATTGCATAGAATAGTACTAATGTTATAGCACAAAAAACTATGGTTTAAACTAAGTGAAAATATAGTCTAAACTTACAACGGATTTGACACAATCTAGAAACGCTTGGAATATTATTGTATAAGAAGATCCAGTAATTTGTTTAGCTTTTAAAATCCAAGTTCTAATAGGATCAGGTGATAGCATATGTTTTCATTATTTAATTAGTTAATTTAACATATTTACCTAGGAGTACGGACAAAAAACGAATTTAGGTATGTTCTTTTTAATTATTAAGGTTCTCCATGGTAAAATAATTCCTGACTTATCGAATGGTATCTTTTGGCAACTGCTGCCCCAAATATTTTTCTCTTCCCTTTCCTTTTCCATATGGTGAATTTTAAGGGTTCTATACTGCGGTATGACTTTTTTTTTTTTTTTTTTTTTTGGGTCAAAGCGGTATGACTTATTGAGATGTGATTTTTTTACGGAAGAATGGGTCATCTTCATTCCTCATATGTAAATTAAATCTCCATCGAATTATCAACCTCACCAAAACTAGAAATCATATAATCAATCATAAATTAAACTCCCAACTTGTTTCTTAATAATGCGATACAAGTGGAATCAATGTTAGGAGATCACTTGGCGAATTGAGAGCTGTCAAACTCAAATTTTGCATGAAATACGGCAAATTGAAAAATAAAATCAGATAATTTCCTTTTTTATTACAATTTCAAAGCATCACTAAACTTTATTTGAGGAACCATAAAAGAAATTGGCACTCAATCTACTACTGCAAAACCTATCTGAAATTATTTGTCGGGAGGTAAATAAGGCCAAAAAAATCATCTGGCAATTAATTAATCTCTAGCTACTCGTCAAAGTAGAGTGGTCTTGATTTCGCATCTTGCATCAATGACAGCCACATCCATGACTTCTAGCATCTTCAATTAAGTTAGGATGGGCTAGGCCTTGTACTAGACAATGATTTCTTGACAATATTTGTCATTGTGTGGGTATTATGAAGGGGTTATAAAAATCAAAGAAATGGGGGAAAATGAAGAACGAAAAAGGAATTCGTGAATTTTTCACTTTTGATTTTCGCAAATTGTTCCCATAGTTTTGAGGTTTCAGTAAATAATCCTCTTAATTTGCTTTTTCATTGGCAATTTTATGCATAATTTGTAGAATATAGGATGGTGCAATGGATATGTATTATTTTCTGTTTTTTCTTATAGAGTATTTTTTAATAAGGATCTTGGGTACCTGTCGCGACCTCTTTTTGGCATCCGATTAGGGCGGGTGTCGGCGGAGGCTAATGGCTTGGTTAGGTCTCTTAGGCCCAACCGGACTCTCCAAGCCCACCAATTCGCGACTTATGGTTTGAGTCTTTAGTCTATAGGTTAATTTTAAAAAAGAGTCGCCACCAATCGGTTTGAGGTGGGTCGTTTAGAAACCCAAACGAAATATTGAGAGAAATATTCGCTTTTATGTGCAATCAGATAAATTAGGATTGGGACTTGATTACACTAATTAATCACTAATACTCTTTCGGTATCTAATCTTGTTTAAACCTTGAGACTTTTTGGATTTTTAAGGGGTTTTCTATGCATTTGTGGAGGAAAAACATTTTTTTGACATTTTTCTATTTTTTAAACATAAAAGGAATTTTTGGATTTTTTTTTGGTCTTTTATAAATCATTTTTTGGCTTTTTCTGACTTTTTTTGGCTTTTTTTGGAAAATATGGGATATTTTTTATTTTTTGATTTTTGGAAAATAAATTATTTTTTATTATTTTATTAAAATACTATTTTTAATTATAAAAAAGCGACCCGGGTCGGATTCCCCGGTTGGGACCGACCCGGTTCGCTGGCCCTCAGCCCGAATGGCCGACCGTCGGCCCGGAGGGCCCTAGGCGTGGGCTCGGCCCATACGCGACAGGGGCCGGTTGGCCCGGACCAACCAAAAACCCTACCCGGTTATGACCCGCGTTCGACCCAACTCAGTAGCCGCGACCCGAATCCTGCAAGCCCTACCCGGATCCGATCCGCTTGAGGACAGATTTAAAAACCCTAGTGGCAGCTTTCGTCTTCTGAGTCCTTGGCCGATTCTTCGTCGTTCCAGATTCGTTTGTCGATCGCGTCGATCTCGCCCTCCACACCCTCGCCGCCGCGCATAAGCAGTATATTCATCTGAAATCGAAAGCTGAAAACGTCTTCACGAGCCAATATTTTCCTGAGAATGGGACAGGCTGAGAGCAAAGGGAAGAGATCGTCGACTTCGCTGCCGATCGGGGAAGGGCAACCCCTGGTCAGAGGCCGCCCAGCCTCTCCGAGAGCAAAGCCCACTCTGCTTCTGCTTTAAGCCCTCGATTTTCATAGCAAGACTCTCTCCCTCTCTGTTCCGAAGCTTGGCATTCTAGAGAAGCACATGTACCATCAGCTCTTCTAACGGCTGCTTCTTCGAATATGAAAAGGAATTACCATGTGTTCCTCAGTTTCAGAGGGACAGATGTCCGCCAAGGCTTCCTCAGTCATCTCTACGCGGCTCTGGACCAGAAAGGAATATACACTTTTGTGGATAGCGAGGAGCTTAGGAAAGGAGAGGAAATATCGCCGACGCTCATGAGGGCGATCGAGGAATCGCGCATCGCGATCATCGTTTTCTCTGAGGACTACGCCTCCTCGCCGTGGTGTTTGGAAGAGGCTGTGAAAATCATGGAGTGCAAGGAGCAAAATGGCCTGATTGTGTTCCCTGTGTTTTACAAAGTGGAACCAAGAGAAGTGAGAGGGGGGAGAGAGAGTTATGAGAGAGCTATGGCTAAGCATGAGTCCAAGTTCGGGAAGGATTCAGAGAAAGTGAAGAGATGGAAGAAGGCTCTCTTGAAGCCGGTAGCTTGTCTGGGTGGGAGTTGAATGACAGGTACGCACAAATGTGACGTGGTGTTTTGTGATTGTTAGCTTGTGATTGTCTGTTAGATATCAGATCGTATGCTCTTTTTTGGATCTTCGAATTGAAGATACAAAGTGGAGATAAATTAGACAGTAGACACATAATCAAATAACCAAAGCTCGTAGATTCTTTGAATTGATTCTTGCTGTGTGGATAATGAGAAATTTATCAAACATAAATAGTGCGATTCATAGTGCCTAGTCATTATTGTCTTCAGATTCAGGTTCTTTGTAATTTTCCTCGCGTAGATGTTGGCGCAGGTTCACCCACCTTTCATCTTATTATTTACTATCTTCTTATGAAATTTTCCTTATCACGTCAGAGGTTGAATTCCTGCTATGGCTTTGAAATGCTAAAATGGGTTTTTCTTTCTTTGAGTGCTTATCAGAGATGAAGCGGATCTCATACAATGCATTGTAAAGGAATTATCGATTCGTCTCAACCGAAAACCATTACATGTCGCTAAGTATCCGGTTGGAATAGATTTCCGAGTTCAAGGACTGTCATGCTTGTCACAGAAAGAGTTGGCTGATGATGATGTTCTGATGATAGGTCTATGGGGACCTGGAGGCATAGGGAAGACAACAATTGCCAAGGCCCTATATAATGCTATGATGATACAATCTCAGGTTTGTTGTTTTTTGGAGCAAGTTAGAGAAAAATCAAACCGAAGCAATGGTCTTGTTACTTTACAAAAGGATCTTCTATCTGAGATCCTAGTTCATCCTGTAATGTTCTACAATGTTGCTGAAGGAATTAGTTTGATACAAGAAAGACTATGTTGCAAGAAGGTTCTCCTGGTTCTTGATGATGTTGACCATATGGATCAACTGAATGCATTAGCTGGGAAAGGCACTTGGTTTGGAAAAGGAAGCAGAATCATTGTTACATCAAGAGATAAACAATTGCTGACTTCTCATGGCATAAATTGTGTGTATGAAATTCAAACTTTAGGATGCCATGAAGCACAACATCTTTTTAGTTTGTATGCTTTCCCAAATGGCAAGAGTGTTGAAATAGGAAGCGATCTCATAGATAAAGCACTGCATTATGCCAATGGACTTCCATTAGCCCTAGAAGTGTTGGGCTCATTCTTACATGGGAGAAAGGAACCTGCATGGGAAAGTACGTTCCATAAACTCTCCGAAATTCCTGAACCAACTATCAATCGAGTTCTCAAGATAAGCTTCGATGGATTGGAGAACAATGAGAGGGAGATTTTCCTCGATATTGCTTGTTTTTTTAAGGGGAAAAATATAAAGTACATCAAGGAAGTTCTTGACAGCTGTGGTTTTCACACGGCCATAGGAATAGATATTCTCATCGAAAGGTCCTTGATAAAAAACCAGAATGAGACCCTGGAAATGCATGATTTGATTCAGTCGATGGGTCAGGATATTGTTAATGAAGCATGTCGTGATGATCCTGGGAAACGCAGCAGATTATGGCTTTTCGAAGATGTTGAGGAAGTTTTTTGAAATACAGTAAAAGTTGTTTGTGTCAATTTTGCTACATCTTAGTTTACATTACTCTAATTTGGATAGTATAATATAAATCTTAACTAGAAATTTTGTTTGACAATTGAACCCGCTCTGTTATGGAAAGGGAACAGATGCAGTAAAGGCCATAGTATTGGACTTGCCTCCACCAGAAGCGATAATTCTCAGTCATGATGCTTTCACAAATATGAAAAAGTTGAGAATGCTCATTTTGCATGGAGCGCATATCTCTTCACAAGCTCAAGTTCGTCTCCCTAAGGAGCTAAGATGGCTTGAATGGCCCAATGCCCCGAATCTAGAATTTGGCTGTCGAAATAAACTCGTGAGACTCGATGTCCCAAAAAGTCATATCAGACAATTAGGGGGCAACTTTCATGTAAGCCATTGTGATGATTAGCTTTTTGCTTTTATAGCTATAAATTTTTTTTTGCAGAGCTTAATGACTTCACTAGTATGTTTTTGCAGAATTTTGGAAAGCTGAAGTCCATCAATTTCAGTGAATGCAAGTCCCTGGTTAGTATTTCTGACCTGTCATCGGCTCCAAATATGGAGAAATTGATTCTTAATGGGTGTGAGAGCTTGGTGGAGGTTCACCCATCCGTTGGAAATCTTGTCAAGCTAGAAGTTTTGTCGCTAGAATCGTGCTCTAATCTTAGTAATTTTCCCAACACACTGAGGACTAAATCTCTTCAAATCCTTAATCTCTCTGGTTGTTCTAAATTCGAGAAGTTCCCAGATATTGACGGAAAGATGGAACATCTGAAAAGACTTTATCTTGATAGGACAGCTAT
Source organism: Eucalyptus paniculata subsp. matutina (assembly GCA_017140255.1). Lineage (NCBI taxonomy): Eukaryota > Viridiplantae > Streptophyta > Magnoliopsida > Myrtales > Myrtaceae > Eucalyptus > Eucalyptus paniculata. The sequence goes on from CM029439.1 coordinate 43,901,474, forward strand.
TAAAGAACTCCCTGCATCAATTGAAAATCTTGTCTCTGTGGAGTGGATAAATTTAGCATTTTGCAAAAACCTTGTAAGGCTTCCATGGCACATTTATAAGTTGAAAAATCTCGAGTTTTTGAATCTTTCTGACTGCTCGAATTTAATCACGTTTCCAAAAAACATGGAGGATTCAATTGATCTTGATGGACTTCTGGGATTCCGAAAACTAACCTACCTAGGACTTATGGGCTGCAATCTATCAGAAGTAGACTTCCTTGAGAGTTTTTCCAGTTTTCCCATATTGGAGACACTATACCTTTTAGATAACAAGTTTACTCATCTGCCGGCATGCATCGACAAGTACCATGGTTTGTACCAATTGTCTGTTGATGGATGCGAGCTACTACAAGAGATTCCTCAGCTTCCACCAAGTCTTGTGCTATCAGCCCGATGTTGCAAATCTCTGCAAAAATTCCCAGATCTGGGGGGTCGCCCTGACCTCGCTCTTAACGTTGACTTGACTTCATGTTATGAATTATTCCGCAGAGGGGTCACTATGGCTGATGTGGCTAATTTGTCATTACTCGAGGTCTCTCTCTCTCTCTCTCTCTCTCTCTCTCTCTCTCTCTCTCTCTCTCTCTCTCTCTCTCTCTCTCTCTATATATATATATATGTTAACTGCAAATGCTTGATATGCATACTATCTGTGTGACAGGATCTGCCAAAGGTGGATCATCTCGGCATTAAACTACCTGGAAGAGAGATGCCTAAATGGATTCTCCCCTGTGAAGAGGAATCCATATCTTTCATGATTCCCCAGGAGTTGTACGACAAGTTCAAAGGAGTAGCACTCTCTGTTGTTCTTGGCCCGGAGGAAGGAAAAGTGGTCAATGCTTCATGTTCAGTCGAAACATTTGTTCATGGCGTGTCAGCAATTCAATTCGAGGAAACTTTTTATTCAATAGAATCTGACCATGTGTGGTTTGATTATTATCCACACCTTTTTGTAAATCTGCAAAATGATTGGACCCATTACCAAGTTTGCCTCAGGGCAAAAAACGCAAGCATAAAGAGTTGTGGATTCCGTCCAATATGTGAGCAAAAGGATGATGTTCTGAGGATGGTGATCCCAGCACCATCAGCCGATGGAAACAAATTGGAGTTTTCAAGGAGTGACCCAGAAGAAGATAGTTCAATAGACTCCGGATCAAGGGGTGACTCAGAAGAAGATGGTTCAATGGACTCCGGATCATCATCAGCCGATGGAAACAAATTGAAGTTTTCAAGAAGTTTCAAGGATTGCTACTCAGAAGAAGATATAGTTTAATAGACTCCGGATCACCATCAGCCTATGGAAACAAATGGAAGTTTTCAAGGAGTGACTCAGAAGAAGATAGTTCAATAGACTCCATGGAAGCAGATGATCTATTTGAAATATATGCAGGGGAAAGCTCATCACGTTTAACAAAGAAGAGAAGACGGTCTTAACTACGGTGAGACTCTGAGTTCCAATGTCTTTGCTTTTCCCTTTTCTGGGCCTCCACTAGAGATTTGCAAGTGCCTGCTCCTTCAATTAGAATTCAAGATCATTATAAAACAGGGGTTTCACACCATGCTACTGACATGATTGAGGAACTTTTTATTTTTGCGTTGTTTCTCTATGATTTGTGATGCAGCGTGCATTAAACCAAAAATTAAGAGGATGCTGTTAAAATGGTCATAGTCTTCCAAGTTGCCCCGTGTAATTTATCACACGGGCCTCTGTCGCCTCTCTTAATCCAATTAATTAATGATGCAGATCGCCTTCTTAATCCAAAATTCTAATATAGTAAGTTTTGCTCAATCTAGTATAATCTGTATCTTTAGGAAAGTGTCGTTTGAATTGTCTCAAAGATCAAGAGATCTACAGAGGAAAAATTAGTTGATTCCTCTGTTGTTGGTCGGCAGATTGCATTGGATAGGTATAAGGGGATAGCGCTGGCTTCTAAGAAACTTTGCATTTTAGCAAAGGAGATTGACTTCAAGGATTTTGATGAAAAGCAAACAGTATTTGGCAAACACCTTCTAAAATAAGTATTGCAAAGCAATTTTTAGAATGAGAAAAAAAAATTAAAAAGGGAGAACGAAGGAACTTGCAGGTACATATGAAAGCACAAGCGAGTGGCACAACAGTAGGACCAATGCCCACGTTGTGCGACCCTAGGCAATATGCCACTGAGGTAAACCAAACCTAAGGAATGCGACACCAATGTTGCTTGACCCAAGGCGACACAACACTGAACGCCAATGTCCCATGACCTCAAGTAGCGGAATGTTGGAGCCACAGGAATAGGCAATGCGAAGCTCAACCTCCGCGAGCTAAATCTAGCATCAAGCAACTGTTGCAAAGCTTCTCAGAATCATGCAGCCCTCGACGAAGCTTTGCCGGTGTCTGTTAATCCGGCCTCCTTCATGAAGCTTCCTAGCCATGACCAACCATGGCTTTCTTTGTCCTAAACAAGGTTGAGGGACAAAACATTATTACAAATATATTAATGATGGTAAGATTGTAAGAAAAAAAATTCATTAAACTCCCGAACTTGCATTCGGAAAATACTAAAGCTCAAAGGTGAGGCTTGCCTCAAGCTTCAAGCATTTCAAAGCAGAACTTTTCGCTAAAGTCTTTGAAATTGTGTTACCAAATATCAGAACTTATTTTAAGAACTTTTGAAAGCCCAAAACAGCTTAATTCAAGATGACGGAGCACTCCAATTTTTAAAGGCCAAATTGGATGGGATTGAAAGGAGGGCAAAATTGGAATAGTGTATCACTTTGGGGGTCCTTGTGAGTCAAAAACTAAATTTGAGTAAATTATTTAAGGGTGCCAATTTTTTTTTTTTTTTTTACATTTTGAAGAGTTGAGTCTGATTCATTTGGCAAGTGAAATGCTAAGTAGCATTTTAATAATTTCCACTGAGAATATTAGTAAGTTCATACTAGGATTGTCTTTATATTCTTCATTGGCTTACGCCAAAGTTCATTCTCTTTCTCACTTTCTACTATTAGTCACCCTTCATTTAAGTCTAGTTGGCTCGATATCGTCTATTTGAAATGCAAAATTCAATAAAGTAGAAATGTTGTTGCCCATAGCCAAAAATAAGATTACTACACTCTCCAAAAAAGTGACCCAATCACATTATTAGAGAATACGATATATCAAATGCTCGTTACAAAACTATTAATTACAATCATTAAGGTTCGAAATCATGTACACCGGTAATATCTTTTTTCGATATTTCATTCATTATATCGTAACACGTATTCACCTCAAATTAAATCTACCATCCACGATCAAATTCCAAAATTATAGCATCACCCCCTCCTCCTCCTTCTCCTCCTTTTTCTCTCTCTCTCTAGATAAAAAGATGGAGAAGAGCTATCAACACCAGCGATCCTTTTTGAAATGTACCAACCCATTAAGAGTATATACTTCATTTGACATCTTATTATAATTGGAGAAACACTGCCTATGAGAAACGATTAATACTCTCGGAAGCAATATGCCGATTCTATTTAGACATTAAGTCATCCCGCGTGATGAACCTTTCCTAATTCTTGTGATTTATAATGTATTAACAACGTTCAAGAGCAAAATCAAACGGATGACTCCAACCTTTGCAAAGTATGCAACCCAAAAAGTCAACAAGCACGAAGCAATGTTGGGCAACTACTCAAGCAAAATCTTGGGCCGACCAGAGTTGAAACAGTCGCGGGTGAGCTCCACCAAATGGGCAACCAAGACTGAAATGATGGGCCAATTCTCTTGCTGATCCTCTAGCAAGACTGAAGAATGGGCCACCTTCATACCTCATGTCTAAATAAATCGATATTTGTTGTCGACCTTGACAAGATTAGAGATCATATCGTCTTGTTAATCATAAAATTTATCCCCCAACTCCGCTCAATTAAAAATAATACGATAGTTACTTACTAGTGGAATCGATGTTAAGAGATTACTTGACCGATTGAGAGCTGTCCAATTCAACATTTGAATTAAAAACCACAAACAACAAAAGAAAAAAAAAATCCTTTTCACAACACTTTCAAAGCAATACTAAATTTTGTTCGAGGAAACTATAAGAAAATGACACCCGACCACTGCTGAAAAACCTATTTAAATTAATTGTTGGGAAATATCTTGGCCCAAAAAATCCTTCTTATATTAATTAACCTCCATTTACTTGTAATTTTTTATTTGAAGAAAAATGTCAAAAGTAGAGTGATCTTGATCTCGAAGCTTGCATCACCGATAGCCACATGGACGACTTCAAGCATCCTCAATTATGTCAGGATGGACCAGGCCTTGTTCTAGACAATGACTTCATGACAATGTTTGCCATTCTATAAACATCGTCAAGGGGTCCAAAAGATCAAAAAAGTGGGGAAAATGAAGAAAAATAAGGGAATTGCCTATACTTTCGCTTTTGATATTTGCAATTAGCTCCTATATTTTTAGTATTTTAGTATATAATCCTCTAAGTTTGTTTTTTTTTCATCGGTAAATCTTTTTATTAGATTTAGCAAGCTTAATTCTCCAAAATTTTGTTCCAAAACCAATCTTCGACAAGCATAGACAAATTTTCGCGGCTATCCAACAAAGCAGCATCGATAGTTCCTACCGAAGATGAGTGGATGCAAGGATAAATTGGCCAGAGCTAGAAAGAGAGCAAGATCAAGCGGGGATAGAATAATCCTAATGTTATCGATTTTTTTTTCATCTACAAAATACTTTTATTTTCTTCTTTGATTTTGTGCTAAGTAATTTAATGGTCAAATTTCACGTGTAATTGACTTTTCTTTTCTCTGTGGCCGTTGAATTCAGTTTATTGTAAGAAAACGTGGCACTTGATTTCAACTGTCAAGTTGTCTCTGGAAAAAAAAGGAAAAGGAAAATGATAAAATCGTCCGACCACACGAGCCGTCCGATTGTGTGTATTTACAAATGCAACCTTGGCTATCATGGAAAAGAGGGGATGTCGGATTTTTCTTAATTTTTGGTGTCCGTCGTTTCTCAACTTTCTGAACTACTTAACCTGTTGCATGCCATTCAGGTTTTATTTATTAGTTTTCTAATATTAGTTAATGTACAAAAAATGTTAACACGTGGCATTCTTTCTTCCTATTTGGTGAGGTTAAAAAATTCTTATGAAAAATAGAGTTTATTAATGCATGCTCATAATTCATGGGTTTGTTATTCTATCACTACACTAAATCCAGCCACAAAATAAAATTTATTTTCAGTTATTAATGTCTACTCACTTCAAGTAATTTCACAATGTTTTATACCAAACAAAGTAACTTTAGTATGCTAAAATGTCTCTTTACCTAAAGGGTTTACACGGGTTTCAAGTACATGTATTCTCTATCAGTATAATGCTTGTTGGTTTTGGGGTTAGACATTTTAACATATCACAAAGTCAAGTTCTAAACTAGTTTTTTTTTTCTTTGGCACTCCTCATTCGTTAATTCTGCATGTCGTTCTCACATTAGTTTTACATGCTAAGAAGCTTATTAAAGAATTAAATATCACTTGTCTACGAAATTTATACGAGCCTTATCATCTCCCTATGGATCACAAACAAAATATATATATAATTTACTCCTTCAGGTGAATGATTACAGAATACCAATTGCTAAAATTAAAATGTCAAAGTTCACTATATGCGCCTTAATTTTTTAAATAACAAGTGATTGACTTACACTTTACAAAATGAATGTGATGCATCTTTACACGTAAAAAAGAAAAAGTTTAACCTAGCTACAAAAGTGAGATGAAAAAGAAAATCAAATTAAAATGTTTATCAAACCTCTTTTTTTCTTTTTTTCTTTTTTTAGTTTAAAGTCTAAGTCTAGGTGGCAAGTATGCAAAGATTGACAGGGTTTCTTTCTTTTAAACTTATAGTCTAGGAGGTAGTTTGAGTAGTTAAATGATTAATTCATACAACCGATTTAGTATTTAGTTACGAAGTCACCATTTACAAAAACTTTAAGCGGTCACGCCCATTATTGGCTTATTGATGAGCGTCTTGTTGCTCATGAATAAGATGATTTGCATGCATTAATAAGATTTAGTCAAGTGAAGATTCGTATTCACTGTTGAAAAAAAGTTATACCATAGAAATAATCTTATTTATTGTTAAAAAAAAAAAAAAATCCTGGATGGGGGAGAGGGTTCCGTCGGCCCAACCGTCAATGGCAAGTGGCCAACATGTGTTAATAAATGGGTTGGAAAGAAAAAAAAAACTGCAAACGAAAGCTGCAGTGCAAATCCTACACGTTGTGAACTAAATTCTACGAATGTGAAAAATGTACCGAATCCCACTTCTTTAACAGCGGTTTTACGTTATGGTTACGACGATAGGTGATATAATATATTAATATATACATGTATTTATAGTGTTAAGACGTTTTTGTATTTAATTGCAATGACACACAATAATCTTATATGATACATTAGAAGTATTGTAGAAGTGCTCCTAAGATAAAAGTTTATCATGGAAGGAAAATAAAAAAGTGACATTCACACTTTTTATATATGGCAACATGCCAATTGAAAAGAAGGTTTTTCAATTTATAATAAGGATCAATAAGACAATGCACAAACACGTTCGGGTGAAACTTAAACATGAATGTAGCACACAATATCAAGCTCAAACTCGCTAATACCCAATTTGATAGTCTCAAGAGCCTAATCGGGCTTAACTTAGTTTTTGTCCATTATTTAATATAGTCAAGTGGAGTAAGTCATTTGAATAGTCCGATTTTCTTTTTCAAGTTGAGTTTGAACAAGAACTTTATGCTACGTTTGTTTCATGAAAAATAATTTTCGAAAAAACGTTTTTCAAATTTTTCGGTATTCGTTTCATGGAAAATGAATTGTTTAGGAAAAACATTTTCCATGAAGGGAAGAGAGTTCTCTAAACTATGGGAAAATGCTTTCCACTTTTGAAAAGTGAAAAACATTTTCCTCACTTGATCACTCTTATCTCATACCTCTATAAGCCTTCACTTCCTCCTCCTTTTTTTTTTAATTCGAATTAGTTTTTATTTTCTTTGTTTTCCCTCTTCTTCTTTATTTTCATGTTTTCTTTTTCTTTTTTTAAATTGAGTTTTAATTCTTTTTCTTTTTCTTCTTCCTTGGTTGGTTGCCGACCATAGTAGTGACCACTAACCGACAACTGGCCACAAGCTAACTCCAGCCTCGCCCAAGGCCAGATTCGACGAGGGTGAAGCTTGAGCTCGCCGAATCTAGTGAACCGCGAGCTCACCGACCTCGGCAGAGCTCACTTGATAGGGCGAGCCACAAGCTTGCCAGCCTTGACGAAGCTCGGGCTCGCCTGGATCAGGTCGACGAGGTCGCAGCTTAGCCAATCTAAGTGAGCCTGAGCTCCGTCGAGGTCAGCAAGCTTGAGGCTCAACTAATCCAAGTGAGCTGCGTCCATTGGCCGGTGAGCTCGTGGCTTGCCTAGATCGGCCAAGCCTTGAGCTCATTAGACCTTGTGATTGCATCTTGATTGGCCGCCAGGTAGCTGGCCACGTCGAGGCATGCTGCGGCAGAGGAAGGAGAAGAAAGAAGGAGGGAGGAAAAGCAAAAGGGAAAAAGAAAAATTAAAAATAAAATAAAAATTCGATTTTTAAGAATAAGAATAATTAAAAATTTAATTTTCAAACAATAGATATAAATTAAACTTAATTTTTTTGGTCAATTAAAAATATTAAAATTTATTTTTTAGTAATTTTTCCTAAAAAATCAAATTAGATAACGAACAATGAAAAATATTTTTTACTCAAAATTCATGTTTTATTGAATACCAAAATATATAATTTTTTTCTTGGAAAATGATTTCACATAAAATATTTTTCGAAAATGTGATATTTTTCATGAAATAAACGGACCCTTAATATTTGATTGATTTCAAGTGAAGGTTCAAGCATCAAGTTGTATTAGCTCAACTCAATTTGGATTATATCCCCAAATTGAGGGCTAGACCTAGGACCCTAGCACTTGGACTCGAGACACTAGCAAAACAAGTTATAGCAAGGCCCGCCTAAGACCCTACCATAGACTTGGGACCTTGGCCTTGGACTTGAGTTGTGAATCATGGAACTATAACGTGCTTTCATCAATTTGTATTTATATATTGCATAACAACTCCATATTATGAAATATTTGATGATGTTGTACAAAAAAGATCATTGAGTCCACCACAATGCAAGATATTAATAGAGTAAGCAATAAGTACAAAAACAATCTCTCGCGGCATATTTACTCTCAAAACTTACCAAGAAAAACTCTAAAACACTCTCAAGGTAGAATCATGCGAACTTCATCTTCATATCGATCTTCACTCCAAGCTTCAAGCCAAGTCAAACTCATGCTCTGGTTTGGCCACATCCCATGACACGTCAAAATGACGCGTCCGATTGCTCGTTCTCTTCCCATAAATTTTCGATCGGAAAAAAAATTCATTAGGTTGCGCAAAAATGCGCACGATGATTTTCGGTTAGTGGCTTTGATAAATTGATGGTACCTTTCCCCGGTTCCCGTACGAAGAAGGAAAATAAAAAAAGAACTCGCTGCTCTCCCTGATGGTGCGAGCGTCTTGGCCAACCGAGGGCACAAGTGTAATTGCACGAGTGCCAAGCGGGCCCCCTCCTCCGAGACGAATCACGGCCGTCGATCAATCCCGACCCCTGTGTCGGCACACAGTGACCCAACACACGTGCGGAGTCTCAATTTACGTACTTTCTCTCCCACCAGCCAACGACCCATCCCTGTCTCTATGGGACCCCACTGCATATCCCCATCCCTGGACCATGGCCCCCACCATACGCTTATCTCGAATCTAATCTCCGCCCATTTCCAATTTTTTTATTAAAAATAAATTGAGCATAAATAAAAATAAAAAAGGAAAATGACACCGCGATCTCTAAAATTTAGCCCAACAAGTAATGTCCCTAAACATTCAATTTGTTCAATATGGTCCCTAAAATTCATATCCAATCTAGTTATTAGACTATACGAAAAATATTCTATACTACCTTGAACTTGAATTATTGAGATGATAGCTAGGATTGATTGATTTTTGGGTAGGTAGGTTCTAAGCTAAAACCTGGATTCTACCATATTATAACCGATTTCTATTTTTTGAACCCCGAAACCTATCATGTCATCTATTTTTCCGGTCTGGTTTGAGGGTTCACTCAAGAATCTATTTTATCTATTTTTCCTTTTTTTATTTTAATTTTTATGGCAAAGTCATATGAGATTATGAGTAACGAAATGATTCAAAATAAAAGATGAACAATAGAAATCCTAATCTACCAAAACTAACAATCTGAATACATAGTCAAATATAATTATAAACAATAAAAAAGTTCAAACACTTAATACAAAACATAAATTGTCCATTCATCCATAAAAATTTAGATGAAAATGAAAGGCCGACAAGAAGTTTCAAAAAATGACAAATGACGAAAGAGTGTTGAGGTTAAAATTTACGGGAAAAAGAAATTAGAATTTAAGCTTTTTAGCTTATAAAACATATTCCAAAGTAGAGTGGACCCACTTGGAACCTAATCATAGAACTATTTTAATGAGAATCGATTCTTAGACCTATTTTTAGAAAGTCCGATCCAATTCATGAGTAAAATCGGTTTGGTTGCATTCGCATCTCCATATAATTTTAAAACTAACTTGAATATGTACTAAAATTTTAAGGACCATATTAAATAAATTAAAATTTTAAAGATCACATCATAATTTTGGCCAAAATTCAGAGGCTATTTATGTCATTATCCAAAATGCATATCAATATCCATTTAAAAATTTTAAAAGAGCAATTTACTTTTAAGTTAGCAAATTTTTTTTAATATTATCAAAGCACTATTAATAACCCGAAAGTCCGCCCCCACATTATCGCTATCTCCCCCTCTCTTAAAAGTCTCAAAGCTCCACAGGAAAAAATATCAACGGCGCATAGGGAATCACTTTTGTCAACAAAAGCCAACATCATCATCATCCTCATCATCCCCTCGGAGCTTCTCACTCCACAGCAATGCACCACGCCTACATCACCCCCTCCCAAACCCACCACGGCCAAGGCCCCGCCACCCCAAGTCCCCCTCCGCCATGGCGGCGGCGGCGGCGGCGGCGGCGGCGACGACAACGGCGTCGTCGGCGTTCACGGTGATCTGCGTGCTCCACTCCCTGATTGCGCTCTTCTGCGGGTCCCTCATGATGTTCCATGCCCGGGCCATCTACTCCCTCGGCCACGGCACCGACGCCGCCGAGCGCCTCCTCGGGTCCACCCCGCAGGACCGCCTCCTGATCCGGACCTCCGACTCCTTCACCGGCCTCCTGCTCCTCGCCATCGGCCTCCTCCTCCTCATGGTGTCCAACATCAAGGACCGGGAGTTCCAGGACTTCTTCGCCAAGGGCTGCACGGTGCTGCACGTGTTCTTGGCGGTGTGGAGGGTCTCGTTCGAGCGGCGGGTGGAGGACCTGGCCGGGGATTGCCTCCGGCAGACGGTGGGGGACTTCCTGCTGGCCCTGACGTGGCTCCTCTTCGTCGTCTACTCCTGGAGGGAGAAGTACGACTGACCCGAAACGGAATCACGCGTACTAAAAATGAAACAAAATCTAATTTTTAATCTTCAAGGAGTTGATTGAGTAGGTGAGAGATTGATTCATAAGACAAATCCTATATTTAGTTGCATACTCGCCACTAAGAATAACTCTTAAGGGGTCATGCTCATGATCAGTGGCCCGTTGATGAAGTCTTATCGCACGTGATTAAGACAACTCGCATGCATTCATAGGGTTTTAGTCAAGCGAAGATTCGCATCCGTCGTTATAATTTTTTTTTTCCTGTATACCTAATTTTAATTATTATAAAAAAATCCTCTATAAGTATGCCGCTTTCAATTGAAACTTATCAATTTGTTTGGTTTAGGGAAAATTCTTTAAGCTAAGAAAGGGTAAAACAATATCTCGCTAATCATCTGGTGGACTAAAAGGTGTACACGGAGTACAAAAGTGCGGGTTGAACAAATGGGTTAAACAACTGCACACATAAGCTGCGGTGCAAATCCAAAAGAATTGTCCAACCTTGCTAACATACGGGAATTTCTGAGCCGTACCGAATCTCCACTCTTTCAATGACCATTTCATATCGCCATAGCTCGTAATACTGTAAATCAATTTTAGTGATGTATCATAACAATATTTTACTTTAATTACAATGATATGTTGTAACAAGTAACATAGAAGTCACTCTAACTTAGGAGTCTGTCATCAAATGAGAAGGATACGTTGAAAGACAATTAAGTTTTTCAATGTACCATGCCAATTGGGAAAAGGAAAATCTTTCTATTTACGACACAAATCAATTATATGAACCAAAATCAAGTTTAAGTAAAAGTTAAACAGGAATCTGCCATATAATATCAAGCGTGAACTTGCGGGTATTCGGCTAGACAGTCCTGCTATTCTAATTGAGTTTAACTTAATTTATGTAGATTATTTAATAATTCTAGAGAGACACAAAAATACTTATGATTCCATTGCATATGAAATTTTGAGCTCTAGTTCATTTATATTTCAACTTAATCAAGTTGAATTCAAGTGAAACTTTTTAATATCACAATTTTCTTCTCGAGTTGAGTTTGAGCAAGAAATTTAACATCTGTCGCCGTCATTCAGGACTTCCTCATCAAATTCTCGTCGAAGTCGTTAAAATTGCAGGTTGTTTTTGGCGCTGTAAGTACTCTGTCGCTGTTTGTTTATAATGGCAGGGCTGTGGACTTTTATCATTCATCACATTATAAAATAAAAATAGAGCAAACTGGACGATCCCTTAATAAATATAGATATTGCATTAACTTTTTAGGCATTTAGACATTATAAAGCATATCTGCATTGAACAAGTTTCAATTGAATTGGCCCCATCGTGGATGGCATTTGAATTGGCCTATCGGCTAAATGGACTCGAATTTAGGAGAGGGGACAACCCCTAATCTTATTTTTTGAATTTTCAAGACCAAGCCAAATTTAATTCAAGTCCTGTTGAACTTCGGCCAGCACACAAAGTAAAGCATGCAAGGCAAGGTATTTCGGCAAAATGCATGATTATTGGCAAGATTATTTGGCGTTCTCAAGCAAGAAATTCAATTCTCGATCAAGCTAAGCTCGAGTGAAGTTCCGAGTGGTCAAACATGTGAGTCAAGCTTGACATTGCATCAGCTCGTCTCAATGTGATTATCCTTCTATCTCGAGGACTAGGCCTAGGACGCTAGCGCTTAGACTTGATACCTCAAAGGTGGGTTGCGCATCCTTGCGCGTGAACTGAGAGACGCCAGCCGAACAGGTTATCACGTGGGCCAGTGGCACCTTTTGTCTCTGAGTTCTAGGCCGATTCTTCATCGTTCCAGATTCGTTGGTCGATTGTCGCATGTTCTGGTGGATCCTGCGCTTCAGAAGCTTCCGTTCTTTCTGCTTCCCTGGCTTTCTATCCACTCACTTTCTTCTTCCTCCTCCTTCATACTCCTTCAAAACAATAGTCAACTCAGAAACGCCGGGCAGCCACAATCCTAGATCTCTCTATATTCTTGCCCTCGACACCGTTAGGGCTGGGCGATCCATCGTCGTTACGGGTCAGCTTCGTTTATTTTTGCACTCTATGGTTTTCCAGTGATCCCGATGTCGTCTCGCCCTCTACACCCTCGCCACCGCGCGCTCCTTCCTCGTCCAGCAGCATATTTATCTGAAATCGAAAGCTGAAAACTTTTTCACCAACCAAATGGCCCTGAGTCTGATCCAATATTTTCCTGCGAATGAGACAGGCTAAGAGTGCTTGTTTCTTTGAAGCGAGCCAGAGCCAGAGCAAAGGGAAGAGATCGTTGACTTCGCTGCCGATCAGGGAAGGGCGACCGCGGGTCAGAGGCCACCGTGCCTCTCCGATAGCAAAGCCGACTCTGCTTCAGCCTTAAGCCCTTGATTTTCGTAGCAAGACTCTCTCTCTCTCTCTGTTCCACTATTTGGCAATCTAGGGAAGCACACATACCATCAGCTCTTCTAATGGCTGCTTCTTCAAATATGAAAAGGAATTACCATGTGTTCCTCAGTTTCAGAGGAACAGATGTCCGCCAAGGCCTTCTCAGTCATCTCTACGCGGCTCTGGACCAGAAAGGAATATACACTTTTGTGGATAGCGAGGAGCTTAGGAAAGGAGAGGAAATATCGCCAGCGCTCATGAGGGCGATCGAGCAATCGCGCATGGCGATCATCATTTTCTCCAAGGACTACGCTTCCTCGCCGTGGTGTTTGGACGAGGCTGTGAAAATCATGGAGTGCAGGGAGCGAATGGGCCTGATTGTGTACCCACTGTTTTACAAAGTGGAACCAAGAGAAGTAAGATGAGGGAGAGAGAGTTATGGGAGAGCTATGGCGAAGCATGAGTCCAAGTTCGGTGAGGATTCGGAGAAAGTGAAGAGATGGAAGAAGGCTCTCTCTGAAGCCGGTAGCTTGTTTGGGTGGGAGTTGAATGCCAGGTACGCACAAATGTGATGTGGTGTTTTGTGATTGTTAGCTTGTAATTGTTTGTTAGATATCAAATCGTATGCTCTTTTTGGATCTCCGAATTGAAGATACAAAGTGGAGATAAATTATACAGTAGTCACAAAAGTCAAATAACCAAAGCTAGAGTAGATTCTTTGAATTGATTCTTGGTGTGTGGATAATGAGAAATTTATTTAACATAAATAGTGGATTCATAGGCCCGAGTCATTATTGTCTTCAGATTCAGGTTCTTTGTAATTTTCCTTGCGTAGATGTTGGCGCAGGTTCACCCACCTTATTATTTCTTATCTTTTTGAAATTTTCTTATTATGGAGTTGAATTCTTGCTTATTTGAAATGCTAAAACTGTTTTTCTTTTCTTTTGAGTGCTTATCAGAGATGAAGCGGAGCTCATACAATGCATAGTAAAGGAATTATCAATTCATCTCAACCGGACGCCTTTACATGTTGCTAATTATCCAGTCGGAATAGATTCCCAAGTTCGAAAATTATATGGTTGTCAAAGAAAGAGTTAGATGATGATGATGTTCTGATGATAGGTTTATGGGGGACCTGGAGGCATAGGGAAGACAACAATTGCGAAGGCCTTATATAATGCTATGGAGAGACAATTTCAGGGTTGTAGTTTTTTGGAGCAAGTTAGAGAAAAATCAAACCGAAGCGATGGCCTTGTTACTTTACAAAAGGATCTTCTATCTGAGATCTTGGTTCATCCTTTAACGGTCTACAGTGTTGCTGGAGGAATTAGTTTGATACAAGAAAGACTATGTTGCAAGAAGGTTCTCCTGGTTCTTGATGATGTTGACCATATGAATCAACTGAATGCATTAGCTGGAAAAGGCAATTGGTTTGGAAAAGGAAGTAGAATCATTGTTACATCAAGAGATAAACAATTGCTAACTTCTCATGGCATAAATTGTGTGTATGAAATTCAAACTTTAGGATGCCATGAAGCACAATATCTTTTTAGTCTATATGCTTTCCCAAATAGCAAGAGTGTTGAAATAAGAAGGGATCTCATAGATAAAGCACTGCATTATGCTAACGGCCTTCCATTAGCCCTCGAAGTGTTGGGCTCATTCTTATGTGAAAGAAACGAAGCTGCATGGGAGAGTACGTTGGATAAACTCTCCAGAATTCCTGAACCAACTATCAATCAAGTTCTCAAGATAAGTGTCGATGGATTGGAGAACAACGAGAGGGAGATTTTCCTCGATATTGCTTGTTTCTTTAAGGGGAAAAATATAAAGTACATGGAGGAAGTTCTTGACAACTGTGGTTTTCACACAGCCATAGGAATAGATATTCTCATCGAAAGGTCCTTGATAAAAAACCAGCATGAGACCTTGCAAATGCATGATTTGATTCAGTTGATGGGTCGGGATATTGTTAATGAAGCATGTCGTGATGATCTTGGGAAACGTAGTAGATTATGGCTTTTGGAAGATGTTGAGGACATTTTTTGTTGCAACACGGTAAAAGTTGTTTATGTCAGTTTTGCTACATTTCAGTTTACATTACTCTAATTTGGACAGTATAATGTAACTCTTAATTGGAAATTTTGTCTGACAACTGAATTTGCTCTGTTATGGATAGGGGGTGGATGCAGTAGAGGCCATAGTATTGTACTTGCCCCCATCGGAAGCAATAATCATCAGTCCTGATGCTTTCACGAATATGAAAAAGTTGAGAATACTCATTTTGCTCGAAGTGCATATCTCTTCACAAGCTCAAGTACGTCTCCCTAACAAGCTAAGATGGTTTGAATGGCCCAATGCCCCAAATCTAGAATTTGGCTCTGGTCTAAATAAATTCGTGAGACTATATATCCCAAAAAGTCATATCAAGCAAATGGGGGGCAACTCTCAGGTAAGCGCTTGTGATGATTAGCTTTCTCTTTTTATAGCTATAAAAAAACATTCGCATAGCTTAATGACCGCACTAGTATGTTTTTGTAGAATTTTAGAAAGCTAAAGTCCATCAATTTCAGTGAATGCAAGTCCCTGGTTAGTATTCACGACCTATCATCGGCTCCAAATATGGAGAAATTGATTCTTAATGGGTGTGAGGGCTTGGTGGAGGTTCACCCATCCATTGGAGATCTTGTCAAGCTAGAAGTTTTGTTGCTAAGAGGGTGCTTTAATCTTAGAAAGTTTCCTAACACGCTGAAGACTGAATCTCTTCAAACCCTTGAGCTCTGTGATTGCTCTAAACTTGAGAAGTTCCCAGATATAGACGGAAAGATGGAACATTTGGAAATACTTCCTCTATATGGTACGGCTATTAAAGAACTCCCTGCATCAATTGAAAATCTTGTCTCTCGTGAAGTGATAAATTTATCATGATTGCAAAAACCTCATGAGGCTTCCCAGCACATTTATAAGTTGAAAAATCTCGAGGGCTTTTATCTTGAGGGCTGCTTGAATTTAATCATGTTTCCAAAAAACATGGAGGATTCAACTAATCCTGATGGCTGTCTAGGATTCCGAAAACTAGTGTCCCTGAAACTTGAGCGATGCAATCTATCAGAAGTAGACTTCCTTGAGAGTTTTTCCAGTTTTCCTAAATTGAAGTATCTACAACTTCAATATAACAAGTTTGCTGCTTTGCCAACATGCATCAACAAGTACTATCATTTGGAATGCTTGTATGTTGACGGATGCGAGCTACTACAAGAGATTCCTCAGCTTCCACCAAATATTGAGCTACTATCAGCAGATGGTTGCAAATCTCTGCAAAAACTCCCAGATTTGTGGGGTCCACTCTCCCACACCTCGTCTGTTAGCTTGGCTTCATGTTGTGAATTATTTCGCAAAGGGGTCAATATGGATGATGTGGCTAATGTGTCATTACTCGAGGTCTCTCTCTGTGTGTATATATGTATATGTATATGTATATAACTTCAAATGCTTGACATGCGTACTTTCCATGTGACAGAAACTGCCAAAGATGGAAGATAAAGTCAACATTAACTTAATTGGAAGAGAGATGCCTAAATGGATTCTCCCCTGTGAAGAGGATTCCATATCTTTCATGGTTCCCTGGGACTTGTATGACAAGGTCAAAGGACTAGCATTCAGTGTTGTTCTCAGCCCGGAGGAAGGAAAAGTGGTCCGTTATTCATGTAAATACACGATAGTTGTTAATGGCCAATGGGTGCAAAGGGGCACGAGATATTTTCATGCGATAGAATCTGACCATGGGTGGCTTCGGTATGAGTTACTGGATTTAGAGGAGAAGCACCTACGAAATGATTGGAGCCATTTCCAAGTTCGCCTCAGAGCAGAGAAAGGAAGCATAAAGAAGCGTGGATTCCGTCTAATATGCGAGCAAAAGGACGATGATCTGAGGGTGGTGTTCCCAGCACCATCAGTGGATATAAACAAAGTGGAGTGTTTTCGGAAGACTCGGAAGAAGATAATTCAATAGACATCGAGGAAGAAGATACTCCAATTGAAATAGATGAAGAGGAAAGCTCATAACAAAGAAGATGAGACGGTCTTAACTATGGTGAGACTATGGGTTCCAATGTCTTCGCTTTTCCCTTTTCTGGGCCTCCACTAGAGATTTGCAAGTGTATGCTCTTTCAATTAGAATTCAAGATCATTGTAACATAAAGGTTTCACACCATGCTACCGACATGATTGAGGAACATTTTTTTTTTTTTTTTGCCTCTATTTCTTTATGATTTGTGATGCAGAGTGCATTGACCCAAAAATTAAGAGGATGCTGGTTAAAATGGCCATGATCTTCTAAATTGCTCCGTGTAATTTATCACACAAGCCTCTGTCGCCTCTCTTAATCCCATTAATGATGCTGAAACTTCATACTTCAAAATTCTAAGATAGTAAGTTTTGCTCAATCTAGTATAATCTATATATTTAGGAAAGTGTTGTTCGAATTGTCTCAAAGATCAAAAGGTCTGTAGAGGAAAAATTAGTCGATTCCTCTGTTTTTTACTCCGCAGATTGCATTGGATGGGTACAAAGGAGAGCTTTGGCTTTGAGACTTTGCATTTAAGCAAAGGAGATTTGACTCAAAGAATGTTCATGATAAGCAAATAGCGCATAGTGAACGCCTTATAAAATACTTGTTGCAAAGTATTTCATAAAATAAGAGAAAAAGATGCCAAGTGTGGGTCACAACAATAGCACCGGTGCCGGCGTCCCATGACCCTAAGTGACGTTCTGCCAAGGTCGTGCAAGCCCACATATGGCAGCACGCATGTGCCCACATAGTGCACTGGTGCTGCACGATTCTAGGCGGAATAATGCCGAATCCACAAGACTAGGCAACTCGACGCCCGACTCTCTGTGAGCTTCATCTAGCAATGAGTGACCCTTTGCGAGTTAGATTTGGTATCGAGCAACCCTCGGCAAAGCTTGCTGACGTTTGCCAACCCTCGGTGAAGTTGTGCCGGCGTCCCTTGACCTCCTCCGCGGAGCTTCCTAGCCACGATTGACCATGGCTTTCTTTCTGTCTATCCAAGTTTGTTTGGGTGGCGGGGGGTTGTAAAATAGGAATACTACTGCATCAGTGATATCAAGATTGGAAGAACAAAACTATATTAAACCTCTGAACTTGCAATCCGAAAATACTAGAGCCCAAAGATGGAGTTTGTCTTGAGCTTTGAGCAATTTCAAAGCAAAAATTTACACACAAAAATTTGAAACCGTGTTACCAGACGCCAAAACTTCGGCTTAAAGACTTTTAAAGGTCCCAAGCCCCTCGAAAATGCTCTCCCAAAGACACTTGATTATCTTGGCTCAGTCAGAGCAAAAGTGTAATTTTATGAGTGCCCACTCTATCGGCTCAGTACTCGGGCCTCCTATGTCGGCCCCTCCCCAACAAATCACCACCGTCGATCATGCCCTGGCCGTCTCATCATGTACTTCCATCCCGACCCATCGACTCATCTCTCTGTCCGGCCCCATTGCATCTCCCCATCCCTGGGCCCCACTACAAAACCTATACAAAAAAGAAAAGTTAGCTCTTAAATTATATGAAATCTTCATTTTTATTTTTGCCACTACAAAACAATTGAAATAAAGCAGGCCGAATGAATCACGCATTCCCAAGATCACGAGCGTGCCATATTGCATAGAATAGTACCAATATTATAGCACAAAAAAGTAAAGTTTAAATTAAGTGAAAATCTAATCTAAACATACAACGTAAATGACACAATCTAAAAATGCTCGGGATATTATTGTTTATGAAGATCCAATGACTTGTTTAGATTTTAAAATCCAAATTCCAATAGGATTATGTTATAGCATATGTTTCCATTAGTTGATTTATTCACCTAGGAGTAGGGACCCAAAAAAAAAAGGATTTCGGTACATTCGTTGTAATTATATGAGGTTTCTTAATTGTAAAAAAAAGTCCTAAATTACCAATTAGTATCCCTTTGCAATTGTAGCTCCAAATATTTTTCTCCTCTTTCCTTTTCCTCTTAGTGGATTTTTTATGGTTTTGTATTGCAGTGTGACTTATTAAGGTGGTGATTTATTACAGAAGAATGAGTCATTTCATTCAATGAGTCATTTCATTCATCGTTTATAAAATAAATTCCCATTGAGTTATCCACCCTACCAAGATTAGACTTTAGGAACTCAACCCCCAACTCTTCTATCGATGATGCGATAGTTACTTACTAGGGGAATGGAGGGTAGGAGATCACTCAACAAATTGTGAGCCATTGATTTCAACATTCGGATGAAAAACAGCAAATAGATAAAGAAAAAGATAAAATAATTTCCTTTTTCATATCACTTTCAAATCAATACTTAACTTTTATTTGAGGAAACCATATAAGAAAATAACAACGACTGCTGAAAATCTATGCGAGAATTAATTGTAAGAAGGTAACGTGGCAAAAAAAAAAAAGTCCATCTATTACTTAAATTTCTATATACCCGTCAATTTAATAAAAGAAAAATGTTGAAGTTAGAGTAGTCTTGATTTCGAATCTTGCATAAATGACAGCCACATCGATGACTTCTAGCATTCTCGATTATGTCGGGATGGACCAGGATTTGTTCTAGACAATGAAGGAAAAAGGCATTGCCATATTTTCACTTTGGGTTTTGCCATTAGCTCGCTTACCATATTTTCTCTTAGTTTGATTTTTTTTCCCATTGGTAATAATCGAATTTTTTCATTAGATTTGACAAGCTCAATTCTCAAAATTTTGTTATGAAATTGATCTTCAACGAGTGGAAGCAAATTATCACAATGATCCGACAATGGAGCATGGATGATACCTACTGGAAATGAGCGGATGCGAGGATAAATTGGCAAGAGCTTGAAAGAGAGCAAGACTCTTAGAATACTTAAATAATAAACCAAGTCTTCATCTAACAGCTTAAATTTTTTGATTAGTTAGCAATGATTCCACCAAAATTTCATATGGCATTAGAGTAAGAAATCTTGAATTAAAATCTTTTAGGCCCCTATTTGCTTCTCCAATTACATATTTCCATGCCTAGGCTAAGGTTAAAGACCAACCTATGCGTAAGAGAGAGTCTTAGAATATTTAAATTATAAATCACGTCTTTATCTAATAGTAATATCTCAAAAGATCAAGTGGTGTTAGGATTATCCTAATGTTATCATTTTCTTTTGCCTTAAAGATATTTTTATATTCTTTTTGATTTTGTGCTAAGTAATAAAATGGCCAAATTTCATGTGTACTTGACTTTTCTTTTTTCCTTTCTTATCCGATTCGTTTTTATTTCTCTATCACTGTACTAAATACAACCACTTATCGAACATATTTCAAGTAATTGATTTCTCTTACAAATACATTTCAAACTGTTTACTTCAAATAATTTTGCAATGTTTTATACCAAACAAAGTAAAATTTTCCTTTGATCGGAACTAAACAAAGTTTATTTGTTATGCTAAAATATCTTCTTATCTATAGTATCTGCACGGGTCTCCTATATATATAGTCTTTCTCCATCTAATAAATTAAATTTTTTGTATGGACATACAAATATGATGTCAAAGCTAATTTAAACCCAGTTTGTTTCGTATATGTAGCTCTCCATAGTCCCTAGTTTTAAAATAAGTTTTGCACACTAAAAGAGATATTATAATGGCCAACAAAAGAAAATCATAATTAAGTTACTCCTTCAACAAGTGCATGATTACGGAATTCCATGTGCGACAAAAGTGACTTTAACCCTGCTATGGTACTGAGATGACAAAAAATAAAATAAAATCAAAACACATAATGTTGATTCAGTTTTTGTAAGTCTAAAGTCCAAGCCTAGGTCGAAGTATGCAAGGAATGACGAGGTTCATTTGAAAAAAAAAAAAAAAAACTATGGCGATCTTTACAATAAAAATGAAATAAAATGTAACTTTTAATCTTCAAGGAGTTTTGAGTGTGTGAGAAATTTATTTATAAGACAGATCCTGTATTTAGTTGTATACTCGCCAATAAGAATAACTCCAAGGGGTCATGCTCACAATTGGCCCGTTGATGGAGTCTTATTGCATGTGATTGAGACAATCATAGGGTTTTAGTCAAGTAAAGATTCGCATCCGTTGTTACAATTTATTTTTACCATATACCTAATTTTTTTTAGGCAAAATATACCTAGTTTTAATAATTACAAAAATTCCTCTATAAGTATGCCAATTTCAATTGATACTTATCAATTTGTTGGTTTATGGGGAAATTCTTTGAGCTAAAAAGGGGTAAAACAATATCTGACGGACTAGCTAGGTGTATACGGAATACAGAAGTGCGGTGAACAAATGGGTTAAAGGAGAGCACCTAAAAACAAGAAGCTGCTGTACAAATCCAATAGGATTGTCCAACCTCGCTAAACATTTTGAATGTGTAAACCGTATCAAATCTACACTTTATATCACCATAACTCGTAATACAATAAATCAATTTTACCAATGTATCATAATAGTATTGTACTTTTTTAATTACAATGGGATGTTGTAATATTATATTATACATTTGAGATCGTATAAAAGTGATTCTAACTTAAGAGTCTATTATTGAATAAGAATAATATGTTGAAAATAATGAATATTTCCATTTTTATGCCAAACGGAAAAAAAAAAAAAAAAAGAAGAGAGTTTTTCAATTTACGGCACAGATTAGCTTATGGGAACCAAAATCGAGTTTATGTAAAACTTAAACATGAGTGGTCGATAAAAAAAAAAAAACATGAACGTGCCATACAATTCGGCCTCTTCGGTCGGCCCCTCCCTAAACAAATCACCGCCGTCGATCACATCCAACGACCCACCTCTGTCTCTGGGCCCCACTGCATAGTGCGTATCCCCATCCCTTTGACCCCCGCTCGCCTTGAATCTCTCCTTCTTCGTCATTTTTCCCATTCCATTCCGTTTCTTTATAAATAAATAAAAAACGGATTTGAGTGTACATAAAAATAAATTTATTAAGAGGTATCCAAAAGACACTGATTAAGAATAATAAAATAATAAAAACACATATAAACGCATTGTAAAGAATTAAGCAAGAACAAATTTCGAATGAGAGCAATTTAATTTAATTTAATTTAATATATACATTTTTTTTTCTTCTTCTCCTCTTGAAGAGTTTTCAATCCCATTTCAATTGGCAAGTGAAAATGCCAAGTGATTTCCCTCTAAGAATATTTTATAAAGTGAAGTTCATACTAGGATTGCATTTCTATTCTTCATTGACTTGCACTAAAGTTTAATCTCTCTTACTTTTCATCTCACTATCAACCCTTAGTTTCATGTCTGGGAGGCCTAAAGTCATGCGCAAAATTCAATGAAGTAGATATGATATTGCCAATCACTTTCTGAACTCAAGAAATTGCCTAGAACCGGTGTACACGATCATTTTCGAATAGTGGGGGAGAGGGAACGAGGAAAGTTCCGAAGGGGAAATCGGAGAAAGAAACTTGGGCTAAGGGCAAGTGGCACACCATCATTTTCGGATAGAGTCTCTGACTGTACCTGATGGTGATACTGCGCGTGGGGCTCCTAAATCCAAAAGGATACCCCCGGCAGCGGTGGAGATCTGACCTACGTATAACTTTCTTTGGTCTTTGTTCCATTGCGTAAGCCATAATCCACAAACAAAGTGATATATAGATGAGAGCTAGAGCCTGGAAATTCCATCAGATGGTAAACATTCTTGAAGCCCGCCATTCATCGGCTCTTCTCATTGCTGCTTCTTCGAATCAGAAAAGGTGTTACCATGCTCTTGAGTTTCAGAGGCAGGAACGTTCACAACAACTTCCTTGTTCATCTCTCTACTAGAAATTTGAAAATGTCTGCTCCTTCGATCATAAATCAAAATCACTATGAAATATAGATTTCGCATCATGCTACCGACATGGCAGAGGAACTTCTTCTTTTTCCTCTCTTTATTTATGATTTGTGATGCTGAGTATTTTAATTCAAAATTAATCGGATGCTTGCTGAATGGCCATGGTCTTTCGAGTTGCTTTGCGTAATTTATCATATGGACATCTATCTCCTCTTATAATCTAATTGATGATGCTAGCACTTCATACTCTAAAGTTTTGAGATAGTAAGTTTGGCTCAATCTAATATAATCCATCTATTTGGGAAAGCATTGATCTAATTGTCTCATAGATCAAGAGGTCTATACAAGGTAGATTAGTCAACTCCTCTGTTGTCGGGAGGCAGATTGCATTGTATAGGTACTAAGGGAGAGCTTTAGCTTCAAGATTTTGCATTTAAGCAAAGGACATTGACTCAAAGGAATTAATTTTAAAGTAAATAGTGTTTAATACCTTGTTAAAATACTTACTGCAGAGCATTTTTTTTTCAAACAAGCAAGAAGAAGAGAAAAGAGGAACTTGCAGTTGCATATGAAAACTCAGGCCGGGGCCACAAAACTAGACCGGTGCCAATGTCATGCGATCCCATTGCGCTGCCGTGGTCCCATACGATGCGCAACAGCATGGCCACACAAATAGGTAATGCAATGCTTGACCCTTAACAAACTAGATCTGATGTCAGCTGACCCTAGGCAAGTAGAATCTGGTGTCGAGCGACCGTTTTGGTAAAGCTTGCTGATGTCTCCCAACCCTCGTCAAGCTCGATGTCCCCCAACCTTCTCCAAAAAGCATCCCAGCCATTAGCGACCACGGCTCTCTCTGTCTCCATCCAAGAGAAAAAACATGAACATGCATGCCAAAGATGTTAAGCCCCCGAGCTCTCCCTCGCCTTGAGCTTTGACCATTTTCATTGCAAAATTTTGTACCAAAATATTTGAAGTCTTGTTCCAAAATGCCAAAGCTCTGGCTCAAGGGCTTTTGGAAATTCAAAGCTGCTCGTCTCCCATATGCAGCTTGAGCGTCCTGGCTCGGTAAGGGCAGAAGTGTAATTTCATAAGTGCCAACTCAGTCGGCTCATTATTTGGGCCCCAACAGATAAAACCTAAAATTTTCTTCTGAAACCGATATTGGTGTCCGACGTCTTCCCGACTTTCTGAACCTTTTAGCCCTGAGAGCAAAACTAGAAATCTCGTTTTCTAGTTATTTTCTCTCTTTCTAAAATTTTGAATTTTAGCTTATTCCACTTTAAAATTTGAAATCAACTTAAAATACTCTCTGAATTGGTACTTTTTTTAAGGCGATCAATATTCACCGCTACAACCATTTAATAACAGGATTAATCAATCTTTTTTTTTTTCAAATTTTTTTGTCAAGCTTGCACCCTTTTTTTTTTTATATATATAATTTAAGAATTAGGAGGTAAGAACATAGTGATTCATGGTTCAACAATTTACATTAACCTCAAGAAAAAAAAATTAAACGTAGTTATAATTACTCTAAATATTATTCTATCAAAGAAAGAGTCAATAAATAATCTCCATACTATATAAGGAGTTGGCCGATATTGATAAACAGTTAGGAGGACCAAATATTCATTACCCTTATTAAAAGGTTTACTTGTTTTCTTCTCTCAAAATCATACAAGTGTGAAATATTATGTTTACTTCATTTATACAATAAAGAATCCCTTATACCGTGCACGCAATTCAGGCTTTATATGTTTTTTTTTTTGTTTTTTTTTTATTGTATAGTTGATGTACACAAAATATAAACACGTCTTTGTCTTTCTTCCTATTTGGTAAAAAAAATCTTTCACAAAATAGAATTTATTAATGTAAACACTTAATTCGTGTGCTTGTTACACTATAACTATACTAATATGACCACAAAATAGAATTTATTGTAAATTATTAATGTCTCTTTGAAAAATTGTTTACTCCAAGTAATTTTACAATGTTTTATACCAAACAAAGTAACTTTGCTATCAAAATATCTTCTCATCTATAGGGTTTGCGAGGGTCTTCTATATATGTAGTCTTTCTTCGTCTAATAGCTATAATTTCTAGGTTGGACTATTCAATATGATATCAAAGCCAAGTTCAAACCCAGTTCATTTTGTATATGTGGCTCTCCAAGCATCAATTTCACCTATCATTTTAAGATCGGTTTTGCACACTAAAAGAGATATTATAATATTATACATTGCTTGTTTACAAAATTTATACTGACCTTATTATGTCTTCACGAATAGTGGCCAACAAAAAAAAAAATAATTAAGTGACTCCTACAAGTGCACGATTACGGAATGCCGCATGTGAAAAAAGTAACTTTAACCTGCTATGAACTGAGATGACAAAAACCAATCAAAACAAATGATGTTGATTAAGCTTTTTTAAGTCTAAAGTCCAAGTATGCAAGGACTGACCTGGTTCATTTTTTTTAACATAGTGATCAAGATAATATTTTTTATTTACTTATAGTAGATAGAAATAAAATCTAATTGATATTCTCCAAAAAGTTGACTGAGATAGTGAGAGATTGATTCATACGACAAATCCTATATCTAGTTACATACTCGCCATTTAGAATAACTCTAAGGATGCACGCCCATGATTGGCCCATTGGTGAAGTCTTGTCGCATGAGATTGAGACAAACTGCGTGCATTCATAGAGTTTAGTCAAGTGAAGATTTGCATTAGCCACCGTTTTATATTACAATACCTCTTACTATCTATAAATCAACTTTACCAATGTATTATAACGTTTCAGTACCTCAATTGCAACGGTACGTTGTAATATTATGCGGTATACTTGAAGTAGCATAAAAGTGTCTCTAACTTACAAGTATGTTATTGAATGAGAAGGATATGTCGCAAAACAATGAGTTTTTCAATGTACCATGCCAATTGGGAAAAAGAAAGTTTTTTAATTTACAACACAGATCCACTATATGAACCAAAATCAAGCTTGGGTGAAAAGTAAACATGAATGTGCCGTACAATATCAAGCTTGAACCTGTCAGTAATCTGCTCAATAGTGTTATGAGTCTAATTCAGTTTAAGTTACTCTTTGTAGATTATTTGATACTTCTAGGAATAGACACAAAAATTCTAAAGATTCCATTGTATATGGAATTTCTAGCTCCAATTCATTCGTATTGCAACATAATCAACTTGTATTCAAGTGAAACTTTTGAATATCTCAATTTTCTTTTCAAGTTGAGTATAAGCAAGAACTTCAATACTTGATCAAGCTAAGCTGAAGTGAAGTTTCAAGCATCAAGTATATGAGTCAAGCTCGCCATTGTATTAGCTTGTCTCAATTCAATTATGATTCTTTCTTGAGAGTTGGACTAAGGACCCTAGTGCTTAAATCCAAGAGCGGAAAGGTTGACTACAAATCCTAACGCATGGACCAGAGACAACGGCCAAACAGGTTATCGCATAAGCAGACCAAGGCACTGCCATAGACTTAGGGCCTCAGTCTCAAACTCGAGGTATGAATTATGGTATTACAAGTGCAATCGTCAATTTGTATTAGTGTGATGTATGATAATTCTACATTATGAACGACCTTGCCCAAACAGGACTGCACCATCCACCTCGACGCAGGAAATAAATAAAGTGTTAAATAAGAAATAGAGAAACAATATCTCACAATATTTTTACTTTTAAAACTTACGGAGATAAATCCCAAGACACTCTCAATATGGCTCCTGAGAACAGAAATCTTTTCTTGCTTTTCTTTTTGGACACTTGCATTGACGGGTTATCGAACGCTGGTTGCAGCTTTGGCCTTCGCGTCCTTCGCCGAGTCTTCATCATTCCAAGAAGAAGAGCACGCCCGTTCCCTTCTCCTTTCTGACCGGTTTTTTTATTTTTATTTTTCCCACCTGCATGTTTTTATCGTCTACCTCGCTTGTCCCTTTCGTTCCTTTTTTTTTATTTTCCCACAATCACACCTGATGCGCCCCGTACTTCTCTGTTTTGTTGTTCCTTTATCCAGATTCCCATGTCCTTTTTTTTTCCTTCGTTTTGTCTTGTACTCTCCCTTTTCTCGATTCCTGTCTCCAAAGTCTTTTCCATGTGTCCTCGTTTTTTCCGGACGCAAGCAATTCTTTTTTATTGCCTTTCTTGCTCGCATTCTTTCGTGTTTAGACTGTCTTTAGTTCAGCTTTGATAAAACTTTTGGGCCTTTAAAATCCCTTAGATAATGCGAATGACTTTGGCAAATTTTTTGAAGAATTTTGGAGGGATATTATTTCATTTCCAAGGACTTTTAAAAGCATTTAACTCAAAACAAATTCCAAGGTACTTTGAGTTTTGAGCATTTTCAAGAATGCAATTCAATTTTTTTTTCCAACTTTGCCCTATCTCAATTTTCATAATTTCGGAAATATCTCCAACTTATGTGATCTCACAATGAGTAGGGGTAATCGATTCTTAATCCAATCCAATCCCACCCAAAACTCGAGCACCAAACCACTTGATCCTAGGATCGGACTAATCTAGTTTAGTTCTAAGGCGATCTAATGTAACTAGAGGATTCAAATATCTTGGCCAAAAGTTTTGGATTAATTGAATTACTAATCCATGTAGCAATTTGAAACTTGGATTTCGTCCAGGATTTGCGAAGAAAACTGAGAAATGATGGGGTTGTGATTCAAAAAGGGGAAAAGAGAGAGAGAGAGAGAGAGAGAGAGAGAGAGAGAGAGAGGATTCAATGGATTCTTTTTCATAAATGATGGACTTCCAAATTTAAGGAAGGTGCAAGTAAGTGAGGAAGGTGAAATTGGTCAATATTTGCAAGGAAAGAAAGAAAGTAAAATAAATAAAGAAGCAAGAGAGAAAATGAGCAAGTTGGATAAATCGGTGCCATAATATGAAAGAAACAAAGATATGCTTCATCATTTGAAATGAGAGAGGATTAGGGTTTAGGTTAAAACTTTACTTCTTTAAGAAATAATTATATATATATATATATATATATATATATATATATGAAAGAAACAAAGATATGCTTCATCATTTGAAATGAGAGAGGATTAGGGTTTAGGTTAAAACTTTACTTCTTTAAGAAATATTATATATATATATATATATATATATATATATATATATATATATATATATATATATATATATATATATATATAATGGGTTTAGTTTCTATCATGGAACTGGGAACCGGATCGAAAATCACTTGTTCCAATTTTATGGAATCAAAAATTGGATTGATATCCCGTAAAACTGCCCAAAATCAGCCGATTCAATCTGGTTCAAGCGGCTCTTGGTTCGGCCAGTTCTACATGCTCAACTTCATGAATGAGGATTCAAGCTGCCAATTAGGCCAAATTTGACTATTAGCCAGCCAGCCAAGCCTAGTTCACGCAACCTTAAGTGTTGTCACCTTTGCCCTAAGGTTGCACAACCTTCAAGCGAGGCTGAGTTGGCTGGCGGCCGATTTGGCTCTTTGTTGGCTAAGTTTTGCCAGCAAAGGGCCTTTATAAAGTGTAGTTTTCCAAACGGTGTTTCAATCAAAGTTGTTTTTCTTTTTTTTTGGTAAGGTATTTCAATCAAAGTTGTTTCTGATGTTTTTTTTTAAAGAAAAACATAATACTAAATACTAGTCGCATATCAGAAAATCTATTTAACCTAAAGACCTTTGCATTTTTATGCAAAATTTCTCTATTGATTCGAATGCACTCTAAATTCGCGGACGGTTTCACTTATCAGCCCAAGATTCTCGCCTGTCTTTTATTTGCTTTTCAACATGGCCCAAGTCTAAATGGATGTGTCTATCAGAGCGTTGCTCCGCCTTTTTCTTTTGTCAAGCTGCGTTAACAAAATTCGCGAAAGTCGATGTTGGATGCAGACATAATATTTTAGAAAAATGACACAGCTCATTGACCTCTGATGAGGTGAAGTCTCACCCGAGGCTAACGGGGCTTGAGCTTAGCTCTAGTGGGTTGCTAGCCATCGAGCGAAGAGGAAGGAAAAATTAATTAAAAATTCAATTTCTTAAATAAATAAATAAATAAGACTGTAGTCACCTTCGCTCTCTTTGATTTTATTTTTTATTTTTACATTTTTTGTTTTCTTTACTTACATCTTCATATTTTGTTATTTTACTTTTTTAATTTGATATAAAATTTTATCCCAGTAACACATTAACATGAAGAGCTTAAATGAGTTAGTATTTATTTTCATAATTAGGGTTAAGTATGGATATATGTAGTAATATGGGTCAAGTCGAATATGAGTTGAGTCGAGGTTAGGTTAGGTATGGGTCGTCAAAATTCTATTGCATGAAAATGGGCAATATGGGTTGGACCATTTTTTACCCAACTTAAACCGATTTAACCCACCTATTTGACACCCCTAAACTTCAAGTAATTTTACAATGTTTTATACCAAACAAATAACTTTGCAATACTAATATATCTTTTTATTTGTATATGTTGCCTCTCTCAGCATAATAGCTTAAATTTTAGGGTGGACATACTAACATAATATCATAGTCAAGTTCAAATCCATTTTATTTCATGTATGTGGCTCCCCATACGTCAATTTCACTAGTCATTTTAAGATCGATTTTGCAAGCTAAAAGAGCTATTATTGTATTGTACATCAATTGTTTATGAAATTTAAATGGCCTTCTTATCTCCCCACTAATGGTGGCCAAAAAAAATCATAATTAATTTGCTCCTTCTACAAGTGCATGATTACGGAATGCCATATGTGCAAAAAGTGACTTTAATCCTGCTATGAAACTGAGATGAGAAAACGAAATCAAAATACATAATGTTGATTAAGCTTTTTTAAGTCTAAAGTCCCAGTCTAGGTCGAAGTATGCAAGGACTGACGTGGTTCATTTATCTTTTTAAACTAGAGCGATCAAGATATATATATTTTTATTTACTCACGTTAGAAAGAAATAAAATCTAATTTTAATCTTCAAGGAGTTAACTAAGTAGTTAAGAGATTGATCCATACGACAAATCCTGTATTCCATTGCATACTCGCCAGTGAGAATAACTCTTAAGGGGTCACGAAGTCTTATGGGATGTGATTGAGACAATTTGCATGCATTCATAGCGTTTGGTTAAGTGAAAATTTGCATCCGTTACTACAATAAAAATAATTGTTTACTATGTACCTAATTTACGAACTAGATGTATACGGAATACAGAAATGGGGTGTGAACAAATGGGTTTAAAGAGAACACCTACAAACAAAAGCTGGAATGCAAATCCAAAACAATTGTCCTACCTTGCTAACGTACGGCAATGTCTAAACCGTACCGAATATCCGCCCTTCCAGCGACGGTTTTATACTACCATTCCTCATAACATCATAAATCAATTTTACCACTGTATTATAACGTTTCGGTACTTCAATTGCAGCAACACTTTGTAATATTATACGGCACACTTGAAGAAGCATAAAAGTGCCTCTAACTTATAAGTTTGTTATTGGATGAGAATGTTACGTTGAAAAACAATGACTTTTATAAAATTTTATGCCATTTTGAATGTACAACTCAAATCAACTATATGAACCATAATGGAGTTTAGGTGAAACTTAAACGTGAATGCACCATAAAATATCAAACTTGAACCTGCTAATAATCGGTTCAATAGTCTTATGAGTCTAATTGAGTTTAAGTTACTTTTTAAAGATTATTTAATATTTCTAGGAATAGACGCAAAAAGAAAACTTAAAATTCCATTGTCTATGAAATTTCGAGCACTAGTTCATTTATATTTTCACATAATCAAGTTGAATTCAATCAAAACTTGAATATGTCAATTTTCTTCTCGAGTTGAGTTCGAGCAAGAAATTTCAATACTTGATCAAGCTCAGCTAGATTGAAGTTTCGAGCATCAAGAATGTGAGTCAAGCTTGACATTGTATTAGCTCGAATTATTATGCTTCTATCTTGAATGCTGGACCTAGGACCTGAAAGGTTGATTGCGGATCCCAGCATATGGACTAAAGACACCGCCCAAAAAGTTTATCACATGAGCGGGCCGGGACTCCACCATTAGACTCAGGAACTCAGCCTTGGACTCGAGTTATGAATTATAGAACTATAAGTGCAATCGTCAATTTGCATTAATTTAGATAATTCAATGATGTTGCGCAAACCGGACCATGCCATACACCTCAACGCAAGAAATTATTAGAGTTCTAATTAAGAAATAGAGAAACAATATCTCATGGAATTTTTACTTCTATAACTTCTGGAGAGAAACCCCAAGACACTCTCATGGCAACTCCTAAGAACGTGTTTTTTTTTTTTTTTTTTGGAGACTCTCAAGGAAGCTCTGGAATTTTTTTTGGGCACAAATGATAATTATTTTGTTTCAAAAATCAATTTTGTAAATAAATTTTTGTATTTCTATTTCCTTTATGAGTTTTTTTAGCAAACACATGCGTTCGACAACAAAGAAAAAATTGTTTCCAAAATAAAAATTCGTTTAATAACAACACGAAATTTCTTTCTTTCGGGCAGCAAGCGGGCAAGTGACTACAAGCAACGGACAATAAGTGGTAAGGAGTGGGTGGCGAAAGCAATGAGAATAATTTTTATTTCTTATTTTTGTTCTAGAATTAGAAAAATATAAAATTTGTAGTTTTCATTTCTTAATTAAAAATTATCTTAGAAATAGAAAAATAAAATTGTGTTAAAAATGAATTAAAGAGATATAATAGTTATGATGTGCATTTTTGTTCCTTTATCCAGATCCCCATGTCCTTTTTTTGTTTTTTGTTTTTTTTTTTTCATCTTTTTGTCTTGTATTCTCCACGTGAAGAACCGAAAGGCCATTAAACACCATCCACCATTTCCTTGATTCCTGTTCCAAAGTCTTTTTCATGTGTCTTGTATTTTACTTAGGCAACCCATTCCTTTTCTTTTTAATTAGATATCACGGAAATTTTTAAATTAATATATTTATAATAAATTATAATAAAATAAATTTTTGACTACTAAAAAAACCTTCAAATTGGTATATTTATAACAAATTTATCCTTAATTTTTATTAGATTTTACCGTCAAATTATTAAGTTGGACAATACATGACAGTTGATGATATATTAATTTTGGGTTTTACCTTTCATTTTTGACAAGTGTACTAATCTATGAATTTTCGTGATATTAATCCAATTTAACATAAATTAATTTGAGGTAAAATTGTCCAAATATATTGATTTGGGATTTTTTGTCATTTATTAATTTTTCCCTTTTTCCCTTTCTTGGATGCATTCTCTCTGTGCTCCTTGAAGCTTTTGCCCGTGCTTGAATCGCTGTGCTTGTTAGAGTGTTGCTCCTCTTTTTCTTTTGTCGAGTTGCGTGACAAGCTGGTTCACAAAATTTGGAAAGGTTGATATCCGACGCGGACATGCTATTTCATGAGACAAATTCTACGACTAAAAATTTAAATTTAAAAATGCAAATGTGAAATTATGTGATATCACTATTTTGATTACAAGTCAAATTCTACTATTGTTATTCTTAATTTTTATGGAAATGCACGAGAAATTTTTAAGCGAAAATTTATGTGTTGATGGAATTGGACTTCACTTATGAATCATGGAACTATAAGTGCAATCATCAATTAATATCAATGTATTGCATGATGACTCGATATCATGAAATGGGAGTACCCATTTTCTATAGTGGGCACATTATCATTGCGCGGCGGGGCCAATGCGTTACTGATACCAACCAACTGAAAGTTAATTTTCTGATAAAAGTAACAAGAAAGAGAAATTTTTATCTTATAGTGATTGTCTTTTTGACGTAATTTCACTATCGTACGTACTGTTATTATCTGATAGATATAGTGCAAGTACACACAATTTAGGGTTGTGGAGAAAGACAGGTGAGTCTTGTCTCTTCACATTTTTGGTAATATGCTTTTCTTAGACTTTATGTCAAGTTTTCCCTTGCTGGGCTCATCATTGGGATTGGGATTGGCTTTGTTGGAGATTAGCAGGACACTTCAATCATATGAAATAATTATTTTCCTACGTGGAAGGAGAGTATTAGGCAATTTGTGCGTAATCTCCATAGGGCAAGATTTTCTACAGACTAAGAGCCTAGCAAGTTTTTATAGGTTTTCCGACCTCACTTATATTGAGTTCTAAATTGCAATATGCTCGGACCCCCAAAAAAAAAAAAGAAAAAAACATTGCAATATGCAATTTTGACTTAACAATAGTAGAGATAGTTGGGTAGATTCAACTTTATCCAATTTTACATGGGTCTCCATTGAAAAAAATGGTGATCTGGTCATCATACATAAAAATGTTCATAGAAGCGTGCCTCGCCAATAACTTTTGCCTCATTAGTTGCCACATACGCCATTTTAATGGTGAAATTGGACAGAATTATAATAGATTGTAAATTTGAGGCAATAGTGGGTTGAAACATCATTAGGTAAACTTTCATCATTAGGTAAATGTGTTCAAGTAATTTGCTATTTCTGTTATGCTAATTCTAGTAATATAGACATATTCTTCCTTTTCTTCTCCTCCTTTGGAAGAGTCGAGTCCCTTTATGCCAAGCGATTTCCTCGAAGAACATTGGTGAAGTCAAGTTCATACTAGGATTGCGTTCACATTCTTCATTGGCTTATGCTAAAGTTCTTTCTCTTTCTCACTTTCCATCCCTTAGCAAACCTTTGTTTAAGTCTCCTCGGCCCCAAGTCGTCCCCTATCCAAAACACAAAATTCAAGGAAGTGAGAATGATATTGCCAAGAAATTGCCCAGAACTTTGGTTCTGATCGTTGCTTTCTGTAGTTTGAGCAAAAAGAAGACGAAAGTCAAAAAGAAGCTCGACAAATGAGCGGGATCGGGCAAGAATCTCTACTTTATCGACCTGACTGTGATAGTAGTGGTAGCGGGGGGAATCTAACTTCCTTTGGTCTTCGTTCCATTGCAACAGTCATACTCTATGAGCAAAGTGATACAATTTTTGGTAATATCAGCCTTTCCTTACTCTTGTGATCTAATTTGAATTAGTCAGCTAATCTGAATGGATATATGTAAGAACGAAACACACAACAATTGATTCTATTTAGACATTGAATCATCCCATTTTATTAGCCTTTCCTTACTCATGTGATCTAATTTGAATTAGTTATCTAATATGAATGGATATATATAAGAATGAGACACACAACAATCGAGTCTTCGTATCAACAAATATAAACAATGTCATATGTGAACAATTTATCTCATATCATGTTTTTTTCAGATCCAATGCGTTGTTGATACCGACCACCGTGTTCTCATCTAATTGATACAGTGCAAGCACACTCAATTTAGGGTTGTGGAGAGAGACATGCGAGTCATTCTCTTCACATTTTTGGTAATATGCTTTTCTAGACTTGATGACAATTTTTCCTTGGCTGGGCTCATCATAGGGATTCAGATTGGCTTTGTTGGAGATTAGTAGGACACTTTAATCATATGAAATAATTATTTTCCTACGTGGAAGGAGAGTATTAGGCAATTTGTGTGTAATACCTAGGTCTACCGATCTCACTTGTATGGAATTCTAAATTGCGATATGTTTGGACCAAAAAAATATATATATTGCAATATGCAATTTTGACTTAACAATAGTAGAGATAAGTTGGGTAGATTCAACTTTCTCCAATTTTACATGGGTCTCCAATGAAAAAATGGCGATGTGGTCATCATGCATCGCAAATATCATTAGTCTCATTAACAAAATTTTAATGGCAAGATTGGACGGAATTATAACATATAGTAAATTCAAGGCAATAGTGGGTTGAAACATCATTTAGGTAAATATGTTCAAGCAATTTGCTATTTTCTGTTATACTAATCCTGATAATATGGATATATTCTTTCTTTTCTTCTCCTCTTTTCCTTTTCATTTGGCAAGTGAAAATGCCAAGTGATTCCCTCAAAGAATATTGGTAAAGTCACGTTCATATTAGGATTACGTTTACATTCTTCATTGACTTGCGCTAAAGTTCATTCTTTTTCTCACTTTCCATCCCTTAGCGCCCCTTGGTTTAAGTCTTGTTGGCCCCAAGTCGTCCTCTATCCAAAACTCATTGGCTTGCGCTAAAGTTCATTCTTTTTCTCACTTTCCATCCCTTAGCAACCCTTGGTTTAAGTCTCGTCGGCCCCAAGTCGTCCTCCATCCAAAACGCAAAATTCAAGGAAGTGGAAATGATATTGCCAAGAAATTTCCCAGAACTGGTGCGTGGGATATTCATTCGGAAGGGAGGGAACGAGGAACGACCTGGGAGAAAAGTTCCCATTTTTTAAAGTGGAACCTGGGAGAAAAGAAACTTTGGTTCCGTGAGAATGTAGACGATCATTTTTTTAATAGTGGCCCTAATTGCTGCTTTCCACGGTTTACGCAAAAAGAAGACGAAAGTTAAAAAGAAGCTTGACAAATAAATGGGGAATCGAGGAGAAAAGAAACTTTGGTTCCGTGAGAATGTAGACGATCATTTTTTAATAGTGGCCCTAATTGCTTCTTTCCACGGTTTACGCGTAAAGAAGACGAAAGTTAAAAAGAAGCTCCACAAATAAATGGGGAATCGGGCAGAATCTCTTCTTTATTGACCTGACTGTGATAGTACCCGGTAGTCGGGGAATCTATCTTTGGTCTTCGCTTTATTGCGTGAGTCATACTCCACGAGTAAAGTGATACAATGATGAGAGCTAGAGGTTGGTTCCCGACGACCCAACAGCCGAGGAGGAGCCGAGGGTGGCGGTCTACAGTGGTCCGAAGACACCTAATTAGATTAGCCTAGCTTAGTTTTAACAGGCTAGCTTGGATTAATAAACTTAGGTTTCAAGAAGTAAGTTAATTTAGGTTCTAGTTAATAAAAGCCTGATTATACTTACAACTACATCCTAAATAATTGGTCAGAATAGCTTAAATTAGCTTCACCATCGTAAAATAAATAGAATTAGGTTTAGGATTAGTATCTAGTCTCAAGCTT
This sequence comes from Eucalyptus paniculata subsp. matutina, assembly GCA_017140255.1. Lineage (NCBI taxonomy): Eukaryota > Viridiplantae > Streptophyta > Magnoliopsida > Myrtales > Myrtaceae > Eucalyptus > Eucalyptus paniculata. The sequence goes on from CM029439.1 coordinate 43,937,406, forward strand.
ATGGGGGTTCATGTCCCAAGGTTAAATAACAAGACATTATATATTCTTTGCCTGACTTAACATCGTGTTTAGCTTATGGGGATTCATGTCCCAAGACTTAATAATGAGGCCATGTTTATTTTTTGCCCAACTTGTATCGAGTTTTTCATCTCCCATACTTTTTCTTGGATGCTTTCGATACTTGGTTGTTTACTTTAAAAAGCCATTTCAATGGCCTATATGTTAATTTCCTTTCTAGAAGCTTGAGACTAGAACAATTTTTTAGGTGTCAACTAAAACTCATATGTCAATACTAATGTAGACAATTTTTTAATTTTTAATTTTATTTTTATTTTCTTCACATAGGGCCAACAAGACTGTGACCCCCTCGCTAGGCATGGGGGAGGGTTTGTTGTTTCACAAAAATAATATTTACAATATACCAAAATCGAGATTAGGTGAAACTTAAACATGAATGTGCCATATGATATGAACTTCAACTTATTAGTACTCAGCTCAATAGTTTTACAAGTCTAATTGAGTTATTCTTTTTGTAAATTATTTATATGAAATTTCGAGCCCAATCCATTTATATTTCAACATAATAAAATTGAATCCAAGCGCAACTATTGAATACATCAATTTTCTTTTCCAATTGAGTTCAAGTAAGAAATTCAATTCTCGATCAAGCTAAGATCGAGTGAAGTTTCGAGCAATCGAAATACGTGAGTCGAGCTTGACAGTGCATTAGCTCGTCTCAGCGTGGTTATCCTTTATTTCGAGGACTTGATACCTCAGAGGTAGGTTGCGCATCCTTGCGCGTGGATTGAGACACACCAACCGAGCACGTTATCACGTGGGCCAGTGGTACCTTTTGTCTTCGAGTCCCTGGCCGATTCTTCATCGTTCCAGATTCGTTGGTCGATTGCCACGTGTTCTGGTGGATCCTACGCTTCAGAAACTTCCGTTCTTTCTGCTTCCCTGGCTTTCTCTTCTTCTCACTTTCTTCTTTCTCCTCCTCCGTACTTCTTCAAAACAAGAGTCAACTCAGAACCGCCTGGCAGCCACAATCCAAGATCTCTCTTCTCGCCCTCGACACCGTCAGGGCCGTTCGATCCATCGTCGTTGCGGGTCAGCTTCATTTACCTTTGCACATCTATGGCTTTCCGCCGATCCTGACGTCCATCTCGTCCTCCACATCCTCGCCGCCGTGCGTTCCTTCCTCGTCAAGCAGCATATTTATCTGAAATCGAAAGCTGAAAACGATTTCACGAGCCAAATTACCCTGAGTCCGGTCCAATATATTCCTGAGAATGGAACAGGCTGAGAGCGCTTGTTTTTTTAAAGCGAGAAAGAGCCAGAGCCAGAGCAAAGGGAAGAGATCATCGACTTCGCTGCCGATCGGGGAAGGGCAACGCCGGGTCAGAGGCCGCCCAGCGTCTCCGAGAGCAAAGCCGACTCTGCTTCAGCCTTCAGCCCTTGATTTTCGTAGCAAGACTCTCTGTTCCGGTGCTTGGCATTCTAGGGAAGCACATGTACCATCAGCTAATCTAATGGCTGCTTCTTCGAATATGAAAAGGAATTACCATGTGTTCCTCAGTTTCAGAGGAACAGATGTCCGCCAAGGCTTCCTCAGTCATCTCTACGCGGCTCTGGACCAGCAAGGAATATACACTTTTGTGGATAGCGAGGAGCTTAGGAAAGGAGAGGAAATATCGCCGACGCTCATGAGGGCGATCGAGGAATCGCGCATTGCGATCATCGTTTTCTCTGAGGACTACGCCTCCTCGCAGTGGTGTTTGGAAGAGCTCTTGAAAATCATGGAGTGCAAGGAGCGAAATGACTTGATTGTGTTCCCAGTGTTTTACAAAGTGGAACCAAGGGAAGTGAGGAAAGGGGGGGAAAGTTATGGGAGAGCTATGGACTGAGCATGAGTCCAAGTTCGGGAAAGGATTCGGAGAAAGTGAAGAGATGGAAGAAGGCTCTCTCTGAAGCTGGTAGCTTGTCTGGGTGGGAGTTGAATGACAGGTACGCACAAATGTGACGTGGTGTTTTGCGATTGTTAGCTTGTGATTGTTTGTTAGATATCAAATCGTATCTCATGGTGTTTTTGGATCTTCAAATTGAAGATACAAAGTTCTTTAAATTAGACAGTGGACACAAACCGTGGTCAAATAACCAAAGCTAGTAGATTCTTTGAATTGATTCTTGCTGTGTGGATAATGAGAATTATCAAACATGAATAGTGCGATATATAGTGCCTGAGTCATTATTGTCTTCAGATCCAGGTTCTTTGTAATTTTCCTTGCGTAGATGTTGGCGCAGGTTCACCCACTTTGCATCTTATTATTTGCTTATCTTCTTATGAAATTTTCCTCATCACGTTAGAGGTTGAATTCCTGCTATGGCTTTGAAATGCTAAAAAGGGTTTTTCTTTCTTTTGAGTACTTGTTAGAGATGAAGCAGTTGCCATCCAATGCATCATGAAGGAATTATCGATTCATCTTGACCGAACACCCTTACATGTTGCTAAGTATCCAACCGGAATAGATTCCCAAGTTAAAAAACTGATACGGTTGTCACAGAACGAGTCGATTGATGATGATCATGTTCTGATGATAGGTCTATGGGGACCTGGAGGCATAGGGAAGACAACAGTTGCCAAGGCCCTATATAATGCTATGATGAGACAATTTGACCGTTGTAGTTTTTTGGAGCAAGTTAGAGAAAAATCAAACCGAAGTGATGGTCTTGTTACTTTACAAAAGGATCTTCTATCTGAGATCCTAGTTCATCCTTTAATGGTCTACAGTGTCGCTGGAGGAATTAGTTTGATACAAGAAAGACTATGTTGCAAGAAGGTTCTCCTGGTTCTTGATGATGTTGACCATATGGATCAACTGAATGCATTAGCTGGAGAAGGCAATTGGTTTGGAGAGGGAAGTCGAATCATTGTTACATCAAGAGATAAACATTTGCTGACTTCTCATGGAATAAAATGTGTGTATGAGGTTAAAGCTTTAAAAAAGGATGAAGCACTAGTCCTTTTTAGTCGGTATGCTTTCCCAAATAGCAAGAGTGTTGAAATAAGAAGGGATCTCATAGATAAAGCACTGCATTATGCCGACGGCCTTCCATTAGCCCTCGAAGTGTTGGGCTCATTCTTACGTGGAAGAAAGGAACCTGCATGGGAAAGTACGTTTCATAAACTCTCCAAAATTCCTGAACCAACTATCAATCGTGTTCTCAAGATAAGCTTTGATGGATTGGAGAACAACGAGAGGGAGATTTTCCTCGATATTGCTTGTTTCTTTAAGGGGAAAAATATAAAGTACATCAAAGAAGTTCTTGATAGTTGTGATTTTCACATAGCCATAGGAATAGATATTCTCATCGAAAGGTCCTTGATAAAAAACCAGTATGAGACCCTGGAAATGCATGATTTGATTCAGTCGATTGGTCGGGATATTGTTAATGAAGCATGTCGTGATGATCCTGGGAAACGCAGCAGATTATGGCTTTTGGAAGATGTTGAGGACATTTTTTGTTATAATACGGTAAAAGTTGTTTATGTCAGTTTTGCTACATTTCAGTTTACATTACTCTAATTTGAACAGTCTAACGTAAATCTTTATTGAAAATTTTGTCTGACAACTGAATTTGCTCTGTTATGGATAGGGGATGGAAGCAGTAAAGGCCATAGTATTGGACTTACGCCTACCAGAAGCCACAGTAGTGGACTTGCCCCCACCAGAAGCAATAATCATCAGTCCTGATGCTTTCACAAATATGAAAAAGTTGAGAATGCTCATTTTGCTTGGAGTGCATATCTCTTCACAAGCTCAAGTTCGTCTCCCTAACGAGCTAAGATGGCTTGAATGGCCCAATGCCCCGAATCTAGAATTTGGCTCTGGTCGAAATAAACTCGTGAGACTCGATGTCCCGAAAAGTCATATCAGACAATTAGGGGGCAACTTTCATGTAAGCCATTGTGATGATTAGCTTTTCATTTTTATAGCTATGATTTTTTTTTTTTTTTTGCACAGCTTAATGACTTCACTAGTATGTTTTTGCAGAATTTTGGAAAGCTGAAGTCCATCAATTTCAGTGAATGCAAGTACCTGGTTAGTATTTGCGACCTGTCATTGGCTCCAAATATGGAGAAATTGATTCTTAATGGTTGTGAGAGCTTGGTGGGGGTTCACCCATCCGTTGGAAATCTTGTCAAGCTAGAAGTTTTGTCGCTAGAGTCGTGCTCTAATCTTAGTAATTTTCCTAACACACTGAGGACTAAATCTCTTCAAACCCTTGATCTATCTGGTTGTTCTAAATTCGAGAAGTTCCCAGATATAGACGGAAAGATGGAACATCTGAAAAGACTTGATCTACGTGGGACAGCTATTAAAGAACTCCCTGCGTCAATTGAAAATCTCGTCTCTGTGGAGTCGATGAATTTAACATCTTGCAAAAACCTCGTGAGACTCGATGTCCCAAAAAGTCATATTAGACAATTAGGGGGCAACTCTCAGGTAAGCCCTTGTGATGATTAGCTTTTCCTTTTTATAGCTATAAAAAACATTCGTAGAGCTTAATGACCACACTAGTATGTTTTTGCAGAATTTTAGCAAGCTGAAGTCCATCGATTTCAGTGAATGCAAGTCCTTGGTTAGTATTTGCGACCTGTCATTGGCTCCAAATATGGAGAAATTGATTCTTAATGGGTGTGAGAGCTTGGTGGAGGTTCACCCATCCGTTGGAAATCTTGTCAAGCTAGAAGTTTTGTCACTAGAGTCATGCTCTAATCTTAGTAATTTTCCCAACACACTGAGGACTAAATCTCTTCAAACCCTTAATCTCTCAGGTTGTTCTAAATTCGAGAAGTTCCCAGATATTGACGGAAAGATGGAACATCTGAAAAGACTTTATCTTGATAGGACGGCTATTAAAAAACTCCCTGCATCAATTGAAAATCTTGTCTCTGTGGAGTGGATAAAATTAGCATTTTGCAAAAACCTCGTAAGGCTTCCATGGCACATTTATAAGTTGAAAAATCTCAAGTCTTTGAATCTTTCTGACTGCTTGAATTTAATCACGTTTCCAAAAAATATGGAGGATTCAACTGATCCCAATGTGGGATTCCAAAAACTAAGGTTCCTAAAACTTAGCCGCTGCAATCTATCGGAAGTAGACTTCCTCGAGAGTTTTTCCAGTTTTCCCATATTGGAGAGACTATACCTTTTAGATAACAAGTTTACTCATCTGCCGGCATGCATCGACAAGTACCATAGTTTGCACGAATTGTCTGTTGATAGATGCGAGCTGCTACAAGAGATTCCTCAGCTTCCACCAAGTATCATGCTATCAGCCCGATGTTGCAAATCTCTGCAAAATTTCCCAGATCTGGGGGGTCGCCACTACCTCGCTCTTTCTGTTCACTTGACTTCATGTTGTGAATTATCCCGCAGAGGGGTCACTATGGCTGATGTGGCTGATTTGTCGTTACTCGAGGTCTGTCTGTCTGTCTGTCTCTATCTATATGTGTATATATATGTTAACTGCAAATGCTTGATATGCGTACTATCTATGTGACAGGATCTGCCAAAGGTGGATCGTCTCAACATTAACCTACCTGGAAGAGAGATGCCTAAATGGATTCTCCCCTGTGAAGAGGATTCCATATCTTTCATGATTCCCCGAGAGTTGTACAACAAGTTCAAAGGAGTAGCACTCTGTGTTGTTCTTGGCCCGGAGGAAGGAAAAGTGGTCAATGCTTCGTGTTCAGCCGGAACATATGTTAATGGCCAGTTCGTGGGTCAATTGGGGCAAATATTTTATTCAATGGAATCTGACCATGTGTGGTTTATTTATTATCCACACCCTTTTGTTCTGCGAAATGATTGGAGCCATTACCAAGTTTGCCTCAGAGCAAAAAAAGCAAGCATAAAGAAGTGTGGATTCCGTCCAATATGCAAGCAAAAGGAGGATGTTCTGAGGATGGTGATCCCAGCACCATCAGACGATGGAAACAAATTGAAGTTTTCAAGGAGTGACGCAGGAGATAGTTCAATAGACACCAAGGAAGCAGATGATCTATTTGAATTGTATGCAGGGGAAAGCTCATCACGTTTACCAAAGAAGAGAAGACGGTCTTAACTACGGTGAGACTATGAGTTCCAATGTCTTTGCTTTTCCCTTTTCTGGGCCTCCACTAGAGATTTGCAAGTGCCTGCTCCTTCAATTAGAATTCAAGATCATTATAAAACAAGGGTTTCGCACCATGCTACTGACATGATTGAGGAACTTTTTTTTTTTTTTGCGTTGTTTCTCTATGATTTGTGATGCAGAGTGCATTAAACCAAAAATTAAGAGGATGCTTGTTAAAATGGCCATAGTCTTCCAAGTTGCTCCGTGTAATTTATCACATGGGCCTCTATCGCCTCTCTTAATCCAATTAATGATGCCAATATTTTGTACTTTAAAATTCTAAGATAGTAAGTTTTGCTCAATCTAGTATAATCTGTATCTTTAGGAAAGTGTCGTTTGAATTGTCTCAAAGATCAAGAGGTCTACAGAGGGAAAATTAGTTGATTCCTTTGTTGTTGGTTGGCAGATTGCATTGGATAGGTATAAAGGGATAGCGCTGGCTTCTAAGAAACTTTGCATTTTGGCAAAGGAGGTTGACTTCAAGGATTTTCATGAAAAGCAAATAGTATGTGGCAAACACCTTCTAAAATAAGTATTGCAAAGCAATTTTTAGAATGAGAAAAAAGATTAAAAAGGGAGAACGAAGGAACTTGCAGGTACATGTGAAAGCACAAGCGAGTGGCACAACAATAGGACCAATGCCGATGTCGTGCGACCCTAGGCAATATGCCGTTGAGGTCAACCAAACCTAGGGGACGCGACACCAGTGTTGCTTGACCCTAGGCGACACAACACGAACGCCAATGTCCCATGACCTCAAGTGGAGGAATGTTGGAGCCACAAGACTAGGCAATGCAAAGCTCAACCTCCGCAAGCTAAATCTAGCATCAAGCAGCCCTTGCAAAGCTTTTTGGAATCATGCAGCCCTCGACGAAGCTTTGCCGGTGTCCGTTAACCCGGCCTCCTTCATGAAGCTTCCTAGCCATGACCAACCATGGCTTTCTCTGTCCTAAACGAGGTTGAGGGACAAAACATTATTACAAATATATTAATGATGGTAAGATTGTAAGGAAAAAAAAAATTCATTAAACTCCCGAACTTGCATTTAGAAAATACTAAAGCCCAAAGGTGAGACTTGCCTCGAGCTTCAAGCATTTCAAAGTAGAACTTTTCGCTAAAGTCTTTGAAATTGTGTTACCAAATATCAAAACTTATTTTAAGAACTTTTCAAAGCCCAAAACAGCTTAATTCAAGATGACGGAGCACCCCAATTTTTAAAGGCCAAATTGGATGGTATTGAAAGGAGGGCAAAATTGGAATAGTGTATCACTTTGGGGGTCCTTGTGAGTCAAAAAATGATTTTGAGTAAATTATTTAAGGGTACCTATTTAAGATTTTCCGTGAAGTTAATCCAAATAATATCTATGTATTATTTTGTTTTTCTTTTTTACATTTTGAAGAGTTGAGTTTGATTCATTTGACAAGTGAAATGCCAAGTAACATGTTAATAATTTCCACCGAGAATATTAGTAAGTTCATACTAGGATTGTCTTCATATTCTTCATTGGCTTAACATATTCTTCATTGGCTTACACCAAAGTTCATTCTCTTTCTCACTTTCTACTATTAGTCACCCTTCATTTAAGTCCAGTTGGCTCGATATCATCTATTTGAAATGCAAAATTCAATAAACTAGAAATGTTGTTGCCCATCACTTTCTGAAGCCAAATGTAAGATTATTATAACCTCCAAAAAGGTGACCCAATCACATTATTAGAGAATACGAGATATCAAATGCTCATTACTAAACTATTAATTACAATCATTAAGGTTCGGAATCATGTACACCGATAATATATCTTTTCAATATTTCATTCAGATCGTAACACATATTCACCTCGAATTAAATCTACCACCCACGATCAGATTCCAAAATTATAGCATCACCCCCTCCTTCTTGTCCTCCTTTTTCTCTCTCTAGATAAAAAGATGGAGAAGAGCTATCAACACCAGCGACCCTTTTTGAAATGTACCAACCCATTAAGAGTATATACTTCATTTCACATTTTATTATAATTGGAGAAACATTGCCTATGGGAAACGATTAATACTCCCAGAAGCAATATGCCGATTCTATTTAGACATCAAGTCATCCCGTGTGATGAACCTTTCCTAATTCTTATGATTTATAATGTATTAACAACGTTCAAGAGCAAAATCAAACGGATGACTCCAACCTTTGCAAAGTATGCAACCCAAAATGTCAACAAGCACGAAGCGATGTTGGGCAACTACTCGAGCAAAATCTTGGGCTGACCAGAATTGAAACAGTCCCGGGTGAACTCCACCAAATGGGCAACCAAGACTGAAATGATGGGCTGATTCTCTTGCTGATCCTCAAGCAAGACTGAAGAATGGGCCATCTTCATACCTCATATCTAAAATAAATCGACATTGGGTTGTCGACCTTGACAAGATTAGAGATCATATCATCTCATCAATCATAAAATTCATCCCCCAACTCCTCTCAATTAAAAATAATGTGATAGTTACTTACTAGTGGAATCGATGTTAAGAGATTACTTGACCAATTGAGAGCCATCCAATTCAACATTTGAATTAAAAACCACAAACAGCAAAAAAAAAAAAAAAAATCCTTCACAACACTTTCAAAGCAATACTAAACTTTATTTGAGGAAACTATGAGAAAATGACACCCGACTACTGCTGAAAAACCTATTTAAAATTAATTTTTGGGAAATATCTTGGCCCAAAAAATCCTTCTTATATTAATTAACCTCCATTTACTTGTAAATTTTTAATTGAAGAAAAATGTCAAAAGTAGAGTGATCTTGATCTCGAAGCTTGCATCAGTGATAGCCACATGGACGACTTCAAGCATCCTCAATTATGTCAGGATGGACCAGGCCTTGTTCTAGACAATGACTTCATGACAATGTTTGTCATTGCATAAACATCGTCAAGGGGTCCAAAAGATCAAAAAAGTGGGGGAAAATGAAAAAAAAAAAAACAAAACAAAACAAAACAAGGGAATTGCCGATATTTTCACTTTTGATATTTGCAATTAGCTCCTATATTTTTAGTATTTTAGTATATAATCCTCTAAGTTTTTTTTTTCATTGGTAAATCTTTTATTAGATTTAACAAGCTTAATTCTCCAAAATTTTGTTCCAAAACCAATCTTCGATGAGCATAGACAAATTTTTGTGACTATCCAACAAAGCAGCATCGACAATTCCTACCAAAAATGAGCGGATGCAAGGATAAATTGGCTAGAGCTAGAAAGAGAGCAAGATCAAGTAGGGATAGAATTATCCTATGTTATCAAATTTTTTTCACCTAAAAGATATTTTTATTTTCTTCTTTGATTTTGTGCTAAGTAATTTAATGGTCAAATTTCACGTGTAATTGACTTTTCTTTTCTCCTTTTTTATCCAATCAGTGTTCTCTCCGTGGCCGTTGAATTCGGTTTATTTTAAAAAAAAAAAAAAAAGGCACTTGATTTCAACCGTCGAGTTGTCTCTGGAAAAAATAAAGGAAAATGATAAAATCGTCCGACTACACGAGCCGTCCGATTGTGTATATTTACAAGTGTAACCTTGGCTCTCCTGGAAAAGAGGGGATTGTCGGAATTTTCTTAATTTTTGGTGTCCGTCGTCTCTCAACTTTCCGAGCTCCTTAACCTGTTGAAATGCCATTCAAGTTTTATATTTTAGTTTTCTAATATTACTTAATGTACAAAAAATGTTAACACGTGGCATTTTTCTTCCTATTTGGTGAGGTTAAAAAAATCTTACGCAAAATAGAGTTTATTAATGCACGCTCGTAATTCATGGGTTTGTTATTCTATCACTACACTAAATCCAGCCACAAAATAAAATTTATTTTAATTTATTAATGTCTGCTCACTTCAAGTAATTTTACAATGTTTTATACCAAACGAATTAACTTTGGTATGCTAAAATGTCTCTTTACCTACAGGGTTTACAAGGGTTTCATGTACACGTATTCTCTATCAGTATAATGCTTTTTGTTTTTGGGGTTAAACATTTTAACATATCACAAAGTCAAGTTCTAAACTAGTTTTTTTTTTTTTTTTTTTTTGCACTCCTCATTCGTTAATTCTGCATGTCATTCTCACATTAGTTTTACACGCTAAGAAGCTTATTAAAGAATTACATATCACTTGTCTATGAAATTTATACGAGCCTCATCATCTGCCTATGGATCGCAAACAACAAAAAAAATATAATTTACTCCTTCAAGTGAATGATTACAGAATACCAATTGCTAAAATTAAAATGTCGAAGTTCACTGTATGCATCTTAATTTTTTAAATAACGAGTGATTGACTAACAATTTACAAAATGAACGTGATGCATCTTGACATGTAAAAAAGAAAAGGTTTAACCTAGCTACGAAAGTGAGATGAAAAAGAAAATCAAAATAAATTGTTTATCAAGCTTCTTCTTTTTTTTTTTTAGTTTAAAGTCTAAGTCTAGGTGGCAAGTATGCAAAGATTGACAGGGTTGCGTTCTTTTAAACTTATAATCCAAGAGGTAGTTTGAGTAGTTAAATGGTTAAATCATACAACCAATTTAGTATTTAGTTATGAAGTCACCGTTTACAAAAACTTTAAGCGGTCACGCCCATTATTGGCTTATTGATGAGGTCTTGTTGCTCACAGATAAGATGATTTGCACGCATTCATAAGATTTAGTCAAGTGAAGATTCGTATTCGTTGTACCATAATCTTATTTATTGTTAAAAAAAAAAAAAAATCCTGGATGGGGGAGAGGGTTCCGGCGGCCAACCTTCAATGGCGAGTGGCCAACACGTGTGAACAAATGGGTTGCAAAGCAAAAAAAAAAGGGCAAACGAAAGCTGCAGTGCAAATCCTGCACGTTCTGAACTAAATTCTACGAATGTGAAAAATGTACCGAATCCCACTTTTCTAACAACGGTTTTACGTTACGGTTACGATGACATGTGATAAAATATATTAATATATATATATAGTGTTAAGACGTTTTTGTATTTAATTGCAATGACACATAATAATCTTATACGATACATTTGAAGTATCGTAGAAGTGCTCCTAAGATACAAGTTTATCAAGGAAGGAAAAAAAAGAAAAAAGTGACATTCACACTTTTTATATATGGCAACATGCCAATTGGGAAAAAAAAGGTTTTTCAATTTATAATAAGGATCAATTAGACAATGCACAAACGAGTTTGGGTAAAACTTAAACATGAATGTAGCACACAATATTAAGCTCAAACTCGCTAATACCCAATTTGATAGTCTCACGAGCCTAATCAGGCTTAACTTACTTTTTTTTCATCATTTACTATAGTCAAGTGAAGTCAAATTTGAACAATCCAATTTTCTTTTTCAAGTTGAGTTTGAACAAGAACTTTAACTGCCTATTGGGAAAAAGATTATTCAATTTACAATAAGGATCAATTAGATAATGCACAAACGAGTTCAGGTGAAACTTAAACATGAATGTAACATACAATATCAAGTTTAAACTTGCTAATACCCAATTTGATAGTCTCAAAAGCCTAATTAGGCTTAACTCACTTTTTGTCAATTATTTAATATAGTCAAGTTGAGTGAAGTCAAATTTGAATAGTCCGATTTTCTTTTTCAAGTTGAGTTTGAACAAGAACTTTAATACGTGATTGAGTTCAAGTGAAGGTTCAAGCATCAAGTATGTTGTATTAGCTCAACTCAATTTGGATTATATCTCCACATTGAGGGCTAGACCTAGGACCCTATGTTAGACGCAAATTGCGTAAACCCCAAGATCTCCATAACTAGAACAAGAACATGCATGATTGAGTAGAAAGATTGACGCACCTGTTTTGAGATCCATTGTTCTTGAAGCGGAAGTGGAAACACAATATTCCACGCGCAAGTCCTTCTCCTTTATTGCCCTCCGTATCACTGCTCAATGAGGCAGCCCCCTCACGTGTAGCTTTAGGTAAACGCCCCTTAGGTGAGGATACATGTGAGAATTAGGATTAGAGGAGAGACTTGAGCACTATTTATAGAGTTTCCAGCCAGGCCCCCTCATTACGGGCCAGGCTTAACTTGGCCCACACTAGCCAGCCCCATATCAAACTAATTAAGAAACCTTCTATCTCACCTTAGACCAGGCCTGTTTTACGGTAGCTGTAAAAAAGTAAATTACAATATCAATTAATGTAGTCCACATTAAAAAAACTCTTACATTCTCCCACTTTGACTATATTAATTGAAATCGTACCTTATGCGCGTACATTGATCCAGAGATAATTCTTAATAGTCAATCCTATCCCATAAAGTCTCAAACACCGAATTATGGCGGTAACTGCATATATACACACATAGCCTTCCATGGTCACGAGTGCTCTCAACTTTATTGATATGGATTCAATATGGTAGTGTGGCAAATGGATAACATCTCTCATAGAGAGATCCCATTTGTCAGTCACCATTCTCTTACCTTAGGTGACACAAAAACTTGTGCCACAAGAGAATGCTTTATGGTTCCAATAAACCCACATATGTCTTGTCCTTATGGTTAACCTTTCTTTATGTATCACAATACATATGCACAAGGCTAATAACCGAATGCCCAGATGCCCCTAGCCTTCACTCAAGGTTTAAACAATACCCTGATACTTTTAACAATATATATCAACATAATAACAATCCATTCAAAAACATTTTATTGAATGCAAAAGTTGACATATATGTATCAAACTGTTACTAAATTGTAACAAAACAGATGTAAACTTTATTCAAAGAAGAATAAAACACAGCTCCCACTAAATAACAGTATCCCAAGACGCTTCTAGGCCCATACTAATGACATGTCGATCAAAAACACACGGGCGTAGGCCTTTAGTTAGTGGGTCTGCAACCATATCATCTGTATGAATATAATCTACTGCAACGTCACCATTCTGTACTAATTCTTTTATAGTCAAAAACTTGACCTCCATGTGTTTAGACCCCTTTAAACTTCTGTTGTTATTAATAAACAACATTGCAGAGTTATTGTCACAATATAACTGTATGGGTCTATCCACAAAATTATAAACTGATAACTCTCTAATGAGGTTCTGGAGCCAAATAGCTTGAGTAGCAGCTGAAAAACATGCTACAAACTCCGCTTGCATGGTTGAAGAAGATATGGATTTCTGTTTCTCACTCTTCGATGATACTGCACCTCCTGCCAACATAAATATGTATCCAGTCGTTGATTTCTTATCATCTTGACAACCAGCAAAATTTTTATCTGAATACCCGACTAGTTGCAGGTCTGGAACATATCTATAAATCAGCATATAATCTTTTGTTTTCTTTAAGTACCTTAAAACCTTCTTGGCAGCAACCCAGTGATCGCGTCTTGGATTAGACTGATATCTGCCGAGAAACCCTGTTGCAAAAGCAATATCTAGCTTAGTGCAAACTTGAGCATACATGATGCTTCCAAGCACATTAGCATAAGGTACATCCTTTATTTGAGTTTTCTCAAAATCTGAATTAGGGCATTGTGAAAGACTCAATTTATCACCCTTAACAACAAGAGCAATTCCTGGTTTGCAATCCTGCATATTGAATCTTTCTAAAATGCGATCAATATACGCCCTCTGAGATAAACCCAATGAACGGCGTGAGCGATCCTTATGGATCTCAATGCCAAGAACAAAAGACACCTCACCAAGGTCTTTCATGTCAAAATTTTCCGATAATATTCGCTTTGTCTCATGCAGTAAACCAATGTCACTACTAGCAAGCAAGATATCATCTACATAAAGTATGAGAAAAATATATTTCCTCCCACTGACCTTGGTGTATATGTACTGATCTACTTTATTCTCAATAAATCCAAATGAAGTAACAACACTATGAAACTTGAAATACCACTGTCTAGAAGCTTGCGTAAGGCCATAAATAGACTTTTTCAATCTACAAACAAGCTGACCTGAGTCATCTGCTACAAAACCTTCAGGCTGCACCATATAAACCTCCTCATCAAGGTCTCCATTTAGAAAAGCAGTCTTAACATCCATCTAGTGTAACTCCATATCGTAATAAGCTACCAATGCTAAGATCACTCTAAAGGAATTTTTAGAAGAAACTAGAGAAAATGTTGCTTCATAATATATTCCTTCTCTTTGAGTGAAACCCTTAACTACCAGTCTGGCTTTAAACTTTTCAATATTTCCTTTGGAATCCCTTTTAGTCTTGAATACCCATTTGCAGCCAATAGGTTTACAACCTTCAGGCAATTCAACAAGCTCCCAAACACTATTGTGTTTCATAGATTGCATCTCAACTTTCATCGCATCTAACCACAAATTTGATTGAGGACATGAGATGGCTTCAGTATAAGTCACAGGATCAACAACACAGCCTATGTCATAATCATGCTCTCCCAGGTAGACTAGATAGTCTGGTGGTATAGCTTAATGTCTTTCTCTAGTTGATCTTCTGAGTGGAGCTACTTCATCCTCATTTTGAATATGAAGAACTTGTGGAATTTCTTCAGGAACAGTCTCAACAACAGGATCATGGGCCACAACAGGCTCAGTTTGTGGCGCAAGAGGCTCCATAATTGTCTGCATAGGATGAGATGGGGATCCAGTAATCCCCACCATACTATCATCTTCGATAGCTTGTGAGCAGCTACCCTTTTCAGTTACATCAAATTCCAGAAATTTTGCAGTCTGAGATTCAACAATTCTTGTACCTCCGTTAAGGTTATAAAACCGATACCCCTTTAAATGATTTAGGTAAGACACGAAGTAACACCGAGTAATTTTGGAATCCAGCTTACTCAATGTTGGATTATATAACTTTACTTCTGTTGGACATCCCCAAAATTTAAGATGATTCAAGCTAGGTTTACGTCCAGTCCACAACTCAAAAGGAGTCAATGGAACCACTTTAGTAGGAACACGATTTAGAATATGAAGAGCTGTTTTCAAAGCTTCTCCCCATAGAAAATTAGGTAAATTTGTCCTACTAATCATACTTCTCATCATGTCCATAAGAGTACGATTTCGCCTTTCAGTTACACCATTTTGTTCAGGACTACCGGGCATAGTAAACTGACTTATAATCCTAGAATCCTCTAAATATTTAGCAAGCAGCCCTTTAAGTTGTCCAGCATCACCGTGCCTACCAAAATACTCACCACCACGATCAGATCTGACAATCTTAATAACTTTTCCCAACTGTTTCTCCACTTCAGTCCGAAAAATCTTGAATTTATCAAGAGACTCAGACTTTTCTTTAATCAGGTACAAGTATCCATATCGAAAAAAGTCATCAATAAATGTGATGAAATAAAAATTTCTGCACAAGGTAGGCGTGTAAGGTCCACTAATATCAGTGTGAATAACCTCCAACAAGTCTGAACTTCATACAACGGATTTCTTCTTTATCTTAGTCATCTTACCTCTACAGCAATCTACGCAAGTCTCTTGATCCCTTTTAAGAGTAGGCAAGATATCAGTCTTTATAAGCCTTTCTACTCTTTCTTTAGAGATGTGACCAAGACGTTTATGCCACAATGCATAAGACTGTTCCTTAGGTAGAGGCCTTTTGGAAACAACCTTTTTAGCGGAATAAGTAACGTATATGTCGTTGGGAGATAAACTCAATCGATATAATTCATCGGATAAATTGCAACACCCAATCTTATTTGAATCATAAAACATGAAAATAGTATTACTCTTTATTTCAAAAGAGTATCCACACATGTCCAAACAAGACACAGAAACTAAATTCCACCTAAAAGAAGGTATGTAAAAAGTGTTTCTTAACACAATATGAAAACCAGAGTCTAAAATTAAAATAACATCTCCCACGAACTCTACATCCACTCCAACGCTATTTCCAACAGTGAGCTTTGATTCATCCTGATTTGGCGTCCTTTGGTTTATGAACCCTTGAATGGTAAATGCAACATGATTAGTTGCACCACTATCTAGCCACCAAGAATTGGTCGGAACTTTAGATAGATTGGATTTATAAACAAATGCCAAAGAATCATTACCTTTAGGCTCACTCTTATTTCTTTTAGACAACCAAGCCTTAAACTTGCTGCAACGTCTCTTCACGTGTCCTCTCTCCCTACAAAAGTAGCAAAGAACACCATCCTTCTTGGTGATTGCCTTCTTAGGACCCAAAGTGTCTGAAGGGCCTGCTCCTTCAGAATTTCCTTTGTTGTTGGAAGGACCAGCAACTTCTGAATTACTTTTATGGGTATAAGTTTTCACCTTCTTACCCTTGTCACTAGCAGAACTAGAAGCATAAAGAGTAATACGTCCTTTATCTTTTTTCAATTTCTCTTTCTTTGCCACCAACCTTGCAATCAGGTCATTAATAGACCAGGTTTCATCTTGGGAACTATAATTGGTCTTAATAATCTCAAAATCAGGAGGAAGAGTATTTAGAGCTTGATGGACAATGCAAGCAGTAGGAATTTCAACATTGAGAGCCTGAAGCTTTGTTTGCAAATCAACCATCCTCAGAACATAATCTCTAACTCCACCAGAACCATCATACTTCATAGTAAAAAGTGTTTGCATATATGTCCCTATCTCAGCATTATGCGACACACGGTTTCTAGCCATCAAAGCTTCCATCATTTGCCTAGCATTGCAGTCTGCAAGCAAACCGCTTTTCAAGTGTTCCTGAATGGAACGCTTCATGGATAACAAGCAAATTCTATTACTCTTTTCCCTTGCAGCAAAATTTGCTTTTTGAGCCTCTGTACTCTCGGCAGTCAAAACTGTCGGCCGATCAGTAGTAAGAGCCATATGAACATCTGCCATCTCCATAGCAAACAGAAAATCCTCTCTCCATCTCTTAAAATTTGAACCAGCAAGAACCTCAATGGTGACGAAGTTACCATTTACAGAAAATGTGACTGAAAGACAAGTAGTATATATAATTAGCATCATGTGAGCATTGTGTAACTTGACGCATAAGTACACATCCAGAGAGTTACATGCAAAATCACATAATCACCTTTGTGCAGAATAAATGACAAGCAATTGTACACTCCCCACATGATAAGGGTTATGAGAATATTTTCCAATTTTCGTGAATTCATCACCTTTGGGCATATGAACCATTAGAATCGGTCACTCATCTACCACACTATCATGTATCCCTCCATGAACTAATACACAATCACCTCCTTTGAGAATATAACTATGCATTAAACCAGGAGACATCCCAATCAAATATACGATATCGAAATTTCTCAAATTCAATAAAGTGTGCCACTTTGGCGGTCACAACTTAATTGAATCCTTGAAACTCTCTCATACCAGGCATATAAAATTTTCATCTCACATACATCATATACATGTGATTTAACTTTAGTGATAGAGGTATCATATCACTCAAATCACATGCCATGCTAATTACATTGCCTTATTCATTAATAAAATACAATAAAGTTTAATTTTATTAATGAATTACACTTTTATAATGTTTATGTGATAACATACTTGTATCCCGGCACTTGTATTTTCTAAATCACAGGAAAAATACAAGAAAAATACGTAGAAAATACACTAAAAAGCACGTATTTAGGATTCCGTATGCATTTTCACATCCATAATATCATCAAAAATGTAAAATAAATATACCATGACGTAGGAAATAATCATACGAGTCCATCGCCGCCAGCCACTCGCAAATCGGAGCCCCCACGCGCCCGCACGCACCGCCTGAGTGTGTGGCGCGTGGAGCCCACGCGCGAGTGTCAAAGGCCAGTCAAAACTGGTCCGACCGGTTGACCAGTCCGGTCAACAGGTGATCGAGTCGGGTCAGGTCAACGGGTCGAGTCGGGTTGGGTCTATCGCCATTCGGGTCGGGTCGGGTCCATCCAAATCCGAGTCCGAGTCCGGGTCGCTGACGTCATCGTGACGTCAGTGCCCGTGTGCACCGCACGCGCGAGTAGCGCCCCACGCATGGGAGCGCGTGAGGGCGCTTGGACACGCGTAGGCACGCGTCTTCGACGCTCGGCAGCGTGTGGTCACGCGTGGGGGCGCATGGGGCCTCCCCCAGCGACGCGCCGCCCACGGTTTTGCTTGCCTCGTCGAGCCCAATCCGAATTTGTGATTTAATTTTATTTTATTAAACTAATTAGGGCAAAATCCGTACTAATTATGGCTAATCCGTACAAATTAGGGTAAAATCAACTGTGTTCGTGTTCTAGGGTTATGGAGGCTCTGATACCACATGTTAGATGCAAATTGCGCAAACTCCAAGATCTACATAACTAGAACAAGAACATGCATGATTGAGTAGAAAGAATTGACGCACCTGTTTTGGGATCCATTGTTCTTGAAGCGGAAGTGGAAACACAATATTCCACGCGCAAGTCCTTCTCCTCTATTGCCCTCCGTATCACTGGCTCAATGAGGCGGCTCTCTCACGTGTAGTGTTAGGTAAATGCCCCTTAGGTGAGGATACAGGTGAGAATTAGGGTTAGAGGAGAGACTTGAGCACTATTTATAGAGTTTCCAGTCGGGCCCCCTCATTACGGGCTAGACTTAACTCGGCCCACACTAGCCAACCCCATATTAGACTAATTAAGAAACATTCTATCTCACCTTAGACCAGCCTTGTTTTACGGTAGCCGTAAAAACAATAAATTACAATATCAATTAATGTAGTCCACATTAGAAAAACTCTTACACCCTAGCATTGGACCAGAGACACCAAGTAAACAAGTTATAGCATGGGCTGCCTAAGACCCTACCATAAACTTGGGACCTTGGCCTTGGACTTGAGTTGTGAATTATGGAACTATATCGTGCTATCATCAATTTGTATTTATATATTGCATAACAACTCCATATTATAAAATATATGATGATGTTGTAGAAAAAAGATCATTGAGTCCACCACAATGCAATATATTAATAGAGTACTAAGCAATAAGTATAGAAACAAGTTCTCGCAACATATTTACTCTCAAAACTTATCAAGAGAAACTCTAAAACACTCTCAAGGTAGAATTATGCGAACTCCATCTTCAAATCGATCTTCACTCCAACCTTCAAGCCAAGTCAAACTCGTGCTCTAGTTTGGCCACAACCAGTGATGTCAAAATGACACGTCTGATTACTCGATCTCTTCCCATAAATTTTCGATCGGAAAAAAATTCATTAGGTTACGCGAAATGCGCACGATGATTTTTGGTTAGTGGCTTTGATAGTGCCTTTCCCCGGTTCCCATACAAAGAAGGAAAATGAAAGATGAACTCACTGCTCTCCCTGATGGTGCGAGCGTCTTGGCTCACCGAGGGCACAAGTGTAATTGCATGAGACGAATCGCGGTCGTCGATCATACCCGGCCCGTGTGTCGGCACACAGTGACCCGACACACATGCGGAGTCTCATTATACGTGATGTCCCTCCCACCAGCCAATGACCCATCCCTGTCTCTGTGGACCCCACTGCATATCCCCATCCTTGGGCCATGGCCATGGCCCCCACCATACACTTATCTCGAATCTAATCTCCGCCCATTGCCAATTTTTTCTTAAAAAGAAATTGAGCATAAATAAAAATTTAAAAAAAAAGAAGGAAAATGACACCACATTCTCAGAAATTTAGCCCAACAAATAATGCCGTCCCCAAACTTTCAATTCGTTTAATATGTTCCCTAAAATTCATATCCAATCTAGTTCTTAGATTATACGAAAAATTTTCATTACTACCTTTGAACTTGAATTGTTGAGTGATAACTAGAGGTGATTGATTTTAGGGTAGGTAAGTTCTAAAGCTGGAACCTGGATTCTACCCTATTATAACCGGTTTCTATTTTTTGAACCCTGGAACTTATCATGTCCTCTATTTTTCCGATCTAGTTTGAGGGTTCACTCGAGAATCTATTTTATCTTTTATCTTTTTCTTTTTTTAATTTTTACAGCAAAGTCATATGAGATTATGAGTAATGAAATGATTCAAAATAAAAGATGAATAATAAAAATCCTAATCTACCAAAACTAACAATCTAAGTACATAGTCTAGTACAATTATAAACGATAAAAAAGTTCAAACACTTAATATAAAACATAAATTCCCAATTCATCCATAAAAATTTAGAGGAAAATGAAAGGCTGGCAAGAAGTTTCAAAAAATGACAAAGGACGAAAGAGTGCTGAGGTTAAAATTTAGGGGAAAAAGAAATTAGGATATAAGCTTTTTAGCTTATAAAACAAATTCCAAAGTAGAGTAGACCCACCTGGAACCTATTCCTAGAACTATTTCAACAAATCGATTCTCAAACCTATTTTCAGAAAGTTCGATCCGATTCTGAGTAAAATCGGTTTGGTTACACATCCCTAATAAACAGCATTAAGCATCTCCATATAATTTAAGAACTAACTTGAATATGTACTAAAATTTTAAGGATCATATTAAATAAATTAAAAGTTTAAAAATCGCATTATAAATTTGGCCAAAATTTAGAGATTATTTATATCATTATCCAAAATGCATATCAAGTGGCCACCCTTCCTACTTAGAAGGGGGAGGTGGGGGGGTTCAAATCCCCATCTTCTCGGGGATTGGTGGGGACGATTTTATTTCGAGTGGGTTTCGATTCTCACGCGCAAAGGGAGCAGGACAAAAGTCGAGAGTGAGTGTTAGAGTAGGATTAGGACAGTAGGACCGACAAAAAAAATATATATATATATATCCATTTAAAAATTTTAAAAAAGAGCACTTTGCTTTTAAGTAAGCAAATTTTTTTAATATTATCAAAGCACTATTAGTAACCCGAAAGTCCGCCCCACATTATCGCTATCTCCCCCTCTTTTAAAGTCTCAAAGCTCCAAAGGAAAAAAAATATCAACAGGGCAAAGGGAACCACTTTTGTCAACAAAAGCCAACATCATCATTATCCTCTCTCTCTCTCTCTCTCTCGCTCAGAGCTTCTCATTCGACAGCAATGCACCCTGCCTACATCACCTCCTCCCAAACCCACCACGGCCATGGCCCAGCCACCCCCAAGTCCCCCTCCGCCCTGGCGGCAGTGGTGGCGGCTGCGACGACGGCGTCATCGGTGTTCACGGTGATCTGCGTGCTCCACTCCCTGATCGCGCTCTTCTGCGGCTCCCTCATGATGTTCCATGCCCGGGCCATCTACTCCCTCGGCCACGGCACCGATGCCGCCAAGCACCTCCTCGGGTCCACCCCGCAGGACCGGCTCCTTATCCGGACCTCCGACTCCTTCGCCGGCCTCCTGCTCCTCGCCATCGAGCTCCTCCTCCTCATGGTGTCCAACATCAAGGACCGGGAGTTCCAGGACTTCTTCACCAAGGGCTGCACGGTGCTGCACGTGTTCGTGGCGGTGTGGAGGGTCTCGTTCGAGCGGGGGGTGGAGGACCTGGCCGGGGACTGCCTCCGCCAGACGGTGGGGGACTTCCTGCTGGCCCTTTCGTGGCTCCTCTTCGTCGTCTACTCCTGGAGGGAGAAGTACGACTGACCGGAAATGGAATCACGCGTAATAAAAATGAAACAAAATCTAATTTCTAATCTTCAAGGAGTTGATTGAGTAGGTGAGAGATTGATTCATAAAGACAAATCCTATATTTAGTTGCATACTCGCCAATGAGAATAACTGTAAGGGTCCATGCTCATGATCAATGATCAGTGGCCCGTTGATGAAGTCTTATTGCACGTGATTAAGACAACTTGCATGCATTCATAGGATTTTAGTCAAGCGAAGATTCGCATCCGTCGTTATAATTTTTTTTTTCCTGTATGCCTAATTTTAATTATTATAAAAATTCCTCTATAAGTAAGCCGCTTTTAATTGAAACTTATCAATTTGTTTGGTTTAGGGGAAAATTCTTTAAGCTAAAAAAGGGTAAAACAATATCTTGTTAATCATCTAGTGGACTAACTAGATGTATACAGAGTACAAAAGTGCGGGTTGAACAAATGGGTTAAACACCTGCACACAAAAGCTGCGGTGCAAGTCCAAAAGAATTGTCAACCTTGCTAACATACGGGAATCTCTAAGCCGTACCAAATCTCCACTCTTTCAATGACCATTTCATGTCGCCATAGCTCGTAATATGTTGTATCATAACTGTAAATCAATTTTAGTGATGTATCATAACAATATTTTACTTTAATTACAATGATATGTTATAATAAGTAACATAGAAGTCACTCTAACTTAGGAGTCTATCTCAAATGAGAAGGATACGTTGAAAGATAATTAAGTTTTTCAATGTACCATGCCAATTGAGAAAAAGAAAATCTTTCTATTTACAACACAAATCCATTATATGAACCAAAATCAAGTTTAAGTAAAAGTCAAACAGGAATCTGCCATATAATATCAAGCGTGAACTTGCTGGTATTCGGCTAGATAGTCCTACTATTCTAATTGAGTTTAAGTTAATTTATGTAGATTATTTAATAATTCTAGAGAGACACAAAAAAACTTATGATTCCATTGCATATGAAATTTTGAGCTCTAGTTCATTTATATTTCAACTTAATCAAGTTGAATTCAAGTGAAACTTTTTAATATCTCAATTTTCTTCTCGAGTTGAGTTTGAGCAAGAAATTTAATACTTGATCAAGCTCTGCTTAAGTGTGTTGACACCTAAACTTTAACGTGTAGACTTATCATTCATCACATTATAAAATAAAATATGGCCTAATACCTTAATAAATATAGATATTGCATTGCGTTTAGGCATTTAGACATTATAAAGCATATCTGCATTGAACAAGTTTCAATTGAATTGGCCCCGTCGTGGATGGCATTTGAATTGGCCTATTGGCTAAATGGACTCGAATTTAGGAGAGGGGGAGACCCTAATCTTATTTGAATTTTCAAGACCAAGCCAAATTTAATTCAAGTCCTGTTGAAATTCGGCCAGCACACAAAGTAAAGCATGCAAGGCAAGGTATTTCGGCAAAATGCATGATTCTTGGCAAGATTATTTGCCGTTCTCAAGCAAGAAATTCAATTCTCGATCAAGCTAAGCTCGAGTGAAGTTTCGAGTGGTCAAACATGGGAGTCGAACTTGACATTGCATCAGCTCGTCTCAATGTGATTATCCTTCTATCTCGAGGACTAGGCCTAGGACGCTAGCGCTTAGACTTGATACCTCAAATGTGGGTTGCGCATCCTTGCGCGTGGACTGATAGACGCCAGCCGAACAAGTTATCACGTGGGCCAGTGGCACCTTTTGTCTTTGAGTTCTAGGCCGATTCTTCATCATTCCAGATTCGTTGGTCGATTGCCACATGTTCTGGTGGATCCTGCGCTTCAGAAGCTTCCGTTCTTTCTGCTTCCCTGGCTTTCTCTCCACTCACTTTCTTCTTCCTCCTCCTTCATACTCCTTCAAAACGATAGTCAACTCAGAAACGCCGGGCAGCCACAATCCTAGATCTCTCTATATTCTCGCCCTTGACACCGTCAGGGCTGGGCGATCCATCGTCGTTACGGGTCAGCTTCGTTTATTTTTGCACGGTTTTCCGGTGATCCCGACGTCGATCTCGCCCTCTACACCCTCGCCACCGAGGAAGAAGATACTCCAATTGAAACAGATGAAAAGGGAAGCTCATAACAAAGAAGATGAGACGGTCTTAACTACGATGAGACTATGGGTTCCGTTTTTCCCTTTTCTAGGCCTCCACTAGAGATTTGCAAGTGTCTACTCCTTCAATTAGAATTCAAGATCATTGTAACAGAGAGGTTTCGCACCATGCTACTGACATGATTGAGGAACTTTTTTTTTTTTTTGCCTCTATTTCTTTATGATTTGTGATGCAGAGTGCATTAACCCAAAAATTAAGAGGATTCTAGTTAAAATGGCCATGATCTTCTAAATTGCTTCGTGTAATTTATCACACGGTCCTTTATTGCCTCTCTTAATCCCATTAATGATGCTGAAACTTCATACTTCAAAATTCTAAGATGGTAAGTTTTGCTCAATCTAGTATAATCTATATCTTTAGGTCTATAGAGGAAAAATTAGTTGATTCCTCTGTTTTTTACTCCACAGATTGCATTGGATGGGTACAAAGGGAGAGCTTTAGCTTTGAGACTTTGCATTTAAGCAAAGGAGATTTGACTCAAAGAATGTTCATGATAAGCAAATAGCGCATAGTGAACGCCTTATAAGATACTTATTGCAAAGTATATCATAAAATAAGAGGAAAAAAATGCCAAAAGGAGAATGGAGAAACTTAGATAGAAGCCCAAGCGTGGGCCACAACAATAGCACTGGTGCTGGCGTCCCGTGACCCTAAGTGACGTGCTGCCAAGGTCGTGCGAGCCCACATATGGCAGCATGCACGTGCCCACATAATGCGCTGGTGCTGCACGATTCTAGGTGGCATCATGCCGAATCCACAAGACTAGGCAACTCGACGCCCGACTCTCTCTGAGCTTCATCTAGCAATGAGTGACCCTCGGTGAGTTAGATTTGGTGTCGAGCAACCCTCGGCAAAGCTTGCTGACGTCTGCCAACCATCGGTGAAGTTGTGCAGGCATCCCTTGACCTCCTCAGCGAAGCTTCCTAGCCACGATTGACCATGGCTTTCTTTCTGTCTATCCAAGATTGTTTTGGGAGGGTGAGGGGGTGGTGGAATAGGAATACTGCTGTATCAGTGATATCAAGATTGGAAGAACAAAACTATATTAAACCTCTGAATTTGCAATCCGAAAATACTAGAGCCCAAAGCTGGAGTTTGTCTTGAGCTTTGAGCAATTTCGAAGCAAAAATTTACACACAAAAATTTGAAACCGTGTTACTAGACGCCAAAACTTCGGCTTAAAGACTTTTAAAGGTCCAAAGCCCCTCGTAAATGCTCTCCCAAAGACACTTGAATATCTTGGCTCAATCAGAGCGAAAGTGTAATATCGGCTCAGTACTTGGGCCTCCTATGTCGGCCCCTCCCCAACAAATCACCACCGTCAATCATGCCCTAGCCGTCTCATCATGTACTTTCATCCCCACCCATCGACTCATCTCTCTGTCCAGCCCCATTGCATCTCCCCATCCTTGGGCCCCACTACAAAACCTATCCAAAAAAGAAAAGTTAGCTCTTAAATTATATGAAAATCTCCATTTTTATTTTTGCCACTACAAAACAATCGAAATAAAGCAGGCCGAATAAATCACGCATTCCCAAGATCACGAGCGTGCCATATTGCATAGAATAGTACCAATATTATAGCACAAAAAACTAGAGTTTAAATTAAGTGAAAATCTAATCTAAACATACAATATAAATGACACAATCTAAAAATGCTCGGGATATTATTGTTTATGAAGATCCAATGACTTGTTTAGATTTTAACATCCAAATTCCAATAGGATTATGTTATAGCATATGTTTTCATTAGTTGATTTGTTCACCTAGGATAGGGACCCCCAAAAAAAAAAAAGAATTTACGTACGTTTGTTGTAATTATATGTGGTTTCTTAATCGTAAAAAAATTCCTAAATTACCAATTAGTGTCCCTTTGCAATTGTAGCTCCAAATATTTTTCTCCTCTTTCCTTTTGCTTTTAGTGGATTTTTATGGTTTTGTATTGCAATGTGACTTATTAAGGTGGTGATTTATTACGGAAGAATGAGTCATTTTATTCATCATTTATTAAATAAATTCCCATTGAGTTATCCACCTTACCAAGATTAGACTTCAGGAACTCAACCCCCAACTCTTCTCTCGATGATGCAATAGTTACGTACTAGTGGAATGGAGATTAGGAGGTCACTGACAAATTGTGAGCCATTGATTTCAACATTCGGATGAAAAACGGTAAATAGATAAAGAAAAAGATCAAATAACTTCCTTTGTTGTGTCACTTTCAAATCAATACTTAACTTTTATTGGAGGAAACCATATAAGAAAATGACAACGACTGCTGAAAATCTGTGCGAGAATTAATTGTAAGGAGGTAACGTGGCAAAAAAAGAAGTCCATCTATTACTTAAATTTCTATATAGTCGTCAATTTAAAAAAAGAAAAATGTCGAAGTTAGAGTAGTCTTCGAATCTTGCATAAATGACAGCCACATTGATGACTTCTAGCATTCTCGATTATGTTGAGATGGACCAGGATTTGTTCTAGACAATGAAGGAAAAAGGCAATGCCATATTTTCACTTTGGGTTTTGCCATTAGCTCGCTTACCATATTTTCTCTTAGTTTGATTTTTTTTTCCATTGGTAATAATCGAATTTTTTCATTAGATTTGACAAGCTCAATTCTCAAAATTTTGTTTTGAAATCGATCTTCGACGAGTGCAAGCGAATTATCACAATGATCCGACAATGGAGCATGGATGATACCTACTGGAAATGAGCAAATGCGAGGATAAATTTGCCTTTGCTTGAAAGAGAGCGAGACTTTTAGAATACTTAAATAATAAATCAAGTCTTCATCTAATAGCTTAAATTTTTTTGAATAGTTAGGAATGGTCCACCAAAATCTCATATGACATTAGAGTAAGAGATCTTTTATTCAAATCTTTCAGGCCTCTATTTGCTTCTCCAATTACATATTTCCATGCCTAGGCTTAGGTTAAAGACCAACCTATGCATAAGAGAGAGTCTTAGAATATTTAAATTATAAATCACGTCCTTATCTAATAGTAATATCTCAAAAGATCAAGTGGTGTTAGGATTATCCAAATGTTATCATTTTCTTTTGCCTTAAAGATATTTCTATATTCTTTTTGATTTTGTGCTAAGTAATATAATGGTCAAATTTCATGTGTACTTGACTTTTCTTTTTTCCTTTCTTATCCCATCGGTGTTTATTAATCTATCACTGTACTAAATACAACTACCGTATCGAACATATTTCAAGTAATTGATTTTTCTTACAAATACATTTCATACTATTTACTTCAAGTAATTTTGCAATGTTTTATACCAAACAAAGTAAAATTTTCCTTTGATTGGAACCAAACAAAGTTTATTTCTTATGCTAAAATATCTTCTTATCTATAGTGTTTGCACGGGTCTCCTATATATATGTAGTCTTTTTCCATCTAATAGATTAAAGTTTTTGTATGGACGTACGAATATGATATCAGTTTTTGTAAGTCTAAGTCCAAGCCTAGGTTGAAGTATGCAAGGAATGACGAGGTTCATTCTTTTTTAAACTATGGTGATCCTTACAATAAAAATGAAACAAAATGTAATTTTTAATCTTCAAGGAGTTTATTGAGTATGTGAGAGATTTATTTATAAGACAGATCCTGTATTTAGTTGCATACTCGCCAATAAGAATAACTCTAAGGGGTCATGCTCACGATTGGCCCATTGATGGAGTCTTATTGCATGTGATTGAGACAATCGTACGGTTTTAGTCAAGTAAAGATTCGCATCCGTTGTTACAATTTATTTTTACCATATAGCTAATTTTAATAATTACAAAAATTCCTCTATAAGTATGCCAATTTCAATTGAAACTTATCAATTGGTTGGTTTATGGGGAAATTCTTTGAGCTAAAAAGGGGTAAAACAATATCTGATGAACTAGCTAGATGTATACGGAATACAGAAGTGCGGTGAACAAATGGGTTAAAGGAGATCGAATAGGATTGTCCGACCTCGCTAAATATTCGGAATGTATAAACCGTATCGAATCTGCACTTTTCATCACCATAACTCGTAATACCATAAATCAATTTTACCGATGTATCATAATAGAATTGTACTTTTAATTACAACGGGATGTTGAAATATTATATTATACATTTGAAATAGTATAGAAGTGACTCTAACTTATGAGTCTGTTATTGAATAAGAATAATACGTTGAAAAATAATGAATCTTTCCATTTTTATGCCAATCGGAAAAAAAAAAAAAAAAAAAAAAAAAAAAAAGGAGGAGAGTTTTTCCAATTTACGGCACAGATCAGCTTATGGGAACCAAAATCTAGTTTATGTAAAACCTAAACATGAGTGGTCGATAAAAAAACAAAAAACAAAAAAACATGAATGTGCCATACAATTCGGCCTCTTCGGTCGGCCCCTCCCTAAACAAATCACCACCGTCGATCATATCCAACGACCCACCTCTGTCTCCGGGCCCCACTGCATAGTGCAGATCCCCATCCCTTTGACCCCCGCTCACCTTGAATCTCTCGTTCTTCGTCATTTTTCCCATTTCATTCCGTTTCTTTATAAATAAATAAAAAAAATGGATTTGAGTGTACATAAAAATAAATTTTATTAAGAGGTATCCAAAAGACACTGATTAAGAATAATAAAATAATAAAAACACATATAAACGCATTGTAAAGAATTAAGCAAGAACAAATTTCGAATGAGAGCAATTTATTTTATTTTAATTTAATATATGCATTTTTCTTTTCTTCTCCTCTTGAAGAGTTTTCAGTCCCGTTTCAATTGGCAAGTGAAAATGCCAAGTGATTTCCCTTTAAGAATATTTTATAAAGTGAAGTTCATACTAGAATTGCATTTCTATTCTTCATTGACTTGCGCTAAAGTTTAATCTCTCACTTTCCATCTCACTATCGACCCTTAGTTTCATGTCTGGGAGGCCTAAAGCCATGCGCAAAATTCAATGAAGTAGATATGATATTGCCAATCACTTTATGAACTCAAGAAATTGCCCAGAACCGGTGTACACGATCATTTTCGAATAGTGGGGGAGAGGGAACGAGGAAAGTTCCGAAAGGGAAATCGGAGAAAGAAACTTGGGCTACGGGCAAATGGCACACGATCATTTTTGGATAGAGTCTCTGACTGTACCTGATGGTGATACTGCGTGTGGGGCTCCTAAACCCAAAAGGATACCCCCGGTAGTGGTGGGGATCTGATCTACGTATAACTTTCTTTGGTCTTTGTTCCATTGCATAAGCCATAATCCACAAACAAAGTGATATATAGATGAGAGCTAGAGCCTGGAAACCCCATCAGATGGTAAACATTCTTGAAGCCCATCATTCATGGGCTCTTCTCATGGCTGCTTCTTCGAATCAGAAAAAGGTGTTACCATGCTCCTGAGTTTCAGAGGCAAGAACGTCCGCAACAACTTCCTCGATCATCTCTCTACTAGAAATTTGAAAATGTTTGCTCTTTCGATCAGAAGTCAAAATCACTATGAAATATAGATTTCACATCATGCTACTGACATGGTTGAGGGACTTCTTCTTTTTCCTCTCTTTATTTATGATTTGTGATGCTGAGTACTTTAATTCAAAATTAATTGGATGCTTGCTGAATGGCCATGGTCTTCCGAGTTGCTTTGTGTAATTTATCATATGGACATCTGTCTCCTCTTATAATCTAATTGATGATGTTAGCACTTCATACTCTAAAATTCTGAGATGGTAAGTTTTGCTCAATCTAATATAATCCATCTCTTTGGGAAAGCATTGGTCTAATTGTCTCACAGATCAAGAGGTCTGTACAAGGAAGATTTTTTTTTTTTTTGAGCAACCTATACAGGGAAGATTAGTAGGCTCCTCTGTTGTCACTAGGCAGATTGCATTGTATAGGTACTAAGGAAGAGCTTTAGCTTCAAGATGTTGCATTTAAGCAAAGGACATTGACTCAAAGGAATTAATTTTAAAGTAAATAGTGTTTAGGGTTAATACCTTGAAAAACCCCAAACTGGTACACTTGTGACAAATTTACCCCAAACTATTTTTTTGACCATGAAAAACTCCAAACTGGTACACCTGTGACAAATTTACCCCGACTGACCATAAAAAAACCTAAACTGGTACATTTATGACAATTTTACCCAAAATCAATTTATTCGACCGCAAAAAACCCTAAAGTAATAAACTTATGACAAATACACCCCCTGTTAAATTGAATTAATACCACAAAAAAATCACAAAAATTGTAAATTGTGACAAACGAAACGTAAAATCGCAAATTGGTATACTAGTCAATTGTTACGTGTTATTTAACTTAATAATTTAATAATAAAATTTAACGAAAACTAACATAGGGTAAATTTGTCACAAGTGTATTAGTTTGAAGTAAATTTGTCAAAGGTATACCAGTTTGGGGTTTTTGTTGGTCAAAAAAATAGTTTGGGGTAAATTTGTCACAGGTGTACCAGTTTGGGGTTTTTCAGGGTATTAACCCTAGTGTTTAATACCTTGTTAAAATACTTACTACAGAGCATTTTTTTCAAATAAGCAAGAAGAAGAGAACGGATGAACTTGCAGCTGCATATGAAAACTCAGGCGGGGGCAACAAAACTAGACCAGTGCCAACGTGATGCGATCCCATTGCGCTGCCATGGTCCCATGCGATGCGCAATGCAATGGCCACACAATTAGGTAATGCAATGCTCGACCCTCAACAAACTAGATCATAGTGTCGAGCGACCGACCCCGGTAAAGCTTGCCGATGTCCCCCAACCTTCTCCAAAAAGCATCCCAGCCATGAGCGACCACGGCTCTCTTTGTCTCCATCCAAGAGAAAAAACATGAACATGCATGCCAAAGATGTTAAGCCCCCGATCTCTCGCTCGCCTTGAGCTTTGATCATTTTCAATGCAAATTTTGCACCAAAATATTTGAAGTCGTGTTCCAAAATGCCAAAGCTCTGGCTCAAGGGCTTTTGGAAATTCAAAGCTGCTCGTCTCCAATATGCAGCTTGAGCGTCCTGGCTCGGTAAGGGCAGAAGTGTAATTTCATGAGTGCCAACTCAGTCGGCTCATAATTTGGGCCTCTTGACTCGGCCCCTTCCCCCAACAGATAACACCTAAAATTTTCTTCTGAAACCGATCTTGGTGTCCGACGTCTTCCCGACTTTCTGAACCTTTTAGCCCTGAGAGCAAAAATAGAAATCTCGTTTTCTAGTTATTTTCTCTCTTTCTAAAATTTTGAATTTTAGCTTATTCCACTTTAAAATTTAATATCAACTTAAAATGCTCTCTGAATTGGTACTTTTTTAAGGTGATCAATATTCACTGCTACAACCATTTAATAACAGGATTAATCGATATTTTTTTTTCAAATTTTTTTGTCAAGCTTGCACCCTTTTTGTATATATAATTTAAGAATTAGGAGGTAAGAACATAGATGGTTCAACAATTTACATTAACCTCAAGAAAAAAATTAAACGTAGTTATAATTACTCTAAATATTATTCTATCAAAAAAAGAGTCAATACATAATCTCCATACTATATAAGGAGTCGGCCGATATTATTAAACAGTTAGGAGAACTAAAAATTCATTACCCCTATTAAAAGGTTTACTTGTTTTCTTCTCTCAGAATCATACAAGTGTGAAATATTATGTTTACTTCATTTATACAATAAAGAATCCCTTATACTGTGCACACAATTCAGGCTTTATATTTTAATTTTTTATTGTATAATTGATGTACACAAAATATAAACACGTCTGTCTTTCTTCCTATTTGGTAAAAAAATCTTTCACAAAATAGAATTTATTAATGTAAACACTTAATTCGCGTGCTTGTTACACTATAACTATACTATTACAACCGCAAGAATTTATTGTAAATTATTAATGTCTCTTTAAAAAATATATATCAAATTGTTTACTCCAAGTAATTTTACAATGTTTTATACCAAACAAAGTAACTTTGCTATCAAAATATCTTCTCATCTATAGGGTTTGCGAGGGTCTTCTATATATATAGTCTTTCTTCGTCTAATAGCTTAAATTTCTAGGTTGGGCTATTCAATATGATATCAAAGTCAAGTTCAAACCTAGTTTATTTTGTATATGTGGCTCTCCATACATCAATTTCACCTATCATGTTAAGATCGATTTTGCACACTAAAAGAGATATTATAATATTATACATTGCTTGTTTACAAAATTTATACTGACCGTATTATCTTCACGAATAGTGGCCAAAAAAAAAAAATCATAATTAAGTGACTCCTACAAGTGCACGATTACGGAATGCCGCATGTGAAAAAGTAACTTTAACCTACTATGAACTGAGATGACAAAAAACAAGAGGTGTAGACTCCTAGAGTGCCATAACTTGGTAGAAAGGGATACTTAAGTGCCATAACTTTCGAAAGGTATACTTAAGTGCCAAAATCATAGCAAAGTGGATCATTTGAGTGCTAATCTAGCCAAAATCCGGCCAAATTGCATACGTGGCATTTTTTCGGCGAAGCGAGTGCAAAACGACGCCGTTTTGCACGTGACGGGCCAAATAATGCAAAAACGGTGTCGTTTTGGGCTGACGTGGTAAAAAAAATATAAAAATTAATTTAATTAATTTTAGTTAAAATATTTAAAAAAAAAAAAGGGAGGGGGGGCGGAAGGCGGGCCGAGGGCTCAGCCCTCAACCACTGTCGCCGCCTCCCCGCCATTGCCGGGAGGCCAGCAACGGAGGGGGGAGGGTCGGTCGGGGTCACCAGGCCCTGGCCAAGGGCCAACCGGCGGCGAGGGCTCACGAGCCTATGCCCTAGATCGGGGCAAGGGTTGCAGCCCTCGCCGAGCGGCCCTCGCCCAAATCCGGCCGCCGGGGGGGGAGAGGAAGAGGGAGGCAACCGACGGCGAGGGCTAGGGCCGTCGAGCCGGCGGCACCAGCCGACCCTCGGCGAGGACCTGCGTGCCCTTGCTGTCGGTCGGCTGGGGCCGCTGGCCCTCGGCCCGGGCTCGGCGGCCCCGGCCGACCCTGCCCCACCTTCCGGTGATGACGGGGAGGCAGTGACGGCGAGGGCTCAGCCCTCAGCCATCGGCTGCCTTCCTCCTCCATTTTTTAAAATAATAATAATAAATATATATTATATTATTATATTATATTAAAATTCAAATTATGCCAAAACGACGTCATTTTGGTTGATTTAAGGGCTCTATTTTGGCCAACACTCGAAATGACGTCATTGGGGTGAATTAGAGTTGACCCAGCTCTCCGGTGAGCCAACTCAGCAAGAAATATTAATACTTAATTGCCACGTATGATTTCCAGCCGGCTTCGCTAGAGGTGGCACTTAGGTGTCCCACTTTTCTTCAAATATGGCACTTAAGTGTATCTTTTAAAAGTTATGGCACTGTGTCCCTTTGTGCTAAGTTATAGCACTTGTAGTGTTTTTATCCCCAAAAAACAATCAAAACAAATAATGTTGATTAAGCTTTTTTAAGTATAAAGTCCAAGTATGCAAGGACTGACCTGGTTCATTTTTTTTTTTTTTTTAACATAGTGATCCAGATAATATTTTTTACTTACTTATAGTAGATAGAAATAAAATCTACTTTTAATTCTCCAAAAAGTTGACTGAGATAGTGAGAAAATTATTCATATGACAAATCCTATATCTAGTTACATACTCGCCATTTAGAATAACTCTAAGGATGCACGCCCATGATCGGCCCATTGGCGAAGTCTTGTTGCATGAGATTGAGACAAATTGCGTGCATTCATAGAGTTTAGTCAAGTGAAGATTTGCATTAGCCATCGTTTTATATTACAATACCTCGGACTATCTATAAATCAATTTTACCAATGTAATATAACATTTCGGTACTTCAATTGCAAAGGTACGTTGTAATATTATGCGGTATACTTGAAGTAGCATAAAAGTGTCTCTAACTTACGAGTATGTTATTGAATGAGAAGGATATGTTGAAAAACAATGAGTTTTTCAATGTACCATGCCAATTGAGAAAAATAAAGTTTTTCAATTTACAACACAAATCCACTATATGAACCAAAATCAAGCTTGGGTGAAATTAAACATGATTGTGCCATACAATATCAAGCTTGAACCTGTCAATAATCTGCTCAATAGTCTTAGGCCCTGTTTGGTAACCATCCAAACAGGGCCAAATTCTAATTCTTTGTTCCCAGAATCAATTTGGGCCTAGAATCGTGTTTGGTAAAATTTTTGTTCCCAAGAACAGATTGGGAATAAAATCAAGAACAAAAAAAAAAGTTAATTCTTATTCCAGGAACGAATTTGAGAATCAAAATCAAGAACTCTTTTTCTTCCCTTCGGCCATCTTGCGACTACCATCCACCACCGCCCGCCACCGTCCGCCGTCCGCCGCCGCCATCCACCGCCGCCGCCGACAGTCGTCCACCGGTCCGGCGAGCTCGCCGAAGGCAAGCCCAACCACCGGCGAGGCTCGGCCTCCCCAGATCTGGCGAGGCCGAGCCTCGCCGGGGCTGGGCGGGGGCTGGCAAGCCTCGCGACGCCCAGCCCCATCGGTGGCTAGGCGAGGCTCGCCTGGCCACCGTCGAGGCTCGCCCAGCCCCGCCGGTGGCCTGGCAGGCCTCGCCCAGCCTCAGCGAGGCCGGCCTTAGCAGGGCTAGGCGAGTCTCGCCCAGTTGCTAGCGAGGCTTGGCTGATGATGGCTAGCCTCGCCGAGGGTCGGCAACGCTCCGGAGAGGTCGCTGGCCACAAGAAGAAGAAGAAGATGAGAAAAAGGAAAAAAAGAAAAGGAAAAAGGAAAAAAAAAAAAAAAAAAAGAAAAGGAAAAATGAAAAGAAAAAAATGAAAAAAAGAAAAAAAAAATGAAAAAAAGGAAAAAAGTAAAATTTTATTTAAAAATTAAAAGAAATTGATTTGGAACAGAATTAATGAAAGACGGTACCAAACGCAATTCTATTTCAGAATTAGAAATTTTAGACGATTCAAAACTAAAGCTAAAAAAATCTTAGAATCGTTAAAAACGGAATAAAAAAGAATCGGTTAATCGAATCTAAAAAACGTAATCATTACCAAACACGCCCTTACAAGTCTAATTCAGTTTTAGTTGCTCTTTGTAGATTATTTGATACTTCTAGGAATAGAAACAAAAATTCTAAAGATTCCATTGTATATGAAATTTCTAGCTCCAATTCATTCATATTTCAACATAATCAACTTGTATTCAAGTGAAACTTTTGAATATCTCAATTTTCTTTTCAAGTTGAGTTTAGGCAAGAAATTCAATACTTGATCAAGCTCAGCTGAAGTGAAGTTTCAAGCATCAAGTATGTGAGTCAAGCTCGCTATTGTATCAAATTGTCTCAATTCGATTATGATTCTATCTTGAGAGCTTAACTTAAGACCCTAGTGCTTAAATCCAAGAGCGGAAAAGTTGACTACGAATCCTAACGCATGGACTAGAGACAACAGCCAAACAGGCTATCGCATACGCGGGCCAAGGCACCGCCATAGACTTAGGGCCTCAGTCTCAAACTCGAGGTATGAGTTATGGAATTACAAGTGCCATCGTCAATTTGTATTAGTGTGATGTATGATAAATCTACATTATGAACGACCTTGCGCAAACAGGACTGCACCATCACCTGAACGCAGGAAATAAATAAAGTGTTAAATAAGAAATAGAGAACCAATATCTCACAGTATTTTTACTTTTAAAACTTACGGAGATAAATCCCAAGACACTCTCAATATGGCTCCTGAGAACAGAAATTTTTTCTTGCTTTTCTTTTTGGCCACTTGCTTTGACGGGTTATCGAACGCCAGTGGCAGCTTTGGCCTTCGCGTCCTTCGCCGAGTCTTCATCATTCCAAGAAGAAGAGCACGCCCGTTCCCTTCTCCTTTCTGACCGGCTTTTTTTATTTTTTCTACCTGCATGTTTTTATCGTCTACCTCGCTTGTCCTTTTTGTTCCTTTTTTTTTCTTCCACAATCACACCCGATGCGCCCCGTAATTCTCTGTTTTGTTTTTCCTTTATCCAGATTCCCACGTCCATTTTTTTTTCCCTTCGTTTTGTCTTGTACTCTCCCTTTTCTTGATTCCTCTCTCCAAAGTCTTTTCCACGTGTCCTCTTTTTTTCCGGACGCAAGCAATTCTTTTTTTTTTTTTTGCGCCTTTCTTGCACGCATTCTTTCGTGCTTAGTCCGTCTTTAGTTCAGCTTTGATAAAATATTTTATCCAATCTATCGTTTTGTGCTACGGATTTAAATTCATATATTTTAAAAACAATAACATTAGACAAGTACAAATTTGCAGGTTTAATATTCACAAAATCATCCAAAACAATATCTTTTTCAAATTAACAGATTCTCATCGAATTTCATGATTACGCATCGTAATAATCTTTTACGTTCCTTTAAAATAATCTTTTGGATACCCCTTCAAAGTAGTTACTAGTCAAAGAATAGTAGACTACAGTACAAGTTATAAAAGCATTGAAAAGCAATTTTCCTGGGGCCAGCTCACACGCATTTGAATGGCATGAGATTGCATCATCTTACTGAAGATCACGAGTCATCAAAGAACCGGAGGAAAAGGTCCGGCATAAAACAGAACATCTTTCATTTGCTCTACGAAGCATCTTTCATTTGGCAACGGGTTGTCAATCGTGTAGAAAACCAATGACCATATGTCAAATTGAGTGTGAATGCAATGGCGACATCCAAAGAATTACCCATACTGTGGAAAAAAAAAGGCTAAATTGACAGTTGTGGTCTTATGGCCAATTATAACAATCAAGCTAA
The DNA here is from genome assembly GCA_017140255.1 of Eucalyptus paniculata subsp. matutina. Classification (NCBI taxonomy): domain Eukaryota; kingdom Viridiplantae; phylum Streptophyta; class Magnoliopsida; order Myrtales; family Myrtaceae; genus Eucalyptus; species Eucalyptus paniculata. The sequence continues at coordinate 43,974,006 of CM029439.1, forward strand.
TATGATCGAAGAACAGTCAAGTTACACCATTAAAAAAAAAATAATGAATAGCAGCGCAAACTTTTTAGAACTGATAAAATTTACTGATCATATATTTAAAAGAAATTTCTAGTCTTGATCCAACAGCGTTACATGAGATCAACTAACATCAGATTGGATAGGCAGTAGCAACTAGCCTTTGCCTAATTGTAACTAGAAAGGAAATTGAATTATCAAGTATCTACTCAACACAGTACCCTGTATTTACCTGAACTAAGGCACACTCCTATGGTTTTCTATAATAAATAGAGCGACTGTAATGAGCATTTGTGATGCTGTTGTGTTTCTACTCATTTCATTATTCTGCAGCAGTTTTAATGTCAATCCGCGACACACTTCCATTAGCACCTTTCTTACTAAAGCTGCTTCCTGCTGCAAGTTCCCAACATCCTCCTTTTGAGTAGCTTCCCTTTAAAATCTTCTTCAGCACAGGGCTATCACAGTGGCCCTTCACCATTTGAGACTATGTCCTTTTGGGAAGAAACAAATGCCCAAATGTTTTATAGCTATCAATGTGGAAACTGCAACAATCCAAACCGCTAGACCCAGCCAAAATCATCCTCCGGAGCTCAAACGAAAACCGAAAAGCTTCAATTTTTCCAAGCAATTAGCCACGTTTGCCTCAATCAATCCCACCCCCCATAACTGCAAGCTGACAAAAAAAAAAAAAAAAAAAAGGACACCACACTCCCAATCCCACGAAAAAAAAGACACAACAACATAAGAATTCATGTACTTCCCCTGCATCCCCACCGTGCCGAAACGGGCCGCGACCGCCTGCACTCGACGGCGCGACAGGCACGATCGAGGCGCCAGCGGCCTCGATGACCAGGGCGCAATCGAAGCGGGGAAAACATTGCGATGGGGGGAATCAATCGGGAGGGTGACCGGCGGGCGATCGCCGGCGGATGGGGGGTCTTACCTTGGTGGAGGAAGAAGGCTTTTGTAAAATTTATGAATCGGGAGGGCGACCAGCGGGCGATCACCGGCGGATAGGGGGTCTTACCTTGGCAGAGGAAGAAGGCTTTCATAAAATTTCGATGAGAATGGGAGAGCTATTGAGGATAAGGCTTCAACTGTCGATACTTTGGAAACAGAGAGTCGTCTGTGGGTGAACGACGGAGAAAGAAAAAAAGCGTAGGGTTTTATGTTTCGGATAAAATAAATCCTATCCAACCTTATCCCGACCCCTCCCTTGGATTTTTTTATCCAGTTTATATCATGTCTATATCCGACCTTATCCTATCCTAGACAGCTACCAAACACAGGATAGGATAAAACATATCATATCTTGGTTTTTATCCGGTCGACCAAACGTAGCCTTAGAATTTAAGCTTTTTAACTTATAAAATAGATTCCAAAGTAGAGTGGAATCGGTGGATCTTTACTTGAAACCTATTTCTAGAACTATTTGAAGGAGAATCGATCCTTAGACATATTTTTCCGAAAGTTGGACCCAGTTTCTAAGTAGAATTAGTTTAGTTGCACGCCCCTAATAACAACATTAAGATCTTCGTATAGTGTAGGAGAGAACCAACTTGAATATGTCTTAAAATTTTAAGGATTATATTAAATAAATTAAAAGTTCAAGGATCATATTATAAATTAAGTCAAAATTCAAAGACTATTTATGTCATTATCCAAAATTGATATCAATATCCATTTAAAAATTTTAAAAGAGCAATTTGCTTTTAAGTTAGCAAATTTTTTTTAATATTATCAAAGCACTATTAATAATACGAAAGTCCGCCACCACAGAAACATTATCGCTATCTCCCCCTATCTTAAAGTCTCAAAGCTCAAAAGGAAAAAAATATCAACAGCGCTCAGAGCTTCTCACTCGATAAACCCTCGCGGCAGCTTTCGTCTTCGAGTCCTTGGCCGATTCATCATCGTTCCAGATTCGTCGGTCGATCACGTCGATCTCGCCCTCCAAACCCTGAGAGCGCTTGTTTCTTTGAAGCGAGCGAGAGCCAGAGCCGGGGCATAGGGAAGAGATCCTCGACTTCACTGCCGATCGGGGAAGGGCAACCCCGGGTCAGAGGCCACCCAGCATCTCCGAGAGCAAAGCCGACTCTGCTTCTGCTTTAAGCCCTTGATTTTCTTAGCAAGAATCTTTCTCTCTCTCTGTTCCGAAGCTTGGCATTCTAGAGAAGCACATGTACCATCAGCTCTTCTAACGGTTGCTTCTTCGAATATGAAAAGGAATTACCATGTGTTCCTCAGTTTCAGAGGGACAGATGTCCGCCAAGGCTTCCTCAGTCATCTCTATGCGGCTCTGGACCAGCAAGGAATATACACTTTTGTGGATAGCGAGGAGCTTAGGAAAGGAGAGGAAATATCGTTGGCGCTCATGAGGGCGATTGAGGAATCGCACGTTGCGATCATCGTTTTCTCTGAGCACTACGCTTCCTCACGGTGGTGTTTGGAAGAGCTCTTGAAAATCATGGAGTGCAAGGAGAAAAATGGCCTGAAGGTGTTCCCTGTGTTTTACAAAGTGGAACCCAGAGAAGTGAGAGAGGGGAGAGAGAGTTATAAGAGAGCTATGGATAACCATGAGTCCAAGTTCGGGAAGGATTCAGAGAAAGTGAAGAGATGGAAGAAGGCTCTCTCTGAAGCCGGTAGCTTGTCTGGGTGGGAGTTGAATGACAGGTACGCACAAATGTGACAATGGTGTTTTGTGATTGTTAGCTCGTGATTGTCTGTTAGATATCAGATCATATGCACTTTTTTGGATCTTCAATTGAAGATACAAAGTGGAGATAAATTAGACAGTAGACACATGATCAAATAACCAAAGCTCGTAGATTCTTTGAATTGATTCTTGCTGTGTGGATAATGAGAAATTTATCAAACATAAATAGTGCGATTCATAGTGCCTTAGTCATTATTGTCTTCAGATTCAAGTTCTTTGTAATTTTCCTCGCGTAGATGTTGGCGCAGGTTCACCCACTTTTCATCTTATTATTTACTATTCTTCTTATGAAATTTTCCTTATCACGTCAGAGGTTGAATTCTTGCTATGGCTTTGAAATGCTAAAATGGGTTTTTCTTTCTTTTGAGTGCTTATTAGAGATGAAGCAGATCTCATACAATGCATCGTGAAGGAATTATCGATTTGTCTCAACCAAACACCCTTACATGTTGCTAAGTATCCGGTTGGAATAGATTCCCGAGTTCAAAAACTGATATGTTTGTCACAGAAAGAGTCGGCTGATGATGATGTTCTGATGATAGGTCTATGGGGACCTGGAGGCATAGGGAAGACAGCAATTGCCAAGGCCCTATTTAATGCTATGATGAGACAATTTCAGGTTTGTAGTTTTTTGGAGCAAGTTAGAGAAAAATCACACCAAAGCGGTGGTCTTGTTTCTTTACAAAAGGATCTTCTATCTGAGATCCTGGTTCATCCTTTAACGGTCTACAGTGTCGCTGGAGGAATTAGTTTGATACAAGAAAGACTATGTTGCAAGAAGGTTCTCCTGGTTCTTGATGATGTTGACCATATGAATCAACTGAATGCATTAGCTGAAAAAGGCAATTGGTTTGGAAAAGGAAGTATAATCATTGTTACAACAAGAAATAAACAATTGCTGACTTCTCATGGCATAAATCGTGTGCATAGAATTCAAACTTTAGGATGTTGTGAAGCACGAGACCTTTTTTGTCTGCATGCTTTCCCAGATAGCGAGAGTGTTGAAATAGGAGTGGATCTCATAGATAGAGCACTGCATTATTGTGATGGCCTTCCGTTAGCCCTCGAAGTCTTGGGCTCATTCTTATGTGGAAGAAGCGAAGCTGCATGGGAAAGTGCATTGCATAAACTTTCCAAAAGTCCTAACCAAATTATTAATCAAGTTCTCAAGACAAGCTTTGATGGATTGGAGAACAATGAGAGGGAGATTTTCCTCGATATTGCTTGTTTCTTTAAGGGAAAGGGAATAGAATACATCAAGGAAGTTCTTGATGACTCTGGTTTTAACACAACCATAGGAATAGAAATTCTCATCGAGAGGTCCTTGATAAAAAATGAGTATGGAACCCTGCAAATGCATGATTTGATTCAGTTGATGGGTAAGGATATTGTTAATGAGGAATGGCCCGATGATCCTGGGAAACGCAGCAGATTATGGCTTTTCGAAGATGTTGAGGAAGTTCTCTATGAAGATACAGTAAAAGTTGTTCATGTCCATTTTGCAACATCTCAGTTTTTTACTTTGCTCTGATTTGGATTGTAATATGTAAATTTCAATCGAAAATTTTGTCTGACGATTGAATTTGCTCTGTTATGGATAGGTAATGGATGCAGTAAAGGCCATAGTATTGAACTTGGCCACACCAAAAGAGATGACCATTAGTCCTTGTGCTTTCAAAAAAATGAAAAGGTTGAGAATGCTCATCTTGCACAAAGTGCATATCTCTTCACAAGGTCCTGTACGCCTCCCTAATGCGCTAAGATGGCTTGAATGGCCCAATGCCCTGCATCTAGAATTTGGCCCTGGTCCAAAGAAACTGGCAAGACTCCGTTTTCAGAACAGTCATATCAAACAATTAGTAGGCAACTGTCAGGTAAGCCCTTATGATGATCAGCTTTCCCTTTTCAAAGCTATGAAAATATTTCAGAGCTTAATGACTGCACCAGTTTGTTTTTGCAGAATTTTATATGTTTGAAGTCCATCGAGTTCCGGGATTGCAAGTCCCTGGCTAGTATTCCTGACATTTCATCAGCTCCACTTCTGGAGAGCTTAGATCTTTTCAGTTGCAAAAGCTTGGTAGAGGTTCACCAATCCGTCGGAGATCTTGACAAGTTGAAACATTTGAATATATCAAGTTGCTCCAATCTTCAGATCTTTCCAAACACACTCAAGACAAAGTCTCTTCAGTGGCTTGATTTCTCTGGTTGCTCTAAACTTGAGAAATGCCCTGATATTCTGGAAAAGATGGAACACCTAATATATTTTTTTCTAAAAGGGACGGCTATTAAAGAACTCCCTGCATCAATTGAAAATCTTGTCTCTATAGAGCAGATAGATTTAGGTTGTTGCAATAACCTCACAAGGCTTCCATCGAGCATTCATAAGTTGAAAAATCTCAAGTCTCTGGTAGTTAGCTACTGCTCAAATTTTTTCTTGTTTCCAAAGAACTTGGAGGATTCAATTGATCGTGATGATGATTTGGGATTCCCAAGTTTAAGGTGGCTAGACCTCTCTCACTGCAATCTATCAAAAGCAGAGTTTCTTGAGAATGCTTCCAGTTGTCCTATATTGACGTGCCTAAATCTTACAAATAACAAATTTACTCATCTTCCTACATGCATCAACAAGTATGATTATTGGAAAGACTTGTTTGTTTATAGCTGCAAGCAAAGCAAAGGGGTCAGTGTGGCTGATGCGTCATCACCCAAGGTCTCTCTCTCTCTCTCTCTCTCTCTCTCTCTCTCTCTCTCTCTCATTTTGAATGTTTGATACGTGTACATCTGTATGACAGGAAGTTGAGATTCTTGTAAATGGAAGAGAGATGCCTGAATGGATTCTCCATTGTAAAGAGGACACCATATCTTTCATGGTTCCCCCAGACTTATGTGACAAGATCTTGGGACTAGCAATCTGTGTTATTCTTCGCCAGAATAAGAAAGGCTCGTTTGACGATTCGTCCTGTTCATTTGACATCAGCTTGTTTGTAAATGGCATAAGATCGTATTACCGTTTGATATTTTTTGATCCATTGGAATCCGATCATGTGAGTCTTGTTTATTTCCCAAGCAACAGAAAGATAGAAGAGAAGCCTCTGCAAAACGATTGGAGCCATATCCAAGTTTGTGTCAGGGCACCGGAAGGAACCATAAAAAAGCGTGGATTCCGTCTAATATGTGAGCAACAGGAGGATGATCTGAGGGTCTGTTTTCCAACACCATCGGCGGATGGAAACAGATTGGAGTTTCAAGGAAAGATACTCGAAGGAAGACAATTATCAATAGACACCGAGGAAGAAAATAGTCCACTGGAACAGAACTCAACAAAGAAGATGAGACGGTCTTAGCAATGGCGAGAGTATGGGTTGAACTCGCACCACCTGTTGAGGTAGCGATTCTTGGGGATGCGACCTGGTGATCTTGATTTCAATGCCTCTTGCTTTTCCCTTTTTTTCTCGTCTCTACTAAAAATTTGCAATTGTCTGCTCCTTCAATTAGTCGCATAGTGCTACTGACATGGTTGAGGAAATTTTCGTTTCCCTCTCGATCTCTATGATCTGTGATGCAAGAGTGCACCAATCCAATATCAAGTGGAATGCTTGCTGAATGGCCATTGTCTTCCAAAGTCAGTGAGATATATCACATAGAACTCTTGTCACCTCTCTTAATCCAATTAATGATGTCGATGCTTCATATCCTAGAATTCTTAGATGGTAAAGCTTTGCTTCCTGAGGAAAGTGTTGATCTAATTGTCTCAAGAATCGAAAGGTCTACACGGGAATGATTAGTTGATTCCTTTGCTGTTCCTAGGCAGATTGCGTTGGATAGATACCAAGGGAAAGATCTAGCTTCTGAGGCTTTGCGGATAAGCAAAGGGTACTGACTTAAAAGATTTTCATGAAAAGCGAATGGTGTTTAACAAACGCCTTGTAAAATATTTATTACAGAACAATTTTTAGTATAGAGAAAAAAAAAATAAAGAAGGAACTTGCAGTTGTATATGAAAGCACAAGCGGGGGCGACGCAAAAGTTGGACTGGTGCTGACATTGTGCAACCCTAGGCAAGGCACCTCTAAAGTTGAGCAAACCCGGCGATGCGACACTGAGCTACACTGAAACTAAGCAACACAATACTAGTGTCACGCAACCCCAAGTAATAGAACGCCGGGGCCACACTACTAGGCAATGCGACGCTTGACAACCTTGGCAAGCTAGATCTGACATCAAGCGACCCTCGCAAAGCTCCTCAATGTCGCGTGACCCTCGACAAAGCTTTGCTGATGTCTTTCAACCCTCTACAAAGCTGCACCTGCATCCCTCGGTCCCTCGGTCCCTCTTCTAAGCTTCCCGGCCATGATCAAACACATCTCTGCCTCTGTTATCCAAGGTTGAGGGGTAAAATATGACTGCAAATGTATTAGTGATGGTAAGATTGGAAGAAAAAAACTTTATTAAACCCCTAAACTTGCATTTCAAGAATGCTAGAACCCACACTCGAAGGCTTACCTTGAACTTTGAGCGTTTTCAAAGCAAAAGTTTGGATCAAAATCTTTGAAATTGTGTTATCAAACATCAAATCCTTGGCTCAAGGCCCCTTGAAGGTCCAAAATAGCTTAATTCAAGATGACTGAGCACTCAAATTTTTAACAGCCAAAATTGAACAGGATTGAAACAAAGGGTAAAATTGAAATACCGGTACCGATTAAGGGGTTTTTATGAGGCCGAAGTTTTTTTTTTGAAGTAAATATGTTTGAGTAGTACCAATTGAAGATATTTTGTTATATTAATCCTAGTAACATATATGTATTATTTCCTTTCTTTTTCTCCTTTTCAAGAGTCAAGTCCCATTTCATTGGGCAAGTGAAATGCCAAGTGGCATTTTGATAATTTCCTCTCAGAATCTTGGTAAGTCAAGTTCCTACTAGTATTGCCTTTGTATTCTTCATTGGCTTTCACTAAAGTTCATTCTCCTTATACTTTCCCTCCCATCAGTTGCCCTTCGTTTTACTCTTGGTGGTCCCAAGTTGTCCATTCTTAAATGCAGAATTCAATAAAGTAGAAATGATATCGCCAATCACTTTCTAAAGGCAAGAACTGGTAAGAATAGATGATTACTATAGTCTCCGCACAAGCAACATAATCACATCACGAGTGAATATGAGATGTCAAACACTCGTTACTATACTATCACTTACAATCATTAAGGATATGAGATTATACACAATAGTGATGTCTTATGTCTTTTTTGAATATCTAATTTTTGAATTGTAACACGTGTTCATCTCACATATATTTATCACAAATGATCAAATTTCAAAATCATGGCATCACCATCTTCTTTCCTCCCCCTCCTCTCCCTCCTCTTTCCCTCCCTTTCTCTCTCTCTATAACACAAGTACAAGCACGAAATAATTTATACTTCCCAAAGAACAGGAAAGAACTACCAACGCTAGTGGCTCTTTTTTAGGTGTAACCCCATAAAAGAGAATGTACTTAATAAACATCGACTCTTTTCGAATCTTATTTTATGGGAGCAACACCGCTGAGAGAAAATAATTAATAAAAACGAAGTAACATAAAGATTTTATTTAGACATCCAATCATTCCGTTTTTTATGAGCCTTTCCTAATTCTTGTAACTTATTTTGAATTAACAACGTTCAAGAACAAATTCAAAAGGATGAGCAAAGCCCACTCTGCTTCCGCTTTAAGCCCTTGATTTTCTTAGCAAGAATCTTTCTCTCTCTCTCTGTTCCGAAGCTTGGCATTCTAGAGAAACACATGTACCATCAACTAATCTAATGACTGCTTCTTCGAATATGAAAAGGAATTATCATGTGTTCCTCGGTTTCAGAGGGACAGATGTCCGCCAAGGCTTCCTCTGTCATCTCTACGCGGCTCTGGACCAGAAAGGAATATATACTTTTGTGGATAGCGAGGAGCTTAGGAAAGGAGAGGAAATATCGTTGGCGCTCATGAGGGCGATTGAGGAATCACACGTTGTGATCATCATTTTCTCTGAGCACTACGCTTTCTCATGGTGGTGTTTGGAAGAGCTCTTGAAAATCATGGAGTGGAAGGAGAAAGACAGCCTGATTGTGTTCCTTGTGTTTTACAAAGTGGAACCAAGGGAAGTGAGGAAAGGGAGGGAGAGCTATGGGAGAGCTATGGCTAAGCATGAGTTCAAGTTCGGTAAGGATTCGGAGAAAGTGAAGAGATGGAATTAGAGTCTCTTTGAAGCTGGTAGCTTGTCTGGGTAGGAGTTGAATGACAGGTACGCACAAATGTGACGTGGTGTTTTATGATTGTTAGCTCGTGATTTTTTGTTAGATATCAAATCATATGTATAGCTTCGAATTGCCAAAACGATGCATCAACTTCTTTGAATTCGCAGTAACACAAAAGTCGAAATACCAAAATTTCAAGCTAGCAGAAATTTTTGTCTTAGATAAGTAGTTTGGTTCCTAGTATCTGAGTAATTAGTGTCTTCAGGCGCAGATTCTCTGTAATTTTCCTTCCGTAGATGTTGGCTTGGGTATGTGTTATATCTTTTCACCTTATCATTTGTTAATCTTCTTATGAAATTTTCCTTACGACGTTAGACGTTGAATTCCTGCCATGGCTTGAAATGGTAAAACATGTTTCTATTTCTTTTGAGTGCTCATCAGGGATGAAGCGGAGTTCGTAGAATCCATCGTCGTGGAACTATCAAGTCGTCTCAAACCAAGATTATTAGATGTCGCTAAGTATCTGGTCAATATAGAACCCCGAGTTCAAAAACTGATAAGTTTGTCAGTCAGCTGGTAGTGATGTTTTGATGATAAGTCTATGGGGACCTGGGGTATAGGAAAGACAACGATTGCTAAGGCCCTATATAATGCTATTGAGTCGCAATTTCAGGGCTGTAGCTTTTTGGAGCGAGTAAGAGAAAATTCGAATCAAAGCAGAGGTCTTGTTGCTTTGCAAGAACAACTTCTATCTCAGATTTTATCTCCTAAAAGCTTAAAGATCTATAGTGTCGACAGAGGAATTAGTTTGATACGGGAAAGGCTATGTTGCGAGAAGGTTCTTTTGGTTCTTGATGATGTTGATCAGTTGAACCAACTACAAGCATTAGCTAGAGAAGGCAATTGGTTTGGAGAGGGAAGTAGAATTATTGTTACATCAAGAGATAAACATTTGCTAACTTGTCATAAAATAAGATGTGTGTATGAAGTTGAAGCTTTAAAAAATGATGCAGCGCTAGACCTTTTTGGTCGATATGCCTTTTCAGATAGCAAGAAAGTACAAATAAGTAGGGATCTCATTGATAGAGCACTACATTATGCTAATGGCCTTCCGTTAGCCCTCGAAGTGTTGGGCTCATTCTTATGTGGAAGAAATGAAGCTGCATGGGAAAGTGCATTGCATAAGCTCTCCAAAAGTCCTGACCAAACTATTAATCGAGTTCTCAAGACAAGCTTTGATGGATTAGAGTACAACGAGAGGGAGATTTTCCTTGATATTACTTGTTTCTTCAAGGAAAAGGAAAAAGAATACATCAAGAAAGTTCTTGACGACTGTGGCTTTGACACAACCATAGGAATAGATATTCTCATCGAGAGGTCCTTGATAAAGAATGAGAATGGAATCATGCAAATGCAGGATTTTATTCAATTGATGGGTAAGGATATTGTTAATCAAGAATGGCCCAATGATCCTAGGAAACGCAGCAGATTATGGCTTTTTGAAGATGTTCAGGGTGTTCTCTGTGAAGATACGGTAAAAGTCGTTTATGCCCATTTTGCTACATCTCAATGTTTTTCGATAATTTGATTCGGGTAGTAAAATGTAAATTTTAATCAAAAATTTTGTCTAACGACTGAATTTGCTCCATTATGGATAGGGCATCGATGCAATACAGGCCATAGTATTGGACTTGCCCGCACCAGAAAAGATGACCATTAGTCCTGATGCTTTTACAAACATGAAAATGTTGAGAATGCTCATTTTGCATGAAGTGCATATCTCTTCACAAGGTCCTCTACGCCTCCCTAACGCGCTAAGATGGCTTGAATGGCCCAATGCCTCAGATCTAGAATTTGGCCTTGGTCAAAAGAAACTCGTGAGACTCCATTTCCGAAATAGTCATATCAAACAATTGGGAGGCAACTTTCAAGTAAGCCCTTGTGATGATCAACTTTCCCTTTTTAAAAGTTATGAAAATATTTGCAGAGCTTGATAACTGAACTTGTATGTTTTTGCAGAATTTTAGAAATTTGAAGTCCATGATGTTTTGCGATTGCAATTCCTTGGCTAGTATTCCTAACCTTTCATTGGTTCCACATTTGGAAAGCTTCAAGCTTACAAGGTGTGAAAGCTTGGTGGAGGTTCACCAATCCATTGGATATCTTGACAAGTTAAAGCTTTTGTCGATATCAAGTTGCTCTAATCTTAGGATCGTTCCAAACATACTCAAGACAAAGTCTCTTAAAAGCCTTAAACTATCTAGTTGCTATAATGATCTTTCAGTGATGGCTTTTAAAGAACTCCCAATGTCAATTGAAAATCTTGTCTCTATGAAGATTATAGGGTTATCTTTTTGCAGAAACCTCACAAGGCTTCCATCGAGCATTTATAAATTGAAAAAACTCGAGAGTCTGTATCTTCATGATTGCTCGAATTTTGCCATGTTTCTGAAGAACTTGGAGGATTCAACTGATCCTTATGGCAATTTGGGATTATCAAGTCTACGTTGGCTAGACCTTAGTGGCTGCAATAAATCAGAAGTAGAGTTCCTCGAGAATGATTCCAATTGTCCTGCATTGGGCACACCTAAATCTTTCAAATAACAAATTCAATCATTTGCCGACATGCATCAACAAGTATGATTGTTGGAAAGACGTGTTTGTTTATAGCTGCAAGCAAAGCAAAGGGGTCAGTGTGGTTGATGTGTCATTGCCCAAGGTCAAACTCTCTCTCTCTCTCTCATTTGGAATGTTTGTGTCGTGACCAATTTTTCGAGTGTGAACCACCTAGGGTTTGGCTAATGGATTATGGTTTGGCTAATGGATTATTAAGCCTAGACTTAACTCGGGCTCTCCCAAACCCATATCAATTCACGACTTGGGTTCAAATTTTTAAACATGCAAATGGATTTTATCTAGGAGTCGCCATTAATCGGTTTATGGTAGGTCGATTAGACATCTAAGTAAAATAATAGGAGAATTATTTTATTCCTATGAATCAAAGACCATGGGTACGGGGACTTGGTTACACTAGATTTCTCTAATGCCCTTTCGGTACCTTTCTCTTTTATTTTGAAAAATGTTTGGCAAGCAGCTTGAATTGATTTTAATTTGTTTCCCTAACATGTGAGGTGATCATGCGGGTGCGCAAACCACCAATTTAACACCTAGAAAAACAATGAATAAATAGCAAAAACTTATCTCAAAGCAACCAAAGCATCTGTAATGTTAAATTAGAATCCACATCAACAACCCTAGATATGATTTCTAATTAAAACACAATTTCTTTTTTGTTTTCACTTGATTAATGAAAATCATGCAATATGCAATGTAGTATTAACTAAATGACCTAATTCTAATGACATGCAATTTCTAATTAAACGGACTTAGCAACAATCACTAAATGGCAAGCATTTCATGAATCTAATTCTAAATGACATGCAATGACATGTTTATTTTATTTTATTTTAAAAAAAAATGCAATCTATCCTAGAGATTGAAACTAATTCAAAGATATTTTTTTTTGTATTTTTTTATGAAATTTCGAAATTAGAAAAATGTGAAAATTATCTGGCTAAATTAAGATTCTACCTAATTTATATTAAGGATTAGGTCAGGCTAAACCCTAATTTAAACTAGGATATTATCTTAACCTAAATAATCTTAAAATGCAATATATCTAAGAAAATACCTAAACTTATAATAAATTAAAAAAATTATTATCTAAAATTAAACTAAGTGCAATTTTACCCTAATATGCAATGACATACAAAATATGCCATAATTCTACATGACATATGCATGCTGATTTTTGTTGTTTTTTTTTTTTCTTTTTTTCTTTTTAATTTCGAAACTAATAATTGCCAAATAATTAAACATGCATTCCAAATTAAAATATAGCAACCTAAATTGATTGATTTGAATTTTTTATTTTTTTATTTCGAAAATTCATGATAAATAGAATGCTTAGCCTAAATATGCAAATAACCCTAAAACATGCAATATTCTAACTCAGACATATTTCAAGATAAATAAAGCAATCAAGTTCATTCAAAGTTACCCAAAAAAATATCACACATCGTTCAGATCAAGGGATAATATTTCGCTAGTAAAATCGATAAATTGATCTTAAGTCTTCTAGCATCCAAAATTTTAGACAACACTCGGATAGGTGACAGTCACCGAACTGTGACTTTGTTTTTATTTTACAGGCATTAAATTGTATTTGTTCATTTGGTATAGTATTTCAATTTTATCCTTAGAACCAAAAGGATGGGATTTGATCTTGCACAAGGATTATATGCGCTAAAATTTAAAGAATTAGAACTTGAGGATATTGAGCGGGCCGCAAGAACTTGGAATATATATATGTGTGTGTGTGTGTGTGTGTGTGTGTGTGTGTGTGTGTGTGTGTGTGTGTGTGTGTGTGTATACTTGTATATAAAACAATTTAAATTTTTGTTATTTAGGTGAATTTGATAAAAGTAAAATGCTAAGTTATATATATATATAAGAAAAAAAAAAGGGGGATTAGGGCCTTATTTTATGAACTCTTGGGCCCAAGGACACCCCATGGGCGTCGTACGAAGCAAGGGGAGGGGGAGGGAAATTTGCATGCCCTCCCACACTTGTCTTCCTCCACAATTACACTTGTCCCTTGCCATTAGACACTTGTCCATCCTACATCCACTTAATCATTTTCTTTCATGCAAAAATAGAGTTAATTGATTAATCAAAAAGCAAGAAAAGGGGAGGGGATTTTCGGAAGTAAGAGAGAGAAGAGAGACCGAGAGAAATTGAGAGTGAGAGAAACAGAGAGAGAGGAAGGAGGATGCCGCGTGAGGAAGAAGGAAGGGAGTTTGTCCGCCGTTCGTTGCCGTTCTGCCTTTGTTTGTTGCTGATTTGTGCTTGAATCTAAGGCAAGTAGAGTCCTAAAACCTACCCTTTGCTTGCTGTAAAGTGTGTGTAGAAGATGATAAATCATGGTTGTGGTAAGTGGTGCAATTTCGGAGCTTTGGGGAGAGGTTTGTTGGTCTTGCATGCTGTTTCTGGAAAATCAGCTTGACTGTTCACGAGTTTGGGGGTTGCATGCGACTTTTTATTTGTAATTTCACTTCGACCTCTTGATAAAAATTGTAGAGGGTATCTTGAAGTATAACATACTAAAATTTGAGACAAAATGGATGATTATTGTGGGGTGAAACCCTTTTTCTACGAAAATGTTAGATCTGGAAACTGTTTTGTTAACCTCTTGGTGATTTCGTGTGTTGCATGTCACCTTTTACTTGGAATTTCACTTCGACCTCTTCATAAAAGTTGTAAAGAACATCTTGATGATTAACATACTAAAATTTGAGATAAAACTAACAATTTTTTTTTGGTGAAACGATTTTTCCTTTGAAGACGTTAGATCTGGAAATGTTGTACTGAGCTTCACTGATTTCGTGGTCTATAAAGTAACTTTCTTTTGAAAATATCACCTTGATCTCTTAATGAAAGTTGTAGTAGACTTCTTGAAGTAAAACATATCAAGAAATTCAGAGGAAAAGAAGAAAGATAAGTCGGTGAAATCGTTTTTCTTTGAGAAAACCGGATCTGGAAAATATTACTTCGACCCAGTAAGACTCCGTGATTTTTATAAAATCATCTGGTAAAATTTCAATCATATGTTCTTAATGAAAGTTGTAAGTAATATTCTGAGGAATAACATACTGAAAAATTAGAAGAAATGAACATATATAAGTCGAAGAATCGAGTTTCTTTGAATGATGATAGTCTGGAAAAGATAAACCCGAAAACAGGAAAGTAAACTGGTTTTAACTTTTAATCCGGAACGAATTTGACTTCGGTTTTTTCATGAAACTTGTAGCTCTAGATCTTAAATACAGTGTGTCCAGATTTCATAATTTTCTGAGTTTATTTAAGGGTTTAATCGAAATTGATTTCAAAACTGTGCATGGATGATGTTAAAATCCTTTTTCGGTGATGCATAGACCTGTACGTTTTCTGTGAAGCCTTGTTTGGTATAGTGTTCTTCATGAAATGTGTTTTCTTAGATCTTATCTACAATGTGTTAAATTTTCAGAATTAATTTCCATCGTTTACTAATTTTCCAGAATTTTTCATAAACAGCACGCATTCTGTTTAAGCTGAAAAACTGTTTTATTTACAGGTTATTGATTTGCTATATAAATTGTGATATCTTGGATTATCATTCGTGCAATGATGTTGTGACATTCATGCGTATCATATGACATTAAAAGATCTATGGATTTTCATGAATTCAATGAAGTTTCTCAAAACCATTGCATCAAATAATATTTTTCCAATACATATTATATGATTATTTTTTTTAAAAAAAAAGCTGATTCCAATCATTGGCATTATTGCATCAAGTGTGAAATTGAAAAATGAGATATATGAGAATATGCATTGTAATGATAAGAAGGCCGTCGGAGATGTGAGCCGACGATGCCCCGGGAATCGGGATGCCAAGAAGTTCGAATGAGTCGATGCCCTTTGGATGCCTGGTTGTATTATGAATACATGCCTAGAGGTTTTCCCCAAAAGTGTCGGGATGCCCGGTTGTATTATGATACATGCCCAGAGGGGGAGGGGTTGTATTATAATGCATGCCCGGTGGGTAGGGGTAACCATTTTCATGGCGAGCCCCGGAGATTCCTTGTGATGCCAGGTGGGGTGCGAGATGCCCAGGGGTTCGAACGAGTCGATGCCCTTTGGATGCCCGGTTGTATTTTGAATACATGCTCAGAGGTTCCTCACGATGCCAGGTTGGGTGCGAGCGATAAATTGTGGGATGCAAACATTGATCCCTGGAAAGAAAAAAAAAAAACTGATGAGATCCCTGTGAAAGATAAGAATTGAAAGTGAATCATGTGCATGGGTGTATGCATATGGCATGATGCATGATCTGCTTATGAAAATAAATTGATGCTATTTGACGTTGAGAATGCGATCATGAAGGCTTGAATGGATCTCATGGTGATGTGTGCTTGATAGCATGGATGATATGAGTGCATGGTGGTATATACATGTTGCATGGTGATATATGCATGAGTGCTTGATGATGAGTGCATGGTGGTATATGCACATATGGTATGGGTATGCATGAATGCTTGATGATGATGGCATGATGATATATGTATGGTTGCGAGGTGAGGTATGCTTGATATGCATGAATGATATGTGCTTTGTTATGATGCCTTGATTGTTCTGTTTGACACAATGAGTAGTTTGGTAGATCTTTACTGCTGAGTGGTTGTACTCACCCCTTTTGGGGAATAACATTTTAGACTAGATAAGATACATCTGCTGCCACCGCCACCGGTAGATGGGTCGAGTGGTTGGATATGATTGCGAGGAGGAGGATAGCAAAGGAAGGAACTTTTGGACGCCAACACTGATCGATGGACTTTAAGTATATGACTGTTGGAAGAGATGTCGGTCATCTTCTGAATATAGGGAAGGGAGTTGTTGGATGTGCTTCCCTGTATGAACTACGCAAGGGACCGATCTAAATATATATATGTAAACCCCCAGGTTGTATGGACCCGCTGCAATTGAAATGGTATCAGAGTGACGTGTTATAAAGGTAAGCGAATGGAAAGCGAACTGTGGTGGCCTTAACGGTTTGGGGGCCGTCGAGGGGTGCCACAAGCCTTAAAGATCAAAATATTAATTTTATTTCCACTTGATTAATTATTTCATCTAAAGCCTTATAGATGAAATAAAATGCCTCGATGTAGTTGCGAATCAGGTGATATATTGGGATTTCCAATTATGCATAGATAGGTATTTCAACCAAAGAAAACAACATATAAAGAGATAATTAAAAAAAAAAAAAAAGAGAAAAACCTAAACTTGCCTAATAAAGTAAAGCAAAAATACCTAATAAATTTTTTTCTTTAAAAAAAGAAAAAAAGAAAAAAGGGAAATCTTGGCCGTTGGTTTTGGGGGGAATCGCCGGCGAGGGTTTCCAGCGAGGACACTAGTAGCGGCGTGACGGCGGCGAGGCAACAGGGAGCGTCGCGGGTCTGGGTGCGAGCATCACAAGTGAGGGACTCCGAGCGCGAGCAAAGGCAAGGCAGAGATGGCATTGGGGTGGTGAGGCAACAGGGAGCATCACAAGCGGCACCGCGAGACCGGCAGGTAGTGTCACGGGCGGAGCAGGAACTTCGAATCTCCGGCATCGGTCACGAGCAGGGTAGAGTGCAACCCGAGTCGTCAGGTCACTGGATCTGTGGCGTCGGGTTACCGATTGGAGGTCGCGATGAGGTTGCAGGCGGAGTGCAACGGAGCAGGGGCTTCGGATCAATGCGGGCTAGCGGGTGGAGGTTCGGAGAGGCGGTCTAGTGTCGCGGGTGCAACCAAGTCGCGGCGGTGGTGGCGGGCGAGACGGCGACGGTGCGGGTAGGTGGTGCCAGTGCCGGCAAGGACACCCCCACGAGGAAGATGAATAGTCACGTGGGGGCTTTTCTTCTTTTTTTTTTTTTTTTGGTTTGGTCTCTCTCTCTCACGTCACTTTTTCAACTTTTCACTTTTGTGTACTTTTTCACCCGAAAGAGCCCCCTTTTACTTTGCGCGTGATGTATTTTATAGGTCAAAAAAATGTATCCTCACGACATATATTTTTTCCTTTTTAACTTGCGCACAATACCCCTAAATATGTTGTTGAAAAATACATACCCCGCGCAATATTCCCTTTTGTATTTCTTGCATATTCTATCCAGAAAAATTCCCTCTTTGCACAAAATACACCCCCTTAGTGTCTATTACCTAAAAATATGAAAAATCTAAACGGAATATGTGAAAAATCTTTCCTTTACAGGCGGCCTAAAATAAAATAAAACAAAATGAAAATAAAAATAAAGTGTTTCTAAACTATATGCCATGTGTGTTTTTTTATTTTTATTTTAGTAAAAATTAACCCAAAAATTGTGCAAAAATTTAAGTGTCAACAGTTTGATATGTGTACTATCTGCATGACAGGTAGTTGAGATTGTTGCAAATGGAAGAGAGATGCTTGAATGGATTCTCCCCTGTGAAGAGGACTCCATATCTTTCATGGTTCCCCTAGACTTATATGACGAGTTCTTAGGACTAGCACTCTGTTTTATTCATGGCCAGTATAAAGAAAACCCGTTCGGAATTCTGTTTATGTTAGAAACATATGTTAATGGCAAAAGAAATTATGGGGATTCTAAATTTGTTGCTCCATTGGAGTCCGATCATGTAAGGCTTTTATATATCCCAAGCGGCAATAAGAGAGGAGAAGAGAAGCGTCTGCAAAACGATTGGATCCATATCCAAGTTTGGATCCAATCATTTGCTTCAGAACAAACCCAGAAGGAAGCGTAAAGAAGCATGGATTCCGTCTAATATGCGAGCAACAGGAGAATGATCTGAGGGTCGGTTTTCCAACACTGTCAGCCGATGGAAACGAATTGGAGTTTCAAGGGAGGATACTCGAAAGAAGACAATTTTCAGATGAAGTTTGAGGAAGAAGATAGTTCGGGGGAACTAAACATAAAAGGATGAGATGGTCTTTAGCGATGACGAGAGTAGGGATTCCACTAGCGCCACTTCTTGAGGTAGCGATTCTTGGGGATGCGAACTGACTGGGTGATCTTGATTCCAATGCCTCTTGCTTTTCCCTGTTTTTTTCTCGTCTTTACTAGAAATGTGCAAATGTCTGCTCCTTCAATGTCAATTCAAAATCATGCCTCTTGCTTTTCCCCGTTTGTCTTTCTACTAGAAATTTGCAAATGTCTGCTCCTTCAATTAGAATTCGCATAACACTACCGACATGGTTAAGGAACTTTTTATTTCCCTCTCGTTCTCTATGATCTATGATGCAAAGTGCACTAATCCAAAATTAAGTGGATGCTTGTTTAATGGCGCCATGGTTTTCACAGTTGAGTAAAATGTATTACATAGAACTGTCACCTTTCTCAATCCAATCAGTGATGCCGGTACTTTATACTTTACAATTATAAGATAGTAAGCTTTGCTTCTTGAGGTAAGTGTTGATCTAATTGTCTTAAAAATCGAAGGGTCGACACGGGAAAGATTAGTTGATTCCTTTGTTGTTCCTAGGCAGATAGCGTTGGATAGGTACCAAGGGAGAGGCCTTGCGAAATATTTACTGCAAAGCAATTTTAAAATAAGAAAAATAAAAAAAAGGAAAACAAAGGACTATGTAGATGCATATGAAAGCACAGTGAGCGGCACAACGATGGGACCGAAGCCGATGTTGCATGACCCCAAGCGATGTGCCATTGAGGTCGAGCAAACCCACACAACGCAACATCCGTGTTGTGTGACCCCAAGTGGCACAACGACGAGGCCACTTGCAAGGCAGCGCAACACTTGACCCTCAATGAGCTAAAATTGGCATCAAGTGACCTAGACCAAGCTTCCCAGCATCATTAAGGGTTCAAGATGCCATTGAGGTCGAGCAAACCCACACAACGCAACATCTGTGTTGTGTGACCTCAAGTGGCACAACGCCAAGGCCACTTGCTAGGCAGTGCAACACTTGACCCTCAATGAGCTAAAATTGACATCAAGTGACCTAGACCAAGCTTCCCAGCATCATTAAGGGTTCGAGATCATATGCACTGGTGATGTCTTTTTTCAATGTCTAATTTCTATAATCATAACATGCATTCATCTGTCGTATAATTTACCAATCATAGCATCACCCCTTCTCTTCTCCTCCTTCTCTAGTGTCATAGCATCACCCTTCCTCCTATCTACCTCTCTCTCTCTCTCTCTCTCTCTCTCTCGCAAACAAATTTATACTCCACAAAAGACGGTAAAGAACTACCAATGCTAATGACCCTCTTTTGGGTGTCACCCCATAAAGAGTATTGTTGACATCTGAATTTGTCGATTGTTAAAGTGTCCATTTTGGGCAAAAACATAAAAATTCAAATAATATTAATAATAGTAATAATCATCATCATCATGACGATGATGATGACGACGACGACACCGACAGAATCGGCTGAGGGGCTTAGCCCGTTTATTTTCAGCAGGTTGTGGGCCGGAAGAGCTCAATGGGAAGTAAAACTTTTACTTCCCATTGAGCCCATTTCTTTTGTTCCTTTTGTTGTCCTCAATAGCCCATCTGAACTTAAAACAAGAAGGCCCAGCCCATACCCCAGGCCCCTTCTCTTTCGCCTGCTCACGTCTGTGAGCGAAGAAGACGGCGTGCGGTGCCCGAGCAAAAGAGGCGTCCGTGAGTTGGCCTGTGAGAGAACAGCAAGAGAGGGAAAATAACATAAAAGATTCCTTCTCGGAGAGCGAGGGGAGGAGGACGCTCGACGACATGGAGAGTGCGTGCTCGACGATATAGGTGAGCAGGGGAGCTAGCTCGAATGGGAGAGAAAGGGAGAGTGCATCCCGTTTCGGAGTAGCAGAAAACCGCATCGCCGGAGTTCGCCGTCGGTTTTCAGAGCTCCGGTCAACGGCCAATCCGTGAGTTGTTCTTCACAGAGTCGGTGTCGAAGGTCAGACAAATACTGAGATTTCTTCCGCGAGTGGAGGAAAAGCTCTAACCAGACGCCCTTCATCGTCGTCAATCGAGACCTCGATTCGCCGAACAAACCAGGCACAGTCTTGCTCCAAACGCTCTACTTTGTCTCTGTTTTGGCCGAGAAAGACATGCTCGGTTCGATCGATTTTCTTGAAGAGATCTTGATAAAAAGAAGTTTTTTTATTGCTAACCATGGTGTTTTAAGTCTGTTCGTAACGTGTGAGGCTGAGGATCTAGTTAAAATTAAAACAGAAAAACCATTGAAAAGTCCGCGTATTTCATGTTTGACAAAATGCCTAAAAGGCCGAATGTCAAGTCGCGTCTAAATTCAAGATCGATTCGTGCTTGCTGTGTTTTTTGTTGAATCATATCTAATAATGGCATTTTATCTGTGTTTCTATGCGATTTGATGAAAAATCTTTGCTTGAGTCCAACGTACATGCGCATCTCCAAGGCCGGAAAGCTTTTCGTCAGAGTATCCCCTTGCACCAGCGAAGTCAGCGTTTCAGGGACATACTAGTTAGCCCATCTCACTTTATTCTAATGCATTTTTGCATTTTAATTTGTTGGGATGCTTCCGTGAAAAGTGTGGATTAGGTAGGATGGTTTTTGTTAAGTTTTGCGATAATGGAGCGGGCGGCCAGAGGTGGTCAACGTCGGTCGGAATAAATGATCGCGGTTGGAGGTAGATCGGTGGTAATCTAAGTTCTGGTGATAAACTCGTCAACGATGGTATTTGTTTCGTTAAAAAAGAAAAAAATGGCGGGAAAGGTGGGGTTGCAGGTTGAAAAAGGCGTTCGGGTAAAGGATGTCTGGAGGAAGAAGAGGAAATGCAGGCAGAAAAAGACAAAAAGAATTTAAAAAAAAAAAAACAAACATTAAAAATCCAGTTTTAATCCGATGCGGGCCGGACCGGGTATAAGCGTCGGGTCAATGGGTCGGACCAGGTAAACAGTCCGAACCCATTCCCCGAATATATTATTAATAATAATTATAAAAAATTTTAAAAATCCAAAAAGTCATTAAAAAATTTAAAAATTCGAAAAAAAATTATAAAAATTCAGAAAATGATAAAAAAAAACTTAGGAAATAATAAAAATTTAGAAAATTCGAAAATCAATAAAATATCAGGATTTTTAGATAATCATTAAAGATTTTAAAAATCCGAAAAATATTAAAAAATAAAAAATCGATAAAAACATTTAAAATTTTGAAAAATGAGAAAATTCATAAAAATTTAGAAAATTCAGAAAATCATTAAAAAATTTAGAAAATTCAGAACATATTAAAAAATAGAAAATTATTAAAAAATTCAAAAAAATTAGAAGCCCTTAGAAATTGAAACCCATATTTGGACAAGTCCTTAGAGTTTTACAATAGGGTTCTTTAGTGGTTTGGAATTTTTTTATATATTTTTTAAGGAACAATATTAGGAAGCTTGTATATTTTCTTTTTATTATACTCGGTTGTACTTTTTAATATATTGGATGTTATTTCTTTTGTTTAGAATTGTCAGGACAAAACTTAAATTTTTTCAATAGGTTGTTATGGCATTAGTTAACATAACCAAGTTAGGTATTGAAAGGGCGTTAGTCTTAGGGCTAACGTAATTAAATCCACGATTCTATAATCTTTTATTGTATAAATAATAAGAAATTCTCCTATATCTTACTGATTTTTAACTGCCCCTAAAAAAGCTAGTGGCCACTTTTTTGTTAAAATTTACATAGGCTAAATTGATTGAAATTTTCAACATTTAAAGTCACGCATGGTATGAATTTGAGAGAGCTAGAGTCAAGGAATAGTCATCGGCCTTAAGTTGATAATATTCCTAAACCTAACAATGAGTTAGGTCACAACAAGTATATACTATTATTTTCATTCAAAAATATATAGTTTAATTCACATTTTGATAGAAAATGATTAATAAAACCTGAAGCAATGTACCAATTTCTATTTATATGTCGGATCATTCCGTTTTACCAGCCTTCCTTATTGTTGTGATTTATTTTGAGTTAACAACGTTTGAGAACAAAATCCAAAAGGATGACTCTACAAAATTGCCACACGAAAACCAACAAAGCGCGAAGCAATGTTGGGCAAATTCACGAGAAAAATCCTGGGCCAACCCGATTTGAAACAAGCTCAGGTCAAAATGGGCCTCTTAAGACTGAAACGATGGGCCGTTTCTCTTGCTAGCTTAATTGGAACATGAATGAAAATATGGTTTGGATTCGCTTTACATTTCATGAAAATTTTCTTCCCTACTTTTTTAATTTTTTTTTGTTCCCAGCATGATGATGATGATGATGATATTATTATTATTATTATTATTATTATTATTATTATTATTATTATTATTATTTAGTTTTTGTAAGTTCTAAACTGGCCAAAGAAATAAATTATGTGCTATTGTAGTTGATCAGTGCGGTTAATTCACATGATTTTACTTTCAAAAAAGCTAAAAGTAACTCTATTTGAGTATTTGGTAAATTCTCGAATGCAGAATTTGGTGTCAGAGAAGCCCGAAGTAAATTTTAACGCATCCCGATCATGAAAATGCTTTGACAAAGCGTTCGTTCATATTAGTAGTCTTAACTAGTATCTTTAGGGCACTTCTACACTTTTAAACACAATTTTTTTTATGTTAATTGTAATAAACTCTTCATTTTTTTTTAAAAAAAGGTCAAGGGATTTTATTTTCGCTTTATAAAAATTAGTTCGCTCTTAAATTATAATACGATGGTTTTCAAGTGGAACCCATGTTAGGAGATCACTCGGCAAATTGACAGCCATCGAGTTCAGATTTTGGATGAATAACGGCATAGGGAAGGGAAAGAAAAATAAAAAATCAGATAATTTCTTTTTCCATAACAGTCTCCAAGCTATAATGAACTTCATCTTAGGAACCATATGAAAAAAATGACACCCAGTCACAACTGGAAGACCTATCTGAAATTGATTGCTAGGAAATAACTTGGCCAAAAAATCCCATCAATTAATCTCTATCTACTTCTCATAGAAAAATGTCAAAAGTAGAGTAATCTTGATTTTGAATCTTACACCAGTGACAGGCACATCGATGACTTCAAGCATCCTCAATCATGTTAGGATTGGGCCAAGGCCTTTTTCTAGACAATAACTTCTTGACAATATTTATCATTCCATAAATATCATCAAGGGGTCAAAAAATTCGAAGAAACGAGGGAAGATGACGGAGGAAAAAGGAATTGCATATATTTTCATTTTTTATATTTGCAATATTTTTAGTTTTTAGTATGTAATCCTCTAAGAATCAAGCTATTTGACGGTCATAGAAAATACTCTGTTGTCCCACTCTTAATAGAGCTAGGGGTGTGCAAAATACCCGAGAACCGCCCGGACCGCCCGGAATCAGACCGGAACCACCCGGAACCGGCGGTTCTTGAGGGAACCGGTTTGGTTCCCGGTTCCAATTTTTGGGAACCGGTGGGAACCGGTCCGGTTCCCGGTTCCATGGGCGGATCCGCCCGCCCGCTCACCCAGACCGGACCGGTTCCCTTTTAATATTAAAAAAATAATTACTAAAATTGAATACAAAGCAATTGTTTTGTGGCAATTGTTTTGTGGCAATTATTTCTGCTGCAGGATGAATACAAAGCTGAATATTGGGGAATTCTTATGCTTTTTGGTTGTTTAGTTTTTTTATTAATATAATGATGAAGGTGATGTATTCAATAAAGTCTTGTTTAGTTGCACTTCCTTTTTTTTCCTGTGTTTGGATGGTGCCTCATTTCACCTCCTTTGATTTGTCCGTGCGATTTGTGATATTTTGCCGAACCTGATGAGGGATATGTCCAGTTCATAGCTTTAAGAGAGACCCATTTTTCTTGAACACTTACTACTCTCTCCGCCTCTATATCAACTTACGTACATCCATTCCTTCATTGGTTGCATTTATAGTTGCAACAAATGAATTTTTGTTCCATGTACTTAAATTTGGTTTTTCTTTTTTTGGCTTGCTTTAATGTCACGTAGTCGTTCTATGTTGAAAACCAAAATTGTTTTGCGTCAAGATTGGTTCCATGGATCCACCCAAGAATCGGACCGGACCGGCGGTCCGGTTCCCGAGTGGATCCATGCAACAAATGGGTGGATCCCGGTTCCAATTTTTCGGAACCGGTCCTTAGCGGGCGGTTCCCGGTTCCAATTTTTCGGAACCAGTCCTTAGTGGGCGGTTCCCGGTTCTAGGTCGAGAACCACCTGCTCGGACCATGCACACCCCTAAATAGAGTATGTCCCATATTTATTGTTTGTCTAGACTAATCTATCTTCCGTTAATTGTGAATTTAAATGAATAACAATAATTTTCATAGTTTGTCAAATAGTTCCCTCGAAGTGCTTCTAAAAGGTCTCGTCTATTCTATTATTCGCTTATTACATATCAAGTTTCAGCATAGCTAGCAACTTCTTATTGCTTGCATGCACTCTTAAAGGGCAACATCTCTTGAACAAAGTATATTGTCTTGAATTTGATGGCTACCGACAAAAGCATTTTGTTCTATGCAGATAATATCCAAAACTAATGATTTTAATCTATTTTTTTAATTTTTTTTTTGTGACCCAGGAACCCCGTACAGCCGACAGCCGGCGAGTAAACCTGGGAGGATACGTAAGCAGGAGGACCCACCACCCCCGGTATCCCACTTAAGACCCCAAGCGAACATGAGGAGATTCGAACTCCTCCCCTTTGTGAGGGGGAGAGAGCCCAAACCATCGCAGCCACCAAGGTGATGATATGATTTTAATCTATTGGTCATAACTTTAGATATAATTTTGTAGACAAAATTACATAGGCTAATGGGACGAAACTATTTTAGCTTTTCTAAGTAGGGCATTTTGGGAATAAGTATAATTTAGGTTTTATTAGCTTTAGCATTTAAGCATCCAGTGTTCTAAAGCAAGTTACTTCTTGAAAAACATCATGTTGAATGTCCTCCTAGTGATGTTTGAAAAAATGTCCACTTAAACCATCGGGACCAGGGGCTTTGAGAGCTCCTAACTAGTGTACAGTTTTTGAAATTTCTAGTATGGTGACCTCAACTATCAACCTTCAATCCATATCTTCCAAAACTAAAGTTGGAATATGTTCAATAACTGGTTGGAAATTCCTTTGTCTTGACGACATATATAAACTCTTAAAGTATTCCACCATCATTTGCTTTGGAGCATTAGGTTCATGTGTCCACTCACCATCAGTATTAGCAGTTTAGAGATTCTGTCTTCCTACCTCCTTGAATAGTTGTTGTCTGAAAAATTTTGGAGTTTTTATCCCCATTTCAACCAGCTAATTCTAGAATGCATGCCCCAAAAAAATTTCTTCGCTTTTCCACAATGAGCCAATTTCCTTTTTTCAATGTTGATATATTTTCTTTACTTTGGGAAATATCTAGGCTGTTTGTTATATTTTTTATTTCCTGCTTTAGCGTCTCAATTCTCCTATGAGCGCTTTGAGAATTTTTTCCTACTCCAAGATACAAGGGTTTAGATCGCTTTTCACAATTTAGTTATTATATCAGCTCCTTCTCGCTTGGGAGATAACCAAACCCCATTGACAATATTTCCATACTCCTCATCCTCTAAGCACTATGTTTCAAATCTAAATTCTTTTGCTTTTTCCACTGGTTGTGGAAATAATCTAAGCAAGATAGGACTATGGTCTGACCAACTGCAAATAAAGCAAAGACTTCCATGTCTGGAAAGAGCACCATCCGTTCAATCATGCATAAGACTCCATCTAGTTTCTTTTTTGACAAATTCCTCTCCTTCTTTATTATTATCCCAAATGAAGGCACATCCCTTGCTTTCCACTTTCATACAATCACGATTGTTTAGGAAGTTTCTAAATGTTACTAGCCAATAATTTTTAGCCATCCTCCTCCCCACCTTCTCCCAAGGATAGAGTATTTCATTAAAATTTCTTGCACACACCCACGGTAGATAGTTCGGATGTCTAATACCTTCCAGCTCCTTCCATAACATTAGTCTATCATGAATACATTGAGTGCATGGATACAAGTTATAAGCATTCGTAACTTATGATCTTTCAGTTCACACCTCATATCAATAAATCTATTGGTATTTTGCTCAATAGAAATTGCAATTGTGGATGCAAGTACTTTCCCTCAACTAGCGCACGTCTTGTTAATATCCTTTGATAGGGGAAGGGGAAAGGAAGAGGGGGGGGGGGGGGGGGAGATTAAAATCGTAGAGCTCTGGATGCTCTTTGGGTTTCGTGGTCTTTTGCTTTTGAATTCTTTAATTGGCATTGAGTTGAAATTATACTTCTTGAATTCAAACATCCACTTCTTTAGGCCTTGCAAACTGGACCAGGCCCTTCCAATCAAGGACCACATTGGAGCCCTATTTATCATTTTCTCTTCGTTTTTTTTTAAATTTTTTTAAAATCATTTTAATATATTTTACAAAAGTCCATGCTTGATTTGTCAACTAAAACTTAGGTGTCAATATTGACGCGTGATTAATTGGATATTAATAAATAAGTGCACGCCATATGAGACCCGTTGAATATCGACTAGGGTGGATATTAATAAATAAGTTCACGCCATATGAGACCCGTTGAATATTGACTAAGGTGGCTAGCGCTTAGACTTGATGCCTCAAACGTGGATTGCGCATCCTTGCGCGTGGACTAAGAGACACCAGCCGCACGGGTGGTCGCGTGGGCCGGACCCGAGACACGTAGCCAGATTTACAAACCCTGGCGGCAGTCTCTGTCTGAGTCCTTGGCTGATTCTTCATCGGTCCAGCTTTTGTCTCTGAGTTCATCTTTCTGCTTCCCTGGCTTTCCCTCTCTTCCCACTTTCTTCTTCCTCCTCCTTCGTACTCCTTCAAAACAATAGTCAACTCAGAACCGCCTGGCAGCCAGAGTCCTAGATCTCTCTATCTTCTCGCCCTTGACACCGTCAGGGCCGGGTGATCCATTGTCGTTACAGGTCGGCTTCGTTTGTTTTTGCACATCTGGTTTTCCGGTGATCCCAACGTCGATCTCGCCCTCTAAACCCTTGCTGCCGCGCGTTCCTTCCTTGGCAAGCAGCATATTTATCTGAAATCGAAACCTGAAAACGTTTTCACCAACCAAATGGCCCTGAGTCTCGTCCAATATTTTCCTGAGAATGAGACAGACTGAGAGCGCTTGTTTCTTTGAAGCGAGCGAGATCTAGAGCCAGAGCAAAGGGAAGAGATCGTTGGCTTCGCTGCCGATCGGGGAAGGCCAACCCCAGGTCAGAGGCCGCGGTGCCTCTCCGAGAGCAAAGCCGACTCTGCTTCAGCCTTCAGCCCTCGATTTTCGTAGCAAGACTCTCTCTCTGTTCCGATGCTTGGCAATCTAGGGAAGCACATGTACCATCAGCACTTCTGATGGCTGCTTCTTCGAATATGGAAAGGAATTACCATGTGTTCCTCAGTTTCAGAGGGACAGATGTCCGCCAAGGCTTCCTCAGTCATCTCTACACGGCTCTGGACCAGAGAGGAATATACACTTTTGTGGATAGCGAGGAGCTTAGGAAAGGAGAGGAAATATCGCCGATGCTCATGAGGGCAATCGAGGAATCACGCATTGCGATCATCATTTTCTCTGAGGACTACGCCTCCTCGCCGTGGTGTTTGGAAGAGGCTGTGAAAATCATGGAGTGCAGGGAGCGAATGGGCCTGATGGTGGTCCCATTTTTTTACAAAGTGGAACCAAGAGAAGTAAGAGGAAGGAGAGAGAGTTATGGGAGAGCTATGGCTAAGCATGAGTCCAAGTTCGGTAAGGATTCAGAGAAAGTGAAGAGATGGAAGAAGGCTCTCTGCGAAGCCGGTAGCTTGTTTGGGTGGGAGTTGAATGCCAGGTACGCACAAATGTGACGTGATGTTTCGTGATTTTTAGCTTGTGATTGTTTGTTAGATATCAAATCGTATACTCTTTTTGGATCTTTGAATTGAAGATTATACAGTTGTCAAAAAGTCAAATAACCAAAGCTAGAGTAGATTCTTTGAATTGATTCTTGGTGTGTGGATAATGAGAAATTTATTTAACATAAATAGTGGATTCATAGTGCCCGAGTCATTATTGTCTTCAGATTCAGGTTCTTTGTAATTTTCCTTGCGTAGATGTTGGCGCAGGTTCACCCACCTTTCATCTTATATTTTGTTAATCTTATTATGGAATTTTACTTATTTGAAATGCTAAAACCTGTTTATCTTTCTCTTGAACGCTTATCAGAAATGAAGCGGAGCTCATACAATGCATAGTAAAGGAATTATCAATTCATCTCAACCGGATGCCTTTACATGTCGCTAATTATCCAGTCGGAATACATTCCCAAGTTCGACAAATTATATCGTTGTCAAAGAAAGAGTCAGATGATGATGATGTTCTCATGATAGGTTTATGGGGGCCTGGAGGCATAGGGAAGACAACAATTGCGAAGGCCTTATATAATGCTATGGAGAGACAATTTCAGGGTTGTAGTTTTTTGGAGCAAGTTAGAGAAAAATCAAACCGAAGTGATGGCCTTGTTACTTTACAAAAGGATCTTCTATCTAAGATCCTGGTTCATCCTTTAACAGTCTACAGTGTCGCTGGAGGAATTAGTTTGATGCAAGAAAGACTATGTTGCAAGAAGGTTCTTCTGGTTCTCGATGATGTTGACCATATGAATCAACTGAATGCATTAGCTGGAAAAGGCAATTGGTTTGGAAAAGGAAGTAGAATCATTGTTACATCAAGAGATAAACAATTGCTGACTTCTCATGGCATAAATTGTGTGTATGAAATTCAAACTTTAGGATGCCGTGAAGCACAATATCTTTTTAGTTTGTATGCTTTCCCAAATAGCAAGAGTGTTGAAATAAGAAGGGATCTCATAGATAAAGCACTGCATTATGCCGACGGACTTCCATTAGCCCTCGAAGTGTTGGGCTCCTTCTTACATGGAAGAAAGGAATCTGCATGGGAAAGTACGTTGCATAAACTCTCCAAAATTCCTGAACCAACTATCAATCGAGTTCTCAAGATAAGCTTCGATGGATTGAATAACAACGAGAGGGAGATTTTCCTCGATATTGCTTGTGTCTTTAAGGGGAGAAATATAGAGTACATCAAGGAAGTTCTTGACAGCTGTGGTTTTCACACAGCCATAGGAATAGATATTCTCATTGAAAGGTCCTTGATAAAAAAAAAACCAGCATGAGACCTTGCAAATGCATGATTTGATTCAGTTGATGGGTCAGGATATTGTTAATGAAGCATGTCGTGATGATCCTAGGAAACGCAGCAGATTATGGCTTTTGGAAGATGTTGAGGACATTTTTTGTTGCAACACGGTAAAAGTTGTTTATGTCTGTTTTGCTACATTTCAGTTTACATTACTCTAATTCGGACAGTATAATGTAACTCTTAAATGGAAATTTTGTCTGACAACTAAATTTGCTCTGTTATGGATAGGGGTGGATGCAGTAGAGGCCATAGTATTGAACTTGCCCCCACCAGAAGTAATAATCATCAGTCTTGATGCTTTCACGAATATGAAAAAGTTGAGAATACTCATTTTGCTTGGAGTGCATATCTCTTCACAAGCTCAAGTACGTCTCCCTAACAAGCTAAGATGGCTTGAATGGCCCAATGCCCCAAATCTAGAATTTGGCTCTAGTCTAAACAAACTCGTGAGACTTGATGTCCCAAAAAGTCATATCAAGCAATTGGGGGGCAACTCTCAGGTAAGCCCTTGTGATGATTAGCTTTTCCTTTTTATAGCTATAAAAAAAACATTCGCAGAGCTTAATGACCGCACTAGTATGTTTTTGCAGAATTTTAGAAAGCTAAAGTCCATCAATTTCAGTGAATGCAAGTCCCTGGTTAGTATTCACGACCTATCATCGGCTCCAAATATGGAGAAATTGATTCTTAATGGGTGTGAGGGCTTGGTGGAGGTTCACCCATCCGTTGGAGATCTTGTCAGGATGGAAGTTTTGTCGCTAAGAAGGTGCTTTAATCTTAGAAAGTTTCCTAACACGCTGAAGACTAAATATCTTCAAACCCTTGAGCTCTGTGATTGCTCTAAACTTGAGAAGTTCCCAGATATAGACGGAAAGATGGAACATTTGGAAGTACTTCCTCTATATGGTACGGCTATTAAAGAACTCCCTGCATCAATTGAAAATCTTGTCTCTGTGAAGCGGATAAATTTATCATTTTGTGAAAACCTCATGAGGCTTCCGTCGCAAATTTATAAGTTGAAAAATCTCGAGGGCTTTTATCTTGAGGGCTGCTCGAATTTAATCATGTTTCCAAAAAACATGGAGGATTCAACTGATCCTGATGGCCGTCTGGGATTCCAAAAACTAGTGTCCCTAAAACTTAAGCGGTGCAATCTATTAGAAGTAGAGTTCCTTGAGAGTTTTTCCAGTTTTCCCAAATTGAGGTATCTACAACTTCAATACAACAAGTTTGCTGCTTTGCCAACATGCATCAACAAGTACTATCATTTGGAATGCTTGTATGTTGACGGATGCGAGCTACTACAGGAGATTCCTCAGCTTCCACCAAATATCGAGCTACTATCAGCAAATGGTTGCAAATCTCTGCAAAAACTCCCAGATTTGTGGGGTCAGCTCTCCCACACCTCATATGTTAGCTTGGCTTCATGTTGTGAATTATTCCGCAAAGGGGTCAATATGGATGATGTGGCTAATATTTCATTACTCGAGGTCTCTCTCTCTCTCTCTCTGTGTATATATGTATATGTATATGTATATAACTTCAAATGCTTGACATGCGTACTTTCCGTGTGACAGAAATTGCCAAAGATGGAAGATAAAGTTGACATTGACTTAATTGGAAGAGAGATGCCTAAATGGATTCTCCCCTGTGAAGAGGATTCCATATTTTTCATGGTTCCCTGGGACTTGTATGACAAGGTCAAAGGACTAGCATTCTGTGTTGTTCTCAGCCCGGAGGAAGGAAAAGTGGTCCGTTATTCATGTAAATACACGATAGTTGTTAATGGCCAATGGGTGCAAAGGGGCACGAGATATTTTCATGTGATAGAATCTGACCATGTGTGGCTTAGTTGTCGGTTAATGAGTTTTAAGGATGGACTGCCAAAGGATTGGAGCCATTTCCAAGTTTGCCTCAGAGCAAGAAAAGGAAGCATAAAGCAGTGTGGATTCCGTCTAATTTGCGCGCAAAAGGAGGATGATCTGAGGGTGGTGTTCCCAGCACCATCAGTGGATATAAACAAAGTGAAGTGTTTTGGGAAGACTCGAAAGAAGATAATTCAATAGACACCGAGGAAGAAGATACTCCAATTGAAACAAATGAAGAGGAAAGCTCATAACAAAGAAAATGAGACGGTCTTAACTACGGTGAGACTATGGGTTTCAATGTCTTTGCTTTTCCCTTTTCTGGGCCTCCACTAGAGATTTGCAAGTGTCTACTCCTTCAATTAGAATTCAAGATCATTGTAACCAAAAGGTTTCACACCATGCTACCGACATGATTGAGGAACATTTTTTTTTTTTTTTGGCCTCTAATTCTTTATGATTTGTGATGCAGAGTGCATTAACCCAAAAATTAAGAGGATGCTGGTTAAAATGGCCATGATCTTCTAAATTGCTCCGTGTAATTTATCACACAAGCCTCTGTCGCCTCTCTTAATCCCATTAATGATGCCGAAACTTCATACTTCAAAATTATGAGATAGTAAGTTTTGCTCAATCTAGTATAATCTATATCTTTAGGAAAGTGTTGTTCGAATTGTCTCAAAGATCAAAAGGTCTATAGAGGAAAAATTAGTCGATTCCTCTGTTTTTTACTCCGCAGATTGCATTGGATGGGTACAAAGGGAGAGCTTTGGCTTTGAGACTTTGCATTTAAGCAAAGGAGATTTGACTCAAAGAATGTTCATGATAAGCAAATAGCACATAGTGAACGCCTTATAAAATACTTGTTGCAAAGTATTTCATAAAATAAGAGAAAAAAATGCCAAAAGGAGAATGGAGAAACTTAGATAGAAGCCCCAGCGTGGGGCACGACAATAGCACCGGTGCCGGCGTCCCGTGACCCTAAGTGACGTGCTGCCAAGGTCGTGCGAGCCCACATATGGCAGCACGCACGTGCCCACATAATGTGCTAGTGCTGCACGATTCTAGGCGGCATAATGCTGAATCCACAAGACTAGGCAACTCGACACCCGGCTCTTCGTGAGCTTCATCTAGCAATGAGTGACCCTTGGCGAGTTAGATTTGGTGTCGAGCAACCCTCGGCAAAGCTTGCTGACGTCCGCCAACCCTCGGTGAAGTTGTGCCGGCGTCCCTTCACCTCCTCCGCGAAGCTTCCTAGCCATGATTGACCATGGCTTTCTTTCTGTCTATCCAAGTTCGTTTGGGGGAGGGTGGTTGTAAAATAGGAATACTACTGCATCAGTGATATCAAGATTGGAAGAACAAAACTATATTAAACCTCTGAACTTGCATTCCAAAAATACTAGAGCCCAAAGCTGGAGTTTGTCTTGAGCTTTGAGCAATTTCAAAGCAAAAATTTACACAAAAAAATTTGAAACCGTGCTACCAGACGCCAAAACTTCGGCTTAAAGACTTTTAATGGTCCAAAGCCCCTCGTAAATGCTCTCCCAAAGGCACTTGATTATCTTGGCTCAGTCAGAGCAAAAGTGTAATTTTATGAGTGCCCACTCATCGGCTCAGTACTTGGGCCTCTTGTGTCGGCCCCTCCCCAACAAATCACCACCGTCGATCATGCCCTGGCTGTCTCATCATGTACTTTCATCCCCACCCATCATCTCTCTGTCCGGCCCCATCACACCTCCCCATCCTTGGGCCCCACTACAAAACCTATCCAAAAAAGTTAGCTCTTAAATTATATGAAAATCTCCATTTTTTATTTTTGCCACTACAAAACAATTGAAATAAAGCAGGCCGAGTAAATTACGCATTCCCAAGATCATGAGCATGCCATATTGCATAGAATAGTACCAATATTATAGCACAAAAAACTAGAGTTTAAATTAAGTGAAAATCTAATCTAAACATACAATGTAAATGACACAATCCAAAAATGCTCGGGATATTATTGTGTATGAAGATCCAATGATTTGTTTAGATTTTACCATCCAAATTCCAATAGGATTTGTTATAGCATATGTTTTCATCAGTTGATTTGTTCACCTAGGAGTAGGGACCCAAAAAGAAAAAAGGATTTAGGTGCGTTCGTTGTAATTATATGAAGTTTCTTAATTATAAAAAATTTCTAAATTACCAATTAGTATCCCTTTGCAATTGTAGCTCCAAAATTTTTCTCCTTTTTTTTTTTTTTTAGTGGATATTTTTTTTGGTTTTGTATTGCGTGTGACTTATTAAGGTGGTGATTTATTACGGAAGAATGAGTCATTTCATTTATCGTTTATAAAATAAATTCCCATTGAGTTATCCACCTTACCAAGATTAGACTTTAGGAACTCAACCCCGACTCTTCTCTCAATGATGTGATAGTTACTTACAAGTGGAATGGAGGTTAGGAGATCACTCGACAAATTGTGAGCCATTGATTTCAACATTCGGATGAAAGACAGCAAATAGATAAAGAAAAAGATCAAATAATTTCATTTTTCTTATCACTTTCAAGGTGGGTTGGGTCGGGTCGGATTTGGGTCGGGTCATTAATGATTCGACCCAAATTGACCTATTAACCCATTTATGATCCATTTATGTATAATGTAAATTTTCCGACTCATACCCGACCTAACCCATACCTAACCTATACCCGACGCAACCCGTATTAATAAAATATTTTCATATTTAACCAAATTTAGAAAAAACTATTCCTATGTTTTTTTTTAAAGATTATATTACTAAAATACTTCCAAACTTATTTCTTATATATATATATATATATATTATTTTTAAAAAAGTTATTGCTAAAATAATTTTATACAACATAAATTTAATGGACAATTTTTCTAATTTTTTAAATAATTATTTTAAAAAATCGTATTTTAATTATCTTTTATTTTAAAAAAAATAAAATGTTAATTATTTTTATTTTTATTTTTAAAATAATTTTTTTTTTTTTTTCTTTTTCTTCTTCTTCTTCTGCTTCTCCTTCTTCTCCTTCTTCTCCTTCTGCTTCTCCTTCTCCTTCTTCTCTTTCTTCTCCTTCTGCTTCTCCTTCTTCTTCCTCTTCCTCTTCTCCTCCTTCTACTTCTTCTTCTCCTCCTCCTCCTCCTCCTTCTCCTTCTTCTCTTTCTTCTGCTTCTTCTGCTTCTTCTCCTTCTTCTTCCTCTTCTTCTACTTCTTCTTCCTCTTCTTCTACTTCTTCCTATGCTCCTCTTCTTCTTCTCCTTCTCCTTCCTCTTCTCCTTCTTCTTCTTCTGCTTCCTCTTCTCCTTCCTCTTCTTCTTCTCCTCCTATGCTCCTCTTCTTCTTCTCCTTCTCCTTCCTCTTCTCCTTCTCCTCCTTCTCCTTCCTCTTCTCCTTCTCCTTCTTCTTCTTCTCCTTCTCCTTCTTCTCCTCTCCTTCTCCTTCTCCTTCTCCTCCTTCTTCTCCTTCTTCTGCTTCTTCTCCTCCTTCTTCTTCTGCTCCTCCTTCTTCTTCTTTCTCTTCTCCTCTTCTTCCTCTTTTCTTCGTCTTTCTCTTTTTCTTTTTCTTCTCCTTCTTCTTCTCCTCTTATTCTCCTCCTTCGGCTTCTCCTTCTCCTCCTTCTCCTCCTTCTTCTTCTCCTCCTGCTTCTTCTCCTCCTTCTTCCTCTTCTACTTCTTCTCCTCTTGCTTCTTCTTCCTCTTTTCTTCGTCTTCTCCTCCTCCTCCTCCTCCTCCTCCTCCTCCTCCTCCTTCTTCTTCTCCTTCTTCTTCTTCTTCTCCCTCTTCTTCTCCTTCTTCTTCTCCCTCTTCTCCTTCTTCTTCCTCCTCTTCTTCTTATTCTTTTGCTTCCTCTTCTTCTCCTCCTTCTCCTTCTGCTCCTTCTGCTTCTTCTCCTCCTTCTTCTGCTTCTGCTTCTCATTCTTCTTCCTCTTCTTCTTCCTTCTTCTTCCTCTTCTTCTTCTCCTCCTCCTCCTCCTCCTCTTCTTCTCCTCTTCTTCTTCTCCTCCTTCTCCTGCTTCTTTTTTGCTTCTTCCTCTTTGTCTTCTTCTTCTTCATTTTCTTCTTCGTCTTCTTCTTCTCCTTCTCCTTCTCCTGCTTCTTCTTCTTCTTCCTTCTCCTTCTCCTTCTCCTTCTCCTTCTGCTTCTGCTTCTCCTTCTCTTCTTCTTCTTCTTCTTCTTCTTCAACGGCCGGCGGCCGGCCACAAGCAAGCCTCGAGCTCACCTGGCCACAAGCGAGCCTCGAGCTCACCTGGCTCGCCTCTCGTCGGATCTAGCAAGGCTCGAGCCCCACGTTCTTCTTCTTCTTCTTCTTCTTCTTCTTCTTCTTCTCCTCCTTCTTCTCCTCCTCCTTCTCTTGCTTCTTCTTCTTCTTCTTCTTCTCCTTCTCCTTCTCCTTCTCCTTCTTCTTCTTCAACGGCCCGCGGCCGGCCACAAGCGAGCCTCGAGCTCACCTGGCTCGCCCCTCGCCAGATCTGGCAAGGCTTGAGCCTCACCTGTCAATGGCAAGGTCGAGTCTCACCGGGCATCGACGAGGCCTCCGCCTCGCCAGATCCGGCGAGCTCGAGACTCGCCTGGCTGGTCGCCGGCCATTGCCATGCTGGTGACCGGAGGAAGAAGAAAAAAAAAAGAGGAAAGAAAAAAGAAAAGAAAATTATAATAAAAAAATAATTATAATTTCAGTTTTTATAAAAATATATTTTTATAAAGTTAAAGAGAGAAGAGAGAGATTGTGAGGTTTTGAGTGAAAATAAATGGGTTCATTTTTAATGAGTTGATAAATGGGTCTTAAATGAGTCAAAGAGCTG
Source organism: Eucalyptus paniculata subsp. matutina (assembly GCA_017140255.1). Lineage (NCBI taxonomy): Eukaryota > Viridiplantae > Streptophyta > Magnoliopsida > Myrtales > Myrtaceae > Eucalyptus > Eucalyptus paniculata. The sequence goes on from CM029439.1 coordinate 44,010,466, forward strand.
ACCCATTTAAGACCCATATATCTCAATCTCTTTATTTTTAAAACCCATTATGAGTGCTTTAAGAAATAAGGCTTGACCCATTAACGACCCATTTAAACATAAATAAATCCATAAATGGATCAATGACCCATTTTAACACCTCTACTTTCAAATCAATACTTAACTTTTATTTGAGGAAACCATATAAGAAAATAACAACGACTGCTGAAAATCTATGCGAGAATTAATTGTAAGGAGGTAACGTGGCAAAAAAAAAAAAGTCCATCTATTACTTAAATTTCTATATACTTGTTAATTTAATAAAAGAAAAATGTCGAAGTTAGAGTAGTCTTGATTTCAAATCTTGCATAAATGAGAGCCACATCGATGACTTCTAGCATTCTCGATTATGTCGGGATGAACCAGGATTTGTTCTAGACAATGAAGGAAAAAGGCATTGCCATATTTTCACTTTGGGTTTTGCCATTAGCTCGCTTATCGTTTAGTTTTTAGTATATAACCCTCTTAGTTTGATTTTTTTTTTCATTGGTAATAATCGAATTTTTTCATTAGATTTGACAAGCTCAATTCTCAAAAATTTGTTATGAAATGACGAGTGCAAGCAAATTATCACAATGATTCGACAATGGAGCGTGGATGATACCTACTGGAAATGAGCGGATGCGAGGATAAATTGGTCAGAGCTTGAAAGAGAGCAAGACTCTTAGAATACTTAAATAATAAACCAAGTTTTCATCTAACATCTTAAATTTTTTGAATAGTTAGAAATGGTTCCACCAAAATCTCATATGGCATTAGAGCAAGAGATCTTGAATTAAAATCTTTCAGGCCCCTATTTGCTTCTCCAATTACATATTTTTCCATGCCTAGGCTTAGGTTAAAGACCAACCTATGTGTAAAAGAGAGTCTTAGAATATTTAAATTATAAATCACGTCTTTATATAACAGTAATATCTCAAAAGATCAAGTGGTGTTAGGATTATCCTAATGTTATCATTTTCTTTTGCCTTAAAGATATTTTTATATTCTTTTTTATTTTGTGCTAAGTAATATAATGGCCAAATTTCATGTGTACTTGACTTTTCTTTTTCCTTTCTTATCCGATCAGTGTTTATTACTCTATCACCATACTAAATACAACCACTGTATCGAACATATTTCAAGTAATTCATTTCCCTTACAAATACATTTCAAACTGTTTACTTCAAGTAATTTTCCAATGTTTTTCTTTTTTTTTTTTTGGTAAAAGTAATTTTACAATGTTTTATACCAAACAAAGTAAATTTTTTCGTTTGATTGGAACCAAACAAAGTTTATTTATTATGCTAATATATCTTCTTATCTATAGTGTTTGCACGGGTCTCCTATATATATGTAGTCTTTTTCCATCTAATAGATTAAATTTTTTGTATGGACATATGAATATGATATAAGAGCTAATTTAAATCCAGTTTGTTTCATATATGTAGCTCTCCATATTATAGTGGCCAACAAAAGAAAATCATAATTAAGTTACTCCTTCAACAAGTGCATGATTACGGAATACCACATGTGACAAAAGTAACTTTAACCCTGCTATGGTACTGAGATGAAAAAAAAAAAAAATCAAAACACATGATGTTGATTCAGTTTTTGTAAGTCTAAGTCCAAGCCTAGGTCGAAGTATGCAAGGAATGACGAGGTTCATTCTTTTTTAAACTATGGTGATCTTTACAATAAAAATGAAACAAAATGTAATTTTTAATCTTCAAGGAGTTTATTGAGTACGTGAGAGATTTATTTATAAGACAGATCCCGTATTTAGTTGTATACTCGCCAATAAGAATTACTCTAAGGAGTCATGCCCACGATTGGCCCATTGATGGAGTCTTATTGCTTGTGATTGAGACAATCATAGGGTTTTAGTCAAGTAAACATTCTTGAAGCCCCTCATTCATTGGCTCTTCTCATGGCTGCTTCTTCCAATCAGAAAAGGTGTTAGCATGCTCCTGAGCTTCAGAGGCAAGTACGTCCACAACAACTTCCTTGATCATCTCTCTACTAGAAATTTGAAAATGTGTGCTCCTTCGATCAGAAATCAAAATCACTCTGAAATATAGATTTCACATCATGCTACTGACATGATGGAGGGACTTCTTATTTTTCCTCTCTTTAGTTATAATTTGTGATGCTGAGTATTTTAATTCAAAATTAATTTGATGTTTGCAGAATGGCCATGGTCTTCCAAGTTGCTTTGTGTGATTTATTATATGGACATATGTCACCTCTTATAATCTAATTAATGATGCTAGCACTTCATACTCTAAAATTCTGAGACAGTAAGTTCGAATCAATCTAATATAATCCATCTCTTTGGGAAAGCATTGATCTAATTGTCTCATAGATCAAGAGGTCTATATAGGGAAGATTAGTCAGCTCCTCTGCTGTCGCTAGGTAGATTGCATTGTATAGGTACTAAGGGAGAGCTTTAGCTTCAAGATTTTGCATTTAAGCAAAGGACATTGACTCAAAAGGAATTAATTTTAAAGTAAAAAGTGTTTAATACCTTGTTAAAATACTTACTGCAGAGCATTTTTTTCAAATAAGCAAAAAGAAGAGAACAGAGGAACTTGTAGTTGCATACGAAAACTCAGGTAGGGGCCACGAAACTAGACCAATGCCAACATCATGCGATCCCATTGCGCTGCCGTGGTCCCATGCGATGCGCTACGCCATGGCCACACAAATAGGTAATGCAATGCTCAACCCTCAACAAACTAGATCTGGTGTTAGGTGACCATAGACAAGTAGAATCTAGTGTCGAGCGACCGACCCGATAAAGCTTGCTGATGTCCCCCAACCCTCGTCAAGCTTGCCGATGTCCCCCAACCTTCTCCAAAAAGCATCCCAGCCATGAGCGACCACGGCTCTCTCTTTGTATCCATCCAAGATTGCGTTGGGGATTGGCGTTGGGGTTGGGGGGTGTTGGAAAAAACATGAACATGTATGCCAAAGATGTTAAACCCCCGAGCTCTCGCTCGCCTTGAGCTGAGACCATTTTCAATGCAAATTTTGCACCCAAATATTTGAAGTCGTGTTCCAAAATGCCAAAACTTTGGCTCAAGGGCTTTTGGAAATTCAAAGCTGCTCGTCTCCCATATGCAGCTTGAGCGTCCTGGCTCTGTAAGGGCAGAAGTGTAATTTCATGAGTGCCAACTCAGTCGGCTCATAATTTAGGCCTCTTGACTCGGCCCCTTCCCCCGACAGATGACACCTAAAATTTTCTTCTGAAACCGATCTCGGTGTCCAACGTCTTCTCGACTTTCTGAATCTTTCAGCCCTGAGAGCAAAAATAGGAACAAAAAAAAAACACAGTTATAATTACTCTAAATATTATTCTATCAAAGAAAGAGTCAATAAATAATCTCCATACTATATAAGGAGTTGGCCAATATTAATAAACAGTTAGGAGGACTAAATATTCATTACCCTTATTTTCTTCTCTCAGAATCACTATAAGTGTGAAATATTATGTTTACTTGATTTATACAATAAAGAATCCCTTATACTGTGCATGCAATTCAGGCTTTATATTTTAATTTTTTTATTGTATAATTGATGTACACAAAATATAAACACGTCTTTGTCTTTCTTCCCATTTGGCAAAACAAATCTTTCACAAAATAGAATTTATTAATGTAAACACTTAATTCGTGTGCTTTTACACTATAACTATACTAATACAGCCACAAAATAGAATTATTGTAAATTATTAATGTCTCTTTAAAAAATATATATCAAATTGTTTAAGGAGGCAATATGTAACTTTATAAAGTTTTGAGAGCTATTGCGCAATAGTATCAATGTTCAGGGTGGTTTTCAGCAAATATTCCATAATTTTATATTCAATTTTAGCTATCATTGTATTGTTTAATGTTGTGAGATTTTGTGGTACTACAGCCAATTATTCTAAAAATTTAAATTGTTAGATGAATGTGTGGTTTATTATTTAAATATTCTAATAAATAGCCAATAGAAATGCAACTACTCCCCGAGATATAGGCCAATTATCCACTAAAAGAGTTATTAGAAAATAAAAATAAACCTCCGACTTTGAAACTTATGAGAGATGTCTAAGTCTATTTTCAAAAAAAAAAAAAAAAAGTCTTTAGCCCTCTCGGGGTATAGTTAAACGTTTTGACTGGGGACTAACAGAGCCATAGCCAGTTCGGCTCGATGGAAATTGCGACCGTGGATCCAAGTACTTTCCCTCAACGAGCACACGTCTTGTTAATATCCCACGAGGAGAGAGAGAAAGGGACAGGAAAACGAGAGAAAAATGGCCGGGCTCTGGACGCTCTTTGGGCTTCAAGGGCTTCTTTTGTTGGATTCTTTAATTGGCACTGACTTGAAATCGATAGTGCTTGAATTCAAACATCCATTTCTTTGGGCCATGCATACTAGACCAGGTCCTTTAGGATAGCATTGGAGCCCTTTTTATTATTTTCTCTTTCTTGTAATTTTCTTAAATTCATTTTCATATATATTATAAGAGTCTATACTTGATTTGTCAACTAAAATATAGATGTTAACACTGACATGGACAATTTTTTAGTTTTAATTTTTTTTTTCCTTTTTGTTTTATTTTTTCTTTACATGGCTAACAAGGTCGTGGTCCCCTGGCAAAGGTGAGGGCTAGCGACCTCCTTGCCAAGAGCGGGTGAGGGTTTGTTGTTTCACAAAAATAATAGTTACCATATACCAAATTGGAGTCTAGGTGAAACTTAAACATGAATGTGCCATAAGATCTTGAACTTCAGCTTGCTAGTACTTAGCTCGATAGTCTTACAAGTTGATTTTGTAAATTATTTAATACTTCTAGATATAAACAAAATACTAAAGATTCCATTATATATGAAATTCTCAGCTCCGATCCATTTTTATTTCAACATAATCGAATTGAATTCAAGTGAAACTTTTGAATACTTAGATTTTCTACTCTAGTTGAGCTCAAGCAAGAAATTCAATACTCAATCAAGCTAAGCTCAAGTGAAGTTTTGAGCAATCAAACATGTGAGTCGAGCTTGATATTTCATTAGCTTGTCTCAATGTGATCATCCCTCTATCTCTAGGGCTAGACCTAGGACACTAGCATTTAGACTCGATACCTCAAAAGTTGATTACAATGGACACTAAAGACGTGAATGATAACCATTCTATTCTAAAAGTCAATTTCTTATCAGAAATAGAAGTGTTTATTTCCAATTTATTGGAGAAGTTTCTAAGTAAAAATACTCGTTTAATAACAACACAAAGTTTCTATTTTCTAAATAGAAATCCATTTGAAAATGACACAAAATTTCTCCCTCTCGGATACGCAGCGGAAAGTGACGGAAAGTGAGTGCTATCAAATGGATTTCTGCTCCAAATATGTTCCCAAAATTAGAAAATATATATATATATATATAAAGAGTATGATTATCATATGCGCCCTAAAAAACCAGCCAAAATAGATTATCATGTGTACAAGAGCCGAGACTGCGTAGCCATATTCATTAACCCCAGGGGCAATTTTTGTTTTCAAGTCCTCGGCTGATTCTTCATCGTTCTAACTTTCTATCTTCTTCATACTTCTTCAGGACGGCAGTCAACTGAGAACCTTCTGGCAGCCACAATCCAAGATCACTCTCTTCTCGCCCTCGACACCGTCAGGGCCGTGCGATCCATTGTTGTTACGGGTCAGCTTCGTTCATTTTTTGCACGTCTATGGTTTTCCGCTGATCCCGACGTGGATCTCGCCCTCCACACCCTCGCCGCCGCGCGTGCCTTCCTCGTCCAACAGCATATTTATCTGAAATCGAAAGCTGAAGACGTTTTCACGAACCAAATGACTCTGAGCATATTTATTAGAAAGTACTGTATGTGTACTTTTAAGCCATGGAGAAAAACAATATTATAAAAAATATTGACTGTGGAGACTGCAAGAGTAGTTTGGGATATTTTGCAAAAAATTTACAAAGGCGATCATCATGTAAAATAAGTTTGGTTTCAAACATTTCGAGGTGATTTAGACTTTCTATGCATGAATGGCTCTAGAGATTGCTTTGAAGTAAGATCATTGCCAAATCAATCTCGGCTTCATTTGATCGTGTGTAGATTGTTAACCAATTTACTATATGGGCTAACACAGGGACAATTAGCTTTGTACACGTGGATCAACACTTAGCTATTAGAGCATGGCTTTCAAAAGTGCCCCTATGACCATACACTATACATCAAGTCAAATACTAACAGTAACTTAATAATTGTATGCCTTTACGTTAATTGGAGTTGTGAAAAAATATTTACTAAATTCAGGGATCAACCATTTTGAGATGACAGATTTAGGATTGATGTCCTATTTTCTAGGCCTTGAAGTGAAGCAAACAAGTGATGTCATACTTATTTCACATTAAAAATATGCTAATGTTATTTTGAAGTGATTGAAGATAGAATTACTCATATCAGTACAAACTCTGGCAATAAAATGTTTGGATGTAAAAATGAACAGATCGGTGAACTAGTAAATCGCACTTATTATTGACACCTAAATTTCACCAATACATTGTCTGTAATAATATAAAAGTATAAAAATAGCAAAATATAAAAACAAAAATAAAATAAAATAAAATAACCACAATAAAGATTTCTTTCCCTATTGAGATGGGACGAGAGATGAGACTCACCGTAACGGCATGGGAGCACGTCAGATAATGGATTCCGGTGCAGCAAAAAGGAGGAGAATCGTAGCTCTGGGGACACCTCTCCGTCTACCATCTCTGATCATCAGCCAGTCACCGACGACATCGAATTCATCATGTTAGATTGAGTATAAACAAACTTGGAGATCCCGATTTTCTCATCACAGGTAAATTCATATAAAATTCGGGATTGAATAGCGGAAACATAAATACCAACATACCTCCGGCCATTGATGAAATCTTAGAAGTAGGAAACCTCAAAATCTTTGATGGATCCACACAACACGAGCGATCTGCAAAATTGAAAACAAAACCACACGTCCTGTTCTACTGCTCAATCCCCTTCCAAAACTCGATGGTGTGTGTTTTTCTGTATCGTTAGGGTTTGAAACAGACGACCTGACGATTTTATTCTGTTGGTTACGTTACCAGTATCTCCCATCAAAGACCATAATGGTAATATAATAACGGACAAATATCACTTAATACACGTGGGTAATAAATTGGGCAATAATTGGAATTAATATAGGGAATTTATTGGGAATTTATTGGGTATATAATATTGGAATCATAAATAAAATATATTAAATATTTTAACATTCTCCCACTTGATCCCAATATTCCTTCAAATGAGTTATTAACCCACAAAACTTCATACTGAAATAAAACACATGAATCACGGCGATGAGTCCTCTTAGAGCGAGTATTGTCTTCCGTGTATCACAATGTATTTCATCAGTCCATATGTGATCAAATAACTTAATGAATAAACCTTATGTTTACTCCAGGTCAAACGTAATTATTTTTCTCATAATAACTGAATGTATACAACTGTATTGATAAAAACATTATAAATGAATAAAAGTCTCATAAATTCTTCAATATAAAGAAAAATTTACATAATTGGACCAATGCCCATTTTGGAAACATGATCCTTATAACTCATTGGCGGCATGCCTTTAGTTAAAGAATCAGCTATCATCAATCCAGTGCTTATGTGTTCTATGACCACTTTCTTCTCTTTAACACGTTCTCTGATGGCTAAATACTTGATGTCGATGTGCTTGCTTCGACTACCACTTTTGTGGTTCTTAGCCATAAAAACTGTAGCTGAATTGTCGCAAAATATTCTTAATGGCCTAGCAATGGAATCCATAACTCTAAGCCCCGATATGAAACCTTTCAACCACACACCATGTGAGGTGGCCTCAAAACAGGAAACGAACTCTGCCTCCATAGTGGAAGTGGCAACCAAGGTTTGTTTTGCACTCCTCCAGGATACAGCTCCACCAGCGAACGTAAAAATATATCCCGATGTTGATTTACGGGAATCAATGCAGCCAGCAAAGTCTGAGTCCGAGTAAGCAACTACCTCCAAGTTGTCCATCCGTCTGTACATAAGCATGTGTCCCTTTGTTCCTTAAAGATACCTCATCACCTTCTTTGCAGCTCTCCAGTGGTCCATACCTGGATTACTTTGGTATCTTCCCAATATTCCCACAGCAAAGGCTATGTCAGGTCGAGTGCAAACCTGAGCATACATCAAGCTTCCAACAGTAGAAGCATATGGGATGTTCTTCATTTGTTCCCTTTCAAAATCATTCTTTGGGCATTGGTTTAAATTAAACCTATCACCCTTCACTATGGGTGCTATACTTGGTGAACAATCTTTCATCCGAAACCTCTCTAAGACCTTATTGATATAGGTTTCTTGAGATAGTCCTAATATACGTCAAGGTCTATCTCTATGGATCTTAATGCCAATGACATAAGATGCTTCACCCATATCTTTCATATCAAAACTCTTAGAGAGAAATTGTTTCACTTCATATAACAACCCATTGTCATTGGTTGCAAGTAAAATATCATCTACATATAGCACAAGGAAACAAATTTTGCTCCCACTAACCTTCTGGTATATACATTGATCCATAATATTCTCTTTAAAACCGAATGAAGAGATGACCTCATGGAATCTTAAGTACCATTGGCGGGATGCTTGTTTCAAGCCATATAGAGACCTTTTAAGCTTGCATATCAAATACTCACCAGCATTAGAGAAGAATCCTTCTGGTTGTTTCATGTAAACCACTTCTTCTAATTTTCCATTGAGGAATGCTGTTTTCACATCCATTTGATGTAACTCCATATCAAAATGAGCAACCAATGCCAAAATAGTACGAAGAGAATCTTTCTTGGATACAGGAGAAACGTCTCCGTGTAATCGATTCCCTCCTTTTGAGTAAATCCCTTGGCAACGAGTCTGGCTTTGTATCTCTCTATATTGCCTAACGAATCCTTCTTAGTTTTGAAGACCCATTTACAACCAATGGCCTTTGCACCATCAGGCAACTCAACTAAATCCCAGACTTCGTTTGATGCCATAGAATTCATCTCTTCCTTCATGGCATTGTACCATAAATTAGACTTATCACAACTCATGGCTTGTGAAAACGACTCAGGATCACTTTCAGCTCCAACATTATAGTCAGATTCTTGTAGATACACAATATAGTCATTAGGAATTGCTGATTTTTTTATTCTAGTAGACCTTCTTAATGTCGCATCAACATTCTCCTGAGAAGTATGCTGTTCTACTGGAAGTTCAATAGTATCTGGTAATTGCTGAACAGTTTGGTCTACCGGATCAATATCAGCATGTTATGGATCTTTAATGATTGGTTGCTCAGCGACCGGTTGAACTGAAGGGGCGCTGTAAGCAACAACCAATCTAGTATCTGAGGTGGAAGATTGAGTATTTGAATGATCTTCTTCAGGAACAAAGTCCTTGAATTGATCGCTCCCACTAATCAGATCATTTTCAAGAAATTTAGCATTTCTTGATTCCTCAAACCTAGTGGTGTGAGATGGACAATAAAATCTGTATCCTTTGGACTTTTCGGCATATCCAACGAAATACCCACTTATAGTCCTTGGATCTAACTTCTTTTCTTGTGGATTGTAGACTCTTACCTCATATGGGCATCCCCAAACACGTACATGTCGCAAACTTGGTTTCCAACCTTTGAATAATTCAAAAGGCGTCCTTGGAACAACCTTGGTCGGAACTCGGTTTAATATGTACACAGCCGTTTTAAGAGCCTCAGTCCACAAAAAATTAGGAAGTTTAGAGTTACTAAGCATACTCTGCACCATGTCCAATAATGTTCGGTTTCTTCTTTCTGCAACACCATTTTGGTCCGGTGAACCAGGCATAGTGTATTGGGCAATAATCCCATGTTCTTCAAGAAACTTCGCAAATGGACCAGGTGCTTGTCCATCTTTAGTGTATCTACCATAGTATTCTCCACCTCTATCCGATCTCACGATTTTAATTTGCTTGTCATATTGATTCTCTTCTTCGGTTTTAAATACCTTAAAGGCATCCAATGCTTCATGCTTATTACGAAGCAAGTAGAGATACATGAATCGTGAATAATCGTCTATGAAAGAAATGAAGTATCTCTGACCATTTGAGTCTATATTTAGACTACAAATATCTGTATGTATGATTTCTAATATTTATGTACTCCTCTTAGCACCTTTCTTTGACTTGTTGGTCTGTTTTCCTTTTATACAGTCCACACAAGTGTCATAATCAGTAAAATCTAGAGTATTAAGTACTCAATCATTTACTAGTCTCTTAATTCTATCCATGGAGATATGTCCCAACCTCCGGTGCCACAACATAGAGGAATTTTCATTCACAACACATCGTTTTATCCCAGCATTATCATGAACGTGCATTGCATTATTAACGGTATTGTCTTGTAAATTAATTCGAAAGAGACCGTCAGACAAAATACCACTCCCAACAATTTCAGATTTATACGATAAATTGAATGTCAAATCTGAAAATTCAAAGGAGTATCCCAAAGGTACAAGTCTTGAAACTAAAATTAAATTCCTAGAAAAACTAGGAATATAAAAGGTCTTTTCCAAAGTTAAAACAAAACCGCTACTGAGAACTAATCTGCATGTCCCAATAGCTTCCACACGCGAGCGCATCTTGTTTCCGAATAGATGCCTTGTTCACTTCCCACGGTTTCCATTTGGTTCTGAAAACCCTGCAAGTAATTCGAAATGTGGATTGTAGAACCAGAATTAATCCACCAAGTGTTGTGACTCACATCAACCATATTAGTTTCATAACATACACATGTTAGTTGGTTACCTTTCTTTTGGAGCCACGCCTTAAATTTGGCGCAATCCTTCTTCATGTGCCCCTTCTTTTTACAGAAGAAGCACTTGGATTCCTTCTTAATGCCAGCTTGGGGAGGTAAAGGCATCTTACCCTTTCCCTTTTGCTTGCTTTGCCCCTTATACTTATCCTGTGTTGCCATATGAGCACTTTCTCCTTTCTCCATTAGTAACCTCTCTTCCTCTTGAACACACATGGTCATGAGTTCATTAATTGACCATTTAGTGTTATGTGTGTTGTAAGAGATCTTGAAGGGAGCATACTCTTTTGGGAGAGTATTTAGGATATAGTATACAAGAAAGGATTCTGATATCCCAACCTCAAGATTCTTCAGCTGAGCAGCAATGTCCCTCATCTTCATGATGTGCACACGCACACCTCTTACACTGACAAGCTTCAATGATGAGAACTTCATAATTAGGGTCATGGCACGCGCCTTCTCTGAAGACTCAAATTGAGCATCAATAGCCTTTAACAATTCCTTGGCATTATTATGCTGGATGACTGAACCACGAATGCTAGCGGAGAGTTTTGTCTTTATGTACATCACACTGAGACGGTTGGACTGCTCCCATTGAGCATAATGAGTATGCTCAGCATGAGTACTATTCTCGCAGGTTCACTGGTTCGTCGACCTAAGAGCATAATCAAGATCCATGTACCCCAATTGAAGAAGAACTAATTCTCTCTATTCTTTGAAGTTATTTCCATTTAGCTCGGGAACAATTATACCAGAACTAATCGTAGGCGGTAAAACTGCATCATAATCAAAGGAAACTTATATATCAATATATTTGAGGCAATAAACTTAAATCATATTTTACCAATGTAAAACATGTTTTACAATATGAATCATATAACATCAAAAACTACCGTGGGTTAAGTTTCTAATTTAAATTGATTCATAATTACTTCATGATGAAACTATCAAATTATATTCCCTTCCTTAATCCCTGTGGGTAGATTAAGAAAGATAAATTAATATTTCATCCTAATTAATCACATTAATATATTAAAAATTCCTGTAGGATAAAATTCATAATATTAATGTGAATAATTACAATTATTGTCTTTAACCATATGTGATCCAAAGGCTCTTAATGTATATAATTTAATATAATCAAAGATGCTGTGGCTAATCCTTAATTAATTAAATATATACGGATCACTAGGCATTTAATTTTCTTAATAGAATTTCACCTTAGGGTAGAACAGTAAAATCACGTGCAAAAGGAGTAAAACTGGAATTTTGCACCCAAGGTTAGAATTGGAATTTTACTTTTAAGGGGTAAAACAAGAATTTCACGCCAAAAAGGGCCAAATCGTAAGTTTACACACCCCAGTGGGGCAATATCGGAATTTTGCGCAGGCAAGGGCAGAAACACAATTTTTTATAAAGGCGGAGAGGCAAAATTGAGAATTTTGCGGGCAAGGGCAGAATCGCAATTTTCCTAAAGCGGAGGGGCAAAATTGAGAAACCACAGGCACGCGTGCTTTTCCCATTCGTTGCACGCGCCCGCTTCAGCCTCTCGGGCGCGTGCGTTGCACGCGCCCCCTGCAGCCTCTCGGGCACGCGCGACGAGGTCTTCTTTCGGGCTCTCTTCCGCCACTTCTTTCGCCGCGACCGCCTCTGTTCCGCCGTCTTGGTCTCCTCCCACAACCCATGTCCGACCAAATTGGTTGATGGGTTTCGAAGAGAACGCCGGGACGAACAAATAGATTTAAGATCCGGCAAAAAACAACCATATATGGACCAGAATTAGGCCAAAAAACAGTCTGCCCTATCAAACCCTAACCACAAAAATTCACCGCTCAATTAACCTTCGACGATCAGTAATATGTCGAAAAAATTTATGGGTTTCTCTTCCTAATGGCGGTGTGATCATTCAGATCCATTATCTTATGGTGGGTAGCCCGAATTTGGTCGGAATTCTCAATTCCGATCCAAGCCACATACAAATCCGAAATTTATCCACATATAATTCAATAAAATAAATTCCAAAGGTTTCACCAAGGCAGAGATTGCAAATAGGGCTCTGATACCAACTGTTAGATTGAGTATAAACAAATTTGGAGATCCCGATTTTCTCATCACAGGTAAATTCATATAAAATTCGGGATCGAATAGCGGAAACATAAATACCAACATACCTCTAGCCATTGATGAAATCTTAGAAGTAGGAAACCTCAAAATCTTTGATGGATCCACACAACACGAGCGATCTGCAAAATTGAAAACAAAACCACACGTCCTGTTCTACTGCTCAATCCCCTTCCAAAACTCGATGGTGTGTGTTTTTCTGTATTGTTAGGGTTTGAAACAGACGACCTGACGATTTTATTCCGTTGGTTATGTTACCGGTATCTCCCATCAAAGACCATAATGGTAATGTAATAACGGACAAATATCACTTAATACACGTGGGTAATAAATTGGGCAATAATTGAAATTAATATAGGGAATTTATTGGGAATTTATTGGGAATATAATATTGGAATCATAAATAAAATATATTAAATATTTTAACACATCAATCTTCAGACGCCGCAGCCTCCACGAAAAGTCGTCTTCGACCGATCTTGAAGCCGCATCGGAGCCCGTCGATTGACTCTGTTCGGCGACCTTGAGGATTGAAATGACCAAATCTCCCCTGAAGCTCATTCACCGGACTTGATACTCACCGGAGGCATCGCTCGCTTGGCAACAATTCGCGATCGGCAGCCCAGCTCTCAAGGTAAAGCTCGAATGTTCATCTATAAGTCAAAACGAGGCTGGAAAGTTGAGACCGGTATCAATATGAACGCGTATCATTGTTGAATCCCTGCATTTAGACCATTAGATTGAGACGCCCTCCACATGTTCCATGAAATTTCTTTGAAGTCTGATCCAGAGGTAATGCCTACCGCGGTTGATTCCGAAGACACGCAAATGTGATTTGCATGTTTTGACCTGATTGTATTGGTTATTAGGCACGATTTTGTGGAATATTACTTACTCACTGTGAGGAGTAATCCATGTCTTTGTCTCATCATTTCCGGATTTGCTTGTCATGGTGGTCGTCGATGGCTGTTTACGGGGAATAAATGGATTCGAATTGCGGGATTGTGTGTTCATCCTTTGGAGGCGTTCACACTGGTTTGCTTCTGTCTATTTATATTACTGGTGTATCGTGAATGTCTGAAGTCTCTGTTTTAACCGGTGAGTCAAGATGGAGGCGGTGGTTTGGTCACCGGAAATTGCCGCTGGTAACGTCCCAGAGGCGGCCAGAATAGATGGCCGACGGCGGTGCTTAGATGATCGGAGATGGTGGCTTACTGTGATGGCCAGCCGGTGCTTGCGAATGTTAAAGGGGAAAGCGACCTCCGGCGAGCGTCGAGGAAGACGAGGCAGGGAAGGTAAGAAGAAATAAAAGAAATGCAAATATAATAAAATAGAAAAATGAATGCAAAAATCAAAATAAAAAGTCAAAAAAATATAAACATCAAAGTCCAGTCAGATCCAGGTAGTTGATTCGGGCCGGGTTAAATGAATGGGCCTAAAGAATAGACCGGGCCAAAGATGAATAATGATTTGAATGGATTCGGTGGTTGGGCCATATTCAGACCGGGCTTGACGAGCGGCCCAAGTTCAGACTAAACCCGGACCGCTAGGGTCCTGATCTGACCCACAATTCGGGCCGGGTCCTTGATATCCGAAGTCCATTTTTAGAAATAAAGATGATAAAATAAAAAATTTACAAAAAATTCAAAATTTTTTCTTAGAAATTAGATTTTGACTAGTTTCATTGGATTTTTTTTGTTTTAATTCTAGTTTAAAACTAATTTAGGAAAAAAAATAAAAAAGTGACTAAAAAAATTGAACCCAAAATTGAATTAGCCTTTAGGGCTTCACAATAAATTTTGTATGCTTCCTCTTTTAGAAACAATGCTAAGTGGTTGTTTGCGCAACCTCATTTCGATTTTACTTGATTGTGTTTTTTGAATACATTGACTATTAATTCCCACTTTTAGCATGATTAGGTTAAATCATTAGGAGCATAACAAACAATCATCACGTGAACACTTAGTGGACAAAAATCTTAGGGCTCATAATTGGTAATTAGTGAGCAAATAATCAAATTTAAGTACCAAAATGACACCATTTAGATGACTAGTTTAATCAAGTCCTCATTCCCTAAATCTCTAGTTGCATAAAAAGTGAGGTATCATCTCATACTTCTCTTGGTTTTTAGTTGATCTCATTAGATCAGTGGCGACTCCTTACATAAAATTTGTAGGATCAATTCAAATTTAAATTGCAAATCTCGTGTTATGCGAGGTAAGATTTTGGGAGAGACCACGTTTATGATCGAGGGTTCGTTTGTAGTGTTATCCGGTGAGGGTCCATCCAAGACTTTAGCTTTTATGTACCATTTGAATCGTCTCATAAATAAATATCTCTAACCTATTCGTCGAGGGCAGCCCAACATAGGTCACAACACTTATTTCAAAAACATTGTCGGTAGTTTAAGGTACTTGGCTTCTATTAAGCAAGATATTGTTCATGGTGTGAGAATTATTCGCGAGTTCATGGGGAAGTCATACCAATCACGTTTATAGGCAACCAAAAGAATTTTACTGTATGTCAGTGGAACACGCGATAATAGAGTTTATATTCTTGTACTAATAATTTTGGCCTATTGGTGTACAAAAAGAGTGATGGGTAGGAGACATTGAAACTTGAAAAAGTACTTCTAAATATGCTTTCTTTCTTGGATCACGAGTAATCTATTGGTCCTCTCGACTACTGAAGCATAATATATAATATTAATCTCAGCGGCGTGTCAAACTATATGGCTTCGAGTGATACTGTGTGAATTCATGCATGAACAAACAAGGCCCACCAAAATAACATCTAATAATAAATCAACTATTGCAATAGCCAAGAATCTAATTTTTCATGGCAAAAACAAACACATTGCTGTTGAGCATTACTGTAATCGTGAACATGTCAAAAATGGTGAAAATTGAGCTTAATTTCTACAAATTAGAAGATCAAGTTGAAGATATTTTGAAGAAACTATTAAAAATGGATTCTTTCGAAAAATTATGGACCGTGTTTGGTGTCGTTGATTTCCTACTTCAATTTCAAGACTATTAGCATAATATAAATTGATTGTTAGATTGTTGAAATTTTGAACACGTCACTTATTGGTTTCTAGTGCTAGTGTTCTTCAAGAAGGTAGCAAGCATTTTATCAAGAAAGAGCCATTAATGACTTCAGGATGGCTTTTTTTTTTTTTTTTAGCCACTGTTTGGTTTTTTTTTCATTAAATTGCGTGTCGACTGTTTTGTTTTCTTCAATAAATGTTATTGACGTTTGTGCTTAGTTTGTGTGCATTTAGCTTCTATATAAAGATATGGAGCTAAGAAATTGTAAGTATAAAATTACGTAGAGAAAACATTCTAAATAAGAAGTTCTCCTCATTTTGTCTGTGATTTTATTCCAAATGTCTAAAGTTTATATTTTTTACTTGGTTCCAACAAAGTGTTGATTGAATTGTCTCAAAGATCAAATGGTCTATACAAGGAAGATTAGTTGATTCCTCTTGTTGCTATTTAGACTTTGCAAGTGAGCAAAGGACATTGGCTTAAAAGAATTTGCATAAAAAGAAAGTAGTGTTCGGTAAACGATGTGTAATAAACTTATTGCGAAGCAATTTTTAAAATAAGGAAAAAAAATGAAAACAAAGAAACTTGCAGTTGCATGTGAAAGTTCAGGCAAGGGGCACAACAATATCACCAATGCTGACGTGGCGTGACCCTAGACGACATGCTGCCAAGATCGAGCATGGTGCAATGTCAAGGCCGCAAACTAGGCAACGCGATGCTCGACCATCGACGTGCTTGATGGCATTGACCAACCCTCAACAAAGCTTGCCGATGTCTCCCCGACCATCGGTGAAGCTACGCTGGCGTCCCTTGACCTTCTCCACAAAGCTTCCCAGCCACAATCCACCACGGCTTTCTCCTTGTCTCTAACCGATTGAGGGGTAAGATAGGATAACTAACATGTTAGTGGCAGCACGATTGGAAGGAAAAAAAAAAAAAAAAAACCCCACTAAACCCCTCAGCTTGTATTCTAAAAATTTTAGAGCCCAAAGTTGGGTCTTGCCTTGAGCTTTGAACATTTTCGAAGCAAAATTTTGCACAAAATACTTAAAATTATATCATCAAACACCAAAACTTTGGTTCAAGTGGCCTGAAAGACCCAAATGTGCTCGTAAATGCTCTCTCAAACACTACATTGTATTGGCTTTATAAGGGCAATGCAATTTCATGAGTGCCAACTAAAGTTAAAGTCGCTTTACAATGAAGTTTTTTCCAAATGCCATTTGCATTTTCCTAAAGAATTTTAAACTTTCAACATTTATATTTTCCTAAAATCCATTTTCAAAGTTGAACTAAGAGTTGGCTCAGTATTTGAGCCTCTTGAGTAAGCCCCACCCCAACAAACCACCACCATCCATCATACCCTATCTATCGGGACGGAGTAATCAAGCCACGTTTCAATCTCATTTTGCACTTTCACTTCATACCCATTGACCCATCTCTCTCTTTGGGTCAAGAAAATATTTAGTGGTTGCAAATCACCATGTCAATTGTTGACCTGGTGTGCATTTTTTTGACTTATGCCCAATAATATATTGACACATGTCACTTGAGGTGGAATAAAAATAAAAAGTTGATTTTTCTCTGCTTCCTCCTTCCTCTGCCGATCTGGTTATCCTCCATGGCTGCAGGCGCTTCCTCCTCCATCACAAAGCATCACCTCGTTCGGCCAGCATCCCCACCGCTTCAGTCTCTACCTGTTCAAATTTGAACTAAGCTACCCCTTCAGTCTCTACCTGTTCAAATTTGAACTAGAGTCATGCCTCCATATCCGCAAACCTAGCTCATCCATGGCTCGCAAGGCTTGTTCATGGCTGTGAGCCTTGACGGCAAGCTTGAGGTCCAGACGACCATGACCTGGTTTTAGTAGGGGTTTAGATCTGGACTGATTGGGTCGTGCTCGGGAAGAAAGCATGGCTTCTGCTCCCTTTGCTTTAGATTTGAACTGAAGTCATGCTTTCTTCAACAACGGATGTGACATTGAAGGCATGGCTTCCAGATCTAAAGCCGCCTTCAGATTTGGCCATGACTGGCTCGTCCATGGCCATGGCGGGCAAGGTCGAGATTCCAACAGCCATGGATGGAGCTCACATATCAAGAAAAGCAAAGGAAGTAGGTCTCCATGGCCATCTGGCCATGGAGCTCACATATCCCGATGGCCATGGACACCTGAAGGCGTTCGACCATGGATGGACCAGTGCCAACAATTCCAGCCATGGATGGGCCAGATTTGAGATCTGGATAATGACAAGACGGAGAAAATAGGCTTGGATTGAACACAGTGGTCGGCCTGTTCACGGCGCCAGCGACTCTGCTGGTGGCTACGGCCACGGAGGAGCGGAGGTTAGCGGTTGAGGAGGAGGAGGGAGAGAGAGCAAAGGTGAAGGAGAGAGAAGATTTTCACTTAATTTACACGTCAATAGTTGACATGAATATGTGAACATGTGTGAAAGTATCATTGGATATAAGTAAAAAAAATATGCCACGTAGGGTAGGATGTTGACGTGGCCATATCAAACCACTAAATATTTTCTCCTTCAGGCCACAAAGCATCTCCTCGTACCTGGGGCACTGCATATCATCTCAAAAAAGAAAACTCAAGGGATTCATTTTCACTTTAATTTATTCTTAAATTTTATGGAAATTCCCCCCCTTTTTTTCACCTTTACAAACCAACTGAAATAAAGCAGGCCAAATACATCATGCATTCACAAGATCACCAGCGTGCCATATTGTATAGAATAGTACCAATGTTATAGCACAAAAAACTATGGTTTAAACTAAGTGAAAATATATTTCGTTTTCTCTATCCATCAGGGATAGTTTCTTCTCTTGCGCATGCAGAGCTTCTTTTTTCGGTTTTATGGCATCTTAAACCCTAATCTCTTTGTTTCACCTGGGTTTTCTCAATGGATTCTCTATTCTATCAGCTATTATTCTCGGTGCATGTCCGTATTTTGAAATATTTCCACCTCGAGCTTTTGATCTGCTCTGCTTCTTCGCCTCTCCTTCTCCACCGGTCCTCTCTGTCTTCGCAATGCTTCTCTCTCTCTGGACACTCATCAGATTGCTTGCATGTGTAATTCTAATCCTCCTTTCAGTTCATCGGCTGTTCTATTGGGTCTTTATCGCATACCCACGCCTTCCTACTTTCTGACTTTCTCTTGGATTGTTTTGTTCTGCCATCACTCTGTCCCCAACAGATATGGCACATGTCGATGAAGAACATTCGCCTCGTCTGGTTGCTTTGTGTAAGAGCTTGGGACGATTGTGCTCGCCTCATGATTTGGAGGTCTGGAACGATGAGCCTACTCCTGCGAAATTGAACGAGTGCTGTTTAACTCTGATTGGCAAGGTATTTGCTGATTCTCCTATCAATTTTCAGGCTTTTCAGAGTATTATGAAAAAGGTGTGGCGTACAGAACAGGTGGATATCTCTCAAAGAGAGGGTGGTCTCTATGCAGCGAAATTTAATTTACTTACTGATAAACAGTGGATTTTAGAGGGGGAACCCTGGGTTTTTTCTGGTCATTTGGTCGTCTTTAAGCCTTGGATTCCCAACACTCCGCTGCATTGCTATGATTTTTCAACTTGCGCATTTTGGGTGCAAGTGTTTGGCCTGCCCCTGGAATTGTGCACAGAACAAATTATTAGAAAAGCAGTTATGATAGTTGGGAAAGTTTTGGAAGTCAGGGCTGATGGTCAAGACGCATTTACCATGAGATCAGGGCGTGCTCGAATTGAAATCGACTTTCAGCATCCTCTGCAGATAGGTCGTTTGATTAGAATCAATTATAAGACTATTTGGCTAGATTTTAGATATGAACGTCTTGCCCATTATTGTTATCTACGTGGGAAGCTGGGGCATTATACTACCTCATGTCCAGAGAAATCTGTTAATGTTGATGTATTAACTGGGGAGGACAAGTTGCCGTATGGACAATGGTTGCGTGCTGAGCTCAAGGAACATAGTCCGTACTAGAAACTCTATTATGAAATGAAAGAAGTGGAGGATACAGTGAAAGAAGTGGTACCTGAAACTCCCCCTACAATCGCTCCACCCCTTCCTCTGCTGCCGCCAATTCCTTCATCTGCAACCTCTCCCTTGTTGCAGCCTTTGGTAAATGATATTCCTCCTGCATCAAATCTGGATAGAGGTTCTCTTTCTGCTTTGATTCCTGCATCAGCAAAGCAGAAGGGGGTTCAGCTTAATACAAGTTCTGTCACTCAGGACAAGAGGATGAAAAGTTCTCGCCATATATCAAAAGTGGGCCCTGTTAATAAGCTGAAGAGGTATAAATCATATGATATACGCAGCGTAGCACCCGAAGATCTGGACGAATCTTTACTATTGGATACTCCATTTGCGCAAGTTCCTGGAAATGGAAGTTGGGCATGGGTGGCTGGCCCTCAACAGCCCCCTAATCACAAATGAAACTGATCAGTTGGAACTGTCAGGGTTTGGGCAATACCCTGACAGTTCAGGCACTAAAGGCCCTGGTACTTAAGGAAAAACCAGATCTTGTATTTTTTATGGAAACTAAGAATTGTGAAGCTGTTCTTAGTCAGCTGCAATTTAGGTTGCGCTTTTTACATATGTGTGTTTACAACCCGGTAGGTTTGGCAGGGGGTTTAGCAGTCCTATGGAATGATTCAGTTTCTCTTTATTTTGAGCATTCAACACCGGATTACTTTGACATGATGTGTACAAATGTAGCAGGAAACATTACCTGGCACCTCACGTGTCTTCATGCCCCTGCTGTTGCTCGTCTGAGACTTGACATCTGGCAGGATCTCATCAACATCAGCATTGCAAATACTTTTCCTTGGGCCTGCATTGGTGATTTTAATGAGATCCTTTTTCACTGGGAAAAGTACGGAGGTAGACCAGTAGATTTTAATCGGTTGGCTTCTTTTCAATCTGTTCTCAATGATTGTTCGTTAATGTCAATTGAAGCTAAGGGTTGTGCGTTTACGTGGACAAACAATCGTCAGGGGGATGAGTTAATCAAGGAGTGTCTAGATTGAGCACTGTGCTCACTGGAATGGAGACTACGTTTTCCTCGAGCTGAGGTTTATGCCTTACTAACTGTTGGTTCAGACCATAGCCCTCTTATCCTTAACACTTCACCAGTGAGAGGTTCTAGACAGCATTACTTTAAGTATGAATCCTATTGGAACTAGGATGTGGAGTGTCGGGATATTATCACCACTTCCTGGAATTCTGTTCGCAGCAAGACACCATCTTTCAATAGTAAGATTCAAGCAGTTTCTTATGCTTTAACAAAGTGGAGCCGTTCTAAATTTTCTCATAATAGAATCAAGGCTGATGAGTTGCAGCTCCAGCTGCAGCACCTTACAAATCAACAAAATGTCTTATATGATCAGACTGAGGTTAAAGTTTTGAAGGAAGAACTGCAGAGGGTGTGGAGTCGTGAAGAGCAATATTGGGCTATCCGTTCCAGACTAAATTGGCTGAAATAGGGAGACAAGAACACCAGTTTTTTTCATGCAACAACTATGCAGCGTCGCCAGCGTAATCGTATTACTATGCTTAAGAATGATGACAATTTTTGGGAGCAAGACCCTACCAGAATAAAGGAGATGGTGATAGATTTCTTCTCTAGATTATATACCTCAGTAGGATGTCGTAATTATGCTCCTATCTTAGATCAGTGCAGTTCTTTGGTAAATCAGGAAATGAATACTCGTTTAATAGCTTGTGTTACCTTAGAAGAGGTACAACATGCCACTTTTCAATTAGGAGCAGCCAAAGCTCCAGGCCCTGATGGTCTTAATGGTTTATTTTATCAGACGCACTGGGACATTATTAAATTTGACCTTTTTGAAGTTGTTCATGAGTTTTTTACTACTAGTGTTATGCCCTCTTATTTAAACAGAATTCTGATAGCTCTGATTCCTAAGATTCCTCACCCGGAAAGCCTTGATTAGTATCGTCCTATTAGTTTGTGCAATTATGCTTATAAAGTCATATCTAAAATTATTGTTGATCGTATAAAACCCATCCTACCAGACCTTATCTCAAAGGAACAGTCGGCTTTTGTGGGGGGCAGAAAAATTCAGGAAAATGTTTTACTGGTCCAGGAAGTTCTACAATAGCTTCGAATCAAGAAAGGAAGGTCTACTTACCAAGCTGTTCTAAAAGTGGATATGAGGAAAGCGTATGACAAGGTTGAATGGGATTTTCTCCAAGATTACCTCCTTAAACTGGGTTTTCATCCTACTTGGGTGAAATGGACTATGCAATGTATTTCCACCCAATCGTCTTGTGTTAAACTGAATGGAGAACATCTTAGCTATTTCTACCCTTCTTGAGGTCTTCGATAGGGTGATTCTCTCTCCCCTTATCTGTTTATTTTGTTGGCTAATCTCCTTTCTACACTTATTAAAAAAGCTGTTGGTTTTGAACATCTTAAAGGGATTAAACTTAATAGGTGGTGCCCTTCCTTAACTCATTTGTTTTTTTTGCGGATGATGCCATATTCTTTCTTGATGGTACTGTTAATGAATGCCATAACCTATCGAATATATTACAGCAGTATTGTCTAGCAACAGGGCAGGAAATCAATCGGAATAAATCAGGTATCTATTTTGCAAAAGATTGCCCAGTTAGTTTGCAGCAGAATTTGGCTTCGGAGCTCCGGGTTCCTATTCTAAACAAATGTGGGAAGTACTTAGGGATACCTTCAGATTGGGGACGTTCGAAAAAAGACATGTTTTCGTGGATATTAAGCCGAGTTCATTCTGAATTAGAGAGTTGGAAAGCAAGTCTAATCTCAAAGGGTGGGAAAGAGATCCTACTCAAAACTGTTATTTAGGCTATTCCTCATTATGCAATGTGTACTTTCAAGTTGCCCGTATCTATTTGTAGATCTATTGAAAGAAGCATAGCCAGATTTTGGTGGCAGAATGATTGAAACAAATCAGGAATTCATTGGAGAAGTTGGGATGTTCTGAAAAAAAGCAAAGCAGATGGAGGTTTAGGATTTAGAGATCTTCTACATTTTAATAGAGCTATGATGGCCAAGCAAGCTTGGCGTTTACTTAATCAGCCTTCATCTCTTTGGAGCAAAGTGTTTAAAGGTTTGTATTTTCATTCCAAGTCTTTTATACATGCTGACAGAGGCTCTCGCCCATCTTGGGGTTTGCAGAGTCTCCTTATTGGTCGGGATGCCATCCTACCCAACATACGTTGGTCTGTAGGTGATGGTAAATCAATCAGGATACGTGGTGATCCTTGGCTCCCTATTGGAATCTTAAGTGGCCCTTCAATCCGTGAAGAACCTATTTTGGTGGCTGATCTTATTTATCAATCCACCAATACTTGGAATGCCAGCTTGCTACACAGATTTTTTGACAATCAGGTTATAGACCAGATCACCACTATCCCTTTGCGACCACTTTCTACCAGTGATCAGATTATTTGGATTGCCACTAAAGATGGTTATTTCACTGTCAAATCTGCTTATCATTCATTCACAACAACAGCAACACAACAGCCAGTAAGTAACACTTCCTCATCTTATTAGAATCCAAGTTGGATATGGAAAAGAATCTGGAAAATGCATTCCCCCCCAAAAATTCGAGCCTTCCTATGGTCGCTTTGTCAAAATGCTCTTGCTACAAGGGCTAATTTGTTTCAGCGACATATTATTAATAACCCGTGCTGTCTACTTTGTGATCAAGATATCCCTGAAACTCTTGAACATCTATTTTTGTTATGTCCGTGGACTAAAAAGGTCTAGGCGCACCCTAGCTTCAACATTCAAATTTCTCCTATGCAAATTCACAGAATAGATGAATGGCTAGTCCAACTAGTTCAATCTGGATCTTTCTTACTTGGTTTGGAGACTTTAGCATTAGTTCTTTGGCAGATTTGGCGTGCTCGGAATGGTTTTATCTTCCGGCGAGAACGCCTTCGGCCGTTTCGGCTAGCTGAGGCTACACTAGCTGATTCCCATGTAGCTTGTCTGACGGCTTCGTCGCTGACAAATAAGGGCTGCTCATTACTGGGCAGAGGAACACTGTGGAAGCCTCCAGATCCAGGTACCTTGAAGATCAATGTAGATGGGTCGTATCAGCTTGGCTCGCGAGAAGGCACAATGGCATGCGTATGTAGAGATCATCACGAAAGACTTACTGATGGATTCTCAAAACATTTTGCTGCATCTTCTGCCCTTCAAGCCGATATCCAAGCAGTGTCTTTCTCTCTCCAACATCTACAAAGCCATGGCTTATCAGACGCTTCGATTGTCCTTGAATCTGATAGCCTCCTAGTGGTTGAGATCCTCCAACGTCGCCGCAAGCCGCCATGGGAAGCTCGGTCTCTCTTCCTCGAGGCCGCCTCTTTGCTCTCAAATTTCCCTAATCTCTTGCTAGGGCACTGCAGAAGGGAGGCCAATGTTGCTACTGATTGGGTTGCAAAGGCCTATGATTGTTTTTCCTCTGTCCAATGTTGGGCTGTTTCCCCCCCCCCCCCCTTTTATTTAATAGATCTAATTTGCGCAGATGCTATAGCTGCCGGTTGTAATGGTTTCACTACTCCAATATAGTTTCTTGTTTCTGACCAAAAAAAAAAAAAAACTAAGTGAAAATATAGCCAAACTTACAACATACATGACACAATCTAAGCACGGTTGGAATATTATTGTATAAGAAGATCCAGTAATTTGTTTAGATTTTAGAATTGAAATTCTAGAAGGATGCACGGTTGGAATATTATTGTATAAGAAGATCCAGTAATTTGTTTATATTTTAGAATCGAAATTCTAGAAGGATCACATGATTCATATGTTTTCATTATTTAATTAGTTAATTTAACATATTTTCCGAGGAGTAGTGACAAGAAAAACGAATTTAGGCATGTTCCTTTTAATTATTAAGGCTTTCCATTGTAAAATAATTCCTGAATTACCGAATGGTATCTTTTGGCAATTGGAGCTCCAAATATTTTTCTCTTCCCTTTCCTTTTTCATTTGGTGAATTTTTAAGGGTTCTATATTGCGGTATGATTTTTGTTTGTTTGTTTGTTTGTTTGTTTGTTTTTTTTTTTTTTTGGGTCAAAGTGGTATGGCTTATGGAGAATGGGTCATCTTCATTCCTCATATGCAAATTAAATCCCATCGAGTTATCAACCTTAGCGAAACTGAAATCATATCATCAATCATAAATTCAACTCCCAGCTTGTTTCTTGATAATGCAATAGTTTCTTACAAGTGGAATCAATGTTAGGAGATCACTTGCTGAATTGAGAGCCCTCGAATTCAACAATTGGATGAAATACCGCAAATCAAAAAATTAAAATCAGATAATTTCCTTTTGTCATAACAATTTCAAAGCATTACTAAACTTTATTTGAGTAACTATGTAAGAAAATGGCACCCAATCTACTACTGCAAAACCTATCTGAAATTATTTGTTGGGAGGTAAATAAGGCCAGAAAAAATCATCCGGCAATTAATTAATCTCTATATACTCGTCGGTGTATAGTGGTCTTGATTTCGAATCTTGCATAAGTGACCATCACATCCATGACTTCTAGCATCTTCAGTTAAGTCAGGATGGGCTAGGCCTCATACTAGACAATAACTTATTGACAATGTTTGTCATTCTGTAAGTATTATCTAGGGGTTATGAAAATCAAAGAAATGGGGGGAAATGAAGAAGGAAAAAGGAATTCGAGTATTTTTCACTTTTGATTTTTGCAAATTGTCGCCATAGTTTTATGGTTTTAGTAAATAATCCTCTT
Source organism: Eucalyptus paniculata subsp. matutina (assembly GCA_017140255.1). Lineage (NCBI taxonomy): Eukaryota > Viridiplantae > Streptophyta > Magnoliopsida > Myrtales > Myrtaceae > Eucalyptus > Eucalyptus paniculata. Next base: position 44,036,306 of record CM029439.1, read on the forward strand.
AATTTGCTCTTTTTTTTTCATTGGCAATAATATGCGTAATCTGTATAATATAGGACGGAGCAATGGATATGTATTACTTTCTGTTTTTTCTTGTAGACTATTTTTTTAATTAGGATCTTGGGTACCGGCGCACACAGAGAGAGAGAGAGAGAGAGAGAGAGAGCTTAAATAAGGTTTTCTGTTAGAGTAATTTGAAAAATCAAAGGCGTATCATGACTATGAGAATCCAACTTACGGACTTTCAAAACTTAGGATGAGAATCGATATTGATACAAAAGGTGAGGATGGTATTTGTAATTATGTGATCGTCTTTTAATAGAAAAAGGTTCATCATAGAGTAAGGTTGACATCGGGATGTATTGAAGGACCAAATAAATAAATTGATTTTGCCAATTTAGCAAGTAAATAACCTTACTATTTTTAGCCGAATCTTCGCCTTGATTAGCCAGTCCAATCTCGATCACTAACGAACCCAGGGATCCACGAGTCATGTCTCTTTAACTTTTGGGTAAATACGCTTTTCTTGGAGGTGGACGTCAATTTTCCCTGTGTTGGGCTCGCTGAAGCGATTGGGATCGGATTGTTGGAGATTAGTAGGGAACTTCGTGGGAGAGGAGCGAATTATGCACTGATGTTCTACGGACTAGAAACTAGCAAGTTTTCATCGGTCTACCAATCACTTTTACATGGTTCTAATTTACATATATGCAATTTCATATGCAATTTTGACTTAACGATAGTAGAATTGAGTAAGATTCAGGATTCTCCAATTTTGCGTGGGCCTTCATTAATAGATGGCAAAATGCTCATCATGCATGAAAATTCCATATGAGCATACCCCATAAACACTGTTAACCTCGCCAGCTACAACATAGAGCATTTAACAACGATATTGGTTAGGAGTGGATAGACGTTTAAAAGTGGGACAACGGCACCACGTTGAGGATTTTTATGGCTCAAAAAATAAATTGAGATAAATATGGTCAAGCGATACCAATTTAATTCTTCTCTTTTTCTTTTGAAGAGTTGAGTCCCATTTCATTTGGCATGTGAAATGCCAAGTACTTTTCTATGATTGGTAAGTCAAGTTCATATTACAGTTGCCCTTATAGTCCTTATCAGCTTTCACTAAAGTTTGTTTTCTTTCTCACCTTCCATCCCATTAGTCACCCTTCGTTTAAGTCTAGGTGACCCGAAGTCATCAGCTATCTAAAACACAAAATTCTATGAAGTAGAAATGATATTGCCCAACTAACGTCCTACGCTAAACATAAGTCTCCACACAGTAGTCCTAATCACATCATGAAGGATAGAAGATGTCAAATGCTCGTTACTAAATTGTCGATTACATCATGGTGTGGCCATGGGACCAATTTGGACCAGACCCAAGGTCATCCGACCTCAATTTGGACCAGATTTGAGGCAACAACCGTGGCTGGCCTGAAATTCGAGGTCGTGATTGTCACAACAAGGATGCCCATGATAACTTCAATGTTGCGGGGATCTTCAATGGTCTCTTTAATGGTTACAATGGATGCGACAATGGAGCACATAAACAACTCTTCAATAGGCATGAAATCTTAAATGGCCATCGCATGTGCATGTCTCTAGTAAAGTAACAAATCAAATAGCAAAATATAGCACGGTCCTAGGTATGATGATAACACATCAAACAGATTCTGCATGAGATGATCATTTTGGGATTTATAATTGATGATATCTCTCTATGGTATCACTTTAGTTATACTATAGAAAGTATCAATGAAATCTGTGTGCTTCACTCATTCAATTCTCTGTTCTTTCTTTAATCTGTTCATTGGGGGCGACGACTCGAGGATAAGAATTTCTTTTCTCAATTTTTCATTTTTCTATTTGTACTTTCTTAGTTGTCTTAATAGTTAAACTCATTATTTCCCTTTTTTTTTGCCAACATCATTTTTTTATCTTTTAATTTATATATAATCTTTTAATTATTAAAAATGTCACATAAATGTACTGTGCAAACATCATTAGTCCCGTCACCTATCACAGAGGATGTCAATTGTCAAAATTGGGTGAAATCGCAAAGGAAGATAAAATTGAGACAATGGTACCACTTTGAGAGTTTTTACTTGTCCTAAGATAATTTGTGGTAATTATGTTTAAGTCAACAATTTAAGATTTTCTATGATTTAACTCTAATGATATAGATGTATTATCTTTTTCTATTTTCTCCTTTTGCAGAGTCTTAAATTCCAATTCATTTGGCAAGTGAAAATGCCAAGTAATTTCCTCGGAGAACATTGGTTAAGTCAAGTTCGTACGAGGATTGTCTTTACATTATTCGTTGGCCGGCGCTAAAGTTCACGCTCTTACTTATTTTCCATCCCATTAGCGACCCCTCGTTTAAGTCTAGATGGCCCAAAATCGTCGTCTATTCAAAACGCAGAATTCAATGAAGTGTGGGGACATGTACTTCCCCGTGGAGAGGGGCCAGGATGGCTCTGATAGTTGCGCGGGACCACGCGCAAAGAAGACGAAAGTCAAAAAGAAACTCCGACAGATAGATATGGACCTGAGCAAAATCTCTACTTTACCTCTGTGATTGTACGTGGGAGCTCCTGAACCAAAAGAGAGACCCCCGGTACTGAAAGGAGTCTGATCAACTTCTACCTTTCTGTGGTCTTTGTTCCATTGCGTAACTCATACTCCACGAACAAGTGATATATATAGATGAGAGGTAGAGCTTTGAAACCCCATCAGATAGTAAACATTCTTGAAGCAAATCATTCATCAGCTCTTTCAATGGCTTCTTCTTCGAATCCGAAAAAATATTACCATGTCTTCTTGAGTTTCAGAGGTCCGGATGTTCGCAAGAACTTCCTCAGTCATCTCTACACAGCTTTGGACCAGAATGGATTAAACACTTTTGTGGATGATGAGGAGCTTAGGAAAGGAGAGGAAATATGGCCGGGGCTCATGAGGGCGATTGAGGAATCGCGCGTCGCAATCATCATTTTCTCCGAAAACTATGCATCCTCATGGTGGTGTTTGGAAGAGGTCGCGAAAATCATGGAGTGCAAGGAGCGAAATGACCTGATCGTGTTCCCGGTGTTTTACAAAGTGGAACTGAGAGAAGTGAAGAACGGAAAAAAGAGATATGAGGAAGCTATGGCTAAGCATGAGTCCAAGTTCGGGAAGGATTCGGAAGAAGTGAAGAGATGGAAGAAGGCTCTCCTTGATGCTGGTAGCTTGTCTGGGTGGCCCTTGAATGACGGGTATGCACAAATGTGACGCAGTGCTTTGCAGTTTTTAGCTCGTGATTGTTTGTTAGATATCAAATCGTATGTATATCTTCGAATTGCCGAAACGATGCATCAACTTCTTTGAATTCGCAGTAGACACGAAAGTTGAAATACCAAAATTTCAAGCTAGCGGAAATTTTTTGTCGTAGACGAGTAGTGTGGTTCCCAGTACCCGAGTAATTAGTGTCTTCAGGCGCTGATTCTTTGTACTTTTCCTTCCGCAGACGTTGGCGCAGGTATTTGTTATTTCCTTTCATCTTGTTATTTGTTAAATCTCCTTATAAATTTCCTTATGACGTCACACGTTGAATTCCTGCCATGGCTTGAAATGGTAAAACATGTCTCTATTTATTTTGAATGCTCATCAGAGACGAAGCGGAGCTCATACAATTCATCGTCAAGGAGTTATCAATTCGTCTCCGGCCAAAACTCTTACATGTCGCTGAGTATCCAGTCGATATAGAATCCCGAGTTCAAGAACTGATAAGTTTGTCAGAGTCAGCTGGTAGTGATGTTTTGATGATAGGTCTATGGGGACCTGGCGGCATAGGGAAGACCACGATTGCTAAGGCCCTATATAATGCTATTCAGACGCAATTTCCATGTCATAGTTTTTTGGCGCAAGTTAGAGAAAAATCGAACCAAAGCAATGGTCTTGTTTCTTTGCAAAAACAACTTCTATTTGAGATCTTATGTCGTAAATTAACGGTCTACAATGTCAACAGAGGAATTAAATTGATACAGGACAGACTATGTTGCAAGAAGGTTCTCCTGGTTGTTGATGATGTTGATAAGATAGATCAACTATATGCCTTAGCTGGAAAAGGCGATTGGTTTGGCAAAGGAAGTAGAATCATTATTACATCAAGAGATAAACATTTATTAACTTCTCATGGCATAAATTGTGTATATGAAGTTAAAACTTTAGACCCCGATGACGCACTAGACCTTTTCAGTCAGCCTGCCTTTTCAAATAGCAATTTTGAAATAAGAAAGGATCTCATAGATAAAGCACTGCATTATGCTAACGGCCTTCCATTAGCCCTCGAAGTGTTGGGCTCATTCTTTTGTGGAAGAGATGAAGCTGCATGGGAAAGTGCATTGCATAAACTCTCTGAAAGTCCTGACCAAACTATTAATGCAGTTCTCAAGACAAGCTTTGATGGATTGGACAACAATGAGAGGGAGATCTTCCTTGATATTGCTTGTTTCTTTAAGGGAAAGAGAATAGAATACATCCAGAAAGTTCTTGACAGCTGTGATTTCAAGACAACCATAGGAATAGAAATTCTCATCGAGAGGTCCTTGATAAAAAATGAGAATGGTTCCCTGCAAATGCATGATTTGGTTCAATTGATGGGTACGAATATTGTTAAACAAGAATGTTGTGATGATCCTGGGAAACGCAGCAGATTATGGCTTTTGGAAGATGTTGAGGACATTTTTTGTTATAATACGGTAAAAGTTGTTTATATTACTACATTTCGGTTTACATTACTCTAATTCGAACAGTATAACGTAAATCTTTACTGAAAATTTGTCTAACAACTGAATTTGCTTTGTTATGGATAGGGGACGGATGCAGTAAAGGCCATAGTATTGGACTTGCCCCCACCACCAGAAGCAATAATCATCAGTCCTGATGCTTTCACAAATATGAAAAAGTTGAGAATGCTCATTTTGCTTGGAGTGCATATCTCTTCACAAGCTCAAGTATGTCTCCCTAACGAGCTAAGATGGCTTGAATGGCCCAATGCCCCGAATCTAGAATTTGGCTCTGGTCCAAATAAACTCGTGAGACTTGATGTACCGAAAAGTAATATCAGACAATTAGGGGGCAACTTTCAGGTAAAGCCCTTGTGATGATTAGTTTTTTTGCTTTTTATAGCTATAAAAAATATTTGCAGAGCTTAATGACTGCACTAGCATGTTTTTGCAGAAGTTTAGAAAGCTGAAGTCCATCGATTTCAGTGAATGCGAGTCCCTGGTTAGTATTTGCGACCTGTCATCGGCTCCAAATATGGAGAAATTGATTCTTGATGGGTGTGAGAGCTTGGTGGAGGTTCACCCATCCGTTGGAAATCTTGTCAAGCTAGAAGTTTTGTCGCTAGGATTGTGCTCTAATCTTAGTAGTTTTCCCAACACGCTGATGACTAAGTCTCTTCAAATCCTTTGTCTTTCTGGTTGCTCTAAACTTGAGAAGTTCCCAGATATTGACGGAAAGATGGAACATCTGGAAATTCTTTCTCTAGATAGGACGGCTATTAAGGAACTCCCTGCATCAATTCAAAATCTTGTCTCTGTGGAGTTGATAGATTTAGCATTTTGCGAAAACCTCGTAAGGCTTCCATCGTGCATTTATAAGTTGAAAAATCTCATGCATTTGGAACTTGCTGGCTGCTCGAATTTAATCACATTTCCAAAAAGCATGGAGGATTCAACTGATCCTGATGGCGTCTAGGATTCCAAAGACTATCCATCCTAATTCTTAAAGGCTGCAATCTATCAGAATTAGAGTTCCTTGAGAGTTCTTCCAGTTTTCCCAGGTTGGAGGCTCTAGACCTTTCAAATAACATGTTTACTCATTTGCCGACATGCATCAACAAGTACCATCATTTGAGCGTATTGAATCTTAACAGATGCAAGCTACTACAGGAGATTCCTCAGCTTCCATCAAATTGTAGGAAACTATCAGCACCTCGTTGCAAATCCCTGCAAAAGCTCTTAAGTTTTGGGGTTCCCCATTTCAGCCATCTTTCCGTTGACTTGAGTTCATGTCGTGAATTATTCCGCAAAGGGGTCAATATGGATGATGTGCTTAATTTGTCATTACCGGAGGTCTCTCTCTCTCTCTCTAAACTTTAAATGCTTGATATGCGTACCCCTTTGTGTCGCAGAAACTGCCAAAAAAGGGCTCGGTCGACATTATCCTATTTAAAAAGAGATGCCTAGATGGATTTTCCCCTGTGAAGAGGATTCCATAATTTTCATGGTTCCACAGGACTTGTATGATAAGGTCAAAGGACTAGCACTCTGTTTTGCACTTAGTCCGGAGGAAGGAAAAGTGGTCGATTTTTGTTTTGTCAATGTAATTGTTAATGGCCAACACGCGGTGCATCACAGGAGAGAATTTCCTGCAATGGAATCTGACCATGTGTGGCTTTATTATTGTCCACACACGAGTCTGTTTAGTGCGAACAAGCTTCTGGAAAATGATTGGATCCATTTCGAAGTTTGCATTGTAGCACGAAAAGGAGGCATAAAGATATGTGGATTCCGTCTAATATGCGATCAAGAGGGGGCTGATCTGAGGATGGTGTTCCCAGCACCATCAGCTGTTAGAAAAAAAAAACGAAGGTTTTCTAGGAAGACTCAGAAGAAGATAATTCAACCTGAGGAAGAAACTCCAGTTGAAACAGATGTAGGGAAAGCTCATCACCTTTAACAAAGAAGATAAGACGGTCTTAACTACGGTGAGACTTTGGGTTCCAATGTCTTTGCTTTTCCCTTTTCTGGACCTCCACTAGAGATTTGCAAGTGTCTGCTTCTTCACTTAGAATTCAATATCATTATAAAACAGAGGTTTCGCACCATGCTACTGACATGATTGGGGAGCATTTTTTTCTTTTTTGCCTTTGATTCTTTATGATTTGTAATGTAGAGTGCAATAACTCGAAAGATGCTTGTTAAAATGGTCATGGTCTTCCAAGTTGCTCCATTTAATTTATCATGTGGACCTTTGTTGCCTCTCTTAATCCAATTAATGATGCCACTACTTCATGCTTTAAAATTCTGGGTTGGTAAGTTTATATATCTTAAGGGAAGTGTAGCTCGTATTGTCTCAAAGATCAAGAGGTCTATACAGGGAAAATGAGTTGATTCCACTATTGTTACTAGGTAGATTGCATTGGATAGGTATATAAAGGGAGAGCTCTAGCGTCTAAGAAACTTTGCATTTTAGCAAAGGAGATTGACGTCCAAGGATTTTCATGAAAAGCAAACAGTATTTGGCAAGCACCTTCTAAAATGAGTGCTGCAAAGCAATTTCTAGAATGAGAAAAAAGAAATTAAAAAGGAAGAATGAAGGAACTTGCAGGTACATATGAAAGCATGAGAAAGTGGCACAACAGTAGGACCGGTGCTGACCTCATGCGACCCCGGGCAATACACCGCAGAGGTCAACCAAACCTTGGAAACGCGACACCAGTGTTGCTTGACCCTGGGCGACACGACACTCAATGCCAATGTCCCATGACCTCAAGTGGCGGAACGTCGGAGCCACACGAGTACGCAATGCCACAATCAACCCTCGGCAAGCTAAATCTGGCATCCAGCACCCTCACAAAGCTTCTCGGAATCGTGCAACCGTCAACAAAGCTTTGCAGCTTCCTATCCATGACCGACCATGGCTCTCTCTTTCCTATCCAAGGTTGAGGGGTAAAATATTATTACAAATATATTAGTGATGGTAAGATTGGAAGGAAAAAAATTCCTTAAACCCTCGAACTTGCATTTGGAAAATACAAAAGCCCAAAGGTGAGGCTTGCCTCGAGCTTCAAGCATTTCAAAGCGGAACTTTTTGTTAAAGTCTTTCAAATTGTGTTACCAAATATCAAAACTTATTTTAAGAGCTTTTGAAAGCCAAAAACAGCTTAACTCATGATGACGAAGCACTCAAATTTTTAAAGGCCAAATTGGATGGGATTGAAATGGAGGGTAAAATTGGAATAGTGTACCACTTTGGGGGTCCATGTGAGTCAAAAAATAATTTTGAGTAAATTATTTAAGGCCATTGATTTAAGATTTTCTATGATGTTAATCCAAATAATATCTATGTATTATTTTGTTTTTCTTTTTAACCTTTTGAAGAGTTGAGTCTGATTCATTTGGTATGTAAAATGCTAAGTAACATTTTAATAATTTCCACTGAGAATATTAGTAAGTTCATACTAGATTGTCTTTATATTCTTCATTGGCTTACACCAAAGTTCATTCTCTTTCTCACTTTCTACTATTAGTCACCCTTCATTTAAGTCTAGTTGGCTCGATATCGTCTATTTGAAACGCAAAATTCAATAAAGTAGAAATGTTGTTGCCCATAGCCAAAAATAAGATTACTACAGTCTCCCAAAAAGTGACCCAATCACATTATCAAAGAATACAATATATCAAATGCTCGTTACAAAACTATTAATTACAATCATTAAGATTCAAAATCATGTACACCGATAATAACTTTTTTCGATATTTCAAATTAATAGCATCACCCCCTCCTCGTTCTCCTCCTTTTCCTCTCTCTAGATAAAAAGATGGAGAAGAGCTATCAATACTAGTCACCCTTTTTGAAATGTGCCAAACCCATTAGGAGTGTATACTTAATTTCGCATCTTATTATAATTGGACGAGAGACGAGACTCAACGCAACAGCATGGGAGCACGTCACCAATAGATAACGCATTCCGGTGCAGCAAAAAGGAGGAGAATCGTAGCTCTGGGGACAACTCTCCGTCCGCCATCTCTGATCATCAGCCAGTCGTCGACGACATCGAATTCATCAATCTTCAGACGCCGCAACCAAGCTTTCAAGATAGAGCTCGAATGTTCATCTATAAGTCAAAAACGAGGCTGGAAATTTGAGACTGGTATCAATATGAACGCGAATCATCGTTGAATCCCTGCATTTAGACCATTAGATTGAGACGCCCTCCACACGTTCGATGAAATTTCTTCGAAGTCTGATCCTTAGGTAATGCCTACTGCGGTTGAGTCCGAAGACATGCAAATGTGATATGCATGTTTTGACCTGATTGTATTGGTTACTAAGCACGATTTTGTGGAATCTTACTTAATCACTGTGGGTAGTAATCCATGTCTTTGTCTTATCATTTCCGGATTTGCTTGTCATGGCGGTCGTCGATGGCTGTTTACGGGGAACAAATGGTTTCGGATTGCGGGATTGTGTGTTCATCCTCGGGAGGCGTTCACACTGGTTTGCTTCTGTCTATTTCTATTACTGGTGTGCTGTGAATGTTTGAAGTCTCTGTTTTAACCGGTGAGTTAAGATGGAGGTCGTGGTACGGTCACCGGAAATTGGCGCTGGTAATGTTCCGGTGGTGACCGGAATAGATGGCCGACGGTGGTGCTTAGATGATCGGAGATGGTGGCTTACTGTGATGGCCAGCCGGTGGCTGGGAATGTTCAAAGGGAAAGCGACCTCCGGCGAGCGTCCGGGAAGACGATGCGGAGAAGGAAGGAAGGAAGAAATAAGGGAAAATTACACAAATAGTCCCTATATTTTCACTCAATGTCCAATTTCGTCCCTGAACTTTCGATCGGCTCAATTTGGTCCCTGAACTATTGATAAAATGTCCGATCTAGTCCCTAAACTTTCGAATGACTCAATTTGGTCCCTGAACTATTAATAAAATGTCCGATCTAGTCCCTGAACTTTCGATCGGCTCAAGTTGGTCCCTGAACTATGACGAAATGTCCGATCTAGTCCTTCGTTATTATTTTTCTTTTTCTTTTTTCCCTTTTTTTCCTTTTTTTTCCCTTTTTTTTTTTTTTTTTTTTTCCCTTTTTCTTCCTTTTCTTTTTTTTTTTCGCTTTCCCTCCGCCGGAGCCGGCGGAGGGCCGGCGTCCCTCGCCGGCGTCTGCGAGGGAGAGCCCCTCACGGCGTCGGGCGAGGGCGAGGGCGAGGGCTCTCCCTCGCAGATCCGGGCGAGGGGCCGTCCTCGCCGGCGTCGCGAGGGCGAGGGAGCCCTCGCCCTCGCCCTCGCCCCGACGCCGGCGAGGGGCTCTCCTCGTGACGCCGGCGGGCGAGGGGCCGTCCTCGCCGGCGTCGGGTGAGGGCTCCCTCGCAAGATCGGCGAGGACTCGCCCGCTTGCGAGGGACGCGGCGAGGGGCCCTCGCCGATCGGGGCGAGGGCTCCCTCGCCGGACGCGGCCGGCCCTTCGCCGACTCCGGCGAGGGAAAGCGAAAAAAAAAAAAAAAAAGGAAAAAAAGGAAAAAAAGGAAAAAAAGAAAAAGAAAAATAGTAACGAAGGACTAGATCGAACATTTCATCATAGTTCGGGGACCAACTTGAGCCGATCGAAAGTTCGTGGACTAGGATCGGACATTTTATTAATAGTTCGGGGACCAAATTGAGCCATTCGAAAGTTCGGACTAGATCGGACATTTTATCAATAGTTCGGGACCAAATTGAGCCAATCGAAAGTTCAGGGGACGAAATTGGACATTGAGTGAAAATATAGGGACTATTTGTGTAATTTTCCCAAGAAATAAAAGAAATACAAAAATTGATAAAACAGAAAAAATAAAAATGGAAAATATAAAAATCAAAATAAAAAGTAAAAAAAAAATCTGGATATAATGAAGTCGGGTGAGATCTAGGTAATTGATTCGGGGTGGGTTAAATGAATGGGCTTAGAGAATAGACCGGGCCAAACATAAAAAATGATTTTGAATAGATTCGGTGATTAGGCCATATTCGGACCGGGCTTGAAGGCCGGCCCAAGTTCAGACTAAACCCGGACCGCTAGGGTCCTGTTCTGACCCACAATTGGGACCGGGTCCTTGATATCCGAAGTCCATTTTAGAAATAAAAATAAAAAAAAAATCCAAAAAATTTGCTTAGAAATTAGATTTTGACTAGTTTCATTATATTTTTAGTTTTGATTTTAATTTAGAACTAATTTAGCAAAAAATTGAACTCAAAATTAAATAAGCCTTTGGGCTTCACAATAAATTTTTGAATGCTTCCTTTTTTGGAAACAATGCTAAGTCGCTATTTGGACAACCTCATGTCGATTTACTTGATGGTGCTTTTTCAATACATTGACTATTAATTTCCGCTTTTAGTATGATTAGGTTTAATCATTAGGAGCATAATAAACAATCATCACCTAGACATGTAGTGAACAAGAATTTAGTGAGCAAATAATCAAGTTTAAGTATCAAAATGACACTGGTTTAATCAAGTCCTCATTCCTTAGATCTTTGATTGCATAAAAAGTGACGTATCCTCTCATACTCACTTGGTTTCTAATTGGCCTCATTAAATTAGTGGCAACTCTTTACATAGAATTTTTAGGATAGTTTCAAATTGAAATTGCAAATCCCGTGTTTATGTGAGGTATGGTCTTGGAAGAGATTTATGATCGAGGGTCTGTTTGCGGTGTTATCGAGTTAAGGTCCATCTAAGACTTTAGCTTGTATGTAACATTTGGTCACAACACTTATTTCAGAAACATTGTTGGCGGTTTAAGATATATGGTTTCCCTTAAGCAATATATTACTTATGGTGTGGGAATTATTGGTAAGTTCATGGGGAAGTCATACCAATCTCATATATAGCCAACAAACAGAATTTTATGGTAAGTGGAACTTGCAATCATGGAGTTTATATTCTTGTACTAACAGTTTCAATCTAGTGGTATATACAAATAATGATTGGGACGGTGATATCGAAACTCGAAAAAGCACTTCTAAATATGCTTTCTTTCTTGGATCACAAGTAATCTCTTGGTCGTCTTAAAAACAAGCTGTTATACTCTTGACTACTGAAGCATAATACATAATATTAGTTGTAGTGGCATGTCAAACAATATGACTTCGAAGGATATTGTGTGAATTAAAGCATGAACAGAACCACGCAAACATATTGCCATCAAATATTACTATATTCGTGGATGTGTCAAAAATGGTGAAATTGAGCTTAATTTATACAAATTAGAAGATCAAGTTGAAGATATTTTGACAAAACTATTAAAAGTGGATTCTTTCAAAAAATTATGGACCATTTTTTGTGCTGGTGATTTCCAAATTCAATTTTAAGACTGTCAAAATGATATAAAGTTGATTGTTAGATCGTTGAAAATTTGAACACGTCACTTGTTGTTTTCTATATAGGCTATTAGTGTTCTTCAAGAAGGTTGCAAGCATTTTATCAAGAAGAGCCATTAATGACTTCAGGCTGTTTATCTAGATATGCAAACAAAATAAGCGGTTTTTTTTTTCATTAAATGGTGTGTGGACTGTTTTGTTTTCTTCAATAAATGTTACTGACATTCGTGCTTAGTTTGTGTGCATTTAGCTTCTATATAAAGATCTGAAGTTAAAAAATTGTTAGTATGAAATCACATAAAGAATGCATTCTAAATAAGAAGTTCTCTTCATCTTGTCTGTGCTTCTATTTCAAATGTCTAAAGTTTATATTATTTATTTGGTTCCAACAAAGTGTTGATCAAATTATCTCAAAGGTCAAAAGGTCTATACGGGAAGATTAGTTGATTTCTCTCGTTACAACTTAGACTTTGCAAGTGAGAAAAGGACATTGACTTAAAAGGATTTGCATAAAAGAAAATAGTGTTTGGTAAATAATGCGTAATAAACTTATCGCAAAGCAATTTTTAAAATAAGGAAAAAAAAAAGGGAAAATGAAGAAAGTTGCAGTTGTATATGAAAGCTCAGGCAGGTGGCACAATCATATCACCGGCATTGACGTCGCGCGACCCTAGGGGACACGCTGCCGAGGTCGGGCACACCCTGGTGGCGTAATGTTAGGGCCGCAGACTAGGCGATGCGACACTTGACCATTGGTGAGCTAGATGGCATTGAGCAAGCTTGGCGATGTCTCCCCAGTCATCGGCAAAGCTACGTTGGCGTCCCTTGACCTTCTCTGCCAAGCTTCCCAAAGCTTCCCAGCCACGATCCACCACGGCTTTCTCTATTTCCATCCAGGATTGAAGGGTAAGATAGGAATACTAATATGTTAGTGACAGCAAGATTGGAAGGAAAAAAAAAAAAAACCATGCCTCGGGCTTGGAGCATTTTCATGGCAAAATTTTGCACAAAGTATTTAAAATAATATTATAAAAAAAAAATTTCAGGTCAAGGGCCTTCAGAGGCCCTCGTAAATGCTCTCTTAAACACTGTAGCATATTGGCTTTATAAGAGCAACGCAATTTTATGAGTGCCAATGAACCCATATACTTTGTCAAGAAGTCTTTACCAAATATAATTTGCATGTCCCTGAAAAGCTTTAAACTTTTAGTATTTGTATTTTTCCAAAGCTCATTTCCAAAATCGAACCAAACGCAACTTGAGTTGGGTCAGCATTTGGACCTATTGAGTCAGCCCCACCCCAACGAATCACCACTGTCCATCATACCCTGCCTATCGGTACGGAGTAACCGAGATGCATTTCAGTCTCATTTTGTACTTTCGCTCCAACCCATTGACTCATCTCTCTCTTAAGGCCGCATGGCATCTCCTCGTTCTTGGGGCCACTACGGGCCTGCATGGTTGCACCTTGTTTCTGTTCCCGGGAACAAAAATTTCTGTTTTTTTGTTCCGGGAACAAAAAAGGAATGAAACGCGTTTGTGTGCGTTTCCGTTCCTTTTTTGTTCTTTTGTTCCGGGAACAAAAAAGCGAAACAAGAAACACAAATTTTGTGTTTGTTTCCGGAACACAAATGAGAAATACTTTTTTTTTTTTTCTTTTTCTTTTTTCTCTTATTTTCCCGTTCTTCTTTCTTTTGGCCGGTCGCCGGCCTCGGCCATGGCCGGCGACCGGCCGACGAGGGCCGGCCTCGCCCGGCCACGGCGAGGCTCGCCGGCCCCGGCGAGGCCGACGCTCGCCGTCCCCGGCGAGGCCGAGGCTCGCCGGCCCCCGGCGAGGCCGACGCGCCGTCCCCGGCGAGGCCGAGGCTCGCCGTAGGCGGGCGAGGGTCGGCCTCGCCATCGGGCGGCGAGCTCGAGCTCGCCCGGCCATGGCGAGGCCGACCTCGCGCCGGCTGGGCGAGCTCGATCTCGCCCGGATCCGGCGAGGCCGAGCTCGCCCGGCCGGCGAGCCTCGGCCTCGCGCGGTGGCCCGGCGAGGCCGCGCCTCTCGGCCGCTGGGCGAGCTCGGCCTCGCCGGATCAAGGCGAGGCCGACCTCGCGCCGGCACTCGGGCGAGCTCGATCTCGCCCGGATCCGGCCTCGAGCTCGCCCAGCCGGCGAGGCGAGCTCGCCCGGCGGCGGCGAGCCTCGGCCTCGCTGGCGGTGGCCGGCGAGCCTCGGCCTCGCTGGCGGTGGCCGGCGAGGCCGCGCCTCGCCGCCGGCGGGCGAGCTCGGCCCTCGCCGGCCGGTCGCCGGCCAAGGCCTTGGCGGCGGCCGGCCAAAAGAAGAAAAAAAAATGAAAAAAAAAAAAAAAAAAAGGAAAAATAAGAAAAAAATAGAAAAAATAAAAGAAATAAAAAAATTATCCAAATTTACCAAACATGTTTCTGTTTATTTTTGTTCCTAACAAGTTTACCAAACACGCTTTTTTGTTCGAGAAATTGTTCCCGGGAACGAAACACTTTTTTCTATTTGCATTCCCTGGAACAATTTTTAAACAGAAACGTTACCAAACGCGCCCTACATGTCATCTTCAAAAAGAAAATTCAAGGGATTTATTTTCACTCTAATTTGTTCTTAAGGCTCAATTCGTTTCATAAAAAATAATTTCCAGGAAAACGTTTTTTGGATTTTCCAACGTTTATTTTACGGAAAATGAATTAATTGGGGAAAACATTTTCCATGAAGGAAAAAAAGTCTTCTAACGTTGGGGAAAATATTTTCCACTTTTGAGAAAGAGAAAAATCTTTTCAATTTCTTCTTTCACCTCACTTTCCTTTATCAAATACCTTTTTCCTTTTTTTTTTTAATTTTTTTTTTTTAAAAATCAATTTTTAATTGTTTTAATTCTTTCTCTTTTTTCCATTTCTTTATTTTTCTTTATTTTTTTTTTCCTTTTTTAAATTTTTTTTTTTTTTCCACCTAGGCAGGCTCGAGCCTCGCCAAAGGTTGCTAGACATCAGTGAGGCTCTAGCGACCTTCGATGAGGCATGAGCCTCACCCAGGTCATTGAATCTAGCAAGCTTGAGCTCGTCGGTGTTAGGCGAGCTTGACCTCACCGGCCTGTGGTGAGTCTCCAACTCACCTTTTGCTAGTGGCCGACTGTTGCTGTGGCCAGTGACAGCCAATGAAGAAGAAAATGAAAAGAAAAAATAGAAAAAAATAGAAAAATCTATTTTTAAGAAAATATATAATAATAATAAATTTATTGAAAAGAGTGCATGAAGGAAAAGATTCTCCCTACCAAACAGCGAAAAATATTGTCTAGTACATTTTGGTTTCAACCGAAGAACGGAAAATATGATTATTTTCTTGGAAAACGGTTTGGCTTTCAGGAAAACATTTTCTAGAAAAATCATATTTTCCGCAAAACGGAGTGTAAATTATATGAAGATCTCTCTTTTTGTCTTACCACTACAAACCAATTGAAATAGAGCAGGCCAAATAGCGTGCCATATTGCATAGAATAGTACTAATGTTATAGCACAAAAAACTATGGTTTAAACTAAGTGAAAATACCTGTTTAAAAAAAAAAAAAAAAAACTAAGTGAAAATATAGTCTAAACTTACAACGGATTTGACACAATCTAGAAACGCTTGGAATATTATTGTATAAGAAGATCCAGTAATTTGTTTAGATTTTAGAATCCAAGTTCTAATAGGATCACGTGATAGCATATGTTTTCATTATTTAATTAGTTAATTTAACATATTTACCTAGGAGTACGGACAAAAAACGAATTTAGGTATGTTCCTTTTAATTATTAAGGTTCTCCATGGTAAAATAATTCCTGACTTATAGAATGGTATCTTTTGGCAACTGCTGCTCCAAATATTTTTCTCTTCCCTTTCCTTTTCCATATGGTGAATTTTTAAGGGTTCTATACTGCGGTATCACTTATTTATTTATTTTTTTGGTCAAAGCGGTATGACTTATTGAGATGTGACTTTTTTACAGAAGAATGGGTCAACTTCATTCCTCATATGTAAATTAAATCCCCATCGAATTATCAACCTCACCAAAACTAGAAATCATATAAGCAATCATAAATTAAACTCCGAACTTGTTTCTTAATAATGCGATACAAGTGGAATCCATGTTAGGAGATCACTTGGCGAATTGAGAGCTGTCAAACTCAAAATTTGCATGAAATATGGCAAATCGAAAAATAAAATCAGATAATTTCCTTTTTTGATTACAATTTCAAAGCATTACTAAACTTTATTTGAGGAACCATAAAAGAAAATGGCACCCAATCTACTACTGCAAAACCTATCTGAAATTATTTGTCGGGAGGTAAATAAGGCCAAAAAAATCATCTGGCAATTAATTAATCTCTAGCTACTCGTCAGGGTAGAGTGGTCTTGATTTCACATCTTGCATCAATGACAGCCACATCCATGACTTCTAGCATCTTCAATTAAGTTAGGATGGGCTAGGCCTTGTACTAGACAATGATTTCTTGACAATATTTGTCATTCTGTGGGTATTATAAAGGGGTTATAAAAATCAAAGAAATGGGGGAAAATGAAGAACGAAAAAGGAATTCGTGAATTTTTCACTTTTGATTTTCGCAAATTGTTCCCATACTTTTGAGGTTTCATTAAATAATCCTCTTAATTAGCTTTTTTATTGGCAATTTTATGCATAATTTGTAGAATATAGGATGGCGCAATGGATATGTATTATTTTATGTTTTTTCTTATAAAGTATTTTTTAATAAGGATCTTGGGTACCTGTCGCGACCTCTTTTTTCGGCGTCAGATTATGGCGGGCGTGGGTGCCGGCGGAGGCTAATGGTTTGGCTAGGTCTCTTAGGCTCAGCCCGGACTCTCCCAAGCCCACCAATTCGCGATTTATGGTTTAAGTCTTTAGTCTATAAGTTAATTTTAAAAAGGAGTCGCCACTGATCGGTTTGAGGTAGGTCGATTAGAAACCCAAGCGAAATATTGAGAAAAATATTTGCTCATGCGCAATTAAATAAATTAGAATTGGTGACTTGATTACACTAATTAATCACTAATTCTTTTTCGGTATTTAATCTTGTTTAAATCTTAAGACTTTTTGGATTTTTAAGGGGTTTTCTATGCATTTGTGGAAGAAAAACATTTTTTGGACCTTTTTCTATTTTTTGAACATAAAAGGGTTTTTTGGATTTTTTTTTTTGGTCTTTTATAAATCATTTTTTGGCTTTTTCTTACTTTTTTTTTTTTGGCTTTTTTAGGAAAATATGGGATATTTTATATTTTTTGATTTTCTGGAAAATAAATTATTTTTATTATTTTGTTAAAATACTATTTTTAATTATAAAAAAGCAACCTGGGTCGGATTCCCCGGTTGGGACCGACCCGGTTCGCTGGCCCTCAGCCCGAATGCCCGACCGCCGGCCCGGAGGGCCCTAGGCGTGGGCTCAGCCCATACGCGACAGGGGCCGGTTGGCCCGGACCGACCAAAAACCCTACCCGGTTATGACCCGCGTTCGACCCAACTCAGTAGCCGCGACCCGAATCCTGAAAGCCCTACCCGGATTAGACCCGCTTGAGGACAGACTTAAAAACCCTAGTGGCAGCTTTCGTCTTCTGAGTCCTTGGCCGATTCTTCATCGTTCCAGATTCGTTTGTTGATCACGTCGATCTCGCCCTCCACACCCTCACCGCCGCGCATAAGCAGCATATTTATCTGAGATCGAAAGCTGAAAACGTCTTCACGAGCCAAATTACCCTGAGTCCAGTCCAATATTTTCCTGAGAATGGAACAGGCTGAGAGCGCTTGTTTCTTTAAAGCGAGAAAGAGCGAGAGCCAGAGCAAAGGGAAGAGATCGTCGACTTCGCTGCCGATCAGGGAAGGGCAACACCGGGTCAGAGCCCGCCGAGCCTCTCCGAGAGCAAAGCCGACTCTGCTTCAGCCTTCAGCCCTTGATTTTCGTAGCAAGACTCTCTGTTCCGATGCTTCGCATTCTAGGGAAGCACATGAACCATCAGCTCGTCTAATGGCTGCTTCTTCGAATATGAAAAGGAATTATTACCATGTGTTCCTCAGTTTCAGAGGGACAGATGTTCGCCAAGGCTTCCTCAGTCATCTCTACGCGGCTTTGGACCAGAGAGGAATATACACTTTTGTGGATCGCGAGGAGCTTAGGAAAGGAGAGGAAATATCGCCGACGCTCATGAGGGCGATCGAGCAATCGCGCGTTGCGATCATCGTTTTCTCTGAGGACTACGCCTCCTCGCCCTGGTGTTTGGAAGAGCTCTTGAAAATCATGGAGTGCAAGGAGCAAAACGACCTGATGGTGGTGTTGCCAGTGTTTTACAAAGTGGAACCCAGAGAAGTGAGAGGGGGGAGAGAGAGTTATAAGAGAGCTATGGATAACCACGAGTCCAAGTTCGGGAAGGATTCAGAGAAAGTGAAGAGATGGAAGAGGGCTCTCCTTGATGCTGGTAACTTGTCCGGGTGGCACTTCAATGATAGGTACGCACAAATGTGATGCAGTGCTTTGTGATTGTTAGATCGTGATTGTTTGTTAGATATCAAATCGTATCTATAGCTTCGAGTTGCCCAAACGATGCATCAAGTTCTTTGAATTCGCAGTAGACACAAAAGTCGAAAGACCAAAATTTGAAGCTAGCAGAAATTTCTGTCTTAGATAAGTAGTGTGGTTCCAAGGACCCGAGTAATTAGTCTTCAGGCGCACATTCTTTGTAATTTTGCTTCCGCAGACGTTGGCTTAGGTGTGTGTTATTTCTTTTCATTTTATTATTTGTTAATCTTCTTATGAAATTTTCCTTATGACATTAGACGTTGAATTCCTGCCATGGCTTGAAATGGTAAAACATGTTTCTACTTCTTTTGAGTGCTCATCAGAGATGACGAAGCGGAGCTCATACAATCCATCGTCAATGAATTATCAATTTGTCTCAGACCAAGATCCTTATATGTCGCTAAGTATCCAGTCGGTATAGAATCCCAACTTCAAAAACTGATAAGTTTGTCAGAGCCAGCTAGCAGTGATGTTTTGATGATAGGTCTATGGGGACCTGGCGGCATCGGAAAGACGACGATTGCTAAGGCACTATATAATGCTATTGAGAACCAATTTCAGGGTTGTAGTTTTTTGGAGCGAGTTAGAGAAAAATCGAACCCAAGCGGTGGTCTTGTTGCTTTGCAAGAACAACTTCTATCTCAGATCCTTTCTTGTACACAAATAAAAATATACTCTGTTGATAGAGGAATTAGTTTGATACAGGATAGATTATGTCGCAAGAAGGTTCTCCTAGTTCTCGATGATGTTGATGATATGGATCAACTGAATGCCTTAGCTGGAAAAGGTGATTGGTTTGGCAAAGGGAGTAGAATCATTGTTACATCAAGAGATAGACATTTATTAACTTCTCATGACAAAAATTATGTGTATGAAGTTAAAACTTTGGAAGACAATGAAGCACGAGACCTTTTTGGTCAGCATGCCTTTACAAACAGCAATAAAGTAGAAATAAGAAGGGATCTCATTGATGGAGCACTGCATTATGCGGTGGCCTTCCATTAGCCCTGGAAGTGTTGGGCTCATTCCTACGTGGAAGAAAGGAACCTGAATGGGAAAGTACGTTGCATAAACTCTCTAAAATTCCTGAATCAAAAATCAATCGAGTTCTCAAGATAAGCTTCGATGGATTGGACGAGAATGAGAGGGAGATTTTCCTTGATATTGCTTGTTTCTTTAAGGGGAAAAGTATAAAGGACATCAAGGAAGTTCTTGACAGCTGTGATTTCGACACAATCATAGGGATAGAAATTCTCATCGAAAGATCCTTGATAAAAAATGAGCACGAGACCCTACAAATGCATGATTTGATTCAGTTGATGGGTCAAGATATTGTTAATGAAGCATGTCGTGATGATCCTGGGAAACGCAGCAGATTATGGCTTTTGGAAGATGTTGAGGACATTTTTTGTTGCAACACGGTAAAAGTTGTTTGTCATTTTTGCTACATGTCAGTTTATATTACTCTAATTCGGATAGTATAATGTAAATCTTAACTGGAAATTTTGTGTGACAATTGAATTTGCTCTATTATGGATAGGGGGCGGATGGAGTAGAGGCCATAGTATTGGACTTGCCCCCACCAGAAGCGATCCCACCAGAAGCGATAATCATTAGTCTTGATGCTTTCACAAATATGAAAAAGTTGAGAATGCTCATTTTGCTCGGAGTGCATATCTCTTCACAAGCTCAAGTACGTCTCCCTAACAAGCTAAGATGGCTTATATGGCCCAATGCCCCAAATCTAGAATTTGGCTATGGTCTAAATAAACTCATGAGACTCGACGTCCCGCAAAGTCATATCAAACAATTAGGGGGCAACTCTCAGGTAAGCCCTTGTGATGATTAGCTTTTCCTTTTTATAGCTATAAAAAACATTTGCAGATCTTAATGACCGCACTAGTATGTTTTTGCAGAATTTTAGCAAGCTGAAGTCCATCAATTTCAGTGAATGCAAGTCCCTGGTTAGTATTCATGACCTATCATTGGCTCCAAATATGGAGAAATTGATTCTTGATGGGTGTGAGAGTTTGGTGGAGGTTCACCCATCCGTTGGAAATCTTGTCAAGCTAGAAGTTTTGTCGCTACAATCGTGCTCTAATGTTAGTATTTTTCCTAACACACTGAGGACTAAATCTCTTCAAATCCTTGGTCTCTCTGGTTGCTCTAAACTTGAGAAGTTCCCAGATATTGACGGAAAGATGGAACATTTGGAAGGAGTTTCTCTAAATAGGACAGCTATTAAAGAACTCCCTGCATCAATTCAAAATCTTGTCTTTGTGGGTTCGATGAATTTAGCATTTTGCAAAGACCTTGTGAGGCTTCCATCGCAAATTTATAAGTTGAAAAATCTCTTTTATTTGAATCTTGACGGCTGCGCGAATTTAATCACGTTTCCAAAAAACATGGAGGATTCAATTGATCCTGATGGCCATCTGGGATTCCGAAATCTAGGCTGCCTAAGCCTTCGGGGCTGCAATCTATCAGAATTAGAGTTCCTCGAGAGCTCTTCCAGTTTTCCCAAGTTATGGTTCCTAGACCTTTCATATAACAAGTTTACTCATTTGCCGGCATGCATCAAGTACCATTGTTTCAGCGAATTAATTGTTGAGGGATGCAAGCTACTACAAGAGATTCCTCAGCTTCCATCAAATGTTTGCAAACTATTAGCACCTTGTTGCGAATCCCTGCGAAAACTCCCAGATTTGTTCGGTGGTTCCCCTTTCCGCTCTCTTGAGGTTGACTTGATGTCATGTTGTGAACTATTCCGCGAAGGGGTCGATGTAGATGATGTGGCTAATTTGTCATTACTCGAGGTTTCTCTCTCTCTCTCTCTCTCTCTCTCTCTCTCTCTCTCTCTCTCTCTCTCTCTCTCTCTCTATATGTACAACTTAAAAGCTTGATATGCATACCATCTGTGTGACAGAATTTGCCAAAAATAAGCTGGGTCGACATTATCCAAATTGGAAGAGAGATGCCTAAATGGATTCTCCCTTGTGAAGAGCATTCCATATTTTTCATGGTTCCACGAGACTTGTATGACAAGCTCAAAGGACTAGCACTCTGTATAGTTCTTAGCCGGGAGGAAGGAAAAGTGGTCGACGTTTTATGTGATTTCACAATACTTGTTAATGGCAAAAGCGTGAAGGTCCACTGCAAAGATTTTTCTTCAATGGAATCTGACCATGTGTGGCTTTATTATTGTTCATGTGATGGTTTGTTTGGAGTGGAGAAGCTTCTTCGAAATGATTGGAGCCATTTCCAAGTTTGCGTCAGAGCGAAAAAGGGAAGCATAAAGAAGTGTGGATTCCGTCTAATATGTGAGCAAAAGGAGGATGATCTGAGGGTGGTGTTCCCAGCACCATCAACTGATAGAAACGAAGTGAAGTTTTTTGGGGAAGACTCAGACAGAAGATAATTCAATAGACACCGAGAAGATAATTCAATAGACACCGAGGAATAAGATACTTTTATTGAAGATGAGGCGATCTTAACTACGGTGAGACAATGGGTTCCAATGTCTTTGCTTTTCCCTTTTCTGGACCTGCACTAGAGATTTGCAAGTGTCCACTCCTTCAATTAGAATTCAAGATCATTATAAAACAGAGGTTTCGCACCATGCTACCGACATGATTGGGGAACTTTTTTTTTTTTTTTTTGCCTCTGATTCTTTATGATTTTTAGTGCAGAGTGCATTAACCCAAAAATTAAGAGGATGCTTGTTGAAATGGCCAGTCTTCCAAGTTGCGCCGTGTAATTTATTAGATGGGCCTTTGTCGCCTCTCTTAATCCAATTCCAATTAATGATGCCGATACTTCATAATTCAAAATTCTGAGATAGTAAGTTTTGCTAAATCTAGTATAATCTATATCTTTAGGAAAGTGCTGTTCGAATTGTCTCAAAGATCAAGAGGTCTATACAGGGAAAGTTAGTTGATTCCCCTGTTGTTACTTGGCAGCTTGCATTGGATTGGTATAAAGGGACAGCTCTAGCATCTGAGAAACGTTGCATTTTAGCAAAGGAGATTGACTTCAAGGATAATCATGAAAAGCAAATGGTATTTGTCAAACACCTTCTAAAATAAGTATTTCAAAGCAATTTTTAGAATGAGAAAAAAAAAAAATTAAAAGGGAGAACGAAGGAACTTGCGTGTACATATGAAAGCACAAGCAGGTGGCACAACTAGTGCGACCCTAAGCAATACGCCGCTGAGGTCAACCAAACCTTGGAGACGCGACACCAGTGTTGCTTGACCCTAGGTGACACGACACTAATTGCCAGTGTCCCATGACCTCAAGTGGCGGAATGTTGAAGCCACATGACTAGGCAACGCAATGCTCAACCCTCGACATGCTAAATTTGGCATCAAGCAACCCTTGCAAAGCTTCGTAGAATCATTCAACCTTCGACGAAGCCTTGTCAGTGTCCGCTAACCTGGCCTCCTTCATGAAGCTTCCTAGCCATGACCAACCATGGCTCTCTCTCTCCTAAACAAGATTGAGGGACAAAAACATTATTACAAATATATTAATGATGGTAAGATTGTAAGAAAAAAAATTCATTAAACTCCCGAACTTGCATTTGGAAAATACTAAAGCTCAAAGGTGAGGCTTGCCTCAAGCTTCAAGCATTTCAAAGCAAAACTTTTCGCTAAAGTATTTGAAATTGTGTTGCCAAATATCAGAACTTATTTTAAGAACTTTTGAAAGCCCAAAACAGCTTAATTCAAGATGACGGAGCACTCAAATTTTTAAAGGCCAAATTGGATGGGATTGAAACAGAGAGCAAATTTGGAATAGTGTATCACTTTGGGGGTTCTTGTGGGTCAAAAAATAATTTTTAGTAAATTATTTAAGGGTACTGGTTTAAGATTTTTCGTGATATTAATCCAAATAATATTTATGTATTATTTTTTTTTTTCATTTTCACCTTTTGAAGAGTTGAGTCTAATTCATTTGGCAAGTAAAATGCTAAGTAACATTTTAATAATTTCCACTGAGAATATTAGTAAGTTAAGTTCATACTAGGATTGCCTTTATATTCTTCATTGGCTTGCACCAAAGTTCATTCTCTTTCTCACTTTCTACCATTAGTCACCCTTTGTTTAAGTCCAGCTGGCTCGATATCGTCTATTTGAAACGCAAAATTCAATAAAGTAGAAATGTTGTTGCCTATAGCCAAAAATAAGATTACTACAGTCTAAAAAAAGGTGACCCAACCACATTATTAGAGAATACGATATATCAAATGCTCGTTACAAAACTATTAATTACAATCGTTAAGGTTTGAAATCATATTCACTGGTAATATTTTTTTTTCCGATATTTCATTCGTTATATCGTCACACGTATTCACCTCAAATTAAATCTACCATCCACGATCAAATTCCAAAATTATAGCATCACCCCCTCCTCCTTCTCCTCATTTTCCTCTCTCTCTAGATAAAAAGATGGAGAAGAGCTATCAATACTAGCCACCCTTTCTGAAATGTGCCAACCCATTAAGAGTGTATACTTAATTTCACATCTTTTTATAATTGGAGAAACACTACCTATGGAAAACAATTAATGTTTGTAAAATATGGCTTTGAATTGGGTAGAACAATGAAGACGGATCTTTAGAGTACTCAAGTCGAACTTTGAGGCGTGATATCACTTTCTTTAAGGATTTATTTGCCCCATAAAGTTGCTAATAGTCACCGGCAAATTTCCTTTAAGATACAACAAGGTCTCAAATAAGATTATTATATAGCAATTCTAGTATTTCTCTAGGATCTCTCTAGGAAACAATTGAAAAGATGGCTGTAGTTTTTTTTTTTTTTTAGAGAGAAGTCTCGAAAAATGATCACACTCATTTTCTGAAAGCCGACATGTATATATAAAACATTCTTAAAATGTAGACAACTCTTCGTGAAAAGTTGCAAAGCGAACAAATGTATCCTTTCGAAATTGCCAAGATGAACAAAGGTGTCCATTCGTAAGAAGTTAAAAACGAACAAATGCAACTCTTCGGGAAATGTTGCAAACTCAACGAGTATCTTTTTCAAAAGTTGTCTTGAAAAGACAAACAAAATTCAAATTTTTTTATTAATTAATAAATAAAATTTCGAAATTATTATTAATTAATAAATAAAATTCGAACGAGTATCTTTTCCAAAAGTTAATAGGATAATCATACGAAATAAAATAAAAATAAAATAACAAAGGAATTAGTGCTAATTAAACCGCTGAAGCGCAAACGCGCAAAACGCGCTTATTATTCGCGCACCAAGACGTGGGTATGGTGAGGCCTAGCCCTCACCCAATCATCTCTTTAGGCACACTAAAGAAACCCTGCACTTATTAATTGGCCAATTTCTTCCCATTTTTCCTATGTGAGACAAGGAAAACATTCACTTAAATTTGTTTTTAAAAACAAACTTCCAACAATCCCCCATTTTGTTTGTAAAACAAATATTTCAAAATTAAAATTTAAAACCGTACAACTAAAATTTCAGTAAGATTAATACACATACATAAAGGTCTCTTTTGAGTTAAACTTTTACTTAGTGCAAGTATATCAAAGTTTTATCAAAGTGACAAGTAACTCGGCTTTAAATTTGTACTTTTATATAATAAAACCGGATATACCGCACATACACTAACCTTTTGTTTCAGTGAGAAGTTCTATATTACTCCATACTATTATGGCCTTGTGCTTGATCTTGTTTCATGAGCTCTCTAGAAAGCAACCATCACTTTCGTAAAAAACGGCATCACTTCTAAGCTCATATAGGTGAAGTATCTACTATGTGTTTCTGTTACTATCGACACATTACAAGTTTGTACTATATTTCATTAAGAATTCAATTCAATCTACAAAACGTAACAGACGATACCGACTTCTCATATCAGGGCTACGTCAGTATCAAACAATCACATTCAATAACTTGTTCTTACCAATTAAACCTTGTAATTAGTGATGTTCTAGAAAAAAGGTCGGGTTACCATTATTGGTGGTTTCAATTAAAGGGTTTCAGCCCCATTTTTTGTGAGGTCATTATTACCATATATCTTGATAAAGCCTTTGTCAAAGGATTGACAAGATTATTACTTGACCTCACATAGACAATTGTTATGGTACCATCTTTAATTAATTGTCTCATATATTCATGTCTTAGACTAATATGTCTAGACTTATCATTATAGGTGCTATTATATGCTTTTGTCAGAGTAGCCTGATTATCACAATGGATAGAAATATGAGGCATAGGATTATGCCATAATTTGATATCCAACAACAAATTTCTAATCAATTCAGCCTCTTTCCCAATTGCCGCTAAAGCAATAAATTCAAATTTTATTGTTGAGTGAATTATACATGTCTATTTCTCACTTGCCCAAGATACAGCACCTCCAGCTAGTGTCAAAGCCCATAAGTGGAGCGCTTATCTCTCACACTTGTAATCCAACTAACATCGGTGTATCCCTCTAATACATCCATATAATTATTATAAAACAATCCTAAATTTTTAATTCTCTTAATATCACCAAAAATTCTGGTAATAGCTTTACAATGTTCTATACTTGGATTACTAGTATACCTATTCAACTTGCATACTGAATAAGCAATATCAAGTCTAGTACAATGCATCGCATACATTAAAGACCCTATAACACTCACATATTCTAGTTGTGCCACCGCTCTACCAGTATTGTAAGTTAGTTTAATATTGGAATCAAATAGAGTACTTATTTCCTTGAAACCAAGATATTAAAATTTATTTAATAATTTTTCAACATAACTACATTGGCTTAAAGAATAACCTCAACTATGTTTCTTAACTTTGATACCTAAGATAGTATTTACTTCACTCAAATCCTTCATTTTAAACATGGAAGTTAGATATTTCTTAATCTCATTAATTCCAGTCATATTCGTTTCAAAGATAAGCATATCACCAACATGCAAGCACACTAGGACACCATAGTCTTTAGTGAATTTAGAGTATATACACTTATCAGCACTATTGTTGATGAAACCATTTGACAATATAACCGAATTAAACTTTTCATGCCACTGCTTAGAAGCTTGCTTAAGCCCATAAAGAGACTTAATCAATTTACATACTTTTCTTCCATTTCCAGGAAGAACGAAACCCTCTGGTTGTTCTATGTAAATCTCCTCATTTAAGTCTCCATTTAAGAAAGCAGTCTTAACATCCATTTGATAAATACAAAGATCATAAATGGAAGCTAGAGCAAAAAGAACTCGAATAGAAATTATTCGTGCAACTGGAGCATACGTATCAAAATAATCTATTTATTCATTTTCTCTATATCCCTTGGCCACAAGTCTAGCATTAGAAGCTTGAATAGAACCGTTAAAATGCTATTTTCTTCTAAAAACCCATTTGCACCCAATAGGTTTTGATCATTTTGATAAATCTACTAATACCCAAGTATTATTGGACATAATTGAGTCCATTTTATCATTCATAGCTTCTTTCCAAAAAGAAGCATCTCTAGAAGACATAGCATCATCAAAACTTTTAGGATCATCTTCTAAATTTAACACTAAAGGATATTTTATCTATCGCGTTATTATCTCCATCTCCTTCAACAAGAAAAACATGAGCAATGAAATCAGGACCTAAGTCTTTTAATTTCCTAGCTCTAGTGTTTCTCCTTGGTTTAATCATGTTTTTAGAATCATTTGTTTCTTTCTCTTGGGAATCTTTTTGAGTTTCCATAGATTTTGAATTATTTTCAATAGTTTCAGAACTTGTAAAATATATATTCTAAAAATATTCAACGTCTCTCGATCTACAATGACGTTGGACTCTAAATTAAGAAGCCTATAAGCTTTACTATTTTCAGCATACCTAACAAAAACACTTTCTCTAGGACCAAGCTTCATTCTCTTAGGATCTAGTACTCGGTAGTATGCCAAACACTCCCACATTTTAAGATATGATAAATTTGATTTTCTACATTTTCATATTTCATAAGGGGTTATGTCATTTTTCTTGGAAGGTACTCTGATATGAATATAGCACACATTAAATAATGCCTCCCCAAAGATTAATTGGTAGCTTACAATTAACCATTTCTCCAAGAGATCAATTTTTTCTTTCAGCCAAACCACTTTGTTATGGAGTATATGGTGTTGAAACTTGATGAATAATACCATGTCCTTCACAAAATAAAGAGAATTCATTTAAGAAATATTCTCCACCTCTATCCGATTGTAGAACTTTGATTTTCTTTTCTAATTGATTTTCTACTTTAGCCTTATATTTCTTAAACATGGTAAATGCTTCATCATTCGATCTCATGAGATAAACATATAAAAACCTACTGTAATCATCCACAAAGGTAATAAAATACTTTTTACCTCCACGTGTTAGCATACCATTAAATTCACATATATCACTATGAACCAAATTCAATAAATTCGAATTTCTTTTAACACTAGGAAATTATCTCTTAATAAGTTTAGACTTAGCACATATTTCACATTTATCAAATTCTTCATTGAAATTCATCAAGTCTAACTTCTTCATATTCTTCAAATAACGAATATTTATATGTGCTAACCTACTATGCCATAAAAATGAAAACTCAACAATATAAGCAGAACTAGCAATATTATTATTGATACTCAGTTGATACATGCCATCATTGGCATAACCCTTTCGAACAAACAACCCATTCTTCGACAGGATAACTTTGTTGGATTCAAACAAAACTCAGAACCCCCTCTTACAAAGTAAATCAATTGAAACTAGATTCTTCCTAATTTCGAGTATAAATAACACATTAAGAAGAGTAATCTTTTTTCCAGAAGTGAAGTCTATCTCCACTGTGCCTTTTCCAACAACCTTTGCAAGAGCATTATTCACTATCAGGACCTTACGAACATTTGAGTCAACAATCTCATCAAATTGCTTGAACATGTATTTGTCCTTGCACACATGGATTGTTGCTCCAAAATCTAACCACCAACCGGATTGGACAGTGGTAGAAATAATTTCAAAAACCATAGCCATCGCATCATTAATTTCAGAAATTTTCATGTTCAAAAACATGGTTGAAATCATAGCTACATAATTTTCTTCAACTAGATTTGCATCTGCCTTCACTGTCGGAATCTTCTTGTCCTTTGAAATGCTCTTGCGGAGAATGCATTCTTTGGCGTAGTGTCCCTATTTGCCACAGACAAAATAGCAACCATTTTTCTTCTTTTGTGTTCTCTTAAATTTATACCCGCTTTTTACTTTGAAGTTCTGGCTGATTTTCCGTTTTCTTTCCACAGCATTCACCTTGGAATTGTACAAAACACAATTATCACGTAAATGTGACTCTTTCTCAATACGAAGATGTTTCTGTATTTACTCCAAAGTAAAGTCCTATGACTTGTGAATAAGCATTTTTCCATAGTCTTTCCAACTTGGAGCCAATTTCGCAATAATTACTCTAACTTGAAAAGTTTCAGGAATATCAATCTTGAGGGCATGAATTTTATTCACAAGCACTTGCAATTCATAGACTTATTTTAGCAAGGGTTTAGTATCAATAAACTTGAAATCAAAATATTTTGCGATTAGATATTTGTTGGTACATTGTTCCTCCGCTTTGTACTTGAATTTCAGTGCATTCCAAATTTCTCTAGCCGACTTCATTTCAGTGAATAAGTCGTACAAACGATTTGAGAGTGTGTTCAGAATGTGTCCTCAACAAAGTAATTCGTCCTCCGCACGTTTCTTCTTCTCCTTATTAACTCTCTCAATGGCTTTCGCACTTGGCTGTCCTCTCTCGGAAGTAGGCTTCGAATCTTCTATAGGCACCAAGTTAGGATCTAGTATGTAGGAAATCTTCAGAGTAGTAAGTAAGAACATCATCTTGTCCCTCCAGCGAGCAAAGTTGTTCCCATCGAACCGGTCCAGTTTGACCATGTCTTGATTCATGACTTTGATTGTCTTTGACTCCATTGTTGAACAAAATAAATCCTTAAAATTGTTTGTAAAATATGGCTTCGAATTGGGTAGAACAATGAAGACAGATCTTTAGAGTACTCAAGTCGAACTTTGAGGCATGATATCACTTTCTTTAAGGATTTATTTGCTCCATAAAATTGTTAATAGTCACCGGCAAATTTCCTCCAGGATACAACAAAATTTCAAATGAGAGTACTAGATAGCAATTCTAGTATTTCTCCAGGATCTCTCTAGGAAACAATTAAAAAGATGGCTGTAGTTTTTTTTTTTTTTTTTTTTTTTTTTTTTTTTTTTTTTTTTTTTTTTTTTTTTTTTTTTTTTTTTCATTTCGTAGAGAAGTCTCGAAAAATGATCACACTCATTTTCTGAAAACTGACATGTATATATAAAACATTCTTAAAATGTAGACAACTCTTTGTGAAAGGTTGCAAAGCGAACAAATGTATCCTTTCGAAATTGCCAAGATGAACAAATGCGTCCATTCGTAAGAAGTTAAAAACGAACAAATGCAACCCTTCGAGAAAGGTTGAAAACTGAACAGTATCTTTTTCAAAAGTTGTCTTGAAAAGACACAAACAAAATGCAGAAAAATTATTATTAATTAATAAATAAAATTTCGAAATTATTATTAATTAATAAATAAAATTCAAACGAGTATCTTTTCCGAAAGTTAATAAGATAATTGTATGAAATAAAATAAAAATAAAATAACAAAGGGATTAGTACTAATTAAACCATGGGCACGCAAGTGTGCAAAGTGCGCCATTATTTGCGCACCCGCATGCGGGTATGGTGAGGTCTAGCCCTCACCCAATCATCTCTTTAGGCACACTAAAGAAACCCCGCACTTATTAATTGGCCCACTTCTTCCCACTTTTCCTATGTGGGACAAGGAAAACATTCACTTATATTTGTTTTTAAAAACAAACTTCCAACAATTAATACTCCTAGAGTGATATGCCAATTCTATTTAGACATCGAGTCATCCTGCATAATGAACCTTTCCTAATTGTTGTGATTTATATTGTATCAACAACGTTCGAGAGCAAAATCAAATGGATGACTCCAGCCTTTGCAAATTATGCAACCTAAAAAGTCAACAAGCATGAAGCGATGTTGGGCAACTACTCGGACAAAATCTTGGGCCGACCAGAATTGAAATAGTCTAAGGTCAACTCCACCAAATGGGCAACCAAGACTGAAATGATGGGCCGATTCTCTTATTGATCCTCTAGCTAGACTGAAGAATGGGCTATCTTCATACCTCATATCTAAAATAAATCGACATTGGGTTATCGACCTTATCAAGATTAGAGATCATATCATCAATAATCATAAAATTTGACCCCCAACTCCTCTCAATTAAAGATAATGCGATAGCTACTTACTACTGGAACCGATGTTAGGAGATCCCTCGACCAATTGAGAGCCGTCGAATTCAACATTTGAATTAAAAACAACAAACATCAAAAAAAAAAAAAAAAAAAATCCTTTTCACAACACTTTCTAAATTTTATTTGAGGAAAGTATGAGAAAATGACATCCAACTACTGCTGAAAAACCTATTTGAAATTAATTGTTGGGAAATATCTTGGCCAAAAAAATCCTTCTTAGATTAATTAATCTCCATTTACTTGTAAATTTTTAATTGAAGAAAAATGTCAAAAGTAAAGTGGTCTTGATCTCGAATCTGGCATGAGCGATAGCCACATAGACGACTTCAAGCATCCTCAATTATGTCAGGATGGACCCAGCCTTGTTCTAGACAATGACTTGTTGACAATGTTTGTCATGCTATAAATATCATCAAGGGGTCCAAAAGATCAAAGAAGTGGGGGAAAATGAAGAAAAAGAAAGGAATTGCCTATATTTTCACTGTTGATATTTGCAATTAACTCCTATATTTATGGTATTTTAGTATATAATCCTCTAAGTTTATTTTTTTTTCATCGGTAAATCCTTTCATTAGATTTACCAAGCTTAATTCTCCAAAATATTGTTCCAAAAGCAATCTTCAACGAGTGTAGACAAATTTTCGCGACGATCCAACAAAGCAACATGTCACGACCAAATTTTCGGGTGCACCACCTAGAATTTGGCTAATGGATTGCTAAATTTAGACTTAGTTCGGGCTCTCCCAAGCCCATACCAATTCGCGACTTAAGGTTCAAATATTTAACATGCAAATGGATTTTATCTAGGAGTCGCCACTAATTAGTTTACGGTAAGTCAATTAGACACCTAAGTAAAATAATGAGAAAATTATTTTACTCATACGAACTAGAGACTAAGGGTACGGGGATTTGGTTACACTAGATTTTTTTTAATGCCCTTTCGGTACCATTTCTTTTTAATTTCAAAAATATTTTTAAAGGTAACTTGGATTTATTTTAACCTAAATTATTATCATGTAATAAGGTGATCACACAGATGCTCAATCATTATTAAATATTGAATAAAATAAATTGCACCAAATGAATTCCACACATTAAAACAAGTATTTTTGGATTTTTCTTTTAACTAGAACTTTATCTTAGATCATGCATTTAAACTATATGACCTAATTTTAGTAACAAGCTATTATAATGAACCTAACATGCAAACTAACTAATTGACATGCATTTCATGAACCTAATTTTATATGACATTCACATGATTTTTTATTTTTCTAAAAATGCAATCTAATGCAATCTATCCTAGAAAATGAAATGAATTTACTCTAAGATAATTTTTTTTTTTCTGTTTTCCATGAAATTTGAAATTAGAAAGTTGCGAAAATTATCTAGTCGGATCGAGATATCATCTAGCTTATTTCAAGAATTAGGTTGAGCCAAATCTTAATTTAAACTAGAATGTTATCCCTAACCTAAAATGCAATCTATCTAGGAAAAAATCTAAACTTAATAAAAATTAAACATGCGATCTTATCTTGATATGCAATGACATGCAAAAAATGCCCTAAGTCTAATTTTTTTTTTTTATGAAATAAGAAATTAAAATTGCCAAATAATTAAACATGCAATTCAATTTTTTTTTTAAAAAAAATAACATCCTAAATGAATGCATTTTCGAATGCATTTTTTTTATTTTTTATGTTTTTTTTAGAGTTTTTTTTTCCAAGATAAACAATTATGAAATTACATCTAAACTAATCAAGATATCCACCAAATAAATGATTAAAATAATCGAAAAAATAACCCGTTGTCTCACAAGTTAAATTAACAATTACTCTAAACCTAAATACCATGACAAAGAGTTTAAAATAATTAAAAATCTGATCTGAAGTTTTACGGATCAAATTAATAATTATAATGATTTAACAATTAAAATACTATCAAAATGCCCAAAAAATAACATAATTAAAAAAATGATTCGATGTCTTACGGATCAAATTAATAATTACAATAATTTGGACAAAATCCGCTGATAATGCCTGCAATATTCATAAAATGAACCTCGAGATCAAGTGTTCCAATTTAAATAACTAAACTTAATAAAGTAAATGAAAAATGAAAATAAAAATAAAATAAACTACCTAGATTGATTTTTTTTTTTCCTTGCTTGGGCTTCCCACGGCGTTGGCAATTGTGGGTCGCCGGGGGTTGGGTTGCCGGCATTCGAAGCTTCGACGAGGACCGGCAATGGGTGGATTGGTGGTGAGCAGTCCGGCGGTAGCAGCAGGTTGCGGGTGGCGTCGCGGTGTTAGCGACGAGAGGTGCGGGCAGAGGGAGATGCCCGATTGTCGAGGCTCGGAGTTGTAGCAGTGACTGGTATTGCAGTGGCGTCGGGATGAGCTCGCGAAGGCAAAGGGATTCCGGCGGTGTCGTGGGCGGATTGCGAACTGGGCAAGGGAAGCAATGTCATCGCGGATCAGCTAGGCGGTGGCTTCGTCGGGTTAGTGGAGTGGCTCGGTAGGCGTCGGGGCTGAGATCGGCGGAGTGGCGGTAGAGTAAAGAGGGCTCGTGGGTCCGGTAAAGGCGGCGTCACGACTTCGGGGGCGCGGAGTAGCGACGTTCGGAACGAGGGCATGCGGTGTGGACTCCTATGGGTTGCTCGGAGATGCGGCAAGGTGGGTTTGCGGACACGAGATCTGCGGGTCGCGGGTCGCAGGTGAGGTGTCGGAGGTGGCTTAGCGTCCGGATCTAGAGTGGTGGAGGGCTGACTGAAGTGGAGGCGCGACCGATCGGAGGGTGGAGGAGCTGCAGGGGAACCTCGCGAGTTGCTGCAGTGTGAGGGGGCTGGAGGCGCACAGTGGTGGCTTCTGGCGAGACGGGACGGAGCAGGAGCGGTTCAGGTGTCGAGTCACGCGGCGCTGCTGGTGTTGAGTCGCGGTGGTGCGAGCATGGCAGTGCAAACGCGGGCACGGTGGCACGCCGGTGAAGGGATCGGTCACGGGCAGTAGGCACGCCGGAGAAGAAGAACAACGTTCTTTTGCTTTTCCCCTTTTCTTTTACTCTCTCTCCTCCTGCCTATCTCTCACGTCCCCTCCGGTCTTCCTCTCTCTCTCCCTTTTTTTCCTTTTTTCTTTTTCCTTTTTACTTTTCTCTTTACCTCCAAAACTGAGGGAGACCCCCGCGAAAGAGTTTTCTTTTCCAAACTAAGAGAAAGCCCCCCTTTCTCTCATCATACACGGCTCCCTTTATAGGCAAATAAAGATGTGATCTTTGTGAAATATTTCATCCACTCTTCAATATACATGAAGATTTTCATATAACCTCCTGATCACAAAAATCCTCTTATTTTCCTTATTTCTTAAATATTTTCTACTGATTTTTAAAGATAAGATTACAATTCGATTTTCTTAAATTCCAAAAATCCTTATTTTAAATCTCAATTTCAGAAAATGGACTCGGGCCAATTTGCACTTTTCATGGGCTTAGTCCGGCCTGTTGATTTAAAACTTAAAACCACTAATTCATTCCATCCGCCATGGGTCCAGTAAATAAATGTAAAGAATGCAAATTAAAAACAAATGCACCTAAATCTATATGCTATGTAATTAATATATATCTATTTTAGGGATAAAATTACCACATATTTTTTATGCAATAAATAAATAATTGGATTGCTAAAATTTAGGTATCAACAGCCACCCCTCTTTGAAGGTCTGCCCCTCTTTGAATGTGAGCTCGTAGAGGTTGCATTCAAAGACAAATTGAGACCTAAATTTTGATCATGCACATGCACTGAATAATTTTTATTGGAAAATGAATTTCATTTTTTTATGGAAATTTATATGATGCATGGAAATGCTAATGCAAATGATAAATGAACCTACCTGGAATAACTTACCTTCAAGGAGAGTAGAGTAATTTGAGATAGTTGGTGTTATATGTCCAGAACCCGTACCATTCTACGGTCGCCTATAATAGTAACATGACTTTACAAAGAGACTGCCTTCCTAGGACCCGTACCATTCTACAGTCGCCCAGTATGACAGTGTTTGGTTGCGTCTAGGACCCGTACCATTCTACAGTCACTTTGAATAAAAATGATTTTCCAAGCTCCGTACCATTCTACGGTCGCCTGAATAGGGAAATAAATGTTGTCTAGGACCTATACCATTTTACGGTCGCCAAAACGGGAATTCACCTTTCAGGACCTGTACCATTCTACGGTTGCCTAAATAGGGAAATAAATGTTGCCTAGGACCCGTACCATTCTACGGTCGCCTAAATGGGGATTCACTTTCCAGGACCCGTACCATTCTACGGTCACTTGAATCAGACTGAATCTAAAGAAAAATCTTTGGCGACAACTCAATCGAGTGTCGATTAAAAGGGACTCTAGGCTATGAAAGCACGCCAAATCAATATAAATGGACATCGAGCTACGGAGGCACACCGAGTTGATAAAGAGGGACTCTGGGCTACGAAAGCACGCTGGGTCAATATAAAGAACACTGGGTTACGAAAACATATCAGGTCGATAAAGAGGGACTCTGGGCTACAAAAGCACGCTAGGTCAAGAACTGGACACCGGGCTATGGAAGCACGCCGGGTTGATTAAAAGAGACATCAGGCTACCGAAGCACGCCGAGTCGATGAAAGAGACTCTGGGCTACAAAAGCACGTAGATCAATATAAAGGACATTGGGCTACAGAAGCACGCCGGGTAGATTAAAAGAGACATCGGGCTACGGAAGCACGCCGAGTCAATGAAAATGGACACTGAACTACGAAAGCATGCCAGGTCAAGAACTTGACACTAGGTTACGAAAGCACGCCGGATCGATTAAAAGAGATATCGGGTTATGGAAGCACACCGAGTTGATGAAAGAGACTCTGAGCTACAAAAGCATGCCGGGTCAATATAAAGGACACCGGGCTACATAAGCACGTTGGGTCGATGAAATGGACGTTGGGCTACGAAAGCACGCCAAGTCACTATAAAGGACACCGGGCTACGGAAGCACGTCGGGTCGATGAAACGGACGCTGGGCTACGAAAGCATGCCAAGTCAATATAAAGGACACCGGGCTACGAAAGCACGCTAGGTCAATATAAAGGACACCGGGCTACGGAAGCATGCCAGGTCAATGAAATGGACGTTGGGCTACGAAAGCACGCCAAGTCAATATAAATGACAACTTGACCGAGTCAAGTATCAAGAATAGGTAGAAATATACTTACCTGGTGATATCTCTGATTCTTGGGGATATATCTTCTGGAACTTAGATATCCTGTGGAGGCCTCTCACCTCTTGGTAGAAATAAATTTTGGAACATCAAGGATGCATCTTGAATGTTCGTGATGGTTTCTCATCTCCTAATATCATGAGGCATTCTGAAATGAACCTAAATGTCAAGAGCTCTTGGGTTTTTGAGAAAACATTTATCTGTCAGACATGATTAGAGCAAAAATGCATTCACCCAAAGAAATAAGCAATTAAAGCTATTTTGAAATGCACACTTCAAAATCTACTGAAGTTTTTATCAACTCAATTAAGGTTCATGCATAATGACATTTGCATCACTCAAATTTCCACTGGAGACATTTCAAAAGAATACTCCAATCTGAATACATGAGTGTCATGGATGTGTCAATTGAGGGATCTTTCAGTTTGAAAGGACTTTTCGCTCATCCTGATTAAAAATGGCCATTTCATCCTGACCTTTGATGCAGGATTTTTAACAGTCACTCTACCTCACTATCATCATGCCAAACAAGGGTCTGAGCAATCTCGCAAATTGTACGATCTTACCAATCCGAGAGGTCTTTAACGAGGATCGTAATGTGGCTTGGTGAATGGCTTAACAAATGAGACTCTTTGAGTCGAGATTATTGAAGAATGACATTTCACAATTGTCTTGAGGTTTACAAGTCAAGAAACATACGAAATGAAGCAGAAATTATCTTACTCGCACTTCTTCAAGCAATGCTTTCAAACATAAGAACTTTTACGTTAATTCAAGTGCCATAATTTGAAGAGACTTTGTAAGGGATGTAACGTAGGCTAGGTTCATGGATTGAGAAATGAAAGGTTGTTAGGCTCAAAGATGTGTATATGGTGAGAGTTGATGATCATCTTGGCACTGCCACCGGTTTTCTTTTTCACCATAAGGAATTGTCTTCATGAAGTTCCCCATTGATTGTAAAAAATTCGGCATTTGAGCTCTTTGAATATTGTTCCATTGGGATTCAATTCTTGTAATTAATAGTCACCTATCTTGACTCTCTTTTTTCATTTATGGGCATTGGCCTTGCTTTTACTAGACACACTGCTTTTTCATGCCCCTAGTTCTTATTCATTTTTTCTTCACTTTATTTTTTATGGGAATTAGCCTTACTTTTACCAGGCACACTGCTTTTTCATGCCCCATTTTTTACACTTACTTCCTTTGGACTTGCATAGCCTTCATCTTTTATTAGCATTGTAAACCATGCTACTTGAGTGGTTTGCTTTTTCTTGCCTTGCCCCAATGTAGGGGATGATCACCAAATGGGTTTAATGTGAAATGAATTTATAGGCTCAAATGGGTTATGCAATGGATAAAGTGTATAGGATAGAGAAAGAACTGCTCTCCGTCGTCCTAAGGCACTTCAAATTATCGTACAAGTTACACTACGAAAGCAATACTCGAAGATTGATGCAAGTGTAAGTAAGAAAATTCCTATCATTCACTTCAAAATTTTGTCCTAGCATGGAATGATCCTTGACTGGGATAATTTAAAAATTCTTCATGTGTGTGGGCTCAAAAGGCTAAACAATGGGTATACTTGTAGTGTTTCGGGCAGAAGAAGAAACTGCCTCTCATCACCTTAGTTGACGTATCCTTTGTGAGATCACCATTTTCCTTGCAGGCGTGGAATTTTTCACACAACTCACTAGGGATTAGTGTATGAAATAATGTATGGAGTGAGGCTTGCCTTTTGTCATTCCAAAGTATCCCATTTGACACATTCAATCCATCTCACACAATTCATCAAGGAAGAAAAATGCAAGATTTGCAACTAATTTGAACAATTCAATTCACTGAGGCAATTTACTCATCATAGAAATGCTTGCATTTCAAAACATGACATGACAAATTCTATCATGGATAATACTTCCTAACAGCATCAAAATTCACTGGAATGGAAAACTCACGACCATCCATTTATGCTAGGATGACACCTCTTGGAAGTACCTTCCTTA
The DNA here is from genome assembly GCA_017140255.1 of Eucalyptus paniculata subsp. matutina. Taxonomy (NCBI): domain Eukaryota; kingdom Viridiplantae; phylum Streptophyta; class Magnoliopsida; order Myrtales; family Myrtaceae; genus Eucalyptus; species Eucalyptus paniculata. The sequence goes on from CM029439.1 coordinate 44,074,632, forward strand.
CCACATATGGGCTGTAATTTGGAGCAAACTTGCCCCTAGGATCTTCCACCAGAGAATGATGGTTCTCTTTTACTTGCCCCAAATCTTTTTTTTTATTGCAAGTGCGCTCTAAACCTATTGATCACGAGTCAAGTTCATGATCATTGAAATTTATACGCTATTTTTAGATGTCCCTTATTATAATAAGTTATAAAATTATGCTCTGAGACGAGAAGTAAATGAGTCAGACAAACAAACAAGTTTAATCTGCTACAAGCTTTGAGAAGATTTTTAGCAGTGAAATGCTTTTGTTTTCCAAATAAAAAAATTGGGAGGAAGCATGAGAAAGTCCAGCCCTCAGGATTTCTTCGTGGAGGATAGTTTTTTTTTTCATGGTTGGATATCGTCATTGGACTAGTTTAGAGTACCCCGTCATGCCCACAAAAATTGGAAATAAAATTGTAATTTCATTGAATAGAATCAAATGAATTACATTATTGGAATGCAAACAAGCTAAACCCTAGAAGCGAAAGCGATAATTGAAATTTTAGAAAGCAGGAAATCCTAAAAAAAACTTGAAATCCTAGAAGATAAGAACTTCTTCACTCAGTGACAGTGTTTGCGTCTCCATCGTGGTTGGACAAAAGATTTTTCTGATTGCTGCTGAAAAAGAACGCCTTTGTATCCAAGAGGTCCTGGACCTTATGCTTCAAAACATAGCAATCATCGGTGGAGTGACCAACCTCTCCCATGTGATAGTCACACTTTTCGGAGGGATTATATGTAGGATAATGCTCGGGATTTGGTCGCTTCGGCTCAGTAGAGAGTAATCCCTTCTTTTGGAGGACAGGCAAAATTTTGGATAGGGGTCCAGGAAGAGGTGTAAATTGCCTCCTAACATTACGTCGTCGACTCGAGAACTGATGCTCTCCGCCCTGTTGCTCAGTAAAAATCTTAATTACCGGAGCACGATTCGGTTAAGAATAGGCCACAGTAATCTCAACTTCAAGGTCCTTCTCCTTCTTGGTAAAAAATCTCTTGTTAGATGGTTCAATAAACGACCCGTCTCTTATTCCCGTCTCAATTTGTTCTCCCACAGGAACAAGTTGATAGAAGTTTTCGACGTATGTGCTAGCCATCCGGTTACGGAACTCAAACGGGAGAGTCTTGACGAACAACTTCATCAATTCCTTATCAGTAGGCTCAAGAGTGATTTGAGCTACCAGATTTTGCCATTTCACGGCATACTCCTTAAATGATTCGCTCATCTTCTTCTCTATCCTCTTAAGATCTTCTCGAGAAGGTGCAATGTCCATATTGAACTTATACTGCTTGAGAAATACATCGGCCACTTCATTCCAAGTGTCAAGAAGATTGACATTCTTCATCACGTACCAGTTCAGTGCGGGTCCGGTCAAACTCGCATGGAATGATTGGATCATGAGGGGCTCATTTTTAACATGTTGGGCCACGCGTACATGGTACATCTGCAAATGAGCCTTTGGGCAAGAAGTGCCATCGTATTTCTCGAACTTTGGTATTTTGAACTTGCTCGGTACATTGACCTTCTCATAAACTGACAAGTCAAACGGGAGTGAACTTTGTGACTCTTGCAATTGCTTCACTTTCTCTTCCAGCTTTGCGACACGTTCATCTTGCTCCATCTTAGGGACATTGTCAAGCTCGGCAGTGACGAACAGTGGGTTATCCTTCAACTCAGGCATGTCGTCATCACCTATTTGAGCCTTGTTCACTTGCTTTGGAACCACTATCTCGTGGGAGAGCAGGTGCAGGAGTTGAATCCACTCAGAGGGATTGGATTTGAGTTGTCAGAAGCTGCATAGAGATGGCTAACTATTGGAGTTGTTCTTCCATAGTGGAGATATGATCACACGTTTCAGCTTTATTGGCCATTCTAGCTCTTAATCGTGTAATAATGGACGAATGTAAGGGATTCGTTGTCACCTAATTCAAATAAATGAAAATATGTAAGTACGAGCTGTAAATAGAGAGCCGATCCATGACAACAATCTATTTTTTTTTTTAGTCACGAAAAATTCACACATGAAGAGGATTTCCTAAAAATAGACTAGGAAAATAAGGACATGGGATGCCTTAGTATGGACGAAATTTCCCAAACATGAACTAGGAAAAACCAAAATTTGAAACCTCCTAATAAGAACGATAAAGACATGAATTGAAAACGAATTTCCAATTTTTTTTATTTTCCAAATGATTCATTGCATGGCAATTTCCTCATTTCATTTTTGATTGACAAAGGAATTAGATCAAATGACCAACCTAAATTTTCATGGACGGATCAAAAGCACAACAAAATAAGTAAATTACATAGCATGGGAATAGAAGACTTACTTCACCAAGAAAAAACTATGGCAATCACATAGACATGCACATGAGATGTGAGGCTCGATTTCTACTCTAAACGGCTTAACAAAGTAGAACTAAGAGGATGATCTGACCATTGCAGTCTCGCATTAACGTGTCAGATCCTCCTAACTCTGACTCAGTCGAATGGAATGTCCAATAATCACGTAATCTCGCAGATATGAACAAACACATTTGACACCATGAAAAACTTTCGGGGAAGAGAATGTCAACCTCTACATAGCAGTCTCACCTTGGAGGAAGTATCTTTCTCAACACCATCCTAGAAATCCTATCTCAGGCCAGGTTCAGCCACAGGTTATGTGTGTAATAGTGTAGTGCTAAAGCAATAAAGCATGCACAACAGTTTAAATGCAAACAACACTTCTAATTAAGGAAGAATAAATCATTCATCCCACATCCTCTTGCAAGACAAAGGATAACAAAGACTACTCCCCTTATACCTTCCATCTGCAAGAAGATTTAACACCTTAGAAATGTTAGGGATATACTTGGTATCCTCGCTGCCAAACAAAAACATTTTTAAAAGAAAAAGAAAAATTGGCCTAAGTCCACTAAGTGTTTTAACACTAATCCCCAGCAGAGTCGCCAAGCTATTGCGACCAAATTTTCAAGTGCACCACCTAGGATTTGGCTAATGGATTGCTAAATCTAGACTTAGCTCGGGCTCTCCCAAGCCCATACCAATTCACGACTTAAGGTTCAAATATTTAACATGTAAATGAATTTTATCTAGGAGTTATCACTAATCAATTTACGGTAGGTCGATTAGACACCTAAATAAAATAATGAGATAATTATTGTACTTCTACGAACCAGAAACTAAGGGTATGGGGACTTGGTTACACTAGATTTCTCTAATGCCCTTTCGGTACCATTTCATTTTAATTTCAAAATTTTTTTTGCAAGCAACTTAGATTTATTTTAACCTAAATTATTATCATGTAATGAAGTGATCACACAGATGCTCAATCATTATTAAACATTTAATAAAACAAATTGCACCAAATGAATTCCACACACTAAAGCAAGTATTTTTGGATATTTCTTTTAACTAGAACTTTATCATAGATCATGCATTTAAACTATATGACCTAATTTTACTAACAAGCTATTTCTGATTAAATGAACCTAACATGCAAACTAACTAATTGACATGCATTTCATGTACCTAATTTTATGACATGCACATGATTTTTTTATTTTCCTAAAAATGCAATCTATCCAAGAAAATGAAATGAATTTACTTTAAGATAATTTTTTTTTTTTTTTTTGTGTTTTCCATGAAATTTGAAATTAGAAAGTTGCAAAAATTATCTAGTCGGATCAAGATATCATCTAGCTTATTTCAAGAATTAGGTTGAGCCAAATCTTAATTTAAACCAGAATGTTATCCCTAACCTAAAATGCAATCCATCTAGGAAAAAATCTAGACTTAATAAAAATTAAACATGCGATCTTATCTTGATATGCAATGACGTGCAAAGAATGCCCTAAGTCTAATTTTTTTTTTTATGAAATAAGAAATTAAAATTACCAAATAATTAAGCATGCAATTCATTTTTTTTTTAAAAAAAAAAAACTAACATCCTAAATGAATGCATTTTTTTATTTTTTATGTTTTTCTTAGTGTTTTTTCCAAGATAAACAATTATGAAATTACATCTAAACTAATCAAGATATCCACCAAATAAATGATTAAAATAATCGAAAAAATAACCTATTATCTCACAAGTTAAATTAACAATTACTCTAAATCTAAACATCACGACAAATAGTTCAAAATAATTAAAAATCTGATCCGAAATTTTACAGATTAAATTAATAATTATAATGATTTAACAATTAAAATATTATCAAAATGCCCAAAAATTAATATAATTAAAAAAAATGATCCGACGTCTTACGGATCAAATTAATAATTACAATAATTTGGACAAAATCCTGCTGATAATGCCTACAATATTCATAAAATGAACCTCGAGATCAAATGTTCCAATTTAAATAACTAAAATTAATAAAATAAATGAAAAATGAAAATGAAAATAAAATAAACTACCTAAATTGATTTTTTTCCTTGCTTGGGCTTCCCACGGCGTCGGCAATTGTGGGTCGCCGGGGTTGGGTCGCCGGTGTTCGGAGCTCCGGCGAGGATCGGCAATGGGTGGATCGGTGGTGAGCAGTCCGGCGGTAGCAGCAGGTCGCGGGTGGCGTCGTGGTGTCGGCGACGGGAGGTGCGGGCGGAGGGAGACGCGCGGTCGTTGTGGCTCGGAGTTACAGCAGCAACTGGTATTGCAGTGGCGTCGGGATGAGCTCGCGAGTGCAGAGGGATTCCGGCGGCGTCGTGGGCAGATCGCGGACTGGGCAAGGGAAGCAACGTCATTGCGGATCGGCTCGGCGGTGGCTTCGTCGGGTTAGTGGAGCGGCTTGGTAGGCGTCAGGGTTGAGACCGGCGGAGCGGCGGTAGAGCAAAGAGGGCTCGTGGGTTCGGCAAAGGCGGCTCTGCGACTTCGGGGGTGCAGAGTAGCGGTGTTCGGAATGAGGGCACGCGGCGCGGACTCCTGTGGGTCACTCGGAGACGCGGTAAGGTGGGTTTGCGGACACGAGATCTGCGGGTCGTGGATCGCAGGGGAGGCATCGGAGGTGGCTCAGCGTCCGAATCTAGAGCGGTGGAGGGTTGACTAAAGCGGAGGCGCGACCGATTGGAGGGTGGAGGCGCTGCGGGGGAACCTCGTGAGTTGCTGCAACATCAAGGGGCTAGAGGTGCGCGGTGGTGGCTTCTGGCGAGATAGGACAGAGCAAGAGCGGTTCAGGCGTCGAGTCGCGTGATGCTACTGGTGTTGAGTCACGGCGGTGCGAGCGTGGCAGCGCAAACGCGGGCACGGTGTTGCGCCAGTGAAGGGATCGGTCACGGGCAGCAGGCACGCTGGAGAAGAAGGACAACGTTCTTCTACTTTTCCTCTTTTCTTTTACTCTCTCTCCTCCTGCCTATCTCTCACGTCCCCTCCGGTCTTCCTCTCTCTCCCTTTTTTCTTTTTTCTTTTTCCTTTTTACTTTTCTCTTTACCTCCAAAACTGAGAGAGACGCCCGCGAAAGAGTTTTCTTTTCCAAACTAAGAGAAAGCCCCCCTTCTCTCATCATACACGGCTCCCTTTATAGGCAAATAAAGATGTGATCTTCATGAAATATTTCATCCACTTTTCAATATACACGAAGATTTTCATATAACCTCCTGATCACAAAAATCCTCTTATTTTCCTTATCTCCTAAATAATTTCTACTGATTTTTTAAGATAAGATTACAACCCAATTTTCTTAAATTCCAAAAAATCCTTATTTCAAATCTCAATTTCAGAAAACGGGCTCGGCCGATTTGCACTTTTCATGGGCTTAGTCCGGCCTGTTGATTTAAAACTCAAAACCACTAATTCGACCCATCCGCCACGAGTCCAGTAAATAAATGTAAATAATGCAAATTAAAAACAAATGCACCTAAATCTATATGCTACGCAATTAATATATATATATATATATTAGGGATAAAATTAACCCCTATTTTTTATGCAATAAATAAATAACTGGATCACTAAAATTTAGGTATCAACACAACATTGACGATTCCTACCAAAATGAGTGGATGCAAAGATAAATTGGCCAAAGCTAGATAGAGAGCAAGATAAAACGGTGATAGGATTATCCTAATGTTATCATTTTTTTTACCTAAAAGATATTTTTATTTTCTTCTTTGATTTTGTGCTAAGTAATTTAATGGTCAAATTTCACGTGTAATTGACTTTTCATTTTTCCTTTCTTCTCCAACCAGTGTTCTCTCCGTGGTCGTTGAATTTAGTTTATTGTAAGAAAACGTGGCACTTGATTGCAACTGTCAAATTGTCTCTGGAGAAAAAAAGGAAAATGATAAAATCATCCAACTACACGAGCCGTCCGATTGTGTGTATTTACAAGTGTAACCTTGGCTATCCCTCCTGGAAAGGAGGTGATGTCGGAAATTTCTTAATTTTTGGTGTCCGTCGTTTCTCAAATTTCCGAACTCCTTAACCTGTTGCATGCCATTCAGGTTTTATATTTTAGTTTTCTAATATTAGTTAATGTACAAAAAATGTTAACACGTGGCATTCTTTCTTCCTATTTGGTGAGGTTAAAAAAATCTTATGCAAAATAGAGTTTATTAATGTACACTCTTAATTCATGGGTTTGTTATTCTATCACTATACTAAATCCAGCCACAAAATATAATTTATTTTAATTTATTAATGTCTACTCAATTCAAGTGATTTTACAATGTTTTATACCAAACAAAGTAAATTTAGTATTTTTTTTTATTCTACTCTACTCCTACTCTAACTCGGTTTACAATGTTTTATACCAAACAAAGTAACTTTAGTATTTTTTTTTTTTTTTTGCTAGTTATACTCTACTTCTACTCTAATACTCATTCTCAAACTTTTGGCTTACCTCCTTATAAAGTGTGGAAGTCAAAATCCACATTTGAAACTAAATCGTTCCCACACCAACCCTCTTGAGAATGTGGCGATCTGAACCCCCTACCTCCCCATTCTTATGTGAGAAGGGTGGAACCCTAGTGGTTAACTTTAGTATCCTAAAATGTCTTTTTATTTATGGGGTTTACACAGGTTTCCTATACATGTATTATCTATCAGTGTAATGCTTTTTGTTTTTGGGTTGGACATTTTAACATAATCACAAAGCCAAGTTCTAAACCAGTTTTTTTCTTTTCTTGGCACTCTTCATTTGTTAAATCCACATGACGTCATCACATTAGCTTTACACGCTAAGAAGCTTATTACAGAATTACACATCACTTGTCTACGAAATTTATACGAGTCCTCCCCATGGATTGTAGCCAACAAAAAAATATAATTTACTCCTTCAAGTGAATGATTACAAAATACCAATTGCTAAAATTAAAATGCCGAAGTTCGTTGTACGCATCTTAATTTTTTAAATAATGATTTATTGACTTACACTTTACAAAATGAAAGTGATGCATCGTTACATGTAAAAGAAAAAAAGTTTATCCCAGCTACAAAAGTGAGATGAAAAAGAAAATCAAAATAAAATGTTGTTCAAGTTTTTCTTTTTAGTTTAAAGTCCGAGTCTAGGTGGCAAGTATGCAAAGATTGACAGGGTTTCATTCTTTTAAACCTATAGTCCAAGAGGTAGTTTGAGTAGTTAAATGGTTAATTCGTACAATCAATTTATTATTTAGTTACGAAGTCACCGTTTACAAAAACTTTAAGGGGTCAATACCCATTATTGGCTTATTGATGAAGTCTTGTTGCTCATGGATAAGATGATTTGTATGCATTAGTAAGATTTAGTCAAGTGAAGATTCGTATTCACTGATGAAAAAAAAAATCATACCATAGAAATAATCTTATTTATTGTAAAAAAAAAAAAATCCTCGATGGGGGAGACGGTTCGGTTGGCCCAACCTTCAACGACAAGTGGCCAACACATGTGAACAAATGGGTTGAAAAAAAAAACAAAAAAAAAAAAAAAAAACTGCAAACGAATCCTACGCGTTGTGGACTAAATTCTAGGAATGTGAAAAATGTACCGGATCCTACTTTTTTAACAACAGTTTTACCTTACGGTTATAGCAATTTATAATATAATATAATATTATATATATATATATATATATATATATATATATATATTATTAAGACGTTTTTGTATTTAATTGCAACGACACATGATAATCTTGTACAATAAATTTGAAGTATCGTAGAGGTGCTCCTAACATATAAATAACATATAAATTTGTCATTGAAGGAAAATAAAAAAGTGACTTTCACACTTTTTATGTAGGCAACCTGCCAATTGGGAAAAAGATTTTTCAATTTACAATAATAATCAATTAGATAATACACAAACGAGTTCAAGTGAAACTTAAACATGAATGTAGCACACAATATCAAGCTTAAACTTGCTAATACCCAATTTGATATCTCAAGAGCCTAATTAGGCTTAACTCACTTTTTGTCAATTATTTAATATAGTCAAGTTGAGTGAAGTCAAATTTGAATGGTCCGATGTTCTTTTTCAAGTTGAGTTTGAACAAGAACTTTAATACACGATTGAGTTCATGTGAAGGGTTCAAGCATCGAGTATGTTGTATTAGCTCAACTAAATTTAGATTATATCTCCACATTGAGGACTAGACCTTGGACCCTAGCCTTGGGACTGGAGACACTAGGTAAACAAGTTTTAGCATGGGCCGCCTAAGACCCTACATAAACTCAGGACCTTGGCCTTAGACTTGAGTTGTGAATTATGGAACTATAACATGCTATCATCAATTTGTATTTATATATCACATAACAACTTCATATTAAAAATACTTGACAATGTTCTACAAAAAAGATCATTGAGTCCACCCGCCACAACGCAAGATATTAATAGAGTACCAAGCAAAAAGTATAGAAACAATCTCTCGCAACATATTTACTCTCAAAACTTACTAAGAAAAACTCTACCGTAGAACCACACGAACATGAACTCTGTCTTTAGGTCAATCTTCACTCCAAGCTTCAAGCCAAGTTAAATTCATGCTTTGGTTTGGCCACAACCCATGACGTCAAAATGACACATCCGATTACTCAATCTCTTCCTATAAATTTTCAATTGGAAAAAAATTCATTAGGTTACGCGAAATTGCGCACCATGATTTTCGGTTAGTGGCTTTGATAGTACCTCTCCCCAATTCTTGTACAAAGAAGGAAAATAAAAAAATGAACTCGCTGCTGTCCCTGATGGTGTGAGCGTCTTGGCTCACCGAGGGCACGAGTGTAATTGCACGAGTGCCTAGCTCAGTCGGCTCAGGATTTCGGCCTCTCGAGTCGGCCCCATCCCTCGAGACGAATCACGGCCGTCGATCATACCCGGCCCGTGTGTTGGCATACAATGACCCGACACACGTGCGGAGTCTCATTTTACGTGCTTTCCCTCCCACCAGCCAACGACCCATCCCTTTCTCCGTGGACCCCACTGCATATCCCCATCCCTGGGCCATGGCCCCCACCATACGCTTATCCCGAATCTAATCTCAGCCCGTTTCCAATTTTTTATTAAAAAGAAATTGAGCATAAATGAAAATAAAAAGGGAAAATGACACCGCAATCTCTGAAATTTAGCCCAACAAATAATGTCGTCCCTGAATTTTCAATTTGTTCAATATGGTCCTTAAAATTTATATGCAACCTAGTTCTTAGACTATACAAAAATGTTCGAACTTGAATTATTGAGACGATAGCTAGGGGTGATTGATTTCAGGGTAGGTAAGTTCTAAAGTTGGAATCTGAATTATACCTTATTATAACCGGTTTCTATTTTTTGGACCCTGAAATCTATCATGTCCACTATTTTTCTGGTCTAGTTCGAGGGTTCACTCGAGAATCTGTTTTATCTTCTTTTTTTTTCCATTTTTTTTTTATTTATACTACAAAATCATATGAGATTATGAGTAACGAAATGATTCAAAGTAAAAGATGATTAACAGAAATCCTAATCTACCAAAAACAACAATCTGAATAAGTAGTCAAGTACAATTATAAACGGTAAAAAAGTTCAAACGAGTAATATAAAACATAAATTCCCCATTCATCCATAAAAGTTAAATGAAAATGAAAGACTAGCAAGAAGTTTAAAAAAAGGACAAAAGACGAAAGAATGCTGAGGTTAAAATTTAGGGAAAAAAACAATTAGAATTTAAGCTTTTTAACTTATAAAATAGATTCCAAAGTAGAGTGGAATTGGTAGATCTTTACTTGAAACCTATTCCTAGAACTATTTCAAGGAGAGTCGATCCTCAGACATATTTTTCCGAAAGTTGGATCCAATTTCTAAGTAGAATCGGTTTAGTTGCACACCCCTAATAACAACATTAAGCATCTTCATATAGTGTAGGAACTAACTTGAATATGTACTAAAATTTTAAGGATCATATTAAATAAATTAAAAGTTCAAGGACTGCATTATAAATTGAGTCAAAATTCAAAGACTATTTATGTCATTATCCAAAATTGATATCAATATCCATTTAAAAATTTTAAAAGAGCAATTTGCTTTTAAGTTAGCAATTTTTTTTAATATTATCATGCAGCAAGCTGTTTTTCAGATGGGGGCTACTAAAGCCCCAGGACCAGATGGTTTAAGTGGCCTGTTCTATCAAAGTCAGTGGCATATCATCCATGAAGACATATTCCAGCTAGTAGACTCTTTTTTCAAAGAAGGCACCTTCGATCCAAAACTAAACGAAACCCATATAACACTTATCCCCAAGGTGACACACCCCGAAAGCATAACAGAATTTAGGCTCATTAGTTTGTGCAATTTCAGTTACAAAGTTATCACAAAAGTCATGGCGAATCGACTTAAACCTTGGCTCTCAGTTATTATTTCTTCGGAACAAAGCGCTTTTGTTAGTGGTCCACAGATACAATATGACATTTTTATAGTCCAAGAAGTTCTACATCAGCTACGAGTTAGAAAAAGGCGAAGAAATTTCAGGCTATGCTGAAACTCGATATGCAAAAAGCATATGATAGAGTAGAGTGGGACTTTCTATGTGATTGCATGAAAAAGATGGGTTTCAGTGATAGATGGGTGAATCTAGTCAGAATTTGTATTTCCTTAGTCCAATTTCAAATCCTTATCAATGGTGAAGCAGGGGAAACCTTTACTCCATCTAGAGGCATAAGACAAGGAGATCCGCTCTCACCTTATCTTTTCATAATCTTAGCCAACGTCCTCTCCCACATGGTGCAAAATGCTGTTACTAATGGAAGCTTAAAAGGTATCAAATTGAACCCTCATTGCCCTACTCTTTCCCACCTATTTTTCGCGGATGATGCCATTTTCTTTCTGGATGGAACAGTCAGAGAAGCTTCGATTCTTGCAAACTTATTGAATTGCTATTGTTTGCGTCTGGCTAGTTAGTAAATCTTAACAAATTTGGGGTGTTTTTTGGGGCAAGCTATCCACAGGATTTGAAAACAAATATTGCATCGTAATGAGGGTTCCTATCTTAGAAAAAACTGGAAAATACTTAGGGATACCATCAAATTGGGGTCCAACAAAAAAAAGATGTTCAATTGGATCATGGCACGAGTGGACAGAAAACTGGAGGGCTGGAAGGAGCAGTTAATCTCGAATGCGGGGAAAGAAGTATTGATTAAAATGGTTGTTCAGGCTCTACCCCAATATGCCATGAATATATTCAAAATACCCCTATCTATTTGTCGAGCGATTGAAAGGAAAATCTCAGATTTCTGGTGGAAGCAGAATGTGGTATAGAAAGGTCTTCATTGGAAGAGTTGGGAGGTTTTAAAGATGAGAAAGGAGCAAGGAGGATTGGGGTTTGAAGATTTAATCGAATTTAATAAGGCGATGTTGGGGAAACAAGCTTGGAGACTACATCAAGCTCCAGAGGCCTTATGGAGCAAAATCTTTAAAGGCCTCTACTTCCCTAATGGTAATCTATGGACTGCTACTAGGGGTGCCAGACCATCTTGGGGTTGGCAGAGTCTCTTACTTAGACGAGATGTCCTTGAGCTTGATCTGAAATGGGAGGTTGGGGACGACAGATCTATTAATTTGAGAGAAGATCGTTGGCTCACATCAGGCAAAATTGGAGGACCGGCAAATCAACATGACCCGAAGCTTGTTGCAGATATTATTGATCCATACTCGCGCACATGGAATAGTCAACTCATAAATGAGTTATTTGACAGCAACATCGCAGAGGAGATTGAGCAAACAACACTCAGCATAAATACCGGACCTGACTGCTTAGTATGGACAAGGCGTTACTCTGAAAACTACAAAATTAAAAATGGGTACCATTGACTCCAAACAACAAACATCAACACCACAGAGAACCAAGCATCATCTTCATATCAAGTTCCAAAACGGCTATGGACAGAAATATGGCATCTACATACTAATCCCAGAATCAAGCACTTCATGTGGAGTTTATGCAATGAAGGGCTCCCTATGAGAATTAACCTATGCTGGAGAAAAATAATACCTGAGCCAACATGCCCCTTCTGTCAACAGTTTCCAGAGTCCTCCAAGCACCTGTTTATCCTGTGTCAGTGGACAAATGAACTGTGGATGAATTTCAGTGACCGAGTAAACACCTTCTCGACATCGATTAGACGAATAGAGCAATGGGTTTGTGACTACCTTCTCTCTGGCAAATCAGCTAGTCAAAAGGCAATCTTCGCGACTACTCTTTGGTACATATGGAAAGCACGCAACGCCCTCATCTTTCAAGGCCGGAAAACCAAACAATACCAGCTAATCAGTGAAGCTCTTCTTTCCCAACAGCTGTTCGAGAAGTGGCAACCACGGAAGGAAGAGATTACCTCAGAACGACACTCATGGGTACCTCTAGATCCGAGCGATTGGAAGATAAATGTTGATTGCGCATGGCAGGAGAACAGATCGGAGGGATCTATAGCCGCACTTTGTAGAGGAGCCGATGGGGTCTGTACCGCTGGTTTTGTGCAGAAAATCCGAGCTCAAACGGCTCACATGGCCGAAACCCTAGCCATCCAACGGACGCTCGTGTGGGTGAGAGAGATGCAAACTGTTCTGACATGAACTGCTTCAAACTCGCGAACTGCAGCAACTCTCCACATATCCAGTGATTGTCTCTTGGCTGTGAACTCCATCTTGGGCCGAACAGACATCCCATGGGCTTCGCGGCCTTTTGTCCTTGATTACAGACAGGTGTTGGGTCAATTGAAGAATGTTGTTTTGCAGTTTGAACCGCGTGAATCCAATTGAGCCACGGACTGGATTGCTAAATCCCATAATACCGGTTCCCTTCCTAGTAATTGGGTTACTAACCCCCGCATGAACTTTACCTTATCTTATGTTTTGACTTTCCTAATAGTTGTATTTGACCTTCTTAGTATTAATCCAAGCAGTTCTTTCGACCAAAAAAAAAAAAAACGCACTATTAATAACCTTAAAGTCCGCCACCACAGAAACATTATCGCTCTCCCCCTATCCTAAAGTCTCAAAGCTCAAAAGGAAAAAAATATCAATAGTGCTCAGAGCTTCTCACTCGATAAACCCTCACGGCAGCTTTCGTCTTCCGAGTCTTTGGCCAATTCATCATCGTTCCAGATTCGTCGGTCGATCACGTCGATCTCGCCCTCCAAACCCTGAGAGCGCTTGTTTCTTTGAACCGAGCGAGAGCCAGAGCCGGGGCATAGGGAAGAGATCGTCGACTTCACTGTCGATCGGGGAAGGGCAACCCCGGGTCAGGGGCCGCCCAGCATCTCCGAGAGCAAAGCCGACTCTGCTTCTGCTTTAAGCCCTTGATTTTCTTAGCAAGAATCTTTCTCTCTCTCTCTGTTCCGAAGCTTGGCATTCTAGAGAAGCACATGTACCATCAGCTCTTCTAACGGTTGCTTCTTCGAATATGAAAAGGAATTACCATGTGTTCCTCAGTTTCAGAGGGACAGATGTCCGCCGCAGCTTCCTCAGTCATCTCTACGCGGCTCTGGACCAGAAAGGAATATATACTTTTGTGGATAGCGAGGAGCTTAGGAAAGGAGAGGAAATATCGTTGGCGCTCATGAGGGCGATTGAGGAATCGCACGTTGCGATCATCGTTTTCTCTGAGCACTACGCTTCCTCACGGTGGTGTTTGGAAGAGCTCTTGAAAATCATGGAGTGCAAGGAGAAAAATGGCCTGAAGGTGTTCCCTGTGTTTTACAAAGTGGAACCCAGAGAAGTGAGAGAGGGGAGAGAGAGTTATAAGAGAGCTATGGATAACCATGAGTCCAAGTTGGGGAAGGATTCAGAGAAAGTGAAAAGATGGAAGAAGGCTCTCTCTGAAGCCGGTAGCTTGTCTGGATGGGAGTTGAATGACAGGTACGCACAAATGTGACAATGGTGTTTTGTGATTGTTAACTCGTGATTGTCTGTTAGATATCAGATCATATGCACTTTTTTGGATCTTCGAATTGAAGATACAAAGTGGAGATAAATTAGACAGTAGACACATGATCAAATAACCAAAGCTTGTAGATTCTTTGAATTGATTCTTGCTGTGTGGATAATGAGAAATTTATCAAACATAAATAGTGCGATTCATAGTGCCTTAGTCATTATTGTCTTCAGATTCAAGTTCTTTGTAATTTTCCTCGCGTAGATGTTGGCGCAGGTTCACCCACTTTTCATCTTATTATTTACTATTCTTCTTATGAAATTTTCCTTATCACGTCAGAGGTTGAATTCCTGCTATGGCTTTGAAATGCTAAAACGGGTTTTTCTTTCTTTTGAGTGCTTATTAGAGATGAGGCAGATCTCATACAATGCATTGTGAAGGAATTATCGATTCGTCTCAACCAAACACCCTTACATGTCGCTAAGTATCCGGTTGGAATAGATTCCCAAGTTCAAAAACTGATATGTTTGTCACAGAAAGAGTCGGCTGATGATGATGTTCTGATGATAGGTCTATGGGGACCTGGAGGCATAGGGAAGACAGCAATTGCCAAGGCCCTATATAATGCTATGATGAGACAATTTCAGGTTTGTAGTTTTTTGGAGCAAGTTAGAGAAAAATCACACCAAAGCGGTGGTCTTGTTTCTTTACAAAAGGTTCTTCTATCTGAGATCCTGGTTCATCCTTTAACAGTCTACAGTGTCGTTAGAGGAATTAGTTTGATACAAGAAAGACTATGTTGCAAGAAGGTTCTCCTGGTTCTTGATGATGTTGACCATATGAATCAACTGAATGCATTAGCTGGAAAAGGCAATTGGTTTGGAAAAGGAAGTATAATCATTGTTACAACAAGAAATAAACAATTGCTGACTTCTCATGGCATAAATCGTGTGCATAGAATTCAAACTTTAGGATGTGTGAAGCACGAGACCTTTTTTGTCTGCATGCTTTCCCAGATAGCGAGAGTGTTGAAATAGGAGTGGATCTCATAGATAGAGCACTGCATTATTGTGACGGCCTTCCGTTAGCCCTCGAAGTCTTGGGCTCATTCTTATGTGGAAGAAACGAAGCTGCATGGGAAAGTGCATTGCATAAACTTTCCAAAAGTCCTGACCAAATTATTAATCAAGTTCTCAAGACAAGCTTTGATGGATTGGAGAACAATGAGAGGGAGATTTTCCTCGATATTGCTTGTTTCTTTAAGGGAAAGGGAATAGAATACATCAAGGAAGTTCTTGATGACTCTGGTTTTAACACAACCATAGGAATAGAAATTCTCATCGAGAGGTCCTTGATAAAAAATGAGTATGAAACCCTGCAAATGCATGATTTGATTCAGTTGATGGGTAAGGATATTGTTAATGAGGAATGGCCCGATGATCCTGGGAAATGCAGCAGATTATGGCTTTTCGAAGATGTTGAGGAAGTTCTCTATGAAGATACAGTAAAAGTTGTTCATGTCCATTTTGCAACATCTCAGTTATTTACTTTGCTCTGATTTGGATTGTAATATGTAAATTTCAATTGAAAATTTTGTCTGATGACTGAATTTGCTCTGTTATGGATAGGTCATGGATGCAGTAGAGGCCATAGTATTAAACTTGGGCGCACCAGAAGAGATGACCATTAGTCCCGGTGCTTTCGCAAACATGAAAAGGTTGAGAATGCTCATCTTGCATAAAGTGCATATCTCTTCACAAGGTCCTGTGCGCCTCCCTAAGGAGCTAAGATGGCTTGAATGGCCCAATCCCCCAGATCTAGAATTTGTCCCTGGTTTAAAGAAACTCGTGAGGCTCCATTTCGAAAACAGTAATATCAAGCAATTAGGAGGCAACTGTCAGGTAAGCCCTTGTAATGATCAGCTTTTCCTTTTCAAAGCTATGAAAATATTTGCAGAGCTTAATGACTGCACTAGTATGTTTTTGCAGAATTTTATATGCTTGAAGTCCATCGAGTTCTTGGATTGCAAGTCCCTGGCTAGTGTTCCTGACCTTTCATCGGCTCCACTGCTAGAGAGCATATATCTTTTAAGGTGCAAAAGCTTGGTGGAGGTTCACCAATCCATCGGAGATCTTGACAAGTTAAAACATTTGACGATTGCAGAGTGCTCCAATCTTAGGATCTTTCCAAACACACTCAAGACAAAGTCTCTTCAATGGCTTGATCTCTCTGGTTGCTCTAAACTTGAGAAATGCCCTGATATTCTGGAAAAGATGGAACACCTAATATATTTTTTTCTAAAAGGGACGGCTATTAAAGAACTCCCTGCATCAATTGAAAATCTCATCTCTATAGAGCAGATAGATTTAGGTTGTTGCAATAACCTCACAAGGCTTCCATCGAGCATTCATAAGTTGAAAAATCTCAAGTCTCTGGTAGTTAGCTAATGCTCAAATTTTGTCATGTTTCCAAAGAACTTGGAGGATTCAATTGATCCTGATGACGATTTGGGATTCCCAAGTTTAAGGTGGCTAGACCTCTCTCACTGCAATCTATCAAAAGCAGAGTTTCTTGAGAATGCTTCCAGTTGTCCTATATTGACGTGCCTAAATCTTACAAATAACAAATTTACTCATCTTCCTACATGCATCAACAAGTATGATTATTGGAAAGACTTGTTTGTTTATAGCTGCAAGCAAAGCAAAGGGGTCAGTGTGGCTGATGCGTCATCACCCAAGGTCTCTGTCTATCTGTCTGTCTGTCTGTCTGTCTCTCTCTCTCTCTCTCTCTCTCTCTCTCTCTCTCTCTCTCATTTTGAATGTTTGATACGTGTACTATTTGTATGACAGGAAGTTGAGATTCTTGTAAATGGAAGAGAGATGCCTGAATGGATTCTCCATTGTAAAGAGGACAGCATATCTTTCATGGTTCCCCCAGACTTAAGTGACAAGATCTTGGGACTAGCAATCTGTGTTATTCTTCGCCAGAATAAGAAAGGCTCATTCGACGATTCGTCCTGTTCATTTGACATCAGCTTGTTTGTAAATGGCATAAGATCGTATTACCGTTTGATATTTTTTGATCCACTGGAATCCGATCATGTGAGTCTTGTTTATTTCCCAAGCAACAGAAAGATAGAAGAGAAGCCTCTGCAAAACGATTGGAGCCATATCCAAGTTTGCGTCGGGGCACTGGAAGGAACCATAAAGAAGCGTGGATTCCGTCTAATATGCGAGCAACAGGAGGATGATCTGAGGGTCTGTTTTCCAACACCATCGGCAGATGGAAGCAGATTGGAGTTTCAAGGAAATATACTCAAAGGAAGACAATTATCAATAGACACCAAGGAAGAAGATAGTCCACTGGAACAGAACTCCATAAAGAAGATGAGACGGTCTTAGCAATGGTGAGAGTATGGGTTGAACTCGCACCAACTGTTGAGGTAGCGATTCTTAGGGATGCGAACCGGTGATCTTGATTTCAATGCCTCTTGATTTTCCCTTTTTTTCTCGTCTCTACTAAAAATTTGCAATTGTCTGCTCCTTCAATTAGTCGCGTAGTGCTACTGACATGGTCGAGGAACTTTTCATTTCCCTCTCGATCTCTATGATCTGTGATGCAAGAGTGCACCAATCCAATATCAAGTGGAATGCTTGCTGAATGGCCATTGTCTTCCAAGTTCAGTGAGATATATCACGTAGAAGTCTTGTCACCTCTCTTAATCCAATTAATGATGCCGATGCTTCATATCCTAGAATTCTTAGATAGTAAAGCTTTACTTCTTGAGGAAAGTGTTGATCTAATTGTCTAAAAAATCGAAAGGTTTACACGGGAATGATTAGTTGATTCCTTTGCTGTTCCTAGGCAGATTGCGTTGGATAGATACCAAGGGAGAGATCTAGCTTCTGAGGCTTTGCAGATAAGCAAAGGGTACTGACTTAAAAGATTTTCATGAAAAGCGAATGGTGTTTGACAAATGCCTTGTAAAATGTTTATTACAGAACAATTTTAAGTATAGAGAAAATTTTTTTTAAAAAAATAAAATAAAGGAAGGAACTTGCAGTTGTATATGAAACCACAAGCGGGGGCGACACAACAGTTGGACTGGTGCTGACATTGTGCAACCCTAGGCAAGGCACCTCTAAAGTTGAGCAAACCCGGCGATGCGACACTGAGCTACACTGAAACTAAGCAACACAATACTAGTGTCACGCAACCCCAAGTAATAGGACGCCGGGGCCACACTACTAGGCAATGCGACGCTTGACAACCTTGGCAAGCTAGATCTGACATCAAGCGACCCTCGCAAAGCTCCTCAATGTTGCATGACCCTCGACAAAGCTTTGCTGATGTCTTTCAACCCTCTACAAAGCTGCACCTGCATCCCTCGGTCCCTCTTCTAAGCTTCCCGGCCATGATCAAACACATCTTTATCTCTCTTATCCAAGGTTGAGGGGTAAAATATGATTGCAAATGTATTAGTGATGGTAAGATTGGAAGAAAAAAACTTTATTAAACCCCTAAACTTGCATTTCAAGAATGCTAGAGCCCATACTCGGAGGCTTACCTTGAACTTTGAGCGTTTTCAAAGCAAAACTTTGGATCAAAATCTTTGAAATTGTGTTATCATACATCAAATCTTTAGCTCAAGGCCCCTTGAAGGTCCAAAATAGCTTAATTCAAGATGACTGAGCACTCAAATTTTTAACAGCAAAATTGGACGGGATTGAAACAAAGGGTAAAATTGAAATACCGGTACCAATTAAGGGGTTTTTATGAGTCCATTTTTTTTTTTTTTTAAAGTAAATATGTTTGAGTAGTACCAATTGAAGATATTTTGTTATATTAATCCTAGTAACATATATGTATTATTTCCTTTCTTTTTCCCCTTTTCAGTAGTCAAGTCCCATTTCATTGGGCAAGTGAAATGCCAAGTGGCATTTTGATAATTTCCTCTCAGAATCTTGGTAAAGTCAAGTTCCTACTAGTATTGCCTTTGTATTCTTCATTGGCTTTCACTAAAGTTCATTCTCCTTATACTTTCCCTCCCATCAGTTGCCCTTGGTTTTAGTCTTGGTGGTCCCAAGTTGTCCATTCTTAAATGCATAATTCAATAGAGTAGAAATGATATCGCCAATCACTTTCTAAAGGCAAGAATTGGTAAGAATAGATGATTACTATAGTCTCCGCACAAGCAACATAATCACATCACGAGTGAATATGAGATGTCAAATGCCCATTACTATACTATCACTTACAATCATTAAGGATCTGAGATTATACAAATTGTGATGTCTTATGTCTTTTTTGAATATCTAATTTTTTGAATTGTAACACGTGTTCATCTCACATATATTTACCACAAATGATCAAATTTCAAAATCATATGGCATCACCATCTTCTTTCCTCCCCTCCTCCCTCCTCCCTTCCTCCCTCTCTCTCTCTCTCTCTCTCTCTCTCTCTCTCTCTCTCTAACACAAGTACAAGCAGAGAATAATTTATACTTCCCAAAGAATAGGAAAGAACTACCAACGCTAGTGGCTCTTTTTGAGGTGTAACCCCATAAAAGAGAATGTACTTAATAAACATTGACTCTTTTCGAATCTTATTTTATGGGAGCAACACCACCGAGAGAAAATAATTAATAAAAACCGAAGTAACATAAAGATTTTATTTAGACATCCAATCATTCCGTTTTTTATGAGCCTTTCCTAGTTCTGGTAACTTATTTTGAATTAACAACGTTCAAGAACAAATTCAAAAGGATGAGCAATGTTGGGCAACTACTCGAGCAAAATCTTGGGCCGACCATAATTGAAACAGTCTCAGGTCAATGCCACCAAATGGGCAACCAAGACTGAAATGATGGGCTGATCCTCTAGCAGGATTGGAGAATGGGCCATCTTCACTCCTCAAATCTAAAATAAATTGACATTCGGTTATCCACCTTACCAAGATTAGAGATCATAATTCAACAAAAAATTCAACCCCCAACTCCTCTCAAGTAAAAATAATGCGATAGTTACTTACTAGTGGAATCAATGTTAGGACATCACTTGACCAATTGAGAGTTGTTGCATTCAACATTTGAATGAAAAACCACAAACAGCAACAACAACAACAACAACAACAAAAATCCCCTTTTCACAACACTTTCAAAGCAGTATTGAACTTTATTTGAGGAAACTATTAGAAATTGGCACCCAACTACTGCTGAAAAACCTATTTGAAATTAATTGTTGGGAAATATCTTGGCCAAAAAAATCCTTCTTAAATTAATTAACTTCTATCAACTAGTAAATTTTAATTGAAGACAAATGTCAAAAGTGGAGAGGTAATGATCTTGAATCTTACATCAATGATAGTGACATCGACGACTTCAAGCATCCTCAATCATGTTAGGATGGACGAGGCCTTGTTCTAGAAATGACTTATTGACAATGTTTGTCATTCTATAAATATCATCAAGGGGTCCATAAGATCTAAGAAGTAGGGAAAAATGAAAAAGAAGAAAGAAATTGCGTATTTTTCACTTTTGATAATTGCAATTAGCTCCTATATTTTTAGTTTTTTAGTGTATAATCCTCTTAGTTTTTTTTTTTCATTGGTGATAATATGATTTTTTTCATTAGATTTAACAAGCTCGATGCTCAAAATTTTGTTCCAAAACTGATCTTCAATAAGCGTAGGCAAATCTTTGCGACAATATGACTAAGTAGCATTGATAATACCTACCGGAAATGAGTGGATGCAGGGATAAATTGGCCAGAGTTAGAAAGAAAGCAAGATGAAGTGGTGATAGGAATATCCAAATGTTATCATTTCTTTTACTTAAAAGATATTTTTATTTTCTTCTTTGATTTTGTGTTAGTAATTTAATGGTCAAATGTCACGTGTAATTGACTTTTCTTTTCTCCTTTCTTATCCAATCAGTGTTCTCTCCGTGGCCGTTGAATTCAGTTTATTGTAAAAAAAAAATGTGGCACTTGATTTCAGCTGTCGTTTCTGGGAAAAAAAAAATGAAGAAAATGATAAAATCGTCCGCCACAAGCCGTCTAATTGTGTATATTTACGAGTGTAACCTTGGCTATCCTGGAAAAGAGGGGATGTCGGAATTTTCTTAATTTTTGGTGTCCATCGTCTCTCAACTTTCCGAACTCCTTAACCTGTTGCATGCCATTCAGGTTTTATATTTTAGTTTTCTAATATTAGTTAATGTACAAAAAATGTTAACCCGTGGCATTCTTTCTTCCTATTTGGTGAGGTTAAAAAAATCTCATGCAAAATAGAGTTTATTAATGTACACTTGTAATTCATGGGTGTTGGGAATAACGGATCCTCGAAAACCGGATTTGACACTGAATCGAACCCCTAAATCAATGCGGAAGAAAAGGCCCGGGAAAATCACGTATCATCGATCGTAAAGCACACCACAGATTCGAGCGTATCTTGTTAGCCACAGATTAGACACCAACGCCGATAGAGGAAGAGAAACTAGGCCTTGTTCAATCCGAGGAGGCAAAATCCTTCGAGCGCTTCACTGGTTTCGCTTTAAAGAAAAACGAGAGAGAGAGAGAGAGAGTACGTAGAGAGAAAGCGTACGTCTTTTTCTAAAAATAAAACAGTGCCTTTTTCTCGCTCTCTCCTCCCTTTTATACCTCTCCCCTTCCACGGGCCCTATTCCCGTGGGTCGGGCTTTATGGGCCCAACTTGGGCGGACGGGCCTTAAGCCCATCTCATATAAAACCATCATCTCCCACTCGCACATGGTGGGCCGAACAGGATTATCTTTACCTCTCTTCAACATTCATACCGGTGAATAATCCGTGCGACCATCATACTTTGAGAGCTCGTTGCTATACATCTGTTAGGAATATATAGCAACTCATAATGGGCGTCACACTCCGAGTAGATTTAGTATGCAGTACCCTAGATCGATCGATCACATTTTATATCTCTCTTGATCTATTTTAAACATGATATATATATATATATTGTATTCACAATTATAATTATCACAAAGACAGTCATAATTGGTCGATCAGTGAATACAAAACTATAATGTGATTCTCCAAAATCGATCTTCCTCTTTCCTTCAAACTCTCAATTTCAGTTCAGCTTGTTTTTCTAGAAATGCCCCATTAGATCGAATCATCTCATGACCATTGGCAACACCCTAAGATAGCAAACACTAAATAGAAATCTTGAGAATAAGTAAGAGTCATGAGGGGACTAAAAATTGAGGAACTCTTTTCCTCAAGAGTCTCACACATTATAAAAGTTGAGATCAAACTTTTTGCCACTCTTATTGGTCATCTCATGCATACGTAGTATGAAATACGTATTACAGTATTAACTCATTTCCCATGGAGCGTATGTCTACACCTTTCAATATCGTACAGATGATAGTTCAGACATACCCAATGTCTAACTTGAGTTCACGTATCTACTCATTTACAAAATTCATCAGAACTCACATCTGGCATCTTAGACAAATAAAGTAAAATATGTGGGGTATTTTACTTTTGGACATAGTAAGTATTATGTCATCATCTTAACACTCAGTTAAGGCAACATACGTATTTTAAGCTTGAGCTCTCGATTATCACCTAGATAATAAGCTTAAAAATAGTCTCATCTCTATTTATCACACAGTAAATAGAGGCGATTACCTGTGTGAGTGGGCTAATCTTATATCTTTCCGACATACTTTCTCAAAATAATACACTGAGCATTAAGATACATAAATATCAAACAAAGATTCATAGGCATTAATGATGAAAACACAAATTCATCAAATGTGAACACTTAGGGAAATTACAATATTTAGTACATCAGCCTCTACGCAATCCTAGAGATTTCATATAGCTACAAAACACATCTCTAGGTATTGGGTTTGTCATAGGATCTGCTACCATTTTATGCGTAGTATGTATTCTAGGTTCATATCTTTTCGTGCAACCATATCCATAACAAAATTATACTTGGTATCTATAGGTTTGGTCTTGTCATGATATTTTGAATCTTTGGTGTACGCTTTTGCTGCTTGGCTACCACAGTTAACCAACAATGAATTTGCAGCACTTCCAATAACACCTAAATGATCCAAAAAATCTCTTAAGCCAAACACCTTTTTATATTGCTGCTAATAATGTCACGAACTCAACTTTTATCGTGGATAAGACTATACACTTTTGTTTCTTACTGCTCCAACATATGGTGCCATTATTCAGTAAGAAAACAAACCCAAATGTAGATTTTCTTTCATCTAAATCTCCTCCCCAATCAGTATCAGAATAGCCTTTGAGTTGCAGATCCTTTCGTTAATAACTCAGCGTATAATCAGCAGTTTCCTTTAGATACCTGAGTATTCTTTTAACGGCTTTTCAACGTGCTTGACCTGGGTTGGATTGGTATCTACTCACCATTCCAACTGCATAACATATGTCAGGTCTGTACATATCATAGCGTACATCAAGCTCCCAACAGCACTAGCATAAGGAACATATTTCGTTTGTTCCTTCTCTTGTGGAGTCCTTGGACACAGTCTATGGCTCAATCATTCACCATTTGCAATAGGAGTGTCTATGGGTTTACAATCTTGCATACGGAATCGTTCAAGAACCTTATTTATATAGGTTTCTTGCGAAAGAGATAACGATCTCTTCGAACGATCTCTTGAAATCTTAACTCCAAGAATGTATGCAGCCTCACCCATATCCTTCATCTCAAAGTTGGAAGACAACCAACTCTTGACAGTATTAACAAACTCTCTATTGCTTCCGGCAATTAGTATATCATCAACATATAATGATATGATCACAAATTGATCATTGGATCTTTTGATATATACACAATGATCCTCATCAATCATTGTAAAATCATATGCCATTATGGCATTATGAAAACGTATATACCATTGTCTTGATGATTGCTTGAGGCCATATATCGATCCCTAAAGTCGACATACATTTTCTTCTTGGCCTTTCACTATGAAACCAACAGGTTGTTCCATATATATTCTTCCTCTAATTCTCCATTGAGGAAAGCAGTCTTTACATCCATTTGATGTAACTCAAGATCCAGACTAGCCACTATTGCCAGAATAATGTGAATCGAGGTAAATCTCACTACAAGAGAAAATGTATCTTCATAATCAATTCCTTCATGTTGATTATACCCCTTCGCCACAAGGCGGGCCTTATGCATTTCTATCGAGCCATCAGCCTTTCGCTTTATTTGAGAACCCACTTGTTCCCAATAGCTCTGCGTCCCTTTTGGAAAATCAACCAGTTCCCAGACTTGGTTTGATTTCATTGACTCCATCTCCTCTTTCATTGCATAAATCCATTTTTCCTTACTAGGGCATTTCAGAGCCTCATTAATATTTCTTGGCTCATCCTTATCTCGTGGAGCAATTATAAAAGTTTCACCTTCAATGTCAAAACGTCGACGGGGAATACTTTGGCGACTTGTTCGCCGTATGGGAGATTGTACACTTAACACATCATTCCCCATCATGCTCCCACTCGGATTAGATAATGATGACGTCGTCTTATCATGTGGTTGCAATTGAGAATGAGTTGAATTAAATTCATCACTCTTCATATTACTCCCACTTGGACGAACTCTACTAATATCATTATCTTGATCCAAGGTTTCAACTAGGGAGTAATCCTCACCTATTTCGCCCTTCTTAGGAAATTCATCATCTAAGAATGTGACATCCCGTGATTCAAATTCAGTTATACTCACACTTTCCTGCTCACCTATGAACATATACCCTTTCGAGTGTTCGAAGTATCTCATTAAAATACTCTTATTTCTTTTGGGACCCAATTTCCCAAACTTGTGAGAGGACTCATAAGTATAGGCAGCACAACCCCATGACTTAAGAAATTTAAATCCAATTTTCTACCTGTCCATAACTCATTTGGAGTGGAAGTAACTGATTTGTAAGGCACCCGGTTAAGTATATAAGCTACAGTTAACAACACATCACTCCAAAAAGTAATGGGTAAGTTAGCATGCGCCATCATGGACCTAACCATTTCTAGTAGAGTTCTGTTTCTTCTCTCTGCAACACCATTTTGTTGAGGAGTATATGAAATAGATAACTGTATTTCTATTCCTTTTTCATCACATAATTTTCTGAACTTATCAGATAACTATTCTCGACCTCGATCGGATCTAAATATTTTTATTTTCTTGTCTAATTGATTTTCAACCAAGTTCACAAACCTTTTGAAACAACATAATGCTTCAGATTTATGAGAAATCAAATAGATAATATCCGAATCGAGTATAATTATCTATAAAAGTGATGAAGTAAACAGCCCCATGCCTTCCTCTCACATTTATTGAACCATAGACGTCAGAATGGATTAAATGCAGAGGAAATTCAGCTCTTTTACATTTTCTAAATGGTTTCCTTGTCGTTTTCCCTACTAGGCAATGCTCATATATGGACAAATCGACATTTTCAATGTTGACCAACAAGCCATCTATGGCTAGTCTATTCATATATTGTTGGCCAATATGACCAAGTCTAGCATGCCACACACTCACATCATTATCATGTAAAGTAGGAGATGTGAGAAGGGAATAACAAATATTGACATCACTATAGTCAACATATAGTACAATAAAAACATCCAGAAGGTGACCACGACCATAGTAGTTTGTATCCAAATACAAATCTACACTTCTATTATGGAAGTTCATACTAAAACCAAGCATAACCAACACCAAAACAGACACAAAATTTCGACGAATCTACGGAGCATATAGAACATTAAGGTGCATCCACCACTCATGTTCAATTGGCAGGTGCCAATTCCTTTACTTCAGCTCTAGAGTTGTTTCCCATATGGATCCACTTAGTTCCAGTTGGTACTTGTCGGAATTCCACGAAGGATTCTCTATCCTTCCCTCCATGGTCTGTTGCTTCTGAATCTACAGTCCACAAAGGATTGGATTCAGCCAATAATACAGAATTTGACACATAAGCAAAGTTCTCAAATGTACAAGAGGTGTTTACTTTTTTTTTTGGCTCACAACAGTTGCGAGCATAGTGACCTCTCTTGTCACAATTGTAACACCTCACCATTGACATCTTCTTCACTTGAGGACGTTTTCCTCTCTTGTGTTGGTTAACTCTTGCTTTCTTGCAATAAGGACTTGATCCTTTGCATTCCCACATATTGAATGAATTAATACGCTTGCGCTTAGAGCTCAAAGCCCTTTCTGAGCTAGAACCAGCATTACAAATATCAGTTTTCAGCTCAAATGCCGTTAGGCGGTCCTCTACTAGCTCAAGGTAGCGCATGGCATCATCAAGATCTTCCATAACATGGTCAAGAGCTTCTAGTGCTTCTTGCTTTTCCAGCACATATTGAATCTTTATATTCAATATTTCACAATTGTTGCCGTTCATATCAGCAATTACGTTCTTAGTTGCAAAAATCATCGATCTGAACACATCAGATATACATGCACGAATAATTAATGTCTATCAGTTATGCATCCATTTTGCACAGACCCATCATATTAATGAACAATTTCAAGTAAGGTTTCAGAATCAAAAGGTCACTATGTTTCCAATCATCCTCCAAAAATCCTAACTCAAAATTATTATTAATATAATTGTCTTATGTAAAAATAAATTCTATGAAGTTATAAAAACTTCTATAATTAACTAACTACTCACAGCAACCAGAAATAACAGAAAGTAAATAATAATTGACATCCAATAAAATAATAATGCTTTCACATAATACAACTAACATATCGGTTGCTACATCAACAAAAATCAGGTAGTAAACAATACATAATATGTCCACAAAGCACACTTAACAAAAAATCAGCAAATACATTTAAGAAAACTGAAGGCACATTTGCCAACCATGGAAAAAACTTTTGGAGAGCTTTCATGTCGCCACCAAGGCGCATTTACTCTGTGCCATGTGGCTCTCAATCTAAGGGTTGAAGTTTTGGTTAACTCAATCATATAGTACTCTCTTACAAAAGTTTCCACTAGCCTCCTATAACCCGGGACCACGTTGACCTCCCATAACCGATCTAACACTGCTTGCCATTTAGCTAGAAGAGTGTTCATCAAAGCCGGCACCTTCTCAAAATCCGGCATAAGATAACCATTGCAGATGATTTCCTGTATCATCTGTTTGACCCTGACCACATGTGATACTAAATCACCGTCATGCCACCGATAATTAGCTAAATCTGACATCAGCCTTTTAAGTCTTGCATTTCCCTCGTTCGTTCTCGAGATTGCAGGTATCCGTGCAAAACGCATTATAGTTACTGCAACAAATCGAAACTAAAAATGGATTACTTATAATCCATAATGTACAAAAGGGAAAATACATAATTTTCCATAATTCATGCAACAAATGCAGAATTAAAAAAAGGATTACTTATAACCCACATAGGCATGACTGAAAAAGAAACAAAATTTTTTTTTGTCAATGGTCAACGGTCAAAGTCAACAGTCAACGGTCATGGTCGTCGGTCAACGGTTAAAGGTTGGTCAATGGTCAACAGTTCATCGGGTCGGGTCGACGGGCGTGCGGGTTGGACCGGTTGGCCGGTCGGACGAACCAACCGGCACGTGTCGCGCGCGTGCGTGGGCTGACGTCACATAGACATCACCCGCACGTGCCGCGTGCGTGAGCGGGCTGACGTCACGCAGACGTCAGCCGACACGTGCGCGGCATGCGCCAGCTGGTCGGGTTGGGTTGCCGGCCGGTGACCGCGCGGCCAACGGTCGTCGGCAATGACGTCATTGGTGACGTCATCCTAGCGGTTACCGACTGTTGGGTGACGTCACAATTGTTGGAGAAATCTTTCCAGAATATTTTAAAGCTGACAAAACGTTTCTATCAGTCTAAGTCTGGATGTTCGGAGACCGACAGTTTAAAGTCTGAAGACTTTGTATTCTCGAGACTCAAGACCCAAGACTCAAGACTCAAGACTTAAGACTCAAGACTTAAGTCTGTTCTCACTGACAGTCTTTCTAATCCAATGACGAAGGAAATCCAAAGCCGAGGTTTATGGTTGAGGATTCGATCCTATCCTCTGGAATAGATTCTTTGGTTGGATAATCATTTCGGATTCTTTAATTCTTATCTAAGATCGATTGAAGATCCGATGGTCGACGAAAGTATTCTTGGAATGTTCTATTCTTGGAAACCAAGATCCACGATTGTATGGGCGAAGCACGGGATTGATGGGCTATCATCGATTCCTTAAATAGCTCGGATGATCTTCTTGATTGATTCCGTCCAACGGGTAGATTGGAGGAATTCCTTTGGTAAGTGCCAACGGCTATGATGGCATGAAGGAGTATAAAAGGAAGCGTTCTAGTTGTTTCAAGTGTGTGATTGATAGAAAAATTCAAGAGTACGAAGACCCTTGATTATTAGTCGAGACTGTTCGAGCGAAATTGTATAGAGAGTGTTTATATTTGGTGACACCTTGAGAGAGTGTGGTAGATCATCTACACCTAGAATTCAAGGAAGATCAACACCTTTGTAACAGCTCTTTGATTATAGTGGAATCCAGCCAATAATGTTTGTCGGTGAGAAGAGTGGACGTAGGCTTGAATCAAGCCGAACCACTATAAACCGAGTGTTCAATTCTCTCTTTCCCTTACTCAGTCTCTCGATTGATATTTAATTATTGCAAATTCTTTAACTGTCTAAAGTATTGTGCAATCTTCAAGAAAAATTCGTTGTATACCTATTCACCCCCCTCTAGGTACTCATACTAGCAATATCAACAATGATGTCATCACGAGTCGGTTCGCCGACCGGCGCATGCCGGTTCGCTGGCCGCCGGCACGCATGTGCCGGTTCGCCGCCGGCGCGTGTGGCGCATGCGCTGGCCAATGCCAGCGCTTCGGGCGCGTCGCGCCCACGCGCAGCACCTTCTGGCCATGCGTGTGGGCGCGTGTGGCATCGTCCAGTGGCGCACGACATGTCGCCGGACTCGTCTCAACAACCTCTTTCTCCCTATGCCATAAGAATTCGATTTTGACTTACGAAAACTCGGAAAAATGGCCGAACAGCGCTCGGGTGTCGGGATTTCTCGCCCCAATCCGTATGGCCGAATTACTTTCGCAAAAAATCAATTAAAAAACATCAAATTGATCGGGAAAACGTGAATTAGGGCTCTGATACCAATGTTGGGAATAACGGATCCCCGAAAACCGGATTCGACACTGAATCGAACCCCTAAATCAATTTGGAAGGCGAGGCTCGGGAAAATCATGTATCACCGATCGTAAAGCACACCACGGATTCAAGCGTACCTTGTTAGCCACAGATTAGACACCAACGCCAATAGAGGAAGAGAAACTAGGCCCTGTTCAATCCGAGGAGGCAAAATCCTTCGAGCGCTTCACTGGTTTCGCTTTAAAGAAAAACGAGAGAGAGAGAGTATGTAGAGAGAAAGCGTACGTCTTTTTCTAAAAATAAAACGGTGCCTTTTTCTCTCTCTCTCCTCCCTTTTATACCTCTCCCCTTCCACGGGCCCTATTCCCGTGGGTCGGGCTTTATGGGCCCAACTTGGGCGGACGGGCCTTAAGCCCATCTCATATAAAACCATCAATGGGTTTGTTATTCTATCACTATACTAAATCCAGCCACAAAATGCAATTTATTTTAAGTTATTAATGTCTGCTCACTTCAAGTGATTTTACAATGTTTTATACCAAATGAAGTATCTTTAGTATGCTAAAATGTCTCTTTATCTATAGGGTTTACATGGGCTTCATATACATGTGTTCTCTATCAGTATAATGCTTTTTGTTTTTGGGGTTGGACATTTGAACATGATCACAAAGTCAAGTTCGAAACCAGTTGTTTTTTTGCACTCCTCATATACATGTGTTCTGATAATATTTCCGGATGATGTCATTTGGATCTCACAGGATTCGGTTTTTTTGCCTGGTAAGTTCTATGTGTGACAAAAAATAAGGTACGAATTATTCTCTCCATATTTATTTATTTAGAAATTTATTTTCGATTATCCCTTGAAAATCGGATTCCTATTCAAATTTTTTCGGAAACCGCTTATTGAAAAATCGTGCCTTTTCGGTTTCCCTTATTCAGTTTCCAAAAATTTGCTATTTATATTTTTACATCTTTTCCAAGAAGTAATCCTCATTCTCTTAAACCACTTTTCTTCCTCTTCGAAACCCTTATTCTTCGAAACGTCTCCTTCATCCTCTCAAAGATCGAAACTTTTTCTCTCAAAACATCCATGGCCCCAAAATCTGCCCAAGGAACAAAATCTAGACCCTCTGCTTCATGAAGATCTAGACATATAGCAGGAGTGGCATCGGGAGCGATGGGGACCATCGAGCATTTTGAACTATCAGATTCTTCCAACAATGTCAATGGTACTACAAGCGAGGCTCCTGTAACCTCTAAGAGCAATTCTTCGGCTGAGTGGAGAAAGTTGAAAGAGGCCATTGCATCGCTCCGAAGCCTAGGAAACAACAAAGAGATAATATCTACCCTCTTGGCTACAAATGGGTTTGACAATGAGGAGGCTCTAGACTTAATGGTTGCAAATCCTATTCGTATTATATCATACGTAGTAGTCGAAACTGTTGTGACCCGACCTCACCATCACCCGGCCCTTCAGAAAAAGAGGAATGGGGAAAGGTCGGATTTAGAGGTACTCGATCATGAAAGTTCCCTCAAAGTTCTTATTCACAAAAAGCGTCATCACCTCACCTTTCGGACAAACCTCTTGTGAGTTTACTTGATCATGGTCGTGAGCTCTTTCAAGCTTGTACCTCGCATGACATCGGAAGGTTTCCTGACCTTATGCTGCCGTCATGGCATGTCTTGATCGACGGTTTTAAGTTTGAAGGGAAACTGGAAGTAAAAGTAAGTTTGAGGGTATTTTACAATCATGATAGCCCTCTTAAGATGCACATCTATTAAAGATGGCATCACTTGATCTTTATCAACTTCATCATCTTGGTATGCTAAATCATGGCCGTGAACCTTTTCCAAAGGTCCATACCCCTCATGACAGGTTTAATTATACAATTTAGTTGTTTAAGACAACCTAGATATAAGACAGAAGTTGCCACTAGCCTCATTTTTTAGGGTCGGCTAGAAAACACAATCGAGGGTCGAGAGTGGTCTCTCGATTCCTATGCAATCAGATATCTAGGTTCGGGAACTTATGCTAATATTTCTATTAGTGCCCTTTCAATACCCAACAATATGTCGTGTTACTTAAGGTGTCCATGCATTTTTATTTACTTTTTCGGGATCGTTTTATCCTAAGCTTGACAATCATGCGTGGATAATCATTGTTATGTCCTTCTATTTTTAAGAAGGATAAAAGAAAACAATCAATTGAATTGAGAGTACAAAACAATAAGTAAACAATCAAAGAAAGTGGTAAACCAACTATGGTGTATTCATAATAAGGATGGAAATAAAAAAGGGAGTAAGCAAAAAGGAAATACCTGCAATTCATTGGGTGTTTATACAAACAAGGGGAACCCGAAACATATGTCGAGGAAAATAAATACAAAAGAGTGATCGGAATGGACATCGACCTTCCATTGTCTTCATCTTCAGGATCCTAATCTAAACCTAGTCTAAGAATTATAGCTAGGTAAATACAATGTAAAGAAACGGCCATGCAAGTCAAAGCAATCATAAACATGATACAAAAACAATATCAAACAATTCAACAAAATAAGATTTATCAAATAAGTTTGAGCCTCAGGGGTGGCCTTTGGAAACATGCGTAGGCCCCTCTAGATACCTACCTAGTTCATTTTATGATTTAAAGTTATCATTGACTAATTACATTTCCGCATGGCTAATAATGCTTATAAGTCCCTAATTAAAGAATTCTATGTGATCCTCGGGATTTCCCATCGGTATCATACATTGTCCTTAACATGCATCTAGAATTCACATACAGGCATGAATTAAACACACGACACCTATTTTTGAACAAAAAAAAAACCAAAACAAAAAAAAAACAACAAATTAATTAAAAAAACAAAAACAAAACAAAAAAAAAAACAAAACAAAATGTTTAGGGGTCGGGTTGGGCTGGATCCGGCCTTGGCCCGGCCCGCCCCTCTTCCTTTTTCCTTTCCCTCGTGTAGCTCAGCCTCCTGGTCTCCTTGGGCTTGGCCCGCGTCTAACGGTCTTCCTCCTCCTGGCCATCCTCTACACATGAGGGGAAAAAGAAAAGCAGCAAGGGCACAGGGGAAGCGGGGAGGGTGAGACAAAGAGAGAGAGAGGAAAATTTTTTGGGGGGGGGGAAGGACGATGGCGGTCGAGGAGAGAGGAGGCCTCGTTGCCTCAACTCGATGCCCCGTGGCTGTTGGAGCCCTCCTCCGCCGAGCACCATTATTTCGAGCCCTCTACTTGAGTGACCACCAGCTACCCGCTCAAGTACCGCCATTGCTGCCGTGCTCCCTTCTGCCCGAACTCACGACGCCAACAGCCCGAGCCGGTCGATGAGCCCCCTCGCCACGCGACTTGCAACACTTGTCGTCATTGTCGCCGGCCACCACCGCTCCTAGTCCCCTCGCCAACGATGCCGCTCAAGCTCGAAAACCACGGCGCCGTCCCTGACGAAGAAGTCCCGATGCTGTTCCTAAGCGACCCACCACGAGATCCACCGCGCATGGCTATTGTCACCTCGTTGAGGCATGTCGTAGACCACTACCGTGCTACCGTCCTCAACGAAGCCCTCGCCGTGCTAGCCTGTGACTCGCTTGCCACTTGCCCGACGCCATCTGAGCCGCACCTCCACCCTTCCCCGCAGCTGCCCATCGCCGTACCGTCACCCATCGTGTCGTTGATGTTGTCCACACTACTGTTGCTAATCGCGTCGCCGCTGCCAAGTCACCGTCATCCCCGACCGTCCCTCATTAGCGCTATGAAGGAGCAGGGGAGAGAAGAGGCAGAATTGGGTAGGGTTTGGTCTTTGAAGTAGGTTGGGCGCGGGTCATAAAACGGGTAGGGTTTTTTAGCAATTTGAGCCGGGTTTGGGCTGTTTTTGCATGTGGGCTTTATTTATAAAAAAAAAATATTAGACCAGACTGGGCCTGCACATCAGGCCCAGCCTAGTAGGTTTTTGTCGGCTTGGATCACGCAACTCGGTTTAGTCCGGGCTTGGGTTGTTTATCCTGATCCGGTCCGGGCTCGGGCTGTCTAGCCCAAGCCCGGGGTTCGACCTAGGTTGTTTTAAATATATTATAATATTGTATTATAATATTATAATAATATTTTTTAAAAAAATTCGAAAATTAAAAAAATGTAGGGTTTGGTTGGAAATTGCCATGTTATACCTTTTTAGTAT
This sequence comes from Eucalyptus paniculata subsp. matutina, assembly GCA_017140255.1. Classification (NCBI taxonomy): domain Eukaryota; kingdom Viridiplantae; phylum Streptophyta; class Magnoliopsida; order Myrtales; family Myrtaceae; genus Eucalyptus; species Eucalyptus paniculata. Next base: position 44,108,345 of record CM029439.1, read on the forward strand.
AATTAGGCCTTTATTTGCTTATACATTGATTATGTCGTGGGTTTAATTTACATGTTCAATTATGTTGGCAATTGTTTAGTTGCTTACGTTATTTCCATTGCAATTAGGAGCTTGGTTGTTAATTGTCACTTTAATGATTGCGTACTCGTATGATCACCTCACATATTAGTGGATAAGTGTAAAATCAATCCAAACTGCCTGAAAAAAATCTTTTCTTTTAAAATGAACAAGATTAAGTTTTGAAAGAGCACTAAAAGATCAATTAGTGTAATCAAGTCTCTGATCCTAAATTCTCTGGTTGTGTAGGAAGTAAGGTATACTCACATGCTTCACTTGGTTTCTAGCCAACCCCAATAGGCTAGTGGCGACTCCTTTTTCGAAAATTCTTAAAAATACCCCAATATCACACGAGATATGGGTTTGGGAGAGCCCGCGTCTAATGATGGGCCTTAGCTCTATCTTTTGGTTTATACCCCTAAACCTATTCCCTCCCCCGAGGGGTAAGTCGCGACTCACATGCCTTTTGGGCCTTATTTCCCAATCAATCAAACAAGATGAGTGAACCGTTAGCAGGTCATTTATTGCCAAGGCACGTGCCAATCATGAACACAAGCATTTCTATCAAATGGCGTGATTATGTGGTACATGTGACGTCTCAAAAATGGATTCGAAATCATTAAAAAGATTTTTGAGACAATATGATGTCTCGGTTATGAAACACATTTAATTACCAAACCTACCTAGGGTTCGCATAAATGTACTCACAAGCATCGTAGGTATTTTGAATACAATCCAAACTGTGATTTTCACCATGTCAAATCAAAGCTTGAAAAGATTTGAATTCATTTTGGACTAAGGAATATCTAGGCTATGAAACGCATTTAATTGCCAAGACTAACCCAAGACTTGCATAAATGCACTCACAAGGGTGATAGAAATTTAAAACACACTCCAAACCATGATTTTTCCTAAGTCAAATCGATTGTTGAAAGAATTTCTAAAATGTTGCTTTTTGAAACATCACATGTACCAAAGCGATTTCGAGATACAATTTGAAAAGTCCATTCATTGAAAACCATTTTGACAACGACGATCAGGGGATTTGCAACATATTTCATGAAGATGATATGCCCTAATATCATAGACAAACTAACCTAAAGATTTACTAAACAATCACAACAACAAATTCATATCAGAAAATTTCAAACCAAGCACAGCAAATCAACAAAATTGGAAAGTATCCATCGATAATCTAACTATAAGAAAATTTCCTAACATGCAAAACATGATAGAGAACAACTTTCATGAAGGAAGCAAAAAGAGCTAAGCATGATTTTGTAAAAATCAGAAAGCAAGTAACAATGCATCAAGAAGTTGTCAAAACAGCAGAACATTCAGTCATTACTACTAAGATTTAATCTACCAAATGAAGAGTGAAAATCACAAAATTTTCAATAAAAACATAGCAAACATGATAATAAACAAACTTTATTAAGGGACCAAGTCCAGAATCCTTATAAAAAATGGTACAAAAATGGAAAAAGTCTATCTAAATAGGGGTAAAAACAAGTGTCCGAATTTGATCCTTTAGTCCAAATTCTAGCCTAGCTTAGAAACATAGGAAATAGACCTAACGATAAGTAATTTGCATGAAATCAACGATATTTGAAAGTTCTAGGTGTGCTTTACAACTTCCCAGAAGGGCCCGCTTCCAATCAAGGTCAACTTGGTATTCTAACACAATGGTCTCTAAAAGCGTGCATATCAGCTTTTAAAAACCAGAATATAGACATGCATTATTGAACCTCAAAATCATTCATGTAATGCACAAATGGCATGAAAAAATCACATACGACTTAGAATCAGATGTGACAAGCAATTTGGATAATCATCTAACCTTAAGTCGACATGCAAAAACATCATACATTCAATGCCAACACAAGATTATTTAGGATTTATAATGTCATGCTTGAAAGTTTTAAAGTGTAATAGGCATTGTTGTGACATGATTTTCACATGCGAAATGGTGTTCAACCATGATGAACCACATACGCACACAAAGCTTGCTATATGTAGTTCTAATATCAAGAAGGCGCTAACGTGAAATTTGGTCTCTAAGAGACCCAATCAAGCATACAAAAGTACGCACATGATAAGGTTTCAATCCTATAACAAGAGCAGAGAGCATTCATAATTTTGATCACTTAAAGGTATGCATAAATCCAACGAAAAACGTGTCATATAAAATGAAAGATGACGGACATTTTTTGTTAAGAACTCAAAAGCCAATTTTGACCACACGGATGATGACAAAAATGGCAAAACTGATGCGCGCTCTTAACTTTCAAATTGCAGCAGGACCTATATGCGTTTAAACATGAAATCGACGTATCAAATGGCAATAAAATCATGCGAATCATGCATCATTGTAACACATACGTCATGTATATGAAGTTCAATGAAGATCCTAAGATTGAAAGTCTCATCTATATGCCTATTTTCATCAAAATGCAACTCGAAATGGTGCGGGGCAGCTTAACCTTGGCTTAGATCTAAGAGGTTTTGATCCATTAAAACACATTCGAAAATTCTGAAAAAAAAAAAATAGCAGGACATTCTCAAGACAAAGAGGAACAAGTTTCATGAACGAAACTTTGTCCAGAAATCATCACGGAAAGCAAGACAAGACACTAAGTCAGACCAAAAACAGAAACTAAAAAAAAAAAAAAAAAAATCTACAGAAATCAAGCAGATTGTAACGTGCTTTTTGGGGGGTCAAACGTCCCCAATCAGGCTGTACGACCTACTGATTCGAAACTCAAGCCAAAATAAGGCTGTTTAAGACCTGGTTTTAGTCAAAACAGCAAGCCAGTTTCAGAAACATGAAAATCATAGATTAGTGCCAAAATCATTCAATCAACAATGAGCTTGCATTCAATCTATCTTGAAGATAAACATATAATCTTCAGATCTAAAGCTTTTTATTGATCTAATAGTGAATCCTAGTGTTGATTGGATAATCCAACCTCGCTTCACGGGATTCGAGTTTTAAAAATTTATTTACGGTTATCCCTTGAAAATCGGATTTCTATTAAAAAAATTTCGGAAACCGCTTATGGAAGAATCGTTTCTTTTCAGTTTCCCTTATTTAGTTTCCAAAAATTTGCTATTTATATTTTTACATCTTCTCTAAGAAGTACTCCTCATTCTCTTAAACCACTTTTCTTTCTCTTCAAAACCCTTACTCTTCGAACCAATTGATCGTCACTGGAGCATGAATGGAACTTCGAGATCACGATCCGACCGCCACAAGACGCCATGAGTTCGGATAAGCCACCAGTTTGGCCTATGAAGTAGCATTGTTCCAAACTTGGACCGGTTTGAGATCGCGGGGGAAAGAGTGGATTGCCGGAAGAGATCCGAGCAGGTATTGGCCAAGTTCCAACCGTCCAGAGTTTAGAGACAGCGTGAGTAGTAGATCGGTGACAGTTGTTGGCTTGAGGAATGGCTAGCGATTGCCGGTTTAGCCGATCCAAGACCCGACCGATTCTGGACAACTGTGGTTTCAGTAGCCACCGGAGATGATCTGGGGGCTCTTTAATCAGTTTCCGACTTATAGATGGTCGGAGACTCACCTAGGATTGAATTGGAAGTGGCTGAGGGTGTTGAGGGTGTTGGAGATGGCTGCCGGTCTCCCATGGAGGAAAAAATCCACCGTTGGTTCAAAGGCAATTTGACCACCAAAATAGGAAGTTGTTCCGGAGGGGAAAGACAAGAGGTCAGAGAGGCCGTCGACTGGGGCCTAAATCGGCAGCGATTGGCTCACCAAAAGAGAGAGAGAGAGAGAAATGCAGAAATGAGCCCCCCTTTCAAAAATTGAAGGGAAAAGTCTATTTATACCACCTCAAATCGGTCAATCTCAACCGTCAATTCGATCCGACGGTCGAAATCCTAGTGCAACAGGCAAAACTTGATTTCAAAAGTGTTGACTCTTGAATCGGATTGCCAGACCCTCATTGAGACGTTGAAGGGTCAGGGCCCGCCGCCATGGGTAGAACGCAGCCTCTTCTCCGAAGCTGCCTTCCTGCTTTCGTCTTTTCCCAATATTTCCCTAGCCTTCTGTCATCGTGAGGCGAATGTTGCTACTGACTGGGCCGCGAAGGCCCATAGGGTAAATTCCAAGCGAAGTAATTGGGCTATCTTTCCCCCTCCCCCTCTATTAGAACTTGTTTACGCTAATCCGATTACTGCTGGTTGTAATCGGTTTGGTCCTTCTATATAATATTTATCGTTTTGACAAAAAAAAAATTATGATCTAGAGATGTCAAGTAATTGATCTAATGGGTTTGATTCGCAAAACCAAAGTCAAAATCAAGAATTGTGTTAGAATGTCTATTTAGGGGTCAAAATGCAAATTTACTAAATTTGAAGGCCAATCTTCAAAATCTTGGGCAACTAAAGATGCAGAAGTAAAATTGACACAATGAGGACCTTGGGACTAGTCGCCGGAGGTCAAGAATTGACCAATAAGGGGTCGGACAAGCTTGCCTCGCCAGTAGCCGATTGGACCGGTCAAATTGGTTTGCATCAGTTTGACTAGTTCTTGACCAGTCTAGTTTGGTTCTAATTGATTCACCCGTTTGTAGTCCTTGTGGGTTTAAAATTCATGCAATCAAGGATCAAATTGAAGAGAAAACTTACACGATTTGAAGGAAAATTGCCCAATTTCAATTCAATTAAGCCAATTAAGCTTTATAAATGTGATCTATGGATTATCTATTAACCTAACTGAGTAATTATTGTGAAAACAACGAGCTAAAACCATGGATACTTAAGATTGACCCTAAAGGCCTAAAATGCACAAATTTGCAATTCAATGGCCAAAATTGCAAATTAATGGAAATTAGATTCAATTTGTGTTGTAATTGCCCTATCCAACTAATTAGCCATGTGTAAGATCACCTAGAGTATTCAAATTGACTTTGAATTGAGGTACCAAAACTAAATTGGGTCTAATATTAAAATTGGACTTAGATTCATACAATTGGGCCTTAGTTTAGAATGGGTCAGTTCGAATATCTTCAATTGGAGCTCGATGGTTCAGTTTTCTTACTTTTAAGAGAGTGAAATCCCTTAAATTGGAAAGTTCTAATGCAAATTTCTCAAAAAGGACTTTGGATTTGGACTTATGTTAAGAAAACAAGTGGAAAATAATTGTCCGTTTGTAGATCATAAAGAATCAATTTTTATCCCCTAATTACGGCGTAAAATAAACATTTATCTTTTGACACGGTAATTCACGAAATTGAACACATGAGCGGATTTAGAATAATCTCTAAACCAAATTTCAAAGAAGGAACTACACCTAATTACGGCCCAAAATAGAAGTAAATTTATTTTTGGTCGATTTAGAACCAAAAATCGAAATAATTAGAAAACAAGGTTCTTGATCAATTTTGTAAAATTTTCGATACTAAAGTAAAATTGAGACCAAAAGAAATGTTTTTGTGGATTTTTTGATATTTTGAGTTTGATTTTTTTGTCAAAGATTTGACCAAAAGTCAACCATTTAGTTGATTTTTCCTCAAAGTTGATTTTTGAGCCAAATCTTTGGATTTTTAAAAAATTGACTTGAGAAAAGTGAAATTGGCATCTCTTTTGGTAAAAAGCCAATTTTTTTACTCGGGGTTAATTTTTTATCAAAGGGTTGACTAAAAAAAAGTCAACTCGAAAATCAACCGTTTAACTTTTCAAGTTTTCCTTGAAAATGAGCTGAAAATTGTTTACAATTAGCCATGTGTAAGATCACCTAGAGTATTTAAATTGACTTTGAATTGAGATACCAAAACTAAATCGGGTCTAATATTAATGCAACAAAAAGAAATGAAAAACAACATTTTTTAGTTGAGAAATGAGCTCTGTTGCGATCAAAATCCCGAATCTTGATTTCTACCTTTTCTTTTTTACACATCAACTAAAAATCAAGTATCAACATGAACCTCTAGTGGAGTAAGCTCTTTTGCTAAGAAGGGGAAAGAAAAAATGGCAGAAACCCCTATGTCTAGAAAGAAGGGAAAATCATCTAAGGCTAGAGGTGTGGATCTAGATTATGGTAGGAAAGGCGATAATGATGAGAAATTGTTCATGAACTTCAAAAAAAAAAAAAAACTCGTTGGATATGTTGCTGCTAGAATTTAGGGTTGGAAAGCTGATAAGATCTACTTGACATATGAATTATTTGCAAAGTTTGATAAGAATAGTAGTCATGAATCACAAGGTTGTTGAGTTTGAATTTTTTGAATCATTTGGGATTCAGATTAAGCACATTTTTGACAAACTTTTGATGATTGATCTGTACATTAACAATTTTCCAAACTATCCCTCTTTAACAACATATTTTTACCCAAGTCTGTCGTTTTACGCACTTGACATTATTGAGTTCACTATTTTTGACAAATATGTTCTTATCCATGCCACTGATTTGGCAAAAATTCTTGGTGTCAATCACTTAGACTTTTTTCCAATTGATGTTGATCCTAATGTGGCTTATCAATCGATCTCACGTATCTCTGATTTTTCCATAGATACTCTATCCCATCTTTCACATCACAATTTTCTTCTGAACCAAATTGTCTTGCATAAAATCATCATTAACTATCTTCAATCAAAAGAACATATGTATCTCAATATGGAGCCAAGATCATCTGGGCTCTTTTAAATAATCATCATTTTTCACTCACACACATGGTCATCCTTCACATGTACTGAATTATTTTAAAGTCCAAACAACATTTGTCCTATGGATCTTTGATTACCAAAATCTATATGCACTAGGATATTGAGATCCTAGACAGTTTCAAGAAAAAACAACTCCCTTTAAAATCGGTAAATGAAAAGATGATGGAAAAAAATGGGTTTTAGTTTTGTCCAATGAAGATGGCAAGATAGACATGGAAAACCAATTCGAACAAATGTTGAAAATCCAATGGCAGACTTAGCTTCACCACTTGTAAAGAGGAGAAAAACTCAGATTGATAGGAGTGGATCTCAATCCTTCTTGCAAAAATTGACTAAGGAATCATGTGAGGACTTCGATGTAACATAAGATTAGGAAGATGATTTGACAAGTTGATTGAAAGAATTGGCGATAGCCCTATGGATGATGATTTGGAGGAAGATAAGATTACAGATGAAACTAAACTGGACAAGCCAGATGATGTGGAAAATCTGCAAAAATGGCAAGTGACTAACCTCCAGCAATTGTGCAAGAGAAAGAAAAGGAAGTGGCCAATGCCTTAGGATCGATTAAGAATGTGTTGCAAGAAGTTGTAGCTAGTGTCAGTAAAGAAAAGCCTACTGAAATGGACAATGCCACTTTATCATATCATCCGGAAATCGAAGAAGTTTCGAATCAGCTATAGGGTGAACAAGTGCTGATAGAGGTACCCCAGGATCCTGATGAGAATACGGGAGCAACCACTACATAAAAGGTTGCTGCCTCAATTGCAGATGAAGATGTTGTGGTGGTTGACAAAGAAACGGATGTAGAGAAAGAAGTAGAAGCAAACAAAGATGCTCCAATTGAGGGGGAACAAGTGCAGACTATAGGGGTTGTGGAGAGACAGAGCGTAGGGCGGAAAGAAAAAGGACTAACCCCCTAGCAATTGTGCAAGTGACTAACCCTCCAACAGTTACGTGAGAGAAAGAGAGGGAAGTGGTTGATACCTTAGCATCGATTAAGGATGTGTTGGAAGAAGTTGTGGCTAGTGTCAGTAAAGAAAAGCAAACTATAATGGACAATGCTACTTTATCAAATCATCCAAAAATCAAAGAAACTTTGGATTAGTTGCAGGGTGAACAAGTGTTTGCAGAGGTACCCCAAGATCCTGATGAGAATACGGGAGCAACCACGGAGCAAAGGTTTGCTACCTCAGTTGTGAATGAAGAAGTCGTGGTGGCTGACAAAGAAGTAGATGCAGAGAAAGAAGCAGAAGTAGACAAGGATGCTCCAATTGAAGAGGAGCAAGTGCAAACTGTTAGAGAAAAATCAGTTAGTATTTTGAAGTTGACAAAACATTTCCAAAAGTCCAGTTTGAAGACTTGCAGACTCAAAAGTTATTATCTGAAGAACTCCATACTCTTTTGTCAAAATTTGAAGACGACGAGACTTTAGTCTAAAAAGTTTGCCCTCACTGACAGTTTTCAGACTGAAGAATGAAGACTTATCCATATACGGGATTATCTTCAAGATTTTGATTCGTATGATTTATGGATGACCTTATAGCTGGATATAGCACATATTTGATTGATTATCTTTATCGGATCAATTCCGATTTAAAGATCTTTTGAAAGGCGAGCAAACTTGGAAGGTTCTACTTATGGAAACCAAAAATCCTAATTGTATGGGTGAACATAATTGATGAGCTTTCATCACAATCATTTAACGATTCGAAAATCCCCTTGATTAATTCTGTCCAACGGGTAGATTAGAAGAATTCCTTTGGTAAGTGCCAACGGTTATGAAGGCATGAAGGAGTATTTAAGGCGGACTCTCAAGTTGTTCGAATGTGTGCGTGAAAGAAGAATTCCAAAGTATGAAGCTCTCCAGTTACTTATTGTTTCATTCATTGAGCTTAAAGTTGTATACAAAAGAAAGAGATACTTAGTAAGACTTTATGTGAGACCAGTAGAGACTCATCACTAAGAAAGTCGAAGATCACAAGTTGTAAATCCTCTTTTGATTCATAGTGGAATCCAGCCAGTGGGCTATCAGCGCGAGAGAGTAGACGTAGGCTTGATCTAAGCCGAACCACTATAAACCTTGTATTCTAATTATCTTTCCTTGAACTCTTTACTTTCATTCATATATTTGCATATTCATTTAAAATTGATTACGTTCATAGTCTATCATTTTCTAAAAGCAAATTACTTTTGCTAAGTCTTGTGAAAATTTTTATCTACACCTATTCACCCCCCTCTAAGTGGTTGCACTAGTCCTTTCAATTGGTATTAGAGCTTGTGTGCTTATTTATTGAAGTGTTTTTACTTCTTAAGCTAAAGATTTATGGGTAGTATTTTGGCTCAAGGATTGGTTGAAGGCCAAAGTAACACCAGACCTCCTTACTTTGATGGGTAGGAGTACAATGTATTGGAAAAAAGAAAAAGATGAAGGCATTCCTGAGATTGAAAGATCCCTTGGAATGGAATGTGGTAGAAAAAGGGATCATTTCCAAAGCTACATCAACCTCAAAAAGAGGAAAGGAAGTTGCAGATGCTGGCGAAATGACACAAGCATAAATAACCAAGAGACAAGCTCCTGATGCTAAAGCTATTTACTCATTATACTGTGCTTTATCTCCAACTGAGTATAATAGAATTTCATCTTGTGAAACAACAAAAGAAGTTTAGGACAGGTTGCATGTTACCTATGAAGGAACTGATTGAGTTAAAGAAACAAAAGTCAATATACTACTTGGACAGTATGAAGCCTTTAAGATGAAGTCAGGAGAATCCATCACTCACCTGTTCATTCGTTTCACGGAGATTGTAAACGGTCTAGCATATCATGGACAACCAATCTCAAGACCAATGAAGGTCAATAAATTGCTGTGTAGACTCTCCAAAGACTGGAATCACATTAAGACTTCAATTAGAGAAACCCAGAGGATCATACCTCTTACAATAAATGAACTTGTTGGCACACTTCAATCATATGAAGTTGAGCAAATCAATGAGGAAGAATATCCCAAAGGTAAAAAGTCGATTTTTTTAAAATCTAACGATGATTTTGATATTTCAGATTCAGAAGATGACTTGGACGATGAAAAGCTAGCACTCATGATAAGGAAGTTCAGGAAGTTGAACAGGAAAGGAAGAAAGTTTAACTGGAAGAAGCGAAGCTCTCAAAGATTTTAGAAGAAATCAACTGAAGATGATGAGACCAACAAAGATGTGTTTTGCTTCGAATGCAAGAAAAATGAGCACATCAAACCTAATTGCCCTCTGTTGAATAAAAAGAAAGGAAAAACAGAGAAATTCAAAAATGCTTCAAAGCAGAGACATTGAGTGATACAGAATGCGAAGAAAGTAATGAAGAATATGCCAACATATGTTTAATAGCAAATTCAGAATTAGACTCAGACTTTGAAACAAATTCAGACTCAGACAAGAAAGTCGATGTTAGTGATTTAAAAATTCATATTAAAGTCTCAAAATATATAGATGAACTCTATCTTAGTCTCAAAACATCTCTTAAAAGGACTTCCGAGTTAAAAAGGGAGAATTCTAGACTGAAGCAATATGAGATTTCTTGGAAAGAAAATTTTGAAAATCTAGATAAAAGTTTTGTTGATTTGAAAGAAAACTCAGACTCTCTTTCGAAGGAAAATGCCTTTTTGAAAGAAGATATTTCAAATATCACGAAAATATTTTCAAAAGGTTCTGAGAAGTTGGAAATGATTCTTTCAGTACAAAGATCTTATTTTAACAAATTTGGTTTATGTATGACACATGAAATTGTTCATTTAATTGATTTTCCCAAAGTAAATGAAAAAATCAAATAAAGACCTACAAAAACATTTTATAGAAATCATTTTTAAAATTTTTTTGTAAAACCTGTTGGCCGAAGTGCTCTTAAATGTTCAAAGTGTAACAGCTCATAACATTTTGAGAATGAATGTCCCAAAGTTTGGAGACCTATTAAGAGAGTTTGGGCAAAGACTGTTTTTGAAACTAACTCCCCTAGACCCAAGAAAATATGGGTACCAAAGAAAACTTGAGTTCTTTTTATAATTACAAGTCACTATTAAGAAAAAAAAGATCAAATGATATTTGAATAGTGGCTATTTGAGACACATGACAGGAAATTCAAATTGTTTTATAAAGATTGTTCATATGAATGGTGGAAAAGTTTCTTTTGATGGAAACAACAAAGTAAAAATTGTTGGATGTGGAACTGTGAATATTGAAAGTCTCACAATCAACAATGTCTCATTGGTGGAATGTTTGAATTACAATTTATTTAGCATAAGTCAATTGTGTGACACTGGTTTCAAAATTAATTTTCAAGAAAGCATTTGCTCGGGAATTAGTAAAGATTTATCTCAATCTTTTACTGGACGAAGACATGGAAATATTTACCTTTTGGATATAAAACCAGAAAACTCTTAATGTCTAATTTCCATTCAAGATGAAGTAAATCTTTGACATCGAAAACTTGGCCATGTTAACATGAAGCAGATTGCCAAGATCTCCTCTAAGAAGTTTGTTAATGAACTGCCCAACTTGACTTATCAAAAGTCTGAATTATGTACACCATGTGTTCTGGGAAAACATGTTAGAAGTTCTTTTAAACCTATAAATCAAGTTTCTACTAATTGAGTTTTGCAGCTTCTGCATATGAACCTTTTTGGACCAACCAGAACTCAAAGCATTTGTGGAAAGAAATACTGCCTAGTAATCGTAGATGATTATTTTTGCTTTACTTGAGTATTCTTCCTAGCAAGTAAGTCTGAAGTATTCTCTTACTTTTCAAAATTTGCCAAAAAGGTTCAGAATGAAAAATAATATGCTATTTCAAGCATACGAACAGACCATGGAGGTGAGTTTGAAAATCAAGACTTTACAAGTTTTTGTGATGAATTTGGTTTCCAGCATGTTTTCTCTTCTCCATATACTCCAGAACAAAATGGGGTTATGGAAAGAAAAAATAGATCTTTGCAGGAGATGGCAAGAACCTTCTTAATTGAGAGTAATATTTCCTCTTGTTTTTGGGTTAAAGTAGTTTCTACAACTTGCTACATCATTAACAGAGTGTTCTTGAGACCTATTATAGAGAAAACTCCTTATGAAGTATTTAAAGAGAAAAAGCCAAATGTTTTTTAGTTTCATGTGTTTGGTTGTAAGTGTTTTGTTTTGAAAAATGCAAATAATCGAACTGGTAAGTTTGAAGAAAAATCAGACGAATGAATTTTTCTTGGCTACTCAACCTTAAGCAAAGCCTACAGAGTATTCAACAAAAAGAATCAGTCTATGGAAGAATCTATGAACGTCAAGTTTCAAGACTCTATGCAAAATTAAGTGGACCAGACTCAACTTGAAGAATCTGAACCTACTTTAAACGTTATAAAATCTACTTCCCCGAAGTAGTTCAGACTTCTAAAGTTCAATAACAAAAAGAATCAAAAGATTCAACTGAAGCAAAAGATCAACAAACTCTCACACCAACCAGCAACTGGAAGCATAAGTCAAGTCATCTTGAAGAACTCATCATTAGCAACATTGATGAAGGAATTCGAACCAGATCCAAAAGACGAGAAGAGTCTAGTGCCTTGGCACTTATTTCTGAGATTGAACCTAAAATTATAGAAGAAGCCTTAGCTAATGAAAGTTAGATTGAAGCTATGCAAGAAGAGCTTAGACAGTTCAACATTAACAATGTTTGGAAACTAATTCCTAAACCTAAAGGTAAGTCCATTATTGGAACTAAATGGGTTTTCAGGAACAAAGTAGATGAGAAAGGAAAAGTGATCAAAAACAAAGCAAGACTTGTGGCCAAATGATATACATAAAAAGAAGGGATAGACTATGATGAGACCTATACACTAAGAGTGAGGTTAGTTACTTTTGCTTGCTATAAAAATTTCAGGTTATTCCAAATGGATATAAAAAGTGCATTCCTAAATAGATTCATCCAAGAATAAGTCTATGTGGAACAACCACCTGGTTTTGAATATCAAAGAAAGCCAGATTCAATCTATAGACTAAAAAAGACTCTATATGGACTAAAGCAAGCACCTCGAGCCTGGTATAAAAGGTTAAGTAATTTTCTAATCCAAAATGGTTTTGTTAAAGGTAAAGTAGATACTACCTTATTCATTAAAAGAGAAGGTAACGATTTTCTACTTGTTCAAATTTATGTTGATGATATTATTTTTGGATCACCTAATGAAAATTTATGTAAGAATTTTTCTAAATGCATGCAAGATGAATTTGAGATGAGTATGATAGGATAATTAACTTCCTTTTTAGGATTACAAGTTAAACAATCAAAGGAATGTATCTTCATTCATCAAGAGAAGTATGCGAAAGATCTCATCAAAAAGTTCTTCAAAGCTGAATAAACATGAAGGAAGAAAGGATGTAGACCGAAAGTTATACAGGAGCATTATTGGTTCACTTCTTTACCTTACTGCATATAGACCTGATATTTTGTTTAGTGTTTGTATTTGTGCAAAATTCCAATCAAATCCCAAAGAATCTCACTTAAGTGCTGCAAAGCACATCATCAAATACGTTGCAATGACTCCAAAGTTAGATTTGTGGTATTCCAAAGAAAGAGACTTTACTCTCCTTGGATATTTAGACGCAGATTTAGCAGGTTGTAGGGCTGATAGAAAGATTACTTTTGGTACATGTCAATTACTGGGCAACGAGCATGGTTTTCAAGAAAACAAAATACCGTAGCTCTTTCAACAGCTGAAGTAGAATATGTGGCTCTTGAGAGCTATTGTTCTCAAATTTTGTGGATAAGGCAACAGTTTAGAGATTTTGGAATTGAAGAATCGTGCACTAAGATCAAATGTGATAACACCAGTGCCATCAATCTCACAAAGAATCCAATTCTTCATTTAAGAGCAAAGCATATAGAGATCCGACACCACTTTATTAGAAATCATGTTCAAATCGGAGAAATTATGATTCAGTTCATCAACTCAAAGAATCAGTTGGCAAACATATTCACAAAGCCATTGGAGAAAAATTTATTTGAGTCTATACGCGCCAGACTGAACATCATATCTCTTATCGAGTAAAGTCTGAAAATGTTCAGACTCAAAATATCCAGAAGTTACGATGTAAGTTAATACTCTCTAAATGATTATGAGTTTATTTTTGGATAAAGCTCCGAAAAGGTACGTTGATTTTTGAATCGATACTTGCCTATTTCATTTTTAAGAATTATCCTTGAATTTATGGTGGTTTTTCATTTTCAAAATAGGTAGCTTTCATTTTTGAAAAATGCAGTTTTTACTTTTTCCTTTGTGACCTTTCATATACCCCGTTTCACTTGCTTTATATACAGTCGAAATTCTTCTTCTCCATTTACACTCATTCAAACCCTAGAATATAGAGATCCTATTTTCTCTCATTTCTCTTGTGTTTGATCCAAAAAGCTTTCACCTTTTTCCAACAAACGAGATCAAGAAATCCTCCAAGACTTTGACAATGTCTTTCCAAAGGAAATCTTCAAGAATTGCGAATAGGAGACCACAACACATGCTTGAGGGTCCTACCCACTTCTATTTAACTGAAGAAGAAGATACTACTTAGTAACAACCACAACAACATTCTCATTAGCGTCACTCCTCACAACAAGCGACACAAGATCCTCACAAGCAGAAGAAGAGATCATTGAAGATGTTGAATCTATAAGAACACAAAAACCCCAATTTTTGTTTAGACTCTACTCGAACTTAAAGATGGGTGGTTCTGTAATGACTTTGATCGATGAGTTTCTGAAAACAAATTGTTATAAGAACGAAACTTTTTTCTTGAATACCATGGAAAGGTGAGGCATTGCGCCTAAAGGTTTTGCAGCAATATCTTTTGCCAACTTTCCAAGTGATCTGCGCGTTGGTGGTTTTAATCAACTTGAAGGAAAGGACAATGATGAAAGGATGTATACCCATTTTCAGCCTAGAATGGGTGTTGATGCAACTCTTTGTAGAGAGGGAACGAGTTTATTCTGTTCCAAGGACCACAAGAGGACTTATTCAAATCTACTAGAGAGAAGGGTTATGAACCCTAGAAGTGTGGACTTTGATTTTCTCAATTATTTGAAAGTGAGACTAAGGGAGAAGTTTGCACTTCTTCAACTTGAATGCTTTTGCTTAGAAACTACTGAAGCTTACCCTGAACTAACTGCTTACTTCTATTCAAATTTGTCTTTTCTAAATGTGGATAGATTTTGTTTTACGTTTAGGGACAAGGAATTTGTGGTTGATGTGGATATATTGGCTAATGTGATTGGTGTGGCAAGAGGGAGTTTCTAACCAATCAGTGTATCCGTTGGTCATGCGACTTTGGCTCTTATTCGGGATAGATTTGCTGAGGGCATGATTTCTTACACTAGAATGAATGCCTCCAATATTTTACTTCACAAGATCGTGATCAACTGCATCAGACCCAAATCCACTTCAAAAACTAATGTCTCTCACTCTGAAGCGAAGTTGATGTATGCAATCAACATTGGCTATAAGTTCTCACTGCCTCACACTATCCTAATGCACATGTATAGGACAGTTGTGAAGGATAAGGGGCAACTACCTTACTCTGCGCTTGTCACTCAACTCTTTAGACATTTCCAAATTTAGATTCTTGCTTCTCTATGTGTTAGAATCATTGCTCCAATGGTGATTGGGCTGAAAATGGTTTCAAAGATGCGTCTAAAGGAGTTGAATAAGGAATTGGAGCGCTTGAAGGAGAAGACCCTTGTCAAGGCAAAACAAGACTCTACAGCAATGAAAAGAAAAGGCAAGGAGCCCATGACTGCACCAACTAAGAAGAGGAGAGCCCTTATCTTGCAGGATGAAGAAGATGAGGACGATATCACTCTCTCTACCTTACGTAATTTACGAAGTTTTGTTAGCTTCAAAGAGCCAGAGGACAAAGAGAACAGAGAGAACAGAGAAAGAACAAAAACAAAGAAGAGAAGTGAAAAAAGAACAGAGGAAGGAGAAAGAGGAAGAAGATGATCAAGATGACCTTTTTGAGCCAACATATGTTGTATCCTTGTCTGAGGATTCCGAAAAGACTCGGAGTGGAACTGTAAGAGACGAACAACATCACTCGGATGCTAAAGCAAAGTAAGGACAAGAAGAAGGATTCTTTTCTCCACCTGAAGGCATAGAAATAGGGGGAGCTATTAGAAAAAGAGGTACTTCTTCACATGTCTTTACTAGTGATATAAGTAGATCTCCAGCAGATTCATAGGATATCTATGCCTCTCAATATCTTGAAGCAGATGTAGAGGAATCCACTCCTAGTCCTGATGATCAAACTACTAATATTCCCTCACATCTCAATACTCCCGGAATTGATTCGGCTGAACCTAGTGCTGCAACAGAACCAACAGCAGACTTTCAAAGGTTGTTGGAAATCCTTTTGGGTGTGAAGGCTCAAGCAATATGGAATGGAGTGAGAGATCAAGAATTTTAAAACAGCTTTCTAGTCCACTTCAAACTCTACATGAA
The DNA here is from genome assembly GCA_017140255.1 of Eucalyptus paniculata subsp. matutina. Classification (NCBI taxonomy): domain Eukaryota; kingdom Viridiplantae; phylum Streptophyta; class Magnoliopsida; order Myrtales; family Myrtaceae; genus Eucalyptus; species Eucalyptus paniculata. Next base: position 44,124,595 of record CM029439.1, read on the forward strand.
TAGATACAAGCCTTGAAACTTCAAGTGTAAGAAACTGCAAAGGGTGAAGATATTGAGCAGCTGAAGGAGACTCTGAGGAAGCTAGAGGAGATTGTCAAGTCTATGGGGGATTTCCAAATCGTTCGTATCCCCAAACAACCATGATTTTTACCCAACTTTTTTTATAGTCATTCTTCACTTTTTGTTGTGACAAAAAGGGGGAAAGTTTGTGCAGATTTGACCGATCTATCTTTTTGGCTTGGAACCTTTTGAAATAATTTTATGCTTGGTATCTTGGACTTTGGTATTTTTTTGTTGTACTTTTTGGTTTGGTTTTAGACTGACCTTGGACTGTTTGGATTTGAACTTTTTGATGCTTGCACTAACTTAGATTGTGATACTGATTACGGTTGGATAGTCATTTTGTCTTGTAGGACTAACATGTTTTTTGTGGTTGCAGAATCGATGTTGTCCAGGTCTTAATAAAAAAAATTTAGATATCATGTATTGCTTAAGTGTTGTTTTGCAGGTCAAAATTATTCAAATCTGCAGGAAAGTTTTGTTACCATAAAAAAATGGGAGATTGTTAGAGAAAACTCCATTAGTGTTTTGAAGTTGACAAAACATTTCCAAAAGTCCAATATGAAGTCTTGCAGACTCAAAAGTTATTATCTGAAGAACTCCAGACTCTTTTGTCAAAATCTGAAGATCGCGAGACTTTAGTCTAAAAAGTCTGTCTTCACTGACAGTTTCCAGACTGAAGAATGAAGACTTATCCAGATGTGGGATTATCTTCAAGATTTTGATTCGTATGATTTATGGATGACCTTATGACTGGATATAGCACATATTTGATTGATTATCTTTATTGGATCAATTCCGATTTAAAGATCTTTTGAAAGGCGAGCAAACTTGGAAGGTTCTACTTATGGAAACCAAAAATCCTGATTGTATGGGCAAACAGGATTGACGGGCTTTCATCACAATCATTTAATGACTCGAAGATCCCCTTGATTAATTCTGTCCAACGAGTAGATTGGAAAAAATTTCTTTGGTAAGTGCCAACAGTTATGAAAGCATGAAGGAGTATTTGAGGCGGACTCTCAAGTTGTTCGAATGTGTGCATGAAAGAAGAATTCCAAAGTTTGAAGCTCTCCAATTACTTACTGTTTCATTCATTGAGCTCAAAGTTGTATACAAAAGAGAGAGATACTTTCTGAGACTTTGTGTGAGACCAGTAGAGACTCATCACTGAGAAAGTCAAAGATTATAAGTTGTAAAATCTTTTTTGATTCATAGTGGAAGCCAGCCAGTGGGCTATCAGCGCGGGAGAGTGGACGTAAGCTTGATCTAAACCGAACCACTATAAACCTTGTGTTCTAATTCTCTTTCCTTAAACTCTTTACTTTCATTCATATATTTGCATATTCATTTAAAACTGATTATGTTCTTAGTCTATCATTTTCTAAAAGCAAATTACTTATGCTAAGTCTTGCGAAATTTTTTATTTACATCTATTTACCCCCCTCTAGGTGGTTGCACTAGCCCTTTCACAGACTACAAGGGTTGCAGAGATAGAGCAAGGTGGAAAGGAAAAAGACAATGATCCATCCATTGAGATCATTCCTCAACCGAAGGTTACAGCTGATTCCAATGATAACATTCTTCGAGTGCTTATGGAACTAAAGGATGAGGTCAAGGAACTGAAATATCATATCAAGAGTCTCACACAGGGCGGTGACCGAAGGGTAGAGAAGCTTGAGAACACAATCACTCACATGAGTCACTATGTCCTTGTCTTTGTGCCTCCAGATGATCTCCCTTCTTCAAGTCCTCTAGCTCAAGACCCAAACCAGCCCTCCACCTCTAAATAATCTTTTAGTTTCTTTTCAAAATTTCTAAGACAATTTCATTTGTGTTGGCTTGTTTTTTGCTTGAACTATCAGTTTGCTTTAGTTTGTTATTTGGGTTTGCTATGTCAATTTGCTACTGAGTGTTGGACTTATGGTTGCTATTATATATATTATATGGCTTGCTATTACCTTTTGTACTATTGACAAAAAGGGGAAGAAATATGAGGACGCAAAATTTTGTGGATTTTGATGTGATAATGCAAGGATGTTGATGCAACGTGATCCATATTTTGAAGATTTATTTCTCACAAGATTGGTTAAAGCTTTCCTATCTCTTACCTTGCAAGATTTGGAATATCTATAAGAATCATAATCTTTTTATCTATCATTCTTATATATTAAGATTGTGCTTTAATTAAAAATCTTCCTATTTTCAAAGCTTTACCAAAATCATTTCTTTTAAAATGATTTTGCTGTGAAAGTTTTGTCATCATTAAAAGGGGAGAGACTATTAAGGAAAATTCCCTTATTAGTTTTGATGATTAACAAAACTTTCTTTAATTGTTCTTTATTTCTGATGGTAAGATTTTTCAAGTGGAAACTGTGATGGTAAGACTATTAGACGTTACTCATTAGACTTAGAAAATCAGACTCTAAATGTTGAAGAAGTTCATATCTTTGATATTCAATACTTGGGGATATTGATAGAGAGAGTAATCTTCATGCAACGGCTAGAAATTTGGTGGATTCCTCGCTAAAATTAAAAGATCTATCCAAGAAGGAAATTATATCATATCAAATCTTTCAAGATGGAATATAGCAAGACTTGGATAAATCAATCTACAAGAGGCGAAACATTTTTTCCAAGTGAAGCAATTTTCTTATAGAAACTCTATCTACTGTATAGGCGGCAAAATCATTGAGAGACTTCAATCTTAGCAGCCTTGAAGCAATAAGATCTTCTAACAACATTCAAATTCAATGGGTAGATTGGATGGACGATCCTCTAAGGTTACGTCCAACGGTCAACTTGGAGAAAAAGGATTATAAAAGAAGGTCGGGATGCTGAAAGGAAACAAGAAGCTGAAATTCTAAAGTTTATAATTCCTAAGTCTTGAGGATCTTCAATCATATATATTTGTTTCTATGAAGTATACTGTGTAATCTTTTAGAGGCTGAGAGTGTGTGAGGAATTGTTCATTTTGGAGAAATCTTTCCAGAATATTTTGAAGCTGACAAAACGTTTCTATCAGTCTAGTCTGGATATCTGCAGACCGTCTAGTTTAAAGTCTGAAGACTCTCTGATCACCAAACTCAAGACTCAAGACTCAAGACTATTCTCATTGACAGTCTTTCTGATCCAGTGACGAAGGAAATCCAGAGCCGAAGTATATGGTTGAGGATTTAATCCTATCCTCTAGAGAACATCTCTTGGTTGGATAAATATAACGGATTCTTGTGTTCGTATCTAGATCAATTGAAGATCCGGTGGTCGACGAAATATTCTTGGAATGTTCTATTCTTGGAAACCAAGATCCTGATTGTATGGGCGAACATGATTGATGGGCTATCGTCAGGTTCCTTTAATAGCTCGAATGATCTTCTTGATTGATTCCATCCAACGGGCAGATTGGAGGAATCCCTTTGGAAAGTGCCAACGGGTATGATGGCATAAAGGAGTATAAAAAGGAAGACGTTCTAGTTGTTTGAGTACGTGATCGATAGAGAAATTCCAGAGTTTGAAGCACCTTGATTATTAGTCGATTCATTTTGAGCGAAATTGTATACACAGAGAGTGTCTATACTTGGTGATACCTTGAGCGAGTGTTACTGATCATCTACACCTAGAAATCAAGGAAGATCAACACTGTAACATCTCTTTGTTCATAGTGGAATCCAGCCAATTGGCTGTCAGTGCAGAAGAGTGGACGTAGGCTTGCATCAAGCCGAACCACTATAAACCGCGTGTTCAATTCTCTCTTTCCTTTACTCGTCTTACGTTGATTATCATTTGTTGCAAATCCTTCAACTATCTAAGTATTGCGCGATTATCAAGAAAAATCTTTTATATACCTATTCACCCCCTCTAGGTACTTGTACTAGCTATATCAATTGGTATCAGAGCTCGTGTTCTTACTTTATTTGAAGTGTTTTACTTCAGAGTAAAAGATCCATGGCTAGTATGCTAGCACTAGGGCTGGTGGAAGAGCAAAGCAATACCAGACCACCCTACTTTGATGGAAAGGATTACAACATCTGGAAAAACAAGATGAAAGCTTTCCTACGATCAAAGGATCCTCTGGAATGGGACGTTGTGGAAAGAGGAATCACTCCTCCGCTGCATCGAGTCTCGAAAGAGGGAAAGAAATTGTTGAGACCAGCGGAATGACTCGGAAGAGATAAACAAGAGACAAGCACTCGATGCAAAAGCAATTTACTCTTTATATTGTGCCTTGTCTCCAACTGAATATAACAGAATATCTTTTTGTGTTACAGCAAAAGAAGTATGGGACAAATTACATATCACCTATGAAGGAACAGATCGAGTGAAGGAGACCAGAATCAACATTCTCCTCAGTCAATATGAAGCCTTCAAAATGAAACCAGGAGAATCTATAACTGACATGTTTAGTCGTTTTACAGATATTGTCAATGGTCTTGAGAACCAAGGACAAAAAAATTCTGATCCCATGAAGGTGAACAAGCTACTGCGTGGACTCTCCAAGGATTGGAATCATATAAAGACTTCAATAAGAGACGCAAAGAATTATGTCTCTATTTGTCGACGAGCTGATTGGAACTCTTCAGTTTTATGAAGTGGAACGAATTAATGAAGACGAAGATCCAAGAGGTAAGAAATCCATTGCATTAAAATCAAATGATGATTCTGATGATACAGATTCTGAAGATAATATGGACGATGAGGAGCTTGCTCTCATGATAAGAAGGTTCAGAAAACTGAATAGAAAAGGAAGAATGTTCAACTCAAAGAAACAAAGTTTCCAAAGACAGCAGACCAAGTCTGTTGATGATGAGGAACCAAACAAAGATGTAGTCTGCTTCGAATGTAAGAAAAAGGGACACATCAGACCCAACTGTCCTCTTCTGAAGAAGAAAAGAGGAAAAGCTGAGAAGTTTCGAAAATCTCTCAAAGCCGAAACCTGGAGTGATACAGAATGTGAAGAAAGTGATAATGAATATGCCAACATATGTCTGATGGCACATTCAGACTCAGACTCAGATTCTGGATCAGACTTAGACAGTGAATTTGAGGTAAGTGATTTTAAAATTCTTGTCAAAGTCTCTAAATACATTGATGAACTGTGTTTTAGTCTTAAAACTTCTCTCAAAAGAATTTCCGAACTTAAAAAGGAAAACTCAGCTCTAAAACAAAAGGAAAACATTTTAGAAGAAAGAGTTAAAAGTTTAGACTTGAATGTTTCTACTCTTAAAGAAAAAGAAGATAATCTTTTGAAAGAAAATGTTTTTTTAAAAACTGACTTATCAAATATTTCAAAGAAATTTTCGATAGGTTCCAAAAAACTTGAAAAAGTTCTTTCGGTTCAAAGACCTTACTTCAATAAGTCTGGTCTAGGCATGACAGCGAAACAATTCCTTTGATTGATTTTCCTAAAGTAAAAAAAAGAATTAAGAAAAGACCGTCGAGAGAGGCTTACAAAAATCATTTCAAGAAAGTTTTTGTAAAGTCTCGTAGGTCGAAATGCTCTAGGTGTTCAAAGTGTAACAGTCAGGATCACTTTAAAAAAGAGTGTCCTATGGTTTGGAAGCCTGTTAAGAAAGTATGGCCTAGTAATGTTTATCCTACTAACACCAAAGGACCCAAGAAAATTTGGGTACCAAAGAAAGCTTGAGACTCTCTTTTAAATGCAGGTCTCCGTCAAGAAAAAGGTAAAGTGGTATCTTGACAACGGATGTTCAAGACACATGACAGGAGACTCAAATTGCTTCATAAAGCTTGTTCAAGTAAACAGTGGAAATGTTTCATTTGGAGGAAACAGCAAAGGAAGCATTGTGGGATTTGGAACTGTGAAAATTGGAAATCTCACAATAAGCAATGTTTCTCTAGTGGAAGGACTCAACTATAACCTTCTCAGCATTAGCCAATTGTGTGATACTAGTTTCAAGATCTCCTTTCAAGAAGGAATTTGCTCTGGAATCAGTAAAGACTCTACTCAGTCTTTCATGGGTCGAAGACATGGAAATATCTACCTCTTAGACATGAAATTAAATGAATCACAATGCCTAATCTCAATTCAAGATGAAGCAAGCTTATGGCACAGAAAGCTTGGTCATGTCAATATGAAGCAATTAGCCAAAATCTCATCAAAGCAGCTTGTTCGAGGTCTACCCAAATTACCATACCAAAAGTCCGATCCATGCACACCATGTATTCGGGAAAGCAGGTAAGAAATTCATTTAAGCCAATAAATCATGTCTCTACTAATCATGTACTACGCTTGCTGCATATGGATCTCTTCGGACCAACGAGAACCCGTAGTATTGGAGGTAAGAAATATTGCCTAGTAATTGTGGACGATTACTCCCGCTTTACTTGGGTATATTTCCTTGCAAGTAAGTCAGAAACCTTCTCGTATTTTGAAAAATTTGCTAAAAAGGTTCAAAATGAAAATTGATGTGTTATCTCTAGTATAAGAACAGATCATGGAGGTGAATTTGAAAATCAAGATTTTACAAAATTGTGTGATGAATCTGGATTTAAGCATGTGTTCTCCTCTCCATATACTCCTCAGCAAAATGGAGTTGTGGAAAGAAAGAATAGATCTCTTCAAGAAATGGCTAGAACTCTTTTAATTGAAAGTAAAATCTCTTCACGATTTTGGGCTGAAACTATTTCAACAGCATGCTATATCATCAATAGAGTCTTCTTAAGACCTATTCTAGAAAAAACCCCTTATGAATTATTCAAAGGTAAGAAGCCCATTGTTTCATGCTTTCATGTGTTCGATTGCAAATGCTTTATATTGAAAAATGCAGAGGATCAAGTTGGTAAGTTTGAAGAAAGATCAGATGAAGGCATCTTCCTTGGATATTCTACATCAAGCAAAGCCTACAGAGTCTATAACAAGAAGAGCCGATCGGTGGAGGAGTCAATGAATGTCAAATTTCAAGACTCTACGCAAGATGAATCCAAATGACTCGATGAAGAGTCCGAACCGCTCCGCACCTTCCAAAGCTCACAACTCAAGAAATGTCTCAGACTGGAAGACCAGCATCAAGATGTTCATGAAGATTCAAATAAAGAAAGAGATCATCATCCAGATAAATCAACCAGTAACTGGAAGCATAAGTCCAGTCATCCCAAAGATCTCATTATCGGCGAAATTAATGAAGGAATTCGAACTAGATCCAAAAGACGTGAAGAGTCTAGTGCTGTGGCTCTCATTTCTGAAATTGAACCAAAAAGCATAGAAGAAGCTTTATCTGATGAAAGCTGGATCGAAGCCATGCAAGAAGAGCTCAGACAGTTCAACATTAATGATGTCTGGGAATTGAAATCTAAACCAAAAGTTAAAACTGTTATTGGAGCCAAATGGGTGTTCAGAAACAAGATGAATGGAAAAGGTAAAGTCGTACGAAATAAAGCAAGACTCGTGGCCAAAGGATACACGCAAGAAGAAGGAATAGACTATGATGAGACTTACGCTCCTGTAGCAAGGTTAGAAGCTATTCGTCTATTACTTGCGTTTGCTTGTTACAAAAATTTCAGGTTATTCCAAATGGACATCAAAAGTTCATTTCTAAATGGATTTATCCAAGAGGAAGTTTATGTGGAACAATCACCTGGGTTTGAAGACCCAAAGAAGCCAGACTCAGTCTTCGGACTGAAAAAGGCCTTGTATGGTTTAAAGCAAGTACCTCGAGCTTGGTACAACAGACTGAGTAAGTTCTTATTACAGAATGGCTTTGTCAAAGGTAAAGTAGATACTACTTTATTTATCAAAAAGGAAAACAAAAGCTTTTTACTTGTTCAAATATATGCGGATGATATTATTTTTGGATCCTCTAATGAAAGTCTATGCAAGAAATTTTCTAAGTCTATGCAGGATGAGTTTGAAATGAGTATGATGGGAGAATTAACATTCTTTCTTGGTCTTCAAGTAAAGCAATTGAAGGAATGAACTTTCATTTACCAAGAAAAATATGCTAATGATCTTGTCAAAAGGTTTGGATTGGAAAATTGCAAAAAGACTGATATACCAATGTTAAGTTCTTTGAAGATAGACAAAGATGAAGAAGGGAAGAAAGTTGATCAAAAGCTATACATAAGCATCATTGGTTCAGTTCTTTATCTTACTGCTTCTAGACCTGACATTTTGTTGAGTGTTTGCATCTGTGCTAGGTTTCAATCAGATCCTAGAGAATCCCATCTCAGTGCTGCAAAACGTATTATTAAATACGTTGCTTCATCTTCAAGCATCGGTCTTTGGTATCCTAAGAAGGGAGACTTTAATCTTCCGGGGATATTCAGACGCGATATGGCCGGTCTGTAGAGTCGATAGAAAGAGTACTTCAGAACTTGCCGGTTGCTTGGAAGGGTCGTTGTCTTGGTTTTCAAGGAAACAAAGCATTGTAGCTCTCTCAACAACGGAAGCAGAGTATATAGCCCTTGGAAGCTCGCTGTTCGCAAATTCTATGGATAAAACAACAGCTACAAGACTTTGGGATTGAAGACTCATGCACGTAAATCAAATGTGACAACACCAGCGCAATCAATCTCACCAAAAATCCAATTCTTCATTCAAGAGCAAAGCATATAGAGATTCGACATCATTTCATAAGAGATCATATTCAAAATGGAGAAATCTCGATTCAATTTGTTGATTCAAAAGGTCAACTAGCGGATATATTCACAAAGCCTTTGGAGAAAAATCAATTCGATTTTATACGTTCCAGACTCAACATTTTGAAGCTTGAAGAAGTTAAAGTCTAGAGACTCACCAATCCTCAGACTCTAATCTCTCAGACTCTAAATCCTCGACTCGACATTCATGGATATAGACCGTAAGTTGCTATTTTATCTAAACTCGAAAAGGTACGATCTTTCGTTCGCTTATTTTATAGTCTCCGTGAAAATCGAAATCTTGTCTTTTCGAAAGGATTAATTTTGGCAGTTAATGATTTTAAAAAGAAGTGTTCGTACACTTTCCTTGTGCCAATTGAACTTCCATTTTTCAAAACTAAGTTATATATATACAGTTTTCTTTTTCACCCAATCTTGAAAACCCTAAAAAGCATTCTCCTCCCAATCCGATTTCTACTTCGTGTTCATCTTCGAGAAAGTTGTCATCTTTTATTGGGAAAGCAAGTAAAGGAATCTTTCCGCGACAAGGAAGGATATCTTCTTCGAGGAAGTCTTCAAGAATCGCGAACAGGGGACCACAGAGAATGAAGGAGGGTCCTACCCATTTTGATCTCACCGAAGAGGAAGAATTATCAAGTCGCAAAGAGCCCGATTCACTCTCCACCACGTCACTCAACGCCATCTACCCCACAAGGTGCGGGTCAACAACCGGAGGAAGAGATAATCGAGGACGCAGACCCTGTAAGAGTCCAAAAACCCTCTTATATTTACAAACTCTACCGTGCGTTGAAAAGTACTGGAACTCCGTTGAACTACGTGGATGATTTTCTCAAAGATAAGAATTATGGGAATGAGTATATCTTTCTGAGAAAAATGGAGGATTTGGGAATTGCTCCCAAGGGAAAGGCCGAGGAAGCACTTGCGAACATTCCAAGTGACCCTCGTATGTCGGGACCAAATCTGACTGATGGGAACGATGATGATAAAATGTTTAGTGATTTTCAACTTAGAATGGGTGTTGCTGCGAAGGTGAAGGGAAAAAGGATGGAGTTGTTTAAATCGAAGGAACAGGAGAATCTGTTCTTCAGACTGCTGAAACGAGGGGTGATAAACCCTAGGAGTGTTGATTTCGATTTCTTGGATGCCGTTAATGTGAACTTAAGGGAGAAGTTCAATCTGCTTCAACTGGAACGTTTTTGCACTGATACCACAGATGGATATGCACAATTAACAGCATACTTCTATTCGAATCTTAGCTTCTTAGATGTGAATAGAATATCATTCAGTGTTAGAGACCAAGACTATGTGGTAGACGTGGACATGTTGGCGGACATAATTGGAGTTGAACGAGGACGTTATCAACCAATCAAAGTCTCAGTTGCTCGTGCCTCATTGGAACTTGTCAAAGATAGAGATGTAGAGGGAAAAATCATCTATTCAAGGATGCATGCAATCAATATCGTGCTGCACAAAATTGTAATCAATTGCATCAGGCCCAAGTCTACATCAAAGACTGATGTGTCTAATTCAGAGGCAAAATTGATGTACGCAATCAACTCAGGTGAAGTTCTCTCTCCCTCACACTATTCTCTTTCACATATACAGAGCAATGTCGAAGGACAAGGGACAATTGCCTTACCCAGGTCTGGTGATCAAGATCTTCAAACACATGAATATTGAACCACCACATACTCTTTGTGTTCAACCGTGCGATAAGATGGTGGTAGGTTTGAAGATGTTAACGAAGATGCGTCTGCAAGAACTTTCCAAGGCAATGGAGAAATTCAGAGTGAAGACTCCAGTTCCTTCTGCTTCAAAGAGAAAAGGGAAGGAGGCCATTGGTGCCTCATCCAAAAAGAAGAGAACTCTCATCTTGGAGGATGAAGATGAGGAGGAAGATCTCACAATCACTGCCTTGATAAGGACCAGACGTTCTGTTCCCCAATCGACAGAACATCAGAAGAAAGAAAGAGAAGAAGAGGAGCAAGCCAAGAACAGAGAAGAAGAAGAGCAGCGAGAGAAGGAGAAAGAAGCTGAAGAAGGAGAAGAAGAGAAAGAAAAGTCTGCAGCTGAATCTAGAGAGAAGGGGAATCAAGATACAGAAGAGCATGATCATCACTCTTCCCCTTTTGATGTCCTAGAGACAGGGGGAGTTGGTGAGCAAGAAAGGTTCACACCTCATGCTGCCAATAGTGAAGGTTTAAGACAATCTCCAGCAGATCCAGAAGAATTTCAGGCTTCTCAATTGCCTGAAGAAGGACACGATACGTCAACACCAAATCTACAAGATTATACAGAAGCGCCATCGTCTGCATTCAATCCATCTGAGAAAGCAAATGCAAGTACACAAACGGACAATTCAGCAGATTTTCGTCGTATTCTTGATGTTCTTCTGGAAATGCGGGGCCAAATCTATGCTCTGGACTATGAAATTCAAGCCATAAAGAATGCTGGACAAGCATCTTCGGTTACCCTGGAGGACAAAATGAAAGACCTCGCTCTACAACTTCAAGCCAATGCCAAAGGAGAGGAGGTAGCTCGACTAAGGGAAGACTTGAAGAGGCTAAAAGGCGTAGTCCAGTCCATGGGAGATTTCTAGATCATGCGCATTCCCAAGCAGACCTGACTCCTTTCTCACCTTTTTTAATGATGACAAAAAGGGGGAGAAGCAATTTGAACCAACCAACCAACTTTAAACTTTGACTTTAAATTTTTTTTTGTGGTTGAATATGTTTGTTTTTTAGTATGACTTGAGTGAACTTGGGTGTGAACTTGAATTTGACTGAATTGGTTGTGGATTTAGATGCTTGACTGTTTGCATTTATATCAAGTGTTGTTATATGGTATTACTCATGAAAGACTAACCAATTTTCTATGGATGCAGAGTCTGGTTGTTTTATTAATCTTTATGAGATAGCCATATTGCTTGAGAAATGTTTTTGCGGGTCAAAGTTGTTCAAATTTACAGGAAAGTTTTGTCACCATCAAAAAGGGGGAGATTGTTGGAGAAATCTTTCCAGAATATTTTGAAGCCGACAAAACGTTTCTATCGCCTAGTCTCGGATATCTCGCAGACCGTCTAGTTTAAAGTCCGAAGACTCTCTCGATCACTCGACTCAAGACTCAAGACTATTCTCATTGATGTCTTTTCGATCCAGTGTGACGAAGGAAATCCAGAGCCAAAGTATATGGTTGAGGATTTAATCCTATCCTCTAGAGAAGATCTCTTGGTTGGATAAATATAACGGATTCTTTTGTTTGTATCTAGATCAATTGAAGATCCGGTGGTCGACGAAATATTCTTGGAATGTTCTATTCTTGGAAACCAAGATCCTGATTGTATGAGCGAACATGATTGATGGGCTATCGTCAGGTTCCTTTAATAGCTCGAATGATCTTCATGATTGATTCCGTCCAACGGGTAGATTGGAGGAATTCCTTTGGAAAGTGCCAACGGGTATGATGGCATAAAGGAGTATAAAAAGGAAGACGTTCTAGTTATTTGAGTACTTGATCGATAGAGAAATTCCAGAGTCTGAAGCACCTTGATTATTAGTCGATTCATTTTGAGCGAAATTGTATACACAGAGAGTGTCTATACTTGGTGATACCTTGAGCGAGTGTGGTAGATCATCTACACCTAGAAATCAAGGAAGATCAACACTGTAACATCTCTTTGTTCATAGTGGAATCCAGCCAATTGGCTGTCAGTGCAGAAGAGTGGACGTAGGCTTGAATCAAGCCGAACCACTATAAACCGCGTGTTCAATTCTCTCTTTCCTTTACTCAGTCTTACGTTGATTATCATTTGTTGCAAATCCTTCAACTATCTAAGTATTGCGCAATTATCAAGAAAAATCTTTTATATACCTATTCACCCCCCTCTAGGTACTTGTACTAGCTATATCAGTTCACACAAGCTTGAAAATCATTACTCAGATCTTGTTCCTCTGATAGATTCATCTAGTGAATTCAACCAATTAGCTGTTAGCACGAGAGAATGGACATGGGGTTACAAAAGCAGAATGACTATAATCATTTGTGTGTAATTTTCTATTCCTTACTCTCTTTATTTTACTTGTGATAAAAGTTAATCGCATACTAATAAGATCTGAAAAGTACTCAACTTGTTGTCAGACGTTGTAACGTTTTAAATTTATTTTATTCCGTACTATCACCTATTCACCCCCTCTAGATAATCCATGTAGCTCTAACAATTTATATGTTGGATGTCTATGGTTCACAAGTGCGCATATTGATACTTTGTCAAATCGTCTCTATTCTCAATGGTCATTGTCTATTCATATATGAAGACACATGCTTGCGCAATGTAGAATCTATCTTCTTGGTATACATATGTAGATATACAAGATAAAAAGTTGATGTTGTATGCGATCTAATAATGATATTGTATTGAAATCGTCGGCCGGAGTTGTAATCGAAAATGAATGGTTCATATCTCATAGAATACATGTCAATTAGATTTGGGCATATGATTGAATTGGTAGCTTGACATATGGTTCCATGGCTTTTATTCGATTGGGACATGATGAGACAGAATGATCAAATTACACAGTCACCAAAGCTGATAGATTCATTATGTTCTTGAAACATTCACACTTTCTTTGTAGCCATAACACATTGCTAGATGTCATTCATGGTTTATAGGAATCGGAGATTGATCAAGACAATCAATTCTCTTGGTTGTGCTAATGTGTTAGTACAAGTCTTGCTGCCAGTTCAGTGATGAACCTAGGGATATTACACACTATAACCAATTGGAATGATGTTTGAATGAGGGAGACGATATTGCAAATGTGTTTGCAATTGAGCCAATTAGATTGAGTCAGATTGAAAATAAAAGATCTGAAAGTGGCTTCAAATTTTATGGTCAAATCAAAGATCTAAAGCATGTTTCAAAATTTATAGTAGAATCAAAGATCTAAAGTGGGTTCATATTCAATGACCAAATTAATAATCTGAAATGAGTTCAGAATTAATAGCCACATTAATGATCTAAAGTGAATTCATAATTAATTGCATCATTAATGATTTAAAGTGAACTGGAATCAATAGTCTAATAATGATTTGGAACGGTTTCAAACATAATGACTAAATTAAATATCTAAAACGGTAGTTTTAACGATCACATTAATGATTTGAAATAATTTTACAATCAATGGGCAGTTTAATGATCTGAAACAGTTTCATATTCAAATGACCAATTAATAATTTACAACGGTTTCAAATTTAATGGTCAAATCAAATATTTGTAACGGTTACAAAATTAATGCCCAGAATAAAGTCTTGTAACGGTTACAAATTAATGCCTGGAATAATATTCTCTAACGGTTACAAAATTAATGCGCTGATTAGTGTCTGAAACGGTCTCTGAACTTACGTCCCTCAAATGTTACGGTTGAATTAATTCTCTAAAACAATTTTAGAGTTAATGAACCGATTTAAAGGTGATCTGGGATTAATTATAAAAGGCAATTGAGAGAGCTGATCACAAGATGATTGACAATCGACAATTAAAAGTGTTAATAGTGATCAACTAAGTCATTCACACACGAGAACAATTGCTAGCACAATTGTAATGGTGAGATCTCTCAATTTATCTCTACTATTCAACGTAAGATTGGTGGTGTGTTTGAATTAGAGGCTCGACATTTGTGGGGCTGGATTTGAAGAACGTTAGAACCTGCATTATGGGGAGATCAGACATTTATAGTTAGAATCTGAAGAATGTTAGAACTAGTATTATCATAAGACATTAGACATTTGTGGTCGGAATTCCAATAATGTCAAAATCAATGTTGCCAGAAGATTAAACATTCATAGTCAGAATCTGAAAAATGTCAGAATCAATGTTATGAGGACATCAAACGTTTGTGGTCAAAATCTGAGGAACATCAGAAGCAAATTTTTGGAGCACGGTCCAAAATGTGTGATTAGCCCATTTATCACTTCTATGTACTTTTATTAAAATGCATGAACAATGCTTTGAAAATACGTGTATGGACGTTTTTACTTTTGTTACTTATCATTTTGATTCAAATTTATCTATGCATGTATTCTTGTTTATCAAAACAAATCCCAACATTGTCTTCATGTGGGGTCAATATGGCAGATGTGTCACTTGAAGGTCAATCTCTCTCTCTCTCTCTCTCTCTCTCTCTCTCTCTCTCTCTCTCTCTCTCTCTCTCTCTCTCTCTCTAAGTTTGAACTTTTAATATGCATACTATCTGTATGATAGAGACTACCAAAGACAAGCAGATTCGACATAATCCTAAAAGAGAGATGCCAAAATGGATTTTCCACGATAAAGGGGTTCAACATCTTTCATAATTCCCGAGGACTTGTATGACAAGTCCTCGAGACTAGCACTCTCTAGCATTCTTGGCTTGGAAGAAGAAGTGGTCAATGCTTCATGTGAGGTCAAAATATTGGTTAATGGCCAAAGTTTGACTTAAAACTTGAAATTATTTTTTTCCTTGGAATCTTATCATGTGAGGCTTGAATATTTACCACTCGTTAGACTGTGTGAACCACGGACGCTTCTGCAAAAGGATTGGTGTCATTGCCAAGTTTGCTTCGAAGCAATGAAAGTAAGCACAAAGAAGTGTGGATTTTGTCTAACATGCAAGTAAGAGGAGGATGATCTGAGGGTCTGCACTCCAACACCATCAGCTGATATAAAAAAAAAATATGGAGTTTTAAGGAAAGAGACTCAAAGGAAGACAATTGTCAATAGACACCGAGGAAGAATATAGTCCGGTGGAACAAAACTTAAACAAAGAAGATGAAATGGTCTTTACTGTGGCAAGAGTATGGCTTGCAAAACATGCCTGTCAAATTGGTCATGACTTGTTGAGGAAATGATTCCAGGTGATTTTGATTCCAATGTCTCTCACTTTTCCCTTTTTTCGTCTCTAGTAGAAATTTGAAAATGTCTGCTCTTTCAACCAGAATTTAAAATAACTATGAAATAGAGGTTTCACCTCATGATGCTGACATGGTTGAGGAACTTCTTCGTTTTCCTCTTCTTTTTTTTTTTTATGATTTGTGATGCTGAGTGCATAAATTCAAAATTAAATGGATGCTTGTTGAATGGCCATTGGTCTTCCAAGTTGCTCCGTGTAATTTATCATATGGACCTCTGTCACCTCTCTTAATTCAATTAATGATGCCAGCACTACATACTCTAAAAATTTAGATGGTAAGTTTTGCTCAATCTAATATAATCTATATCTTTGGGAAAGTGTTGATTAAATTGTCTCATTGATCATGAGGTACAAAGGGAGAGCTTTATCTTTAAGATTTTGCATTTAAGTCAAGGACATTGACATTGATAGGTACAAAGGGAGATTAGTTGATTCCTCCATTGTGACTGGCAGATTGCATTAATAGGTACAAAGGGAGAGCTTGATCTTCAAGACTTTGCTTTTAAGTCAAGGACACCGACATTAAGCAACTAGCGTTTGGTAAACACCTTGTAAAATATTTGCTGCAAAGCAATTTTAAAATAAGAAAAAAGAAAAGGAGAACAAAGGACTATGTAGATGCATATGAAAGCACAGGCGAGTGGCACAACGGTGGGACTGATTTTGGCGTTGCACGACCCCAAGCGATGTGTCATTGAGGTCGAGCAAGCCCACACAACACAACGTCTATGTTGTGGGACCTCAAGTGACACATCGCCAAGGCCACCCACTAGGTAACGTGACACTTGACCCTCAGCGAGCTAAAATTGGCATCGAGCAACCTTGACCGAGCTTCCCAACATTGTGCAACTATCGACGAGCTAGATCTAGTGTCAAGCAATCCTCAACGAAAGTTGGGGACTTATCTTGAGCTTTGAGTATTTTCAAAACAAAAATTTGTACAAAAAATCTTTGAAATTGTGTTACCAAATGTCAAAACTTTGAATCAAGGGCATTTGGAGGCCCAAAACAGGTTAATTCGGACACTCAAAATTTTTAATGGCTAAATTAGATGGGATTGAAGCGGAAGGTGAAATTGGAATATACCAAAATTGCTTTTATATTCTTCATCGGCTTACATTAAAATTCAATGATGTAGAAATGACATTTGCTGATTTCTCAATCCGACATCTTAAGCTAAATATAAGATTACTATAGTCTCCACACAAGTGACCTAATCACATTATGAGAGAATGAGATATCAAAAGCTCATTACTAAACTATCACTTACAATCATTAAAGGTTCAGGATCATGTGCACCGGCGATGGCTTTTTTCAACATCTAATTTCTTGGATTGTAACATGTATTCAGGTCTCATATGATTCACCAGTCATAATATCACTCATTTGTAGGGGTGAGCATGGTCCGGGTTAGTCCGGGCCACCCCCTAACCCTAGGACCCACCCATACAGTGTCGGTCCTCAATTTTTAGGACCAATGATCGACCCTATTGAGCTTGGGACCAAGGACCAGACCGACCCAATGGGTTCAGTCCGGTTCCAGGGTCAACCCGAGACTGATTGATAATTTTTTTCGTCTTTTTTTTATACTCCCTAAAAAAGCAAACCTACAAATTCAAATTACACATCCATCAACAATGCGGTATTGTGCAACTAAATTATAAATATCAATACATATTCACCAAAATTTCCTTTCTTTTCCCAACAAAACTTTGGCAGTTTTTACCTAATTTCAGCTTATAAATTACAAGCTCGTGTCTTTATCGAGCTTGTTGTTCCAACATGCAACGATCTAGATTTTAAAAACATGACATCAATACTGTTTGATTGCTACTTCAGTTAAAATCACGATGGATGATGAGCACGATTCGGTTCTCCAATCAAAGCTAAAACCCATCTCCCAAAAATGAAAGAAAAGCCCAGAAAGAACACATCGGATGCAATCACCCCCATCAATCGAGGGTCCAAAAGGGGAGGTCACAGGGACTAATACCCAGCCAAACTGATCACGTACGCGAAGCAAACGTGGAAAAATAAAAATTCAACACAAATCAAGAGCATTGAAGATCTCAAATGAAGCACAAAGTAGAACTCACTAGCCAAGTTGTGTTTGGAAAGCAAGGGTGAGCTGAGCGTTAGGGTTTCTAGTTAGGGCTTTTTTTTTCTTTTTTTTTTTCCTTCTGATTTACTCGACGTTAAGTGAGGTGACCGGCGTGAGTGGCGAGTGGCAAGCGTCAAGCATCAAGTGGGGCGAGCGTCAATTGGCGAGCAACAAGCGTTGAGCGAGGCCAGCAACAAGCAGCGAGCATTGAGCGAGGCTAGCAGTGAGTGGTGAGTGGCGAGCGTTGAGCGAGGCCAGCAATGACAGCAAAGGGCAAGTGGTGAGCGGCGAGTGGCAAGCGGTGCGAGTGGCACGCACGATTAGAGGTGAGCAGCGTGGGCAACCAGAGGCGAGGGAGATATTGCTACTTTTGATTTTGGCAAAATGAAGAACAAGGAAGATAGAATGGAAGAGAACATACTTTGGGGAAGGAAGCCGTGAGGAGATTTACAGCGTAAACTTCGCGCCATTTTGGACGTCACGAGTTCGTGACTGTGAGGACTCCTTGGTCCTCACAGTGAAGATTGAAGAACATACTCTGAACTATGGAGGACGTTGTGAAGACCTTTACGGCGTAAACTTCACGCCTTTTGGAATAGGATGCCGTCTCGTCTCGTGGATCGTGAGCCCGAAGTCAACATCTTCAACATCATTTTACTTGTGTTCGAATATATGTTAATTATAAATAATATAATATAACATACATTTTACTTAGGTTTGAATATATAAAATAATTATAAATAATATAATATAATATATACTAGTGAGGCCCGGGATTTGGACCGACCCAAAACTCTGTGACCGGCGAGACCAAGACCGACGGGGTTGAGTCGTCAGGGCCGGGTCCAGGTCGACCCTAGACCGCTACTCACCTCTACTCCTTCACTCTCTCTCTCTCTCTCTCTCTCTCTCTCTCTCTCTCATGTGCAAACAAATTTATACTCCACAAAGGACAGGAAAGAACTACCAACGCTAGTGACCCTCTTTTGGATGTCACCCCATAAAGAGTATTGTTGACATTTGAATTTTGTCCATTGTTCAAGTGTCCATTTTGGGCAAAAACATAAAAGTGCAAATAATAATAATTAGAATTAGTTCCGCCCAAAATCTAATCCCCTCAGCCCATCTTTTAGTTCCCTTTGAGCCCATTTCTTTTGTTCCTTATGTTGTCCTCAATAGCCCATCTGAACTTAAAACAAGAAGGCCCAGCCCATATCCCAGGTTCCTTCTCTTTCGCCCACTCACGTCTGTGAGCGAAGAAGACGGCGTGCACGACGATATAGGTGAGCAGGGGAGCTAGCTCGAATGGGAGAGAAAGGGAGAGTGCATCCCGTTTCGGAGTAGCAGAAAACCGCATCGCCGGAGTTCGCCGTCGGTTTTCAGAGCTCCGGTCAACGGCCAATCCGTGAGTTGTTCTTCACAGAGTCGATGTCGAAGATCAGACGAATACTGGGATTTCTTCCGCGAGCGGAGGAAAAGCTCTAACCCGACGCCCTTCATCGTCATCAATCGAGACCTCGATTCGCCAAACAAACCAGGTACAGTCTTGCTCCAAACGCTCTACTTTGTCTCTGTTTTGGCCGAGAAAGACGTGCTCGGTTCGATCGATTTCTTGAAGAGATCTTGATAAAAAGAAGTTTCTTTGTTGCTAACCATGGTGTTTTAAGTCTGTTCGTAACATGTGAGGCTGAGGATCTCGTTAAAATTAAAACAGAAAACCATTGAAATATCTGCGTATTGCATGTTTGACAAAATGCCTAAAAGAGGCTCGAATGTCAAGTCCCGTCTAAATTCAAGATCGATTCGTACTTGCTGTGTTTTTTGTTGAATCATATCTAATACTAGCATTTTCTCTGTTTTTCTATGCGAATTGATGAAAAATATTTGCTTGAGTCCAACGTACATGCGTATCTCCAAGGCCGGAAAGCTTTTCGTCGGAGTATCCCCTTGCACCAGCGAAGTCAGCGTTTCAGGGACATACTAGTTAGCCCATCTCACTTCATTCTAATGTATTTTTGCTTGTTAATTTTTTGGGATGCTGCGGTGAAAAGTGTGGATTAGGTAGGATGGTTTTTGTTAAGTTTCACGATAATGGAGCGGGCGGCCAGAGGTGGTCAACGTTAGTCAGAATAAATGGTCAGCGGTTGGAGATAGATGGGCGGTAATCTAAGTTCTGGTGATAAACTCGTCAACGATGGTATTTGTTTCGTTAAAAAGAAAAAATGGCGGGAAAGGTGGGGTTGCAGGTTGAAAACGGCGTTCGGGTAAAGGATGTCTGGAGGAAGAAGAGGAAATGCAGGCAGAAAAAGACAAAAAGATTTTTTTTTTTTTTTAAAAACAAACATTAAAAATCCAGTTTTAATCCGATGCGGGCCGGATCCGGGTATAAGCGTCGGGTCAATGGGTCGGACCAGGTAAACAGTCCGAACCCATTCCCCGAATATATTATTAATAATAATTATAAAAAATTTAAAAAATCCAAAAAGTCATTAAAAAATTTAAAAATTTTTAAAATTTTAAAAATCAGAAAATGATAAAAAAACTCAGGAAATAATAAAAATTTTGAAAATTCGAAAATCAATAAAATATCAGGATTTTTAGATAATCATTAAAGATTTTAAAAATCTGAAAAATATTAAAAAATAAAAAATCGATGAAAACATTTAAAATTTTGAAAAATGAGAAAATTCATAAAAATTTAGAAAATTCAGAAAATCATTAAAAAATTTAGAAAATTCAGAACATATTAAAAAATAGAAAATTATAAAAAATTCAAAAAAAATTAGAAGCCCTTAGAAATTGAAACCCATATTTGGACAAGTCTTTAGAGTTTTACAATAGGGTTCTTTAGTGGTTTGGAATTTTTTATATTTTTTTTAAGGAACAATATTAGGAAGCTTGTATGTTTTCTTTTTATTATACTCGGTTGTACTTTTTAAAATATTGGATGTTATTTCTTTTGTTTTAGAATTGTCAGGACAAAACTTAAATTTTTTCAATAGGTTGTTATGGCATTAGTTAACATAACCAAGTTAGGTACTGAAAAGGCGTTAGTCTTAGGGCTAACGTAATTAAATCCACGATTCTATAATCTTTTATTGTATAAATAATAAGAAATTCTCCTATATCTTACTGATTTCTAACTGCCCCTAAAAAAGCTAGTGGCCACTTTTTTGTTAAAATTTACATAGGCTAAATTGATTGAAATTTTCAACATTTAAAGTCACGCATGGTATGAATTTGAGAGAGCTAGAGTCAAGGAATAGTCATTGGCCTTAAGTTGATAATATTCCTAAACCTAACAATGAGTTAGGTCACAACAAGTATATACTATTTTTTCATTCAAAAATATATAGTTTAATTCACATTTTATGCAATGAGAGCAAGAGCAACACCATTGATAGAAAATGATTAATAAAACCTGAAGCAATGTACCGATTTCTATTTATATGTCGGATCATTCCGTTTTACCAGCCTTCCTTATTGTTGTGATTTATTTTGAGTTAACAACGTTTGAGAACAAAATCCAAAAGGATGACTCTACAAAATTGCCACGCGAAAACCAACAAAGCGCGAAGCAATGTTGGGCAAATTCACGAGAAAAATCCTGGGCCGACCCGATTTGAAACAAGCTCGGGTCAAAATGGGCCTCTTAAGACTGAAACGATGGGCCGTTTCTCTTGCTAGCTTAATTGGAACATGAATGAAAATATGGTTTGGATTTGCTTTACATTTCATGAAAATTTTCTTCCCTACTTTTTAAATTTTTTTTTTGTTCCCAGCATGATGATGATGATGATGATGATGATATTATTATTATTATTATTATTATTATTATTATTATTATTATTATTATTATTATTATTATTATTATTATTTAGTTTTTGTAAGTTCTAAACTGGCCAAAGAAATAAATCATGTGCTATTGTAGTTGATCAGTGCGGTTAATTCACATGATTTTACTTTCAAAAAAGCTAAAAGTAACTCTATTTGAGTATTTGGTAAATTCTCGAATGCAGAATTTGGTGTCAGATAAGCCCGAAGTAAATTTTAATGCATCCCGATCATGAAAATGCTTTGACAAAGCGTTCGTTCATATTAGTAGTCTTAACTAGTATCTTTAGGGCACTTCTACACTTTTAAACACAATTTTTTTTTATGTTAATTGTAATAAACTCTTCATTTTTAAAAAAAAAAAGTCAAGGGATTTTATTTTCGCTTTATAAAAATTAGTTCGCTCTTAAATTATAATACGATGGTTTTCAAGTGGAACCCATGTTAGGAGATCACTCGGCAAATCGACAGCCATCGAGTTCAGATTTTGGATGAATAACGGCATAGGGAAGGGAAAGAAAAATAAAAAATCAGATAATTTCTTTTTCCATAACAGTCTCCAAGCTATAATGAACTTCATCTTAGGAAACATATGAAAAAAATGACACCCAGTCACAACTGGAAGACCTATCTGAAATTGATTGCTAGGAAATAACTTGGCCAAAAAAATCCCATCAATTAATCTCTATCTACTTCTCATAGAAAAATGTCAAAAGTAGAGTAATCTTGATTTTGAATCTTAAGCCAGTGACAGCCACGTTGATGACTCAAAGCATTCTCAGTCACGTCAGGTTTGGACCAAGGCCTTTTTCTAGACAATGACTTCTTGACAATATTTATCATTCCATAAATATCATCAAGGGGTCAAAAAATTCGAAGAAACAAGGGAAAAAGACTAACGCAAAAGAAATTGCACATATTTTCATTTTTTATATTTGCAATATCTTTACTTTTTAGTATGTAATCCTCTAAGAATCAAGCTATTTGACGGTCATAGAAAATACTCTGTTGTCCCACTCTTAATAGAGCTAGGGGTGTCAAAATACCCGAGAACCGCCCGACCGCCCGAATCAGACCGGAACCACCGGAACCAGCGGTTCTTGAGGAACCGGTTTGGTTCCCGGTTCCAATTTTGGGAACCGGTGGGAACCGGTCCGGTTCCCGGTTCCATGGGCGGATCCGCCCCGCCCGCTCACCCTGCACCGGACCGATTCCCTTTTAATATTAAAAAAATAATTACTAAAATTGAATACAAAGCAATTGTTTTGTGGCAATTGTTTTGTGGCAATTGTTTCTGTTGCAGGATGAATACAAAGCTGAATATTGGGGAATTCTTATGCTTTTTGGTTGTTTAGTTTATTTATTAATATAATGATGAAGGTGATGTATTCAATAAAGTCTTGTTTAGTTGCACTTCCTTTTTTTTCCGGTGTTTGGATGGTGCCTCATTTCACCTCCTTTGATTTGTCCATGCGAGTTGCAATATTTTGCCGAACCTGATGAGGGATATGTCCAGTTCATAGCTTTAAGAGAGACCCATTTTTCTTGAACACTTACTACTCTCTCTGCCTTTATATCAACTTACGTACATCCATTCCTTCATTGGTTGCATTTATAGTTGCAACAAATGAATTTTTGTTCCATGTACTTAAATTTGGTTTTTCTTTTTTTGGCTTGCTTTAATGTCACGTAGTCGTTCTATGTTGAAGACCAAAATTGTTTTGCGTCAAGATTGGTTCCATGGATCCACCCAGGAATCGGACCGGACCGGCGGTCCGGTTCCCGAGTGGATCCATGCAACAAATGGGTGGATCCCGGTTCCAATTTTTTCGGAACCGGTAGCGGGTGGTTCCCGGTTCCAATTTTTTGGAACCAGTCCTTAGCGGGCGGTTCCCTGTTCCAATTTTTCGGAACCGGTCCTTAGCGGGCGGTTCCCGGTTCCAATTTTTCGGAACCGGTCCTTAGCGGGCGGTTCCCGGTTCCAATTTTTCGGAACCAGTCCTTAGTGGGCGGTTTCCGGTTCTAGGTCGGGAACCACCTGCTCGGACCATGCACACCCCTAAATAGAGTATGTCCCATATTTATTGTTTGTCTAGACTAATCTATCTTCCATTAATTGTGAATTTAAATGAATAACAATAATTTTCATAGTTTGTCAAATAGTTCCCTCGAAGTGCTTCTAAAAGGTCTCGTCTATTCTATTATTCGCCTATTGCATATCAAGTTTCAGCATAGCTAGCAACTTCTTATTGCTTGCATGCACTCTTAAAGGGCAACATCTCTTGAACAAAGTATATTGTCTTGAATTTGATGGCTACCGACAAAAGCATTTTGTTCTATGCAGATAATATCCAAAACTAATTATTTTAATCTATTTTTTTAATTTTTTTTTTGGTGACCCAGGAACCCCGTACAACCGACAGCTGGCGAGTAAACCTGGGAGGACACGTAAGCGGGAGGACCCACCACCCCCGGTATCCCACTTAAGACCCCAAGCGAACATGAGGGGATTCGAACTCCTCCCCTTCGTGAGGGGGAGAGAGCCCAAACCATCGCAGCCACCAAGGTGATGATATGATTTTAATCTATTGGTCATAACTTTGGATATAATTTTGTAGACAAAATTACATAGGCTAATGGGACGAAACTATTTTAGCTTTTCTAAGTAGGGCATTTTGGGAATAAGTATAATTTAGGTTTTATTAGCTTTAGCATTTAAGCATCCAGTGTTCTAAAGCAAGTTACTTCTTGAAAAACATCATGTTGAATGTCCTCCTAGTGATGTTTGAAAAAATGTCCACTTAAACCATCGGGACCAGGGGCTTTGAGAGCTCCTAACTAGTGTACAGTTTTTGAAATTTCTAGTATGGTGACCTCAACTATCAACCTTCAATCCATAACTTCCAAAACTAAAGTTGGAATATGTTCAATAACTGGTTGGAAATTCCTTTGTCTTGACGACATATATAAACTCTTAAAGTATTCCACCATCATTTGCTTTGGAGCATTAGGTTCATGTGTCCACTCACCATCAGTATTAGCAGTTTAGAGATTCTGTCTTCCTACCTCCTTGAATAGTTGTTGTCTGAAAAATTTTGGAGTTTTTATCCCCATTTCAACCAGCTAATTCTAGAATGCATGCCCCAAAAAAATTTCTTCGCTTTTCCATAGTGAGCCAATTTCCTTTTTTCAATGTTGATATATTTTCTTTACTTTGGGAAATATCTAGGCTTTTTGTTATATTTTTTATTTCCTGCTTTAGCGTCTCAATTCTCCTATGAGCGCTTTGAGAATTTTTTCCTACTCCAAGATACAAGGGTTTAGATCGCATTTCACAATTTAGTTATTATATCAGCTCCTTCTCGCTTGGGAGATAACCAAACCCCATTGACAATATTTCCATACTCCTCATCCTCTAAGCACTATGTTTCAAATCTAAATTCTTTTGCTTTTTCCACTGGTTGTGGAAATAATCTAAGCAAGATAGGACTATGGTCTGACCAACTGCAAATAAAGCAAAGACTTCCATGTCTGGAAAAGCACTATCCGTTCAATCATGCATAAGACTCTATCTAGTTTCTTTTTGACAAATTCCCCCCTTCTTTATTATCATCCCAAATAAAAGCACATCCCTTGCTTTCTACTTTTATAATATCACAATTGTTTAGGAAGTTTCTAAATGCTACTAGTCAATAATTTTTAGCCATCCTCCTCCCCACCTTCTCTCAAGGATAGAGTATTTCATTAAAATCCCCTACATACATCCACAGTAGATGGTTCGGATGTTTAATAGCTTCCAGCTCCTTCCATAATATTTGTCTATCATGAAATACATTGGGTGCATGGATACAAGATATATGCATTCGTAACTTATGATCTTTTAGTTCACATATTATATCAATAAAATCTATCGATATTTTGCTTCATGGAAATTGCTATTGTGGATGCAAGTACTTTCCCTCAACGAGCGCACGTCTTGTTAATATCCTTTGATAGGGGAAGGGGAAAGGAAGGGGGGGGGGGGGGGGGGGGGGGGGGAGATTAAAATCGTAGGGCTCTGGATGCTCTTTGGGTTTCGTGGTCTTTTGCTTTTGGATTCTTTAATTGGCATTGAGTTGAAATCATAGTGCTTGAATTCAAACATCCACTTCTTTGGGCCTTGCAAACTGGACCAGGCCCTTCCAATCAGGACCACATTGGAGCCCTTTGTATCATTTTCTCTTTCTTTTAACTTTTTAAAATTCGTTTTAATATATTTTATAAGAATCTATGCTTGATTTGTCAACTAAAACTTAGATGTCGATATTGACGCGTGATTAATTGGATATTAATAAATAAGTGCACGCCATATGAGACCCGTTGAATATCGACTAGGGTGGATATTAATAAATAAGTTCACGCCATATGAGACCCGTTGAATATTGACTAAGGTGGCTAGCGCTTAGACTTGATGCCTCAAACGTGGATTGCGCATCCTTGCGCGTGGACTAAGAGACACCAGCCGCACGGGTGGTCGCGTGGGCCGGACCCGAGACACGTAGCCAGATTTACAAACCCTGGCGGCAGTCTCTGTCTTTGAGTCCTTGGCTGATTCTTCATCGGTCCAGCTTTTGTCTCTGAGTTCATCTTTCTGCTTCCCTGGCTTTCCCTCTCTTCCCACTTTCTTCTTCCTCCTCCTTCGTACTCCTTCAAAACAATAGTCAACTCAGAACCACCTGGCAGCCAGAGTCCTAGATCTCTCTATCTTCTTGCCCTTGACACCGTTAGGGCCGGGTGATCCATCGTTGTTACAGGTCGGCTTCGTTTGTTTTTGCACGTCTGTGGTTTTCCGGTGATCCCAACGTCGATCTCGCCCTCTAAACCCTCGCTGCCGCGCGTTCATTCCTTGGCAAGCAGCATATTTATTTGAAATCGAAACCTGAAAACGTTTTCACCAACCAAATGGCCCTGAGTCTCGTCCAATATTTTCCTGAGAATGAGACAGGCTGAGAGCGCTTGTTTCTTTGAAGCGAGCGAGATCTAGAGCCAGAGCAAAGGGAAGAGATCGTTGGCTTCGCTGCCGATCGGGGAAGGCCAACCCCAGGTCAGAGGCCGCGGTGCCTCTCCGAGAGCAAAGCCGACTCTGCTTCAGCCTTCAGCCCTCGATTTTCGTAGCAAGACTCTCTCTCTGTTCCGATGCTTGGCAATCTAGGGAAGCACATGTACCATCAGCACTTCTGATGGCTGCTTCTTCGAATATGGAAAGGAATTACCATGTGTTCCTCAGTTTCAGAGGGACAGATGTCCGCCGAGGCTTCCTCAGTCATATCTACACGGCTCTGGACCAGAGAGGAATATACACTTTTGTGGATAGCGAGGAGCTTAGGAAAGGAGAGGAAATATCGCCGATGCTCATGAGGGCAATCGAGGAATCACACATTGCGATCATCATTTTCTCTGAGGACTACGCCTCCTCGCCGTGGTGTTTGGAAGAGGCTGTGAAAATCATGGAGTGCAGGGAGCGAATGGGCCTGATGGTGGTCCCATTTTTTTACAAAGTGGAACCAAGAGAAGTAAGAGGAAGGAGAGAGAGTTATGGGAGAGCTATGGCTAAGCATGAGTCCAAGTTCGGTAAGGATTCAGAGAAAGTGAAGAGATGGAAGAAGGCTCTCTCTGAAGCCGGTAGCTTGTTTGGGTGGGAGTTGAATGCCAGGTACGCACAAATGTGACGTGATGTTTCGTGATTTTTAGCTTGTGATTGTTTGTTAGATATCAAATCGTATACTCTTTTTGGATCTTTGAATTGAAGATTATACAGTTGTCACAAAAGTCAAATAACCAAAGCTAGAGTAGATTCTTTGAATTGATTCTTGGTGTGTGGATAATGAGAAATTTATTTAACATAAATAGTGGATTCATAGTGCCCGAGTCATTATTGTCTTCAGATTCAGGTTCTTTGTAATTTTCCTTGCGTAGATGTTGGCGCAGGTTCACCCACCTTTCATCTTATATTTTGTTAATCTTATTATGGAATTTTACTTATTTGAAATGCTAAAACCTGTTTATCTTTCTCTTGAACGCTTATCAGAAATGAAGCGGAGCTCATACAATGCATAGTAAAGGAATTATCAATTCATCTCAACCGGATGCCTTTACATGTCGCTAATTATCCAGTCAGAATAGATTCCCAAGTTCGACAAATTATATCGTTGTCAAAGAAAGAGTCAGATGATGATGATGTTCTCATTATAGGTTTATGGGGGCCTGGAGGCATAGGGAAGACAACAATTGCAAAGGCCTTATATAATGCTATGGAGAGACAATTTCAGGGTTGTAGTTTTTTGGAGCAAGTTAGAGAAAAATCAAACCGAAGTGATGGCCTTGTTACTTTACAAAAGGATCTTCTATCTCGAGATCCTGGTTCATCCTTTAACAGTCTACAAGTGTCGCTGGAGGAATTAGTTTGATGCAAGAAAGACTATGTTGCAAGAAGGTTCTTCTGGTTCTCGATGATGTTGACCATATGAATCAACTGAATGCATTAGCTGGAAAAGGCAATTGGTTTGGAAAAGGAAGTAGAATCATTGTTACATCAAGAGATAAACAATTGCTGACTTCTCATGGCATAAATTGTGTGTATGAAATTCAAACTTTAGGATGCCATGAAGCACAATATCTTTTTAGTTTGTATGCTTTCCCAAATAGCAAGAGTGTTGAAATAAGAAGGGATCTCATAGATAAAGCACTGCATTATGCCGACGGACTTCCATTAGCCCTCGAAGTGTTGGGCTCCTTCTTACATGGAAGAAAGGAACCTGCATGGGAAAGTACGTTGCATAAACTCTCCAAAATTCCTGAACCAACTATCAATCGAGTTCTCAAGATAAGCTTCGATGGATTGAATAACAATGAGAGGGAGATTTTCCTTGATATTGCTTGTGTCTTTAAGGGGAGAAATATAGAGTACATCAAGGAAGTTCTTGACAGCTGTGGTTTTCACACAGCCATAGGAATAGATATTCTCATTGAAAGGTCCTTGATAAAAAACCAGCATGAGACCTTGCAAATGCATGATTTGATTCAGTTGATGGGTCAGGATATTGTTAATGAAGCATGTCGTGATGATCCTAGGAAACGCAGCAGATTATGGCTTTTGGAAGATGTTGAGGACATTTTTTGTTGCAACACGGTAAAAGTTGTTTATGTCTGTTTTGCTACATTTCAGTTTACATTACTCTAATTCGGACAGTATAATGTAACTCTTAAATGGAAATTTTGTCTGACAACTAAATTTGCTCTGTTATGGATAGGGGGTGGATGCAGTAGAGGCCATAGTATTGAACTTGCCCCCACCAGAAGTAATAATCATCAGTCTTGATGCTTTCACGAATATGAAAAAGTTGAGAATACTCATTTTGCTCGGAGTGCATATCTCTTCACAAGCTCAAGTACGTCTCCCTAACAAGCTAAGATGGCTTGAATGGCCCAATGCCCCAAATCTAGAATTTGGCTCTGGTCTAAACAAACTCGTGAGACTTGATGTCCCGAAAAGTCATATCAAGCAATTGGGGGGCAACTCTCAGGTAAGCCTTTGTGATGATTAGCTTTTCCTTTTTATAGCTATAAAAAAAACATTTGCAGAGCTTAATGACCGCACTAGTATGTTTTTGCAGAATTTTAGAAAGCTGAAGTCCATCAATTTCAGTGAATGCAAGTCCCTGGTTAGTATTCACGACCTATCATCGGCTCCAAATATGGAGAAATTGATTCTTAATGGGTGTGAGGGCTTGGTGGAGGTTCACCCATCCGTTGGAGATCTTGTCAGGATGGAAGTTTTGTCGCTAAGAGGGTGCTTTAATCTTAGAAAGTTTCCTAACATGCTGAAGACTAAATATCTTCAAACCCTTGAGCTCTGTGATTGCTCTAAACTTGAGAAGTTCCCAGATATAGACGGAAAGATGGAACATTTGGAAGTACTTCCTCTATATGGTACGGCTATTAAAG
The DNA here is from genome assembly GCA_017140255.1 of Eucalyptus paniculata subsp. matutina. Lineage (NCBI taxonomy): Eukaryota > Viridiplantae > Streptophyta > Magnoliopsida > Myrtales > Myrtaceae > Eucalyptus > Eucalyptus paniculata. The sequence goes on from CM029439.1 coordinate 44,154,136, forward strand.
AACTCCCTGCATCAATTGAAAATCTTGTCTCTGTGAAGCGGATAAATTTATCATTTTGTGAAAACCTCATGAGGCTTCCGTCGCAAATTTATAAGTTGAAAAATCTCGAGGGCTTTTATCTTGAGGGCTGCTCGAATTTAATCATGTTTCCAAAAAACATGGAGGATTCAACTAATCCTGATGGCCGTCTGGGATTCCAAAAACTAGTGTCCCTGAAACTTGAGCGGTGCAATCTATTAGAAGTAGAGTTCCTTGAGAGTTTTTCCAGTTTTCCCAAATTGAAGTATCTACAACTTCAATACAACAAGTTTGTTGCTTTGCCAACATGCATCAACAAGTACTATCATTTGGAATGCTTGTATGTTGACGGATGCGAGCTACTACGGGAGATTCCTCGGCTTCCACCAAATATCGAGCTACTATCGGCAAATGGTTGCAAATCTCTGCAAAAACTCCCAGATTTGTGGGGTCAGCTCTCCCACACCTCATCTGTTAGCTTGGCTTCATGTTGTGAATTATTCCGCAAAGGGGTCAATATGGATGATGTGACTAATATTTCATTACTCGAGGTCTCTCTCTCTCTCTCTCTGTGTATATATGTATATGTATATGTATATGTATATGTATATGTAAATGTATATAACTTCAAATGCTTGACATGCGTACTTTCCGTGTGACAGAAATTGCCAAAGATGGAAGATAAAGTTGACATTGACTTAATTGGAAGAGAGATGCCTAAATGGATTCTCCCCTGTGAAGAGGATTCCATATTTTTCATGGTTCCCTGGGACTTGTATGACAAGGTCAAAGGACTAGCATTCTGTGTTGTTCTCAGCCCGGAGGAAGGAAAAGTGGTCCGTTATTCATGTAAATACACGATAGTTGTTAATGGCCAATGGGTGCAAAGGGGCACGAGATATTTTCATGTGATAGAATCTGACCATGTGTGGCTTAGTTGTCGGTTAATGAGTTTTAAGGATGGACTGCCAAAGGATTGGAGCCATTTCCAAGTTTGCCTCATAGCAGAGAAAGGAAGCATAAAGAAGCGTGGATTCCGTCTAATATGCGAGCAAAAGGAGGATGATCTGAGGGTGGTGTTCCCAGCACCATCAGTGGATATAAACAAAGTGAAGTGTTTTGGGAAGACTCGAAAGAAGATAATTCAATAGACACTGAGGAAGAAGATACTCCAATTGAAACAAATGAAGAGGAAAGCTCATAACAAAGAAGATGAGACGGTCTTAACTACGGTGAGACTATGGGTTTCAATGTCTTTGCTTTTCCCTTTTCTGGGCCTCCACTAGAGATTTGCAAGTGTCTGCTCCTTCAATTAGAATTCAAGATCATTGTAACATAAAGGTTTCACACCATGCTACCGACATGATTGAGGAACATTTTTTTTTTTGGCCTCTATTTCTTTATGATTTGTGATGCAGAGTGCATTAACCCAAAAATTAAGAGGATGCTGGTTAAAATGGCCATGATCTTCTAAATTGCTCCATGTAATTTATCACACAAGCCTCTGTCGCCTCTCTTAATCCCATTAATGATGCCGAAACTTCATACTTCAAAATTATGAGATAGTAAGTTTTGCTCAATCTAGTATAATCTATATCTTTAGGAAAGTGTTGTTCGAATTGTCTCAAAGATCAAAAGGTCTATAGAGGAAAAATTAGTCGATTCCTCTGTTTTTTACTTTGCAGATTGCATTGGATGGGTACAAAGGGAGAGCTTTGGCTTTGAGACTTTGCATTTAAGCAAAGGAGATTTGACTCAAAGAATGTTCATGATAAGCAAATAGCACATAGTGAACGCCTTATAAAATACTTGTTGCAAAGTATTTCATAAAATAAGAGAAAAATATGCCGAAAGGAGAATGGAGAAACTTAGATAGAAGCCCAAGCGTGGGTCACAACAATAGCACCGGTGCCGGCGTCCCGTGACCCTAAGTGACGTGCTGCCAAGGTCGTGCAAACCCACATATGGCAGCACGCATGTGCCCACATAGTGCACTGGTGCTGCACGATTCTAGGCGGCATAATGCCGAATCCACAAGACTAGGCAACTCGACGCCCGACTCTCTATGAGCTTCATCTAGCAATGAGTGACCCTTTGCGAATTAGATTTGGTGTCGAGCAACCCTCGGCAAAGCTTGCTGACGTCTGCCAACCCTCGGTGAAGTTGTGCCGGCGTCCCTTGACCTCCTCCGCGGAGCTTCCTAGCCACGATTGACCATGGCTTTCTTTCTGTCTATCCAAGTTCGTTTGGGTGGCGGGGGCTTGTAAAATAGGAATACTACTGCATCAGTGATATCAAGATTGGAAGAACAAAACTATATTAAACCTCTGAACTTGCATTCCAAAAATACTAGAGCCCAAAGCTGGAGTTTGTCTTGAGCTTTGAGCAATTTCAAAGCAAAAATTTACACAAAAAAATTTGAAACCGTGCTACCAGATGCCAAAACTTCGGCTTAAAGACTTTTAATGGTCCAAAGCCCCTCGTAAATGCTCTCCCAAAGGCACTTGATTATCTTGGCTCAGTCAGAGCAAAAGTGTAATTTTATGAGTGCCCACTCATCGGCTTAGTACTTGGGCCTCTTTTGTCGGCCCCTCCCCAACAAATCACCACCGTCGATCATGCCCTGGTTGTCTCATCATGTACTTTCATCCCCACCCATCATCTCTCTGTCCGGCCCCATCACATCTCCCCATCCCTGGGCCCCACTACAAAACCTATCCAAAAAAGTTAGCTCTTAAATTATATGAAAATCTCCATTTTTTATTTTTGCCACTACAAAACAATTGAAATAAAGCAGGCCGAGTAAATTACGCATTCCCAAGATCATGAGCGTGCCATATTGCATAGAATAGTACCAATATTATAGCACAAAAAACTAGAGTTTAAATTAAGTGAAAATCTAATCTAAACATACAATGTAAATGACACAATCCAAAAATGCTCGGGATATTATTGTGTATGAAGATCCAATGATTTGTTTAGATTTTACCATCCAAATTCCAATAGGATTTGTTATAGCATATGTTTTCATTAGTTGATTTGTTCACCTAGGAGTAGGGACCCAAAAAAAAAAAAAAAAGGATTTAGGTGCGTTCGTTGTAATTATATGAGGTTTCTTAATTATAAAAAATTTCTAAATTACCAATTAGTATCCCTTTGCAATTGTAGCTCCAAATATTTTTTCTCCTCTTTCCTTTTCGTTTTAGTGGATATTTTTTTTGGTTTTGTATTGCGTGTGACTTATTAAGGTGGTGATTTATTACGAAAGAATGAGTCATTTCATTTATCGTTTATAAAATAAATTCCCATTGAGTTATCCACCTTACCAAGATTAGACTTTAGGAACTCAACCCCCGACTCTTCTCTCGATGATGCGATAGTTACTTACAAGTGGAATGGAGGTTAGGAGATCACTCGACAAATTGTGAGCCATTGATTTCAACATTCGGATGAAAGACAGCAAATAGATAAAGAAAAAGATCAAATAATTTCCTTTTTCTTATCACTTTCAAGGTGGGTTGGGTCGGGTCGGATTTGGGTCGGGTCATTAATGATTCGACCCAAATTGACCCATTAACCCATTTATGACCCATTTATGCATAATGTAAATTTTCCGACCCATACCCGACCCAACCCATACCTAACCCATACCCAACGCAACCCGTATTAATAAAATATTTTCATATTTAACCAAATTTAGAAAAACCTATTCCTATGTTTTTTTTTTAAAGATTATATTACTAAAATACTTCCAAACTTATTTCTTATATATATATATTATTTTTAAAAAATTTATTGCTAAAATAATTTTATACAACATAAATTTAATGGACAATTTTTCTAATTTTTTAAATAATTATTTTAAAAAATCGTATTTTAATTATCTTTTATTTTTAAAAAATAAAATGTTAATTATTTTTATTTTTATTTTTAAAATATTTTTTTTTTTTCTTTTTTTTTTTCTCCTTTTTTCTTCTTCTTTCTTCTCCTTCTCCTTTCTTCTTCTCCTTCTTCTCCTTCTTCTTTCTTCCTCTTCTCCTCCTTCTTCCTTCTCTTCTCCTCCTCCTCTCCTCCTTTCCTTCTTCTCTTTCTTCCTCTTCTTCTGCTTCTTCCTATCTCTCTTCTTCTTCTCTTCTTCTCCCTTTCCTCTTCTTCTCTTCTTCTGCTTCTTCTCCTCTTCTTCTTCTCCTTCTCCTTCCTCTTCTCCTTCTTCTTCTTCTGCTTCCTCTTCTTCTTCTCCTTCTCCTTCTTCTCCTCTTCTTCTTCTTCCTCTTCTCCTTCTCCTTCTCCTTCTTCTTCTGCTCCTCCTTCTTCTTCTTCCTCTTCTTCTTCTCCTTCTCCTCCTTCTTCTTTCTCTTCTCCTCTTCTTCCTCTTTTCTTCGTCTTTCTCTTTTTCTTTTTCTTCTCCTTCTTCTTCTTCCTCTTCTTCTCCTCTTCTTCTTCTCCTTCTGCTTCTCTTCTCCTCCTTCTCCTCCTTCTTCTTCTCCTCCTGCTTCTTCTCCTCCTTCTTCCTCTTCTACTTCTTCTCCTTCTTCTTCTTCCTCTTTTCTTCTCCTTCTCCTCCTCCTCCTCCCTTCTTCTCTTCTTCTTCTTCTTCCTTCCTCCTTCTTCTTATTCTTTCCCTCTTTCCTTCTTCTTCCTCCTCTTCTTCTTCTTCTTTTGCTTCCTCTTCTTCTCCTTCTGCTCCTTCTGCTTCTTCTCCTCCTTCTTCCGCTTCTGCTTCTCATTCTTCTTCTTCTAATTCTCCTCTTCTTCTCCTTCTTCTTCTCCTTCTCCTCCTCCTTCTCCTTCTTCTTCCTCTTCTTCCTCCTTTTTCTTCCTCTTCTTCTTCTTCTTCTTCTTCTTCTCCTTCTCCTCCTCCTCCTCCTCTTCTTCTCCTCTTCTTCTTCTCCTCCTTCTCCTGCTTCTTTTTTGCTTCTTCTTCTTTGTCTTCTTCTTCTTCATTTTCTTCTTCGTCTTCTTCCTCTCCTTCTCCTTCTCCTGCTTCTTCTTCTTCTTCTTCTTCCTTCTCCTTCTCCTTCTGCTTCTGCTTCTGCTTCTCCTTCTTCTTCTTCTTCTTCTTCTTCTTCTTCTTCTTCTTCTTCTTCTTCAACGGCCAGCGGCCGGCCACAAGCAAGCCTCGAGCTCACCTGGCTCGCCTCTCGTCGGATCTAGCAAGGCTCGAGCCCCACGTTTTTCTTCTTCTTCTTCTTCTTCTCCTCCTTCTCCTCCTCCTTCTCTTGCTTCTTCTTCTTCTTCTTCTTCTTCTTCTTCTTCTTCTTCCTTCTCCTTCTCCTTCTTCTCCTTCTCCTTCTCCTTCTCCTTCTTCTTCTTCAACGGCCCACGGCCGGCCACAAGCGAGCCTCGAGCTCACCTGGCTCGCCCCTCGCCAGATCTGGCAAGGCTTGAGCCTCACCTGTCAATGGCAAGGTCGAGTCTCACCGGGCATCGGCGAGGCCTCCGCCTCGCCAGATCCGGCGAGCTCGAGCTCGCTCGACACTAGCGAGCTCGAGACTCGCCTGGCTGGTCGCCGGCCATTACCATGCGCGGCGGAGGAAGAAGAAAAAAAAAAAGAGGAAAGAAAAAAGAAAATAAAATTATAATAAAAAAATATATTATAATTTCAGTTTTTATAAAAATATATTTTTATAAATTTAAAGAGAGAAGAGAGAGATTGTGAGGTTTTGAGTGAAAATAAATGGGTTTATTTTTAATGAGTTGATAAATGGGTCTTAAATGAGTCAAAGAGCTGACCCATTTAAGACCCATATATCTCAATCTCTTTATTTTTAAAACCCATTATGAGTGCTTTAAGAAATAAGGCTTGACCCATTAACGACCCATTTAAACATAAATAAATCCATAAATGGATCAATGACCCATTTTAACACCTCTACTTTCAAATCAATACTTAACTTTTATTTGAGGAAACCATATAAGAAAATAACAACGACTGCTGAAAATCTATGCGAGAATTAATTGTAAGGAGGTAACGTGGCAAAAAAAAAAAAGTCCATCTATTACTTAAATTTCTATATACTCGTCAATTTAATAAAAGAAAAATGTCAAAGTTAGAGTGGTCTTGATTTCGAATCTTGCATAAATGACAGCCACATCGATGACTTCTTGCATTCTTGATTATGTCGGGATGGACCAGGATTTGTTCTAGACAATGAAGGAAAAAGGCATTGCCATATTTTCACTTTGGGTTTTGCCATTAGCTCGCTTACTGTTTAGATTTTAGTATAGAACCCTCTTAGTTTGATTTTTTTTTCATTGGTAGTGATCGAATTTTTTCATTAGATTTGACAAGCTCAATTCTCAAAATTTTGTTTTGAAATCGATCATTGACGAGTGCAAGTAGATCTTCACAATGATCCGACAATGGAGCAGGGATGATACCTACGGGAAATGAGCGGATGTGAGGATAAATTGGCCAGAGCTTGAAAGAGAGCAAGATTCTTAGAATACTTAAATAATAAACCAAGTCTTCATCTAACGGCTTAAATTTTTTGGATAGTTAGCAATAGTTCCACCAAAATTTCATATGGCATCAGAGCAAGAAGTCTTGAATTCAAATCTTTTAGGTCCCTATTTGCTTCTCCAATTACATGTTTCAATGCCTAGGCTTAGGTTAAAGACCAACCTATGTGTAAAAGAGAGTCTTAGAATATTTAAATTATAAATCACGTCTTTATTTAATAGTAATATCTCAAAAGATCAAGTGGTGTTAGGATTATCCTAATGTTATCATTTTCTTTTGCCTTAAAGATATTTTTATATTCTTTTTTATTTTGTGCTAAGTAATATAATGGCCAAATTTCATGTGTACTTGACTTTTCTTTTTTCCTTTCTTATCCGATCAGTGTTTATTACTCTATCACCATACTAAATACAACCACTGTATCGAACATATTTCAAGTAATTCATTTCCCTTACAAATACATTTCAAACTGTTTACTTCAAGTAATTTTACAATGTTTTATACCAAACAAAGTAAAATTTTTCGTTTGATTGGAACCAAACAAAGTTTATTTATTATGCTAATATATCTTCTTATCTATAGTGTTTGCACGGGTCTCTTATATATATGTAGGCTGCGTTTAGTCTTTCTCCATCTAATAGATTAAATTTTTTGCATGGACATATGAATATGATATCAGAGCTAATTTAAATCCAGTTTGTTTCATATATGTAGCTCTCCATAGTCCCTAGTTTTAAAATAAGCTTTGCACACTAAAAGAGATATTATAGTGGCCAACAAAAGAAAATCATAATTAAGTTACTCCTTGAACAAGTGCATGATTACGGAATGCCATGTGTGACAAAAGTAACTTTAACCCTGCTATGGTACTGAGATGACAAAAAAAAAAAAAAATCATAACACATAATGTTGATTCAGTTTTTGTAAGTCTAACGTCCAAGCCTAGGTCGAAGTATGCAAGGAATGACGAGGTTCATTTTTCTTTTTCTTTTTTTAAACTATGGCGATCTTTACAATAAAAATGAAATAAAATGTATTTTTAATCTTCAAGGAGTTGATTGAGTACGTGAGAGATTTATTTATAAGACAGATCCCGTATTTAGTTGTATACTCGCCAATAAGAATTACTCTAAGGAGTCATGCCCACGATTGGCCCATTGATGGAGTCTTATTGCTTGTGATTGAGACAATCATAGGGTTTTAGTCAAGTAAAGATTCGCATCCGTTGTTACAATTTATTTTTACCATATACCTAATTTTAATAATTACAAAAATTCCTCTATAAGTATGCCAATTTCAGTTGAAACTTATCAATTTGTTGGTTTATGGGGAAATTCTTTGAGCTAAGAAGGGGTAAAACAATATCTGATGGACTAGCTAGATGTATACGGAATACAGAAGTGCGGTGAACAAATGGGTTAAAGGAGAGCACCTAAAAACAAGAAGCTGCAGTACAAATCCAATAGGATTGTCCAACCTCGCTAAACATTCGGAATTTGTAAACCGTATCGAATCTACACTTTATATCACCATAACTCGTAATACCATAAATCAATTTTACCAATGTATCATAATAGTATTGTACTTTTAATTACAACGGGACGTTGTAATATTATATTATGCATTCAAAGTAGTATAGAAGTGATTCTAACTTACGAGTTTGTTATTGAATAAGAATGATATGTTGAAAAATAATGAATTTTTCTATTTTTATGCCAATCGGAATAAAAAAAAAAGAAGGAGAGTTTTTCAATTTACGGCACAGATCAGCTTATGGGAACCAAAAGCGAGTTTATGTAAACTTAAACATGAGTGGTCGATTAAAAGAAAACAAAAAACAAAAAAACATGAATGTGCCATACAAATCACCGCCGTCGATCACATCCAACGACCCACCTCTGTCTCCGGGCCCCACTGCATAGTGCATATATCCCCATCCCTACCCCCGCTCACCTTGAATCTCTCCTTCTTCGTCATTTTTCCCATTCCATTCCATTTCTTTATAAATAAATAAAAACGGATTTGAGTGTAAATAAAAATAAATTTTATTAAGAGGTATCCAAAAGACACTGATTAAGAATAATAAAATAATAAAAACACATATAAACGCATTGTAAAGAATTAAGCAAGAACAAATTTCGAATGAGAGCAATTTATTTTAATTTAATTTAATATATATTTTTTTCTTCTTCCCCTCTTGAAGAGTTTGCAGTCCCATTTCAATTGGCAAGTGAAAATGCCAAGTGATTTCCTCTAAGAATATTTTATAAAGTGAAGTTCATACTAGAGATTGCATTTATATTCTTCATTGACTTGCGCTAAAGTTTAATCTCTCTCCTTTCCATCTCATTAGCGACCCTTTGTTTCAAGTCTTGGAGGCCTAATGTCATGCGCAAAATTCAATGAAGTAGAAATGATATTGCCAATCACTTTTTGAACTCAAGAAATTGCCCAGAACCGGTGTACACGATCATTTTCAAATAGTGGGGGAGAGGGAACGAGGAAAGTTCTGAAAGGGAAATAGGAGAAAGAAACTTGGGCTACGGGCAAATGGCGCACGATCATTTTTCGGATGGAGTCTCTGACTGTACCTGATGGTGATACTGCGCATGGGGCTCCTAAACCCAAAAGGATACCCCCGGTAGTGGTGGGGATCTGATCTACGTATAACTTTCTTTGGTCTTTGTTCCATTGCGTAAGCCATAATCCACAAACAAAGTGATATATAGATGAGAGCCAGAGCCTGGAAACCCCATCAGATAGTAAACATTCTTGAAGCCCCTCATTCATTGGCTCTTCTCATGGCTGCTTCTTCCAATCAGAAAAGGTGTTAGCATGCTCCTAAGCTTCAGAGGCAAGTACGTCCACAACAACTTCCTTGATCATCTCTCTACTAGAAATATGAAAATGTGTGCTCCTTCGATCAGAAATCAAAATCAGTCTGAAATATAGATTTCACATCATGCTATTAACATGATGGAGGGACTTCTTATTTTTCCTCTCTTTAGTTATAATTTGTGATGCTGAGTATTTTAATTCAAAATTAATTTGATGTTTGCAGAATGGCCATGGTCTTCCAAGTTGCTTTGTGTGATTTATTATATGGACATATGTCACCTCTTATAATCTAATTAATGATGCTAGCACTTCATACTCTAAAATTCTGAGACAGTAAGTTCGAATCAATCTAATATAATCCATCTCTTTGGGAAAGCATTGATCTAATTGTCTCATAGATCAAGAGGTCTATATAGGGAAGATTAGTCAGCTCCCTTTGCTGTCGCTAGGTAGATTGCATTGTATAGGTACTAAGGGAGAGCTTTAGCTTCAAGATTTTGCATTTAAGCAAAGGACATTGACTCAAAAGGAATTAATTTTAAAGTAAAAAGTGTTTAATACCTTGTTAAAATACTTACTGCAGAGCATTTTTTTCAAATAAGCAAAAAGAAGAGAACAGAGGAACTTGTAGTTGCATACGAAAACTCAGGTAGGGGCCACGAAACTAGACCAGTGCCAACATCATGCGATCCCATTGCGCTGCCGTGGTCCCATGCGATGCGCAACGCCATGGCCACACAAATAGGTAATGCAATGCTCAACCCTCAACAAACTAGATCTGGTGTTAGGTGACCATAGGCAAGTAGAATCTAGTGTCGAGCGACCGACCCGATAAAGCCTGCTGATGTCCCCCAACCCTCGTCAAGCTTGCCGATGTCCCCCAACCTTCTCCAAAAAGCATCCCAGCCATGAGCGACCACGGCTCTCTCTTTGTATCCATCCAAGATTGGGTTGGGGATTGGCGTTGGGGTTGGGGGGTGTTGGAAAAAACATGAACATGTATGCCAAAGATGTTAAACCCCCGAGCTCTCGCTCGCCTTGAGCTTAGACCATTTTCAATGCAAATTTTGCACCCAAATATTTGAAGTCGTGTTCCAAAATGCCAAAACTTTGGCTCAAGGGCTTTTGGAAATTCAAAGCTGCTCGTCTCCCATATGCAGCTTGAGCGTCCTGGCTCTGTAAGGGCAGAAGTGTAATTTCATGAGTGCCAACTCGTCGGCTCATAATTTAGGCCTCTTGACTCGGCCCCTTCCCCGACAGATGACACCTAAAATTTTCTTTCGAAACCGATCTCGGTGTCCAACGTCTTCTCGACTTTCGAATCTTTCAGCCCCGAGAGCAAAAATAGAAAAAAAAAAAAAACACAGTTATAATTACTCTAAATATTATTCTATCAAAGAAAGAGTCAATAAATAATCTCCATACTATATAAGGAGTTGGCCAATATTAATAAACAGTTAGGAGGACTAAATATTCATTACCCTTATTTTCTTCTCTCAGAATCACTATAAGTGTGAAATATTATGTTTACTTGATTTATACAATAAAGAATCCCTTATACTGTGCATGCAATTCAGGCTTTATATTTTAATTTTTTTTATTGTATAATTGATGTACACAAAATATAAACACGTCTTTGTCTTTCTTCCCATTTGGCAAAACAAATCTTTCACAAAATAGAATTTATTAATGTAAACACTTAATTCATGTGCTTTTACACTATAACTATACTAATACAGCCACAAAATAGAATTATTGTAAATTATTAATGTCTCTTTAAAAAATATATATCAAATTGTTTAAGGAGGCAATATGTAACTTTATAAAGTTTTGAGAGCTATTGCGCAATAGTATCAATGTTCAGGGTGGTTTTCAGCAAATATTCCATAATTTTATATTCAATTTTAGCTATCATTGTATTGTTTAATGTTGTGAGATTTTTGTGATTTACAGCCAATTATTCTAAAAATTTAAATTGTTAGATGAATGTGTGGTTTATTATTTAAATATTCTAATAAATATCCAATAGAAATGCAACTACTCCCCGAGAAATAGGCCAATTATCCACTAAAAGAGTTATTAGAAAATAAAAATAAACCTCCGACTTTGAAACTTATGAGAGATGTCTAAGTCTATTTTGAAAAAAAAAAAAGTCTTTAGCCCTTTCGGGGTATAGTTAAACGTTTTGACTGGGGACTAACAGAGCCATAGCCAGTTCGGCTCGATGGAAATTGCGACCGTGGATCCAAGTACTTTCCCTCAACGAGCACACGTCTTGTTAATATCCCACGAGGAGAGAGAGAAAGGGACAGAAAACGAGAGAAAAATGACCGGGCTCTGGACGCTCTTTGGGCTTCGTGGGCTTATTTTGTTGGATTCTTTAATTGGCACTGACTTGAAATCGATAGTGCTTGAATTCAAACATCCACTTCTTTGGGCCATGCATACTAGACCAGGCCCTTTAGGATAGCATTGGAGCCCTTTTTATTATTTTCTCTTTCTTGTAATTTTTTTAAATTCATTTTCATATATATTATAAGAGTCTATACTTGATTTGTCAACTAAAATATAGATGTTAACACTAACGTGAACAATTTTTTAGTTTTAATTTTTTTTCCTTTTTGTTTTATTTTTTCTTCACATGGCTAACAAGGCCGTGGTCCCTTAGCAAAGGTGAGGGCTAGCGACCTCCTTGCCAAGTGCGGGTGAGGGTTCGTTGTTTCACAAAAATAATAGTTACCATATACCAAATTGGAGTCTAGGTGAAACTTAAACATGAATGTGCCATAAGATCTTGAACTTCAGCTTGCTAGTACTTAGCTCGATAGTCTTACAAGTCTAATTGAGTTGTTCTTTTTGTAAATTATTTAATACTTCTAGATATAAACAAAATACTAAAGATTCCATTGTATATGAAATTCTAAGCTTGATCCATTTTTATTTCAACATAATCGAATTGAATTCAAGTGAAACTTTTGAATACTTAGATTTTCTTTTCTAGTTGAGTTCAAGCAAGAAATTCAATACTCGATCAAGCTAAGCTCAAGTGAAGTTTTGAGCAATCAAACATGTGAGTCGAGCTTGACATTTCATTAGCTTGTCTCAATGTGATCATCCCTCTATCTCAAGGGCTAGACCTAGGACACTAGCATTTAGACTTGATACCTCAAAGGTTGATTACAAGGACACTAAAGACATGAATGATAATCTTTCTATTTCAAATTCAATTTCTTATCAAAAATAAATTGTCTATCTCCAATTTCCTAGACAAGTTTTGAGCGAAAATACTCATTTTGATAATAGCAAAAAAATTTTGTTTCCAAAATAGAAATTCATTTAAAAATGACACAAAATTTCTTCCTCTCGAGTAGGCAGCGGAGGGTGGGCAGCCAGCTAATAGCAAGGGTAAGTAATGAGAAGAATTTTTTATTTCTCCTTTTTATTCTAGAAATAGAAAAATAGAAAATTTTTACTTCTCAATTATGTTCCAAATTTATATAGACAAAAATTTAAAAAATAGAAAAATTTTTATCAAATATCAATTATGTTCCAAATTTATTTATGGACAAAAAATTATAAAAATAAAAATAAATATATTGATGAACGCCCTAAAAAATCAGCCAAATGGATTATCACGTGTACTGGAGCCGAGACCGCGTAGCCATATTTATTAACCCCGGGGGCAACTTTTGTTTTCAAGTCCTCGGCTGATTCTTCATCGTTCTCACTTTCTATCTTCTTCATACTTCTTCAGGACGGTAGTCAACTGAGAACCTTCTGGCAGCCACAATCCAAGATCACTCTCTTCTCGCCCTCGACACCGTCAGGGCCGTGCCATCCATTGTTGTTACGGGTCAGCTTCGTTCATTTTTGCACGTCTATGGTTTTCCGCTGATCCCGACGTGGATCTCGCCCTCCACACCCTCGCCGCCACGCGTTCCTTCCTCGTCCAGCAGCATATTTATCTGAAATCGAAAGCTGAAAACGTTTTCACGAACCAAATGACCCTGAGCATATTTATTAGAAAGTACTGTATGTGAACTTTTAAGCCGTGGAGAAAAACGATATTTGAAAAAATATTGAGTGCGATGACTATAAAAGTAGTTTGGGATATTATGTAAAAATTCTACAAAGTCGATCATCATGTAAAACAAGTTTGGTTTCAAACACTTCGAGGTGATTTAGACTTTCTATGCATGAATGACTCTAGAGATTGCTTCGAAGTAAGATCATTGCCAAATCAATCTCGGCTTACTTTGATTGCGTGTAGACTGTTAACCAATTTACTATATGGGCTAACATAGGGACATTGAGCTTGGTACACGCGGATCAACACTTACCTATTAGAGCATGGCTTTCAAAAGTGCCCCTATGACCATACACTATACATCAAGTCAAATACTAACAGTAACTTAATAATTGTATGCCTCATTTTGAGATGACAGATTTAGGATTGATGTCCTATTTTCTAGGCCTTGAAGTGAAGCAAACAAGTGATGTCATACTTATTTCACATTAGAAATATACTAATGATATTTTGAAACGATTGAAGATGGAATTGCTCATATCAATACGAACTCCGGCAACAAAATGTTTGGATGTAAAAAATGAACAAATCGGTGAACTAGTAAATCGCACTTATTGTTGACATCCAAATTTCACCGACACATTGTTTGTAATAATATAAAAGTATAAAAATAGCAAAATATAAAAACAAAAGCAAAATAAAATAAATACAATAATAGAGCCAGCATGGGAAGCCCATCTTGGATGGCCCAAATTTGACAAACTCATCGAGTGAAAAAGATTTCTTTCCCTCTTGAGATGGGACGAGAGATGAGATGAGACTCGCCGTAATGGCATGGGAGCACGTCACTGATAGATAACGATTCCGGTGCAGCAAAAAGGAGGAGAATCGTAGCTCTGGGGACACCTCTCCGTCCGCCATCTCTGATCATCAGCCAGTCGCCGACGACATCAAATTCATCAATCTTCAGACGCCGCAGCCTCCACGAATAGTCGTTTTCGACCGATCTTGAAGCCGCATCGGAACCCTCTGTTCGACTCTGTTCGGCGACCTTGAAGATTGAAATGACCAAATCTCCCCTGAAGCTCTTTTCACCGGACTTGATACTCACCGGAGGCATCGCTCGCTTGGCAACAATTCGCGATCGGCAACCAAGCTTTCAAGGTAAAGCTCGAATGTTCATCTATAAGTCAAAAACGAGGCTGGGAAATTTGAGACTGGTGTCAATATGAACGCGAATCATTGTTGAATCCCTGCATTTAGACCATTAGATTGAGACGCCCTCCACATGTTCGATGAAATTTCTTTGAAGTCTTATCCTGAGGTAATGCCTATTGCGGTGATTTGCATATTTTGACCTGGTTGAATTCGTTATTAAGCACGATTTTGTGGAATCTTACTTAATCACCGTGGGTAGTAATCCATGTCTCTGTCTTATCATTTCCGGATTTGCTTGTCATGGTGGTCGTCGATGGCTGTTTACGGGGAACAAATGGATTCGGATTGCGGGATTGTGTGTTCATCCTTGGGAGGCGTTCACACTGGTTTGCTCCTGTCTATCTCTATTACTGGTGTGCTGTGAATGTTTGAAGTCTCTGTTTTAACCGGTGAGTCAAGATGGAGGTGGTGGTTCGGTCACCGGAAATTGCCGCTGGTAACGTTCCGGCGGTGGCCGGAATAGATGGCCGACGGCGGTGCTTAGATGATCGGAGATGGTGGCTTACTGTGATGGCCGGCCGGTGGTTGCGAATGTTAAAGGGGAAAGCGACCTCCGGCGAGCGTCGAGGAAGACGAGGCAGGGAAGGAAAGAAGAAATAAAAGAAATGCAAAAAAAATAAAAAAAAAAAAAAATAAAATTAGAAAATAGAAAAATCAAAATAAAAAGTCAAAAAAATATAAACATCTGGATATAATGAAGTCGGGTCAGATCCAGGTAATTGATTCGGGCCGGATTAAATAAATGGGCCTAGAGAATAGACCGAACCGAATGTGAATAATGATTTTGAATAAATTAGGTGATTGGGCCATTTGCTTCCTTTGTAGCTTTTCCTCCACAAACTGTGATGAAGGGAGCTCTACAGGTAGATTAAGAGCCATTGTATGGGAAGGAAAGTCTTCTGTTCTCGGTTCTGCCTCAACAGATGACATGTCTACTTCAATGAGTTTTCTCTTACCTCTTTCATCCTGTGGGGGGCCTTGCTGAAAATGGGAGCTATTTGGCTCCTTCACAACTAGAGCTAATTGTCCAGAATTAATTGTAGTTTCAGGCACAATCTCACCTAGCTCCTTCTCAGTAATATCTCCATAAAAGGACTCCCAGGAAGGGCCATTGGCATTTGTTTCAGCCTTTAGCCAAGAGCCATAGTATATTATCATTACTGAAGAAAAAATCCTCATCATAGGGTACTAGCAGTTTTTTGCATTATGGCCAATCCTATTGCACGAGCAGCAGAAATAGGGAAGTTGTTCATATTTAAATCCAGCCAATATTCCTTTCCTTGAAATGTTGAAATCATCCCAAATGGTAAAGGTGTGGACAGCTTCAAAGTAACCCTTGTTCCTATTACGATGGACGCAAAGCCTCTAGTTTCAATTTTAACCTCATTTACACTTACCAATAACTCAACAATTTTCCGGATGGCTTCTTCTGTTCTCCCCTCGATAGGCAATCCATGAATTTGCATCCAAAATGCACAGTAATCAGATTTAATACAGTGCGGAGGAGTACTTGGCTCCCATGGCTTAAGAACAAGGAGATGCCTAGTAAAAGACCAAGGGCCCGACCTTAAAATCCTGTTTTTCTCTTTTGTATTTTAACATAATCAAGTTGAATTCAAGCGAAACTTGAATATGTCAATTTTCTTCTCGAGTTGAGTTTGAAGAAGAAATTGCAATACATGATCAAGCTCAGCTAGATTGAAGTTTTGAGCATCAAGAATGTGAGTCAAGCTTGACATCGTATTAGCTGGTCTTAATTCGATTACGCTTCTAACCCGAGTGCTGGACCTAGGACCTGAAAGGTTGATTGCGGATCTCAGCACATGGACTAGAGACACCGCCCAAACAGGTTATCACATGAGCGGGGCCGAGACTCCACCATTAGACTCAGGACCTCAGCCTTCGACTCAAGTTATGAATTATAGAAATATAAATGCAGTCGTCAATCTGTATTAATGTAGATAATTCCATATTAGGAACGATGTTGCGCAAACCGGACCATGCAATACACCTCAACACAAGCAACCATTAGAGTTTTAACTAAGAAATAGAGAAATGAATCAAGGAAGCTCCAAAAAACAGGTTTTTTTTTTTTTTTGGGAGACTCTCGAGGAAGCTCCTGAATTTTTTTGGGTGCAAAGGATTAATTATTTTGTTTCAGAAACCAATTTTTGGACATATATGTTATTTCTATTCCCCAAATGAGTTTTTGAGTAAACATATATGTTTGATAATGACATAAAATTTCTCCCTCTCGAAATAGGTGGGCTAGTGGCGACTAGCAATGGATAGTAGGTGGTAAGGAGCGGGTGGCCGACTAGAAGCGAGGGTGAGTGATGAGAAGAATTTTATTTCTTTTTTTGTTCCAGAAATAGAAAAATATAAAATTTTTACTTTTTATTTCTTGATCAAAAATTTGTTTTAAAAATAGAAAAATGAAATGAATTTATAAATGAATTTTTATTCCAAACTTATTTTCGAAAATAAAAAGTAAAAAATAAAGAAATAAAATAGTTATGATGCTCATTTTTGTTCCTATATCCAAATCCCCATGCCCTTTTTTTTTTTTTTCTTTTCCTCTTTTTGTCTTGTACTCTCTAGTGAAGAATCAAAAGGCCTTTATACATCATCTAACATTTCCTTGATTCATGTTCCAAATTGATACACTTATAACAAATTTATCCTTAATTTCCATTGGATTTTATCGTCAAATCATATGACATTTGACGAATGTACTAATTTGAGGTTTCATCTTTCATTTGTCAAACATAAATTAATTTAAGGTAAATTTGTCCAAGTATATTGATTCATGATTTTTTGTGATTTATTAACTCTTCCCTTTTATTCGCTTTTTGCTCTTTAAGGCTTTGGCCCATTTTTTGGGAAAATCCCAAATAAGGGCTCAAGATACCTTCATTTTTTCAAATAAAGTGAAGTGAATCTTATTTCAAATAAGAGCTTAAAGTGTCATCATTTTTTCTAATAATGGTTCAAAGTAGATCTTATTTCAAATAAACGCCTAAAGGGACTATATCTATTTCAAATAAGGGCCGAACTTTTCTATTGGTCAAGGGCATTTAGTCATTTATCTTTTTTTTTGAATTTTTTCCTTTGTTTCTTTGTTTCTTCTTCTTTTTTCCTTTTTCTAGTTTTTCCTTCTTCTTCGCTAGAAAGGGTTGGGCAAGGGTCAGCCTTGCCTAGAGCCGACGAAGGCTTGGTGACACTTGCCCTGGGAGAGGTGGCCCTTGCGGCCATTGGCGAGGCAATCCTCACTAGATCTAGGCCAGGCCTCGCCAACAACCAGCCAAGGTAGCCGAGCCCTCATCAGCCCTAGGTGAGGTCAACCTGGTAGAGTCCTTGCTGACGGCCATTGGCCCTTAGCCGAAAAAAAAAAAAAAAAGTGAAAAAAGTAAAGGAAAGAAAAGAAAAAAATTAAAATTGTTATTAGAAGAAAACATCCTTGACCAGTCAAAATATTTAGCTAGCTAAAGATTGATGAGGTTGGTCCCTTATTTAAAATGACAATGGCTATTTAGGCCTTTATTTGAAATAATCATGGACACAAAATTCACTCCGAACTCTTATTTGAGAAA
This sequence comes from Eucalyptus paniculata subsp. matutina, assembly GCA_017140255.1. Taxonomy (NCBI): domain Eukaryota; kingdom Viridiplantae; phylum Streptophyta; class Magnoliopsida; order Myrtales; family Myrtaceae; genus Eucalyptus; species Eucalyptus paniculata. The sequence goes on from CM029439.1 coordinate 44,172,293, forward strand.
ATGATGGCACTTTAAATTCTTATATAGAAATTTCTTCTTTTTTTATTTGCTTTTAAGCGTAGCTTGTGCCTTAATGGCCATGCTTGTTAGAGCGTTGCTCCCCTTTTCCTTTTTATCGAGTTGCATGACAGGCTAGTTCACAAAAGTCAATATTCGACTCGGATATACTATTTCATGAGATAAATTCTACGATTAAAAATTGAAATTAAAAAATATGAATGCAAAATCATGTGATATCCCTATTTTGATACGAGTCAAATTCTACTATTCTAATTCTTAATTTTTATGGAAATCCATGAGAAATTTTTGAGCAAAAATTTATGTGTCAATGGAATTGGACTTCATTTATGAATCATGGAATTATAAGTGCAGTCATCAATTGATACCAATGTATTGCATGACGAGTCGATATCATGAACTGGGAGTACCCATTTTCTGTAGTGGGCACATTATTATTGTACGGCGGGACGGCCAATCTCACAAAATCAATTGGTCACTGGCTTTCAATCTCTTTACCTCGAGCACCTGACCACATGTTCCTTGTCTCCTGGACAACGTGCAAATTCCTTGCTCGCACGCATCTTCACTTCAACAAAAATAAAAATAAAAATTAATAATCCCTTAAGCGATCTATCGATTCTATTTAGACATTGAATCATCCCATTTTATCAGCCTTTCCTTACTCTTGTGATCTAATTTGAATTATTTGGCTAATCTGAATGGATATATGTAAGAACGAGACACGCAACAATCGATTCTTCGTATCATCAAATATAAACAATGTCATATGTGAACAATTTATCTCATACCATGTCTTATTCGGATCTAATGCGTTGTTGATACCGACCACCTGAAAGTTAAGTTTTTGATAAAAGTAATGAAAAAGATAAGTTTTTATCTCATTGTGATTGCCTTTTCGAGATAATTTCACTATCGTTAGTAGTACTGACATGTTGTTCTTATCTAAGTGATACAGTGCAAGCACACTCAATTTAGGGTTGTGGAGAGAGACATGCGAGTCATTCTCTTCACATTTTTGGTAATATGCTTTCCTCAGACTTGATGACAATTTTTCCTTGGTTGGGCTCATCATAGGGATTCGGACTGGCTTTGTTGGAGATTAGTAGGACACTTTAATCATATGAAATCATTATTTTCCTACGTGGAAGGAGAGTATTAGGCAATTTGTGCGTAATTCCCACGGGGCAAGATTTTCTATAGACTAAGAGCCTAGCAAGTTTTTAGAGGTCTACCAATCTCACTTGTATGGAATTCTAAATTGCGATATGTTTGGAACGAAAAAAAAAAAAGAAATTGCAATATGCAATTTTGACTTAACAATAGTAGAGATAAGGTGGGTAGATTCAACTTTCTCCAATTTTACATGGGTCTCCAATGAAAAAATGGCGATGTCACCATCATGCATTGCAAATATCAATAGTATTGTTAGCAAAATTTTAATGGCAAGATTAGATGGAATTATAACAGATAGTAAATTTGAGGCAATAGTGGATGGCAACATCATTTAGGTAAATTTAACCAAAAAAAAAATCATTTAGGTAAATATGTTCAAGCAATTTGCTATTTTCTGTTATATTAATCCTGATAATATAGATATATTCTTTCTTTTCTTCTCTTCCTTTGGAAGAGTCAAAATCCTTTTCATTTGGCAAGTGAAAATGCCAAGTGATTCCCTCAAAGAATATTGGTAAAGTCACGTTCATACTAGGATTGTGTTTACATTCTTCATTGGCTCCCACTAAAGTTCATTCTTTTTCTCACTTTCCATCCCTTAGCGACCCTTGGTTTAAGTCTCGTCGGCCCCAAGTCGTCCTCTACCCAAAACGCAAAATTCAAGGAAGTGGAAATGATATTGCTAAGAAATTTCCTAGAACTGGTGCGTGGGATATTCATTTGGAGGGGAGGGAACGAGGAAAGTCCCAAAAGGAACCTAGGAGAAAAGAATCTTTGGTTCCGTGAGAATGTAGACGATCGTTTTTTTAATAGTGGCCCTAATTGCTGCTTTCCGCGGTTTAGGCAAAAAGAAGACGAAAGTTAAAAAGAAGCTCGACAAATAAATGGGGAATCGGGGAGAAAAGAAACTTTGGTTCCGTGAGAATGTAGACGATCGTTTTTTAATAGTGGCCCTAATTGCTGCTTTCCGCGGTTTAGGCAAAAAGAAGACGAAAGTTAAAAAGAAGCTCGACAAATAAATGGGGAATCGGGGAGAAAAGAAACTTTGGTTCCGTGAGAATGCAGACGATCATTTTTTAATAGTGGCCCTAATTGCTGCTTTCCGCGGTTTAAGCAAAAAGAAGACGAAAGTTAAAAAGAAGCTCGACAAATAAATGGGGAATCGGGGAGAAAAGAAACTTTTAGACGATCATTTTTTAATAGTGGCCATAATTGCTGCTTTCCGTGGTTTAAGCAAAAAGAAGACAAAAGTTAAAAAGAAGCTCGACAAATAAATGAGGAATCAGGGAGAAAAGAAACTTTGGTTCCGTGAGAATGTAGACGATCATTTTTTAATAGTGGCCCTAATTGCTGCTTTCCGCGGTTTAGGCAAAAAGAAGACGAAAGTTACAAAGAAGCTCGACAAATTAATGGGGAATCGGGCAGAATCTCTACTTTATTGACCTGACTGTGATAGTACGCGGTAGTGGGGGAATCTATCTTTGGTCTTCGCTCCATTGCGTGAGTCATAATACTCCATGAGCAAAGTGATACAATGATGAGAACTACAGCTTGGCTCCCGACGACCCAACAGCCGAGGAGGAGCCAAGGTTGGCGGTCTACAGTGGTCCGAAGACACCTAATTAGATTAGCCTAGCTTAGTTTTAACAGGCTAGCTTGGATTAATAAACTTAGGTTTCAAGAAGTAAGTTAGTTTAGGTTCTAGTTAATAAAAGCCTGATTATACTTAGACCTACATCCTAAATAATTGGTTAGAATAGCTTAAATTAGCTTCACCATCGTAAAATAAATAGAATTAGGTTTAGGATTAGTATATGGTCTCAAGCTTATGGGGGTTCATGTCCCAAGGTTAAATAACAAGACATTATATATTCTTTGCTTGACTTAACATTGTGTTTAGCTTATGAATCCGAGTTAATAATGAGGCCATGCTTATTTTTTGCCCGACTCGTATTGAGTTTTTCGTCTCCCACACTTTTTCTTGGATGCTTTCGATACTTGGTTGTTTACTTTAAAAAGCCATTTCAATGGCCTATATGTTAATTTCCTTTCCAGAAGCTTGAGACTAGAATAATTTTTTATGTGTCAACTAAAACTCAGATGTCAATATTAATGTTGACAATAATTTAATTTTAATTTTATTTTCTTCATAGGGCCAACAAGACTGTCGACCCCCTCATTAGGCATGGGGGAGGGTTCATTGTTTCACAAAAATAATATACAATATACCAAATCAAGATTAGCTGAAACTTAAACATGAATGTGCCACATGACATCGAACTTCAACTTGTTAGTACTTGGCTCAATAGTTTTACAAGTCCAATTGAGTTATTCTTTCTGTAAATTATTTATAAGCAATTTTGAGCCCAGTCCATTTATATTTCAACATAATAAAATTGAATCCAAATGCAACTTTTGAAATTTCAATTTTCTTTTCCAATTGAGTTCAAGCAAGAAATTCAATTCTCGATCAAGCTAAGCTCGAGTGAAGTTTCGAGCAATCAAACATGTGAGTCAAGCTTGACAGTACATCAGCTCGTCTCAATGTGATTATCCTTCTATCTCGAGGACTAGGCTTAGGACGCTAGCACTTAGACTTGATACCTCAAAGGTCGATTTGCGCGTCCTTGCGCGTTCTTTTTGCGAGTCCTTGCGCATGGGCCGAACCCGAGACCTCACAGCCAGATTTATAAATTCTAGTGGCCGCTTTCGTCTTCTGAGTCCTTGGCCGATTCATCATCGTTCCAGATTCGTCGGTCGATCACGTCGGTCTCGCCCTCCAAACCCTGAGAGCGCTTGTTTCTTTGAAGCGAGCAAGAGCCAGAGCCGGGGCATAGGGAAGAGATCCTTGACTTCACTACCGGTCGGGGAAGGGCAACCCCGGGTCAGAGGCCGCCGAGCATCTCCGAGAGCAAAGCCCACTCTGCTTCAGCTTTAAGCCCTTGATTTTCTTAGCAAGACTCTCTCTCTCTCTCTCTCTCTCTCTGTTCCGAAGCTTGGCATTCTAGAGAAGCACATGTACCATCAGCTCTTCTAATGGCTGCTTCTTCGAATATGAAAAGGAATTACGATGTGTTCCTCAGTTTCAGAGGAACAGATGTCCGCCACGGCTTCCTCAGTCATCTCAACGCGGCTCTGGACCAGAGAGGAATATACACTTTTGTGGATAGCGAGGAGCTTAGGAAAGGAGAGGAAATATCGCTGATGCTCATGAGGGCGATCAAGGAATCGCACATTGCGATCATCATTTTCTCCGAGGACTACGCCTCCTCGCCGTGGTGTTTGGAAGAGCTGTTGGAAATCATGGAGTGCAAGGAGCAAAACGGCCTGGTTGTGTTCCCTGTGTTTTACAAAGTGGAACCGAGAGAAGTGAGAGGGGGGAGAGAGAGTTATAAGAGAGCTATGGATAACCATGAGTCCAAGTTCGGAAAGGATTCCGAGAAAGTGAAGAGATGGAAGAAGGCTCTTTTGGAAGCCGGTAGCTTGTCTGGGTGGGAGTTGAATGACAGGTACGCACAAATGTGACCTGGTGTTTCGTGATTGTTAGCTTGTGATTGTTTGTTAGATATCAAATCGTATGCTCTTTTTGGATCTTCCAATTGAAGATACAAAGTGGAGATAAATTAGACAGTAGACACATAATCAAATAACCAAAGCTCATAGATTCTTTGAATTGATTCTTGCTGTGTGGATAATGAGAAACTTATCAAACATAAATAGTGTGATTCATAGTGCCTTAAGTCATTATTGTCTTTAGATTCAGGTTCTTTGTAATTTTCCTCGCGTAGATGTTGGCACAGGTTCACCCACCTTTCATCTTATTATTTGCTGATCTTCTTATGAAATTTTCCTTGTCACGTTAGAGGTTGAATTCCTGCTATGGCTTTGAAATGCTAAAACGGGTTTTTCTTTCTTTTAGTGCTTATCAGAGATGAAGCGGATCTTATACAATGCATCGTAAAGGAATTATCGATTCGTCTCAACCGAAAACCATTACATGTCGCTAAGTATCCAGTTGGAATAGATTTTCGAGTTCAAGAACTGTTACGCTTGTCACAGAAAGGGTCGGCTGATGATGATGTTCAGATGATAGGTCTATGGGGACCTGGAGGCATAGGGAAGACAGCAATGGCCAAGGCCCTATATAATGCTATGATGAGACAATTTGAGGTTTGTTGTTTTTTGGAGCAAGTTAGAGAAAAATCAAACCGAAGCGATGGTCTTGTTACTTTACAAAAGGATCTTCTATCTGAGATCTTGGTTCATTCTTTAACAGTCTACAGTGTCGCTGGAGGAATTAGTTTGATACAAGAAAGACTATGTTGCAAGAAGGTTCTCTTGGTTCTTGATGATGTTGACCATATGAATCAACTGAATGCATTAGCTGGAAAAGGCAATTGGTTTGGAAAAGGAAGTAGAATCATTGTTACATCAAGAGATAAACAATTGCTGACTTCTCATGGCATAAATTGTGTGTATGGAATTCAAACTTTAGGATGCTGTGAAGCACAATATCTTTTTAGTTTGTATGCTTTCCCAAATAGCAAGAGTGTTGAAATAAGAAGGGGTCTCATAGATAAAGCATTGCATTATGCCGACAGACTTCCATTAGCCCTGGAAGTGTTGGGCTCATTCTTATGTGGAAGAAATGAAGCTGCATGGGAAAGTACGTTCAATAAACTCTCCGAAATTCCTGAACCAACTATCAATCGAGTTCTCAAGATAAGTTTCGATGGATTGGAGAACAATGAGAGGGAGATTTTCCTCGATATTGCTTGTTTCTTTAAGGGGAAAAATATAAAGTACATCAAGGAAGTTCTTGACAGCTGTGGTTTTCACACAGCCATAGGAATATATATTCTCATTGAAAGGTCCTTGATAAAAAACCAGAATGAGACCCTGGAAATGCATGATTTGATTCAGTTGATGGGTCGGGATATTGTTAATGAAGCATGTCGTGATGATCCTGGGAAACGCAGCAGATTATGGCTTTTGGAAGATGTTGAGGACATTTTTTGTTGCAACACGGTAAAAGTTGTTTATGTTAGTTTTGTTCCATTTTAGTTTAGATTACTCTAATTTGGACAGTATAACATAAATCTTAACTGGAAATTTTTTCTGACAACTGAACTAGCTTTGTTATGGATAGGGAACGGATGCAGTAAAGGCCATAGTATTGGACTTGCCTCCACCAAAAGCGATAATTCTCAGTCATGATGCTTTCACAAATATGAAAATGTTGAGAATACTCATTTTGCCTGGAGTGACTGTCTCTTCACAAGCTCAAGTACATCTCCCTAACGAGCTAAGATGGCTTGAATGGCCCAATGCCCCAAATCTAGAATTTGGCTCTGGTCGAAATAAACTCGTGGGACTCAGTGTCCCGAAAAGTCATATCAGACAATTAGGGGGCAACTTTAAGGTAAGCCCTTGTGATGGTTAACTTTTCCTTTTTAGAGCTATAAAAAATATTTGTAGTGCTTAATGACTGCACTAGTATGTTTTTGCAGAATTTTAGCAAGCTGAAGTCCATCAATTTCAGTGCATGCAAGTTCGTGGTTGGTATTCCTGACCTGTCACGGGCTCCAAATATGGAGAAATTGATTTTGGATAGGTGTCTGAGCTTGGTGGAGGTTCACCCATCCATTGGAAATCTTGTCAAGCTACAAGTTCTATCGCTAAAATTTTGCTCTAATCTTAGAAATTTTCCTAATACACTGAGGACTAAATCTCTTCAAATCCTTAGTCTCTTTCATTGCTCTAAACTTGAGAAGTTCCCAGATATTGACGGAAAGATGGAACATTTGAAATATCTTTGTCTATATAGGACAGCTATTAAAGAACTCCCTGCATCAATTGAAAATCTTGTCTCTGTGGAGCGTATAGAGTCAGCTTATTGCAAAAACCTCGTAAGGCTTCCATCGCACATTTATAAGTTGAAAAATCTCAGGTCTTTGGATCTTTCTCAGTGCTCAAATTTAATCATGTTTCCAAAAAACATGGAGGATTCAACTGGTCCCAATGGCCATCTAGGATTCCGAAGACTAAGACACCTATACCTTGAGGGTTGCAATCTATCAGAAGTAGACTTCCTTGAGAGTTTTTCCAATTTTCCCTTACTGCAGAAGCTTGACCTTTCATATAACAAGTTTACTCATCTGCCGTCAAGCATCAACAAGTACCTTTGGTTGTGCCAATTGGATGTTCAGGGATGCGAGCTACTAAAAGAGATTCCTCAGCTTCCACCAAATATCAGTAACCTATCAGCACATCGTTGCAAATCTCTTCAAATACTCCCAGATTTGGGGGTTCCCTCTATTGGCCCTTTTTCCATTGACTTCGTTACATGTGGAGAATTATTCCGCAAAGCGGTCAATATAGCTGATGATGTGGCTTATATGTCATTATTCAAGGTCTCTCTCTCTATCTATCTTTCTCTCTCTATATATATAACTTCAATGCTTGATATACATACTATCTGTGTGACAGAAATCAGTCAGCATTTTCCTAACAGGAAGAGAGATGCCTAAATGGATTATCCCCTGTGAAGAGGATTCCATATCTTTCATGGTTCCCCAGGACTTGTATGATAAGGTCAACGAACTAGCACTTTGTGTTGTTCTAAGCCAGGAGGAAGGAAAAGTGGTCCACGATTCATGTACTGCCACCGTACATGTTAATTCCCGACAAGTGTATAAGTACAGCAGAAAATTTTATTCAGTGGAATCTGACAATGTGTGGCTTAATTACAGTACAAACCCGTTTAAAGACAAATGGAATCGACGAAATCATTGGAGCCATTGCCAAATTTGCCTCAGAGCAAAAAAAGGAAGCATAAAAAAGCGGGGATTCCGTCTAATATGCAAACAAAAGGAGGATGATCTGAGGGTGGTGTTCCCAGCACCATCAGCTGATGGAGAAAAATTGAAGTTTTCCAGGAGTGACTCAGAAGAAGATAGTTCAATAGACACCATGGAATCAGATTCTACTTCAATAGACTCCACCATGGAATCAGATACTAGTTCAATAGACACCATGGAATCAGATACTCTCTTTGAAATATCTGCAGGGGAAAGCTCATCACCTTTAACGAAGAAGTTAAGACGGTCTTAACTACGGTGAGACTATGGGTTACAATGTCTTTGCTTTTCCCTTCTTTGGGCCTCCGCTATAGATTTCCTAGTGTCTGCTCCTGCAATTAGAATTCAAGATCATTATAAAACAGAGGTTTCACACCATGCTACTGACATGATTGAGGAACATTTTTTATTTTTTTTGCCTTTGTTTCTTTATTATTTGTGACGTCGGAGTGCATTAACCCAAAAATTAGGAGGATGCTTGTTAAAATGGCCATGGTCTTCCAACTTGCTCTGTGTAATTTATCACACGTGCCTCTGTTGCCTCTCTTAATCCAATTAATGATGCCAATACTTCGTACTTCAAAAGTTTGAGATAGTAAGTTTTGCTCAATCTAGTGTAATCTATAACTTTGAGAAAGTGTTGTTCTAATTGTCTCAAAGATCAAGAGGCCTATATAGGGAAAATTATTTGATTCCTCTGTTGTTACTCGGTAGATTGCATTGGATAGGTATAAAGGGAGAGCTCTAGCATCTAAGAAACTTTGCATAAGCAAAGGAGATTGACTTCCAAGGATATTCATGAAAAGCAAAAGGTATTTGTCAAACGCCTTCTAAAATAAGTATTGCAAAGAAATTTTTAGAATGAGAAAAAAGAATTAAAAAGGGAGAACGAAGGAACTTACAGGTACATATGAAAGCACAAGCAGGTGGCACAACAGTAGGACTAGTGTAGACCTCGTGTGACCCTAGGCAATACGCTGCTGAGGTCAACCAAACGTTGGAGACGCGACACCAGTGTCGCTTGACCCTAGGCGACACGACACTAAATGCCAGTGTCCCATGACCTCAAGTGGCGGAATGTCGGAGCCCCACGACTAGGCAACGCAATGCTCAACCCTTGACAAAGCTAAAACCGGCATCAAGCAACCCTCACAAAGCTTCTTGGAATCATGCAACCCTCGATGAAGCTTTGCCGCTGTCCATCAACCCTCGGCCTCCTTCATGAAGACTCCTAGCCATCACCAACGATGGCTTTCTCTCTCCTAACCAAGATTGAGGGGTAAACCATTATTACAAATATATTAATGATGGTAAGATTGTAAGAAAATAAAATTCATTAAATTCCTGAACTTGCATTCAGAAAATACTAAAGCAGAGCTTCAAGTAATTCAAAGCAGAACTTTTCACTAAAAAGTCTTTGAAATTGTGTTACCAAATATCAAAACTTATATTAAGAGCTTTTGAAAGCCCAAAATCGGTTAATTCAAAATGACAGAGCACTCAAATTTTTAAAGGCCAAATTGGACAGGATTGAAACAGAGGGTTTGGAATAGTGTACCACTCTAGGCGTCCTCGTGAGTCAAACAAATATTTTGATAAATTATTTAAGGGTGCCGATTTAAGATTTTCTGTGATGTTTATCCAAATAATATCTATGTATTATTATTTTTTCTTTTTTACCTTTTGAAGAGTTGAGTCTGATTAATTTGGCATTATTTTAATTTGGCAAGTGAAATGCTAAGTAACATTTTAATAATTTCCACTGAGAATATATGTAAGTCAAGTTGATACTAGGATTGCCCTTATATTCTTCACTGGCTTACGCTAAAGTGCATTCTCTTCTCACTTTCTACCACTAGTCACCCTTCGTTTAAGTCTACGTGGCCCTATATAGTCTATTTGAAATGCAATATTCAATAAAGTAGAAATGTCGTTGCCCATCACTTTTGAAGCCAAATATAAGATTACTACACTCTCCAAAAAGGTAACCCAATCACATTGTTAGAGAATACAAGATATCAAATGCTCATTACTAAACTATTAATTACAATCATTAAGGCTTGGAATCATGTACACTGGAAATATCTCTTTTCGATATTTCATTCATTGGACCGTAACATGTATTCACTTCAAATTAAATCTACCATCCACTATCAAATACCCAAATTATAGCATCCCACTCCTCCTCCTCCTCTTTTTCCTCTCTCTCTCTAGATAAAAAGATGAAGAAGAGCTATCAATACTAGCCACCCTTTTTTAAATGTACCAACCCATTAAGAGTGTATATATTTCATTTCACATCTTCTTGTTGTGAATGCTAGTACGAGCACCTAGAGGGGGTGAATAGGTGCGAAAACAAATTTTTGAGAAGTATAGTGTAAAACTTTACTTTTAATCTAAGTCTGTTTAACAGTAGACTTTAAAATAAAAATGAGACTCTAACAATTAAATAAAGTTACGAGTAAAGTAAAAGAGTTTAGGGAAGAGAATAAGAACACAAGGTTTATAGTGGTTCGGCTTAATCCAAGCCTACGTCCACTCTCCTGCACTGACAGTCCACCGGCTGGATTTTACTATGAATCAAAAGAGTCGTTACAGTATCACATCCTTGATTCCACAGTGTAGAGACTCTGCTACACTTCCTCAAGGTCTCACTAATGTATCAACTCTCTTTTGAGTATTTGTTTACGCTCAACAATTAAATTGGCAAATAACAAGAAGCTTCAGACTTTAGAATTTTTCTATCGCGCACACAATCGAATAACTAGAACGTCTTCCTTATATATTCCTCCATGCCTTCATACCCATTGGCACTTTCCAAAGGAGCTCTCCAATCTACCCATTGGACAGAATCAATTAGGGAGATCTCAAGTTATTTAAGAAATATGACGATAGCCCACCAATCCTGCTCGCCCATACAATCAGAATCTAGGTTTCCATAAGTAAAAATTTTCAAGTATGCTTCGCCAATCAACGGATCTAAATTACTCGAATAAAAAGGAATAATAGATTCCGAGATGCTATATCCAACCAAGAGATCTTCTTTAGTTGATAGAATCAAATCCTTAAAGAAATACTCAATTCTGGATAAGTCTTCTTTGATAGTCTAGAAGCTATCAATGAGGGTAGACTTTGAATCTTGAGTCTAGTGGTTCGGCGGTCTTCAGACTTTGATGAAAGGGTCTGCAAGTCTTCAGACTAGACTGATGGAAACGTTTTGTCAGCTTTAAAACAAATACGGAAGTTTTCTCCAACAATCTCCCCCTTTTTGATAGTGACAAAACTTTCCTGTATATTTAGATATTTTTGACCTGCAAGACAATACTCAAGCAAACATGGATATCTCACAAAAGATAACTGGCTTAGTAAAGATAGTAATAAATCTACATCCATAGGAAATAAGTTAGTCCTATTAAAAACAACTATCTTTGCCATGAAATACCAACAATGCTTAAGATACTGCAGCAAACATTTAAACGATCAAACAATCCAAATCCAAATCCAGTCACAACCAAATATCCAAACAAAAGTAAAGTCATTCAAAAGTCAAGTCAAACAAGAATGAAATCTCAAATCTGCACCATCTCCCCCTTTTTGTCAGCATTAAAAAAAGGTAGAGACGAAAAGAGAATGGAATTAGGATTGCTTTGGAACGCGAATAAGCTAGAAATCTCCCATCGACTAGACAATCCCTTACAGCTTTTTCAAGTCCTCCTTTAGTTGAGCCACTTCTTCACCCTTGGCATTAGCTTGAACTTAAGGAGCAAGGGCATGAATTTGATCATGCAAAGAAACTGAAGAGGCTTGACCTGCATTCTGCAAGTTCTGAACTTCGCATCCTAGGGCATAAATCTGGCCTCGCATCTCCATAAGAATATCAAGCAGTCTTTGAAAGTCTACGGAATTATCAGTCTAAGTGCTTGCCTCTGCATGATCAGTAGGAGTATTGGTAGATAATGGCAAGTCAGCATGAGCACCTAGATTTGGCGATGAAACCTCATGACCTTCCTCAGGAAATTGAGAGGCATAGATATCTTTTGGATCTACAGGTAAACAGCTAACATCTTCACTAGTAAAAGCAATTGAAGAGGTACCTCTTTTCTTAGCAACTCCCCTTGTTTCATTGTCTTCAGGCGGTGAGAAGTACTCTTCATGCTCTGTTTCTTCTGGTTCACCTCTACCCTCTTCTTCTTCTGCAGTCTTTTCTTCCTCCGCTTCTTTTTTCATCGAATCTCTCTCTCCACTCCTTTGCTCTTCTTCTTCTCTATCTTGATCCTCTTTCTCCTCTGTCTCTAGAACAGAATGTTGTAGGTTTCTCAATGCAAGAGCGAAAATGGTAATATCGTCCTCATCTTCTTCATCCTCCAAGATGAGTGCTCTTCTTTTCCTGGATGAAGCAGTCAATGGCTTTTTCCCTTTCTGTTTTGCATCCAAAGAAACTTGCTGAGTCGTGATAGGGGTTTTCTCCTTAAATTGCTCCAAAGCTTTGTTCAGCTCCTTCAGACGCATTTTGGAAACCATTTTCAGTCCCACCACCATTTGTTCACAGGTACGAACACATAGAATCTTGGGAGGCTAAATATTCAAATGTCTGAAAAGCTTTGTAACAAGCGTTAAGTAAGGAAGTTGGCCCTTGTCTTTCACCATCGTTCTATACATGTGAAACATGATTGTGTGAGGCAAAGAGAACTTCTTGCCAGCATTGATAGCATACATCAGCTTTACTTCTAAGTTGGAGACGTCGGTCTTCGAAGTCGATTTGGGTCTAAGGCAATTGATCACGATCTTGTGAAGCAAAATATTTGAGGCATTCATCCTCAAGTACGAAATTCATCCTTCAGCCATTCCATCTCGAACAAGCTCTACCGTCGCACGACCAACAAACACACTAATTGATTGGAATGCCCCTCACACTACTCCAATCACATCCACCAATGTGTCCATATCAACGATATAGTCCTGGTCTCGAACACTAAAAGAAAATCTATTCGCATCCAAGAAACTTAGATTAGAATAGAAGTACGCAGTAAGTTCTGGATGAGCCACCATTGATTCAGAGCAAAATTGTTCAAGTTGAAGAAGAGTGAATTTCTCTCGTAGCTTCACATTCAAAGAATCAAGAAAATCAAAGTTCACACTTCTTGGGTTGATCACCCCTCGCTTTAGCAACTTAGAGTAAAGTCGCTTGTGTTCATCCGAGCGAAACAAATCTGTCCTTTTGCTTTGAATATTTGCCTTAACACCCATTCTAGGCTTAAAATGAGTATACATTTTGTCATCATCATTCCCATCAGGTTGACTAAGACCTCCAACACGTGGATCGCTTGAAATATTCGCAAATGCTCATTCTGCCAACTCCGCAAGAGCAACTCCCAACGTTCCATTGTTCGTAAAAAGTGGGTTTCATTTCGATACCCTTTATCTTTCAAAAATTCATCAATATAATTCAAGGGAGTGCCTCCCTTCTTCAAGGTAGAGTAAAGTTTAAAGATAAAAACAGGCTTTTGAGATTTTACGAGTTCTGCGCCTTCAATGATTTTTTCCTTCACTTTATGATCAATACCCTGAGGTCTAGCTTGAGGAGATTGACGCGGTTGAGAATGTTGTGGGCTCTGCTGCTGTCTTGGGGATTCTTCTTCCTCGGTGAGGTCAAAATGTGTAGGACCCTCACGCATGTGTTGTGGTCCCCTATTCGCGATCTTTGAAGACTTTCTTTGGGAAGCCATTCTCACAGTCTTTGAGAAATTCCAAACTTGATTAGTGAAAAAGATGAGAACTTTGAAAATTAAACTAGAGAGTAAAAGTAAGAAAGTGATATTATGTGCTTTTAGGGTTTGTGAGAAAGACGATAAGTATATAAGGCAGTCGAAAAGAGGTATACGGAACGATGTAAAAGGAAAAATAGAAAATACATTTTCAAAAAATAACCGCCTTTTTGAAAAAATAGATAATCGTCATTTGAAAAGATAACTTCTTTTTCGAAAAGAAATGATTGCAATAATCACGAAAACTAGGGAAGATAACATTAATCAATTACAGATTAATAGATGAACGTACCTTTTCAAGATTTTATTTGTGAGATAAATTTCTAAAAACGAAAATAACTTACAGTCGTAAATCTTGATCTTCTGAGTCTGAGTATCTTTAGACTTTTATCCCTAAGTCTGAACTTCTTCAAACTTTAAGATATTAAGTCTGGAACGAATAAGCTTAAATTGACTTTTCTCCAGAGGTTTTGTAAAGATGTCCGCTAGTTAATTCTTTGAGTCAATGAATAGAATCAAGACTTCTCCATTTTAAACATGGTCTCTAATAAAATGATGTTGAATTTCTATATGCTTTGCTCTTGAATGAAGAATTAGATTCTTGGTGAGATTAATCGTGCTAGTGTTGTCGCATTTGATCTCAATACATGAGTCTTCGATTCCAAAGTCTCTTAACTGTTGCTTTATCCACAAAATTTGTGAACAACAACTTCCAAGAGTTACATATTTTGCTTCTATTGTTGAAAGAGCTACAATACTTTACTTTCTTGAAAATCAAGATACCGTCTTATTCCAAGTAATTGACAAGTGCCCGAGGTGCTCTTTCTATCAACTCTACATCCTGCTAGGTCTGCATCTGAATATTCAAGGAGAGTAAAGTCTCATTCTTTAGGATACCAGAGACCCAAATTAGAGGTTGATGCAACGTATTTAATGATGCATTTTGCAGCACTTAAATGAGATTCTTTGGGATATGATTGAAATCTGGCACAAATACAAACTCTAAACAAAATGTCAGGTCTAGAAGCAGTAAAATAAAAAAGTGAACCAATGATACTCCTGTATAGCTTATAGTCAACTTTCTTTCATCATTCATCTTTGTCCAGCTTCGAGAAACTTGATATTGGTATATTAGTCTTTTTGCAATTTTCCAAGCTGAACTTTTTAACAAGTTCCTTAATATAGTTTTCTTGGTGAATGAAAATCCATTTCTTCAATTGTTTTACTTGAAGTTCGAGAAAGAAGGATAGTTCACCCATCATGCTCATTTCAAACTCATCATGCATAGTCTTAGAGAATTTTTTGCACAGATTTTTGTTAGGTGATCCAAAAATAATATCATCAATATAAATTTGAACAAGTAAAAAGTTTTTGCTTTCTCTTTTGATAAATAATGTAGTATCTACTTTACCTTTAACAAAGTCATTTTGGATTAGAAACTTACTTAATTTGTCGTACCAAGCTCGAGGTGCTTGTTTTAAACCCTATAGCGCTTTTTTCAGTCTGAATACAGAATCTAGTTTCCTTGGGTCTTCAAAACCGGGAGGTTGTTCCACATAGGCTTTCTCTTGAATAAATCAATTTAGGAAAGCACTTTTGATGTTCATTTGGAATAACATAAAATTCTTATAACAAGCAAAAGCAAATAATAATCGAATTGCTTCTAACCTTGCTACTGGTGTATAAGTCTCATCATAGTCTATCCCTTCTTCTTGCGAATATCCTTTAGCCACGAGTCTTCCTTTGTTCCTTATGACTTTTCCTTTCTCGTTTATCTTGTTCTTAAAAACCCATTTAGCTCCAATGATAGATTTACCTTTTGGTTTAGGAGTCAATTCCCAGACATCATTAATACTAAATTACTTGAGTTTTTCTTACATAGCTTCAATCAAACTTTCATCAGTTAAAGCTTCTTCTATGCTCTTGGGTTATATTTCAGAAATAAGAGGCATAGCACTAGACTCTTCATGCCTTTTGGATCTTACACGAATTCCTTCATTAATGTCACCAATAATGAGTTCTTTGGGATGACTAGACTTGTGCTTCCAATTGTTAGTTGATTTGTCAGACTGTTGTTCTTTTTCTTCATTTAATTCTTCAACGATCATTCGTTGCTTGTCTTCTAAAGTCTGAGCTATTTCTAAAGATTTAGACTTTGTAGAGTATAGAGCAGGTTCAGATTCTTCAGGTTGAGTTTGAAACGATTGATTTTGTATAAAGTCTTGAAATTTGACATTCATTTATTTCTCCACAGATTGAGTCTTTTTGTTGTATACTCTGTAAGCTTTGCTGGTGGTTGTATATCCAAGAAAGATTCCTTTGTTTGATTTTTCTTCAAACTTACCAATTCGATCATTTGCATTTTTCAATATAAAACATTTGCAACCAAACATATGAAATAGGAAACAATTGGCTTCTTTCCTTTGAACAACTTATAGGGAGTTTTCTCCAGAATATGCCTTAAGAAGACTCTATTAATAATATAACACGTTGTAGAAACTGTTTCAGCCCAAAAATGAGAGGAAATGTTACTTTCAATTAATAATATTCTAGCCATTTCTTACAACGATCTATTCTTCTTTTCCACAACCCCATTCTATTCTAGAGTGTATGGTAAGGAGAACATATGCTGAAAACCAAATTCATCATAGAATTTAGCAAAGTCTTGATTTTCAAACTCATCTACATGGTCTGTCCATATACTTGAAATAACATACCCTTTTTCATTTTGAACTTTCTTAGCAAATTTTATAAAATAAGAAAATGTTTCAGACTTACTTGCTATGAAATATACCAAAGTGAATCGTGAATCATCATCAACTATTACTAGACAATATTTCTTACCTCCAATGCTTTGGGTTCTAGTTAGTCCAAAGAGATCCATATGCAAGAGCTGCGGCACACGATTAGTGAAAACTTGATTTATTGGTTTGAAAGAGTTTCTAACCTGTTTTCCTAATAAACACGATGTACATAATTCAGATTTTTGGTATGTTAGGTTGGGTAGTCCACGAACAAGCTTCTTTGCAAAGATCTTGGCTATTTACTTCATATTGATGTGGCCAAGTTTTCTATGCCAGAGATTAGCTTCATCTTGAATTGAAATTAGACATTGGGATTTTTTTGGTTTAATATCCAAAAAATATATATTCGTATGTCTTCGCCCTGTGAATGTCTGAGAGGAGTCTTTACTGAATCCTGAACATATTTCTTCTTGAAAGTTGATTTTGTAACCCGTGTCGCACAGTTGGCTAATACTCAGCAAGTTGTAGTTGAGTCATTCCACTAAGGAAACGTTGTTGATTGTGAGACTTCCAATCTTTATAGTTCCGCATCCCACAATTCTGACTTTGCTATTTCCACCAAAAGAAACTTTTCCACTATTAACTTGTATAAACTTTATGAAACAACTTGAGTCTCATGTCATATCTCTTGAGCATCCACTATCCAAGTACCATTTAACTTTTTTTCTTGATAATGACCTACATTTAAAAAAGAAACTTAAGCTTTTTTTGGTACCCATACTTTCTTGGGTCCAATGGAGTTAGTACAGTATACAGTCTTTGCCCAAACCTTCTTAACGAGTTTCCAAACCATAGGACATTCTTTCTCAAAATGTTCTGAGCTGTTGCACTGAGAACATTTAAGAGTACTACGGCCTACAAATTTTACAAAGACTTTTTGGAAATGATTTCTATAAAAATCTTTTGTAGGTCTTTGTTTAATTCTTTCATTTACTTTTGGAAAATCAATTAGAGGAATGGTTTCAGCAGTCATTTCCAAACCTGATTTGTTAAAGTAATGTCTTTGTGCTGAAAGAATCTTTTCTAATTTTTCAGATCCTATAGAAAACCTTTTTGAAACGCTTGAAATATAATTTTTCAAAAGTGTATTTTCTTTTGAAAGAGAGTCTACATTTTCTTTCAAAGTAATAACACTTTTATCTAAATTTTCGACATTTTCTTTCCAAACAATCTCCTGTTGCTTCAGTGTAGAATTTTCTCTTTTTAGTTCGGAAATCTTCTTGAGAGAGGTTTTGAGACTAATACACGATTCATTAATATATTTAGAGATTTTAGTAGGAATTTTTAAATTACTTACCTCGATTTCACTATCTGAGTCTAAGTCTGTCTCGGAGTCTGAATCTGATTCTGATTGTGCCATTAGACAAATATTAGCATAATCATCATCACTCTCTTCACACTCGGTATCACTCCAAGTTTCTGCTTTGAGAGCTTTTCTGTATTTTTCAGCTTTTCCCTTCCTTTTCTTCAGTAAGGGACAGTTGAGTCTGATGTGTCCTTTTTTATTGCATTCAAAAAAATTACATCTTTATTGGATTCATCATCCTCAGCTGATTTATTTTGAAACTTTTGAAAGCTTTGTTTCTTCCAATTGAATCTTCTTCCCTTTTTGTTCAGTTTTCTGAACCTTCTTATCATGAGAGCAAGCTCTTCATCATCCATATCATCTTCTGAATCTGTAACATCAGAATCATCATTAAATTTTAATGCGATAGATTTTTTACCTTTGGGATCTTCATCTTCATTGATTTGCTCCACTTCATAAGACTGAAGAGTGCCAACCAATTCGTCAACATAGAGTGGCATGATCCTTTGTATCTACCTTATTGAGGTATTTACGTTATTCCAATCCTTGGAAAGTCCATGTAGTAACTTGCTAACCTTCATGAGTCCAGAGATTGGTTGACCTTGATACTCAAGACCATTCATGGTTTTTGTAAAATGACTAAACATGTCAGTGATAGATTTTCCCGGTTTCATCTTGAATGCTTCATATTGACTGGAGCAGAATATTGATTCTGGTTTCTTTTACTCGATCGGTTTCTTCATAGGTGATGTGCAATATATCCCAGACTTCTTTAGATGTTTCATAAGAAAATATTATGTTATATTCAGTAGGAGATAATGCACAATATAAAGAATAAATTGATTTTGCATCGAGAGCTTGTCTCTTGGTTATCTCCTCTAGAGTCATCTCGCTAGACTCAACAGCTTCTTTTCTCATTTTTGTGACTGTTGTAATTTTAGGAATAATTCCTTTGTCTACCACATCCCATTCAAGAGGGTCTTTCGATCTTAGGAATGCCTTCATTTTGTTTTTCCATATATTGTATTCATTCCCATCAAAGTAAGGCGGTCTAGTGTTGCTGTGTCCTTCAACCAAACTTGGAGCCAACATACTAGCCATGGATCGTTAACTTTGAAGTAAAAACACTTCAATTTAAATGAGTACACAGGCTCTAATACTAATTGTGAATGCTAGTACGAGCACCTAGAGGGGGTAAATAGGTGCGAAAACAAACTTTTGAGAAGTATAGTATAAAACTTTACTTTTAATCTGAGTTTGTTTAATAGTAGATTTTAAAATAGAAATGAGACTAACAATTAAATAAAGTTACGAGTAAAGTAAAAAAGTTTAGGGAAGAGAATAAGAACACAAGTTTTATAGTGGTTCGACTTAATAGAAGCCTACGTCCACTCTCCCACACTAACAGCCCACCGGCTGGATTTCACTATGAATCAAAAGAGTTGTTACAGTATCACGTCCTTAATTCCATAGTGTAGAGACTCTGCTACACTTCCTCAAGGTTTCACTAATGCATAAACTCTCTTTTAAGTATAAGTTTACGCTCAACAATTGAATTGGCAAAGAACAAGAAACTTCAGATTTTAGAATTTTTCCATCGCGCACACACTCAAATAACTAGAACGTCTTCCTTATATACTCATCCATGCCTTCATACCCGTTGGCACTTTCCAAAGGAGCTCTTTCAATCTACCCGTAAGACAGAATCAATTAAGGAGATCTCGAGTTATTTAAGAAATATGACGATAGCCCACCAATCTTGCTCGCCCATACAATCAGAATCTAGGTTTCCATAAGTAAAATCTTTCAAATATGTTTCGCCAATCAACAGATCTAAATTACCCGAATAAAAACGAATAATAGATTACGAGATGCTATATCCAGCCAAGAGATCTTCTTTAGTTGATAGAATCAAATCCTTAAAGAAATACTCAATTCTGGATAAGTCTTCTTCGATAGTCTAGAAGCTATCAATGAGGGTAGACTTTGAATATTGAGTCTGGTGGTTCGGCGGTCTTTAGACTTTGACGAAAGAGTCCGCAAGTTTTCAGACTAGACTGATGGAAACGTTTTGTTAGCTTCAAAACAAATACGGAAGTTTTCTCCAACACTTATAATTGGAGAAACACTACCTATAGAAAACACTTAATACTCCCAGAGCGATATGCCGATTCTATTTAGACATCAAGTCATCCCACATTATGAACCTTTCCTAATTGTTGTGATTTATATTGTATTAACAACGTTCAAGAGCAAAATCAAACGGATGACTCCAACCTTTGCAAAATATGCAACCTAAAAAATCAACAAGCACAAAGAGATGTTGGGCAACTACTCGGACAAAATCTTGGGCCGACTAGAATTGCAATAGTCTCGGGTCAACTCCACCAAATGGGCAACCAAGACTGAAATGATGGGCCGATTCTCTTGCTGATCCTCTAGCCAGATTGAAGAATGGGCCATCTTCACACCTCATATCTAATAAATTGACATTGGGTTATCGACGTTATCAAGATTAGAGATCATATAATCAATAATCATAAAATTCGACCCCCTACTCCTCTCAATTAAAGATAATGCGATAGCTACTTACTACTGGAATTGATGTTAGGAGATCGCTTGACCAATTGAGAGCCGTCGAATTCAACATTTGAATTAAAAACCACAAACAGCAAAAAAAAAAATCATTTTCACAACACTTTCTAAAGTTTATTTGAGGAAACTATGAGAAAATAACATCCGACTACTGCTGAAAAACCTATTTGAAATTAATTGTTGGGAAATATCTTGGCCAAAAAAATCCTTCTTATATTAATTAATATCGATTTACTTGTAAATTTTTAATTGAAGAAAAATGTCAAAAGTAAAGTGGTCTTGATCTCGAATCTTGCATGAGCGATAGCCACATGGACGACTTCAAGCATCCTCATTTTTGACAATGTTTTCATTTTATAAATATCATCAAGGGGTCCAAAAGATCAAAGAAGTGGGGGAAAGTGAAGAAAAAGAAAGGAATTGCCTATATTTTCACTTTTGATATTTGCAATTAACTCCTATATTTATGGTATTTTAGTATATAATCCTCTAACTTTGTTTTTTTTTTTTTCATCGGTAAATCTTTTCATTAGATTTAACAAGCTTAATTCTCCAAAATTTTGTTCCAAAACCAATCTTTAGTATATGATCCTCTAAGTTTGTTTGTTTTCATCGGTAAATCTTTTCATTAGATTTAACAAACTTAATTCTCCAAAATTTTGTTCCAAAACCAATCTTCAATGAGTGTAAGCAAATTTTCACGACGATCCAACAAAGCAGCATTGACGATTCCTACCAAAAATGAGCGGATGCAAGGATAAATTGGTCAGACCTAGAAAGAGGGCAAGATCAAGCGATGATAGAATTATCCTAATGTTATCATTTTTTTTAACCTAAAAGATATTTTTATTTTCTTCTTTGATTTTCTGCTAATTTCATGTGTAATTTACTTTTCTTTTCTCCTTTCTTATCCAACCAGTGTTCTCTCCATGGCCGTTGAATTCTGTTTATTGTAAGAACACATGGCACTTAATTTCGACTGTCAAGTTGTCTCTAGCAAAAAAAAAAAAAAAAAGAAGGGAAAATGATAAAATCGTACGACTACACGAGCTGTCTAATTGTGTGTATTTACAAGTGTAACCTTGGCTATCTTGGAAAAGAGGGGATTTCGGAATTTTCCTAATTTTTGGTGTCCATCATCTCTCGACTTTCTGAGCCACTTAACCTGTTGCATGCCCTTCAAGTTTTATATTTTAGTTTTCTAATATCAGTTAATGTACAAAAAATGTTAACACGTGGCATTCTTTCTTCCTATTTGGTGAGGTTAAAAAAAAATATTATGCAAAATAGAGTTTATTAATGTACACTCATAATTCATAGGTTTGTTATTCTATCACTATACTAAAAATAAAATTTATTTGAAATTATTAATGTCTGCTCACTTCAAGTAATTTTACAATGTTTTATACCAAACAAAGTAACTTTAGTATGCTAAAATGTCTCTTTATCTACAGGGTTTACAAGGGTTTCATGTATATATATTCTCTATCATTATAATGCTTTTTGTTTTTGGGGTTGGACATTTTAACATAATCACAAAGTCAAGTTCTAAATTAGTTTTTTTTTTTTTGCACTCCTCATTTGTTAATTCCGCATGTCGTTGTCACATTAGTTTTACACGTTAAGAAGCTTATTAAAGAATTACATATCACTTGTCTACGAAATATATACAAGCCTTATCATCTTCCCATGGATCGCAAACAACAACAAAAATATAATTAACTCCTTCAAGTGAATGATTATAGAATACCAGTTGTCAAAATTAAAATGTCGAAGTTCGTTGTATGCGTCATAATTTTTTAAATAATGAGTGATTGACTTACACTTTACAAAATGAACGTGATGCATCTTTACATGTGAAAAAGAAAAAGTTTAACCTAGCTACGAAAGTGAGATGAAAAAAAGAAAATCAAAATAAAATGTTTATCAAGCTTTTTTTTTTTTTAGTTTAAAGTCTAAGTCTAGGTGGCAAGTACGCAAAAATTGATGGGGTTTCTTTCTTTTAAACTTATAGTTCAAGAGGTAGTTTGAGTAGTTAAATGATTAATTCATACAACCGATTTAGTATTTAGTTATGAAGTCACCGTTTACGAAAACTTTAAGTGGTCACGCCCATTATTGGCTTATTGATGAGGTCTTGTTGCTCATGGATAAGATGATTTGCATGCATTAATAAGATTTAGTCAAGTGAAGATTCGTATTCACTGTTGAAAAAAAATTATACCATAGAAATAATCTTATTTATTGTTAACAAAAAAAATCCTGGGTGGGGGAGAGGGTTCTGTCGGCCCAACCTTCAATGGCAAGTAGCCAATACGTGTGAACAAATGGGTTGAAAAAGAAACAAAACTGCAAACGAAAGCTGCAGTGCAAATCCTACACGTTGTGAACTAAATTCTACGAATGTGAAAAATGTACCGAATCCCACTTTTTTAGCAACGGTTTTACGTT
Source organism: Eucalyptus paniculata subsp. matutina (assembly GCA_017140255.1). Taxonomy (NCBI): domain Eukaryota; kingdom Viridiplantae; phylum Streptophyta; class Magnoliopsida; order Myrtales; family Myrtaceae; genus Eucalyptus; species Eucalyptus paniculata. The sequence continues at coordinate 44,195,268 of CM029439.1, forward strand.
ACGGTTACGACAATAAGTGATATAATATATTACTTCATACATGTATATATAGTGTTAAGACGTTTTTGTATTTAATTGCAATGACACATAATAATCTTATATGATACATTTGAAGTATCATAGAAGTGCTCCTAAGATACAAGTTTATCAAGGAAGGAAAATAAAAAAATGACATTCACACTTTTTATATATGGCAACATGCCAATTGGAAAGAAGGTTTTTCAATTTATAATAAGGATCAATTAGACAATGCACAAACGAGTTCGGGTGAAACTTAAACATGTAGATACTGTTAGGGGAAAGAGTCTTCCAAACTAGGGGAAAAGTGGAAAACATTTTCCCCACTTAATCTCTCTTAACTCACATATCTATAAGCCTCCTCCTCCTCCTCCTCCTCCTCCTCCTCCTTTTTTTTCCTTCTAATTCGAATTATTTTTAATTGTCTTTGTTTTCCCTCTTCTTCTTTATTTTTATGTTTTATTTTTATTTTTTATTTTTAAATTGATTTTTTTAATTCTTTTTCTTCTTTCTTGGCCAATTGCCGACCATGTCGCGACCAATAATTGGCCATAGGCTAACTCCAGCCTCGCCCAAGGCTAGATCCGACAAGGGCAAGACTCAAGCTTGCTGAATCTGGTGAGCCACGAGCTCGCCAACCTTGGCGGAGCTCACCGGATAGGGCAAGCCACAAGCTCGCCGACCTTGATGGAACTTGGGCTTGCCTAGATTAGGTCGGCGAGCTCGCGGCTTGGCAAATTCAGAAGAGCCCAAGCTCCATCGAGGTCGATAAGCTTGAGGCTCAGCCTATCTAGGTGAGTCGTGTTTGTTGGCTGGCAAACTCAAGGATTGGCTGGGCCTCGAGCTCGCTGAATCTGGCGATTAAGTCTTAGTTGACTGCTAGGCAACTAGCCACATCGAGGCACCTGGAGGCGGAGGAAGGAGGAGGAAGAAGGAGGGAGAAAAAGAAAAAAAGGAAAAAAGAAAAATTAAAAATAATAAAAATAATAGATTTTAAAAAATAAAAAAATAAAAAAATAATTTTAAAAGAAATACATAAAAATTAAAATTTAATTTTTTAGTAATTTTTCCTAAAAAATAAAATTAGATAATGAACCATGGATAACATATTTCACTCAAATCTCGGGTTTCAGTCGAATACTAGAAAATATAGTTATTTTCTTGGAAAATGACTTTCTAGAAAATATTTTCTAAAAACGTGATATTTTTCGCAAAATAAACAAACTCTTAATACTTGATTTAGGTCAAGTGAAGGTTTAAGCATCAGGTTGTATTAGCTCAACTCAATTTCAATTATATCTCCACATTGAGGGCTAGACCTAGGACCCTAGCACTTGGACTAGAGACAACAGCAAAACAAGTTATAGAATGGGCCACCGAAGACCCTACCATAGACTTGGGACCTTGGCCTTGGACTTGAGTTGTGAATTATAGAACTATAATGTGCTATCATCAATTAGTATTTATATATCGCATAACAACTTCATATTACGAGAAATACTTGACGATGTTGTACAAAAAAGATCATTGAATCCAGCACAGCATAAGATATTAAGAGAGTACCAAGCAATAAGTATAGAAACAATCTCTCGCAGCATATTTACTCACAAAACTTATCAAGAGAAACTCTAAAACGCTCTCAAGATAGGATCACGCGAACATGAACTCCGTCTTCAGATCGATCTTCACTCCAAACTTCAAGCCAAGTCAAACTCGTGCTTTGGTTTGGCCACAACCCATGACATCAAAATGACACGTCCGATTGCTCGATCTCTTCCTATAAATTTCCGAACGGAAAAAAATTCATTAGGTTATGTGAAAATGCACACAATGATTCTCGGTTAGTGGCTTTGATAGTACCTTTCCCCGCTTCCCGTTCAAAGAAGGAAAATAAAAAAACGAACTCATTGCTTTCCCTGATGGTGCGAGCGTCTTGGCTCACCGAGGGCACAAGTGTAATTGCACGAGTGCCTAGAGGCCCCCTACCCCCGAGACGAATCACGGCCGTTGATCATACCCGGCCTGTATGTCGGCACACAGTGACCCGACACACGTGCGGAGTCTCTTTTACTTACTTTCCTCCCCACCAGCCAACGACCCATCCCTGTCTCTGTGGGACCCCACTGCATATCCCCATCCCTGGGCCATGGCCCCCACCATACGCTTATCTCGAATCTAATCTCCGCCCATTTTTATTAAAAAGAAATTGAACATAAATAAAAATAAAAAAGGGAAAATGACACCACGATCTCTAAAATTTAGCTCAACAAATAATGCCATCCTTGAACTTTCAATTTGTTCCATATGGTCCCTAAAATTAATATCCAACCTAGTTCTTAGACTATACAGAAATGTTCAGTACTGCTCTTGAACTTGAATTATTAAGATGATAGTTAGGGGTGATTGATTTCAAAATAGGTAAGTTCTAAAGCTGGAACCTGAATTCTACCTTATTATGACCGGTTTCTATTTTCTGGACCTTGGAACCTATCATGTCCTCTATTTTTTGGGTCTGGAGGGTTCACTTGAGAATCTGTTTTATTTTCTTTTATTTTCTATTTTCTTTTATTTTTAATGAGATTATGAGTAACGAAATAATTCTAAGTAAAAGTTCTTTACCAAAAAAAAAAAAAATTCTAAGTAAAAGATGAATAACAGAAATCATAATCTACCAAAAACAACAATCTGAATAAGTAGTCAAGTACAATTATAAACAATAAAAAAGTTCAAATGTGTAATATAAAACATAAATTCTCCATTCATCCATAAAAGTTGAAGAAAAATGAAAGATTGGCAAGAAGTTTCAAAAAAGGACAAAGGACGAAAGAGTGCTAAGATTAAAATTTTGAGAAAAAACAATTAGAATTTAAGCTTTTTAACTTATAAAATAGATTCCAAAGCAGAGTGGAATCGGTGGGTCTTTACTTGGAACCTATTCCTAGAACTATTTCAAGGAGAATCAATTCTTAGACTTATTTTTTTGAAAGTTCGATCTAATTTCTAAGAAAAACCGATTTAGTTGCATACTCCTAATAACAACATTAAGTATCTTCGTATAGTGTAGGAACTAACTTGAATATATACTAAAATTTTAAGGATTATATTAAATAAATTAAAAATTCAATGATTGTTTTATAACTTGGATCAAAATTCAAAGACTATTTATGTCACCATCCAAAATGGGTATCAATATCCACTTAAAAAAGGGCCATTTGCTTTTAAGTTGGCAATTTTTTTAATATTATCAAGGCACTATTAATAACCCGGAAGTCCGCCCCACATTATCGCTATCTCCCCCTCTCTTAAAGTCTTAAAGCTCCACAGGAAAAAAAAATATCAAAGGCGCATAGGGAATCACTTTTGTCAACAAAAGCCAACATCATCATCATCCTCATCATCCCCTCTTTCTCTCTCTCTCTCTCTCTCTCTCTCTCTCTCTCTCTCTCTCTCTCTCTCATTAAGAGCTTCTCACTCAACAGCAATGCATCTCCCACGCACAACACCTACATCACCCCCTCCCAAACCCACCATTGTTACGGCCACGGCCCAGCCACCCCCAAGTCCTCCCCCTCCGCCCCGGCGGTGGTGGCGGCGGCGGCTGCTAGGACGGTGTCGTAGGCGTTCACGGTGATTTGCATGCTCCACTCCCTGATCACGCTCTTCTGTGGCTCCCTCATGATGTTCCACGCCCGGGGCATCTACTCCCTCGGCCATGGCACTGACGCCGCTGAGTGCCTCCTCGGGTCCACCCCGCAGGACCGCCTTTTGATTCGGACCTCCGACTCCTTCGCCGGCCTCCTGCTCCTCACCATCGACCTCCTCCTCCTCATGGTGTCCAACATCAAGGACCAGGAGTTCCAAGACTTCTTCGCTGTTGGAATTCATGTCGGCGGAATACGACTTACCTGATTTCGATGCGCAAACAGCAAATGGCCCCGGACGAACGTTGAATTGCGAATAAATCACGAACAACACTACCTCACGTTAGTTTGGATGCAATCACAAGGAAAACACCCAATTTTCACGGCATAAATGCCGATTGTTCTTGCAAAAATGAAATGGAACGCCTTGATCTTCTTTGATGGAAATTGAGAGAAAATTTGGTGTGAATGAATGGCCAACCATTCCAACGGTTGTGCTCGGGAGGCTTTTATATGTCTCCATTCGTACCCCTCCATTAGTGACTTTCCATCGTAACGCATCAAGACGAAACAGTGCATTCCGTTCGCACCCCATCATGGATGTACTAGCTAAAGTACAACATCTCCCACTCGGACATAATGGGCTTAATAGCATTCTATCAAGAATATAAGGCATTCAACATTCATCAATTTTACAAAACAATTCATACTGGCAAATAAGCCGTGCGACCAGTGAGTACACCTGCACTTAGGAGCTCTAATTATGCACCTGTTAGGGATGACATAATGGCTACAACCCCGTAAAGATATAAACAACCGATGTCTCACAGTGCCCCAGATATATTTTGTTACATCAGTCCAAGTACACCTATCCCTTAAAGGCTATACTTGACTATTCTCAAAACACCATGTATTTATAATTACATTCGCAACCACATAGGGCGATATAATTGGTCGACCAATAAATACATGCGATAGATGTAAAACAACAATAGTTTTCATTCGCACTCATATCTCTCTCAATTTCAGAACAATTGCTTTCCTAAACACGTCCCATAGGCCATATCTATTCATGACCACCCATAACATGTTAAAGTAGCAACATTGATTTTTCACTTCGAGAACATAGTCAGAAGTAACATAGGGCACAAAATTGAGGTAAAATACAAATTAGCTTAAGGGCTCACACAATAAGTAAATAGGGATAATTTTACTCATCTTCCCTTATTGGTCGTACAATGCACATGTAGTATGAATTACATGTTATAGTGGATTACTCTTTCTATAAAAGCGTATGTCATTTATCAAATATATCCACCATACAGATCTTAGCCTAAACATAGTTATATGCTTCTCACGTACTCATGTTTAGCCCGAGTGTTATATCAGCTCACTTTCTATAGTGCCCAATTAAGTACTCGCATCCGGCATCTTTCAGGCATACATAATTGTGGGACTATCATGTTCGGTCTTATAATAAACAAATCACAGACATCATCTTGACTCCAATCAAGGCGACATATTTTATGTACCAAAACTTGCTCTTCAGCATTTATTTGTACATAACGTCTCATCTCAACGTGCTAACTACAGTACTTGAGGCGATTGCTCATGTGAGTGAGCCAATCATTGCCTACTGACATACTTTTCAATAATATATATGTGTTTGTGCTAGTCTCATAATGGATTTGTACTTATTGATAAAACATCAAATCACTAATAAATAAACAAGTATAATACATATGTCCACATATATATAAACCAATGATCCTCTACAATAACAGATATCACATTCTATGCAATCCTAGTGACATCCTATGGGTCAAGAACATGTCTCTAGGAATAGCCTTCGTAAATGGATCAGCAACCATTCTATTGGTTGAAATGTATTGCAGGATCACTTCTTTATGCGCTATAATATCTCTGATGAAGTTATTCTTTATGTCAATATGTTTTATCCTTACATGATATTTAGGATCTTTCACATAGGCAATGGCTGCTTGACTATCATAATAAATTATCACCGGTCTTGGAACTTTAGTGACAGTGGCTAAATTTTCCAAGAAACGTTTTAGCCATACTGCTTCATGCACTGCGGCAAAACATGCAATAAATTCTGCCTCCATCGTAGATAAGGCCGTGCATGTCTGTTTCTTGCTATTCCAAGAAATCGTACCTCCATTGAGCAAGAACGCATATCCAGAAGTCAATTTACGCTCATCCAGGTCTCCACCCCAATCGACATATCAATAACCCAATAAGCGTAAATCATTCCCTTGGTAACAAAGTCGATAGTCCATGATGCCCTTCAGGTATCTCAGGATCCTCTTTACTGCTTTCCAGTGTGCTTGACTAGGATTTGATTGATATCGGCTCACCAATCCCACGGCATAACATATGTCGGGTCGAGTATACATCATAGCATACATCAAACTTCCGACCGCACTAGCGTAAGGAACAGTTTCCATCATTTTGATTTCTTCTAGAGTCTTAGGACACATCTCAGTACTTAGGCCTTCACCTTGCATGACAGGGATATCAATGAGATTACAATACTGCATATTGAAACACTTAAGAATCTTCATAATATAAGACCCTTGTGATAAAGTAAGGAGTTTCCTTAATCGATCTTTTTCGATTTTAACTCCTAATATATAAACAGCTTCTCCCATGTCCTTCATCTCAAAATTGGAGGACAACCATTCTTTTATGGTAATAACCAAAACCTTGTCATTTCCAACCAACAGAATATCGTCCACATAAAGTGATAAAATCACAAATTTATCATTGGACTGCTTAACATATACATAGTGATCTTCTTCGATCATCGTGAAACCAAAAGTTATTATTGCTCAATGAAAACGAAGATACCACTGTCTAGATGTTTACTTAAGGCCATATATTGAGCGATGAAGCTTGCAAACTTTATGTTCTTGACCTTTAGCTATGAAACCTATTGGTTGTTTCATATAGATTTCCTCATCTAATTCTCCATTGAAAAATGCCATCTTTACATCCATTTGATGTAATTCAAGGTCCAAATGTGCAACGATGGCTAGAATAAGGTGTATTGAGGCAAACATTACAACTGGTGAAAAAATTTCCTCATAGTCTATACCCTCTTGTTGAGTATAACCTTTCGCCACAAGGCAAGCCTTATACTTTTCAATGGATCCATCCACCTACGCTTAATCTTAAAGACACATTTGTTTCCAATGGCCTTACGATTGGGTGGTAGATCAATCAAGTCTTAGATATGGTTTGCCCTCATTGACTCAATCTCATCTTCCAAAGATTTTCTCCATTCTTCCTTGTCAGAGGATGAGAGAGCCTCTTGAACAGTTTTAGGCTCGGCATCGTCATTTTGAGCAATCATAAACGCTTCCCCTTCAATCTCAAAACGACGACGGGGAATACTTTTACGATTACTTTTACGCAATTGAAATTCAATTCATCAGGCGATGCAACACTCCCACTAGGTCTTGTGTGTTGAGGTAAATCTTCATTTCCCTCTCAACATCAGTGGGTGTGTTATCAGGATCTTCCATCTCATATAATTGGAAGTCCTTATCAATCTCACCTCTATTAGGAAAATCGTTCTCCAAGAACGTGACATCTCGTGAATCCATTTCGGTCACACTCCCATCAGCTTGTTCACCTATGAATACGTACTATTTAGAGTGTTCGAAATATCTTATAAAGATACATTTCTTCCCTCTATGACCTAATTTGACATGTTTATGAGAAGAATCATGAACATAAGCTGGACATCCCCATGAAAGTAGACTACTCAAGTCTGGTTTCCTACCAGTCCATAATTCATAAGGGATGGAAGTGACTGATTTTGAGAGCACACGGTTAAGTATATAGGCAGTAGTCAATAATGCATCTCCCCAATAGGAGATAGGTAAATTTGCTTGCGCCATCATAGACCTAATCATTTCCAATAGGGTTCTATTCCTTCTCTCAGCTACCTCATTTTGTTGTGAAGTACCAAGAACAGTCAATTGTCGTACAATTCCCTTTTCATCACAAAGAGTTTTGAATTGCTTCGATAGATACTCACGTCCACGATCAGTTCTCAATGCTTTTATTGTTTTGTTCAAATGATTCTCTACCATCGCTATATATCATCTAAAGTAGTCTAATGCTTCTAACTTATGGGAGATCAGAAAGACATAACCGAAATGTGTGAAGTCATCTATGAAAGTGATGAAATATGAGGCTCCATGCCTCACCCTTACATTCAAAGGACCACAAATGTCAGAATGTATGAGATGCAATGGAAATTCAGCTCTAGTCCCTTTACCGAATGATTTTCTAGTTGTTTTTCCCGCCAGACAATGTTCACATACGGATAGATTAACATTAGTGAGTGACCCTAAAAGGCCTTCTCTAGCTAATCTTTGCATTCTTTGCAATCCAATGTGACCTAATCTAGCATGCCAAGTACTTACATCAATCTCAACGTTATTAGAAGACGCAATTAAAGAAAAACAACCATCAACATTAACATTGTACTAATCATAGTTAATGTCTAACACCATAAAATAATTCGATACATGACCTGAATCATAATAAACTGTTCCATACAAAATGTCAATACAATCACCATGGAAATTCAATACATAACCTAAGCTAAGAAGAACAACTACAGAGACCTAGTTTCGTTGAATATCTGGAGTATAAAGGACATCATGCAGTAACAGGTTTCGACCACCACATAAGATTAATTTACATGTGCCGATACCCTTCACTTCAACTCTTGAGTTATTCCCAACATATATCCATCTTCTTCCAGGCGGTATTCGACGATACTTCACAAATGCTTCTCGGTCTCTAGCTACATGGTCTGTTGCTCCTGAGTCTACAGTCCACATTGGATGAGATTCAGCAAGCATTACAGTACTAAAAACAAAAGCATTACTCAAAGTAATGGAGTAATATGGTACCTTTTTCGGTTCAGTGCATTCACGAGCAAAGTGACCCATCTTGCCACAATTGTGGCACTCCATCTTAGCCTTGTCCTTCTTCCCACCACGCTTCTTGCGTCGAAAGGTCTTAGCCCTCTTGGGTCCCTAATCAGTCCATCTTTCCTTTATTGTTGAACTGAAGATTCCTCTTGCGCTTGAAGCCCGAAACTTTGCCCGAACTCGATTCAGCAACATAAGCATGGGTAGAGGATCTTGCAACCTCTAGGCGCTCATCCTCTAATTCCAAATGATGCGCAATATCATCAAAAGTGACGATGTTCTCATTATGCGTCATATTGATTTTCATATGCTCCCAATTATTAGAAAGAGATCTTTTAACAGCCTGAACTTGTTGTTTATCAATAAGGGAGTGACCTGCCGACCTCAGCTCATGGATCATGTTTGACATCTCTCGAAGATGCTGCCTCATCGTTACATTTGGGCGCTTTCGGAATGTGTCAAATTTGATGGTGAATCTCCTTAGCTTAGTGGCAAATGTACCCCAAAACTTATCTTTCAAGGCAACCCACATAGCTTGAGCTTTGTTATAACTCTCAAACTCACACACGAGATCATCTTGTATACAGTTCAGCAACGTGATGCGAGCAATACTATTTTTCTTTTTCCAAGCTTGATAAGCTTCAAGATCTCTCCTGTGTTGAGCTGAAGTTCCATGCTCAGGTTCATCCATGGTATGGTTGAGGGTTTCCAAAACCTCTTGCTCCTCAAGGATGTACTGAACCTTTCGGTGTCAAATATCATAATTGTCACCGTTCAGCTTCTCACCCTTATTGAGGTCAGCCACAATAGTCTTGGATGCCGAAGTCATAATCAATACTAGCACACTATACGGAGTAACACACATATTTAATTTGCAGCAAAGACAAACTAAATTAATGATAATTCAACAAAAGATACAAAAGCAAAAGTTCACAATGTTTCCAATCAACTTCTATGTACAGTTGTTCTATTATCATTAATTAGTTTAATTTGCGCAAATTTTAAGTTCTAGGTAAGAACTCCTTTCAATTCTACCAACCTACGAACTCCCACTAGGAAAAATAATTACATGACCTTATGTAATTTCTACATTTTTCCTTAACACAAAAACATAGCATGACAATAACCAACGTATAAACAACAATCATGCTTTAATTATAATCAAAATTGCAATTCAACATGTAATGGATTTCCTACCATTATTCTAATTTTCTAGCAACTAGAAAATTACAAGTATATTAAAATATATACATCATATCATTGAACCAAGTTCTACACAGCATATATAACTTCATTTGAACACAAGTTAGTTACTGTATTTCCTAAATCACAAGAAAATACAAGTTACAAATGAATAAACTGCATTAAACCCCAAAAAATATGCGTACATAGGGTTCCCAAAGCATTTTCATACATTTATAAAATTCAAAAGTATAAAGTAATTATACCACTGTGTAGAGGACACTCATACGAACCAAACACCACCAACCACGCTCCAATCAGAGCTTGCACGAGCCCCCACGCGCCGCCTGAGTGCGCAATGCATGTGGCGCACGCGCCAGCGAGCCAAACGGCTCCTGGCCGATCCGACCGGTTTGACCGCCGAACCGGTTGACTGGTCCGACCGTTGACTGGTCAACGGTTGATCAGGTCGGGTCAACGGGGTTGGGTCAAATCTCGAGTTGGGTCACCGGTCAGGTCGGGTCGCCGGCAGGCCAACTGTTGCTGGCGTTAACGTCATCAATGACGTCATCCCGGCAGTTACCGACCATTGGGTGACGTCACAGTGACGTCACCACGTGCTAATTGGCCAAATGGCGCATGCCGGTTTGTCGGCTGGCGCGCGTCGCGCATGCGCCGATTCGCCGACCGGCGCGTGTGGCGCACACGCTTGCTGTGCTAGCGCTTCAGGCGCGTCCGGCGTCTCCCGGCGATGATCGACCCATCTCCAGACTCATCTCGACAAGCTCTTTCACCCAATATATTTAAAAATTAATTTTGACCAAAAAATTATTTCGAAAAACGGCCAAAACCTCACGGATGCATGCGACCCCGAACCTGTTCTTTGCTCCGGTTCAATTTCGAGTTTTTCATATGGCAAATCCGACTATCAGAGATCCAAACAGTGTGGAATACTATCTCTTGATCTTAATATCAAATGGTAAATGAGAAAACTCGATGAAAAACAAGGCAGAAATCATGATCGGACTCTGATACTAATGTTGGAATTCATGTCGGCGGAGGACGACTTACCTGATTCCGATGCGCAAACAGCAAATGGCCCCGGAACGAACGTTGAATTGCGAATAAATCACGAACAACACTACCTCACGTTAGTCTAGATGCAATCACAGGGAAAATACTCGATTTCCACAGCGTAAATGCCGATTGTTCTTGCAAAAATGAAATGGAACGCCTTGATCTTCTTTGATGGAAATGGAGAGGAAATTTGGTGCGAATGAATGGCCAACCATTCCAACGGTTGTGCTCGGGGGGCTTTTATACGTCTCCATTTGTACCCCTCCATTAGTGACTTTCTATCATAACGCATCAAGATGAACTGGTGCGTTCTGTTCGCACCCCATCATGGACGTACCAACTAAAGTACAACATTCGCCAAGGGCTGCACGGTGCTGCACGTGTTCGTGGCAATGTGGAGGGTCTCGTTCGAGCGGCGGGTGGAGGACCTGGCCCGAGACTACCTCCGGCAGACGGTGGGGTACTTCCTGCTAGCCCTGTCGTGGCTCCTCTTCGTCACCTACTCCTGGAGGGAGAAGTACGACTGACCCGGAAATGGAATCGTGCATAATAAAAATTAAACAAAATCCAATTTCTAATCTTCAAGGAGTTGATTGAGTAGGTGAGAGATTGATTCATAAGACAAATCCTATATTTAGTTGCATACTCACCAATGAGAATAACTGTAAGGGGTCATGCTCATGATCAGTGGCCCCTTGATGAAGTCTTATTGCACGTGATTAAGACAATTTACATGCATTCATAGGGTTTTAGTCAAGTGAAGATTCGCATCCGTCGTTATAATTTTTTTTCCGGTATACCTAATATTAGTTATTATAAAAATTCCTCTATAAGTATGCCGCTTTCAATTGAAACTTATCAATTTGTTTGGTTTAGGGGAAAATTCTTTAAGCTAAAAAAGGGTAAAACAATATCTCGCTAATCATCTAGTGGACTAAAAGATGTACACGGAGTACAAAAGTGCGGGTTGAACAAATGGGTAAAACACCTGCACACATAAGATGCGGTGCAAATCCAAAAGAATTGTCCAACCTTGCTAACATATGGGAATCTCTGAGCCGTACCGAATCTCCACTCTTTCAATGAGCAATTCATGTCGCCATAACTCGCAATACTGTAAATCAATATTAGTGATGTATCATAACAATATTTTATTTTAATTACAATGATATTTGTAATAAGTAACATAGAAGTCACTCTAACTTAGGAGTCTGTGATCAAATGAGAAGGATACATTGAAAGACAATTAAGTTTTTCAATGTACCATGCCAATTGGGAGAAAGAAAATATTTCTATTTACAACACAAATCAATTATATGAACCAAAATCAAGTTTAAGCAAAAGTTAAACAGGAATTTGCCATATAATATCAAGCGTGAACTTGCTGGTATTCGGCTAGATAGTCCTACTATTCTAATTGAGTTTAACTTAATTTATGTAGATTATTTAATAATTCTAGAGAGACACAAAAATACTTATGATTCCATTGCATATGAAATTTTGAGCTCTAGTTGAATTCAAGTGAAACTTTTTAATATCTCAATTTTTTTCTCGAGTTGAGTTTGAGCAAGAAATTTAATACTTGATCAAGCTCTGCTTAAGTGTGTTGACACCTAAACTTTAACATGTAGACTTATCATTCATCACATTATAAAATAAAATAGAGCCCGATCCCTTAATAAATATAGATATTGCATTGCGTTTAGGCATTTAGAAATTATAAAGCATATCTGCATTGAACAAGTTTCAATTGAATTGGCCTCATCGTGGATGGCATTTGAATTGGCCTATCGGCTAAATGGACTCGAACTTAGGAGAGGGGGAGGCCCTAATCTTATTTGAATTTTCAAGACCAAGCCAAATTTAATTCAAGTCCTGTTGAACTTGGGCCAGCACACAAAGTAAAGCATGCAAGGCAAGGTATTTCAGCAAAATGCATGATTCTTGGCAAGATTATTTGGCGTTCTCAAGCAAGAAATTCAATTCTCGATCAAGCTAAGCTCGAGTGAAGTTTCGAGTGGTCAAACATGTGAGTCGAGCTTGACATTGCATCAGCTCGTGGCTATGTGATTATCCTTCTATCTCGAGGACTAGGCCTAGGACGCCAGCGCTTAGACTTGACACCTCAAAGGTGGGTTGCGCATCCTTGCGCGTGGACAGAGAGACGCCAGCCGAACAGGTTATCACGTGGGCCAGTGGCACCTTTTGTCTTTGAGTTCTAGGCCGATTCTCCATCGTTCCAGATTCGTTGGTCGATTGCCACATGTTCTGGTGGATCCTGCGCTTCAGAAGCTTCCGTTCTTTCTGCTTCCCTTGCTTTCTCTCCACTCACTTTCTTCTTCCTCCTCCTTCATACTCCTTCAAAACAATAGTCAACTCAGAAACGCCGGGCAGCCACAATCCTAGATCTCTCTATCTTCTCGCCCTCGACACCGTCAGGGTCGGGCGATCCATCGTCGTTACGGGTCAGCTTCGTTTATTTTTGCACTCCTATGGTTTTCCGGTGATCCCGACGTTGTCTCGCCCTCTACACCCTCGCCACCGCGCGTTCCTTCCTCGTCCAGCAGCATATTTATCTGAAATCGAAAGCTGAAAACTTTTTCCCCAACCAAATGGCCCTGAGTCTGGTCCAATATTTTCCTGCGAATGAGACAGGCTAAGAGTGCTTGTTTCTTTGAAGCGAGCCAGAGCCAGAGCAAAGGGAAGAGATCGTTTACTTCGCTGCCGATCAGGGAAGGGCAACCGCGGGTCAGAGGCCGCCGTGCCTCTCTGATAACAAAGCCGACTCTGCTTCAGCCTTAAGCCCTTGATTTTCGTAGCAAGACTCTCTCTCTCTGTTCCGATGCTTGGTATTCTAGGGAAGCACATATACCATCAGCTCTTCTAATGGCTGCTTCTTCAAATATCAGAAGGAATTACCATGTGTTCCTCAGTTTCAGAGGGACAGATGTCTGCCACGGCTTCCTCACTCATCTCTACGCGGCTCTGGACCAGAAAGGAATACACACTTTTGTGGATCGTGAGGAGCTTAGGAAAGGAGAGGAAATATTGCCCACGCTCATGAGGGCGATTGACGAATCGCGCATCGCGATCATCGTTTTCTCTGAGAACTATGCCTCCTCGCCGTGGTGTTTGGAAGAGCTCTTGAAAATCATGGAGTGCAAGGAGCAAAACGGCCTGAAGGTGTTCCCAGTGTTTTACAAAGTGGAACCGAGAGAAGTGAGAGGAGGGAGAGAGAGTTATAAGAGAGCTATGGATAACCATGAGGCCAAGTTCGGGAAGGATTCAGAGAAAGTGAAGAGATGGAAGAAGACTCTCCTTGATGCTGGTAACTTGTCTGGGTGGCACTTCAATGACAGGTACGCAGAAATGTATAGCTCGTGATTGTTTGTTAGATATCAAAAATAATGTATAGCTTCGAATTGCCGAAACGATGCATCAAGTTCTTTGAATTCGCAGTAGACACAAAAGTCAAAAGACCAAAATTTGAAGCTCGCAGAAATTTTAGTCTTAGATAAGTAGTGTGGTTCCTAGTAATTAGTGTCTTCAGGCGAAGATTCTTTGTAATTTTCCTTCCGCAGACGTTGGCGCAGGTGTGTGTTATTTCTTTTCATTTTATTATTTATTAATCTTCTTATGAAATTTTCCTTATGATGTTAGACGTTGAATTCCTGCCATGGCTTGAAATGGTAAAACATGTTTCTATTTCTTTTGAGTGCTCATCAGAGATGAAAGAGATGAAGCGGAGCTCATACAATCCATCGTCAAGGAATTATCAATTTGTCTCAGACCAAGATCCTTAGATGTCGCTAAGTATCCGGTCGGTATAGAATCCCAAGTTCAAAAACTGATAAGTTTGTCAGAGTCAGCTGGTAGTGATGTTTTGATGATAGGTCTATGGGGACCTGGTGGCATAGGGAAGACGACGGTTGCTAAGGCCCTATATAATGCTATTCAGACACAATTTTGGGGTTCTAGTTTTTTGGCGCAAGTTAGAGAAAAATCAAACCAAAGTAGTAGTCTTGTTTCTTTTCAAGACCAACTTCTATCTGAGATCTTACGTCATAAAGAATTAACGGTCTACGATGTCGATGGAGGAATTAGTTTGATACAGGAAAGACTATGTTGCAAGAAGGTTCTCCTAGTTCTCGATGATGTTGATGATATGGATCAACTGAATGCCTTAGCTGGAAAAGGTGATTGGTTTGGCGAAGGGAGTAGAATCATTGTTACATCAAGAGATAGACATTTATTAACTTCTCATGACAAAAATTATGTGTATGAAGTTAAAACTTTGGAAGACAATGAAGGACGAGACCTTTTAGGTCGGCATGCCTTTACAAACAGCAATAAAGTAGAAATAAGAAGGGATCTCATTGATGGAGCATTGCATTATGCCGGCGGCCTTCCATTAGCCCTGGAAGTGTTGGGCTCATTCCTACGTGGAAGAAAGGAACCCGAATGGGAAAGTACGTTGCATAAACTCTCTAAAATTCCTGAATCAAAAATCAATCGAGTTCTCAAGATAAGCTTCGATGGATTGGACGAGAATGAGAGGGAGATTTTCCTTGATATTGCTTGTTTCTTTAAGGGGAAAAGTATAAAGGACATTCAGGAAGTTCTTGACATCTGTGATTTCGACACAACCATAGGAATAGAAATTCTCATCGAGAGATCCTTGATAAAAAAATGAGAATGGTTCCCTGCAAATGCATGATTTGGTTCAGTTGATGGGTATGCATATTGTTAAACAAGAATGTCGCGATGATCTTAGGAAACGCAGCAGATTATGGCTTTTGGAAGATGTTGAGGATGTTTTTTGTTATAATACGGTAAAAGTTGTTTATGTCAGTTTTGCTACTTTTCGGTTTACATTACTCTAATTTGAACAGTCTAACGTAAATCTTTACTGAAAATTTTGTCTGACAACTGAATTTGCTCTGTTATGGATAGGGGACGGATGCAGTAAAGGCCATAGTATTGGATTTGCCCCTACCAGAAGCGATAATCGTCAGTCCTGATGCTTTCACAAATATGAAAAAGTTGAGAATACTCATTTTGGTTGGAGTGCATATCGCTTCACAAGCTCAAATACGTCTCCCTAATGAGCTAAGATGGCTTGAATGGCCCAACGCCCCGAATCTAGAATTTGTCTCTAGTCCAAATAAACTCGTGACACTCGATGTCCCGTTAAGTCATATCAGACAATTAGGGGGCAACTCTCAGGTAAGCCCTTGTGATGATTAGCTTTTCCTTTTTATAGCTATAAAAAAACATTTGTAGAGCTTAATGACCACACTAGTATGTTTTTGCAGAATTTTAGAAAACTGAAGTCCATCGATTTTAGTGGATGCAAGTCCCTAGTTAGTATTCCCGGCCTGTCATCGGCTCCAAATATGGAGGAATTGACTCTTGGTGGGTGTGAGAGCTTGGTGGAGGTTCACCCATCCGTTGGAGATCTTGTCAAGCTAAAAGTTTTGTCGCTACAATGGTGCTCTAATCTTAGAAATTTTCCTAACACGCTGAAGACTAAGTCTCTTCAAACCCTTAAGCTCTATGGTTGCTCTAAACTTGAGAAGTTCCCAGATATAGATGGAAAGATGGAACATCTGAGAGAACTTAATCTACGTGGGATAGCTATTAAAGAACTCCCTGCATCAATTGAAAATCTTGTCTCTGTGCAGTCGATGACTTTAGCATTTTGCAAAAACCTCATGAGGCTTCCGTGGCACATTTATAAGTCGAAAAATCTCAAGACCTTTGATCTTGGTGGCTGCTCAAATTTAATTACGTTTCCAAAAAACATGGAGGATTCAAATGATCATGATGGCTGTCTGGGATTCCGAAGACTACGCTACCTATACCTTAATGGCTGCAATCTATCAGAAGTAGAGTTCCTTGAGAATTTTTCCAGTTTTCCCGCATTGGAGATTCTACGCCTTCAATATAACAAGTTTGCTCATATGCCGACATGCATCAACAAGTACTATCGTTTGTGCTCATTGAATGTTAGGGGATGCGAGGAACTACAAGAGATTCCTCAACTTCCACCGGATATAAATTATCTATTTGCAGATTGTTGCAAATCTCTGCAAAAACTCCCAGATTTGTGGGGTCAGCCCTCCCACGCCTCGTTTGTTGGCTTGGCTTCATGTGGTGAATTATTCCGCAAAGGGGTCAATATGGATGATGTGGCTAATGTGTCATTACTCGAGGTCTCTCTCTCTCTCTCTCTCTCTCTCTCTCTCTCTCTCTCTCTCTCTCTCTCTCTCTCTCTCTCTCACTATATATATATATATATATATATATATATATATAAGTTAAAAGCTTGATATGCGTACCATCTGTGTGACAGAATTTGCCAAAAATAAGCTGGGTCGACATTATCCTAATTGGAAGAGAGATGCCTAAATGGATTCTCCCTTGTGAAGAGCATTCCATATTTTTCATGGTTCCACGGGACTTGTATGACAAGTTCAAAGGACTAGCACTTTGTATATTTCTTAGCCTGGAGGAAGGAAAAGTGGTCGATGTTTTATGTGATTTCACAGTACTTGTTAATGGCAAAAGCGTGAAGGTCCGCAGGAAATATTTTTCTTCAATGGAATTTGACCATGTGTGGCTTTATTATTGTTCACGCGATGGTCTGTTTGGAGTGGAGAAGCTTATGCGAAATGATTGGAGCCATTTCCAAGTTTGTGTTAGAGCGAAAACGGGAAGCATAAAGAAGTGTGGATTCCATCTAATATGTGAGCAAAAGGAGGATGATCTAAGGGTGGTGTTCCCAACACCATCAGCTGATAGAAACGAAGTGAAATTTTTGGGGAAGACTCAGAAGAAGATAATTCAATAGACACCAAGGAAGGAGATACTCCTATTGAAACAGATGTGGAGGAAAGCTTCTTACCTTTAACAAAGAAGATGAGGCGATCTTAATTACGGTGAGACAATGGGTTCCAATATCTTTGCTTTTCCCTTTTCTGGACCTCCACTAGAGATTTGCAAATGTCTGCTCCTTCAATTAGAATTTAAGATCATTATAAAACAAAGGTTTCGCACCATACTACTAACATGATTGGGGAACATTTTTTTTTTTTTTTTTTTTTTTTTTTTTTTTTTTTGTCTCTGATTCTTTATGATTTTTAGTGCAGAGTGCATTAACCCAAAAATTAAGAGGATGGTTGTTGAAATGGGCATGGTCTTCCAAGTTGCGCCATGTAATTTATTAGATGGGCCTCTGTCGCTTCTCTTAATTAACGATGCCGATACTTCATAATTCAAAATTCTGAGATAGTAAGTTTTGCTAAATCTAGTATAATCTATATCTTTAGGAAAGTGCTGATCAAATGGTCTCAAAAATCAAGAGGTCTATACAGGGAAATTTAGTTGATTCCCCTGTTGTTACTCGGCAGCTTGCATTGGATTGGTATAAAGGGACAGCTCTGGCGTCTGAGAAACGTTACATCTTAGCAAAGGAGATTGACTTCAAGGATAATCATGAAAAGCAAATGGTATTTGTCAAACGCTTTCTAAAATAAGTATTTCAAAGGAATTTTGAGAATGAGAAAAAAAAAAACTAAAAAGGGAGAACGAAGGAACTTGCAGGTACATATGAAAGCACAAGCAGGTGGCACAATAGTAGGACCAATGCCAACCTCATGCGACACTAGGCAATACGCCGCTGAGGTCAACCAAACCTTGGAGACACGACACTAGTGTCGCTTGACCCTAGGCGACACGACACTAAATGCTAGCGTCTCATGACCTCAAGTGGCGGAATGTTAGAGCCACACGACTAGGCAACGCAATGCTCAACCCTCAACAAGCTAAATCTGGCATCAAGCAACCCTCGCAAAGCTCCTTGGAATCATGCAACCTTCGACAAAGCTTTGTCGGTGTCCGTTAACCTAGACTCCTTCATGAAGCCATGGCCAACCATGGCTTTCTCTCCCCTAAACAAGGTTGAGGGACAAAACATTATTACAAATATATTAATGATGGTAAGATTGTAAGAAAAAAAAGTCATTAAACTCCCGAACTATACTAAACCTCAAAGGTGAGGCTTGCCTCAAGCTTCAAGCATTTCAAAGCAAAACTTTTAGCTAAAGTCTTTGAAATTGTGTTACCAAATATCAGAACTTATTTGAAGAACTTTTGAAAGCCCAAAACAGCTTAATTCAAGATGACGGAGCACTCTAATTTCTAAAGGCCAAATTGGATGGGATTGAAACGGAGGGAAAAATTGGAATAGTGTATCACTTTGGGGGTCCTTGTGGGTCAAAAAATAATTTTTAGTAAATTATTTAAGGGTACTGATTTAAGATTTTCCGTGATATTAATCCAAATAATATTTATGTATTATTATTTTTCTTTTTTACCTTTTGAAGAGTTGAGTCTGATTCATTTGGCAAGTAAAATGCTAAGTAACATTTTAATAATTTCCACTAAGAATATTAGTAAGTTAAGTTCATACTAGGATTGCCTTTATATTCTTCATTGGCATGCACCAAAGTTCATTCTCTTTCTCACTTTCTACTATTAGTCACCCTTCATTTAAGTCTAGTTGACTCGATATCGTCTATTTGAAATGCAAAATTCAATAAAGTAGAAATGTTGTTGCCCATCACTTTCTGAAGCCAAATGTAAGATTATTATAACCTCCAAAAAGGTGACCCAATCACATTATTAGAGAATACGATATATCAAATGTTCGTTACTAAACTATTAATTACACTCATTAAGGTTCGGAATCATGTACACCGATAATATATTTTTTCAATATCTCATTCAGATCGTAACACATATTCACCTCAAATTAAATCTACCACCCACGATCAGATTCCAAAATTATAGCATCACCCCCTCCTCCTTGTCCTCCTTTTCCTCTCTCTCTAGATAAAAAGATGGAGAAGAGCTATCAACACCAGCGACCCTCTTTGAAATGTACCAACCCATTAAGAGTATATACTTCATTTCACATCTTATTATAATTGGAGAAACACTGCCTATGGGAAACGATTAATACTCCCGGAAGCGATATGCCGATTCTATTTAGACATCAAGTCATCCCGCGTGGTGAACCTTTCCTAATTCTTGTGATTTATTATGTATTAACAACATTCAAAAGCAAAATCAAATGGATGTCTCCAACCTTTGCAAAGTATGCAACCCAAAATGTCAACAAGCACTAAGCGATGTTGGGCAACTACTCGAGCAAAATCTTGGGCCGACCAAAATTGAAACAGTCCCAGGTGAACTCCACCAAATGGGCAACCAAGACTGAAATGATGGGCCGATTCTCTTGCTGATCCTCAGGCAAGACTGAAGAATGGGCCATCTTCATACCTCATATCTAAAATAAATTGACATTGGGTTGTCGACCTTGACAAGATTAGAGATCATATCATCTCATCAATGATAAAATTCATCCCCCAATTCCTCTCAATTAAAAATAATGCAATAGTTACTTACTAGTGAAATCAATGTTAAGAGATTACTTGACCAATTAAGAGCCGTCCAATTCAACATTTGAATTAAAAACCACAAACAGCAAAAATAAAATAAAAAATAAAAAAAAATCCTTCACAACACTTTCAAAGCAATACAAAACTATGAGAAAATGACACCCGATTACTGCTGAAAAACCTATTTAAAATTAATTGTTGAGAACTATCTTGGCCCAAAAAATCCTTCTTATATTAATTAACCTCCATTTACTTGTAAATCTTTAATTGAAGAAAAATGTCAAAAGTAGAGTGATCTTGATCTGGAAGCTTGCATCAGCGATAGCCACATGGACGACTTCAAGCATCCTCAATTATGTCAGGATGGACCCGGCCTTGTTCTAGAAAATGACTTCATGACAATGTTTGTCATTCCATAAACATTGTCAAGGGGTCCAAAAGATCAAAAAAAAGTGGGGGAAAATGAAAAAAAAAAAAAAAAAGAAGAAGAAGGGAATTGCCTATATTTTCACTTTTGATATTTGCAATTAGCTCCTATATTTTTAGTATTTTAGTATATATTCCTATAAGTTTGTTTTTTTTTCATTGGTAAATCTTTTTATTAGATTTAACAAGCTTAATTCTCCAAAATTTTGTTCCAAAACGAATCTTCAATGAGCATAGACAAATTTTCGCAACTTTCCAACAAAGCAGAATCGACAATTCCCACCGAAAATGAGCGGATGCAAGGATAAATTGGCCAGAGCTAAAAAGAGAGCAAGATCAAGCGGGAATAGAATTATCCTAATGTTATAGATTTTTTTTACCTAAAAGATTTTTATTTTATTTTTCTTCTTTGATTTTGTGCTAAGTAATTTAATGGTCAAATTTTACATGTAATTGACTTTTCTTTTCTTCTTTTTTATCCAATCAGTGTTCTCTCCGTGGCGATTGAATTCGGCTTATTGTAAAAAAAAAAAAAAAAAAACCGGTACTTGATTTCAACCGTCGAGTTGTCTCTGGAAAAAAAAGGAAAATGATAAAATCGTCTGACCACACGAGCCGTCCAATTGTGTATATGTACAGCTGTAACGTTGGCTCTCCTGGAAAAGAGGGGATGTCGGAATTTTCTTAACTTTTGGTCTCCGTCGTCTCTTAACTTTCCGAGCTCCTTAACCTTTTGAAATGCCATTCAAGTTTTATATTTTAGTTTTCTAATGTTACTTAATGTACAAAAAATGTTAACACGTGGCATTCTTTCTTCCTATTTGGTGAGGTTAAAAAAATCTTAAGCAAAATAAAGTTTATTAATGCACACTCGTAATTCATGGGTTTGTTATTCTATCACTACACTAAATCCAGCCACAAAATAAAATTTATTTTAATTTATTAGTGTCTGCTCACTTCAAGTAATTTTACAATGCTTTATACCAAACGAAGTAACTTCGGTATGCTAAAATGTCTCTTTACCTACAGGGTTTACACGGGTTTCATGTACATGTATTCTCTATCAGTATAATGCTTTTTGTTTTTGGGGTTAGACATTTTAAAATATCACAAAGTCAAGTTCTAAGCTAGTTTTTTTTTTTTTTTTGCACTCCTCATTCATTAATTCCGCATGTTGTTCTCACATTAGTTTTACACGCTAATAAACTTATTAAAGAATTACATATCACTTGTCTACGAAATTTATACGAGCCTTATCATCTCCCTATGAATTGCAAAAAGAAAAAATATATATAATTTACTCATTCAAGTGAATGATTACAAAATACCAATTGCTAAAATTAAAATGTTGAAGTTCGCTATATGCACCTTAATTTTTTTTTAAAACGAGTGATTGACTTACACTTTACAAAATGAACGTGATGCATCTTTACATGTAAAAAAGAAAAAAGTTTAACCTAGCTACGAAGGTGAGATGAAAAAGGAAATCAAAATAAAATGTTTATCAAGCTTTTTATTTATTTATTTATTAGTTTAAAGTCTAAGTCTAGGTGGCAAGTTCACAAAGATTGACAGGGTTTCATTCTTTTAAACTTATAGTCCAAGAGGTAGTTTGAGTAGTCGAATGGTTAATTTATGCAACCGATTTAGTATTTAGTTAAGAAGACTTAGTTTACAAAAACTTTAAGCAGTCACACTTATTATTGGCTTATTGATGGGGTCTTGTTGCTCATGGATAAGATGATTTGCATGCATTAATAAGATTCGTATTCACTGTTGAAAAAGAATTATACCATAGAAATAATCTTCTTTATTGTAAAAAAAAAAAAAAAAAATCCTGGATGGGGAGAGGGTTCTGTCGGCCCAGCCTTCAATGGCAAGTGGCCAACACGTGTGAACAAATGGGTTGGAAAGGAAAAAAAACCGCAAACGAAAGCAGCAGTGCAAATGCTACACGTTGTGAACTAAATTCTACGAATGTGAAAAACGTACCGAATCCCACTTTTTTAACAACGGTTTTACGTGACGGTTACGACGATCTGTGATTTAATATATATATATATATATATATATATATATATATATATATATATATATATAAGATGTTTTTGTATTTAATTGCAATGACGCATAATAATCTTATACAATGCATTTGAAGTATTGTACAAGTGCACCTAACATACAAGTTATCATGAAAGGAAAATAAAAAAGTGACATTCGCACTTTTTATATGTGACAACGTGCCAATTGGAAAGAAGGTTTTTCAATTTATACTAAGGATCAATTAAACAACGCACAAACGAGTTCACGTGAAACTTAAACATGAATGGAGCACACAATATCAAGCTTAAACTCGCCAATACCCAATTTGATAGTCTCAAGAGCCTAATCAGGATTAACTTACTTATTTAATATAGTCAAGTTGAGTGAAGTCAAATTTGAATAGTCTAATTTTCTTTTTCAAGTTGAGTTTGAACAAGAACTTTAATACTTGATTGAGTTCAAGTGAAGGTTCAAGCATCGAGTATGTTGTGGTTCAAGCATCGAGTATGTTGTAGTAGCACAACTCAATTTGGATTATATCTCCACATAGAGGGTAGAACTAGGACCCTAGCACTTGGATCAGAGACACCAGCCAAACAAGTTATAGCATGGAACACTGAAGACCCTACCATAGACTTGGGACCTTGGCCTTGGACAGAGTTGTGAATTATGAAACTATAATGTGCTATCATCAATTGTATTAATATATCGCATAACAACTCCATATTACGAAATATTTGACAATGTTGTGCAAACAAGATCATTGAGTCTGCTACAACGCAAGATATTAATAGAGTACTAAGCAATAAGTACAAAAACAATCTCTCGCAACATTTTTACTCTCAAAACTTACCAAGAGAAATCTTAAAACACTCTCAAGAGGTAGAACCACCTGGCCCTATGTCCGTTTGTCTCATGGACACCACGCAAACTCCATCTTCAGATTGATCTTCACTCCAAGGTTCAGGCCAAGTCAAACTTGTATTTTGTAATCAAGGGGTCCAAAAGATCAAAGAAGTGGGGGAAAGCGAAGAAAAAGAAAGGATTTGACTATATTTTTATTTTTGATATTTGCAATTAACTACTTTATTTTTAGTATTTTAGTATATAATCCTCTAAGTCTGTCTTTTTTTCATCGGTAAATCTTTTCACTAGATTTAACAAGCTTAATTTTCCAAAAATTTGTTCCAAACCAATCTTTGACAAGTGTAGACAAATTTTCGCGACGATCCGACAAAGCAACATTGATGATTCCTACCGAAAATGAGTAGATGCAAAGATAAATTGGCCAAAGTTAGAAAGAGAGCAAGATAAAGCAGTGATATGATTATCCTAATGTTATCATTTTTTTTCTTTTACCTAAAAGATAATTTAATTTATTCTTTGATTTTTTGTGCTAAGTAATTTAATTGTCAAAGTTCACGTTTTCTTTTTTCCTTTCTTATCCAACCAGAGTTCTCTCCGTGGCCGTTGAATTCAGTTTGTTGTAAGAAAACGTGGCACTTGATTTCAACTGTCAAGTTGTCTCTGGAAAAAAAAAAAGGAAAATGATAAAATCGGAGCCGTCCGATTGTGTGTATTTACAAGCGTAACCTTGACTATCCTGGAAAAGAGGGGATGTCTGAATTTTCTTAATTTTTGGCGTCGATCGTTTCTCAGATTTCCGAACTCCTTAACCTGTTGCATGCCCTTCAGGTTTTATATTAGTTTTCTAATATTAGTTAATGTACAAAAAATGTTAACACGTGGCATTCTTTCTTCCTCTTTGGTGAGGCTAAAAATATCTTATGCAAAATAGAGTTTATTAATCTGCACTCTTATTTCATGGGTTCGTTATTCTATCACTATACTAAATCCAGCCACAAAACATAATTTATTTTAAGTTATTAATTTCTACTTACTTCAAGTGATTTTACAATGTTTTATACCAAATAAAGTAACTTTAGTATGCCTTTTTTTAGCCGATCATGCTCTACTTGTACTCTAATTCTCTTTCTCATACTTTTACCTTGCCTCCATACAAAATGTGAGAATGAAAACCCACATTTGAAACTAAATCGTTCTCACCTTAACCCTTTTGAGAGGGTGGTGATCCGAACCCCTTACCTCCCTCTTCTTATGTGAGAAGGGTGGAAAACTTTAGTATGTCTACAGGGTTTACGCGGTTTCATATACTCGCATTCTCTATCATAATAATAATTTTTGTTTTTGGGTTGGACATTTAAAACCATTTTTTTTTTTTGGCACTCCTCATTTGTTAATTCCACATGTCATTATCACATTAGCTTTACATGCTAAGAAGCTTATTACAGAATTACCACATCACTTGTCTATGAAATTTGTATGAGCCCTCCCCACGAAAGGCAGCCAACTAAAAAAAATATAATTTACTCCTTCAAGTGAATGATTACAAAATACCAATTGATAAAATTAAAATGCCGAAATTTGTTGTACACACCTTAATTTTTTTAAATAATGAGTGATTGACTTACACTTTACAAAATGAAAGTGATGCATCGCTACATGTAAAAGAAAAAAGGTTTAAGCCAGCTGCAAAAGTGAGATGAAAAAGAATATCAAAATAAAATGTTGTTCAAGTTTTTATTTTTTAGTTTAAAGTCCAAGTCTAGGTGGCAAGTATGCAAAGATTGATGGGGTTTTATTCTTTTAAACCTATAGTCCAAGAGGTACTTTGAATAGTTAAATGATTAATTCATAAAATCAATTTAGTGTTTAGTTACGAAATCACCAATTACAAAAACTTCAAGGGGTCATAACCATTACTGGCTTATTGATGAAGTCTTGTTGCTCATGGATGAGATGATTTGTATACATTAGTAAGATTTGGTCAGGTGAAGATTCATGATCATTAATGAAAAAAAAAATCATACCACGAAATAATCTTATTTATTGTTTAAAAAAAAAAAAAAAAGAATCCTCGATGGGGGAGACGGTTCGGTCGGCCCAACCTTCAACGGCAAGTGGCCAGCACATGTGAACAAATGGGTTGAAAAAAAGAAAAACTGCGAACGAAAGCTGCTGTGCAAATCCTACACGTTGTGGACTAAATTCGAGGAATGTGAAAAATGTACCGGATCCCACTTTTTTAACAACAGTTTTACGTTACGGTTATGACGATTTGTGATGTAATATATATATATAGTATTAAGACATTTTTGTATTTAATTGCAATGACACATAATAATCTTATACGATATATTCAAAGTATTGTAGAAGTGCTCCTAATATATAAATTTATCATCGAAGGAAAATAAAAAAGTTACATTCACACTTTTATATATGGCAACATGCCAATTGGAAAAAAAGGTTTCAAGCTTAAACTTGCCCATACCCAATTGATAGTCTCAAGAGCCTAATCGGGCTTAACTTACCTTTTGTCAATTATTTAATATAGTCAAATTGAGTGAAGTCAAATTTGAATGGTCCAGTTTTCTTTTTCAAGTTGAGTTTGAACAACTACTTTAATATGTGATTGAGTTCAAGTGAAGGTTCAAATATCAAGTATGTTGTAATAGCTCAACTCAATTTGGATTATATCTCCACATTGAGGGCTAAACCTGGGACCCTAGCACTGGACAGAGACACCGGGTAAACAAGTTATAGCATGGGCCACCTAAGACCCTACCATAAACTCGGGACCTTGGCCTTGGAGTTGAGTTGTGAATTATGAAACTATAACGTGGTATCATCAATTTGTATTTATATATCACATAACAACTCCATATTATGAAATACTTGATGATGTTGTACAAAAAAGATCATTTAATCCACCACAACACAAGATATTAATAGAGTACCAAGCAATAAGTATGGAAACAATCTCTCGCAACATATTTACTCTCAAAACTTACCAAGAGAAGTCCTTAAACACTCTCAAGAGGAAGAACCACTTGGCCCCATGTCCCTTTGTCTCACGGACGCCACGTGAACTCCATCTTCATATCGATCTTTACTCCAAGCTTCAATTCAAGTCAAATTCGTGCTCTGATTTGGCCATAACCCACGGCATCAAAATGACTCACCGATTACTCAATCTCTTCCTATAAATTTTCAATCGAAAAAAAGAAGAAAAAATCATTAGGTTACTCGAAAATGCGCACGATGATTTTCGGCTAGTGGATTTGATGGTACCTCTCCCCGGTTCCCGTACAAAGAAGGAAAATAAAAAACGAGCTCGAGAAATTGCACTACCGCTGCTCTCCCTGAGATGGCACGAGTGTAATCGGCTGAGGATTTCGGCCTCTCGAGTCGGCCCCATCCCCCGAGACGAATCACGACCGTCGATCATGCCCGGCTCGTGTGTCGGCACACAGGGACCAACCCACGTGCGAGTCTCATTTACGTACTTTCCCTCCCCCCAGCCAACAACCCATCCCTGTCTCTATGGACCCCACTGGATATCCCCATCGCTGGCCCATGGCGCCGACCATACCCTTACCTCGAATCTCTGAAATTTTTTCTTAAAAAGAAATTGAGCATAAATAAAAATAAAAAGGGAAAATGACACTACAATCTCTGAAATTTAACCCAATAAGTAATGTCGTCCATGAACTTTCAATTTATACAATATGTATGATCCATAAACTTCATATACAATCTAGTTTCTAGACTATAAGAAAATATTCAATATTGTTCTTGAACTTTAATTATTGAGATGATAGTTAGAGGTGATTGATTCCATGGTAGGTAAGTTTTAAAGCTGGAACCTAGATTCTACCCTATTATAACTTATTTCTATTTTTTGGACCTCAAAACCTATCATGTTCTCTATTTTTCTGGTCTAGCTCGAGGGTTCATCTAAGAATTTGTTTTATCTTCTTCTTCTTTTTTTCCATTTTTTTAATTTTACGGCAAAATCATATGAGGTTATGAGTAACAAAATGATTCAAAGTAAAAGATGAATAATAGAATTCCTAATCTGCCAAAAAAAATAATCTAAATATGTAGTCAAGTACAATTATAAACAATAAAAAAGTTCAAACATGTAACATAAAACATATATTCCCCATTCATCCATAAAAATTTAGAGGAAAATGAAAGATTGGCAAGAAGTTTTGAGAAAGGAGAAAGGACGAAAGAGTGCTAAGGTTAAAATTTAGGGAAAAAATAAATTAAGATTTAAGCTTTTTAGCTTATAAAACAAATTCTAAAGTAGAGTGGAATCAATGGGTCACTTGGAACCTATTCCTAGACCTATTCCAATGAGAATCGATTTTCAGACCTATTTTTCAGAAAGTCCAATCCGATTCCTAAGTAAAATTGGTTTGGTTGCACACCCCTAGTAATAGCATTAAGTGTCTTCATATAGTTTAGAGACTAACTTGAATATGTACTAAAATTTTAAGGATTATATTAAATAAATTAAGAGTTCAAAGATCGCATTATAAATTTGGTCAAAATTCGTAGACTATTTATGTTATTATCCAAAATGGATATTAATATTCATTTAAAATTTTTAAAAGAGCAATTTGCTTTTAAGTTAGCAATTTTTTTTTATTATTATCAAAAGCACTATTAATAACCCCAAAGTCCCCCCAACATTGTCGCTATCTCCCCCTCTCTTAAAGTCTCAAAGCTGAAAAGGAAAAAATATCAACGACACAAAGAGAGCCGCTTTTGTCAACAAAAGCCAACATCATCATCTTCATCATCATCATCATCATCATCTCTCTCTCTCTCTCTCTCTCTCTCTCTCTCTCTCTCTAAGAATGCACCACGCCTACATCACCCCCTCCCAAACCCACCACGGCCACAGCCCAGCCACCACAAGTCCCCCTTCGCGGTGGTGGCAGTTGCTAATGGGATGGGAAGTGAGAAAGAGTGTGAACTTTAGCACCGGCCAATGAATAATGTAAACACAATCCTAATATGAACTTGACTCAACCAATGTTCTTCAAGGAAACTACTTGATATTTTCACTTGCCAAATGAAGTGGGACTTGACTTTTCAAAAGGAGTAGAAGACAAAAAAAAAAAAAATGTCTATGATTAGATATTAAATTAAATTAAATTGCTCTCGTCAGAAATTTGTTCTTGTTTAATTCTTTAAAATGCATTTATATGTGTTTTTATTATTTTATATTCTTAATCTCTGTCTCTTGGATATCTATTAATAAAATTTATTTTCATTTAAGGAAAATGTCACAAATGGTCCCTATACTATTATTTAATGTGCAATTTGGTCCCTGAACTTTCGATCGACTCAATTTTTATTTTATTTTTATGCTGGAGGAACCGCTTTGGCCGACAGCCGCCACATAAATCCCCAGGTGACGCTAGCCTAGGACCCATCACCAAGGCGCCATGCGTAAATCACCTAATGGCCTGCCAGCCTCCCTGCAACTTGCGTTGTAGGGGCTTCGAACTCCTGACCTTCCCCTCAAAGGTCAGGAGCCTACCTAGCAGAGCCACCACGGCCGATTTGATCTCTGAACTTTCGATCGGCTCAATTTGATCTCTGAACTATTGATAAATGTCCAATTTAGTCATTCGTTACCGTTTTTCCTTTCTTTCTTTTTTTTTTTTTTTTTTTGCTTCTTCTCTCTTCCCTCCATTGACTCCGGCGGAGGGAAGCCGGTGTCCGGCCAAGGCGACCCTTGCTAGCGTCGGGCGAGGGCTATCCTCACCGAACGCAGGTAGGGGCGGCCCGACACCGGATGGCGAGGGGCTCCCTCACCAGATCTACGAGGGAGCCCCTCACCCGACACCGGGGTGCTCCTCGCCCGAGGAGCCCCTCGTTGGATGCTGGCTTCCCTCCACCGGCTCCGACGGAGGGAAGAGAGAAGAAAAAAAAAAAAAAAAAAAAAAAAAAAAATAGAAAAGGAATAAGAGTAACGAATGACTAAATCGGACATTTATCAATAGTTCAAGTGATCAAATTTGTGTGCGTGTGTGTTTTTTTATTTTTCTTTTTTTAAGAAAAAGGACGGAATGGGAAAAATGATGGGGAGGGAGAGATTCAAGAGAAGCGAATGGTGAGGGCCAGAGTGTCGGACGTGTAGTGGGGCTCAGAGAGAGATGGCTCGTTGGATATGATCGACGGCGGTGATTTGTTTAAAGAGGGGCCGACTGAAGAGGCCGAATTGTTTGGCAATTCATTTTCTTTTCTTTTTTTCAATCGACCATTCATAATTAAGTTTTACATAAACTCAATTTTGGCTCATATAGTTGATCTGTCCTCTAAATTGAAAAAGCTTTACTCTTTTTCCAAATGGCATAAAAAAAAAGGGAAAACTCATTATTTTTCAATGTATCATTCTCAGTCGATAATAAACTCCTAAGTTAGATTCATTTATATGCACGAAATGGCCCTCCTCTATGGTCTCTAGTAGATCTATCAAAATGGGTCTTAAACTCATAAATGACCTATTTATGTTTTGAATGAATCATAAATTGGTCACTTAAATCTTGAAGATCCTACTCAAATGGGTTTAAAAATTGAATGCCCAAAATAAATAGGTCTAGATGAGTTGGACTTAGAACCCATTTCCAATACAAAACTCACACACTCTCTTTCCCTCTTTAGCCTTATAAAAATGAAGACACTTCCTTTTTGACAACTTTCTTTTCTTTTATTTTTTTTTCATTTTATATTCCTTTCTTATTCCATCTCCCTTGGCTAGTGATCCGCATGGTGATGGCCATCCAAGCGAAGAGCGAGCTCATCGGCCTCAAGCAAGCTTAAGCTTGTCGACATTTGGCGAGGCTTAAGCTCACTTGCCTCGGGCAAGCTTGAGCTTGGCTTGAGCCTTACTGAATCTAGCGAGGCTATGGCCTATGGCTGGTTACTAGTCGTCATCATGGCTGACAATTGGTCGAAGAAGAAGAAGAAGAAAACAAGAAAAAAAATTAGATTTTTTAAAAGTAAAAATAAAAAATAATTATAAATTCGATATTTTAAAAGAAAGAAAGATTAAAAAATTAAAATGAGTTAATGAAGGAAAATTTAATCATATTTTTCATATCAAATGGTAGAAAATATTTTATAATTCATTTTCAGGTTTTAGGCAAAAACCAGAAAATTTTGTAATTTTCCTTAAAAAAAAAATTCTTCCAAGAAACAAATGGAGGCTTATTCTTTTAAAATATTATAAAAATTGTCCACTAAATTTGTATTGCATGAAAGTGTTTTAGCAATACTACTTAAAAAAACACAAGAAATAAGCTTTCTTAAATTTAGTTAAACGGGTAAAGATATAGATTGGTAATGTGTCGAGTCAAGTATAGGTCAAGAATTTTGTATCATAATAAATGGGTTATAAACGGGTTAAATAAGTCGATTTGGGTCAGGCCATTTATGACTCTACCCACACTCGACTCGACCAACCCATTAACAAGTCTAGTCTCCGGGGACACTTGAGGTTTGCAACCTTGAACAACGGCCGCCTATGTCAACAAAGGGCTAGTTATTTTTTTTATTAATAATAAAAGTCCTTTATAAATATAATTTTTCTAAACATTATTTTACTTAAATGTACTTCATAGTGGACTTTTGCATTCTAAAAACGCATTTATTTTAAAGTCCTTTGCATTTTCCCCAAGGCTTTCCTTAAAAATCCTACCATATGCGGCCTATATGATAGACTTAATGACTTCATGCCATCTAGACTTAATGAAGGGTCGCTAATGGGATGGAAAGTGAGAAAGAGTGTGAACTTTAGTGCCGGCCATGAACTTGACTTAACCAATGCTCTCTGAGGAAATAACTTGACATTTTCACTTGTCAAATAAATTGGGACTCGACTCTTCGAAAGGAGAAGAAGAAGAGAAAAAAAAAATGTCTATGTTAAGTATTAAATTACATTAAAATAAATTGCTCTAATTGGAAATATGTTCTTGATTAATTCTTTAAAATGCATTTGTATGTGTTTTTATTATGTTATTATCCTTAATCGGTGTCTTTTGGATATCTGTTAATAAAATTTATTTTTATTTATACTCAAATTTGTGTTTTTTTTTTTTAAAGGACGGAATGGAAAAGACGGTGGGGAGGGAGAGACTCAAGAGGAGCAAAAAGGCTTGAAGGTGTTGCCCGTGTTTTACAAAGTGGAACCAAGAGAAGTGAAAGTGGGGAGAAAGAGTTATGGGAGAAATATGGCTAAGCATGAGTTAAAGTTCGGGAAGGATTCAGAGAAAGTGAAAAGATGGAAGAAAACTCTCTTTGATGCTGGTAACTTGTCTGGGTGGGATATGAATAATAGGTACGTGGAAAACTTGAATAACCAAAACTTCAAGCTAGCAGGTTCGTTGAATCCAATTCTCAGTGTGTATATAATGAGAAATTTTGTCTTAGATAAATAGTGTGGTTCATTGCACTCGAGGCATTATTGTCCTTAGGCACAGGCTCTTTGTAATTTTCATCGCGCAAATGTTGGCGCAAGCACACGTTATTTCTTTTCATCTTATTATTTGCAAACCTTCTTATGAAATGTCACTTATGACTTTTCGAGGTTGAAATGCTAAAGGATGTTTCTCTTTCTTTTGAGTGCTCATCAGAGATGAAGTAGAGCTTATCCAATGCATCGTCAACGAATTATCATTTCACCTCAACCGAAGACCCCTATATGTCACTAAGTATCCAGTTGAAATAGATTCGCAAGTTCAAAAACTAA
The DNA here is from genome assembly GCA_017140255.1 of Eucalyptus paniculata subsp. matutina. NCBI lineage: Eukaryota > Viridiplantae > Streptophyta > Magnoliopsida > Myrtales > Myrtaceae > Eucalyptus > Eucalyptus paniculata. The sequence goes on from CM029439.1 coordinate 44,227,723, forward strand.
TATGGTTGATACAGCAAGATTCGGCTGATGATGGTGTTCTAATGATAGTTCTATGGGGACCTGGAGGCATAGGGAAGACAACAATTGCTAAGGCCTTATATAATGCTATGGAGAGAAAATTTCAGGGTTGTAGTTTCTTGGAGCAAGTTAGAGAAAAATCGAACCGAAGTGATGGTCTTGTTGCTTTACAAAGGGATCTTCTATGTGAGATCCTAGTTCATAAATCTTTAATGATCTATAGTGTTGGCGGAGGAATTAGTTTGATACGAGAAAGACTATGTTGCAAAAGATTCTCCTAGTTCTTGATGATGTTAACCAGATGAATCAACTGAATGCATTAGCTGGAGAAGGCAATTGGTTTGGAAAAGGAAGTAGAATCATTGTGACATCAAGAGATAAACATTTGCTAACTTCTCATAGAATAAATTGTGTGTATGAAATTAAACCTTTAGAATACAACAAAGCATGAGAAATTTTTCATCAGCATGCCTTTCCAAATATTAGGAAAGTTGGAATAAGAAGGGATCTCATTGATAGGGCACTGCACTATGCTAATGGCCTTCCATTAGCCCTTGAAGTGTTGGGCTCATTCTTATATGGAAGGGAGGAATCTGCGTGGGATAGTACATTGCATAAACTCTCAAAAAGTCCCGACCAAACTATCAATCAAGTTCTCAAAACAATCTTTGATGGATTGGGGGGTAGTGAGAGGGAGATTTTCCTTGATATTGCTTGTTTCTTTAAGGGGAAGAGAATAGAATACATCAAGGAAGTTCTTGATAGCTATGACTTTGACCCAATTATAGGAATAGAAATTCTCATCGAGAGGTCCCTAATAAAAAATGTGAATGGAACCTTACAAATGCATGATTTGGTTCAATTGATGGGTAAGGATATCATTAAACAGGAATGTCCCGATGATCCTAGGAAGCGTAGTAGGTTGTGGCTTTTGAAGAGGTTCAGGACATTCTACACGAATATACGATAAAAGTCATTTATGTCCATTTTACTGAATCTTAGTTTTTACATCGCTCTAATTCAGATAGTAAAATGTAAAACTCAATAGGAAATTTTGTCTAATGATTGAATTTGCTTTGTTATGAATAGAGAAAGAATGCGATAAAGGCCATAGTATTGGACTTGCCTACACCATAAGAGATGACCATTAGTCCTAATGCTTTCACAAACATGAAAAGGTTGAGAATGTTTATAATGCCTAAAGTGCATATCTTTTCACAAGGTCCAATATGCCTCCCTAACGAGCTTAGCTGGCTTGAATGGGCCAATTACCTGGATCTAGAATTCGGCCCTGGTCAAAAGAAACTCATGAGACTCTATGTCAAGAACGATCATATCAAACAATTAGGAGGCAACTTTCAGGTAAGCCCTTGTGATGATCAGTTTTCACTTTCTAAAGCTATGAATATATTTGCGGAGCTGAATGATCGCACTAGTATGTTTTTGCAGAATTTTATAAATTTGAAGTCCATCGAGTTCTGCGATTGCAAGTTCTTGGCTATTGTTCCTGATCTTTCATCGGCTCCAAATCTGGAGAGGTTATATCTTTTAAGGTGCGAAAGTTTGGTGGAGATTCACCAATCTGCCGGATATCTTGACAAGTTAAAACTTTTGTCGATATCAAGTTGCTCTAATCTTAGGATCTTTCCAAACACACTCAAGACAAAGTCTCTTCAAAACCTTGATCTCTCTTATTGCTATAAACTTGAGAAATGCCCTGATATTCCGGAAAAGATGGAACATTTACAGCATCTTGATCTACAATGGACGGCTATTAAAGAACTCCCTACATCAATCGAAAATCTTGTCTCTGTAGAGACAATAGATTTAGGATATTGTGAAAACCTCACAAGGCTTCCATTGAGTATTCATAAGTTGAAAAATCTCAAGGCTCTCTATCTTTACAACTGCTCGAATCTTGCCATGTTTCCAAAGAACTTGGAGGATCCAATTGATCCTAATGGCGATTTGGGATTCCCAAGTCTAAGTTGGCTAGACCTTTGTGATTGCAATTTATTAGAAGTAGAGTTCCTTGAGAGTGCTTCCAGTTGTCCTGCATTGACGCACCTAGATCTTTCAAATAATAAGTTTACTCATCTGCCGACATGCATCAACAAGTATGATTATTGGAAAGACTTGTTTGTTTATAGCTGCAAGGAAAGCAAAGGGGTCAGTGTGGCTGATGTGTCACCACTCAAGGTCAGTGTCTCTCTCCCCACCACCCCGGGTCCCTCTCTTAGATTTTGAATGTTTGATACGTGTACTATCTGTACGACAGGTAGTTGAGATTCTTGTAAATGGAAGAGAGATGCCTGAATGGATTCTCCAGTGTAAAGAGGACTCCATATCTTTTATGGTTCCCCCAGACCTACGTGGCAACTTCTTAGGATTAGCACTTTGTGTTATTCTTGGCCAGAATAAAAAACGCATGTTCGAAAATCTTTTTGAGGTCAGAATATTTGTTAATGGCAAAAGAGAATATTTCCGTTTGACATTTATTTCTCCATTGGAATCCGATCATGTGAAGCTTGTGTATATCCCAAGCGACAATAAGAGAGGAGAAGAGAAGCTTCTGCAAAACAATTGGAGCCATATCCAAGTTTGCTTCGGCGCACCAGAAGGAAGCATAAAGAAGCGTGGATTCCATCTAATATGTGAGCAACGGGAGGATGATCTGAGGGTCTGTTTTCCAACACCATCAGCCGATGGAAACAAATTGGAGTTTCAAAGAAAGATACTCGAAGATAATTCTCGATCAATGAAGAAGATAATCCAGTCGGACTGAACTCAACAAGAAGATGAGATGATCTTAGCGATGGCGAGAGTATGGGTTCAACTCGCACCACTTTTGAGGTAGCGATTCTTGGGGATGCGAACTGGTTGATCTTGATTCCAATGCCTCTTGCTTTTCCCTATTTTTATCTCGTCTCTACTAGAAATTTGCAAATGTATGCTCCTTCAATGTCAAGTCAAAATCATACCTCTTGCTTTTCCCCGTTTTGTCTTGTCTCTACTAGAAATTTCCAAATGTCTGCACCTTCAATTAAAATTCGAATAATGCTACTGACTTGGTTGAGGAACCTTTTATTTCCCTCTCGTTCTCTATGATCCGAGATGCAAAGTGCACCAATCCAAAATTAAGTAGATGCTTGTTGAATGTCCATGGTCTTCCAAGTTCGGTGAAATATATCACATAGATCTCTTGTCACCTCTCTTAATCCAATCACTCTCTTAATCCAATCAGTGATGCCGATACTTCATACTTCACAATTCTAAGATAGTAAAGCTTTGCTTCCTGAGAAAAGTGTTGATCTAATCATCTAAAAAATTGAAAGGTCTACACGGGAAAGATTAGTTGATTCCTTTGTTGTTCTTAGGAGATTGCAAGACTTTTCATATAAGCAAAGGGTGTTGACTTTAAAGATTTTCATGAAAAGCGAATGGTGTTTGACAAAAGCCTTGTAAAATATTTATTACAAAACAATTTTTAGTATAGAGAAAAAAAATAGAGAAGGAAGGAACTTGCAGTTGTATATGAAAGCACAAGCGGGGTGACATTGTGCCGACATTGTGCAACCCTAGCCAATGCACCTCTAAAGTCGAGCAAACCCAGGGACACGACACTGAGGCCGAGTAAAACTAAGTGACACAACGCTAGTGTCACACAACCCCAAGTGATGCTACACTGGGGCCACACTACTAGGCAATATGACGCTTGACCCGCAGCAAGCTAAATCTAACATCAAGTGACCCTCCCAAAGCTCCTCGACGTTGCGTGACCCTCGGCACAGCTTTGCTGATGTCTTTCAACCCTCAGCAAAGCTGCATCAGTGTCCCTTGGTCCCTCTTCAAGGCTTCCCGGCCATGATCAACCACATCTTTCTCTCTACTATCAAGGTTGAGGGGTAAAATATGATTGCAAATATATTAGTGGCAGTAAGATTGGAAAGACAAAAACTTTAGTAAACCTAAACTTGCATTTCAAAAATGCTAAAGCCTATGCTCGGAAGGCTTACCTTGAAAAGCAAAACTTTGGATCAAAATCTTTGAAATTTTGTTATCAAACATCAAATCCTTGACTCAAGGGCCCTTGAAGTCCAAAATAGCTTAATTCAAGATGACTCAGCACTCAAATTTTTAACGGCCAAATTAGACGGGATTGAAACGAGAGTAAAATTGAAATACCGGTACTACTTAAGGGGTTTTTATATGTCCGAAATGTTTTTTAAAGTAAATATGTTCGAGTAGTACCAGTTGAAGATATTTTGTGATATTAATCCTAGTAATATATATGTATTATTTCCTCTTTTTTTCTCCCTTTGAAGAGTCAAGTTTCATTTCATTGGGCCAGTGAAATGCCAAGTGGCATTTTGATAATTTCCTGTCAGAATTTTGGGAAGTCAAGTTCCTACTAGTATTGCCTTTGTATCCTTCCCTGGCTTTCACTAAAGTCATTTGCCTTATACTTTCCCTCCCATCAGTCGCCCTTCGTATTAGTATTGGCGGTCCCAAATCATCCATGGTCAAATGCATTCAATAAAGTAGAAATGATATCGCAAATCACATTCTGAAGGCAAGAACTGGCAAGAGTAGAAGATTACAATAGTCTCCTCCCCACCGTCGTGGCTCTCTAGAATACTAACTCAAGGGCAAAACGGACGTCATTTTTAAGTGAATTAATGTTAATATAAAAATTAATTTAATTAAATTATAAAAATAAATAATAATTATTTTAATAAAATAAAATAAAAATAGAAAAGGTTGACCGAGGTCGTCGCCCCGGAACTAGTGCGTCGAGCGGGGCCTCGCCCTCGCCACCTCCTCGCCATCATTGGGAAGGGCCGGTTGAAGGGGAGGGGCGAGGGTCACAACCCTTGCCCAAATCCGATGAGGGCTCCCCCACCGTCCTAGCCCTTCCCAGCGATGGCGGGGCCAATGCGGCGGCGAGCTCACCCCCGCCGCACCTCCTCTTCCCCACCTTTTTTAAAAAATAAATAAATATTTGTATTTGTATTTTTAAATATTTTAAATAAATTTAGTTTTTAAATTAATTAATTTTTATATTAAATTTTTATCACGTCAAAGACACAATGACATCGTTTTTTTACCTAGTTGGAAAATGCCACGTTAGTATTTTGGTCGGATTGGCACTTAAGTTATTCATTTTGCTCTGATTTTAGCAATTAAGTTACTTTCCAAACTTTTAAGTTTAATTCCTTTCTGCCAAGTTTTGGACTATGGATGTCCGTATCTTAGGATTTGAGATTATACACACTAGTGATGTCTTATGTCTTTTTTGAATTGTAACACGTGTTCATCTCACATATATTTACCACAAATGATCAAATTCCAAAATCATGGCATCGCCATCTTCTCTCCTCCCCTCCTCCCCCTCCTCTTTCCCTCCCTTTCTCTCTCTCTCTTTAACAGAAGTACATGCACGAATTAATTTACACATCACAAAGAATAAGAAAGCACTACCAACGCTAGTGGCTATTTTCTAGGTGTAACCCCATAAAAGAGAATGTACTTAATAAACATCGACTCTTTTCAAATCTTATTTTATGGGAGTAACACCATTGACAGAAAATGATTAAAAAAAATGGAAGCTACAAAAAGATTTTATTTAGACATCCTATAATTCCATTTTTTTTTTATGACCCTTTCCTTGTTTTTATAACTTTATTTTGAATTAACAACATTCAAGAACAAATTCAAAAGGATGAGCAATGTTGGGCAACTACTCGAGCAAATTCTTGGGCCGACCAGAATTGAAAAAGTCTCGGGTCAACTCCACCAAATAGGCAACCAAGACTGATATGATGGGCTCTCTGGCTGATCCTCTAGTAAGACTGAGGAATGGACCATGTTCACTCCTTGTATCTAAAATAAATCGACATTGGGTTGTTGACCTTACCAAGATTAGAGATCATACTTTAACATAAAATTCAAACCACACCTTTTCTCAATTAAAAATAATGCGATAGTTACTTAATAGTGGAATCGATGTTAGGAGATCACTTGACCAATTGAGAGCCGTCAAATTCAACATTTGAATGAAAAACCACAAACAGCCAAAAAAAAAAATCCCTTTTTGACAACACTTTCAAAGCAATACTAAACTTTATTTGAGGAAACTATTAGAAATTGACACCTAACTACAGATGAAAAACCTATTTGAAATTAATTGTTTGGAAATATCTTGGCCAAAAAATCCTTCCTAAATTAATTAATCTCTATCTACTTGTAAAAATTTAATTGAAGAAAAATGTCAAAAGTGGAGAGGTAATGATCTTGATCTTGAATCATATATCGGCGATAGTGACATCGACCACTTTAGGCATCCTTAATTATGTCAGGATGGACCAGGCCTTGTTCTAGACAATGAATTCTTGACAATGTTTGTCATTCTATAGATATCATCAAGGGATCCAAAAGATTAAAAAAAAAAAAATTGGGGGAAAATGAAGAAAAAGAAAGGAATTGCCTATATTTTCACTTTTGATATTTTGCAATTAGCTCCTATATCTTTAGTATATTAGCATATGATCCTCTAAGTTTGTTTGTTTTCATCCGTAAATCTTTTCATTAGATTTAACAAGCTTAATTCTCCAAAATTTTGTTCCAAAACCAATCTTTAGTATATGATCCTCTAAGTTTGTCTAAGTTTGTTTGTTTTATCGTTAAATCTTTTCATTAGATTTAACAAACTTAATTCTCCAAAATTTTGTTCCGAAGCCAATCTTCAATAAGCGTAAGCAAATTTTCTTGATGATCCAACAAAGCAGCATCAACGATTCCTACCAAAATGAGCGGAGGCAAGGATAAATTGGTCAGACCTAGAAAGAGAGCAAGATCAAGCAATAATAGAATTATCCTAATGTTATCATTTTTTTAACCTAAAAGATATTTTTGTTTTCTTCTTTGATTTTGTGCTAAGTAATTTAATGGCCAAATTTCACGTGTAATTGACTTGTCTTTTCTCCTTTCTTATCCAACCAGTGTTCTCTCCATGGCCGTTGAATTCAGTTTATTGTAAGAACACGTGGCACTTGATTTCAACTATCAAGTTATCTCTATAAAAATAAATAAAATAAAAACGAAGGAAAATGATAAAATCGTCCGACTCCACGAGCTGTCTGATTGTGTGTATTTACAAGTGTAACCTTGGCTATCCTGGAAAAGAGGGGATTCCGGAATTTTCTTAGTTTTTGGCGTCCGTCGTCTTGACTTTCCGAACTACTTAACCTGTTGCTTGCCATTCAGGTTTTATATTTTAATTTTCTAATATTAGTTAATGTAGAAAATATGTTAACACGTGGCATTCTTTCTTCCTATTTTATGAGGTTAAAAAAATCTTATACAAAACAGAGTTTATTGTACACTCGTAATTCATGGATTTGTTATTCTATTACTACACTAAATCCAGCCACAAAATAAAATTTATTTTAGGTTATTAATGTCTGCTCACTTTAAGTAATTTTACAATGTTTTATACCAAACGTAGTAACTTTAGTATGCTAAAATGTCTCTTTACCTACAGGGTTTACACGGGTTTCATGTACATGTATTCTCTATCAGTATAATGCTTGTTTTTGGGGTTAGACATTTTAACCTATCACAAAGTCAAGTTCTAAACTATTTTTTTTTTTTTTTGGCACTCCTCATTGGTTAATTCCACATGTCATTCTCACATTAGTTTTACATGCTAAGAAGCTTATTAAGAATTACATATCACTTGTCTATGAAATTTATATGAGCCTTATCATCTTGCTATGAATTGCAAACAACAACAAAAATATAATTTACTCCTTCAAGTGAATGATTATAGAATACCAATTGCTAAAATTAAAATGTCAAAGTTCACTATATGCATCTTAATTTTTTAACTAACAAGTGATTGACTTACACTTTACAAAATGAACGTGATGCATCTTTACATGTAAAAAAGAAAAAGTTTAACCTAGCTACAAAAGTGAGATGAAGGAGAAAATCAAACTAAAATGTATATCAAGCCTTTTCATATATATATATATATATATATATAGTTTAAAGTCTAAGTCTAGGTGGCCAGTCCGCAAAGATTGACAAGGTTTCTTTCTTTTAAACTTATAGTACAAGAGATAGTTTGAGTAGTTAAATGGTTAATTCATACAACCGATTTAGTATTTAGTTACAAAATCACCGTTTACAAAAACTTTAAGGGGTCACGCCCATTATTGGCTTATTGATGAAGTCTTGTTGCTCATGGATAAGATGACTTGCATGCATTAGTAAGATTAGGCAAGTGAAGATTCGTATTCACTGACGAAAACAAAAATCATATCATAGAAATAATCTTATTTATTGTAAAAAAAAAAAAAAAAATTCCTCGATGGGGGACAGGGTTCTGTCAGCCCAACCTTCGATGGCAAGTGGCCAACACATGTGAACAAATAGGTTGAAAAAAAAAAAAAAAAAACCTGCAAACGAAAGCTGCAGTGCAAATCCAACACGTTGTCGCTAGATTCTAGAAATGTGAAAGATGTACTGGATCCCACTTTTTTAACAGCGGTTTTACCTTACGGTTGTGACGATTTGTGATAATAACATATTTTATATATATATATATATATAAGATGTTTTTGTATTTAATTGCAACAACACATAATAATCTTATATAATACATTTGAAGTATCGCAGTAGTGCTCCTAACATATAAGTTTATCATCGAAAGAAAAGAAAAAAGTGACACTCACACTTTTTATTTATGACAATATGCCGATTGAAAAAAAAAAAAGAAGGTTTTTCAGTTTACAACAAGGATCAATTATACAATTCACAAATGAGTTTAGGTGAAACTTAAGCATGAATGTACTACACAATATCAAGCTTAAACTCATTAATACCCAATTTGATAGTCTCAAGAGCCTAATTGGGCTTAATTTACTTTTTGTCAATTATTTAATATAGTCAATTTGAGTGAAGTCAATTTTGAATAGTCTGATTTTCTTTTTCGAGTTGAGTTTGAACAAGAACTTTAATACTGAGTTCAAGTGAAGGTTCAAGCATCAAGTATGTTGAATGAGCTCAACTCAATTTGGATTATATCTCCACATTGAGGGCTAGACCTAGGACCCCAACACTTGGACTAGAGACACCAACAAAACAAGTTATAGCCTGGGCCACCTAAGACCCTACCATAGACTTGGGACCTTGGCCTTGGACTTGAGTTGTGAATTATGGAACTATAATGTGCTATCATCAATTAGTATTTATATATCGCATAACAACTCCATATTACAAAATACTTGACGATGTTGTATGAAATAGATCATTGATTCCGCCACAATGCTAGATATTAATAGAATATCATATTTACTCTAAAACTTACCCAGAGAAACTGTAAAATACTCTCAAGATAGAATCACGTGAATATGAACTCCGTCTTCACATCGATCTTCACTCCAAGCTTCAAGCCAAGTCAAAGTTGTGCTCTGGTTTGGCCATAACCCGTGACATCAAAATGACACGTCCGATTACTCGATCTCTTCCTCTAAATTTTTTAAAGGAAAAAAATTCATTAGGTTATGCGAAAATGCGCACGATGATTTTCGGTTAGTGGCTTTGATAGTACCTTTCCCCGGTTCCCGTACGAAGAAGGAAAATAAAAAACGAACTCGCTGCTCTCCCTGATGGTGTGAGCATCTTGGCTCACCGAGGGCACAAGTGTAATTGCACGAGTGCCTAGCGGTCCCCTCCCCCAGAGACGAATCACGGCCGTCGATCATACCCGGCCCGTGTGTCGGCACACAGTGACCCAACACACGTGCGGAGTCTCATTTTACGTGCTGTCCCTCCCACCAGCCAACGACCCATCCTTGTCTCTGTGGGACCCCACTGCATATCCCCATCCCTGGACCATGGCCCCCACCATACGCTTCTTATCTCAAATCTAATCTTCGCCCATTTCCAATTTTTTATTAAAAATAAATTGAACATAATTAAAAATAAAAAGGGAAAATGACATCATGGTCCTTGAATTTTGACCAAATATACAATGGTCTCTATACAAACAATTTGTTTAATATAATCCCTCAACTTCATATATAATCTAGTTCCTAGATTATAAGAAAATGTTTAATATTGCCCTTGAACTTGAATTATTGATATGATAATTAAGGGTGATCGATTTCAAGGCAAGTAAGTTCTAATGTTCCATCCTATCATAACTGGTTTCTATTTTTTGGACCTTGAAACCTATTATGTCCTCTATATTTCCAAACTGGTTCGAGGGTTCACCTGAGAATCTGTTTTATCTTCTTTTTATTTTTTCTTTGTTTTTATTTGTTTTTATTTTTATAGCAAAATCATATGAGATTATAGTAATGAAATGATTCAAAGTAAAATATGAAATAACAGAAATCCTAATCTGTCAAAAACAACAATCTAATTATGTAGTCGAGTATAATTATAAACGATAAAAAAATTCAAACACGTAATATAAAATATAAATTCCCCATTTGTCCATAAAAGTTAAAGGAAAATGAAAGACTAGCAAGAAATTTCAAAAAAGGACAAAAGACGAAAGAGCGCTAAGGTTAAAATTTAGGGAAAAAAAGCAATTAGAATTTAAGCTTTTTAACTTATAAAACAGATTCCAAAGTAGAGTAGAATCGGTAGGTCTTTACTTGAAACTTATTCCTAAAACTATTTCAAGGAGAATCAATTCTCAAACCTATTCTTGAAAAGTTCAATTCAATTTCTAAGTAGAATAGGTTTAGTTGCACAACCCTAATAACAGCATTAAGCATCTTCATATAATTTAGGGATTAACTTGAATATACACTAAAATTTTAAGGATCATATTAAATAAATTAAAAGTTTAAGTATCGTTTTTATAATTTGAATCAAAATTCAAAGACTATATATGTCACCATCCAAAATGGGTATCAATATCCATTTAAAAAAGGGCCATTTGCTTTTAAGTTAGCAATTTTTTTTTAATATTATAAAAAGCACTATTAACAACCCGAAAGTCCGCCCCACATTATCGCTTTCACTCTCTCTCTTAAAGTCTCAAAGCTCCACAGGAAAAAATATCAACGGCGCGCATAGGGAATCACTTTTGTCAACAAAAGCCAACATCATCATCATCCTCATCATCCCCTCTTTTCTCTCTCTCTCTCGCTCAGAGCTTCTCACTCGACAGCAATGCACCACGCCTACATCACTCCCTCCCAAACCCACCACGGCCACGGCCACGGCCCGGCCACCCCCAAGTCCCCCTCCGCCCCGGCGGCGGCGGCGGCGGCTGCTACGACGGCGTCGTCGGCGTTCACGGTGATCTGCGTGCTCCACTCCCTGATCGCGCTCTTCTGCGGCTCCCTCATGATGTTCCACGCCCGGGCCATCTACTCCCTCGGCCACGGCACCGACGCCGCCGAGCGCCTCCTCGGATCCACCCCGCAGGACCGCCTGCTGATCAGCACCTCCGACTCCTTCGCCGGCCTCCTGCTCTTCGCGATCGGGCTCCTCCTCCTCATGGTGTCCAACATCAAGGACCGGGAGTTCCAGGACTTCTTCGCAAAGGGCTGCACGGTGCTGCACGTGTGCGTGGCGGTGTGGAGGGTGTCGTTCGAGAGGGGGGTGGAGGACCTGGCCGGGGACTGCCTCCGGCAGACGGTGGGGGACTTCCTGCTGGCCCTGTCGTGGCTCCTCTTCGTCGTCTACTCCTGGAGGGAGAAATACGACTGACCCGGAAATGGAATCGCGCGTGCCCTTTGCTGTTTTTCTCTATGTTTTCTTCTTATCCTTTTGGCCAAAATAAGGTTGTACTGTAAAGAAGGAAAGGCAAAAAAAAGGGTTTTTCATCTTCTTTCCCTCTCTCTTCTTTTTCAGTTTTGGAATCTCCTTTTTCCTTTGGGGCGAGTGGGGTGCCTGTGAAGCTTGCTGAATCAGGCTCCTTCTCGTCTTAGTGTTGTAACATCTGAGAGCTTTCTAAGGAATGTATACAAGTTTTGTTATACGATCTGTGTACTGTAGATATGCGGTGCTTGGCACCAATCAGTAGTATCTTTGGCTAAGTGGGTTCTCTATTATTTATCTTCTTTTTTTTTTTTGGGTTGTTGTCGCGTGGTGACAAGTGGAGGAGCGAGCGTGTTCTCGTGCCAGCTGAACGAGGGGTTGTCCGTCGTCGATCCGTCGCGATCGGGTTCACGTCGGTGTCGGATAAGATGAAGGGATTGAAAACTCGGTTTATGGGGTATCTTGCAACCTCCGTCTGTCGGACGGACAGACCGGCCCCATTACTATTCTACGTTAAAAATGACGACGGGAGGAGAGATATTTTCGCAGAAAGTACCGGGCAAGAACGTGTTTTGTGCTCCTCCGCGAGCAAAAAGACAAATCGGGAAGATTAAATCTCCCAACGTCTTGACCGCGACTTCGTACTTTCTCAAGCGTTTGTAGGTCTCGAGGTGAATTTCCTAGGAAACCTTCGCTTCAAGTCCGGTTCGTTTTGGATGTCTAGGGGGGATGATGTTTCAGGGCAGCGACGCTGATGTAGACCGAGGCCTGGAAGATTCGACTAACGTATTCTCCGGGCAGCATCCCGGAAAATATGCAGGAAATAGTGGAAAAGTTCCCTGGCAAAGCCTAATGGCAATGGTTATTTTCCTACAAAAGCCGGGTCGACGTCAAGCTTATTTCCTTGAATTTGTTTGCGATGAGGAAGCCTGCGCTGTCCACGAAAGGATATAGTAATATTGAAGTTTCCGATCATGAGAATACCACACAACAAGAATCTTTAATTTACGAGGACCAGTGCGCTTTTTTAAGGTAACTTATTCACAACATCGTGAGCGCTTGATACTCAATAAACAAACACCTCATGCAGGCTGCAAATCATTTAGCGGAGGAAAATTTCAGACAAAGAAATATAAAGTTCATCGAGTGAAAAGAATATACATTATGGTAGGCATCTTTTGCAACGGACACAATCCTGAAGGCAATCATAGAAAAGAGCAATCTTCATCTTCTCTTCGCCAGAGTAGATAGCCTCCACAGCTCCACCATGCTCGCCCTGGTCCGCCATCTCTATCTGCCAGGAAAGCTTCTTGATGGGCATCTATACTGCGCCTCACTCCATTTGCAAGCAAACTAAGATTGGGTAAGAGTGCAGCGTGGATAATGAAACTATCTTAACTCTTTTAAGTCCCCAGTTACCCGACATAACGAATATCTGTCACGCATCATCACTCTTAACGCGGCAAAACATAAGAAGTTGCGAGTTGAGAGATCTAAAGCTCACATCATTTAGAGCCTCGGCAGCTGCATCAAAGTCATCTTCAAAGAAAAACGTTTAGCTGTTCTAACACCCAAAGGGAAACAGAAGGTAAGCCATGTGCATACATATATGTAGCTCTATGATGGCGTCAATCGCTTCCCATCCACAATCTGGATCACAACTTTATCTACAAAATTCTCCAGCCTGCAGAATTTGCTATGGGAAACTTGCAAAGAAAACCAGAGATTCCCAGCTGATTAAAGAAGTCAATCTGAAATTTATTAATCCAGCACTTCGAATGAGATCTGAACTGTTCTCAAACATCGGCCACATGACTTTTAATAAACCAGCCCATCCCCTCCCAACCCCACTTCCCACTCAAACTCCCCTGCTCTCATGTTTCTGTGATTTGGAATATTAGTTTCCTTGAAATTCACAATGTCTAGGCTAATCCAAAAAGTCAATCCCAGTTCCCTCTTCATAATTTGAATTTTGATAAGGGGACCGTTTGGGTACGAGCACCTCTAGGCCCCTTATCAAGAGAATCAGAACCACGTCACGTCAACATGACTTTTTTTTTAAACAGATAAAACTTTCTTTAAAACAAGACACTACGGAATGTATGTCCCCTCCATTTCACTTTTTCCAGCAGAAGAGAAATGAGGAAGAACAGCAGAAACAATAACACCACATGCAAGCCCCCAAATAGCATCTACAACAGCCTACCTTCGCATCATCTGTCTTAAATGTGGGAATATGGTAAAGTGACTGAAAAGGCATTGCTGACACCAATTGACTCTCCAAGAAACTCACTGCACTCGTTGTCCCTATCACGAGAAGGTTCTTTCCCCTGAAAATATGAAAAGCCAAATATATGCGTATAATAAGCTAAAAGATTGAGTGATGTGAAAAGAGTACTAGAATCAGACCTTTTTATCCCAGAGATCAGTGACTAGATCGGTAGAGATAGAAAAGCTAGTATGATAGTATCAGAATCAGAATGCACAGGGGAACATGTTCGTGACCTAATGCTTAACTAAAAGCAAAATTATCTATAACATTTTATATTTCGTTTGTTTATACTAGAATGCACAACTGCATGATAATGCCAAGTTAAATGCATTTTCTTCCCCTGGAACAACGTTGAGGAAACACGTTATACAGTGAGACAAACTTCACTACTTCTCCATCTCGAACTAGAATAGCAAACTAGTTAATCCTTCAAGATCACCATGATGGAAGATAATGCCAATGAATTGAATCATAATCTCACAAACCCAGAATTATTGTCGGCACCAGCATCATGACATCATGGTAGTGCTTCCTTGGCGACATGACTAGGGATCTTTGTCTCTACTTTTTCATTCCTAATTTTCATTTCCCAGAGAAAGGGAACTAATTCCCACTTATCCACCTTGAAGCATTCTTAATTAAACAGTACTGGCATCTTTGCTAGCATTGACTTCCAGAAGAGATCATAGAAAAGGATAATTACTCCTCACACCAACATTGATTAGTTGAAACAAGGTGAGGGGAGAAGCGAAACCTTTTGAGGAAGATGCCTCGAAAGGACTAACGGTGTCTGATATATAACATTTCAAATAGAGCCCCAATTTGGGACATAATCCAGTAGCCTGCAAAGTAATTCACCCAATTCGAGATGATCATCTAATGCCAAGATTGACAACAGAGATCAACTAATAAAAACCAATAGAATTTAACTTTCAACGTTATCAAAGATGATAACGCTGAACACAAATATGTGCGCATTCTTGAAAACCTATCAAAGATTATGTCATTATGGAAATGTAAGATAACCACTCTGCTACGTTTAATATCCACTAAAGTGATTTGTTTAATCGACCAGAAATACATGTCACAGACCTTCTCAATTTGTGCACATTTGGTGCTCTCATGTAGTCCAATCATAATTTCTGCTGAGGCCTAAGCATCCAAAAGAAAATCAGGAATTGATACTTGATCCACAAAGAAGTCTGATTGCTCAAAGAAAGCAAACGGTGGAGCAGAAGATCACCATTTTAACACATGCAAAATTATTCTGGATGCCAACTGTTGGCGCCAGAGCAGCTTTACCACTGTACAACAGAATATTTAGAATAATCCAAATTGTTTTAAGATACAGGAAGAACAGGTTAGCAACAATGAAAAGCAATGCATCAGAAAACCCCAAATACCTGCCACTCTGACCCTCCAAGAGGCAAGTGAAAAGCGAACCTCCTTCTTTCACCATAACTTGCTCAACTAGTAGCATTGCTTTCTCATGTGTGTCCACATGTCGGTTACAAAAGTATTTGCACAAACTATTGAGGCAGTGGCACATGCTGCATAGTGTCTGCTCTTTACATTTAACTGGAACTCCAGAGCAAAACCTAAAGACTAATGAAACTTCAACAGAAGCTCACAAAAAAAAAAAAAAAAAGAGAAAAAAAAGATATGCCTATCTTTAAAAATGATGTCAGGTATATCATAGTATATAAGAGCACCATTTTAACGACTTCATGAGATGGCCAAGAAGGTGCTAAAATAACAGCACTATGTACTCCCCAAGCAGAATGGAAATTTCGCATCTGCAAATTGCTGAGTGTGAAAGGAGCAGGTGAGAAACCCATTAACATTCAGATCATCCAATCTATTTGATTAATGAAACTCAAGATCTGTTCTTCTGAGCCATCAATGGACCAGACATTGCTTAAAAAAAAAAAAAATGGAACAATTTTAACACCTACAGATCAGCCCAGAGAGATTTCCAGAACTAAATCTCAGAAAACCGAATCTATCATATGATTCACCATGCACCACATATAATTGGGTAAGACCACACAATAAGAAAATTCTTAAAAACACATCAGACAAATCTAGATATGTTATCATTGATTACAGTAAACACAAGTCGAAAAAACCTGTTGAAATTTGCGATCCATTTTCTAAATTTTCTAGATCTATAAACTACTAGCTTGATTATGAAGAAAAGAAGAGTCAAGAACGTAGACGATGAGTTGAAGAGTCCAAATTGAAGAGGAAGACTTGAAATTATGGGCTAAGGAATCCTTTAAGACGGCGACTAAGTTGGTTAAGATTGCCCAAAAATAGGCTAGGAATCATTCTTGCAAGTATGTGTGGGGTTTAACCTCCACCATGTGCAGGGAGCGGCTCATAAGGCATATCAATTTGCTCCTCCATTTCTCCTCCTCGAACTATTGTAAAACCATTTCAATAAGCTGACGAAACTATCTTTTCTTATCCCCTTACCTATATCCCATGAATCTATATACCTTGTCCCCTTATCCTCCTCGGCCATATATATTCTGCACATATACACATCTGCACATTCAAACCACAAACTATTAGTGGCATCAAAACCACATACTTCCGCATCAGAGTTCCACGATCAAAACCAACAATTGTTATTAGAGTTCCAAAAATTCTAACAAAACCTAACTTGATACTAGAAAGCAATTCTAAGGAATCAACTCTTATCTGAGCTTCATTAGTTCTTTATCTAGATATTCACCCTCGTAATTACCTATCCATAAGTAAAAAAAAAAAAAAAAAATCAGAGATCCTCATTAATTTTAATCATAATCACTTTGATAATAGTGAGGCCTGTAGCTACAACGGCTAAATCATATCTAGGGAATTGTGTTGTACTCCATGCTATGCTCATATATAGGAAAAGTATAAAAGAAAGTTATAAACCTATTACATTTTTATTAATTTAGTCCTAAATCTTTTAGTATTGGTACAAATTTAATCCATTCAACCAATTTTGGTCGGTCGGTGTTGACGTGGACATCAACGGGTGGTCGGACGTTGACGTAGTAATTTTTAAAATAATCGTAATTTTTTCAAATTTTTTATGAACTTTTTTTATTTCTTTTTCTTTTCCTTTCTCTTTTCTTTCTCATTGAACTATCCTCGCAGTGGCCAGCAAGCCTCCGGTGAGGCTCACCAGCCACTAGGCAAGAATCACGAAGCCCTTGCCATCAGTGATAGTCGCAACCCTTACCAAGCCTCACCTAGGGCCGCAAGAGAGGCGGCTTTGCCTATATTTGGGCAAGGCTAGTAGGGCCTCACCCTAGCCTTGCCATAGGCGAAGGTGACTTGGCGAAGGTCACCATGGCCTTGCTAGTCATAGGTGAGGCCGCTTTGGCCTATGGCAAGGCCAGCCTCGCCTAGGTTTGGGCGAAGCCACCTCACCCATGACCTTGGGGCCCTAGGCGAGGTTGGGCGAGAGCTATGGCCCTTGCTGGTGGCCAACGAGGGCTATGCGGCCCTCACCTAGTGGCCGGCAAGGCTCGCCAGCCACTGCAAGGATAGTCCAAAGAAGAAGGAGAGAGAAAAGAAAAGGAAAAAGAACAAAAATTAATAAAAAATTGAAAAAAAATAAAAATTATTTAAAAATTATCACGTCGTGTTGACAAATCAAAATTAGTGAATGTATTGAATTGATATAAATATGAAAATGTTTAGGACCTAAATTAGTCTAATTAAAAGGTTTTAAATTAAATTGGTACTAATGCAATAGATTTATGAATTTTTTTTTTTTTATTTTTCTCATATATAGTGCATGGGGTTAAGAGAAAGTTCTAAAAAACCAATTGTAAATCAACATTTTGCTTCACCCTTCTTCATGACCTAAATTCTCAATCCCTGAAAGGCCAGTAGTAAAAGGACATTCCATTATGTTTTACCATCGACAATAAATGTATTTTCGTACACTCTGCTGTACAAGTGGTGAAAGTATCATTGGAAACCAATAAAATTATCAGCGAGGGAAATAAATAATAACCGACTCCACTTAATGGGATAATGCTCAATTCCAGCCAAGCAATTGAAAGGCGTTTAAATTAACATGCAATGTCCAACACACAATTCTCACTTCAATGGAAATACGGACTATAAGAACATTATAGAAATTTGAACAATACCAACATTCAATCATTCATACCCAGCATCCAACTCATGTATTACTAATGCAAAACCTTACTAGTTCATATTGATATGTTTTGGTTGGACAATATCCCATGTTGAGGTATCAATTATCTCATTGTTGTTTCTCACATAATCTCAATGTTATTAACACAACGTTTGTTGTTCACCAAAATTTGTCCGTTGATCAACTTTCTGTTGTTTTACCAACGGATACTCAGGATCCAATTCTTGTGAAATGTGATTTGATTTCACATTGATGACCGTGGTCACTCGATTGTTGACCCAGGCATTCACGGAGTTTTTGCTGCAACTTGATGACCGTGATCATTTCCGGCCACGTGGAGATAATTGGCATCTGAGCGATTGAACTAATCAAGGAAAAGGATGGAGCAACACCAAAACGTCTAACGTCACGCACTTGGACACGAACACTCGAAGGCAGCATATGCACACAAAACTCACGCAACAATGAAATACACAGCAGAATCCGACCACATGTCACCTTGGTGCTATTGAGCCAGACCAAGTCGAGAGGATTGAAATTGAATAGGGAGCAAGGACAGTCGAGGATGGACCAAGCGGAACTGAGCGGAAGCAAATCCGGTGTGATGATCCCGGAGAGAACGGCATCAAGGATTTGCACCATGCTGCTAGAGCCTAGATTCATGAAAGAATAAAATAAATAAATAAAAGAAGGGTATAGCCATATGGGTGATTGTCATTTCCTTTTCTGGCATATTCTCTCAACATCTTTGAAACCCCTAACACCTCAATCACGGACGCCTTCATGTACATATATGAGATTAAACAATCCCCAAAGAACATGTATCGTGTTCAATTAACTCAAAAATTCATATTTTCGGCAATTGGGTAATTGCTAATGTGACATCAAATCACATTTCAAAGAGATCGGGTTGTGAGCTTTTTGTTGATAAAATAATCGGGTCAATTAGACAAAAAGAGTTGTCAACAGTCAAATTTTGGTTAACAACAAAAATAGCGCGCAATAATTCCCACTCATCCTCACCTTGGAACATTTTTAATTGAACAATACTAACATCTTTGCCAGTTGACCTTATTGTAAAATGTCATCATGCCAAATTGAAAGTTTCAATTGGAAACTTAGCGATCTATTGGTTTAGAGGAGGAAATTTTAAGCTAAAAAGGGTAGATCATTTCCTTGTGAAAAAATATACATCTAGTGTATTAAAGCAGGGAAAATAAAAGTCCATAAAAATGAAAAAGAAGAAGAGGATAAAAAGAAGGGGTGAACTCAAGGAATTGCTTACAATGGCGAGTGGCAAACAAAACAGCAGTGCCAATCCACCTGTAAGGTCCAACCATGTTGACTACCTTACGGGAATCTCTCAAAAATTAACCGTATCCCCACTTTTTCAACACCGTACTTTACATCGAGACGATTGATGTGTTATGACTATTATATATTTAATTGTGAGATAGGTCATGATATTATCTGGTACGACTGAAATATCATACAAGGTATTCTAACTTACAAATCTGTCATCAAAGAAGGACAATAAAGGGAAATCCGTACTCTTTTATATATGAAAAGACAATAAAATTTTCATTTTACCATGCAAATTG
The DNA here is from genome assembly GCA_017140255.1 of Eucalyptus paniculata subsp. matutina. Taxonomy (NCBI): domain Eukaryota; kingdom Viridiplantae; phylum Streptophyta; class Magnoliopsida; order Myrtales; family Myrtaceae; genus Eucalyptus; species Eucalyptus paniculata. The sequence continues at coordinate 44,247,566 of CM029439.1, forward strand.
GAAAAAGATAAGTTTTTCAATTTACGCTGCACAACCCAAAAACCAATTTTAGGTGAAACTTAAGCACAAACGTGCCATATAATATTGAGGTTAAAATCGCCAATACCCTATTTAATAATCTCACGAGCCTAGTAATGTTTTAAGTTACTTTTGTAGATTACTTAGTACTTATTACAGTAGACACAAAAATCTGTAAGATTCTTCCTATATGAAATTCCATATTCAAATTTCATTATATTTCAATCTAGTCGAGTCTAATTTGAATATCTTGATTTTTTTTTTTTTTTTGAGTTGAGTCTGAGAAATTTAATACTGGGTCAAGGTCAAGGTCAAGTGAAGTCTCGAGCTAATTCTAAGTTCGACATCGATACACACACGATGATACGATATTACGATACGGTCGACGCATCATTTTCAAAAAAAAAAAAGACATTACGTTAGGATCGTTGTATATTAAATATATATTTTTAAATATATATAATAAATTATCATTTTTATGATTATTTCAATCAAATTAATTTGAATCAAATTCATAAATAAATAAATAAATAAAAAACTAGAATGAATATAGCACTAAAAATCATTAATCCGTCATTTTTTAATAAATTGGTTAAGATTTAAAAATTTAAATTTCAATTATTCATAAAATTTGGAGAAAAAAACGATCTATATTTTGAACTCGCATGTTAGGGATGTTGGAAGAAAAATATCATAGAATGTGAAATTCATAAGAAGAAGACTAATTTTTTATTCCTCCATTTATTATTTTTATTATTGTGTTTTATTTTTTCATAAATATATTTTGATTTCATTTATTGAATTTTAAAATTGATTTTGATATCAAAATCATGTGTCGGAATGCTAATCAGGCCGCGGATTGGATCACCAAGGCCCACCGCACGGATATCCTACCACCAACTTAGAAACTCAAAGTTGCAGTGCTTCATAGGCGTCCCAAGCCAAAAGGGAGAGCCTGTGGCCCCAAGGAATTGTTTTAAATGGCAACTGGCAGCACTTGGGAACAAATGGGTTAAGATAAAAAAAAAACCTTGTAGACTAACAACCTACGGGGATGTCCAAAAAAACACCTCGTAGACTATAACTCGTAGAAGTTCTCGCTCCTCAACAAACAAACAACACATGTAGACTGCAAATCGTTATACAGATCATCGAGTGAAAATAATAAACAATATATGGGACGCTAAAGTGGTTAGCCGCGCAACTTAGTAACGAACGATGTCCTGAAGGCAATCGTAGAAATGAGCAATCTTGATCTTCTCTTTGCCGGAGTAGATGGCCTCCGCAGCTCCACCGCGTTCCCCCTGGGCTGCCATCTCTATCAGCATGTAAAGCTTCTTGATAGGCATCTAAGAAAAGTAGGAGAACAAAAGCACGAGTTAGAACTCTCTCTAGCGTCGCTCCATTTGCAGGCAAATATGATGGATAGGAGCATAGCATGGCTGATGAAATTATCTCAACTCTTTCCAGGCAAATTTCCGTTGCACATCATCACTTAACACAGCAAAACAGAAGAAGGCACAAGTTGAGAGATCTAAAGCTTACATCGTTTAGAGCCTCGGCAGCTGCATCGACGTCATCTTCAGAGAAAACGTTTAGCTGTTCCAACACCTGAAGGGAGACAATGTAAGTCATGTGTACATATATACGTAGCTCTATGGTGATGCCAAATGCTTCACATCCACAATTTGGATCCACGCAACTTATCAACAAAATTCTCCAGTCTGCAGAATTTGCTTTGGGAAGCTTACAAGAAAACCAGATTCCCAGTCGATTAAAGAAGTCAATCTGAAATTTTATTAATCCAGCACTTTGGATGAGATCTGAACCATCCTCAAACATCAACCACGTGACTTTCTATAAAACTGCCCATCCCCTCCCAACCCCATTACCCACCCAAACTCCCTCGCTTTCTGAGGAAAAAAGAAAACAAGAGAGAAGCAAATGGAAAAGCTAAGGACTCCAAAGTTACTATCATGTTTCTGTGCTCGGGAACATTAATTTCCTTATAATTCACAATGTCTAGGCTACTTCAAATGGTTAATCCATATTACTTGTCTTGATTTGGAATCTGATAAGGGGATGTCATTTTGGATACGAGCACCTCTAGACCCCCAATATTTGCAAGAGAATCAGAACCAAGTGAGTCAACAAATGACTGGTTTATTAGAGCAGATAATGTTTTCCTTAGAACAAGAGGCTGCTGCACATTTTCTCCCCCTCTATTCCACGATTCCAGCAGAAGAGAAATGAAGAAAGAACAGCAGAAACAAGAATACCACATGCAAACACCAAAATAGCATCCACAGCAGCTTACCTTCTTCGCGTCCTCTGTCTTCAACGTGGGGACATGGTAAGTGACAGAAAAGGCATCGCAGACACCAACTGAATCCAAGAAACTCACTTCACTTGTTGTCCCTATCACGAGAAGCTTCTTACCCTAGAAAAAGGAAAAGCCAAATATATGTGTATAATAAGCTAATAAATTCAGTGATGCGAAAAGAATACCGAAATCAAACCTTGTAAGTCAGCAACCACCAACTCAATCAGTGGAAATAAAAACAGCTAGTATAATGTTATTAGAATCACAATACACAGGGGAACACGTACATACCCTAGTTCTTAATTAGCGAAAGCAACATTACATATAACATTTCAAATATCATCTATTCATACTAAAGTGCATCTGTATATGATGATGCCAAGTTCGATGCATCCACATATTCCCCTGGGACAGCCTTGAGCAAACACGCGAACCAAGGTTGCACTCGGTCTGTTGCTTTATACAGCAAAACAAACTTCGCTACTTCTCCATCTCAAACAGGATAAGCAAACTAGCCAATCATTCTAAGGTCAACATGGGGAAAGATAATGCCAATGAACGGAATCAATCTCTCAAACTCAAGTTCCTAATTACCACCTGCATCGTGGCATCATTATTGTGTTCCCTCAGCGAGATGACCAGTGATTTTTGCTCTCTACATTGTCCCCTGAATTTTTCATTTCCCAGAAAAAGAACTAATTCCCACTCATCCCCCTGAAGCATTCCTAATTCAACAATACTAGGAACTTTGCCAGCATTAACTTTCAGAAAAGATCAGAGAAAAGGATAATTACTCTTCACACCAATATCTATTTGTGGAAACAAGGCGAGGGAGGAGAAACAACCTTTGGAGGTAGTCGCTTCAAAAGGACTAACAATGTTTGAGATATCAAATTTGAAAATCGAGGCCCAATGGCGACATACTCCAATAGCCTGCAAAGCAATTCACTAAAGTTAGAATGATCTCTTAATGCCAAGGATGACAACTGAGGTCAACTAATAGAAATCAACAGAATTTACCTTTCAAGGTCATCAAGGATGATAATGCTTAATGGAGATTTGTATGCATCCTCGAAAACCTATCAAAGATTAGAATCCATTACAAAACCTTCCCCGATCATTATGAAAAATGTAAAGATAACCACTCCTCAAGTTAGTCATAAATGGAGGGGAATCAACTAATTTCCCATTCCTCAAACTGCTAATCGACCAGAAATACAGGTCACAAACCTTCACAATTTGTGCACATTTGGTGCTCTCATGTAATCCAATCATAGTTTCTGCCGAGACCTAAGCATCCAAAAGAAAATCAGAAATTATACTTAATGCACAAAGAAGTCTGATTACTCAGAGAAAGCAAAGCGTGGAGCAGAAGATTACAATTTTAACATATGGAAAATCACTCTCGATGCCAACTGTAGCTGCCAGAGCAGTTTTACCACTGTACAACAGACAGTATGTTAGAATAATCCCAATTGTTTTAAGACCATAGTAAAAAATGTTTAGCAAAAATGAAAAGCAATGTGTCAGAAAAGCTCACATACCTGCCACTCGGACCCTCCAGGAGGCAAGTGACAAGTGGACTTCCTTTGCTCACTTTAACTTGCTCAACCAGTAGCATTGCTCGCTCATAGATGTGCTTATGTCGATCGCCACAACTTACTATCCCATTAAGCCTACAAAAATATTTGCACAAACAATTGAGGGAGTAACACATGCTTAATAGTGTTTGCTCTTTATCTTTAACTGGAACTCCAGAACAAAAGTCAACAATACATGAAACTTTAATACAAGCACACAAAAAATGTGTATTTTTAAACATACTCCAATAGCCAGCAAAGCTGAGCCATTTTAGCGTCTTCATGACATGGCAAAGATGCTAAAGTAACAACACTGCAGGCTCCCAAGCAGAATAAAAAATCCAGATCTGCAAAATGCTTTGCAAGATCGCCAAGGTTTTATGATCATATTTTGGCAGAACAAAAGGAATGTTTTTATGTTGGTTCGTCAATTTGGAGAACCTTGAGCTCTAAGATTCAGATAAGCCACGAATCATATGATAACATGCATGAAAGAAGCATGTGGGAAACCCATTAATATTCACATCGTTCAATCTATTTGCCTAATGAAACTCAAAATGTTTTTGTCCAGACAACAATGGACCAGACATCTTATTGAAAATTACTTGCGGCAAATTTAATGATCAGCTCAGAGAGAATTCTCTGAATTACTCCCCTCCTCTTGTTTATTCTTTCCAGAATTAAATGACAGAAAACCAGAACTACCATATGATTCACCATGGTCCACATATAATTGGGTAAAACCACACAATAAGAATTCCTAAAAACACATCAGATAAATCTACTTATGTTATCATTCTGCAACGGTACAAACCAAGTTGAAAAACCCAAACCCCAAACGAAGAAGCAATTTCAAAGATATCAACTCTCATCTGAGCTTCATTCATTCTTTATCCAGACATTCGCTCCTGTAATTACCAATCCTTAAGTAAAATTCAGAGATCCTTCTACATTTTAATAAGAATCGCTTGTATATGGCATGCAGCTACAGCAGCTAAACCATCTCTAAGGCATTGGGTTGTTTTACATGAATGCTCATATGTAATGCACAAGGGGAATCAGAGAAAGCTTTTGCAAATCATCCTCTTTTGCTTCACCCTTCTTAGTGACCTAAATCTCAGTCATTGAGAGGCCAGCAGTAAAAGGTCATCACAGTATGTTTTAGCGTTTTGAACCAATGTACTCTTGTACACTTGCTATGTGTGATGGACAATACAAGTATCATTGGAGACCCAATGGAAGTATCAACCAGGGAAAAAAGCAATTACTGACTTCACTTAGTAGGATAATGCTAAGTTTGTGGTTGGTGTAGATTTCCGGCCAAGCAATTTTGAAGGCCTTTAAATTTACATGCGATATCCAGTCATACAATTCTTACTTCATTGGAACTATGGATTATAAGAACATTGCCACAAAAGATAGATATATAATGCACATCATCATTCAATTATTCCTACCTGCATCTTTCCAAGTCATCTGTGGAAGCTCCAAATGCAGGAACAATTTCTTTGAGTGCATTCAAAAAATCATCCATAGTGACTTTGATACTCTCTTCATCTACAGGCTTGGTAAGATCATCAAGACTTAATTGTCTATTCAAAGCATATGATACGGCACTCTTCACAACGCCTTCAATTTCTGCACCACTATAGTTCTTCGTACGAGCAGCTGCACAATCGCAGATTGCAAATAAGGTAGGGTCATCACAAGAGATGAACTAAGCACCAGCTTTTTTAGCATATACATCTTTTTTTTTTTTTTTTTTTTTTGGGTAATTAAGAAGCGTCCCTTACCCCTACTTCACAGGAGGTGGATCCCAATTCTCAGAGAGAACAGTGGCCACCAGGCCAGGGACCCAGTAGTTCTTTTTAGTATATATGTAATACGTCCAGAAATACAAGAGTTAGCCTATTTGATCAAAGAAAAAAGCAAAATTATTCGAAACTACATTACTATCATATTATATGCCCATTTTTTTCTGCTTCCACATGACAATGCTGAATAAGGTAAGCCACTTCTTAAATAATAAACAAAGATTTGCTTGATGAAGTTTCATTCTAGTAAATGCGCCAGCTGACTAACCAAGCGCGGATAGATTGACATCAGGAGCAAGAAAAGAATTCTCTTTCATCTTGTTCGTGTGGATCTGAAAGATTTGCAGGCGACCATTCTCATCAGGAAGGCTTATCTCAACTTGTACCTCCAAGCGTCCAGGTCTATATATCAAAAGTCCAAAATGTCAAGTATGTCTTTAAGTATCTACTTTTACCTCTAAAACAAATATTGTAAATGTACATATGATCCTGCCAAAGTCATGATGCCACCGCATGACAGCAACAAAATTACAATCTTTTCTATCCTCATAGTGCTAGCCATAATATATCTTAAAAGCAACAATTAAACAATCTTCCATTAAGTTGCAAGATGACATATGAATGCTTTTTACCATCTCAGGAGATCAAAAGCAGCTACAAAACTTAGACACGAAGAACCAAAAGAGAAAATGAGGGACCACCTCAAAAGAGCCTCATCAAGAAGATCTTTTCTGTTGGTCATTCCAATAAGCAAAACATTGTTCAGTGACTCTACACCATCAATCTGAAAATCAGGAAATATCTCAGCAGCAATGATTGGTATAAATGAGCATAACAGGAAATATTCGCAGATAAAAATGGAAAATTACTGCACACGATTAGAACACTTAGATACTACTACGGACCTTTGTAAGTAGCTGGTTTACAATACTGTCATGAACTCCAGTACCATCTCTGGTAGATCCTCTTGACTGCAGATGCAAAATCAGGTCATTTCATATCTTTATTATAAAAAGTTGACAACCAGCACTAGTCTACAATAAGACAAAACACAGCCATTTAAGAAGCACCAAAAAAAAAAAAAAGCAACAAATTAACATGATAATCTTCATGATAAAGATAGGACTATAAGCAAAAAGTGCAGTTAATTCAATTGACACATAAATATCACAACCATTGCTCCATTTGTGCGCATGCGTGCGCATGCGTGCGTGAGTGGGGTAATAGGGTTGTCAAGAAAAGCACTGCACAGTACATAGTTCCGTTAAACTTGATGAAAATTCCTGGAACAAATTAAGCACCTCAACATAACATATATTTGGTTAAGAATATTTTATACTGGATATCCGAATAGTGAATGTTAGTTATCAGACCATCAGGGAAAAATCCTACAATGGAACCTTGAAAACTATAAAAATCATGATAGAGGACCTACCAAGACAATAAAATACAAAAGTCTAATCATACCGCTAGCTAAAGTTGACCTTATAGAGGAACCAAACCCTGCAGACACACTGCCTGCTATTCTATATACACTACTTCCAAAACAAAAAGCCAAATACAACCAGTTACTAAGAAATGACAGGGAAGACAAAGTTGCCCCAAGCAATTGATATAAGCAGCAGTGTTTGCTATTCAACATCATAGAGGACAGGAATGCATATATCGACCAGATAATGTCATACCTTGCATATAGCATCAATTTCATCAAAAATGATGACATGCAAATCACTCTCATCGCCTGAAAATTAATGTGAGGCATAAGTTATAGATACTTGCTAAGAAAAATCATACTGCAATTCATATATTCAATTACCAAGAGTCCTCTGATCCTGTTCAGCATCAGCAAATAAATCTCGAACGTTCTTCTCGGTTTCACCAACAAATTTGCTCAACACTTCAGGACCATTGATTATCTGGCAGAGAAAATGAAGTCAAATTGACAAAAAACATACATACATATAATTTACAATATGAGTAGGTAGGTCAACATATGCAAGTACAAAGGTCAGTTCGAATACCTACATCTTAGAGATGATTCAAACATCTTCAACAATATAAGTAAACTACCATAAGAACAGTAATAAGGCTATGTCCAATAGGATTCAAGGTTTTGAGAAAGAAGGGAGACAAATCCTAAGCATAGGGGAGAAAATAGAGGCCAGGCAGCAAAAAGCTCTCAAGCCCTTGACCTTCTTGGAATCTAAATATCATTGGTTAGTTCACAGATACCCATGTTGGGTTAAAGGCCTTCCACAAAAATAGCATCCATAGTAATTGAATAACCACACAAGGGAAAATAGAATACCTTTGGTTCTTTGCCGTTCAACATCTTCCCTATTTGACGAGCCATTAGGGTTTTGCCAGTGCCAGGAGGCCCAAAAAGCAGCATACCTTTTACGTGTTTAATACCAAGCCTGGAAATGACCATGTATTACAGAAAGAAAAAATGCACCAGAATATAAGACATCATATAAATTGCAAAGCCCAGAATTCTGCTTTCTTTACTTGCTAGTCACGTGAGGAGGGAAAACACGAGAAGCAAAAGCCCTTCGAAATATATCTGCAAACTCTGCACTCAAGCCGCCAATGCCTAGGGACTCAAGGTTAAATTCCTTCTGCCTAAATATGTTGCTACTAGCAGCTTCACGTTGATTGACGACCTGAATATCAAGACAAAACAGTCGAGACAGAATCAACAAAATTACCACATTATAGTATAATGGCCAATAAAACTGCATCAGGAAGATGTTCACTATCAAAGACTCACACAGCAAAAGAAAAGGATGTTCACTATTTGTCCAAGCAATAAGTACAGAGCAAGTTTAAAGATCACAGAAGTTTCAGCTGTGCTCCATGAGCATGACAGACACCCTCACTGCACCCAAATTCTAATGCAAATTACTAGAGTTTCTGCAGTCAAAAATCAGATTTGAAGGATATACTAAGGAAAATTTCACCATATGACTTCAAATCCGGACCACAAAATAAAAGTCAAAAAAAAAAAAAAAAAATGAAACTGTATAAGATGAAAAAGAAAAGAAATTAAAAGGAAAACCTTTATTCCACTAGCATTTGATGCTTCAAAGACAATGTATGTTTCGTTTGTAATCTTTCCTCTTTCAGGAGCATTTGACCTTTCTTGTCCCTCCACGGCAGCTTGATTGACTGTGAAGATATAGTTGTTCCCATGATACTCAAATGATACCCTTTGCCCTACTGTCATAACCTGAAAATACATTTACATGTCGACGTACATAAAAAAATTTATATATCAGAGACAGAAAGGGCAAAATGCATGTCTAAGAAAAGTTCATAATAGTCATGGAGGCAAATAAATACATGAACTTTCAGAGTCCCATTTCAATAAATTTAGCTAACATAAAAGCATAGCCTTTTGTCATAATTCACTAAGTACTTGACAAGGAGATGTAGAGGTACAAGATGCAATCCTATGCTAAATATGCACCTTTACCTCCAAGTGCACCATATATACTCCGATATTTTCCCCACAAGTATAAAAAATGCATTTCAAAGAAATGACAGACTATACTAAGTCCTTGACAAGGATATATTAGAGATCCAAGCTGCAATCCTACCTCAGCAATCCTATGCTGAATTGGCCCTTTATCAAAAAGTGCCCCTATGCTTGGGTTTTTCCCTACCTATTAAGAGAATGGCTTTCAAACACACTTAGATGCAGGAGTAGTTCCTAAAAATTCTCTCATCGTACTAACTGTGATTAGTCTGTTGATTCTCCTCAGTACTTGAATGAAGCAGGAGTTGTTCACCAGTTCAAGTTTTATACTTACTCATTGAAAAACAAAATCTATCATTCAAATGATTTAATATTGTTTGGGATGAAAAGTTAGAGAAGCTTAGATGATCCTAGAAATTACCGACGCTAGAGTGTTGGTCAGTGATATGTTTGCAGTTTAAGTGAAAAGCCCCACAACAACTTCCTTCATAAAACTCATGCTACATATCAACTACACTCACTTCTGGATTGGCATCATCCAGTTGGGTACTTATGCAGTTCAGTCATTGTCACTTGAAGACGTTGTTTCCATGTGTAGGTACATCATCTCACAAAACTTTTTTTTTTTTTTTTTTTTTGTCTAGAGCATGTTCATCTTTGTCTGGCACATGTGCAATACTCAAATCTATTCATTAGAAACCATACTAATTTACTTAGTTGTGGTGAATGTATGCATTTTCTTAATCTTGTTTATGACTTGAATCAGCTAATTATAATAAGTCTGAAAATGCAGTTGTTATTTGACATTTTTAGGCAGCAGCAAATCTCTTCTACTTATCCCAAAAGAAAGAGCTCATTCACACATTTGTGGATTGTTGTACGGGTGATCCCAAGAGATACTTTGTTGCATGCCTCATAAACTAGCAACTGGCTCATGAATTTCCCCACAAAGGGGGCAGAATAATAACTTGTAAACCAATAACCAGGACGGGAGGGGGATAGTTAATAAATGCAATGAGGCGAATAAATTTGACTTAATGAACATAATCTACACAATCCAAGACTGATACTGCCATTATGCGAACTGGAATTGTTCTGAAAAATTGCACGCAGTACCTGGTCCTTAAACTTCTTCCGTAGTTGATTAGCCAGTAAAACAGCATCAACCTACAAAATTCAAAAAGAACATAAAAGGAAGTTCCATGAGACTGCTACTCCCCATGGAGAATCGCAGGACAGTCGGCTCGCGACATGCAAACCTGTTCATTTTTGGCTCCTCTCTTGACAAACTCCAGCTCAAGCGTGAGCAACGCCAGATCGAAATTTTCCGGCGGCACAAACCTACATTTACAACAACCCCTTGAGACAATCTCCAATCACTACGAATCGCAAGTACCGCGGTCCGCCATGAACTAACCTGCTAACGGAGATCGAGTCGCCGGTCGAAACCCTCGCGTAGCGCCGTTGGATGGCATTCAGCCCGATGTGACCAGGGCGGACATTCTCGTGAGGAGTTTCTCTCAGTTAAGGCCAACGCACAATCATCGGACAGTTCGATCAAAGATCGCACAACACCACCAGCAAAACAATCACACGAATCGACAGAACTCCCTCAAAATCAAACAAAGCATCAAGCTACAAAATCAACGATCGATCCTAATCAACACCTCAAAACGAGAAGATCAAGCACGCAAACGATCAAACGGCATTCGGATTGACAACCGAAACGACGAGAGGAGAGGGAGAGGGTCGGAGAAAAGGATATGAGACGGAGAGGACGAAGGAATCGGCGATGGAGGCGAGGGAGAGCTTGGTGCCGGGGACAGCGAAGTGGTGGAGATCGGAGGGGCAGCAGTAGGCGAGGTTGGTGAGGGCGAGGTCGGCGGCGGGCGTGTTGGTGACGATCATGGCGGACGGCGACGGGGACGACTGGAAGAACCGGCCGGCCATGGCTGCGATCGGAGGTGGACGACGACGTCGAGCGAAGGAGACCAAGGTAAAGAACAAGAAGAAGAAATGAAGATCCGGTCTTGTTATTTATGGGTTTTTGGAATTTGGTAATATCCATTAAGGTAATTTTATGCTTTTTCACGCATTGACTGTTCTTATACCGTGCACAATAGTATCCTGAATACTTTTTGTATTTCAAATTGCATTTGTTTTGTGAAAAACTTAATGATAAAAGAAAATCTTTTTGAGAAAATATTTTCAAAAATATAGTTAATTTTCCTTTAGTTTGTGATTTAGGATCGAAAATTTCTTATTTGAAAGTGATTTCAATCCCATACATTTATAAAGAGTGGAAGGAAGCCGAACTAAACACCACAAAACAATCAAACGGGCAAAAGAGTCAAACACCAACAGCTATCAAACCTCAACACGCACCAAGAAGCGGGGCAAGCAGGAGAGCCAGGATATATATAGAAGCTTGAGAAGCAAATTTATCAAAAATTAGTCTTTAATTTTTTTACCACCAAAAACTCTAAACGGGTGTACCTTTAATAAATTTACTTTTAATAAATTTACCACAAAAAACCTTGATATAATAGAATAAATTTTACTCTGTTAATTTTATTTAAATTTTATTTAAATTATTAAGTTAAATGATCTGTGACAGGTTGGACTAATATACCAATTTGAAATTTTACGCCTATTTGTCATGATTTACAATTTTCATGATTTTTTTGTGTTATTAATCCGATTTAGTGAAGGGTATATTTATCATAAATTTATTAATTTTGGGTTTTTGTGGTTAAATAAATTAGTTTGGGATAAATTTATCATAAATGATCAATTTATGCTTTTTTTTATGGTCAGTCGGAATAAATTTGTTTAGGTGTATTGGTTTTTGGTTTTTCATATAAAAAAATTAGTTTTGGATAAAGTTGTCACGAGATATACAAGTTTGGGGTTTTTAGTGTATTAACCATATCTTTATCTCAAACAAAAAATTTCAAATTTTTTAATTTTAAAAAAAACAAATTTTTGTCTATTTTATTATTTCAAAAAAATCAAATTTTTAATTATTTTTAAAATTTCTCTTTTATTTTTTCTTTTTTCCTTTTTCTTTTTCCACTTCCTTCATTGCGATCGGCCAATAATGGCCTCGAGCTCGTTGGTCTTGGGCAAGCTCAACCTCATCGACCTTAGACAAGCTCAATCTCATTGAGATTGAGTAAGCCACAAGCTCGCTAGCCTCAAGCAAGTCCGAATGCTAGGATTGGCCAAGCCATTAGTTCACCAGGATCTGGCAAGCCTTGGAGCCGGTGGCTTCGGCCAGCTTAAACTTGCCTAAATTGATTGAGCCTTGAGCTCATTAGCTTGCGTCATGGCTAGGCTGTCAATTGTCACCAAGGCACGCAATCAGCATAAGACAAGGGAGAAAGGAAAAAAATGCTTAAATTTTTAAAAATAATTAAAAATTAAAAATTAATTTTTTTATAAGAATAAAATCTTCATTAACTAAGGGACCCTACAGCTAAGAAAATGTCTTTAAAATCATTTTCCTAAATTTAAGTTTTGGTAGAAACACATTTTTCATTAACTAGGAAAACATATTTTATTAACTCATTTTTCTAGATAAACCAAATACTAGAAAATGAGGAAAATATTTTTCACGAAAACAAATAGACCCTAAAAATACTTAATAAGAATAGATTTCTTGTAGCACTTTTAAGAAGAGACTTTTCAGTTTTCGTTTCCATTCGAGTCCATTACAATAGTAAATGGAAAATGTTTTACATGATTTAGAGGAGATGTTTTAAGATTCAATTGAGACGAGCGGGCCTTTGTTATGGTTTAGTTTGGCCTAGCTAGCTATCAAGTATGTTGAAGCGTTTGAACATGAGAATGGCATAACAAGGAGGAAATATTTAGTGATTTCAAACAACCATGTCAATTGCTGAAGTGATGTGACATCCCAAAATTTGGTCACTCGTTTTGAATATATGAAATGGTTATTTCGTCAATGCGTATGTGGTTATTTGCTCAGAACTAATTATTCATAAGTTAACTAATCTATTAGGTAATATCGTAAAGGGTTATAAAATCAGCAAGGGTTAATACGACACTATTATAAATCAATTACTTACAGATACAAGTTGATTCGATGGAAGTACGTAGTCGAATTGTGGGTGATTTCGCATGATTACGATATTCACGTCGAACTCCAATAAACCAATTTTCTATTGATATTATATTCATGATACGTAATTGAACAATTGCAATTACATGACAATTGAGGGTCGTCTATAATTCAAAGATGCACAAATGTGGGTTGAAAATTATCAACCATGGGTCAAACGTGTTAAAACCCCTAAAAACTACCCGATAGATTAGGTCATACTTAAGTCACGTTCAATCGATTTTTAACCACGAAATTTAATTCGGTTTTGAAAATCAAATGTTCGAGCGTGTCACGATTCAATTATTGAATGTCATCTCATCTTTCAGCAAATTTTCGACAAGTCCGAAATTTTTCGGACAAAAAGAAAATGGAAATGAAATTCGGATGGAGAAGAAAATTGGAATTTTTCTACCCAAAGCTTCAATTTTGGGAAATTAGAGTTAAAAATTTGATTGGAAGACTATAGATGAGCTTAGGATAGAGAGTAGTCTCTACCTCCATATCCCAAGGGACGCCAAAATGTATCGGGTGCATCTCTATACTACGGACTTGAAAATATTTTGGCAAAGACGAGGCGAGATAAAATCTCAGCGAGTTAAAATCTCTAAACCTCAATTAAGATGCGAATTCGCCTTGAAGGCAGTCTAAGCACGCCCCACACAGAAACTCACCTCGCCTCGCCACGTCATTGCATATTAGCACGTCTCGCACAATAATAATGGTATAACATGCATAAATAACAATTAGAACACATACAAGAATTTCACACACATTGTCAACACACTCGTTCTAATGATTAAGACCCCTCGGGCCACGACCAACACAAGTGTTAGCGGTCTTTCGGCATAACTGAGCATAGTCCCTAGGACCAACCAATTTCGCAAGTTGGTAGTGACGACGGTGTGGGTAGATGATGGCTTTGTGAATATGGAGCCTCACCGCTTCAAAGCGTGGTTTATTACGGAGCTGAACGGTGGTCGGGAGGGTTCACTGCATGGTTTTGATGGACTGCCTGTCGGAAATGTGGATGGGTAAGATATTGATCCCATGGATATCGACATCCCTAGCAGTGTCGTAGTGGATCTAGATTCTAAGCCGGAAGGGCCAGAGGAGCCATGCTCACCTGACGTCGTGCCCGACTTCGTGGCTAGGCATGGGTACTAAAGCGGATGTTGTAGCTTGTATAGTAGGAAGTTAACCCCAACCTTTGACCCTTTTTGTTTGTAGGTCGTATAGGAGTTCCTTTTTGTGGTAGGCCTATATATATATTAAACTCCTTGGGTTAACCTGTTGGTATATAAATCGTAGTTTGTGAGAACTCGTAGTTATGTTTTTATTATCCCTATTATTGTTGATTGACTGAGTGTTTAATTTAATTTGCTTCCGCATGCATATAATCAAAAGATAAAAAGAATGGGTCGACAACACGTTCTGGGGTGTCACATTTTTAATCAATTGTTGAGGGATGTTCGCATACTCGGGGTTCGGGGCGTGACACATGACATGCATTTTTTAATCATGTTCAATAATAAGATGACACGTGTCTACTAAGTTTGAATGAAGAAAAGTAAAAGGCCAAATTCTCACTTCTTTCTCCTCCATCCTTCGAGTAGTAGTAGGAAGGTGACCTTTGATGGCCATGGCCGTCGTCATCTTCATTAGCATCCGTTGTCACCTTTGTCAGCATCCCTTGTCCATAGCCGAATGAGCAGTCGTTGCTCATAGCTATGGCTCTCGATATTGACTTTCAAATCAAGCTACCTCTTTCAGCATTAGTCGACACTTATAGCCATGGACAAATAATAAAATACCTGAACGCGTTTGGCCATGGATGGCTAGATCTAGAGATTTAGTGAGTGATGCCGATGAAGGTGATGACAACCTTGGATGATGGACACGATGCCAAATCTAGAGGTTGGATAAAAATAGAAAATGCCAAAGTCAAAGGGGAGGCTCGGGCCAACCGCAAGCAACATTGGGAAGGGGTCCTCCATCATCCATGTGTCACGGGCTGAAAGATGGATGACCGGAGAGGTTCCCCAGAGTCGACCCCAACTCGCCCGTGAACCTCCTACTCTCACTCGGATTCCCACCAAGCCTTCTCCTCGAATTACAAGGGCGGGCGAAGCTGTCATTAAGCTAAATTACAGAAATCCGTTCCATTATTTATGTTGGTAGCTAGTAGTTAAACACTTATGGCTAGTGGTTAGCACTTATGCCGGTAGTTGAGGCGGTGCGATCTCGTCCGCCGGTAGAATTCTAGATCAATAGATGTAATCTGAGGCCCTCAACTATAAAAGGGGTGTTCTCTTTCATTTGTAATCATCCACTACTTCCGCAATACAAAGCAAGTCTTCTTTCTAGAGCTCTTCTCTCTAGATTCTTTCTCTCTCTACGATCCGGGTAAGGCGAGCGAGTGAGCGTTCGACTGTGAAAGGCTTGGCTTAGGTGCTTCGGCGATCCATTTCGATCCTAAAGTGCCCGAGTCGCCGCACGGTCACGATCCCAATTGATCGACCCATGACAAGTGGTATCAGAGCTAAAGAGAGATCCGTTTCCAAGAGATTGAAGAGCACCAACTGTTTGAAAGAATGTCAAGCCACGAAGCGAATATAGTTGGAGAGGCCGTGCAAGTCAAAGAGAACCGCGGCTGACCAAAGAAGAGGGATGCCTCGATAAATGCTGCGGCCACGTTCGATGAGAAGATCGGGAAGGTCTGGAGTGCCGTGCTCGAACTCATGGAAGGTCTTGACGACGTGCGAGACCGGATCATGGAAATTGAGGGCTTGCTCCGTGAAGACTTCATGACCGGCATCAACCAAGCCACGGCTCCATTGTTCGACAAGGACGAAGCTCTCGAAGCATCAATCGATGGTTTGAACGAGCGCGTCCAAATAATCGAGGAGGTAAGCTCGTGTAGGGACGAGATCGAAGCCATGAAGGCGGAGATCCAAGAGCTCAAGATCGAGCTCGCCCTATGCAAGTTAAGCATCACAAATGGTGTGGCGCCTACTCAAATGGTGACCAAGATCGAGGTCTCAAAGTCGAAGGAGTTCAGGGGCAACCGGTCCACCCAAGAGGTGGACAACTTCGTGTGGAGCATGGAGCAATACTTCGGCGCCGTCAACATACATGACAAGTCGATCAAGGTACGAACCGCTTCCATGTTCCTGTCTGATACAGCGATACTGTGGTGGCGTAATAGGTGTGACGAGAGTAGACGCGGTGCTGATCCCATGAACACGTGGGACGACTTCGTGAGGAAATTCCGCGACTACTTCTTCCCCGAGTTCGCTTAACAAGAAGCTCGTAGCATGCTCCATCGCCTCGAGCAAAGAGGCACGATCCGAGAGTACATGAAGGAGTTCATGGAACTCAAACTCCAGATTCGCAACCTAAGCGAAGAGGAGGCTTTCGGAGTGTTCATGGATGGACTCAAGCCATGGGCACAACTTGAGTTGAAGCAGCGGGATGTGAGTAGTCTGGCGCGTGCGCTAAGCATGGCCGAGTCTCTTGTCGACCTCACCAGGGTTGAGCCGAGGAACTACTGAGCAAGAGATTGGAGGTCGGATCGACCCGACGATGAAGGAAGAAACACTCCCCGAAGCACGCCCGATCAAAGCGGCCGAGCCAAGATGTGGGGAGAAGGGTCTTCTAAGCCATCCTTCCAAAAAGGTCGACCACCGATCGACTACACGAGTAAGTTCGATCAACCTCTGCCTTCTCCTTGCTTTATTTGCAAAGGTCCACACTGGACCCAAAAGTGCCCGAAGAGGGGTCGTATCAACACCCTCCTTGCCATCGAGGAAGAAAATGAGGTGCCTAAAGAAGACAAACGGCAAATCCGGATTGGGGCTGTGAAGATGATCAACTCGGTCCAAGCCGATCGCCGACCAAAGGAGAAGGAATCACTCCAAACACCGACATGTTCTTCATGGAAGTTGAGGTGGACGGCTTAACGCTTCATGCTTGGGTCGACACTGGCGCATCCAACATGTTCATGTTGATTGAGATTGCGAAGACCTTGGGACTTCACATGGAACCATCCGAGAATTCATACAAGCCGATCAATTCGGGCGACTTCCATGGCGTAGGATCAACACCCGACGTGGACATCAAGATTGGTGGATGGAAGGGACGAATGGCGTTCGAGGTAATCCCTCTTGACGACTATGATCTCATCCTTGGAATGTAGTTTTTCCATAGTGTGGGAGCCATGATCGACATGAGGACCATGTGCATGATAATCCTCGACCAAAAGTGCCCGTTGATGATTCTCATGATCAAGGGGGTGGTCAACACCAAGACCATCGCATCGATCCAACGCTTCGACAAGAGCTTAAAGGCCGTGATGCGCATCAACAAGCTGTCCGAGGTGAAGCCAAAGGTTGAGTTGAATCCTACCCCAACACATGCTATGCCCATCCAAGCGCTCTTCCCTGAGGTTGAGTGCGCGCCACGTGCTCCATCCAAGCCGAAGACCGAGCCGTGTGCGTCCGACTTCATCATCGAAGGTTGTGGCCCTTCGTTCATGAGCGTCCGAGCGAAGTGCAACAAGAACAAGAAAGCTCGTGCCAAAGCTCGCAAAGATGCCCGTCAAGTTGAGAGCGACGAGGACGTCGCTCGAATGAGTGGGGGAGAATGTCACGGGCCAAAAGATGGACGACCCGAGAGGTTCCCCAAAGTCAACCCCAACTCGCCCGTGGACCTCCTACTCTCACTCGGATTCCCACCAAGCCTTCTCCCCGAATTACAAGGGCAAGCGAAGCTGTCATTAAGCTAGATTACAGAAGTCTGTTCCATTATTTATGTCGGTAGCTAGTAGTTAAACACTTATGGCTAGTGGTTAGCACTTATGCCGATAGTTGAGGCGGTACGACCTCGTCCACCGGTAGAATTCTAGATCAATGGATGTAATCTAAGGCCCTCAACTATAAAAAGGGGTGTCTTCCTTCATTTGTAATTATCCACTACTTCCGCAATACAAAGCAAGTCTTCTTTCCAGAGCTCTTCTCTTTAGATTCTTTCTCTCTCTATGATCCGGGTAAGGCGAGCGAGTGAGCATTCGATTGTGAAAGGCTTGGCTTAGGTGTTTCGACGATCCATTCCAATCCTAAAGTGCCCGAGTTGCCGCACGGTCACGATCCCAATCGATCAGCTCGTGACACATGACTGTAAGCTTTACTTGTCATAGCTCGTAAGGAGCCTTCTCCACAAATCTAGCAACCACGGATTGTGCATGGCTGTTAGTTTTGATGGGAAGCTCCAAATCACGTCGATGGGTGAACAATGTTAACAATGGAAGTTTCTTTGCTTCATTGGAGTTGCAGATCTCTCACTAGTGTTGCTTGAGCTTTTTTGTCGTTTGGCTAAGATGGAGGAAAACAAAGGATGGAGGAGGAACAAGGAGAATTTGATCTTTTAACTTTTATTCCAACTGAGTAGACACGTCATCTTATTATCTGACATGATTTAAAAACACATGCCACATCAGCAATTAACGTGGTGGTATGAAACTACTTAATATTTTCTCCATAGGAGACATGGTAGTTTGAAACTATCGAATATTTTCTCTACAAAACAAGAGTCTGTAATTCATAGGAATCTGTGCAGTGTGCTTTTTCAAGTGGCTGCTAATAACTTCTTCATGAAATCACATGTATTTGCTACTCAACCAATTAACGGCTCCTGCTGAGTGCAAATCTTTTCGTGAAGAAGAGTCTGGAAAAGAAATGCATAGGACACCACAAATGGTTAGTTGCATCAAAGACCAACAGTGTCTTAGAGAGAGTTAAAATTAAAAAGGTTAATACCACAAAAAAATTTCAAATTAGTACTTTTAACAAATTTACTCAAAAAAAAAAATTACCACATAAAACCTCAAGTTGGTACATCCGCGACAAATTTACCTTTCATTAGTTTCCGTCAAATTTACTATTAAATTGTTAAGTTAGATGGTATGTGACAATTGATAAGATACTAATTTGGGGTATTACCCTCTATTTGTTGCAGGCTTACCAAATTATGATTTTCATGGTATTAATTTAATTTAAAAGAAAAACTAATGGAGAGCACATCCACAAGACTTCTGGTTGCAGATGACGCACGTCCACTTGTTGTTACTCTTCTTCTGCTGCTTCACCTGCCGATTCAACGACATTGGGACGACGACATGAGTTGAAGTGGACATCCATTTAATATAGTATGAAATCATGGAAACAAGCATAAGTTGGTAACAAACGTATAGCCTCTAATCTACTAATAGGAGTATAAGTTTCATAAAAATCAATATCTTCCTCCTATAGGTATCCCTTAGTGACTAGTCTTGCCTTGTTACATACAATATTACCTTCTTTATAAAGTTTGTTTTGAAATACCCATTTGGTTCCTAAAACTGTTTGATCCTAAGTCTTGTAACTAATTCCCATCTATCGTTGACTTTGAATTGATGTAATTCCTCATACATAGCTTCAATCTAGCATTTATCCTTAAGAGCATCTTCCACTTCTTTGGGTTCAAATTGGAATATGAGAGCCAAGGAATTCAACATACTCTTGAGAGACAATCTTATTTCAATTCATTCATCCACCTTTCTTATTATTTGTTCCTTAGGATGTTCAAACTCGAATCTCTAATCTTTGGAAGATTGTCCTTGATTCGGAAGATCAGTTGGTGGTTGTGGTTGCTACTGTTTATGAACAACCAGTACAAATATATATATGATGTCTTTGTAGTCATCAGTTTGCACTCCTTTTTTATCATCCATGAACTTCACGTTTATAGATTTTTCTACTATCTTGGAATCTTTGTTAAAGATTCGATAGGCTTTACTTGTAATTGAATAACTAAGAAAAATACCTTCATTTGCTCGTGTATCAAACTTCCCGATATTGTCATTTGTATTCTTGAGAATGAAATATTTGCACTCGAATATAAGGAAGTAATGAAGAGTAGGCTTTCTTCATTTGAATATTTTATATGGAATCTTTTCTATCATAGGTCTCAATAGTACTCTATTGAGTGTGTAATATGCAGTGGCAATAGCTTTAGGCCAAAATTAGGTAGATACACCACTATCATCATTGTTCTATCTATTTTTGTAGTAATCGATTTCTTCTTTCTGCCACTTGTTGACGAGTGTAAATAGTGGAGAAGTTGTGTTCCATTCCATTTTCATCACAATACTCAGCAAAACTTTGGTTGTCAAATTCTCTTTCATGATTAGTTTTGATGGTGGTGATGTTGTATCCCTTCTCATTCGGAAATTGTTGAGCAAATTTTTCAAAAGAATGAAATGTCTCATTCTTATGTGATAAGAATATTACCCCTATGAATTTTGAGTATTCGTCAACTATGACTAGACAATATTTTTTTCCTCCTAGATTGGTTCTTCAAGTTGGTCTAAATAGGTCCATATGCAGTAGCTGCAGAGATCTGTTAGTGGTAATAGCTTTGGTAGATTTGAAAGAATTTCTTACCTGTTTGCCCAATGTGCATGCATTACATGAGTCACACTTGTTGTAGTTGATTTTTCATAAACAACAAACTAGATCTTTAGATAATATCTTCTGCATTTGCTTTGCATTGATATGACCTAATTTCTTGTGTTATGGATCATGTTCTTCCTTGATAGACATTAAATAGTATGATCCCTCAAAGTTGATATCAAGTAAGTAGATGTCGCCATACTTATTCCTAATGAATGTTTGTGATATGTTCTTATTGATGCCAATACATTTACCTCTTTTGAGTTTTATCTTGTATCATTTGTCACAAAGTTGGCTAATGCTTAGGAAATTATGTTTTAGTCGTTGTACAAGTGAGGCATCTTCAATAACTAGGTTTCCCAACCTAATGTTTCCTTCATGATAATTTTTCTTTCATCTTTTCCTCCAAATATGACTGTGCCTCCATCTATGGTTGTGAATGCTACATACTTGTTATTATCTCTAGGCATATGTCTAGAACACTCACCATCTCGGTACCACTTGTTTTTCTTCAATATTACCTAAAATTAAAGATTATCTCATCTTTTCTTTGGCACACACATAAACTTGAGTCTCTTGTGGTTAGGTCTTGTTTGAAGGTTAAGAGATCAGCTAATTTACCTAAATCTCTTCTATTGTCTTGAATAGTCCATTTCACAATGACGATACCCTTCGCAGTTTGAACACCCGGGCAATTTTTTACTAGTAGCTCAAGTAAACTATTAAATTAAGTGAGACTTGTAATACTATATAGGAAGTCTGTGTTTTGGTCTATCTTTTGTTTTTGGAAAAGGATTCATTTCATCTTTTTCCCCCATTTTTTTTCACGTCCTAGACCACTCTTGTTGTAGTGAGGGATTTGAATAGAAAGAATGTGTTGTAAGGCTGTTGAATCAAGAGAAAATTTGGTCCTGATTTTTGAAATTTCATCCTTGACATTCTCATTTTCACCTGTAGGAGCTTTACCAGATTTATTTGAAGGTCGAGCTCTTTCTTAAGATCGTCAATGAGAGTTGTGCTAGTAAGGTTTTCAATGGTAAGATCATGAACCTCCTTTTTCAAAATAAAAATTCTTTTTGAAGTCTTTTGGTGTTCCTCAAACATTTCTTTCAAAAAATATTGTAATTCATCATAAGATAGTTTAGTCTCTTTAATCTTATCTTCTTCTAATTATGAGTTAGCCATGAGACAAAGATTTACTTCTTCTTCATCACTTGACTCACATTCGACTCCATGTTTAAGCTTTCAACACCTTTTCCTTCTACTCGAATTTCCCTTTCTTTTTCTTGATCGATAGGCATTCTGGTTTTGTGTCCGATTTTGCTGCATTCACAGCACACAATATCCTTACCTTTGGATTCTTCCTTGTTCTTGTGAGGCTTTTTGTCATTAGGATGTTTAGATGATCTCTTCCCTTTGTAGTTTCCTCATTTCCGAACAAAACTCTTAAATTTCTTTGTTAGTAACATCGTGTCATCATCACTCTCCTCATCATCATAGGATATTTCTCCACTTGTATCATCATGATTAGCTTTAAATGCAATAACTTTCTTATCTTTGGTATTACTTTCTTCATTCTTAAAATAGAAAAAGAATAGAAATACTTTTGATAAAAATTTATAAATTTTTGTATTTATTTGTTTTTTTTCTTACTCACGGACCATTGACCACTAATTGCTGCCACACGACTATGGTCGGTGGGCTGTGGGCAGTGGTCGACAGCAACAATCCGCAGTTGTGCTGCGGTCGTGCGGCAATCGTGCAACGATCGTGCGGTGGTCGTGCAACAATCGTGCGACAGTCATGCGGCGGTTGGCAAAGCACATTATATAACTAGAGTAGAAAAATAACATGAGCTATAATTGTATCAGAGTCCGCGAGGAACTTTAAACGCAGAGATCAAACAAAAATCACTACCCCAAAGACATTGATTGTAAAGCCCATAATTAGAAGTAATGAGAAGTCAATTTTCTTTTTTAGAATTCAACAATAAATACACGTAATGCTTTTTATTTTGTTTCCACTTTGGAAAAAACCCCAAACCCAACCAAATCTTTGTCCACCATAAATGGAAATATCTTTTGGTGGATGGCACTAATGAGTTGAAGTTGACTTGCAATGTGAATTGATGAAATCTCTATAAATTAGTTCTGGTTTTGAAGTATGTAGCTTTGACTCCCATTCTAAACTTGACCACCATTTTCCGGATCATGGCGGCCTCCACCTCCTCTGCCCCTTGCACCGCGGCGACCCCACCACCTCCCTCCCCGATGCCGCCGTGGACATCATAGCCCATGTCCCCCATTTCCACCACCCTCCCCTCTCTGTTTTCTCCAAGAACTTCCTCTCCCTTCTCTCTTCCCCTCACCTCTTCTCCACGTGCCGCCTACGCTGCACGGAGCCCTCCCTCTACCTCATCCTCCACCTGCCCTCTTCTCGTTACCATTATTGGTACACCTTCTACTCGAACCCCACCTGTCCGAAGCAACACCATCTCGTCCTCATAGCCTCAAACCCTTCCCCTTACCCTAACATTGGCTCCACCTTCATCGCCCTTGCCCCGCTAATCTACATCCTTCGGGCCAATCTACATCCTTGGCAGGTCCATCAATGACATGGCCTCTTGGATTGCCAGTCCCATCGATGGAAGTCTAGGCCCACCATGCATGAGGGGCGGCTGTTTGTTGCTGCGGGTGTGGTCGGGGAGAAGTTGTACATCATGGGTGGGCGCATTGTGAAAAGCTGGTCCCAAGGCATCCTTTGGGCAGAGATCTTGGACAAGGGAGCCGAGTCATGGCAGCGGTTCTGTCCTCATCACACAAGGTGAGGGAGAACCCGTTGTGGATGGTGCTTCCACTCTCAGCGCGCAAGGCCAGGGAGAAGTTTATGCATGCTAGTGCGGTTGTGGGTGGGAGGATCTACACGATGGCAAACTGGGGCAGTGTCATGTACGACGTGGACAAGGAGGTTTGGGAGAGTGTGGAGAGTGAGATTGACAAGGGGTGCAGAGGAAGGGGTACTCTGATTAATGAGGTTTTGTATTACTTTGGATCATAGAAGATTAGAGGGTTTGATGTGAAGGAAGGAGTTAGGAAGGAGTTGAAGGGCGTGGAAAGCTGGCCACTGAGTTCATGTATGGCATGAGGATGGCAAATTTGGGTGGGAATTTGGTGGTGGTTTAGGAGGGAAGGGAGGGTGGAGAGGAGAAGGAGGTCTGGTGTGCTGCGATTTCTGTGAAGAAGGATGAGCAGGGGAACAAGTTGGGTGTTTTTGTTGGTCAGATTCGGTTCTCAAGGTATCCAAGGGGTCTCTGATCGTCGATTGCTTGGTGGTGGAGTTGTGATATTGGTTGGGTCTATAGTATGCTTGAACAATTGTTTCTCTTAGATCTGCCTCATTACCGTGTGGTTTCTATGCTTATTAATAATACTCTGGTCTTTTGGATCGACTTGGATCGTTGGGTTGGTAATAAATAGTATAGCACACTTCTTTATTTTACCCATAAGCTAAGGCATACTCTTCATGTTGCAACTGATAGAAAGGTGGAGAATCATCTTGAGAATCAAGATAACTTTTGTAATCCCAAGACCTTTCTGGATACTATCTCTATATCCATCCATTAGGTGGAGTCCACTTGAGCGTACACTTGTTCAATTGGTGAACTCGCTCGCTCACCTGGACCTCACCTGGACCTGGATTATAGAGAAAGAAAGTTTCTAGAAAAAGAAGCTCTGGAGAGAAAGGAGCCCTTGATTACTGAAATGGTTGGATGGATCTAAATGAAGATGATGGCATCCCTTCTTATACTAGAGGCCATCATATTACAACCATTGACCTAGTTTTCATCTGGCGGACGATATCATACCGCCCAACCTACCAATTACCGACATGCAGGAGACTTCTAGATCTTGGTATAATGACCGTTTTGCCCGCCCTTGGAATGTTCCGGAAACTCTTTTGTTGGGAATCCAGAGGTCCTCCTCGAAAAGGCATGACCCTTTAGCTACAGAAACCTCTTGGCCGTGACACTAGCCTATGCAAATGATGATACATTATGGGAGCAACGTAATAATGCTGTATAGCTGATTTCTGCACTTAAATTGGCGGAGTCATCACTTGTACAGGCAGCTCCTTTTATCATGTAATACGATGACCATTTATGCAGTACTTATCTAACCAAAAGATCATCTTGTGGATGAGCTGCTTCTGGGGGAGACACATTTGGTGTCTGCAATATATTATATACTCTAAGTCCATGTGAAGAATGCCACTCGGGTGGGGTTCCGAAAGGTCAAGAGTGTTTTAGTGTGAGCTAAAAAGAATTGTATGATCAAAACGAATTGAAAAAGAAGAATAATAAATAAAATAAGACAGTGGTTCCACGAGACGGGACGGTGGACTATGATCAAAACGAATTCTATTTTCATACACAATGCCAATACATAGAAGAAATTATTCACTAGTTTATGTTTTTGTTTATTATTTACTTATTAGGTATTTGCAAAATTTAGGTTTGTCATACATTCTCCAAATGTGGCACGTTGTGTGAGCTGTCCATATAAAGTTTGGCGTACACATGATGTTTGGAATATGCTATGTATTTTCACAACGGGAAATTTAATTGAGCCAGAAACTAGGGAAGCGTCAACAGGCCAACCTCTATACAAACTATTTATAATAGTTCATCGAAAATTCGAAAACATGTGAAAATTAAATGAAAATTAATATTTTATTAATATATAGATAAGTATATAAATCGCCACGACAACACCAAAATCTTTTTCCAAAGCCCTTCTAATGTACTTCTGGAAGTCGAGACTTCGGAAAAATGGGCCTGTAATCAAGATGAGCGACCAATATTAAGAATAGGAATTTCTAACACAATTTCCGCAGATTAAACTGATTAAATTAATATAACATTAAGGTGCCATAATAAATCCATGACGCAGCATTAGATATTCTACTTTCGAGACTGAATTATAAAACCACCGAAGAAAACATGCCTACCCGGAACCCTTAAAAAGAGAATTAATAATATATATATATATATATATATATATATATATATATATATATAAATATATAAATATATATTTGCGACAAATTAATATTAAACAGTAAAATGTGAACATTATTTATTTATTTATTTGATGACGAACCGGCCAACGGAGAAGACGGTGCTTGCTCCTACAAATCAAGCATCGTCTTGCGAATGACGTTTGATAAACGAGTTTAAACCTTCCTAGGTCTGTGCCAAATACAACAAGTCGATATTTTGAATAGAGTCAGCAATTAAAAACAACCCTTAATTCTCTTTCTTAAAATTCAATAGTTCGATGAAAAATAACATGTAATGTTTTTTGGTTTGTTTCCGCCTTTGAGAAAAATATCAAACTCTGCCAATTCTTCGTCTACCACAAACAGGAATCTTTTTAGGCAAATGATACTAATCAATTAATGTTGAATTTGAATGAGAAGGGCGTGAATAACATTCCAAGCTATATGCTCGAAATATTAGGACAGAGAGATATCAGTGGCGTTGATCAAATGTGGCACAAACCGCATTGCCAATGATGTTTGATGGAGGAGCTTGAACTTTCTTGGGTCCGAGCCAAACATAACAACGACTCAATAAAATGAACAAAGTCGGTAATTAGAAGCAACCCTCAATCTTCATTTTTAGAATTTGATGATAAGTAACGCGTCATGTTTTTTATTTGTTTCCGCTTTGAGAAAAACACCAAACTCGACCGATTCTTTGTCCACCACAAATGGGATTCTCTTTCGGTGGATGACACTAATCAGTTGACGTTAACTCGCAATGCAAATTGATGAAATCCCTAGAAATTAGAACCGGTTTTAAGGTGCCAGCTTCAACTCTCATTCCAAACTCGACGGCCATTTCCAGATCACAGCTGCCTCCCCTCTACCGCTCCAACCGCCGCAACCCCACTGATCCCCTCCCTCCCGGATGATATCGCCTCTCCCTCCTCTCTTCACCTCACCTCTTCTCCAGCGCCACCTCCTCCACTGCACGGAGCCCTCTCTCTACCTCATCCTTCACCTCCCCAATTTTTTGGTTCACCCTCTCCTCGAACCCCACCTCTCCGAAGCAGCACCATCTCGTCCCCATAGCCTCAAACCCTTCCCCTTACCCTGCCATTGGCTCCACCTTTGCCACCCTCAGCCCCTGATCTTCGTCCTCGGCAGGTCCATCAATGACATGGCCACGGACTGCATCTGACTCCTGGATTGCCGGTCCCACCGGTGGAAGTCGGGCCCGCCATGCATGAGGGGCGGCTGTTTGCTACTGTGGGCATGGTCGGGGAGAAGCTTACGCCGTGGGCGGGTGCGCTGTGGAAAGCTGCTCTCGAGGCATCCATTGGGCGCAGGTCCCGGACCCGGGGCGGGTCATGAGCGGCGGTTCTGTCCTCGTAAACTAGCAAATAGTTGGGTGTTTTTGCTGGGCAGATTCAGTTCTCATGGCATCCAAGGTCCTCGATCGTCGATTGCAGTACAGGAGATCCCAAGAAATGCATTGTTACACGCCTCGTAGACTAGCAACTGGCTCATGAATTTCCCCACAAAGGGGGCGAAATGATGACTTGTCAACCAATAACAAGGACGAGAGGGGGGATAGTTAATAAATGCAATGAGGAGAACAAATCTGACTAAATGAACATAATCGATACACTCCAAGAATGATGCTGGCATTAAGCGAACTGGAATTATCCTTAAAAAAGTATGGAGTACCTGTTTGATCAACATCTTCCGTAGTTGATTAGCCAGTAGAGCAGCATCAACCTACAAAATTCAAAAACAACAGTTCCACGAGACTGCTACTCCCACGGAGAATCGCAGGACAGTCGGCTCGCGACATGCACACCTGTTCATTTTTGCCTCCTCTCTTGACAAACCCCAGCTCAAGCGTGAGAGACGCCAGATCGAAATTTTTTGCCGGCACAAACCTACATTCGCAACAACACCTTGAGACAATTTCCATTTGCTACGAATCGCAAGTATCGCGGTTCGCCGTGAACTAACCTGCTAACAGAGATCGATTCGCCGATCGAAACCCTCGCGTAGCGCCATTGGATGGCATTCAGCGCGATGTGACAGGGCGGATATCCTCGTGAGGAGTTTCTCTCAGTCAAGGGCCACGCACAACCATCGGACAGTTCGACCAAAGATCGCACAACACCACCAGCAAACGATCACGCGAGTAGACAGAACTCGCTCAAAATTACACAAAGCATGAAGCAACAAAGTCAACGATCGATCCTAATCAACACCTCAAAACGAGAAGATCAAGCATGCAAACGATCAAACGGCGAGGAACCGAAACGACGAGAGGAGAGGGAGAGGGTCGGAGAAAAGGATATGAGATGGAGAGGACGAAGGAATCGCCGACGGAGGCGAGGGAGAGCCTGGTGCCGGGGACGGCGAAGTGGTGGAGATCGGAGGGGCAGCAGTAGGCGAGGTTGGTGAGGGCGAGGTCGGCGGCGGGGGTGTTGGTGACGATCATGGCGGACGGCGACGGGGAGGACTGGAAGAACCGGCCGGCCATGGCTGCGGTCGGAGGTGGTGGGTCGACGTCGAGCGAGGGAGACGAAGTTGAGAAGAAGAAATGAGATCCGGTCTTCTTATTTATGGGTTCGGTTCGGGTTTGGAATTTTGTAATATCCATTAAGGATATTTTATGTTTTTTCGTGCATCGACTGTTCTTGGACTATTTACAATAATATCATCGTATTTTTCTTAAATACAGATAATTTCCCTTTATTTAGTGATACATGATTGAAAACGTTTTTTTTTATGTTTACATTTTATTAAGAAATGATTTTAATGTCATGACTTTATCTCGGACAAAAAAAAAATTAAAATATTTTTATTTAAGAAAAATCAATTTTTAATTGTTTTTATTTTTCATTTTTCTTCTTTTTTTTCTTCATTATTTTAAAATTTCTCTCTTTTTTTTTTTTTTTTTTTTTCTTTCTCCCTTCCTCCACCTCAAACGATTGATAACGGCCATAAACAAGCTTAAGCCAACCAATCTTAGGTGAGCTCAACCTTGCCAAGATTAAGTGAACCACAAGCTTGCCCGTCTCAGCGAAGCTTGAGCTCACCTGGATCTAGTGAGCTCAAACTTGCTAGGATTGGCCGAGATGCGAGCCCACCTTCATTTGGCAAGCCTCAAGTATAGTGGCCTCGACCGGCAACAACCATAGGTGAGCTTGAGCTCGCCAAGATTGGGGGAGCCGCAAGCTTGCTGGCCTTAGTAGAGCCCGAGCTTGCTTGGATCTAGTGAGCGCTAAGCTCCCAGGCTTCAAGCAAGCCCAAACTCACTAAGATCAATAGAGCCGCAAGCTCAATTGGATCTAGTGAGGCTTAAGCTCAATGGCCTCAACCAGTTCAAGCTCACCTGGATTGCCCTATGTCATGGCTAGTCACAAGGTTGCTGGCTATCACCGAGGAACGTGGCCAATGATGGAAGAAGGAGAAACAAAAAAAGAAAGAAAAGGAAGAAAATAAAGAAGATAAATAAAAACATAAAAAAAATCAAATTTTAAAAAAATTATTTTTATATGTATAAAAATTTCATTAAACAAGGACCCTAAGACTAAGAAAATATTTTGGAAAATCCATTTAGTTCTTTCAAAGGGGAAATCATTTTCCTAAATTTAAACTTTGATAAGAACATATTTTCCGTTGATTAAGAAAATTTCTGTTAATCATTTTCCTTAACGAATCAAACGTCAAAAAAATAAGGAAAACATTTTTTGGGAAAATGTTTTATGCGAAATAAATAAACCCTAAAAATACTTAATAAGCTTCTCAGTGTACATGTTAATATTGCAGAGACGCCACGAGAAGGGATTTTTTAGTGCTCGTTTCCATTCAAGTCCGTCACAAGAGTAAATCTAAGATATGATCTAGAGATGATGTTTTTAGATTCAATCAGACGGGCCTAACTCGTCGCCCCCAAAAGTTCCCAATCATAGTATCCTTCAAGCTAACTCAATTGGGATGAGCGGACCCAACGAACTACTAAGTAATAAATTGAAGAGTTCGAACATGAGAATGACCAAAACGAGAATCTGTAAATCACAGGGACTAGTGTGCTTTTTCAAATTCCAAACCGATATATTTATGACAAATCCAAACCCAATCGGGCGTGACCTAACTCGTCGCCTCAAAAGTTCCCGATTTCCTTAGGCTAACTCGGTTGGGACTAGCGAGCCCAGTTAGCTATCCAGTAGATTGAAGTGTCCAATCACGAGGATGGCCAAACAAGAAGTTGCAATTCACAAGTCCGGTGCGCTTTTTCAAGTAGCCGTCGGAAACTTCTTTACAAAACCACAAGTTTTTGCTACTCGAATTAAAAGAGTACTTGATAAGCGTCTCCAACGAAGTTGTTCACAGAATTATTTCGAATAAGTCTTGGAGAGACGCAGCAATACTTTAAGAAGAGATTTTTTCGGTGATCGTTTCCATTTAAGTCCATCAAAAGGTAAATGCAAAATGTTACTGAATAACATTTTCCTAACAATGATCATTTATATCATTTGAAATAATTAATTAATTAAAAACATTTTATTTTATTACTAATAATTTATGTCTAAATATTTTAATGAATGATAAAGAAATTCGTTCATTCATTTTTAAATGTGATCATTCTTTTGAAAAAGTATCTAATGTAATTTATTTTTCGTGAAATAAATGGAGTGTATGATGTTCTAGATTCAATCGGAGGGGCCCAGCTCGCTGCCCAAGAGTTCCCAATTAAAGTATTCTTCAGGCTTATTCAATCAGGATGAGTGGGCCTTCATTATTTAATTTGGGCAAAATGGGTTTAGTTTGACCCAGGTAGCTACTAAGTATATTGAAGCGTCCAACCTTGAGAATGCCCAAACAAGAGTCTGTAATTTACCGGCGTGCTTTTTCATACAACCGTCGCTTAACTGCTTCACAAAATCACGAGGGTTTGCTACACAACAAATGAACAACCCATGCCGACTGCAAAGCATTTCAGCAAGAAAAGTTTGGAAAAAATATATGCAGATCATTCAAGTGAAAAGAATATATATATGGAACGCTACGGCGGTCAATTGTGTCTTAGTAACGAACGATGTCTTGAAGGCAATCATAGAAATAAGAAATCTTGATCTTCTCTCTACCAGAGTAAATAGCCTCCGCAGCTCCACCATGCTCGCCCTGAGCTGCATCTCTATCCGCATGTAAAGCTTCTTGATGGGCATCTTCGAAAAGCAGGATCACGAAAGCACAAGTTAGACACACTCTCTCTCTCTCTCTCTCTCTCTCTCTCTCTCTCTCTCCCAAATGGATGGGAAGACAGTATGAAGATAAAGATATCTTGACTCTCAAAGTCCCGAATTACGCAACTTAATGAATTTCTGTAGCACTCTAACAGGGCGAAACATAGGAAGGCACAAGTAGAGAGATCTAAATCTTACATTGTTGAGTGCCTCGGCAGCTTGCATCGACATCATATTTGGAGAAAACCTTCAGCTGTTCGAAAACCTGAAGGAGGCAAAAAGAAATTCATGTATACATCACATTATGTTTTACTGTAGAGAACACATGTACTTTCCAGATATGCATGATGGATAGGGAAAATATAATTGGAAACCCAAGTATCAACCAGGGGAAAAAAAACAGCTACTGGCTGCACTTAGTGGGACAATGCTTAATCTGTGGTTGGTGTACCACTAGATTTTTGGGCATGCAATTTTGAAGACGTTCAATTTTGCCCGCAACCCAGTCATATAATTCTTACTTCACTGGAACTACGGATTATAAGAAAATTGCAAAAAAGATAGATATTTGGAGAATATCAAAAATCAATTATTCCTACCTGCATCTTTCCAAGTCATCTGTGGAACCTCCAAATGCAGGAACAATTTCTTGGAGTGCATTCAAAAAATCATCCATAGTGACTTTGATACTCTCTTCATCTACAGGCTTGGTAAGATCATCAAGACTTGATTGTCTATTCAGAGCATCTGATATGGCACTCTTCACAACGCCTTCAATTTCTGCACCACTGTAGTTCTTTGTACGAGCAGCTGCACAATCGCAGATTGCAAATAAGGTAGGGTCATCACAAGAGATGAACTAAGCACCAGCATTTTTAGCATATACATCTTTTTTTTTTTTTCTTTTGGTAATTAAGAACGTCCCTTACCCCTACTTCACAGGAGGTGGATCCCAATTCTCAGAGAGAACAGTGGCCACCAGGCCAGGGACCCAGTAGTTCTTTTCAGTATATATGTAATACGTCCAGAAATACAAGAGTTAGCCTATTTGATCAAAGAAAAAAGCAAAATTATTCGACACTACATTACTATCATATCATATGCCCATTTTTTTCTGCTTCCACATGACAATGCTGAATAAGGTAAGCCACTTCTTAAATAATAAACAAAGATTTGCTTGATGAAGTTTCATTCTAGTAAATGCGCCAGCTGACTAACCAAGGGCGGATAGATTGACATCAGGAGCAAGAAAAGAATTCTCTTTCATCTTGTTCGTGTGGATCTGAAAGATTTGCAGGCGACCATTCTCATCAGGAAGGCTTATCTCAACTTGTACCTCCAAGCGTCCAGGTCTATATATCAAAAGTCCAAAATGTCAAGTATGCATTTGAATATCTACTTCTACCTGTAAAATAAATATTGTAAATGTACATATGGTCCTGCCAAAGTCATGATGCCACCACATGTCGGCAGCAAAATTGCATTCTTTTCTATCCTCAAAGTGCTAGCCATAATAAATCTTAAAAGTAACAATTAAACAATCTTCCAACAAATTGCATGATGACACATGAATGCTTTTTACCATCTTAGGAGATTAAAAGCAGCTACAAAACTTAGATATGAAGAACCAAAAGAGAAAATGGGGGACCACCTCAGAAGAGCCTCATCAAGAAGATCTTTTCTGTTGGTCATGCCCATAAGCAAAACATTGTTCAGTGCAAAGATTATGGTGCGATTACATGTCAACAGCAAAATAACTTTCTTTTTTATCCTCATAGTGCTAGGCATAATAATTCTTAAGGGCAACAATAGAATAATCTCCCAAGAAGTTGCATGATGACGTGTGAATGCCTTTCACCATCTCAGGATATTAAAATAGCACCTAAAAGACTTGGATATGAAGAACCGGAAGAGAAAAAGAGGGACCACCTCAAAAGAGCCTCATCAAGAATATCTATTCTGTTGGTTGTTCCAATAAGCAAAACATTGCTCAGTGACTCGACACCATCAATCTGAAAATCAGGTACTAGATCAGCAGCAATGATTGGTATTAATGAGCATAACAGAAAATATTCACAAAAAAATGGACCTAGTTAAATAACTTTGCACAATTAGAACACTAAGATACTAATACGAACCTTTGTAAGTAGCTGGTTTACAATACTGTCATGAACTCCAGTACCATCTCCCGTTGATCCTCTTGACTGCAGATGCAAAACCAGGTCATTTCATATCTTTATAATAGAAAGTTGACAACCAGCAATATTCTATGAAACAACAGGACAGAACCCAGCCATTTAAGAGGTACCCAGAAAAAGAAGCAACAAATCACCATGATTATCTTCATGATAAAGATTTGACTATTAGCAAAAAGTGCACTTGATTCAGTCGACACCTCAATTTTACATCCATTGCTCCCTTTCTTTTCTGTTCTTTTTTTTTCCCGTTTTTTTTTTTCTTGGGGGGTGTGTTGAGAAGAGTTCTGCATGGTATATGGTTTCTGTCATACTTGATAAGAATTCTCGGAATGATTTAAGTAGCTCAACATAACATCTTTTTGGTTAAAGAAATTTTATATCAGATTAGTGACAAGTGAATGTAAACCATCAGGGAAAAATCCTGAAGCAGAACCTTGAAAACTATAAAGACACAGTCAACACACTTTCTGCTACTCTACATACGCTGCTTCCAAAACTTAAGCCAGAAACAACCACTTAAAACGTTCCTCAAAACTAAGAAATGAAAGGCATTTGCTCCGAGTGAGGGTAAGCCATTCAGCATAACAGAGGATAAAAATGCATAGATCGACCAGATGATTCATACCTTGCATATAGCATCAATATTATCAAAAATGATGACATGCAAATCACTTTCGTCACCTGAAAATTAATGAGAAGCATAAGTTACATATACTTGCTAGGAAGAATCATAAATCCAATTCATATATCTGAATTACCGCGAGTTCTCTGATCCTGTTCAGCATCCGCAAATAAATCTCGAACATTCTTCTCAGTTTCACTGACAAATTTGCTCATCACTTCGGGACCATTGACTATCTGGCAGATAATAGGAAGTCCAATTGATAATACAGACATATGTACATACATATAATTTACAGTGTGAGTAGGTAGGTCTACATACGTAAGCACGAAGGTCTGTTCACACACTTATATCCCAGAAATGATTCAAACATCTTTAACAAATTAGTAAACTAACATATGGAGTCATGTCCAATAGGTTCAAGGTTTTAAAAGAGATGGGAGACAAATCCTAAGTAAAGGGGAGAAATAAAGGCCTGCAAGCAATATAATTTTAAGCCCTCGACCTTCCTCAAAGAACTGATTAAATTTACAGATGCCCACCTTGGATTTAGGGGCCTTTCACAAAAATAGCATCCATGGTAATTGAACAACCACGAGAGATAGCATACCATACCTTTGGTTCTTTGCCGTTCAACATCTTCCCTATTTGACGAGCCATTAGGGTTTTGCCAGTACCAGGAGGCCCATAAAGCAGCATGCCTTTTACGTGTTTAATACCAAGCCTGGAATTCACCTTGTATTAGAGTAAGAAAAACTGCACCAGAACATAAGACATCGTGTAAATTGCAAAGCCCAGAATTCTGCTTTCTTTACTTGCTAGCCACGTGAGGAGGGAAAACACGAGAAGCAAAAGCCCTTCGAAATATATCCGCGGACTCTGCACTCAAGCCACCGATGCCTAGGGACTGAAGGTTAAATTCCTTCTGCCTAAATATGTTGCTACTGGCAGCTTCACGTTGATAGACGACCTGAATAACAAGACAAAACAGCCGGGACAGAAGCAACGCAATTACCACATTATGGTATAATGGCCAATAAAACTGCATCAGGAAGACATTCACTATCAGAGATTCACACAGGAAAAGAAATAGACTCCAAGCAATAAGTGCAGAGCAAGATTAAGATAGCAGAAGGTTCAGCTGTGCTCCATGAGCACAACAGACGCCATCACTGCACCCAAATTCTAATTCAAAACGCTATTGTTCCTGCAGTCTAAAATCAGATTTAAAGGACATACTAAGGAAATTTTCACTATACGACTTCAAATCTGGACCGCAAAATAGACGTAACAAAAAATGAAAACTGTGTGAGATGAAAAAGAAAAGAAGTTACGAGGAAAACCTTTATTCCACTAGCTTTTGATGCTTCGAAGACAATGCATGTGTCGTTTGAGATCATTCCTCTTTCAGGAGCATTTGACCTTTCATGTCCCTCCACGACACCTTGATTGACTGTGAAGACATAGTTGTTCCCATGATACTCAAACAACACCCTTTGCTCTAATGTCATAACCTGAAAATACATTTACATCAAAAAATCTGTATATCAGAGACAGAAGGGCAAAATGCAAGTCTAAGAAAAGTTCATAATAGTCATGGAGCCATATAGATACATGAACTTTCAGAGTCCCGTTTCAATAATTTAAGCTAACATAAAATCTTAGACCTTAAGAATGTCACACTTCACTAATTCCTTGACAAGGAGACGTAGAGGTACAAGACACCGTCCTATGGTAAATAGGCACCTTTACCTCCAAGTGCACCTATACTCAAGACATTTCCTCACGAATTTAAAAAGTGCATTTCAAAGAGATGACATACTATACTAAGTCCTTGACAGGGACATATTAGAAATCCAAGACACAACCCTACCTCAGCATTCTCATGCCGCATTGGCACATTTATCTTGGATAATTTCCTTACCAAATTAAGAGATGGATTTCAAAGACACTTAGATGCAGGCGTGAGTTCCCAAAAATTCGCTCATTGTACTAGCTGTTAATTAGTCCGTTGATTATCCCCAGTACTTAAACATGTACCAGGAGCTGTTCAGCAGTTCAGGTTTTATTAATGAAAAACAACATCTCTCATTCAAGTGATTTAATATTGTTTGGGATGAAAAGTGAGAGAAACTTAGATGATCCTAGAAATTACGGATTCTAGAGTGTTGGTCAGTGATATGTGTGCAGTTTAAGTGGAAACACCACAATATCCTTCATAAAACCCATGCTACTTATCAAATACACTCGCTCCTGGATTGGCATTGCCCAGTTGAGTACTTATGTAGCTCAATCATAGCCACTTGAAGACAATGTTTCTATGTTTAAAGGGCAGATCATCTCACAATACTCTTTTTTTTTTTTTTTGGCCTAGAGCATGTTCATCTTTGTCCGGCGCACGTGCAACACTAAAATCTATGCATTACTTAGCTATGGTGAATGTTGATGCAGTTTCTCATTCTCGTTTCAGACTCGAATCAGCTAATTATAATTAGTTTGAAAATGCGGTTCTTATCCGCTGGAAATTTTTATGCAGCAGCTAATCTCTTCCACTTATCCCAAAAGAAAAGGCTCATTCACGCATTTGTGGATTGTGGTACAGGCAATCCCAAGAGATACCTTCGTTCCGTGCCTCATAAACTAGCAACAGGCTCGTGAATTACTCCACAAAGGGGGCAGAATAAAACATTGGGAATCATTAA
Source organism: Eucalyptus paniculata subsp. matutina (assembly GCA_017140255.1). NCBI lineage: Eukaryota > Viridiplantae > Streptophyta > Magnoliopsida > Myrtales > Myrtaceae > Eucalyptus > Eucalyptus paniculata. Next base: position 44,284,191 of record CM029439.1, read on the forward strand.
CTTGACAAAATGAACATAATCTACACACTCCAAGACTGATGCCGGCATTACGCGAACTGGAATTATTCTGAGAAAGGTATGAAGTACCTGGTTGATAAACTTCTTCCGTAGCTGATTAGCCAGTAGAACAGCATCAATCTACAAAATTCAAAATAACACGAGAGGACGTTTCTTGAGACTGATATTCCCACGGCAGAGAAAAGCAGGGCAGTAGGCTCATAACATGCACACCTGTTCATTTTTGGTTCCTCTGTGGACAAACTCCAGGTTGAGCGTGAGCAACGCCAGATCGAAATTATCCGGCGGCACAAACCTACATTGGCAACAACCCTTGAGACAACTTCCATTCGCTGAGAATGCACGCGCTGCGGTTCGCCATGAACTAACCTGCTGACAGAGATCGAGTCGCCAGTCGAAACCCACGCATAGCGCCGCTGAATGGCATTCAGCCCGATGTGACCAGGGGGATTATTCTCGTGAGGAGTATCTCTCAGTTAAGGCCAACACACGATCTTCGCACAGTTCGATCAAAGATCGCACAACACCACCAGCAAAAAAATCACACGAATAGACAGAACTCGCTCAAAATCAAACAAAGCATCAAGCTACAAAATCAACGACCGATCCTAATCAACACCTCAAAACGAGAAGATCAAGCACACATTTTTGAAACTCAGCTTGAAGGAATGCTGGCCTTCCAAAGGCTGAAAGCCGAAGGCAGGTCCTATCTGCCTTGGGCTTTCAGCATTTTCGGAATGGCCGGTGCACCGTTCATCTTCTTTTTCGTCAGATTCTTAGATGTCGGCCGGCGAGGTTGCGATGATCGGCGACGGGCTGAAGAGAGTGGCGGCACCCCGCCGACCAGTAGCGCGACCCAACCTCCGCGGCCGTGGGTCGCGCCATCTGGGTCGCCGGAGGTCACCCATTCTTCAGATAAGCATAAGTCCGATAACTACTCGCGAGCCGGTCGCGAGCGGGGTCGCCGCGACCCGGATCACGATCGATTTACCAAACACACAACCAACGATCGATCCTAATCAACACCTCCAAACGAAAAGGTCAAGCACGCAAACGAGAAGATCAAGCACGCATTCGGATTGACAACGGCGAGGAATCGAAACGACGAGAGGGAGGTCGGAGAAAAGGATATGAGACGGAGAGGACGAAGGAGTCGGCGACGGAGACGAGGGAGAGCTTGGTGCCGGGGACGGCGAAGTGGTGGAGATCGGAGGGGCAGCAGTAGGCGAGGTTGGTGAGGGCGAGGTCGGCGGCCGGGCTCTTGGTGACGATCATGGCGGGCGGCGACGGGGAGGACTGGAAGAACCGGCCGGCCATGGCTGCGATCGGAGGTGGTAGTCGACGTCGAGCGAGGGAGACGATGGGGAGAAGAATGAAGGGACGCCATTTATGTCTCTTTGAGCCAGGAACGAAGTCAGAGAAACGAAATTGGCGTTTTGAGGGGAGCTACATTGGCGCCTTCTAGTTTATATAGCGGGGGCGTCTCCTGGACAAAGAACACGTGGCACGACAGCGAATCCGGAACGAATAACTGGGCCATGTGATGGGCCTGGACTAGTCCTCAAAACTTCAATTGAGCTTAGATCGATCGAGTATTGAATTTCTTGCCTGAACTCAACTGGAAACGAAAATCGAAGTATTCAAAAGTTTCACTTGAATAATATTTGATCATGTTGAAATATAAATGGATCGAAGATTGAAATTTCATATACAATGGAATCTTTAGTATTTTGTCTATATCTAAAAGTATTAAATTATTTACAAAAAAGAACAACTCAATTAAATTTTAGTAAGGGTACGCGTGATAAAATTTCGTTTATTGATTTCTCTGTTTTATTCCCATTAAGAACGGTTTGGGCAATCCGTTTTAACGCGATTTGATTTCTCTATTTTGAAAAACGATTCTATTCCGAAATAGATTTGAAGAAAAAATCGGAAAGCTAAAATTTTTACTTACCGGTTTACGAAATAGAAATTGAGAAATCAATTTACTTTAAATCAATTTCTATTTCATAAATTTTATCATGCGCACCCTAAGACTATTGGCCGAGTAGTGGCGAGCTGAAGTCCAAGATCGTATGGCACATTCATGTTTAACCTCGATTTTGGTCTACAGCAAATATTATTTTTGTGAAACAACAAATCCTCGCCCCCGCATGGCAAGGGGGTCGTTGGCCTTCACATCTACCAGGGGCCAACGGTCTTGTTGGCCATGTGAAAAAAAAAAAAAAAAAAATTGTCTACATCAGTATTGACACCTAAGTTTTAGTTGACAAATCGAGCATAGATTCTTGTAAAATATATTAAAATGAATTTTAAAAAAATCAAAAGAAAGAGAAAATGATAAAAAGGGCCCCAATGCGGTCCTGATCGGAAAGGCCTGGTCCAGTTTGCATGACCCAAGGACTACTCATCCGCTTGCTCGTCAATCCTCAGCTTCTTCCTCATCCTACCGGGTCCCATCATCCTCCAATGCAGCTTGCATCACCAACAATGTAGCAATTACTTCCCACGTTTCTCTGACCTTATTTATGTTTCTTCTTCAAAAAAATGCTCATGTGGGTTGGTTTTGAGAGTGACATATCTGCCATCTCTCTCTGTCCTCTCTTTGGGGAGAGAGCTTCCAGAGTTCCATGTGATTGCTCAAATTGTCCATCTTCTTGATTTTGTATTCATTCTAAGGTGGATGTCTGTCTCCCTATAAAAGCTTCAGCTTCAATCACTCAAATTTTTGATGTTCCCCTTTGTTTCTCATCAAACAAATCGCATCTTCTTTTGGAAATCCTAACCATTTTTAGCATGATATCTCTTATTGCTCTTACTCAAATAAGCATGAAATGTATCCTTGCATATTTGTATGGTGAGCACGTGTCTCCCAAACCATAAGTTTAAGTTGGTTCTTGCATATACATTCGGCTTTAATAAGAATTTAAATAAGTAATGGCCACGGTACAATTCTTTTTCACCCGCCTCCTTTTTACATATGCAGCTTATAGTTTAAATGAGTAATCACTCTCAAGATTAATTGATGATGTTGCTTACTTTAACGTTATAGCAAAGTAATTGCGGCTTCCTCAACATCGATTGACCAACTTATGGGAATCTCTAGAAGATGAACTGTATCCCACTTTTTAAGCACCGTCTTTTTGCATTAAGATGATTAGTCTTAAAACTAGTGAGACAATTTTACAATGTGTTATGACTCCATATATTTAGCTGTGACGACACCTCATAAACTTATATGATACACCTAAATTATCATACAAGTGATCCTAACTTATGTGGTTCGAGTGAAGGACCTGGCCAAGGACTGCCTCTGGCAGGCGGTGACAAATGGAGGGAGTGAAGCTTAGCTGTTCTGGCGCAGCTGAATTAGGGGTTGTCCATGGTCGATCGGTCATGTTCACTTTGGATAAGATAAAGGCACTAAAACATTTAGGTTAATGGGTCTATTATTTTGGAAAAAGATCAACAAAGGACGAAAAGAGATCAAGCGAGGGGTCGAAGCAAAAGAGGAAGATGACTTTCGTAGGAAGCGTCGCGCAACAACACATGTTCCATTCCTTTGCAAGCCCATAGACGTACGGGAAGACACGCATCTCCAACGTTTTCCCTAGCAGGTGTAAACTCCCGCTCGACTGCGACTTCGTACTGTAAAGCATTTCAATGTTTTAAGGTAAATGTCCTAGGAAACTTTCACTTGCGTCCAGCTCTATGTAGACGTCTATTGGTGATGCTTCTGGGCGACGATGCTGATGTAGACTGACACCCGGAAGACGCGACTGGCGTATTATCCATTAAGTACCCTGGATATATACAGGAAACAGTAGAATGTCTACTGATGGCAATGGTTATTTTCCTACAAAAGGCCAGTCGAAGTCAGGAGCTTAATTCCTCGAAGTCGTCTGCAAAGAGGAATTCTGCACAATCCTCGAAAGCATGGAGCAAAAGGCCATGATACTGAAGTTTCCAATCATGAGAATACCACGAAACAGGGGTCTGTAATTCATAGGGACCGGTGTGCTTTTTCATGTAACCATCGGTTTACTTCTCCACAAAATCACAAGCGTTTGCTACTCAACAAACGAACAAGTCATGCCAACTGCAAAGCATTTTAGCGAAGAGAAGTTTGGAAAAGATATATAGATCGTCAACGAAAAGAATAAACATATGGGACACTACAGTGGTCAGCTGCATCTTAGCAACGAACAACATTTTAGAAATAAGAAATCTTGATATTCTCTCTACCAGAGTAAATAATGGCCTCAAGACGATCATAGAAATGAGAAAACTTGATCTTCTCTCTACCAGAGTAAATGGCCTCCGCAGCTCCACCATGCTTGCCCTGGGCTGCCATCTCTATCGGCATGTGGGCATCTAAGAAAAGTAGAAAAGCACGAGTTAGAACTCTCTCGCTCTCTCCAAACTGTGCATAGCTCCATTTGCAGGCAAACTAAAATGGATGGGAAAACAGCATGGAGGATGAAGATATCTTAACTCTCGAGTCCTGAATTACACAACCTACCGAATTTCTGCTGCACATTGTCACTCTAACAAGGCAAAACATAAGAAGACACATGTAGAGAGATCTAAATCTTACATTGTTCAGAGCCTCGGCAGCTGCATCAACATCTTCAGAGAAAACCTTCAGCTGTTCCAACACCCGAAGGAGGAAAAAAGAAAGAAAGTCATGTATACATACATATGGAGCTCTATGGTGATGTCAAAAGCTTCACATCCACATTCTAGATTGATGTGGCTTAATTGGCAAGATACTCCAGCCTGTAGAATTTGCTTCGAGAAACTTGCAAGAAAAACCAGATCCCCAGTTGATTAGATGAAGTCAAATCTGAGATATCACTAATCCAGCACTTCGAATGAGATGTGAACTCCTCTCATACATCGACCACATCTTTTTTATAAACCAGCCCATCCCCTCCCAAACTCCCCGGCTTTCTGAGGAAAAATAGAAAAGAGAAGCAATCAGAAAAGCTAGGGACTCCAGAGTTATTAACATGTTTCTCTGCTCGGGAATATCAGATTCCTCAAAATTCACAATGTCTAGGCTAATCCAAATGGTTAATCCCATGTCCCTTGTCTTGAATAGAAAAGAGAAGCAATCAGAAAAGCTAGGGACTCCAGAGTTATTAACATGTTTCTCTGCTCGGGAATATCAGATTCCTCAAAATTCACAATGTCTACGCTAATCCAAATGGCTAATCCCATGTCTCTTGAGACAAGCACCTCTAGACACCCAATATTTGCAAGAGAATCAGAAACAAGTGAAGTCAACAAATAATTGGTTTTTTAAAGCAGATATAATTGTCTTTAAAACAAGACTGCTACATTATGATGTTGGAAATTTCCTCTAATATGGGCTTACATTAATTAATTAATTTTCTATTTTAAATAATCGAGTTAATGGATATTCCAATATTTGTTATACCATAAAGTGATCTGATTGAATTGGGTATTGGCATCTATTGTTAACGGGCCTAGTTGAGCAGCAAAGTGTAGGTAATTGTGTTTGATAAAGCCCAGTAATGGGAACCAAAGGATTGACACGCTATTGATTAGGGTTTCTTGAGTCCCCTCTCTAGCCTATAAAAGGATAGGTTATACCTATCAGTTGCTTTAATCCCATTGAAAGCTACTATATCAAAATAGGTCATAGAGAGGAAGATTTGGCATTCCGATAGATCCCTGATTATCAGAGTGATCTATTTTTCTGCAAGTGAAGCAATGGCTCAAACAGGTACGCTTTAATTCCGTTGTATTTTTTTTTTTTTATATAACAATTTTGTCGATTGGAGTGTTGAACAGTAATGGGTTGACTATCGGTAGTTGATTACTCGATAGACATTTATGTAGCTCCCAGTAAAAGAACTCAAATATGTTTCTTTTAGCGTGGTTTGTGCTTTGCGGTCAACCGTCTGCTTGTTTGGAAAGTGGCGGTGAAATCCCAAGGGAGGTTACGGTCACAGTAGTTGGCTGTCCAAAATTTGTCAAATTTTTGGGTTTTGTCAATTTTTGAATTAGATTGTGAGATGGATTTTGATGCTGGAGCATGGTGGGTTTAGGTATTGGGAAATCCCATGATGCGGTCTTCTTGAACGTTGTGTTTAAAGTAACATAAATTAAAGTAAATTTTAGATTGTTTTAAATTGGGAGGATTTGATTCTTTACTATATAAATATTTGTTTTGAGGATATGATTATTTATTTAATTATTCTTTTTCCTTCCTCTATGGGTGATCAAGTTAGAGAATGATCTTGAATTTGCATCGCGTATGTGTTGTGCGGGATCATTAGCTGTGGAAGTGATTTATGTATCCTTGGTTGGTTGTTGATGTCTCTCTCTTCTATCCTTAGTGCTAAGTTGCGTGCCTTTGTTCTGATTATTTATATGTTACTAATTTGAGAAATATATGGCACTTTTCTTGCTTCCCGTCACCCATTGTCGAAGAGCTTAGCCTACGGGTAGTTAAGATCTCAGGCCCAAAATTTGTGGAAGTGATGCTTTCTTTCATAACATATTGCAATTCTTGTTGCAAAATCAGCGTTCACTTTTCAATTTGCTATTTTGTCTTGGTCTCTTGCCTATATGTACTTGGGATTTGATGTGAGTGCTTAAGATTTGCTAGTGGGGTTTTTATTTACTAATTTAAACATGAGGACCTATTGACTAAAGGTGAGAATGGTGGGTTGTTTTCCTGTCTGAAGTAATTGGGTGCCTTTTGTTTGGTATTCGGTGCACAAGTAATTTAAACTTAATATGAAATATGTTGACTGAAGTGCTAGAGGCACCTATCTTTTCTTTTGTTGGGTTAATTCAGTGATTTGGATTAAAACCGTTTTTCGACCCACAAAAATATATATATATATTATGAGAAAAATTGTTGCTTGATAAATGCAATATGATCTTGAGAAGTACATGTCGTAAAGTGCTTCATATTGTTAGATGAATTTTGGGCATATATTTTTTTGGAGTTTCCTATTGATAAAAATTAGTATATACAATTAACTGCCCAAAGGGAGTTATTGTGTATATTAATTTGAAAATTGCATGAAGATAAATTCCAAAATTAAAAGATGGGGATGTATGACTCAAAAATATTTATTTGCCCAAAGGGGATAAATTTTTGAAAGTTGTATGTAATTCCCCTCTATATTGATATATTAGAGATGAATGATGGGGATGTGTGACTCAAAAGGTTTATTTGCCTAAAGGAGATAAATTTTTTAGAGTTATGTGTATCCTATATGTTGAGATAATGGAGATATATATAATTTAAAGGATTTGTCTGCCCAAAGGGGATTGATCCTTGAAGATTATATGTAATTCTCTTTTATCATCTCTATATATTGATATCATGGAGATATATAATTTAAATGATTTGTCTGCCCAAAGGGGATGGATCATTGACAATTATATGTAATTCTCCTTATTGTTGCTTTATAAACTTCATGCTATAAAAAATAATGGTGCATTATACACTCTGCCCAAAGGGGAGTTTATAATGTACTAATTATTTTGTTAAAATACTTATTGCCCATAATTGTTCTTATTGCATTATGTGTGACAAACAGTTATTTTTGCTATAAATAACAACAATGCCACGGTTGAAATGTTAATTGGATCAAATATTATACTATTAAAGACTTGGTCAAAAAGGGAGACATTATAATTGAGAATATTAGAACTAAGTCCATATTGGCTGATCCTCTAACAAAAGGCTCACTACCCATTTTATTTAAAGAACTTGTAAAGAATATGGGTATTTTAGATTCTTTTGATTTCTTTTGTTAGTGGGAGTTATACAAATTATATTTCTGGATATTATAGTTATATACAAATTGATAATGCTTCTATGATGTTTATTAAAGCATTTATTTTAATAACTGTTGTTATTGATTATATTGTTATCCTTTCTCCTGTTGACTGAGAAATGGAAGTATAAAACAATATCTTTAAACAAATTTTGTTTAAAGATGACTGAATGTCACTGATTATGAGATCTCATGTTGGATTGTGACATAATTAAGGCAATTTCATGTTGTTTAGAAATTGCGCTAATGCAGTTTCATGTTGTTGAGAAATTGCATTGAGGACCGATAAGAAATAGTGTATATCTTGATCACATGTTGACACTATTTCTTACTATACTACTAGGCCCATGATCCATGAAAATATAATACTTATTATATGTGATTATGGAAGGTCTTGTGTTGTGGTATTTTCTTAACACATTGATCTCCGTAGTCCTATATTGAGGTTATATAGGATTGGATTGGTATTAAGATGCCATTATTGGAATATTATTATTATTATTATTATTATTTTTAAAGTTGTGGCCACATAAAACAAAACTTTTAGTTATTAACCCGATAGTGTCGCTTTCAATATAAAATCTTTTCAAAATAAAATAAGTTAATTAATGTAGCCCAAGTGAGAGAATGTTGGAAATTTCCTATAATATGGGCTTACATTAATTAATTAATTTTCTATTTTAAATAATCGGGTTAAAGGATATTCCAATATTTGTTATACCCTAAAGTGATCTGATTAAATTGGGTATTGGCATCTATTGTTAACGGGCCTAGTTGAGCAGCAAAGTGTATGAAATTGTGTTTGACTGAAGCCCGTAATGGGAAGGGCCTAGTTGACACGCTATTGATTAGGGTTTGCTAGGTCCCCTCTCTAACCTATAAAAGGATAGGTTATACCTATCAGTTGCTTTAATCCCATTGAAAGCTGATATATCGAAATAGGTCATAGAGAGGAAGATCTGGCATTCCGATAGATCCCTGATTATCAGAATGATCTATTTTTCTGCAAATGAAGCAATGGCTCAAACAGGTACGCTTTAATTCCGCTGTATTTATTGATCTCGGTGTTTTACAATCATGTATGGATCCGTTTGTTCTTAATTGATTAATTGTTTATGAGAATAATATTCTACATATGAAACTTGAATTTTTCTCTTATGAATTTACAATGGACCAGACATTTTTAAGAAAAACCCAGTAGCAAATTTGACACCTACAGAGCAGCTCAGAGAGAATACTATGAATCACTTCCTTCCTCTTGTTTATCCTTTCCGGAACTAAATCTTATTGTGTGATCTTATTGGGTAAGACCACACAATAAGACAATACTTAAAAAACACTTTAGATAAATCTACTTATGATATGGTCCTACAATGGCAAACCACAAGTCAGAAAAACCACAAGCTTCATTCCCTGGGAAAGATCAAAGCCAAATACAAGTGTATAATAAGCTAAAAAAATCCAGTGACGTGTTCAAACCTTGTAAGTCAGATACCGCCGACTAAATCGGTAGAAATAAAGCAGCTGCTATAATAGTACTAGAATCACAATGCACAGGAGAACACGTACATTACCTGATGCTTAACTATTGAAAGCAAGATTATTAACGACACTCTATGTTTCATCTAGTTATACTTGAATGCATCTGTATGTGATAGTGCCAAGTTAAATGCATCCACATATTACAAAAGTTTCTTCCCCCTGGAACCAAGGTTGCACTCAGTTCGCCTTATAAAGTAAAACAAACTTCACTACTACTCCATCTCAAACAGCAAAAGCAAACTAGCCAATCGTTCTAAGGTCAACATGGTGGAAGATAATGCCAATGAAATGGATCTTATCTATCATAAAGGGAACCAATTCCCACTCATCCACCTTCAAAAAGCATTCTAGCATTCACTTCCAGAAGAGGTCATAGAAAAGGACAATTACTCCTCACGCCAATGCCTATCTGTAGAAACAAGGCAGGGGAGAAGAAACAACCTCCGGAGGACGTTGCTTTAAAAGGTCTAACAATGTCTGAGATATCAACTCCGAAAACCGAGGCCCAATGGCAGCATACTCCAGTAGCCTGCAAAGCAATTCACCCGAGTCAACATGATCCTTTAATGCCAAGGATGACAACAGACGTCAAGTAATGGAAATCAACAGAATTTACCTTTCAAGGTCATCAAGTACGACAATGCTCAATGAAGATTTGTACGCATCCTCAAAAACCTATCAAAGATAGAATCCATTACAAAAGTTTCCCCAGTCATCATGGAAAATGAAGGATGACCGCTCTTCGAGTTAATTAAAAGTGAGAGGAAAACAGCTAATCTCATATTCCTCAAAGCGCTGACCGAGCAGAAATACAGGTCACAAACCTTCACAATTCGTGCACATTTGGTCTGCTCGCCCAGTCCGATCATAGTTTCAGCCGAGACCTAAGCATCCATAAGAAAATCAGAAATTGATATCTGATGCACAAAGAAGTCTGATTTGATTACTCAAAGATAGCAAAGGGTGGAGCCAAAGATTACAAATTTAACAAATGGAAATCCACTGTGGATGCCAACTGTAGCTGCCAGAGCAGTTTTACCACTGCACAACCGACAAGATTTTAGAATAATCCTACTCGGTTTAAGACACAGGCAAAATGAAAAGTAATGCATCAGAAAACTACAAATACCTACCACTCGGACCCTCCAGAAGGCAAGTGACAAGCGAACTGCCTGTGCTCACTTTAACTCGCTCAACCAGTAGCATTGCGTTCTCATAAATAAGCTTATGTCGATCACCACAACTTACCATGCCATTAAGCCTACAGAAATATTTGCACAGACAATTGAGGCAGTGACACATGCTTGACAGTGAATAAAAACTCAAACTGAGCCATTTTAGCATCTTCATGAGATGGCAAAGAAGGTGCTAGAGTAACAATACTATGGACTCCCCAAGCAGAATAAAAAATCCACATCTGCAAAATGCTTAGAGAGATACACAAGGTTTTACGACCATTTTTTGGCAGAACAAAAGGAATGTTTTCATGTCAGTGCGCCAACAAGGAGAACACTGAGCTCTAAGATTGCGGTAGGTTATGAATAAGGCGATAGCATTGTGAAGGAAGCATTGGGGAAAACCATTAATAGTACATCATCCAATCTATTTGCAGAATGAAACTTATAATGTTTTCTCCCGAGCCAACAATGGACCAGACGTCTTAAAGAAAAAAGTGTTGCAAATTTAACACCTCCAGATCAGCCGAGAGAGAATTCTCTGGATTACTCCCCTCTTCTTGTTCATCCTTTCCACAATTAAATCTCAGAGAACCAAATCTATCATATAATTCACCGTGGACCAAATATAATTGGGTAAAACCACGCAAGAAGACAGTTCTTGAAAACACATCAGACATATCTAGTTATGTTATCATCCCATAGCAAACACCAAGTTGGGAATACCAAACTCAATATCAATTTCAAGGAATCGACTCTCATCTGAGCTTCATTAATTCTTTATCCAGATATTTGCTCTTGTGATTACCAATCCATAAGGTAAAAAAAAAAAATCAGAAATACAGAGAATATCAGCATTCAACTATCCCTACCTACCTGTGTCTTTCCAATACAGGAACGATGCTTTTGATGGCGTTCATGAAATCATCCATGGTGACTTCAATACTCTGTTCATAATTTTGATATGATCTAACCATAGCAAATGATATGGCACTTTGCACAACCATTCCGATTTCTGCCCAAGTATGATTCTGCGCACGAGAAACTGCAAAATTCACAGAGAGAGAACGTTTGCCGCCAGGGCGTAGACCCAGTCGGCTCTTTTCAGTATAAACGCAAAATGTTTTGACCAGATGAACGAGCAACATCATTCAAGACTTCCTTTACCAAAAAAAAAAAAAAACAAAAAGAACATCATTCAAGACTCCCTGTTTTTTCGCGACAAAATTTTGAGATTTCCGGCGAGGACGAGGAGACTCGAGATGGGCCGTTCCTGCGGGCCGCCGGGGTGGACAAGGAGAGGAAGGCCCCGTCTGGTTCAGCTGTTTGGGAAACATTTTTGAAACCTCTCACTGTTCATCCGCGTCACTGTTCATTTTTTTCCCCATTCATCTCGTCTTCCCCGCCTGAGAATCGGGCTTCTCCGGCAGCCGCCGCCGCCGCCTTAAGGTCGCGCGTCCCCGGTGAGCACCGCCTGAGGCGGCGCAACCCGCGACCCAGGCGACAGGCGACGCCGCCTGAGGTCGCGATCTCATGCCGCCAGATCTGGCGGTCCGGAGGCACCGCCTGGCCGTCCGGCAGCCAGATCTGGCCTCTGCGACCTTAGACGACGGCGGATTTGATTTCCAGACTAAAAAAAATAAAATTAAAAATAGCAAAAACCCTTTATTCAAAAGTTACTTTTCAATGTTATCTGAGATTATAATTTATTAAATGGTGTAATATTTCGAAAACTTCCTTTACTTCAAAAATATTAATCAAACGGGCCCGAAGAGGATGGAGGGGGTCAGAGAGAAAGGTCATGCCTCGGTGTAGGGAGAGAACAAGGTCTCGCGGAAATTGATTGCCCTTTTGGTTTTTTTTAATAATTAGGAAGTCCTCTTTTTCGTACCTTTGAAGTTGAATATAGAACTCCACCCAAAAAAAGGATATATAGCCTTTTAGATGCATTAACACCTCCGGTACCCCAAGCCCCCTGCAAGAACTACATCCACATGTCCGATGAACTTTTCGACCAAAAAGACATATTGTCCGATGAACTTAAAAAGAAAAAAAAAATGCCCGATGAACTTGCAAGGTATGTGTTCAAAAAAGGAACTTCCAAGGTACCGAAGGCATGACTTACCGAGTTCCTGAAAATTAACATCAGTAGCAAGAACTGAACTCTGCGTCAAGTGCGCGGTGTGGAACTCGAAGCACAGCAGGCGAACATTTTCGTCGGAACTGGGTCCATAAAAAATTGAAGCCACTTCTATAAATATCCATTTTTACCTCAAGAAAGTGCAAGACCTCAATCGCATCGCACATCTCAATCGAATTTAAAGGCATATAATAGATCAATCTCCGATTAAGTTTTGCCCAATGATTGTTGGATTCCACTTTAATTAGGTAGATTTCGTTGCGACGAACACGGGCGAGAGTGGGAGGCACCTTGAGATTGGGGGAGCATAATCCGACGACCCTCCGACGATTGTCATCATGGAAGTGGCCGCCGTGATGTTGCCGATGATTATTGCCAAAAAAAAATTTCAAACCTAGGAATAGGCTTTTTTATAAAAGAATAATGCATTCGCATATCAGAAATATGCGTTAAAATCATCGAACGGTGGTTGAAGAAGTGTCATGTGCTAATGAGAACCACTCATTTAAGTCAAAAGGTTAAAGGGGCAGCATCTTAATCTCTAAAATCAAAATTATTAATGTCTTAAGTGACAAGGATTGGAAAATAATTATATTTTCCCAAAAATGGCTTTTGTAGAAAATATCTGGCAGGTGCCCCCCTTTCTAGAAAACATTTTTGCAGAAAATATAATGTTTTAAGAAAATATTTTTCATGAAACCATTTTCCAGAAAAAAAATGTAATTATTTTCCGGTGTTTGGGTGAAATTTGAAAATAAAGTGAAAAATATTTTCGCTATTCTGTAAGAAAAATCTTTTCCTCCATACGCTCATTTTCATTTATTTTATTTTTAAAATCTATTTTTCATTATTTTTTTATTTTTTTCAAAAAATCAATTTAATTGTTTTTTATTTTTAAAAAATAGTTATTAATTTTTTTATTTTTTATTTTTTCTGTTTTCTTCTTCTTCTTCTTGGCCAGTCCTCGGCCACAATGACTAGGTGGTGACCAGCCAACAAAAAAAAAAAGAAGAAGAGGGAAAACAAAGAAAAGAAAAAAGGAAATTAAAAAATAATTATTTTTTAAGGTGTGAAAGCTTATAAGGTGTGAGATAAGAGAGACCAAGTGAAAAACATTTTCTGCTATTTTAGAAGAGTTTATTTCATTTATTAAAATATTTTTTCCAAGCAATTCATTTTTCATAAAAGAAATGTTGGAAAATTCGGAAAATGTTTTTCTAGAAATTATTTTCCATGAAACGAATAAATCGTAAACATGATTGATTAGATTCGCACGTACCCATCTTGGATTGATAAGGATTATGGTCATATGAAGAGAGGGTTTAGCTTCGACAATTAAAGGAATTTGGTGTTCATCCACATTTTCATTCTTTCCCCCACCACCCCCACAACTAAAGGAATTCCACATCTCTTGTAAGTGTTCTCATTGTTCATATGGATTGGAGAGATTTATAGGCGACCATTCTCATTGGGAAGGCTTATCTCATCAAAAATGATGTTCTCCGTTGTTCAGGACCACCCCAAAGAAGCCACGTCAAAAGTGATGTTCTGTGTTTTTTTATTACAATAAGCAACTTGTTCGGTGACTCTACAGAAAATTAAGGATAACCTCAGTAGTAGTGCTTGGTCCTAATGAGCATATTTGAAAATATTTGCAAAAGAAAGAATAGTTGCCAATCGGGAAGCTTTGCACAATTAGAAGCATACCAAGATATTAACAAACCCTGGTTTAAAAAACTTTCGCAAAATTAGCTCCTCTTTGACTGGTGATGCAAAATCAGGTCATTTTATATTCCTTGTTTAGAAAAGAAAAAAATAAATTTGACAACGAGAAATACCAAAACCTTTAAAGACTGTTTTAAAAGAAGGGAAAGAAATCAAAAGTTCAAAGAATAAGCAACAAATTACCATAAGTAACTTAAAGACAAAATTCCGAACAAAACAAGAAATAGGAAAAAACAAAACTTAATGGCAAAGGCACGACTGTCGGCCGACAATTCAGTTGACGCCGCCACGTCAAAAACGACAAAATATTGACTTCTAAAATTGACCTTGTACGAGAATCTGTTGAACGACCATCGACCAATCTAGATTAGACATGGAGAACCGACAGTGTCGGTGTGGAAGGAGGGCTATATGTACGGTCGCTAACGTCAAGCAGGGAGTGGGACCCCGCGTTAGGTTGATTAGGTAGAGTTGCTAGCGTAAGCTGGAATCTGTGTCAGGCTTTCGTTGTGGCGTGAGCGCAGGCCCCCGTAAGCTACATACAGAGTTGCTTACGTCAAGCTGGGCGGGGCGGGATGCGGGTCAGGATTTCATACCAATTCTCTTCATTGAGGCAGGGCCACTACTGGGCCTTGATACCAAGTAACGTTCTAAGCCCAGAAAATGCAGTGGTAACGAGAAGGGCAGCCCCGAAGGCTATATGCAGAGTCGGTAACGTCAAGCTAGGCGGTGTGGGATCTAATTTTATACCCACTGCAGCTAACCTACGACTGAGGCGTTTCCATATATGTCTGAAAATCGAAGAAAGTGTTTTGATTTGTTAAAATTTTGACAACCGGTTGTTTCTTTGTAGTCGATTTGTTGTGGCTGAATGATTGTGAGACAGTGGATAAGTTGACTTTCTGGTGTTTTGTGTTAAGATATATCAACAGCGAGCAGAGGATGCTGCTAAGGCTGCTGAAGTTGGCAAAAGAGAAGCAAGTGAAGCTGATACAAGCAAGAAGAGAAGAAGTGACTGTGACTGATACCAGTAGAAATGAACGACTAAGATGAAGAGTAAAGAAGATTGTGATCAACGATGGAAAATTTGTCAAAGGAGATAAACACGGATTGCGGATTGCGGATTGCCTCTATGAAGACATGTGAAGTCGTTAGTCAGTTAGAAAGTCAAAAACAGAAGTTAGTTTTTTCTGTTAGTCTTTATCTTCTTAAATAGGAAATGTATATAGTTTTGCATACGGTTGTCTTTCGAGTCTTCTGATATGCTCATCATATTCTCTGTAAAGATAAGCACAGCTATATACAGATGAGATAGATGAGAGTATGGAATCGATATAGAGATTTTCTTTCTATTGATGTACAAATCTTGAAGTACATTGTGATCAAGAGAAGAGAAGAATACAGAGTTTCATTGATCAATTTTGAGCTTTACAAATATATCTTCTTAC
Organism: Eucalyptus paniculata subsp. matutina; assembly: GCA_017140255.1. NCBI lineage: Eukaryota > Viridiplantae > Streptophyta > Magnoliopsida > Myrtales > Myrtaceae > Eucalyptus > Eucalyptus paniculata. Next base: position 44,300,068 of record CM029439.1, read on the forward strand.
TTCTGTATCTTCAATTCCTCTGTACAAGAGTTTCTGCATTGCTGATTCTTCAGTATGAATTCATCACCTTCTCATTTTGTTCTAGAGTGGAGGTCGTTATGTACTGTTTCCGATGCCCACAATCAATGCTTGTGTGTTGAAGTCTTTCATCATGCTATTACCACTAGAACCGACGGTTTCCAATGCACTGGGATTTTTAGAAAGTGGCGGCTGACTGCGCCATCTCCTCGTGAATCGAAGCACCCCGGATGGGTCTACCATCCATCGTTGACTGGAGAACATTTGCACAATTTTCGTCCAAAAACCGAGTTGCTGAATTTTGTGGAAGTCCCGTATGCCCCCACCGTTTCAGGTAGCGGCCCTGACTGTCCTAGCTGGAATTTTGGGTGCTGGGACGGATTAGAGAACTGCACATTCTCTTGCCCACTATTCTTTTGAATTTACTGGGATAATCTTTGGCTGACTTGGTGAGTCTGGGCGTTCCTCTAGGCATTTCCAGCATTTGGCCTGGTATCGTCTACTTAGAAAAGCTTTGAGAGACATCCAGACGTTGTCTCTGCTCCTGGAGTTGTTGGGGATGACTTGGTTGCTACAACGCCCACTGTTGCACACAAAAGTGACTGTTGCTGCCTCTGAAGCTTCTGTAGCAGTTGAAGCTGAATCTGGTTGTGCGACATTGGTAACTGCGGGCCTGATTGATCAGCCATCTGTGAGTTCAATGTACTCTGCTGTTGATTCTGATCCATAATCTATTGCTGCCGTAGCTGATGTAAACTTTGAGGAACAATGCATTATTTATATATCAAACTCAAGTAAATTGTATACAAGAACGAGCAGTTCAGCTTGGAATTAGTTCAGGTTAGAATGCATTAGCTCATGAAGGAGAGGGTCAGATGTGATGGGTTTGCGATTGCCAAGACTACTCATCCCCCTTGCTCGTCAATCCTCAGCTTCTTCCTCATCCTACCGGTTCTCATCATCCTCCAATTCAGCTTGCATCATAAACAATGTAGCAATTACTTCCCACGTTTCTCTTAGCTTATTTATGTTTCTTATTCAAAAAAATGCTCATGTGGGTTGGTTTTGAGAGTGACATATATGCCATCTCTCTCTGTCCTCTCTTTTGGGAGAGAGCTTCCAGAGTTCCATGCGATTGCTAAATTGTCCATCTTCTTGATTTTGTATTCATTCTAAGGTGGATGTCTGTCTCCCAGTAAAAGCTTCAGCTTCGATCACTCAAATTTTCGATATTCCCCTTTGTTTCTCATCAAACAAATCGCATATTCTTTTGGAAATCCTAGCCATTTTTAGCATGATATTGAGGAATCTTATTGCTCTTACTCAAATAAGCATGAAATGTATCCTTGCATATTTGTATGGTGAGCATGTCTCCCAAACCATAAGTTTAAGTTGGTTCTTGCATATAAATTCGCCTTTAATAAGAATTTAAATGAGTAATGGCCACTGTACAATTTTTTTCACCCACCTCCTTTTGCATATGCAGCTTACAATTTAAATGAGTAATCACTCTCAAGATTAATTGATGATGTTGCTTACTCTAACCTAACGACTTCCTCAACATTGATTGACAATGTTACCTACTCTAACCTTGCAGCAGTGCATGTCCAACAGAAATGTCAACCTTGTTGACCAACTTACGGGAATCTCTAGAAGATGAACCATATTCCACTTTTTCAGCACCGTCTTTTTAAATTAAGATGATTAGTCTTAAAACTAGTAAGACGATATTACAATGTGTTATGACTCCATATATTTAGTCGTGACGACACCTCATTAACTTATACGAGACACCTAAAGTATCATACAAGTGATCCTAACTTATGTGGTTCGGGTGGAGGGTGGAGGAGCTGGCCGAGGACAACCTCTGGCAGGCGGTGACAAATGGAGGGAGTGAAGCTTAGCTGTTCTGCCGCAGCTGAATTAGGGGTTGTCCATGGTCGATCGGTCACGTTCACTTTGGATAAGATAAAGACACTAAAACATTTAGGTTAATGGGTCGATTATTTTGCAAAAAGATCAACAGAGAACGAAAAGAGATCAGGCGAGGAGTCGAAGCAAAAGAGGAAGATGACTTTCGTAGGAAGCGTCGCGCAATAACACATGTTCCATTCCTTTGCAAGCACAAAGACGTATGGGAAGACACGCATCTCCAACGTTTTCCCTAGCAGGTGTAAACTCCCCCTCCACCGCGACTTCGTACTGTCTAAAGCATTTCTAGGTTTTAAGGTAAATGTCCTAGGAAACTTTCACTTGCGTCCAGCTCTATGTAGACGTCTGTTGGTGATGCTTTTGGGCAACGATGCTGATGTGGATCGACGCCCGGAAGATGCGACTGGCATATTCTCCATTAAGTACCCAGGAAATATACAGGAAACAGTAGAATGCCTACTGATGTCAATGGTTATTTTCCTCCAAAAGCCCGGTTGAAGTCCGGAGCTTAATTCCACAAAGTCGTCTGCGAAAAAGAATTATGCACAATCCTCAAAAGCATCGAGCAAAAGGCCATGATGATGAAGTTTCCGATCATGAGAATACCACGAAACAAGGGTCTGTAATTCATAGGGACTGGTGCGCTTTTCATGTAACCGTGGGTTAACTTCTTCACAAAATCACAAGCGCTTGCTACTCAACAAACGAACTACTCATGCCGACTGCAAAGCATTTTAGCAAAGAAATGTTTGGAAAAGATATATACATATCATCAAGTGAAAAGAATAAACGTATGGGACGCTATGCTACGGTGGTCAGATGTATCTTTGTAACGAACGACGTTTTGAAGGCAATCATAGAAATGAGAAATCACAATCTTCTCTCTACCAGAGTAGATGGCCTCCGCAGCTCCACCATGCTCGCCCTGGGCTGCCATATCTATCAGCATGTAAAGCTTCTTGTTGGGCATCTAAGAAAAGTAGAAAAGCACGAGTTAGAACTCTCTCGCTCTCTCCGAACTGCACATAGCTCCATTTGCAGGCAAACTACAATGGATGGGAAAACAGCATGGAGAATGAAGATATCTTAACTCTCAAAGTCCTGAATTACGCAACCCACCGAATTTCTGCTGCACATCATCACTCTAACAAGGCAAAACATAAGAAGACACAAGTAGAGAGATCTTAATCTTACATTGTTCAGAGCCTCTGCAGCTGCATCAACATCATCTTCAGAGAAAACCTTCAGCTGTTCCAACACCCGAAGGAGGTAAAAAGAAAGTAATGTATACATACATATGGAGCTCTAAGGTGATGTCAAAAGCTTCAAATCCACATTCTAGATTGATGTGGCTTAATTGACAAGATACTCCAGCCTGTAGAATTTGCTTCGAGAAACTTGCAAGAAATACCAGATTCCCAGTCGATTATATAAAGTCAAATCTTTGAATGAGATGAGAATATGAACACGTCTTTTTTATAAACCAGCCCATCCCCTCCCAACCCCTTTACCCTCCCAAACTCCCCTGCTTTCTGAGGGAAAATAGAAAAGAGAAGCAATCAGAAAAGCTAGGGACTCCAAAGTTACTAACATTTTTCTCTGCTCGGGAATATCAGATTCCTCAAAATTCACAATGTCTAGGCTAATCCAAATGGTCAATCCCATGTCCCTTGTCTTGAATTGAAATATGATAAAGGGATGCTTTTGAGACAAGCACCTCTAGACACCCAATATTTGCAAGAGAATCAGAAACAAGTGAAGTCAACAAATAACTGGTTTTTTAAAGCAGATATAATTGTCTTTAAAACAAGACTGCTACATTATGAAACTTAAATTTTTATCTTATGAATTTACAATGGACCAGACATCTTTAAGAAAAACCCAGTATCAAATTTGACACCTACAGATCAGCTCAGAGAGAATACTATGAATCACTTCCTCTTGTTTATCCTTTCCAGAACTAAATCTTATTGTGTGATCTTATTGGGTAAGACCACACAATAAGACAATTCTTAAAAACACTTTAGATAAATCTACTTATGATATGGTCCTACAATGGTAAACCACAAGTCGAAAAAACCTAACCCAAATGAGAAAGCAATTTCATATGAGCTTCATTCAATCTATACCCAGATAATTGTTCTTGTAAGTACCAATCCATAAGTGAAAATGAGAGATCCTCCTACATTTTAATAATAATCATTTGAATCATACTAAGACCTGCAGCTACAGCCGTTAATCCATCTCTAAGGCATTGCGTTGTTCTACATACTATATTCATTTATACTGCATAGTAGGATTCAGAGAAAGCTTTAAGAAATATGTTGTCAATCAACTTTCTTTGCTTCACCCTTCTTAATGACCTAATCTCAGTCCTTGAGAGGCCAGCAGTAAAAGGACATCACCATTTTTGTGCACTCGCTATACATGATGAACAGAGGAAGTAACATTGGAAACCCAATAAAAGTATCAACCAGGAAAAACAATAATTACCGACTCCACCTAGTAAGATAATGCTTAGTTTGTGGTTGGTGTACCACAAGATCTCCAATCCAGCAATTTTGAAGGCATTCAAATTTACACGCAGTATATAGTCATACAATTCTCACTTCATTGGAACTACAGATTAGCCGCATCTTAATGAACAATGTCCTGAAGGCAGTCATAGAAATGAGCAATCTTGATCTTCTCTCTACCAGCAGGGATAGCCTCTGCAGCTCCACCACGCTCACCCTGGGCTGCCATCTCTAGCAGCATGTAAAGCTTCTTGATGGGCATCTAAGAAAAGTAAGAGCACAAAAGCATGAATTAGAACTCTCTCTCTCTCTCTCCTAAAGCTTCTTGATGGGCATCTAAGAAAAGTAAGAGCAGAAAAGCATAAATTAGAACTCTCTCTCTCTCTCTCTCTCTCTCTCTCTCTCCCTAAAGCTTCTTGATGGGCATCTAAGAAAAGTAAGAGCACAAAAGCATGAATTAGAACTCTACTCCATTTGGGGGTAAACTACGATGGATAGCAAAATAGCGTGAAGAATGAAGTCATCTTAACTCTTTTAAGTCCTGAACCTACGTGACCTAATGAGTTTCTGTCGCACATTGTCACTCTTACACAGCAAAACATAAGAAGGCACAAATTGAGAGATCTGAAGCATACATCATTTAGAGCCTCAGCAGCTGCATGAATGTCATCTTCAGAGAAGACGTTTAGCTGTTCCAACACCTGAAGGGAAACAAAAAGTAAGACACGTATACATGTATATGTAGCTCTTTGGTGATGTCAAACACTTCACGTCCACATTTTGGACTGACGCAACTTTATTAGCAAAATTCTCCAGCCTGCAGAATTTACTTTGGGAAACTTGTAAGAAAACCAGATTTGCATTTGATCTAAGAAGTCGATGTGAAATATCAGTAATTTAGCACTTTGAATGAGATCTGAAGTATTCACAAACATCAACCACCTGACTTTTTATAGACCAGCCCATCCCCTCACAAGACCTCATTACCCACCTCCTTCCTCGTAAACAAAAAGGAAGAAAAAGCAATCCCATATCCCTCCTCTTGAATTGAAATCTGATAAGGGACCTTTTGGGTAAAAGCACCTCAAGACCCCCGATATTTGCAATAGAATAATAACCAATTGAAGTCAAGAAATGACTGGTTTATCAAGCAATGCAACAAAGTGCTCCAGATAAGATAATTGTTCCCTAACAAAAAACACAAATCAGGTTTTTATTCTAAACAGCGAAAACTCACTTTTGTATTTTCGGTAAACATAGGAAAACATTGGTATTTCATCATATTTTCCTTGAGAAAATGAACCCTTAAAGCGGGTTAATTTTCCTTAAAGCAAGACATTGCTGATTATTTTCCAATTCACATTTGTATTTTCAGCAAACATAGGAAAACATTGCCCTTTCATCATATTTTTCTTGAGACAAACAAACCCCTAAAGCAGATTATTTTTTTTAAAGCAAGGCACTGCTGCATTTTTCTCCCCCTCCAATTCACGTTTTCCAGCAGAAGAGAAATGAAGAAAGAACAGCAGAAACAAGAATACTTCATGCAAACACCAAAATAGTATCTACAGCAGCTTACCTCCTTCACTTCATCCGTCTTCAGCGCAGGAACATGGTAAGTGAAAGAAAAGGCAGAGCAGACACCAACTGAACGCATGAAACTCACTTTACTTGTTGTCCCTATCACGAGAAGCTTCATTCCCTGGGAAAGATCAAAGCCAAATACAAGTGTATAATAAGCTAAAAAATCCAGTGACGTGTTCAAACCTTGTAAGTCAGATACCACCGACTAAATCGGTAGAAATAAAGCAGCTGCTATAATAGTACTAGAATCACAATGCACAGGAGAACACGTACATTACCTGATGCTTAACTATTGAAAGCAAGATTATTAACGACACTCTATGTTTCATCTAGTTATACTTGAATGCATCTGTATGTGATACTGCCAAGTTAAATCTGTATATAATAGTGCCAAGTTAAATGCATCCACATATTACAAAAGTTTCTTCCCCATGGAACCAAGGTTGCACTCAGTTCGCCCTATAAAGTAAAACAAACTTCGCTACTACTCCATCTCAAACAGCAAAAGCAAACTAGCCAATCGTTCTAAGGTCAACATGGTGGAAGATAATGCCAATGAAATGGATCTTATTTATCATAAAGGGAACCAATTCCCACTCATCCACCTTCAAAAATCATTCTAGCATTCACTTCCAGAAGAGGTCATAGAAAAGGACAATTACTCCTCACACCAATGTCGATCTGTAGAAACAAGGCAGGGGAGAAGAAACAACCTCCAGAGGACGTTGCTTCAAAAGGTCTAACAATGTCTGAGATATCAACTCCGAAAACTGAGGCCCAACGGCAGCATACTCCAATAGCCTGCAAAGCAATTCACCCGAGTCAACATGATCCTTTAATGCCAAGGATGACAACAGACGTCAACTAATGGAAATCAACAGAATTTACCTTTCAAGGTCATCAAGTATGACAATGCTCAATGAAGATTTGTACGCATCCTCAAAAACCTATCAAAGATAGAATCCATTACAAAAGTTTCCCCAGTCATCATGGAAAATGAAGGATAACCACTCTTCGAGTTAATTAAAAGTGAGAGGAAAACAGCAAATCTCATATTCCTCATAGCGCTGACCGAGCAGAAATACAGGTCACAAACCTTCACAATCCGTGCACATTTGGTCTGCTCGTCTAGTCCGATCATAGTTTCTGCCGAGACCTAAGCATCCATAAGAAAATCAGAAATTGATATCTGATGCACAAAGAAGTCTGATTACTCAAAGATAGCAAAGGGTGGAGCCAAAGATTACAAATTTAACAAATGGAAATCCACTGTCAATGCCAGACTGTAGCTGCCAGAGCAGTTTTACCACTGCAAAACAGACAAGATTTTAGAATAATCCTAATTGGTTTAAGACACAGGAAAAATGAAAAGTAATGCATCAAAAATACCTGCCACTCGGACCCTCCAGAAGGCAAGTGACAAGCGAACCGCCTGTGCTCACTTTAATTTGCTTAACCAGATGCATTACTTTCGCAGATATGTGCTTATGTCGATCACCGCAACTAACCATGCCATTAGACCTACAGAAATATTTGCACAAACAATTGAGGCAGTGACACATGCTTGATAGTGAATAAAAAACTCAAACTGATGCCATTTTAGCGTCTTCATGAGATGGTGAAGAAGGTGCTAGAGTAACAATACTATGGACTCCCCAAGCAGGATGAAGAATCTCACATCTGCAAAGTGCTTAGAGAGATAGACAAGAATTTGTGACCATTTTTTGGCAGAACAGAAGGAATGTTTTTATGTCAGTTCGCCAATAAGGAGAACACTGAGCTCTAAGATTACGGTAGGTAATGAATAAGGCGATAGCATTGTGAAAGAAGCATTTGGGAAAACCATTAATATTACATCATCCAATCTATTTGCAGAATGAAACTTGTAATGTTTTCTCCTGAGCAAACAATGGACCAGACATCTTAAGAAAAAAAAAAGGGCTGCAAATTTAACACCTTTAGATCAGCTGAGAGAGAATTCTCTGGATTACGCCCCTCCTCTTGTTCATCCTTTCCAGAACTAAATCTCAGAGAACCAAATCCATCATTTAATTCACCGTGGACCAAATACAATTGGGTAAGACCACGCAAGAAGACAGTTCTTGAGAACGCATCAGACATATCTCTTTATGTTATCGTCCTATAATAGCAAACACCAAGCTGGAAAACCAAACTCAATACTAGAAAGCAATTTCAAGGAATCGACTCTCATCTGAGATTCATTAATTCTTTATCCAGATATTTGCTCTTGTGATTTCCAATCCATAAGGTAAAAAAAAATTCAGAAATACAGAGAATATCAGCATTCAACTATCCCTACCTACCTGTGTCTTTCCAACGCAGGAACGATGCTTTTGATGGCGTTCACGAAATCATCCATGGTGACTTTGATACTCTCTTCATAATTTTGGTATGATCTAGCCATAGCAAATGATATGGCACTTTGCACAACCATTCCGATTTCTGCCCAAGTATGATTCTGCGCACGAGCAGCTGCAAAATTCACAGAGCGAGAACGTTTGCCGCCAGGGCGTTGACCCAGTCGGCTCTTTTCAGCATAAACGCAAAAACTGTCCAGAAATACAAGAGTTTAAATGTTTTGACCAGAGGAACGAGCAACATCATTCAAGACTCCCTGTTTTTTCGCGACGAAATTTTGAGATTTCCGGCGAGGACGAGGAGACTCGAGATGGCTGTAGCCGCGGGCCACGGTGATGGAAATCGAGAGGAAGAAGATGGGAGGGGTCAGAGAGAGGTCATGTTTCGGTGGAGGGGGAGAACAAGGTATCGCGGAAGTTGATTACCATCTTGGTTTTTCCGATAAATAGGAAGTCCTCTTTTCGTACCTTCGAAGTTGAGTATGGAAAACCTACCCGCCCGAACACACTACCAGGCACAAACCTCAACCCCCCTCACCAGGGCAAAATGGGCAAAAAGTATGTGGCAAAAAGTAAATAGATTTATTGAACACCTCTTGAAGTTGAGTATGGAAAAACTATGGAAAAACCACCCACCCGAACACACTACCAGACACAGACCTCAACCCCCCGCCCTCTCCCTAGGGCAAAATGAGCAAAAAGTATGTGGCAAAAAGTAAATAGCTTTATTGAACACCTCTTGAAGTTGAGTATGGAAAAATTATGGAAAAACCACCCACCCAATTACACTACCAGGCACAGACCTCAACCCCATTCCCCCGCCGCCCTCCCTAGGGCAAAATGGGCAAAAAGTACGTGGCAAAAAGTAAATAGCTTTATTGAACACCTCTTGAAGTTGAGTATGAAAAAACTATGGAAAAACCATCCACCCGATTACACTACCAGGCACAGACCTCAACGCCATCCCCCCGCCGCCCTTCCTAGGGCAAAATGGGCAAAAAGTAAATAGCTTTGTCGAACACCTCTTGAAGTTGAGTATGGAAAAACTATGGAAAAACCACCCCCCGAACACCAGACACAGACCTCAACCCCCCGCCCTCTCCCTAGGGCAAAATGAGCAAAAAGTATGTGGCAAAAAGTAAATAGCTTTATTGAACACCTCTTGAAGTTGAGTATGGAAAAATTATGGAAAAACCACCCACCCAATTACACTACCAGGCACAGACCTCAACCCCATCCCCCCGCCGCCCTCCCTAGGGCAAAATGGGCAAAAAGTACGTGGCAAAAAGTAAATAGCTTTATTGAACACCTCTTGAAGTTGAGTATGAAAAAACTATGGAAAAACCATCCACCCGATTACACTACCAGGCACAGACCTCAACCCCATCCCCCCGCCGCCCTCCCTAGGGCAAAATGGGCAAAAAGTATGTGGCAAAAAGTAAATAGCTTTATTGAACACCTCTTGAAGTTGAGTATGAAAAAACTATGGAAAAACCATCCACCCGATTACACTACCAGGCACAGACCTCAACGCCATCCCCCCGCCGCCCTTCCTAGGGCAAAATGGGCAAAAAGTATGTGGCAAAAAGTAAATAGCTTTGTTGAACACCTCTTGAAGTTGAGTATGGAAAAACTATGGAAAAACCACCCCCGAACACAAGGCACGGACCTCAACCCCCCCCCCGCCTCCCGAGGGCAAAATGGGCAAAAAGTATGTGGCAAAAAGTAAATAGCTTTATTGAACACCTATGGAAAAACTATGGAAAAACCACCCACCCGATTACACTACCAGGCACAGACCTCAACCCCATCCCCTCGCCGCCCTCCCTTGGGCAAAATGGGCAAAAAGTATGTGGCAAAAAGTAAATAGCTTTATTGAACACCTATGGAAAAACTATGGAAAAACCACCCACCCGATTACACTACCAGGCACAGACCTCAACCCCATCCCCCCGCCGCCCTCCCTAGGGCAAAATGGGCAAAAATTATGTGGCAAAAAGTTAATATTGAACACCTCTTGAAGTTGAGTATGGAAAAACTATGGAAAAACTACCCACCCGAACACGCTACCTGGCACAGACCTCAACCCCCGCCCCCCTCTCAGGGCAAAAAGTATGTGGCAAAAAGTAAATAGCTTTATTGAACTCCTTTTGAAGTTGAGCATGGAAAACCTACCCACCCGAACACACCACCGGGCACAAACCTCAACCCCACCAGGGCAAAAAGTAAATAGCTTCATTGAACACCTCCGAGCCCCGGCACAAAAAGAAGTGCATCTAAATGCCCGATGAACTTTCCGACCAAATTGACAAATGTCCGATGAACTTTTCTACCAAAAAAAAAAGGCCCGATGAACTTGCAAAGTATGTGTTCAAAAAAGAATTTCCAAGGTACCGAATGGAAGACTTACCGAGTTCCTCAGAATTAACATCAGGAGCAAGAACCGAACTCTGCTTCAGATGAGCGGTGTGGATCTCGAAGCACAGAACGCGAAAATTTTCCTCGGAACTTGGTCTAAAAAATTAAAGGCGCTTCTATAAATATCCATTTTTACCTCAAAAACCAAAAAGATATAACGCCTCCACATTCATATCCGCTTCTATAAATATCCGTTTAAATACTGAAGTCACAAAATATATAGGGAATCAGAAAGCACATTGAACGAGGTAGTGCTTGACCTCAATCGCATCACACAACTCAATCGAATTTTAAAGCATATAGTAGATCAATCTCCGATTAAGTTTGCCCGATGATTGTTGGATTCCACTTTAATTAAGTAGATTCCGTTGCGATGAACACGGATGAGAGTGGGAGGCACCTCGAAAGAGCCTCGCCAAGGATGTCTTCCCTGTTTGCTGTTCTGATTAGGGAAGCATTGTTCGATGACTCTCCAACGATTGCGATCTGGGGCATCATCTCAGTAGCGGGCGTGCTGTTGTTGATGATTATTGCCAAAAAGATGTGCAACCCCAAGATCAAAACTAAAGTCAGTTTTTGTGCAAAGATTAAGAAATTTCCGCATTTACATATTGACTGGTGGATGAAAAAGTGCTCATGTACTACTAAGGAACCACTCATTTGAGACGTGTAAAGGTAAAAAGATTAATGTCTAAAATGACAAAGAATTGGAGAACAGGGGGACCTACTAATCAAAACTCCATCCAAACCACTTAGGCGTGTTTTAACGTTTCGTTTAAAAATTGTTTCAGTAACGTAAATTAAAAAAAAAAAAAAGTGTTTCTATTCTAGGGAATAATTTTTTACCGTAAACACGCGTTTGGTAAACTTGTTCCGAGAACAATTCTTTTTTTGTTTCTTTTAATTTTTTAATATTTTTATTTTATTTTTCTTTTTTCCTTTCTTTTTTTTTTTTTTTTTTCTTCTTTTGGCCGGTCGCCGGCCTCCGACGACCGGTCGACGGCCGACAGCCTTCGCCGGCCATGGCCAAGGCCGACGACTGCCAAAGAAAAAAGAAAGAAAAAGAAGAAGAAAAAAGAAAAGTGTTTAGATTTTGTTAAACAATAAACAACTTTTTTTGTTTTGCTTTTTTGCTCCAAATGTGTTTTAAACAAAAAATAGTTTTTAACAAAAACGCATACAAACGCGTTTGCTTTTTTTTTGCTCCCGTGAACAAAAAACAAAAATTTTTGTTCCCGGAAAAAAAACAAGTGGCAGCCAAACGCAGCCTTACTTGCTCTGACTCCATTCGTTTCACAAAAAATAATTTCCAAAAAAATGATTTTTTGATTTTCCAAGGTTCATTTTACAGAAAATAAAATATTTAGGAAAAATGTTTTTCACAGTTAAAAAAACTCTTTGAAAAGCTGGAAAAGCATTTTTCACTTTTGAAAAGTGAAAAATATTTTCCATAACTTCTTCCACTACATTTTCTTTCACCAAGCACATTTCCTTTTATTTTCTCTTTCTATTTTTTTTATAATTGAGTTTTATTTATTTATTTCTTCTTTTCCCTTTCTTTTTTTTTTTTTCTTTTCCTCCTTCTTTGGCCAGTCCCCAACTTCGATGAAGGCCAGCAACCGGCCAATGGCGATGCTTGAGCACCGCTAGACGACAATGAGGCTCAGGCCTCGCAAATTGGTGATGCTTGAGCGTTGCCAAAGGGGCCTTGCTAGATCGGCGAGGGTCTACCAACGACACTTGAGTGTCACCAATTGGCAGCACGATGAGGCCCTAGGCGGTGCTTGTCGGCCATTGCTGGCAAACGGTTGAGGAAAAGAAAAAGGAAAAAAAAAAGGAAAGAAAAGAAGAATAAAAAATAATTTAAAATCGATTTTTTAAAAAAGAGAAATAATTTAAATTCAATTTTTTTAAAAAAAGAACAGATAAAATAAAAATGAAAACAAAAAATGATCAAAAGAAGTGTATGGAGAAAAATCAAAGGAGATATCGAATAGTGGAAAATATTATTTTTCACTTCAATTTTAGATTTCACTCAAATATCAAAGAATATAATTATTTTCTTAGAAAATGGCTCTTACGAAAACATTTTCCAAAAAATATACGGAGCTTAAATTTGGCCTCAAAAGAAGGACCTAACTGTCTATGTCTAAGGAATCCCATCTATTGGTCCTAATACGATAAGATTCGAGGCTTTCATAAAGATGACAGAAAGATCATGAGCAAAGAGGAGATAATAAAGGCTTGACAGAAACCTTTTTGGACACTAACCATGATTGAAGAGAGGGTTTAGCTTCGACAATTAAAGGAATTTGATGTTCAACCACATTTTCATTCTTTTCCCCAGCACCCGCACATCTAAAGGAATTCCACATCTCTTGTTAGTGTTCTCATTGTTCGTATGGATCGGAGAGATTTACAGGCGACCATTCTCATCGGAAAGGCTTTTCTCATAAAAAAAAATGATGTTCTCCGTCGTTCGGGACCACTCCAAAAGAGCCACGTCAAAAAGTGATGTTCTCAGTTGTTCATTCCAACAAGCAATTTGTTCGGTGATGTGACTCTACACCACCAATCAGAAAATTAAGGACAACCTCAACGGCAGTGACTGGTACTTGTGAGCATATTTGAAAAATATTCGCAAAAGAAAGATTAGTTGCCAATCAGAAAGCTTCGCAATATTAGAAGAATACCATGATACTGACGAACCCCGGTTTAAAAACTCCGCAAAATTAGCTCCTTTTCTTATGCTGATGCAAAATCAGGTCATTTTAAATTCCTTGTTTTCAAAAGAAAAGAAAAAACAAAATTGACAACAAGAAATACCAAAATGCTTAAAGAATCTTTTAAAAGAAGGAAGAAGAAAACAAAAGTTTAAACAAAAGGGTGAATACTTGAAAAACCTCAAATTAAGATTAACCGCACAAATTTACTCTAAACTAATTTTTAATCACCAAAAACCCCAAATCGTTACAGTTTTGATAAATTTGCTATAAATTGGTATATTTGTGATAAATTTACTCTTTGTTAGTTTCCGTTAAATTTTACTATCAAATTACTAAATTGAATGCCACGTAACAGTTGACCGGTATATCAATTTGAAATTTTATTATTAGTTTATTACAGTTATACAATTTTTAATTTTTTGTAGTATTAATTTAATTTAACGAATATTATATTTATTACAAATATATTAGTATTTAATTTTTAACAATCGAATAAATTAGGCAAGATTTGTTATAAATATATCAATTTATGATTTCTTATGATTAATGGGATAAATTTATCATGAAAGTTCATATCAGTTAAATTTTTCATAATTAAAAAAATTAATTTTTAATAAATTTATCACCCAGATAAGTTATGATTTTTCGCAGATTAACCCCAAATGAAAAAGCAACAAATTATCATAAGTAACTTAATGACAAAATTCCAATAAAACAAGAAAAAAAGAAAACTTAATGACAAAGATACAGACTGTCGGCCGACAATTAGTTGATGCCACGTCAAATTTGACAAAATATTGACTTCTCCCACATGACGCTAAATTTGACCCTATACGAGAAGAAGCTATTGACCGACCATCGACCATTCTAGATTTATTATTATTATTGTTCTTTTTCCTCGTCCTCGTCCTCCTCCTCCTCCTTTTTTTGCTTTCTCTCTCTTATCACTGTTCATCTTCTTCGATTTTCTTCGACCTCTGAGAACGTGGGGTCTTCAACTGAGAACGCGAGCTCTATCCTCACCTGGAGAATCGTCCATTCCATATAAAGATTCCAGCGCCTTCAACCGAGTTCTTCTTTTATGTTCGATTCGCTCGATTAGACATGGAGAATCGACAAAGTCATGGAGAATCGACAAAGTAGGTGTGGAAGCAGGGCGCAATGATTCTCAGCCCCAAAACCGTAGTTGATGGGTAAGGGTAGGTCCCCCAAGACCGCTATTACATAGGGTTGCTAACGTCACGCATTACGTTGTGGGTTGACGACAACCCCTGAAAGGCAATATAGAGTTGCTCACGTCACGCATTTCGCCGCAGGGCGAGGCCAGCCCCCCAGGCTATATGCAGAGTTGCGAATGTCAAGCTCGGCGATGTGGGATTTCTGTTAGAATTTCATACCCACTCCCCCCAATTGGCCCATGGCCGTTACTTTTATCTTATACCAAGTAAGGTTCTCAGCCCCAAAACTGCACCTGTGGGTGAGGGCAGTCCCAAAGGCTATCGTCACGCTGGTCGATGTGAGATCTGCATTAGGATTTCATACCCACTGAAGCTAACCTGCGACTGATGCGTTTTCGTATGTGTCCGACAAATTGAAGCAAGTGTTTGGATTCGTTAAAATTTTGACAACCAGTTGTTGCTTTGTAGTCGATTCATTGTGGCCGAATGACTGTGGGATAGTGGACGAGTTGACTTTCTCGTGTTTTGTTCTAGAGTGGAGGTCGTTAGTGTACTGTTTCCGATGCCCGCGGTCAATGCTCGTGTGTTGAAGTCTTTCATCATGCTATTACCACTAGAACCGACGGTTTCCAATGCACTGGGATTTTAGAAAGTGGCGGCTGACTGTGCCGTCTCCTTGCGAATCGAAACGTCTCGGAGAGGTCTACCATCCATCGTTGACTGGACAACGTTTACACAATTTTCGTCCGAAACCGAGAGAACAGAGAAAATATTACATATGGCCCACCTGCGGCAGCTCCAGCTAGCAAACTGGCAGAAGCAGAAGCATGGCTTGTTGCTGAAATGTGGAAGTCCCTTATGCCCCCCACCATTTCAGGTAGCGGCCCTGATTGTTCTAGCTGGAATTTTGGGTGCTGGGACTGATTAGAGAACTGCACATTCTCTTGCCCACTATTCTTTTGAATTTGCTGGGATAATCTTTGGCTGACTTGGTGAGTCTGGCGTTCCTTGAGGCATTTCCGGCATTTGGCCCGGTATCATGGCCTTAGAAAAGCTTTGAGAGACATCCAGACGTTGTCTCTGCTCCTGGAGTTGTTGGGGATGTCTTGGTTGCTGCAACGCCCACTGTTGCACACGGAAGTGATTGTTGCTGCCTCTGAAGCTTCTGTAGCAGTTGAAGGTGAATCTGGTTGTGCGACATTGGTAACTGCAGGCTTGATTGATCAGGCATCTGTGAGTTCAATGTACTCTGCTGTTGATTCTGATCCATAATCTATTGCTGCCGCAGCTGATGTAAACTTTGAGGAACAATGCATTAGTTATTTATCGAACTCGAGTAAATTGTATACAAGAACGAGCAGTTCAGCTTGGATTAGTTCAGGTTAGAATGCATTAGCTCATGAAGGAGAGGGTCAGATGTGATGGGTTTGCGATTGCCAAGACTACTCATCCCCCTTGCTCGTCAATCCTCAGCTTCTTCCTCATCCTACCAGGTCTCATCATCCTCCAATTCAGCTTGCATCACAAACAATGTAGCAATTACTTCCCACGTTTCTCTTAGTTTATTTATGTTTCTTCTTCAAAAAAATGCTCATGTGGGTTGGTTTTGAGAGTGACATATCTGCCATCTCTCTGTCCTCTCTTTGGGGAGAGAGCTTCCAGAGTTCCATGTGATTGCTCAATTGTCCATCTTCTTGATTTGTATTCATTCTAAGGTGGATGTCTGTCTCCCAATAAAAGCTTCAGCTTCAATCACTCAAATTTTCGATATTCCCCTTTGTTTTTCATCAAACAAATAGCATCTTCTTTTGGAAATCCTAGCCATTTTCAGCATGATATTGAGGAATCTTATTGCTCTTACTCAAATAAGCATGAAATGTATCCTTGCATATTTGTATGGTGAACACGTGTCTCCCAAAACATAAGTTTAAGTTGGTTCTTGCATATACATTCACCTTTAATAAGAATTTAAATGAGTAATGGCCACGGTACAATTCTTTTTCACCCGCCTCCTTTTGCATATGCAGCTTACAGTTTAAATGAGTAATCACTCTCAAAATTAATTGACAATGTTGCTTACTCTAACGTTATAGCAAAGTAATTGTGGCTTCCTCAACATTGATTGACCAACTTATGGGAATCGTATCCCACTTTTTAAGCACTGTCTTTTTGCATTAAGACGATTAGTCTTAAAACTAGTAAGACAATTTTACAATGTGTTATGACTCCATATATTTAGTTGTGACGACACCTCATAAACTTATATGATACACCTAAATTATCATACAAGTGATCCTAACTTATGTGGTTCGAGTGGAGGACCACTGCCTCTGGCAGGCGGTGACAAATGGAGGGAGTGAAGCTTAGCTGTTCTGGCGCAGCTGAATTAGGGGTTGTCCATGGTCGATCGGTCACGTTCACTTTGGATAAGATAAAGGCACTAAAACATTTAGGTTAATGGGTCGATTATTTTGCAAAAAGATCAACAAAGAACGAAAAGAGATCAAGCGAGGGGTCGAAGCAAAAGAGGAAGATGACTTTCGTAGGAAGTGTCGCGCAACAACACATGTTCCATTCCTTTGCAAGCACAAAGACGTATGGGAAGACACGCATCTCCAGCGTTTTCCCTAGCAGGTGTAAACTCCCGCTCGACTGCGACTTCGTACTGTAAAGCATTTCTAGGTTTTAAGGTAAATGTCCTAGGAAACTTTCACATAACGTCCAGCTCTTTGTAGATGTCTGCTGGTGATGCTTTCGTGCAACGATGCTGATGTGGATCGACGCCCGGAAGATGCGACTGGCATATTCTCCATTAAGTACCCAGGAAATATACAGGAAACAGTAGAATGTCTACTGATGTCAATGGTTATTTTCCTCCAAAAGCCCGGTTGAAGTTGGGAGCTTAATTCCGCGAAGTCATCTGCGAAAAGGAATTCTGCATAATCCTCGAAAGCATGGAGCAAAAGGCCATGGTATCGAAGTTTCTGATCATGAGAATACCACGAAACAAAGGTCTATAATTCATAGGGACCAGTGCGCTTTTTCAAGTAACCATTGGTTAACTTCTTGAATAAATCGTGAGCATTTGCTACTCAACAAACGAACAAGTCATGCCAACTGCAAAGCATTTTAGCAAAGAGAAGTTTGGAAAAGATATATAGATCGTCAATGAAAAGAATAAACATATGGGACGCTACAGTGGTCAGCTGCATCTTAGTAACGAACAACGTTTTAGAAATAAGAAATCTTGATCTTCTCTCTACCAGAGTAAATAATGGCCTCAAGACAATCATAGAAATGAGAAAACTTGATCTTCTCTCTACCAGAGTAAATGGCCTCCGCAGCTCCACCATGCTCACCCTGGGCCGCCATCTCTATCAGCATGTAAAGCTTCTTGATGGGCATCTAAGAAAAGTAGGAATCATGACAGCACAAGTTAGACTCTCTCTCTCTCCAAATGGATGGGAAAACAGCATGGAGAACGAAGATATCTTAACTCTCAAGTCCTGAATTACGCAATTTAATGAATTTCTGTTGCATATCATCACTCTAACAAGGCAAAATATAAGAAAGCACAAGTAGATAGATCTAAATCTTACATTGTTCAGAGCCTCGGCAGCTGCATCAACATCATCTTCAGAGAAAACCTTCAGCTGTTCCAACACCTGGAGGAGGAAAAAAGAAAGTCATGTATACATACATATAGAGCTCCTGGTGATGTCAAAAGCTTCACATCCACATTTTGGATTGACGCAACTTAATTAACAAGATACTCTAGCCTGCAGAATTTGCTTCAGGAAACTTGCAAGAAAAACCAGATTCACAGTCAATTAGATAAAGTCAAATCTGAGATATTACTAATCCAGCGCTTTGAATGAGGTCTGAACTGTTCTCATACAACGAACACATGACTTTTTTATAAACCGGCCCATCCCATCCCAATCCCTTTATCCTCCCAAACTCCCCTGCTTTCTGAGGAAAAGGGACTCCAAAGTTACTATCATGTTTCGCTGTTCAGGAATATTAGATTCCTCAAAATTCACAATGTCTAGGCTAATCCAAATGGTTAATCCCATATCCCTCTTCTTGAATTGAAATCTGATGAAGGGATGCTTTCGATACAAGCACCTCCAGACCCCCAATATTTGCAAGAGAATCAGAAACAAGGGAAGTCAATAAATAACTGGTTTTTTAAAGCAGATATAATTGTCTTTAAAACAAGACTGCTGCACATTTCTACCCCTCTATCTCACGTTTTCCAGCGGAAGAGAAATGAAGAAAGAACAGCAGAAAAACACCAAACTAGCATCTACAGCACTTTACCTTCTTTGCGTCCTGTGTCTTCAATGTGGGGACATGGTAAGTGACAGAAAAGGCACCACAGACATCAACTGAATCCAAGAAACTCACTTGACTTGTTGTCCCTATCACGAGAAGCTTCTTTCCCTGGAAAAGATAAAGCCAAATGTATGTCTATAACAAGCTAAAAAATTCAGTGTGAAAAGGACACTGGAATCGAACCTTGTAAGTCAGAAACCACCAACTAAATCAGTAGAGATAAAAACAGCTAATACGATACCATTAGAATCACAATGCACAGAGGAACACATACATAACCTAATACTTAGATAGTGAAAGCATATTTACTTATAACATTCTATATGTCATATATCTATACTAAAATGCATCTGCATATGATAATGCACTCAATCTGGCGGAAATACATATAAGAAAACTTTCTTCCCACCGGACAGCCTTGAGGAAACACATGAACCAAGGTTGCACTCAATCTATTTCTTTATACAGTAGGACAAACTTCACTACTTCTCCATCTCAAACAGGAAGACCATACTAGCCAATCATTCTAAGGTCAACACGCGGGAAGATAATACCAATGAACTGAATCTTAATCCCTCAAACTCAAATTCCTGATTAACGCCTGTCATCATGACATTATTATTGTTTTCCCTCAGCAACATGACCAGGGATTATTGCTCTCTACATTCTCGCTCATAATTTACATTTCCTGGGAAGTAGGGGAACTAATTCCCACTCATCCACCTTGAAGCATTCTTAATTCAACAATAGTAGTAACTTTCCTGGCATTAACTTCCAGATGAAATTGTAGAAAAGGTTAGTTACTCTTCACACCAACATCAATTTGTAAATACATGGCAAGGGGAGAAGAAACTACCTTTGGAGGAAGACGCTTCAAAAGGACTAACAATGTCTGTAATATCAAATTAGAAAATCGAGGACCAACGGCGACATAATCCGGTAGCCTGCAAAACAATTCACTCATGTCATACTGACGTTTTAATTGCCAAGGATGACAATGGAGGTTGACTAATATAAATCAACAGAATTTACCTTTCAAGGTCATCAAGGATGATAATGCTCAATGGAGACTTGTATGCATCCTCAAAAACCTATCAAAGATTAGAATCCGTTACAAAGCCTTCCCCAGTCATTACGGAAAATGTGTAAGATGACCAAACCTCAAGTTAGCTAAAAGTGGAGGGAAAACAGGTAATTTCTTTGTCCTCAAAGCGCTAATCAACAAGCTATGAAGGTCAAAAACCTTCGCAATTTGTGGACATTTGGTGCTCTCGTGTAGTCCAATCATAGTTTCGGCCGAGACCTAAGCATCCAAAAGAAAATCAGAAATTAAAAAATGATGCACAGAGAACTCTGATTACTCGAAGAAAGCATGGCATGGAGCAGAAGATTACAATTTTGACTTTTGGAAAATCACTGTTGATGCCAACTGTAGCTCCCAAAGCAGTTTTACCACTGTACAACAAACAAAATTTTAGACTATTCCCAATTGTTTCAAGACATAGGCAAAAATGCTTAGCAAAAAATGAAAAGCAATGCTTTAAAAAACCCCAAATACTTGCCGGTCTGACCCTCCAGGAGGCAAATGACAAGCGGACTTCCCTTGCTCACTTTAACTTGCCCAACCAGTAGCATTGCTGTCTCAAGCATGTGCTTATGCCGATCACCTCAACTGACCATGCCATTAAGCCTACAAAAATATTTGCATAGACAAATATGGTAGTGACACATGCTTAATAGTGTGTGCTCTTTATCTTTAACTGGAACTTCGGAACAGAAGCTAATAATTAATGAAACTTGAATAGAAGCACACAAAGGATGTGTATATTAAAAAATGCTGTCAGGTTTATCTTACTAAATAAGAAGTCAAAACCTGACGCCATTTTAGCGTCTTTATGAGATGGCGCAAAAGGTGCTAAAGCAACAACACTATGGACTCTCCAAGCAGAATTAAAAATTCACATCCGCAAATGCTTAGTGAGATTGCCACAGTTTCATGATCATTTTTGGCAGAACAAAAAGAATGCTTTCACGTCAATTTGTCAATTAGGAGAAGCCTGAGCTCTAAGATTATGGTAAGCATGTGTAAAAGAAGCATGTGGGAAACCCATTTATTTTCACACAGTCCAATCTATTTGCATAATGAAACTTGAAATGCCTTCCTCTGAGCCAACAATGGACCGGACATCTTTATGGATAAAACTTGTAGCAAATTTAACTCCCACACCTCAGCTTAGAGAGAATTTTCTGAATTACTCCCCTCCACTTTGTTATCTTTTCCAGAACTAAATCTAAACCAAATCTAACATATAATTCACCATGGACCACACATAATTAGGTAAGACCACACATTAAAAACACATCAGATTAATCTATTATGATTCAATAATAACAAACACCAAGTTGAGAACCTAACTCCAAACAAGAAAGCAGTTTCAAAGAAATCAACTCTCATCTCAGCTTCGTTCATGTTTAACCAGATATTCGTTCTTGTAATTACCTATCCATAAGTAAAAATCAGAGATCCTCCTACATTTTAATAAGAATCACTTGTATAATACTAAAGCCTGCAGCTACAGCAGCTAAACCATCTCTAAGGCATTCATTGTGTTGTTCTACATGTGATCATTTATACTGCATACAGAGATTCAGAGAAAGCTTTAAGGAACCTATTGCGAATCAACCTTTTTTTGCTTCCCCCTTCTTAATGACCTAAATCTCAGTCCTCAGGAGGCTAGTACTAAAAGGACATCACATTATACTTTACCGTTGTGAACAAATGTACTTTCCTTCCCTCGCTATACATGATGGACAGGGAAAGTATCATTTGAAACCCAATAAAAGTATCAACTGGGGGAAAAACAGTTACTGACTCCACTTAGTGGGATAATGCTTAGTTTATGGTTAGTGTACCACTAGATTTTTGGGCAAGCAATTTTGAAAACGTGTAATTTTACATGCAATATCCAGTCATAAAATTCTTGCTTCACTGGAACTGAGGATTATAAGAACATTGCTACAAAAGATAGATGTTTGGAGAACATCAACATTCAATGATTCCTACCTGCATCTTTCCAAGTCATCTGTGGAAGCTCCAAATGCAGCAACGATTTCTTGGAGTGCATTCAAAAAATCATTCCTAGTGACTTTGATACTCTCTTCATCCACAGGCTTCGTAAGATCATCGAGACTTAATTGTCTATTCAAAGCATATGATACGGCACTTTTCACAACACCTTCAATTTCTGCACCACTGTAGTTCTTTGTCCAAGCAGCTGCACAATCGCAAATCGCAAATAATGTAGGGTCATCTCCAGAGATGAATTAAGCGTCACCCTTTGTAGCATGTGTGCCTTCTTTTTCTTTGGTAATTCAGAACCTCCCAATTCTCAGAGAGGACAGTGGCCACCAGGCTGGGGACCCAGTAGTTCTATAGTATAGACATAATGTGTACAGAAATACGAGAGTTAGCCAATTTGGTCAAAGAAACACGAAAAATCATTTGAACTACACTACTACCATATCATATGCCAATTTTTTCTGCTTCCGCATGACAATGATCACTAGAATAAGCCACTTCTAAAATAAAAATTGAAAATGTGCACCATGAAGTTCCATTATAGTAAAAGCGACCAGTTGACTTACCAAGATCCTCAAGTATGACATCATCAGCAAGAAAGGAATTCTCATTCATCTTCTTCGTGTGGATCTCAAAGATTTCGGTGCGACCATCCTTATCAGGAAGGCTTATCTCAACTTGTACCTCCAAGCGTCCTGGTCTGCAAATCCAATAGTCCAAAATGTAAAGAACATCTTTAAAAATCTATTTTTACCTCTAAAACCAATATTGTAAAAATACATATGATCCTGCCAAAAGTATGACGCCACCACATGTCAACAAAAAGATAACATTCTTTTTTGTCCTCATAGTGCTTGGCACAATAATGCTTAAGACCAACAATAAAAGAATCTCTCAAGAAGTTGCATGATGACTAGTGAGTGCTTTTTACCATCTGAGGATATTAAAATAGCAGCTAAAAGACTTGGATATGAAGAACTGGAAGAGAAAAAGAGGGACCACCTCAGAAAAGCCTCATCAAGAAGATCTTTTCTGTTGGTCATTCCAATAAGCAAAACATTGTTCAGTGACTCTACACCATCAATCTGAAAATCAGGTACTATATCAGCAGCAATGATTGGTATTAATGAGCATAACAGAAAATATTCGTGAAAAAATGGACCTAGTCGAATAACTTCGCACATTTAGAACACTAAGATACTAATACGAACCTTTGTAAGTAGCTGGTTTACAATACTGTCATGAACTCCAGTACCATCTCTTGTTGATCCTCTTGACTACAAAATCAGGTCATTTCATGTCTTTATTATAGAAAGTTGACAACCAGCAACAGTCTATGAAACAATAGGACAGAACACAGCCATTTAAGAGGCACCCCCAAAAAAAAAAAAAAAAAATTAAAGGAAAAAGAAGCAACAAATCACCATGATTATTTTCATGATTGAGATGCGACTATTAGCAAAAAGTGCAGTTGATGCAATTGACGCTTCAATTTTACATCCATTGTTCCTTTTCTTTAACTTTTTTGGAGGGTTGGGGGGGGGTGGGGGTGGGGGTGTTGGTGGTTGTTGAGAAAAGTTCTGCGTCGCACACGTTTTCTGTCATACTTGATAAGAATTCTAGGAACGATTTAGGCACCTCAACATAACATATTTTTGTTTAAAAAAATGTATATCAGATCAGTGAGAAGTGAAAGTAAACCATCAGCGAAAAATCCTGAAGCAGAACCTTGAAAACTATAAAGGTCATTATAGAGCAGCTACCAAGACAACAAAATATGAAAGTCTACCCTTACAATTCGCTAAAGTTGACCTTATACAAGAAAAAAACCCTGTCAACACAATGTCTGCTACTCTATATACACTGCTTCCACAACTTAAGCCAAGACAACCAGTTAAAAAGTTCCTCAAAACTAAGAAATGAAAGGAAAGATGACATTTGCTCCTAAAGAGACTAAGCTATTCGACATTATAGAGGACAGAAATGCATAAATCAACCAGATAATTCATACCTTGCATATAGCATCAATTTCATCAAAAATGATGACATGCAAATCACTCTTGTCACCTGAAAATTAAGGAGAAGCAGAAGTTACAGATACTTGCTAAAAAGGAATCATAAATCCAATTCATTTATCTGATATACCGTGAGCCCTCTGATCCTGTTCAGCATCAGCAAATAAATCTCGAACATTCTTCTCAGTTTCACCAACAAATTTGCTCATCACTTCAGGACCATTGACTATCTGGCACAGAAAATGAAGTCAAATTGAAAAAACAGACATACATACAAATAATTTACAATGTGAGTAGGTAGGTCTACATATGTGAGTACAAAGGTCCGTTCGCATGCTTACATCTTAAAGCTGATTCAAACATGCTCAGCAAAATAAGTAAACTACCATACAAACAGTAATGAAGCTATGTCCAATAGGATTCGAGGTTTTGAGAAATACGGGAGACACATCCTAAGCAAATGGGAGAAAGTAAAGGCCGGGCAGCAATAAACTTCTAAGTCCTTGACCTTCATGGAAACTAAGTATTATTGATTAATTTCACCGATACCCATCTTGGATTGAAAGCATTTCACGAAAATAGCATTCGTAGTGATTGAACAACCACAAGAGATAGCATACCATACCTTTGGTTCTTTGCCATTTGTCGCGACCTCTTTTTTTCGGCGCCCGCAATCACGTACGGGCGCCTAAGGAGGCTAATGGCTCGGCTGAAATTAGTTATGCCCGGACTCTCCCAAGTCCACCAATTCGCGACTTTAACAGTCTGAATTTTAATCTTGTAAATCAATTTTTAAAATGGAGTCGCCACTAATCAATTTGGGGTGGGTTGATTAGAAACCCAAGTGAAGTATCGGGAGAAATACTCACTCCTGCGCAACCAGAGAAATTAGGATCGGGGACTTGATTACACTAGTTAATCACTAATGCCCTTTCGGTACCTAATCTTGTTTAAACCCTGAGGTTTTTTGGATGTTCGGGATTTTCCACGCATTTTGATGCTCGAGGGGTTTTCCATGCATTTTTGGAGAAAAACATTTTTTTTGGGTCTTTTTCTATTTTTTGACATGAAAGGGATTTTTTTTTTTGACCTTTTTTGGTATTTTTGGAAAAATACAAGTCTTTTGGCTTTTTTTTCTGAATTTTTTGACTTTTTCATGAATTTTTGGCTTTTTTTGGATTTTTGGCATTTTTTGGAAAATATGGAATATTTTTGATTTTTTTTTATTTTTCGGAAAATAAAATATTTTTTAATATTTTTTGAAAATAAATTATTTTTGATTTTTGGTTTTTTTTTTTTTTTTTAGAAAAGAAAACATTTTTTAACATTTTTTTAAAAATATTTTTCGATTTTTTGAAATTAAAACATTTCTTAATAATTTTTTTTAAAATAAATTATTTATTAATTATTTATTAAAACTTAAAAAAGCCGACCCGGTCGGATCCGCGGGTTGGGTCCGACCCGGCCGGTAACCCGATGCGCGGACGGGCGCGTTGCGGGGCCCGACTCGGATTTTTTTTGTCTTTTTCTTAAAAATTCGGCCCACACACACGTAATTGGGCCTATTTTTAAAAGGATACCCGGCCCGCGGAGAAGCTGGCCTTGCGTAACCCTAGAGCGCCGGGTCACACGCCCGACCCGACGACCCGCTCCCCCGCGAAACCCTACCCAAACCGGCTCCAAGACTCCAACCCGACTTCCGCCCCTTAAATTGCGGAAACCCTACCCGTTTTCCAAACCCGGATCCACTTCGTGACCGGAAAATCGCAAACCCTAGGGTTTGCGAATCCGCGGCGCCGAGGAGGGAGAGGGCCGAGGCACAATTGCGGGGACGACGGTGACGGCGGCGGCGACAATGACGGCGACGGTGGCGGACATTACCCGTCCGTGAACGGCGGCTTGAACGGCCAACGGTAGCGACGGCGCGGCGGCGATGATGGTGAAGGGTGCCCGAACCGCTCCCTCCCTTTGATCCGCTCGCAAGCGTCGAGCCTCCCCGAAGTCTCTCGGGGAAGCTTGAATGCTCGCGGCTTCGATCTTCTCGTCTCTCGCCCTCGAGTTCTCGCAGATCCGGGTTTGCTCGCCGCCGGCCTCCCGAAGTCTCTCGGAGGGAGGTCGTTGAGCTCGCGACCCGATCGCTCGCCCTTGCTCGCTCTTTGAGTTCCCCGAAGTCTCTCGGGGATCTCTCGGGAGCTCGCAGCCTCTCTCTCTCTCGCTCGCTCTTCAACCTCCTCCGAAGTCTCTCGTGGGAGGAGGTTTTCCAAGCTCGCGATATCCGGTGTGCCTTTGACGACGGAAATGCTTCGCTATTTATAGGCGAGGAGGTCCGGCCGACGGAGAGGCTCGGCCGCCGGTCCTTGGCTTGCCGACCGGACCCCGTGGCCGAACCGGCGCCCCATCCGCCACCTACCCTCTAGCTGTTCCCCTTTGTTGCCGTCCGTCCGCTCATCCGCGCCGCGCCCCCGCGCGTGTGTTGCGTAGCGGACAAAGGAGGAAGAAGACCGAAAAGGGCTGGGCCGGAGGAGAATGAAAGTGGGCCGTAGAGGCCCATGCGGAGGGGGAAGAGAGGGAGAAAATGGGCTGCTTTTTGTTTTGTTTTTGCTTTTTTATTGTTTTTTATTTTTGGTTTTTTTGTTATTTGCTTATTATTTCGAAAAGACAAAATAAATAAATAACATAATAAAAATTGAGGTGTCAACAGCTGCCCCTCTTTGAAGGTGAGCTCGCAGAGGTTGCATTCAAAGACGACTGATGCCTCAATTTTATCCATGCATGCCTAGCAGATTATATTTTATTTGGGGCTTATTATTCTATGCGGAAAAAAAAGTGCAATATAACTTTACCTATACTGAGACAGATAAGAAGATACCCGTAGTTACTTACCGGAGTGAGTGAGATAGGGTGTGAACCCCGAGTTTTGGCAAGTATCAAGGCATCATCTTACCTCGTTTGCATGAGGAGATTGCTTCTCCGTAACCCGAACCGTTCTTCGGTCGCCTATTGGAGCAATAAGTGATTTGTCTAGGACCCGAACCTTTCTTCGGTCGCCTTGACGGGGAATTGCCTTCCCAGGACCCGAACCTTTCTTCGGTCGCCTTGACGGGGAATTGCCTTCCCAGGACCCGAACCTTTCTTCGGTCGCCTGTTAGAGCAATAAGTTGGTTTGTCTAGGACCCGAACCTTCTTCGGTCGCCTTGACGGGGAATTGCCTTCCTGTGACCCGAACCTTTCTTCGGTCGCTCGTTAGAGCAATAAGTTGGTTTGTCTAGGACCCGAACCTTTCTTCGGTCGCTTGACGGGAATTGCTTTTCCAGACCCGAACCTTTCTTCGGTCGCCTGTTAGAGCAATAAGTTGTTTGTCTAGGACCCGAACCTTTCTTCGGTCGCTTGACGAGAGATGCGCCGACCTTTCTCGTGGCATCTGTTTGTGGGTGCTCGATTTGTATCGAGGACACCGGTTGGTACCCGACCTTTCTCGAGATGCGCCGACCTTTCTCGAAAGCATCTGTTTTGTTGGGAGATAGTACTTGGATGATCACAAGTACAAACTCTTGGAGGATACCCGGATGATCACAAGTATCGAAGGGGTACCGGACGATCACGTGCACAAACTCTTTGGAGATACCCGGATGATCACAAGTATCGAAGGGGTACGACGATCACAGTACAAACTCTTTGGAGATACCCGGATGATCACAAGTATCGAAGGGTACCCTGGACAATCACAGTACAAACTCGAGGGAAGAATCAAGGGCATACTTGAGATATTCGTGTGGAGATATCGAGGATGGGTCTTGCATATACATGAAGGTCTCTCACCTCCTGGTAATTGGGAATATCGAGGACGTACCTGGGATATTCGTGAAGGTCTCTCACCTCCTGGTAATTAGGAATATCGAGGGCGTGCCCCGCATATTCGTGAAGGTCTCTCACCTCCTGGTAATTGGGAATATCGAGGGCGTGCCCCGCATATTCGTGAAGGTCTCTCACCTCCTGGTAAAGGGAATATCGAGGACGTACCTGGGATATTCGTGAAGGTCTCTCACCTCCTGGTAATTGGGAATATCGAGGGCGTGCCCCGCATATTCGTGAAGGTCTCTCACCTCCTGGTAAAGGGGAATATCGAGGACGTACCTGGGATATTCGTGAAGGTCTCTCACCTCCTGGTAATTGGGAATATCGAGGGTGTGCCCCGCATATTCGTGAAGGTTTCTCACCTCCCGGTAATTGGAATATCGAGGGCGTGCCCCGCATATTCGTGAAGGTCTCTCACCTCCCGGTAAAGGGGAATATCGAGGACGCATTCGGGATATTCGTGAAGGTCTCTCACCTCCCGGTAATTGGGAATATCGAGGGCGTGCCCCGCATATTCGTGAAGGTCTCTCACCTCCTGGTAATTGGGAATATCGAGGACGTGCCTCATATATTCATGAAGGTCTCTCACCTCCTGGTAAAGGGGAATATCGAGGACATGCCTCATATATTCGTGAAGGTCTCTCACCTCCTGGTAGTGGGAATATCGAGGGCGTGCCCCGCATATTCGTGAAGGTCTCTCACCTCCTGGCAACATAAACTTGAATGTAGCACAAGGCTTACCCGGATGGCCGCAGCACTCAAAGGGCTGGAACACCGGGTAGCCGCAGGTGTACAAAGTACTGGAATACTTGGATGAACATAAGTATTTAATGATACGATCTGGGACCACTCTGGCTGGTCCAAGTGTAAGAAAACATACCTGGATAACCACAGGCGCACAACTCGACGGAATACTTGAATGGCTACTAGTATTCAATGATACAATTTTGAGGACAATTTGGACATGTCGAGTGTCACGGAAATGGAGTACCTGGACAATGAAAGGCACTCAAAGGTAATGGGATACTTGGTCAATTGTAGGCATCCTAGCTATAAAGACAACTCAAACAAGTGAGTGTCAAGAAAAAGGAGTATCCGAACGGTAGCCAGTACTCAAAGACAATAGGGATACCTAGACAGCAGTAGGTATTCATCAAAAAAGGGATACTTGGTCAGTCACAAGTATCAATACTCTGGGGACAACTCAAATAGGTCGAGTGTCGTTAAGAGGGAGTACCCGGCAAGTGGTGGATACTCAAAGACAATGGGATGCTAAAACAGTTGCAAACATCCAAACTCAAGGGACGACTCGAATAGGTCGAGTGTCAAGAAGAGAGTACCTGGACAGTGGTAGGTACTTTAAGACAAATGGGGATAGAGATATGCTTACTTGACAATATCTCTGATCTCTGAGAGTATGTCTGTTATTTGCACAATATGCACACATGATTGTATATGCTGTAAATTTATGAGTTTAAATGAGATTCATGCATGATAATTTTGTCAGTTTTGCATCACCTGATTTCCACCGGGGAAGATTTTGAAAGACAACCTTCATTTAGAATGTAGATGTCTTGAGCATGCCAGATAAGGGACTTTCAGTCTGAAAGGACTTTTCACTCACTCTCTTGGAGAAGGCTATCCTGACCATTGATGCAGGATTTATAAGGACCACACTATCTTACTGTCATCATGTTAGCAGGGGTCCGAGTATTCTCGCAAGTGGTACGACTTTACCAATGTGAGAGGTCTTTGTTGAAATTGTGATGAAGACTTAGTCAATAGCTCATCAAATGGGACCGTCGAGGTCAAGGCTCATGAACAAAGTGCCGCACGATCATCTCCTGTGTTTGCAAGTCAAAAGTCCCGCGAAGAGAGATAGAATAGTCTTGCTCGTACTTCTTCGAGTGATGCTTATGCACATATGAAATCCTACATTAATTGAAGTGCCCCTAGTCCGAAGAGACTTTTACAATGGGATGCAATGTTGGCTTGACTCATGTGTAAAAGGGCGAGAGCTGGTGATTGCCTTGGCATTTGTCACCGGTCTTTCTTCTCACCGTCGATGGAGGCTCTATCAATTGAACCACAACAACAACTTTTTATTGGCTGTATTTTTGACTCGGAGGGCATTGGCCTTGCTTTTACCAGGCACACGCTTTTTCATGCTCCTGTTTTTTTATTCCAGTTCTTCATTTATGGGCATTGACCTTGCTTTTACCAGGTACACGCTTTTTTATGCCCATGTTTTTTTCATTCTTGTTGCTTGAGAGCGATCTTGACAAGTTCAAGCAAACGCCTTTGTTAGACTATTGAGTCTTCATCTTTTGCTAGCACTTCTAATTATGCTACTCAAATGGCAGTAGCTTATGCTTTGCCTCCACGTGAAGGTGAATTTACAGACTCAATTGAGTTATACAATAGATACAAGTGCGTAAAGAAAGAATTGCTCTTCATGACTCTAGGGCATTTAAATTAATGCGAGTGTTCATATGCAATAAAGACACCCAAAGATTGATGCAAGTGCGAGCAAGAAAATTTCTATCTCTCTTCTCACTTTATGATGCTGCTTCGCTCCGATCTGCCCCAAGGTGGGGTGGTTCTTGACAGGATAGGACAGAAATTTCATCAGTGTATGGGGCTCAATGGGGTGAGCGATGGAATGCCTCTCACTATTTTGGTTACCGTACCATTCGCGAGAGAACTCTTTACCCTGCAGCCATGGAATCTTCTGCACTCATCTCACAAGTGTATAGATGGGGGGACTGTGTGTAGGATATAGCTTGCCTGTCATCATTCTGACGCGCCTCATTCAGCATGCTCAATCAATCTTGTATTATTCACTTAGCTGTCTATTCTAATAATCCTCAGTGGAATCAGTGACTTAGACAGACAAAATCATCATACAGAATTCATCTGGAAGTGACATGCAACATTTTGAATATGATGGAGTTTGAACTCTTCAAAACAAGTGAATGGTTTCGACTCAAAAAAGACCCTATTGATAACTTTAGGGGCTAACATAATGGTGTTTCCAAATATGTTAAATTTTGAACATCAAAAGGGTTATTTGCAAATGGGTGTCGATGGTTGTCCTTATTAAGTAGGGACATGACATAAGAAGGATCAGCCAGGGTTGGGGATCTGATCATGGATTTGATGGGCCTTTCTGCTTTTGCCCCTGCAGAAGAGAAGATGTACAAGTAGATCAATTAGTCTGGCCAAAATCAAATGTGAGTTGAGGCCTGAAGGATCTCTGTCATTTGCTTTGGCAATTACTCAGGATGCCATTTCGCTTAGGAGAGTTTGTCATGCCTCTCATTGATTTATTATCTTTGTTTTTGACAGTCAGGTGATCCTGTAACAAACAAGAGGGAATGTGTTAGTCATGAACTCTTTTAAGAGTCGAATAATTGGAAGCGATACAACTTTACCCTTCACCGGTTTGCGTACGATTGGGTGACATGAGAGGGGGACACGAAGTCCTATGTCCCTTGCTTCGTTAGGTCGATTATTTCTCCGAATTGGCTCCTGGATGACGCGTCCTTTTACACGAAGCCAGGTGAATTTGATGCGGGTCATTTCCACGAACCTCACTTGGCCAATATTGACCATCAAGTTTGGTTTTAGATTCCCAATGTTTTCTGTCAATAGGGAAAATACGTCAAAAGTGAGTTCAGATAGTGGGAGTAATGGAAACGATACCGAATTACCCTTCACTGGTTTGCAGATGATTGGATGGACTTGAAGTGCAAGTGGGTCACGAAGTCCTATGTCTTTTGCTTCGTTAGGTCACCCCTTCTCTCGTAATTTGCAAGTGCAAGGGAGGCAAAAATTTTTTATTATTTTTTTTACCAAGCGGCTAACTGCCGCGTCGGGGATTCGAACCCCCGACTTCGGACCTTTTTGCTTCTTCCCGGATACCACTCGGCTAGAGGTGCCGATGGTGTCCGTAGGGCGCTTCTTTTTTTATTTAACCGAACGGCCCCGGACGACACGTCCTTCATACCAAGTTAGGTAAATCGATATGGATCATTTGATTTGCCCAAATTAACCATTGAGCTTGTTTCTTGAATCCTATGCTTCCCGTCAATAGGAGAAAATATGTCAAAAGTGATTTCGACACTAGGAGTATTGGAAACGATACCAAATTACTCTTCTCCAAAGTTTGTATTTGTTGACTCCTAGGGATCTCTGTATGTCAATGACGGCCTTTTGTTTTTGACACAGTTTAATGTCTCTTTTGATTGGCCCTCTTCATTTGTGACCATGTATGCATGATTGATGGTTGTCGATTTATCTTCAACGCCTTCCTTCTGTGGAATTTTCTTATGTCTTTGACTATATGACCATTAGTAGCATTGAGCAAAGTCATGTATTTCAAGCTTCTATGGAATTTGAGATGGACAATCAAAACCTCCAATTCTCTTGTGGCAATTACTTCTTGCGAGAATATGCGTCTGGAGTGAAGCTTCTAAATTCCAAAGTCATTGTCCAGGGTGTGGGGCTATAGATCGCCTTGACTGTCTAGATTTTCTCCCTGTTGACAGTAATCACTTAAGAGGAAGAGGAGGAACTCCTTCCTTATGCTGTAGTTGATACTGTAACATCTAGCCGTTTGGGCGCGTCGTGTGACGAGATAGTCCTTTGGCTTAGGATGGAGCTGGGCAGGAGTGAGGTATGTCATGGATGCTTCGATCTCAACTCTATGCCTGTACCTATTACGTCTCATCTTTTGTATCCTGTAAATAGAAGAGAGAGGACATCATTTCCAAAGTATATTCAGAGAATAAGACTTACCCTCTTTTGGTGTAGGATGATTCTTTCTATTTGCCCCTGTTTTCTTGGCAGGGTGTCTTTGAATTTGGTGAGTTCGCCTGATGCGCTTGCTTCAAATGCCCCATGTCATACTAAGTCAAAGGGGATGGGAATGATCTTCTGAGACATGAAGTGAATGAGTCAGAAAGACAAACATGGTTAAATTTATCATCTTGTTTTAACAAAAACTTTCGAGTGATGAAATATTTTTTATTTTCAAAATATGTCTTTGGGGGAGAAAAAGCATGAGGAAGCCCAGCCCTCAGTATTCTCCTTGGATGATATTTTCTTTTCATGGTTGGATAACATCACTGGGCCGGTTTGGGATACCGCCTCATGCTTTCAAAACAAAATATTAGAACTGTACATTAGATTACCGAAATGGAAAATACAACAAAGAGCACACTAGACAGATAAGAAACATGAAATTATAAAAACAAGCAACACCCATGAAAACTCCTATGAAAAGGAGCACTTTGATATTGCTGGTTAAGCGCCTTTGAGTTCCTCGCCTCCAGTAGACTCGAAGTATTCGCATGAGAGGACCACTTCATTGAAGCTACGGAAATGCAACCCATGCAACCAACAGCGATACTTGCAAGGTAAAGCCCCTATAAACAGCTTTATCATTTCTTCTTCAGCCAGTTGAGGGTAAGTTTGTATCATAAAAGCCTCCCACCTCCTCGCATATACTCGAAAATCCTCCATTGGTCTTCTTCTGAAGTGAACCAAGTTCTGACAAGGCGCTTCAGTCCCAATCTGGCTTTGATACTGAAGCAGGAATGCAGAAGACAGCTCATTCCAATCTCTCATAAGGTAGATATCTGCTGTGATGAACCATTGTAATGCAGATCCCGTAAGGCTCTCTTGGAAAGCCTGAGTTGTGAATGACATTGGGCCATAGTACCGACTCATTTCAACATGGAGGTACTGCAAGTGGGCCACGGGGCAAGTCATGCCGTTATATTTGCGGAGGTTAGGTATCCACATCTCTCCAGGGGTCATGATCCTATGAGCGTAAGACGGGCTTGATGTATCCTGGTTAGGCCACTGGTTTTCCCACTGCATATTCGTTGTAATGGTGAATTTTTCTGTTTCAGGAGAGTTGGACTCTACCGAGATTACCCCATTGCTCTCTTCTTGGTCAAAATTTCCAAATGAGGATGAAGTATTGAAGCTATCCTCATGGTTAGAGGATGAGCTTAATACTTCGTTAGGATCGTAGCGGATAAAGACGTATGCTTCCTCTTCTGACGGACCTTCATCCCCGGATGAGAGTAGGAAACAATTATACGATGAATCGTCAGTTTCATTATCGAAATAACGCTGGAAGTCCTTGGGATTGTATTCTAGGGCCGGGAAGTCTTCAAGGTTGTACTCTAGAGGATGGTGGCCTTCAAAGCTGTATTCTTGGGAATGCTCGAAGCTTTGGTGCGGTGGCTCGTTGGTAGATGCTGAATCGATTTGCTTAGGCTTTCTTTTCTTGGCTTCTGGTCTAGACCTTTTGAGTAAGGCCCTTCGTTTTGCTAACTTGATTCTGTCAAGGGAAGTGAGAGACATTAGAGTTTCACTGTCTGATTCACTTTCTAGGTTGATAGGGGTTGGTATTCTGGACCCTAGCTCTTGGAGTAAGCTTGGGAAGTTGTCCGCCGTGCCCCACTCTTGAACGTACTCGTGTCTTTGATCTTGTACAAAGGCTCCTTGCCTTTCCTAGTGGGAAACTTTCCAAGTAACAAGATGTTGCTCAACCGCCCATTTATCATGCAAGGCTTCATTGACATGCTCCTCTCCTACCTCAGCGGCTAACAACTCCTCGTGCTCCGCGATTATTGGCTCTTCGTAGGGCAAGGTGATGTCAGGGGTGATGTCAATATCGTATTCTTGATGGAAAACATGAATTAATTCCTTCCAAGTTTTAAGGGGACTAATCTTCTTGACAATGTACCATCGCAAGGCAGGGCCAGTCAAGTTCGATTGGTACGATTGAATCATCCTTCGGACCAGGTAGGCCTGTAAGTAGGTCTCTGGGCGGGAGGTATCAGCATACCTTTCGCATTCAGGTGCTTTGAGCTTTTCAGGATTTCAATGCCGGCATAATTGGAAAGGTCCATGGGATTCTCGCCCGTAGCCTGGTTTAACTTTTTCATGATCCTTTCAAACCGTCCATAGTAATCGGCTATTTTCCGGCAAATTTGCGGGCGTCATGACGGTGTTTGAGGCAACTATAGAGTTGGGCTCGGCTCGAGTGGATTTCATTTGTCTCGAGAGTTGTTGAAGGACAATGGACATCCGTCCTACGCCGTCTTCAATGTTAATGAGGCGATTTTGTACATCATTCTGATCGGGTCCTATTGCATGAGGCCAATCACAAGCGATTGGTGGCCGGCGATTCATAATTACCTGTTTGTTGTGAAAACAATGAATGAGCACGAAAGTAAACAAAGATTGACCCATGGCAATGGTCTAACTGCTTTTTTATTTATCAAAAGAGGATTTTATAGACTGCAGACTTCTGACATCTAAAACTTGAAATTGAAATGACAGAATGAAATACTAGATATTAAACAAAAGTCCCTAAACAATGGGACGAAACTTTCACACTATTAATACTAAGGGGCACATGATTGCCAATTTATATGCGACGGGAGCCTTGTTCTTGCGAGAATGGTTGCTTCCTTGAGCTGGCTCGAGGTGTGCATCCAGTCCATTCCCAAATCCCTCTCCATGAGCTCGCTTGCTCGTGGCCGGCTTCTCTCGTTGATTGAGTGAGGGACTGATGGCTTCCATTTTTTTGGGATGCGATGGTTGTGGATGTAGGACATGGAGGCGTGGTGGGCTTTTTCTTCTCCTTCAAGCCCTTCAGGTACCACGATCCTTTTGCGATGGCACTTGTCCCAAGTTTCCTGAGCGGTAGAAACTTCGAATTCGTAGTCACGGCTTGTATTGAAAAGAACTGAAGAGACCTTCCTGATGGAAGACGATGGGATCTCCTGAAGGGCTCCATATTGTCGTGCCACCCGATAAGGGTGATAGAGAATGGCGCCGGTGTGGCCAAGCAATGGAATTGGGAGATCACGCTTATAAGCGAAGCGAGCTCTTTTTTCATGGAACCAACCAGCACACCATTGGAATGCCTCAGGAGCTGGGTCTCTTAGGAAGTTTACCCAATTTAAACAGCTTTGATTGGGAATATACGGTCCTAAAACCATAAACTTTTGTAATGGGTTTTCAAAAGCATTCGTTTCAGATGATCGCATGAAGTCTCGAAATTCGCTTAGGTGAGAAAAGAACCAGACTTGTAAAATTTCAGGAGAGGCTCGCATGATTCTCTCTGAGTTGTCTTTAAAACGATTAAAGGACAAGAATGTTTCAGTTAAAATCATGTTGACATAATTCCCCCCTCTTAAAATCTGATCAACTATCCATGCCATCTTGGGAGTTATGGCATTTCTTTGATGGGGGAAGATGATGAGCCCGAAAAAGGCCAAGAGGAAAATTTCACTTTTCTCGGGGTCATAGGCTGATTTTGGAAACATGCATTCATAAATTCCTGGGCAGGTTTTATGGTTATCTTCAAGAATTTGTATCATAGTATGGACTTCAGTTCTTAAAAGCCGTGCTAACCCACGTATCGGGATGAGGCCGTTGATGGTTTGACGAGCTTTTTCTCAAGAGGCATTCCGTGATGATGCTGTATTCTTCCGGGTTGGGGTTAGCTCAAACTTACCGAATATAAAAGTAACCGTCTTCGGGCACCAGAAATGTGCTATGGCTTGTATGACTTCAGGGCGAACAGTGATTTGGATCAACGATAGGAGATGACCGATTTTGGCCTTCACACGCTCTTGGGCAAACTGATCTAACTGACCCCACCATCTGAAGAGCT
The DNA here is from genome assembly GCA_017140255.1 of Eucalyptus paniculata subsp. matutina. Classification (NCBI taxonomy): domain Eukaryota; kingdom Viridiplantae; phylum Streptophyta; class Magnoliopsida; order Myrtales; family Myrtaceae; genus Eucalyptus; species Eucalyptus paniculata. The sequence continues at coordinate 44,336,809 of CM029439.1, forward strand.
CCGCCTTAGGAGTAGGAATGAACTGGATATCGTCTTTCCCCATCGCACATAAACTGGAATTTGAAAAGCTTATCCTAAATTGCCATGGGCCAAATAAAAAGACTGAGTAAAAGTAAAGAAATCACTTTGCTTTTAAATAAAATGGCAAGTATAAAGACATACAGATGGGACGTGTGGCTCGATTTCTAACTCAGAAGGCTTGATGAAATTAAAAGGGTATTCACCCAGCGCAGTCTCGCGTTAGCAACATACCCCCTTAACCTCGGCTAAGAAATTCGGGGAAAAGAAAGGCAACCTCTACATCGCAGTCTCGCGTTCGAGGTCGTATCTTTCTTAACACCATCCTAGAAATCCTAGGGCGGCCCAGGTCCGGCGGCTGGGTTGTGTGTGCCATGTGTAGTGTTTAAAACAGTAAAGCATGCACAGCAGTTTATAATCACAAAACATTTTATTTTGACAGAATAAAAAAACTTTAAGCTATTACCCTGCACAAAAAAAAAAAAAAAAAAAAAACCCGAGTCAGTAAAGCGTTTAAACAAGGATAAAAATGGCCTAAGTCCTCAAATTCCCCAGCGGAGTCGCCAAGCTGTCGCGACCTCTTTTTTTCGGCGCCCGCAATCACGTACGGGCGCCTAAGGAGGCTAATGGCTCGGCTGAAATTAGTTATGCCCGGACTCTCCCAAGTCCACCAATTCGCGACTTTAACAGTCTGAATTTTAATCTTGTAAATCAATTTTTAAAATGGAGTCGCCACTAATCAATTTGGGGTGGGTTGATTAGAAACCCAAGTGAAGTATCGGGAGAAATACTCACTCTGCGCAAACTGAGAGAAATTAGGATCGGGGACTTGATTACACTAGTTAATCACTAATGCCCTTTCGGTACCTAATCTTGTTTAAACCCTGAGGTTTTTGGATGTTCGAGGATTTTCCACGCATTTTGGATGCTCGAGGGGTTTTCCATGCATTTTTGGAGAAAAACATTTTTTTTGGGTCTTTTTCTATTTTTTGACATGAAAGGGATTTTTTTTTTTTTTTTTTTGACCTTTTTTGGTATTTTTGGAAAAATACAAGTCTTTTGGCTTTTTTTTCTGAATTTTTTGACTTTTTCATGAATTTTTGGCTTTTTTTTGGATTTTTGGCATTTTTTGGAAAATATGGAATATTTTTGATTTTTTTTTATTTTTCGGAAAATAAAATATTTTTTAATATTTTTTGAAAATAAAATTTTTTTTTGATTTTTTTTTTTTTTTTTTTTAGAAAAGAAAACATTTTTTAACATTTTTTTAAAAATATTTTTCGATTTTTTGGAAATTAAAACATTTCTTAATAATTTTTTTTAAAATAAATTATTTATTAATTATTTATTAAAACTTAAAAAAAGCCGACCCGGTCGGATCCGCGGGTTGGGTCCGACCCGGGCCGGTAACCCGAACGCGGACGGGCTCGCAACGCGGGCCCGACTCGGAATTTTTTGTCTTTTTCTTAAAAATTCGGCCCACACACACGTAATTGGGCCTATTTTTAAAAAGGATACCCGGCCCGCGGAGAAGCTGGCCTTGCGTAACCCTAGAGCGCCGGGTCACACGCCCGACCCGACGACCCGCTCCCCCCTGCGAAACCCTACCCAAACCGGCTCCAGCACCCAACCCGACTTTCCGCCCCTTAAATTGCGGAAACCCTACCCGCTTTCCAAACCCGGATCCACTTCGTGACCCGGAAAATCGCAAACCCTAGGGTTTGCGAATCCGCGGCGCCGAGGAGGGAGAGGGCCGAGGCACAACTGCGGGGACGACGGTGACGGCGGCGGCGACAATGACGGCGACGGTGGCGGTACATTACCTGTCCGTGAACGGCAGCTTGAACGGCCAACGGTAGCGACGGCGGCGGCGATGATGGTGAAGGGTGCCCGAACTCTGCTCCCTCCCTTTGATCTGGGCTCGCAAGCGTCGAGCCTCCCCTGAAGTCTCTCGGGGGAAGCTTGAATGCTCGCGGCTTCGATCTTTCTCGTCTCTCTGCCCTCGAGTTCTCGCAGATCTGGGTTTGCTCGCCGCCGGCCTCCCCCGAAGTCTCTCGGAGGGAGGTCGTTGAGCTCGCGACCCGATCGCTTCGCCCTTGCTCGCTCTTTGAGTTCCCCGAAGTCTCTCAGGGGATCTCTCGGAGCTCGCAGGCCTCTCTCTCTCTCGCTCGCTCTTCAACCTCCTCCGAAGTCTCTCGGGAGGAGGTTTTCCAAGCTCGCGATATCTGGTGTGCCTTTGACGACGGAAATGCTTCGCTATTTATAGGCGAGGAGGTCCGGTCGACGGAGAGGCTCGGCCGCCGGTCCTTGGCTTGCCGACCGGACCCTCGTGGCCGAACCGGCGTCCCATCCGCCACCTACCCTCTAGCTGTTCCCCTTTGTTGCCGTCCGTCTGCTCATCCGGCGTCGCGCCCCCTGCGCGTGTGTTGCAGAGCGGACAAAGGAGGAAGAAGACCGAAAAGGGCTGGGCCGGAGGAGAATGAAAGTGGGCCGTAGAGGCCCATGCGGAGGGGGAAGAGAGGGAGAAAATGGGCTGCTTTTTGTTTTGTTTTTGCTTTTTTATTGTTTTTTATTTTTGGTTTTTTTGTTATTTGCTTATTATTTCGAAAAGACAAAATAAATAAATAACATAATAAAAATTGAGGTGTCAACACCATTCAACATCTTCCCTATTTGACGAGCCATTAGGGTTTTGCCAGTACCAGGAGGGCCATAAAGCAGCATGCCTTTTACGTGTTTAATACCAAGCCTGGAATTGACCTTGTATTAGAGTAAGAAAACTGCACCAGAATATAAGACATCATATAAATTGCAAAGCCCAGAATTCTGGTTTCTTTACTTGCTAGTCACATGAGGAGGGAAAACACGAGAAGCAAAAGCCCTTCGAAATATATCGGCAAACTCTGCACTCAAGCCACCAATGCCTAGGGACTGAAGGTTAAATTCCTTCTGCCTAAATATGTTGCTACTGGCAGCTTCACGTTGATTGATGACCTGAATAACAAGACAAAACAGTCAAGACAGAATCAACAAAATTACCACATTATGGTATAATGGCCAATAAAACAGCATTAGGAAGATGTTCACTATCGAAAATTCACACAGGAAAAGAAATAGACTCCAAGCAAAAAGTGCAGAGCAAGATTAAGATCACAGAAGTTTCAGCTGTGCTCCATGAGCACGACAGACACCCTCACTGCTCCCAAATTCTAATTCAAAATGCTATTGTTCCCGCAGTCTAAAATCAGATTTAAAGGATATACTGAGGAAAATTTCACTATATGACTTCAAATCTGGACCACAAAATAAAGGTCACATAAAATGAAAACTGTATGAGATGAGAAAGAAAAGAAGTTAAAAGGAAAACCTTTATTCCACTAGCATTTGATGCTTCAAAGACAATGTATGTGTCGTTTGAGATCATTCCTCTTTCAGGAGCATTTGACCTTTCTTGTCCCTCCACAGCAGCTTGATTGACCGTGAAGACATAGTTGTTCCCATGATACTCGAATGTTACCCTTTGCCCTACTGTCATAACCTGAAAATACATTTGCATGTACATCAAAAAATTTACATATCAGTGACAGAAAGGGCAAAATGCACATCTAAGAAAACTTCATAATAGTCATGGACGCAAATAAATACATGAACTTCAGAGTCCCATTTCAATAATTTTAGCTGACATAAAATCAGACTTAAGAATGTCATACTTCACTAAGTCCCCGACACCCGACAAGGAGACATAAAGGTACAAGATACAATCCTATGCTAAATATGCACCTTTACCTCCAAGTGCACCTATAGTCAGACATTTCCCCACGAATTAAAACAGTGCATTTCAAAGAGATGACATAATATACTAAGTCCTTGACAGGGACACATTAGAGATCCAAGACACAACCGCACCTCAGCAATCTTATGCTGAATTGGCACCTTTATCTAGAAGTGCTCCTATGCTTGGATAATTTCCTTACCAAATTAAGAGATGGATTTCAAATACACTTAGATACAGGAGTGAGTTCCCAAAAATTCTCTCCATTGTACTAGATGTTAACAAGTCCGTTGATTGTCCTCAGTACTTGAACATGTAGCAGGAGTTGTTCAGCAGCTCAAGTTTTATTAATGAAATACTTACTCATCAAAAAACAAAATCTCTCATACAAGTGATTCAATATTGTCTGGGATGAAAAGTTAGAGAAACTTAGATGGTCCTAGAAATTACGGATTCTAGAGTGTTGGTCAGTGATATGTGTACAGTTTAAGTGGAAATACCACAATATCCTTCATAAACTCATACTACTTATCAAATACACTCACTCCTGGTTTGGCATCACCCAGTTGGGTATTTATGTAGCTACAATCACTTGTAGAAAATTTTCCCATGTTTAAAGGGCAGAACATCTCACGAAACCATTTTTCTTTTGTCTAGAGCGTGTTCATCTTTGTCTGCTGCACGTGCACACTCAAATCTATTCATTGGAAAACGTACTAATTTACTTAGCTACGGTGAATGTTGACACATTTCCTCACTCTTTTTTCAGACTTGAATCAGATAATTATAATTAGCTTGAAAATGCGGTTCTTATCCGTTTGGAAATTTTTATGCAGAAGTTAAGCTCTTCTACTTATCCCAAAAGAAAGAGCTCATTCACTCATTTGTGGATTGTGGTTCAGGCTACCTCAAGAGATACTCTGTTCCGTGCCTCATAAACTAGCAAGTGGATCGTGAATCTCTCCAGAAAAGGGGGAAGAATAAAACCTTGTAAATCATTAAGTTGACTGAATGAACATAATCTCTACACTCCAAGACTGATTCCGACATTACGCGAACTGGAATTATTTTGAAAAAAAGTATGTAGTACCTGGTTGATGAACTTCTTCCGTAGCTGATTAGCCAGCAGAACAGCATCAATCTACAAAATTCACAAGAACACAAGAGGACGTTTCTTGAGACTGCTATTCCCACAGAGAAAAGCAGGACAGTAGGCTCACGACATGCAAACCTCTTCACTTCTGGCTCCTCTCTTGACAAACTCCAACTCCAGCATGAGCAACGCCAGATCGAAATCATCCGGTGGCACGAACCTACATTCGCAACAACCCGTTGAGACAATCTCCATTTGCTACAAATGCGAGTACCACGGTTCGCCGTGAACTAACCTGCTAACAGAGATCGAGTCACCGGTCGAAACCCTCACATAGCGCCGTTGAATGGTATTCAGCGCGATGTGACCAGGGCGGATATTCTCGTGAGGAGTTTCTCTCAGTTAAGGCCAACACACAATCACTGGACAGTTCGAGCAAATGTCGCACAACACCACCAGCAAACAATCACACGCTTAGATAGACAGTCCTCGCAAGCAAGAAAACCAAAACCATCGATATCTATCGCTAACTCAACCATGCCGACGAAACCAACACCTCGAACGAGACGATCATGCACGTAAAACGATCAAATGACATGCAGGTTGACGACATCATAAGAACGTGACTCGCGAGGGAAAAGGATATGAGAGCGAGAGGACGAAGGAATCCCCGACGGAGGCAAAAGGGAGCCCCGTGGTGGCGCTGGGGACTGTGAAGCGGTGGAGATCGGAGGGGCAGCAGTAGGCGAGGTTGGTGATGGCAAGGTCGGCGGCGGGGGTGTTGGTGACGATCAGGGCGGACGGCGACGGTGGCTGGGAGGACACACCTGCCATGGCTTCCACTGGAGATTGCCGTGAAGACGATGAAGATGAAGATGAAGAAGGAACAATGCGGTCACATTTATAGCGTTCGGTTCCGGGGCGTTTTCTTCGGCCGTAAGGAAACGAGAGAGGAGAGGAGAGAAGAGGAGAGGAGAGAAGAGGAGAGGGAGCGATGGTTTGCGCGGGAGAACGATTCTTCCCAGCGGTTTCGTTAGTTAATGTAATGAGACAGGTGACACAGAGGGCAACTTAATAATTAAGTTAATGTATGTCAAGATCTCGAAATCTTTTTCCTATTTTGACGAGCGCCCGTTGACATAACCATTTTGGGAAAACTTCAGAGGCGACGTTCAGATTTGAATTTGGACGGGGCCCAAGTTTCCAGTCGGATGAGCGGACCTTTGAGTTCGGTTTGGCCCAATTGGCTGTCTGGAAAATTATCGTGCCTTCATGATATTAAGGCATCGTGATGGATCCTGCTTATTGCTAGGGGTGTCAAATGGGCGGGTCGAATTAGGTTTGGGTTGCATCAAAAATGGCTCAACCCATATTGACTCGTTTAATCTACCTTGACCCATATTCATATAGTACAAATCTAGTGATCATGACTCATACCCGACTCATATGTTAAAACATATTAATATTGTAGGAAAAGTCATGCCCACTTTAAGCTATTTACATTTATATGTTAATTGAATAAAAACCTCAAATCAAATTTAAAAAAAAATAGTAAATAAAATAAATATAAGGATCTATAAATTGAAATGTTTTTAAAGATTCAGAAACATATATATATATTTATAAAGAACTTAGGGCTGGCAACCCCATTTTGCAGCTCGGATTTAATTAGCTAAATTTCACATTGGTGACTCTTTTATTTCTAAACGTGTTATAAATAAGTTGAGAAAAAATAAAGCTGAAAAAAATAGATCATTAAGGACCCATGTTTAACCCATTTTCCAAAACCCACGCCCACTCAAGCAATTTACGTGGGTTAATTGTACAAACAGTTCAGAGGTCTTGAAGGATCGAATTGAGAATCATAAGATTATACGAAAAGCCACAGTGTACCGGCAACGATGACTCATATACGAAAACCCACATTTACCTAGCCCTTTAAATATTTACAACCCATATACAATCCGTTTATAAAAAAATTCAGTCAAAAAATGGGTCACATACTCAATTTTTGACAATTTTATCTGTCGCGTAATCTTATGTAACGAATCTATATGATCGCACATTGGGAATTTTTGAAGTAAAACAAATGATCATTCGCTATTCTCATCCACAAGTCAAGATTTTCATTTATCAATCAACGTCATCCAGCAGCTGACGGTTAATTACAAATTCGCTCCGAATTCACAGAGCCGAGCGAGGCCTCTAAGTTCCCCCTTTTAGGAGCTAGCGTCAGAAACAATGCGAGACTACAGACAGCGAAGATGCAAAGCCAAGCATAGCTACCGGCGTTCGAGCCGTCAATGCGAATGTAGGGTCGATAACGTGGTGATTTAACCGCCATACCGGGTGCATCTTAGAGATTAGCTAACGCTGTGCCTGACAGAGAATAGATATTACAGCGCACCCGTCCAATTTGGCCCAGGATGTCTTGTGACGAACGCCCTCATCCAGCTTCTCTCGCCATTCTGTAGGTCCTGGCCAACCCGAACCACCACCGATTTCATTTGCCCCGAAACAATCGAAACTTATCCGAATTCCCCACTACTTTACTGGCTTGTCGAATGTGTTGAAATAATAGTTATTATTTTTTTTTTTTTTGTGCACGACGAGAGGAGAGGGAGAGGGTCGGAGAAAAGGATATGAGACGGAGAGGACGAAGGAATCGGCGATGGAGGCGAGGGAGAGCTTGGTGCCGGGGACGGCGAAGTGGTGGAGATCGGAGGGGCAGCAGTAGGCGAGGTTGGTGAGGGCGAGGTTGGCGGCGGGGGTGTTGGTGACGATCATGGCGGACAGCGACGGGGACGACTGGAAGAACCGGCCGGCCATGGCTGTGATCGGTGGTGGTGGTCGACGACGAGGGAGGGAGACGAAGTTGAGAAGAAGAAATGAAGATCCGGTCTTGTATTTATGGGTTCGGGTTCGGGTTTGAAATTTGGTAATATCCATTAAGGTAATTTTATCCTTTTTCACGCATTGACTGTTCTTATACTGTGCACAAAAGTATCCTCGATACTTTTTGTATTTCAAATTGCATTTGTTTTGTGAAAAACTTAATGATAAAAGAAAATCTTTTTGAGAAAATATTTTTCGAAAATATAGTTAATTTTCCTTTAGTTTGCGATTTAGGATCGAAAATGTCTTATTTGAAAGTGATTTCAATCGCATATCTTTTTTTTTTATAGACCCAACCGCAAGTAAGTTGCGCAATGGGGATGCCCGGTTTCGAACCCCTCCCCTCTCGGTTGGAGAAAAAGCTCTAACTATCGCAGCCACCGGTTCAATTGCATATCTTTATAGATTAATACTCTGAAAAACTCACAAATTGGTACACCTATAACAAATTTACCAAAAACCCTAAACTTGTATATATTTGATAAATTTACCCAAAACTGGTACACTTATAACAAATTTACCATATGTTAGTTTTCATTAAATACATTTATGGTTAATACCCTAAAAAACCCAAACCTGGTACATTTGTAACAATTTTTTTTTGGTAAAAATTGTAACAAAATTTTTTTGACCACCAAAAATTCTAAACGGATATATCTTTGACAAATTTACCTCTCAAACTAATACACTTGTAACAAATTTATCCTCTCTTAATTTTCGTTAAATTTTATTGTCAAATTATTAAGTTAAATGACACGTGACAGTTAACCAATATACCAATTTCAAATTTTACGCTCTGTTTATCACAGTTTACACTTTTTTTTTGCGGTATTAATCCGATTTAGTGGAGGGTATATTTGTCACAAATTTACCAGTCTAGGGTTTTTTGAGGTCAAATAAATTAGTTTGGGATAAATTTGTCATAAATGTATCAGTTTAGATTTTTTTATGATCGATCGGGATAAATTTGTCATAGTTATACTAATTTTGGGTTTTTCATGATCAAAAAACTAGTTTTTTGTAAATTTGTCACATATACCAGTTTGAGGTTTTTAGTGTATTAACCCTATCTTTATCTCAAACAAAAAATTTCAAATTTTTTAATTTTAAAAAACGAATTTTAAATTCTTTAAATTTTTATCTTTTTTTTTTTTTCAAAAAAATCAAATTTTTAATTATTTTTAAATTTTCTCTTTTATTTTTCTTTTCTTTCCTTTTTCTTTTGCTCCTTCCTTCATTGCGATCGGCCAATAATGGCCTCGAGCTCGTTGGTCTTGGGCGACCTCAACCTCGTCGACCTTGGACAAGCTCAATCTCATTGAGATTAAGTAAGCCACAAGCTCGCTTGCCTCAAGCAAGCCCGAATGCTAGGATTGGCCAAGCCATTAGTTCACCAGGATTTGGCAAGCCTTGAGTTGGTGGCTTCGGCCAGCTCAAACTCGCCTTAATTGATTGAGCCTTGAGCACATTAGCTTGCGTCATGGCTAGGCCGTCGATTGTCACCAAGGCACGCAATTAGCATAAGACAAGGGAGAAAGGAAAAGAAGAAAACAAAAGAAAAAAATAATTATTTTTTTAAAAATAATTAAAAATTAAAAATTATTTTTTTATAAGAATAAAATCTTCATTAACTATGGACCCTACAGCTAAGAAAATGTCTTGGAAATCATTTTCCTAAATTTAAGTTTTGGTAGAAACACATTTTTCGTTGACTAGGAAAACATATTTTATTAACTCATTTTTTTAGATAAACCAAATACCAGAAAATGAGGAGAATATTTTCCACGAAACAAATGGATCCTAAAAATACTTAATAATAACAGATTTCTTGTAGCACTTTTAAGAAGAGACTTTTCGGTTTTTGTTTCCATTCGAGTCCATTACAATAGTAAATATAAAATGTTTTACATGATTTAGAGGAGATGTTTTGAGATTCAATCGAGATGAGCAGGCCTTTGTTATGGTTTAGTTGGCCCAGCTAGCTACCAAGTATGTTGAAGTGTATGAACATGAGAATGGCATAACAAAGAAAATATTTAGTGATTTCAAACAACTATGTTAATTGTTGACGTGATGTGACATTTCGAAATTTGGTCCCCGTTTCAAATATATGAAAAGGTTATTTCGTCAATGCGCTTATGGTTATTTTACTTGGCAATGATTATTCACAAGTTAACTAATCTATTAAATAATGCCGTAAAGGGTAATAAAATCAACAAGGGTCAATACGACACTATTATAAATCGATTAGCTTACGGATACAAGTCGATTCGATGGAAGTACGTAGTCGAATTGTGGATGATTTCGCATGATTACGATATTTGCGTCGAATTCCAATAAACCAATTTTCTATTGATATTATATTCATGATACCTAATTGAACTCTCACAATTACATTACAATCGAGGGTCGTCTATGATTCGAAGATGCACAAATGTAGGTTGAAAATTATCAACCACGGGTCAAATGCGCTAAAACTCGTAAAAGCTACCCAATAGATTATGTTGTACTTAAGTCACGTTCGATCGATTTTTAACAATGAAATTTAATTTAGTTTTGGAAATCGAACGTCCGAACGTGTCACGATTCAATTATTGGATGTCATCTCATCTTTTAGCAAATTTTCGACGAGTTCAAAATTTTTCGGAAAAATGATTTTTTGGACAAAAAGAAAAAGGAAATGAAATTCGGATGGGGAAGAAAATTGGAATTTTTCTACCCAAAAAGCTTTAACTTTGGGAAATTAGAGTCAAAAATTTGATTGGGAGATTATAGATGAGCTTAAGATAGAGAGTAGTCTCTACCTCCATATCCCAGGGGACCTCGAAATGTATCGAGCACATCTGTATACTACGAACCTGAAAATATTTTGACAATGACAGAGTGAGATAAAATCTCAACAAGTTAAAATCACTAAACCTCAATTAGAACACGAATTCGCCTCAAAGGCAATCTAAGCATGCACCACACAAAAACTCACCTCGCCTTGGCACGTCCTTGCATATTAGCACGTCTTGCACAACAATAAAAGTATAACGTGCATAAATAACAATTTGAACATATACAAGAATTTCACGCGCATTGTCAACACACTCATTCTAATTATTAAGACCCCTCGGACCACGGCCAACACAAGTGTCGGCGGTCTTCCGGCATAACTGGACATCGTCCCTGGGACCAACCGATTTCTCGAGTTGGTAGTGACAACGATGTGGATAGATGATGGCTTTGTGAATATGGTGCCTCACCACTTCAAAGCGTGGTTTATTATGGAGCTGAACGGTGGTCAGGAGGGGTCCACTGCATGGTTTTGATGGACCGCCTGTCGGAAATGTGGATGGGCAAGATATTGACCCCATGGATATCGACATCCTTGATGGTGTCGTAGTGGATCCAAATTCCGAGCCGAAAGGACCAGGGGAACTGTGCTCACTTGATGTCGTGCCCAACTTCGTGGCTAGGCTTGGGTACTAGAGCGGATGTTGTAGCTTGTGTAGTGGGAAGTTAACCCCAACCTTTGACCCTTTTTATTTGTAGGTCGTATAGGAGTTCCTTTTTGTGGTAGACCTGTATATATTAAACTCCTTGGGTTAACCTGTTGGTAAATAAATCATAGTTTGTGACTTGTAGTTGTGTTTTGACTATCCCTATTATTGTTGATTGATTGAGTGTTTAATTTAATTCGTTTCCGCATGCGTATAATCGAAAGATAAAAAGAATGGGTCAGCAACACGTCCTGGGGTGTCACATTTTTAATCAATCGTTGAGAGATGTTCGCATACTCGGGGTTTGGGGCATGACACGTGACATGCGTTTTTTAATCATGTCCAATAATAAGATGACACGTGTCTACTAAGTTTGAATGAAGAAAAGTAAAATGCCAAATTCTCCCTTCTCTCTCCTCCATCCTTCGAGTAATAGTAGGAAGGTGACCTTTGATGGCCATGGCCGTCGTGATCTTCATTAGCATCCTTTGTCACCTTCGTCAGCATCCCTTGTCCATGGCCGAATGAGCAATTGTCGCTCATAGCTATGGCTCTAGATCTTGACTTCCAAATCAAGCTACCCCTTTTGGCATTAGTTGACACTTACAGCCATGGCGATAAGATACCTAAACGCGTTCGACCATGGATGGCTAGATCTAGAGATTTAGCGAGTGATGCTGATGAAGGTGATGACAACCTTGGATGATGGACACGATGCCAGATCTAGAGGTTGGATAAAAATAGAAAAAGCCAAAGTCAAAGGGGAGGCTCGGGCCAACCGCAAGCAACATTGGGAAGGGTTCCTCCATCATCCATGGCTGTAAGCTTTACTTGTCCATAGCTCGCAAGGAGCCTTCTCCACAGATCTAGCAACCACGAATTGTGCATGGCTGTTAGTTTTGATGGGAAGCTCCAAATCACGTCAATGGATGAACAATGTTAACAATGGAAGCTTCTTTGCTTCATTGGAGTTGCAGATCTCTCGCTAGTGTTGCCTAAGTTTTTTTGTCGTTTGGCTAGGATGGAGGAGGAACAAGGAGAATTTGATCTTTTAACTTTTATTCCAACTGAGCAGACACGTCATCTTATTATTTGACATGATTAAAAAACATATGCCACATCAACAATTAACGTGGTGGTATGAAATACTTAATATTTTCTCCATAGGAGACATGGTAGTTTGAAACTATCTAATATTTTCTATAATTCATAAGAATTTGTGCAATGTGCTTTTTCAAGTGTCTGCTAATAACTTCTTTATGAAATCACATGTATTTGCTACTCAACCAATTAATGGCTCCTATCGAGTGCAAATCTTTTCGTGAAGAAGAGTATGGAAAAGAAATGCATAGGACACCACAAATGGTTAGTTGCATCAAAGATCAATAGTGTCTTAGAGAGAGTTAAAATTAAAAAGGTTAATATCACAAAAAATTTCAAATTAGTACTTTTAACAAATTTACTCTTAAAAAAAAAATTACCTCATAAAACCCCAAGTTGATACATCCGTGACAAATTTACCTTTCATTAGTTTCCGTCAAATTTACTATTAAATTGTTAAGTTAGATGACATGTGACAATTGATAGAATACTAGTTTGGGCTATTACCTCAATTTGTCGCAGGCTTACCAGATTATGATTTTCATGGTATTAATTTAATTTAAAAAAAAAAAAAAAAAAACTAATGGAGAGCAAATTTATTATAAATGTGCCATTTATTTGCAAGCACCATGCAGTAACATGTCTCGTTCCTTTGCAAGCATAGAGACATATGGGAAGACAAACATCTCCAACATTTTCCATAGTAGGTGCAAACTCCGCTCACCCACAACTTCGTACTTTCTAAAGCATTCCTAGGTTTTAAGGTAAATATCCAATGAATCTTTCACTCAACATCCAAGTCTTTGTAGATATCTATTGGTGATGCTTCTGGGCAACAATGTTGATGTAGATCGATGCTTGGAAGATGCAACTGGTGTATCCTTCATGAAGTACCTTGGAAATATATAGGAAATAGTAAAATGTCTACTAATGGCAAGGTTATTTTCCCACAAAAGCCTAGTTGAAGTCAGGAGCTTAATTCCTCGAAGTCGCCTGCGAAGAGGGATTTTGCACCGATCCTCGAAAGCATGGAGCAAAAGGCCATGATATTGAAGTTTCCAATCATGAGAATAATATGAAACAATGGTCTGTAATTCATAGGACCAGTGCGCTTTTTCAAGTAACCATTGGTAACTTCTTCACAAAATCATGAGCATTTGCTACTTAATAAACGAACAACTCATGCCGAATACAAAGCATTTTGGCAAAGAAAAGTTTGGAAAAGACATATACAAATCATCAAGTAAAAAGAAAAAAAAAACATATGGGATGCTATGCTGGTTAACTGTATCTTAGCAACAAACGACGTCCTGAAGGCAATCGTAGAAATGAGAAATCTTGATCTTCTTTCTACCAAAGTAAATGGCCTTTGCAGCTCTGCCATGCTTGCCTTGGGTTTGTGACCCTATTCTTTCGAACTTGAGGACTTTCTTTAGCTCCGATCCATGGGTTTCCATAAAGAGTGGCTACACTTTTTAATAGATCTCCTTGGAGAGTTAGGGCAGGAGCTAATGGTGATAGAGTGGCTATAACTAGTGGCGCCATAGGTGATACAATGTCTGTGTTATTTTCTACTAATAGTTGAGATTCTTGAGCTTTTTCCTAGGTGTTTCCTTATCTATCGTTGCAGGTAATGGAGTGACAGCAGTAGTTGACCTGCTAGCTTGAGCCACACTCTGACTTTGAGTGGCCTCTAGAGATTCTTCTTGCTGGGTGACCTCTTCTTTAGAGGTTTTGGATGTTCGGCCAATGGTACATGAGGATTTCCTTATGACCTTGGAAGAAGGGTGAGTTTTGGGTGTCATGCTTTTTTAGTCTAGAGGTATTGGGTGTAGAATGGACGAGACTTTTGAGTAGATGATGTAGAAGAAATATGAGAGAGTAAGTATGATCAATATGAGTGAAGGTGTGAATACTAACTCTATATATAGGAGCAGTGTATTTCATGTAGAGAGAGTTAGTTGTTGTCCTTCAACAATAACTTTCTTATCTGTAATTATTTTGTATTGAAATTCGATCAATTAAATAGGCAATAAAAATTATGCTTACTGATTATGTTAAAGCAATCATAACAACTTTAGATAGGGTATACGTGTAGTCAGAATGGTAACAATTGCATTACTATAAAGTAACTTTTTAAATGAGATAATAGCTACATACTTGTTGTTTCTATTGTACTTGATGTTTTTGACAGAATTGAAACTTTATCTGATAATATCATTCTAAAGCATTGCATATTCCTAGTTTACCACAAATGTATTCGAAGGCTAGTTTATCTAGTGGCTTGGTGAAAATGTCTATTGATTACTGTTTTGATTTTATAAATTGTGTATAGATATCACTAACAAAGTGTGTCTTACCTTGATGTATTTTGCTCTTGAATATATGATTGGTTTCCTAGTGAGATTTATAGCATTGGCGTTGTCACACACAATAAGAATACATTCCTCATCCTTTCCAAAATCACTTAGTTGTTGTTTCATCCAAAATAGTTGAGCACAACAACTTCTTAGGGTAATATATTTAGCCTTAGTGGTTGAAAGAGCGACTGAGTTTTGTTTCTCCGAGAATCAAAAGATTAGCAAACTAACTAGCCATTGGCAAGTATCTGATGTACTCTTTTTATCTATCTTACAACCTACAAAGTCAGCATTCGAGTATCCACATAGTATAAAGTCTGAATTTTTAGGATGCCATATCCCTAACTTTTAAGTGGATCCAATGTATTGAATAATATGTTTAAAAGCCGATAAGTGAGATTATTTTGGATCAAATTGAAAGCGAGCACACAAACAAGTACTAAATAAAATATCATATCTAGATGTTGTTAGGTATAGTAGTGAACTTGTCATAATTATGTATAGCTTCAAGTCGACAAACTTACTTTTTTTTTTCATCTTTGTCCAACTTGATAGAACATGACATGGGAGTCACGATTTTCTTCCATCCTTCCGGACCAAATTTCTTTACTATTTCCTTTACACACTTCTCTTGATGTATGAATTTGTCTTTAGGAATTTGCTTGATTTGAAGTCCGAGAAAGAAGTTCAGTTTTCCAATTGAGTTCATCTTGAACCCACTTTCATTATCTTTGCAAAATCCTTGCACAACACGTTGTTAGTGACTCCAACAAAAATATCATCAACGTATCTTTAGACAATGAACAAACTTTTACCTTTTTCTTTTGATAAAGAGAGAAGTGTTTATCTTACCTTTTTCAAATGTATAATCTGTCAAGAAATTACTTAATCTTTCATACTAAACTCTAGATGTTTGTTTTAGTCCATAGAACGCCTTTCTGAGACAATAGACATCACTAGATCTTTCTGATTCTTCAAAACCTGGTGATTGCTCAACATATATTTTTCTTTGATATACCCATTTAAAAAAGCACTTTTGACATCCATTTAATATAGTATGAAATCATGGAAACAAGCATAAGTTAGTAACAAACGTATAACCTTTAATCTACTGATAGGAGTATAAGTTTCATAAAATCAATATCTTCCTCCTATAGGTATCCCTTAGTGACTTGTCTTACCTTGTTACATACAATATTACCTTCTTTATAAAGTTTGTTTCAAAATACCCATTTGGTTCCTAAAACTGTTTTATCCTTAAGTCTTGTAACTAGTTCCCATATATCGTTGACTTTGAATTGATGTAATTCCTCATACATAGCTTCAATCTAGCGTTTATCGTTGAGAGCATCTTCCACTTCCTTGGGTTCAAATTGGAATATGAGAGCCAAGGAATTCAACATACTCTTGAGAGACAATCTTATTTCGATTCATTCATCCACCTTTCTTATTATTTGTTCCTTAGGATGTTCAAACTCGAATCTCTAATATTTGGAAGATTGTCCTTGATTCGGAAGATCAGCTGGTGGTTGTGGTTGCTATTGTTCATGAACAATTGGTACAAATATATATATGATGTCTTTGTAGTCATCAGTTTGCACTCCTTTTTTTTATCATCCATGAACTTCACATTTATAGATTTTTCTACTATCTTTGAATCCTTGTTAAAGATTCAATAGGCTTTACTTGTAATTGAATAACTAAGAAAAATACATTCATTTGCTCATGTATCAATCTTCCCGATATTATCATTTGTATTCTTGAGAATGAAATACTTGCACTTGAATATAAGGAAGTAATGAAGAGTAGGCTTTCTTCATTTGAATATTTCATATGGAATCTTTTCTATCATAGGTCTCAATAGTACTCTATTGAGTGTGTAATATGCAGTGACAATAACTTTAGTCCAAAATTAAGTAGATACACTAGTTTTGGTCATCGTTGTTCTAGCTATTTTTGTAGTAATCGATTTCTTCTTTTTGCCACTTGTTGACGAGTGTAAGCAATGTAGAAGTTGTGTTCCATTCCATTTTCATCACAATACTCAGCAAAACTTTGGTTGTCAAATTCTCTTCCATGATTAGTTTTGATGATGGTGATGTTGTATCCCTTCTCATTCGGAACTTGTTGAGCAAATTTCTCAAAAGAATGAAATGTTTCGTTCTTGTGTGATAAGAATATTACCCCTGTGAATTTTGAGTAATCGTCAACTATGACTAGACAATATTTTTTTCCTCCTAGATTGGTTCTTCAAGTTGGTCTGAATAGGTCCATATGCAATAGTTGCAAAGATCTATTAGTGGTAATAGCTTTAGTAGATTTGAAAGAATTTCTTACCTGTTTGCCCAGTGTGCATGCATTACATGAGTCACACTTGCTATAGTTGATCTTTCGTAAACAACAAACTAGATCTTTAGATAATATCTTCTGCATTTGCTTTGCATTGATATGACCTAATTTATTGTGTTATAGATCATGTTCTTCCATGATAGACATTAAATAGTATGATCCCTCAAAGTTGATATCAAGTAAGTAGATGTCACCATACTTATTCCTAGTGAATGTTTGTGATATGTTCTTACTGATGCCAATACATTTACCTCTTTTGAGTTTTATCTTGTATCCTTTGTCACAAAGTTGGCTAATGCTTAGGAAATTATGTTTTAGTCGTTGTACAAGTGAGGCATCTTCAATAACTAAGTTTCCCAACCTAATGTTTCCTTCCTGATAATTTTTCTTTCATCTTTTCCTCCAAATATGACTGTGCCTCCATCTATGGTTGTGATTGCTACAAATTTGTTATTATCTCTAGGCATATGTCTAGAACACTCACCATCACGGTAACACTTGTTTTTCTTCAATATTACCTGAAATTAAAGACTATCTCATCTTTTCTTTGGCACACACATAAACTTGGGTCTCTTGTGGTTAGGTCTTGTTTTAAGGTTAAGAGATCAGCTGGTTTTCCTAAATCTCTTCTATTGTCTTGAATAGTCCATTTCAAAATGACGATATCCTTCGCAGTTTGAACACTCGGGCAATTTTTTACTAGTAGCTTAAGTAAACTATTAAATAAAGTGAGACTTGTAATACTGTACAGGAAGTCTATGTTCTGATCTATCTTTTGTTTTTGGAAAATGATTCATTTCATCTTTTTTTTCCCCCATTTTCTTCACATCCTAGACCACTCTTGTTGTAGTGAGGGATTTTAATAGAAAGAATGTGTTGTAAGGCTGTTGAATCAAGAGAAAATTTGGTCCTGATTTTTGAAATTTCATCATTGACATTCTTATTTTCACCTGTAGGAGCTTTACCTGATTTATTTGAAGGTCGAGCTCTTTTTTAAGATTGTCAATGAGAGTTGTGCAAGTAAGGTTTTCAGTGGTAAGATCATAAACCTCCTTTTTCAAAATAAAAATTCTTTTTGAAGCCTTTTGGTGTTCCTCAAACATTTCTTTAAAAAAAAATTGTAATTCATCATAAGATAGTTCAGTCTCTTTAATCTTATCTTCTTCTAATTCTAAGTCAGCCATGAGACAAAGATTTACTTCTTCTTCATCACTTGACTCACATTCGACTCCATGTTTAAGCTTTCAACGTCTTTTCCTTCTACTCAAATTTCCCTTTCTTTTTCTTGATCGATAGACATTCTGGTTTTGTGTCCTAGTTTCTTGCATTCACAGCACACAATATCCTTACCTTTGGATTCTTCCTTGTTCTTGTGAGGCTTTTTGTCATCAGGATGTTTAGATGATCTCTTCCCTTTGTAGTTTCCTCCTTTCCTCACGAAACTCTTAAATTTCTTTGTTAGTAACATCATGTCATCATCACTCTCCTCATCATCATAGGATATTTCTCCACTTGTATCATCATGATTAGCTTTAAACGCAATAACTTTCTTACCTCTGGTATTACTTTCTTCATTCTTGGAATAGAAAAAGAATAGAAATACTTTTGGTAAAAATTTATAAATTTTTGTGTTTATTTGTTTTTTCTTCTTACTCACGGACCACTGATCGCCGCTCGCTACTGCACAATTGCAGCCAGTGGGCTGTGGGCGGCAGTCGGCAGCAACAGTCTGCAGTTGTGCGGCAGTCGTACAATGATCGTGCGGTGGTCGTGCGATAATCGTGCGGCGGTCGTGCGATAATCGTGTGACAATCATATAGCAGTTGGCGGTGGACGGTCGTGCGGCGATTAGCAGTGGACGGTCATGCAACAGTTGGCAAAGCACATCATATAACTAGAGCAAAGAAATAACATGAGCTATAATTGTATCAGAGTCCACACAAGGAACTTTAAATGCTGAGATCAAACAAAATTCACTACTCCAAAGACATTAAATGTAGAGCCCATAATTAGAAGTAACAATAAGTCAATTTTCTTTTTTAGAATTCGACAATAAATAACGCGTAATGCTTTTTATTTTGTTTCCACTTTGGGAAAAACCCCAAACCCCACCAAATCTTTGTCCACCATAAATGGAAATATCTTTTGGTGGATGGCACTAATGAGTTGAAGTTGACTTGCAATGTGAATTGATGAAATCTCTATAAATTAGTTCCGGTTTCGAAGTATGTAGCTTCGACTCCCATTCCAAACTTGACCGCCATTTTCCGGATCATGGCGGCCTCCTCCTCCTCCGCCCCTTGCACCGCGGCGACCCCACTGATCCCCTCCCTCCCCGATCCCTCCCCGATGCCGCCGTGGACATCATAGCCCATGTCCCCCGTTTCCACCACCCTCCCCTCTTTGTTTTCTCCAAGAACTTTCTCTCCCTTCTCTCTTCCCCTCACCTCTTCTCCACGCGCCGCCTCCTATGCTACACGGAGCCCTCCCTCTACCTCCTCCTCCTCCTCCTCTCTTCTCGTTAACATTATCGGTACACCTTCTACTCGAACCCCACCTCTTTGAAGCAGCACCATCTCGTCCTCATAGCCTCAAACCCTTCCCCTTACCCTAACATTGGCTCCACCTTCATCACCCTTGGCTCGCTAATCTATGTCATCGACGGGTCCATCAATGACATGGCCTCAAACTACGTTTGGGTCTTGGATTGCCGGTCCCATCGGTGGAAGTCTAGGCCCACCATGCATGAGGGGCAGCTATTTGCTGCTGCGGGTGTGGTCGGGGAGAAGCTGTACATCATGGGCAGGTGCATTGTGAAAAGCTGGTCCCAAGGCATCCTTTGGGCAGAGGTCTTGGATGCGGGAGCCGAGTCATGGGCAGCGGTTTTGTCCTCATCACACAAGGTGAGGGAGAACCCGTCATGGGCGGTGCTTCCACTCTCAGCGTGCAAGGCCGGGGAGAAGTTTATGCATGCTAGTGCGGTTGTGGATGGGAGGATCTACGTGATGGCAAACTGGGGCAATCATGTACGATGTGGACAAGGAGGTTTGGGAGAGTGTGGAGAGTGAGATTGACAAGGGGTGGAGAGGAAGGGGTACTCTAATTGATGGGGTTTTGTATTACTTTGGATCACAGAAGATTAGAGGGTTTGATGTGAAGGAAGGAGTTTGGAAGGAGTTGAAGGGCGTGGAAAGTTGGCCACCGGAGTTTAGGTATGACATGAGGATGGCAAATTTGGGTAGGAATTTGGCAGTGGTTTGGGAGGGAGAGGAGGGTGGAGAGGAGAAGGAGGTCTAGTGTGTTGTGATTGCTGCGAAGAAGGATGAGCATGGGGAACAAGTTGGGTGTTTTTGTTGGTCAGATTCAGTTCTCAAGGTATCCAAGGGGTCTCTGATCGTCGATTGCTTGGTGGTGGAGTTGTGATCTTGGTTGGGTCTATAGTATGCTTGAACAATTGTTTCTCTTAGATCTGCCTCATTACCGTGTGGTTTCTATGCTTATTAATAATACTTAGGTCTTTTGGATCGACTTGGATCGTCGAGCCGGTAATAAATAATATAGCACACTTCTTTATTTTACCCATAAGCTAAGGCATATTCTTCATGTTGCAACTGATAGAAACGTGGAGAATCGTGGAGAATCATCCTGAGAATCAAGATGACTTTTGTAATCCCAAGATCTTTCTGGATACTATCTTTGTATCCGTCCATTAGGTGGAGTCCACTTGAGCGCTCACCTGGATTATAGAGAAAGAAAGTTTTTAGAAAGAGAAGCTCTGGAGAGAAAGGAGCCCTTGATTACTGAAATGGTTGGATGGATATAAATGAGGATGATGGCACCCCTTTTTATACTAGAGGCCCTCATATTACATCCATTGATCAAGTTTTCATCTGGCGGACAATATCATACTGCCCAACCTACCAATTACCGACACGCAAGAGACTTCTAGATCTTGGCATAATGACCGTATTGCCCGCCCTTGGAACGTTCCGGAAGCTCTCTTGTTGGGAATCCTAGCGATCGTAGGAGGTCCTCCTCGAAAAGGCATGGCCCTTTAGCTACAAAAACCTCTTGACCGTGACACTAGCCTATGCAAATGATGATACATTATGGGAGCAATGTAATAATGCGGTATAGCTGATTTCTGCACTTAAATTGGCGGAGTCATCACATGTACAGGCAGCTCCTTTTATCATGTAATACGATGACCATTTATCCAGTACTTATCTAGCCAAAAGATCATCTTGTGGATGAGCTGCTTTTGGGGGAGACTCATTTGGTGTCTGCAATATATTATATACTCAAGTCCATGTGAAGAATGCCACTCGGGTGGAGTTCCGAAAGATCAAGAGTGTTTTAGTGTGAGCTAAAAATAATTGTATGATCAAAACGAATTGAAAAAGAAGAATAATAAATAAAATAAGACAGTGGTTCCATGAGCCGGGACGGTGGACTATGATCAAAACGAATTCTATTTTCATAAACAATGCCGATACATAGAAGAAATTATTCACTAACTTATGTTTTTGTTTATTATTTACTTATTAGGTATTCGCAAAATTTAGGTTGTCATACATTCTCCAAATGTGGCACGTTGTGTGCGCTGTCCATGTAAAGTTTGGCGTACACGTGATGTTTGGAATATGCTATGTATTTTCACGACAGGAAATTTAATTGAGCCAGAAACTAGGGAAGCGTCAACACGCCAACCTCTATACAAACTATATCACGCACCAAATGGAATTTCAAATTTAACATCGCCATGAGTACTCGTCTATATGCCACAATTGATTAAGATTTGACGTACATCGAAAATTGAAAACATGTGAAAATTAAATGAAAATTAATATTTTATTAATATATAGATAAGTATATAAATCGCCACGACAACACCAAAATCTTTTTCCAAAGCCCTTCTAATGTACTTCTGGAAGTCGAGACTTCGGAAAAATGGGCCTGTAATCAAGATGAGTGACCAATACTAAGAATAGGAATTTCTAACACAATTTCCGCAGATTAAACTGATAATATAACATTAAGGTGCCATAATAGATCCATGACGCAGCATTAGATATTCTACTTTCGAGATTGAATTATAAAACCACCGAAGAAAACATGCCTACCCAGAACCCTTAAGAGAGAGACTTAATATTTTTTTTTTTGCGAAAAATTAACATTAAACATTAAAATGTGAACATTATTTATTTATTCATTTGATGACGAACCAGCCAACGGAGAAGACGGTGCTTGCTCCTACAAATCAAGCATCGTCTTGCGAATGACGTTTGATGAACGAGTTTAAACCTTCCTAGGTCTCTACCAAATATAACAAATCGATATTTTGAATAGAGTCAGCAATTAAAAACAACCCTTAATTCTCTTTCTTAAAACTCAATAATCCGATGATAAATAACATATAATGTTTTTTGGTTCGTTTCCGCCTTTGAGAAAAATATCAAACTCTTCCAATTCTTCGTCTACCACAAACAGGAATCTCTTTCGGCAAATGATGCTAATCAATTGATGTTGAATTTGAATGTGAAGGGCGTGACTAACATTCCAAGCTATATGCTCGAAATATTAGGATAGAGAGATATCAATGGCTTTGATCTAATGTGGCACAAACCGCATTGCCAATGATGCTTGATGGAGGAGCTTGAACTTTCTTGGGTTCGAGCCAAACATAACAACTCAATAAAATGAACAAAGTCGGTAATTAGAAACAACCCTCGATCTTCATTTTTAGAATTTGATGACAAGTAACGCGTCATGTTTTTTATTTGTTTCCGCTTTGAGAAAAACACCAAACTTGACTGATTCTTTGTACACCACAAATGGGATTCTCTTTCGGTGGACAACACTAATCAGTTGACATTAACTCAGATTGCAAATTGATAAAATCTCTAGAAATTAGAACCGATTTCAAAGTACCAGCTTCAACTCCCATTCCAAACTCGACGGCCATTTCCAGATCACAGCTGCCTCCCCCTCTGCCGCTCCAACCGCCGCGACCCCACTGATCCCCTCCCTCCCAGTTGATATCGCCTCTCCCTCCTCTCTTCACCTCTCACTTCTTCTCCAGCTCCACCTCCTCCACTACACGGAGCCCTCTCTCTACCTTGTCCTTCGCCTCCCCGATTTTCTGGTTCATATTCTCCTTGAACCCTACCTCTCTGAAGCAACACCATCTAGCCCTCGGCAGGTCCATCAATGACATGGCCATGGACTGCATCTGGCTCCTGGATTGCCGGTCCCACCGGTGGAAGTCCAGGCCTGCCATGCATGAGGGGTGGCTGTTTGCTACTGCGGGCATGGTCGGGGAGAAGCTTAAATCATGGGTGGGTGTGCTGTGGAAAGCTGGTCTCGAGGCATCCATTGGACGCAGGTCCCAGACCCGGGGCGGGTCGCGAGCGGCGGTTCTGTCCTCGTAAACTAGCAACTAGTTGGGTGTTTTTGCTGGGCTGATTCAGTTCTCATGACATCCAAGGGTCCTCGATCGTCAATTGCAGTACAGGTGATCCCAAGAAATGCATCGTTACATGCCTCATAGACTAGCAACTGGCTCATGAATTTCTTTACAAAGGCGGCGGAATGATGACTTGTCAACCAATAACAAGGACGAGAGGGGGGATAGTTAATAAATGCAATGAGGAGAATAAATTTGACTAAATGAACATAATCGATACACTCCAAGAATGATGCTGGCATTAAGCGAACTGGAATTGTCCTGGAATTGTCCTGGAATTGTCCTGACAAAAGTATGGAGTACCTGTTTGATAAACTTTCTTCCGTAGTTGATTGGCCAGTAGAACAGCATCAACCTACAAAATTCAAAAAGAACAGTTCCATGAGACTGCAACTCCCACGGAGAATCGCAGGACAGTCGGCTCGCGACATGCACACCTGTTCATTTTTCGCTCCTCTCTTGACAAACTCCAGCTCAAGCGTGAGAAAAGCCAGATCGAAATTTTCTGGCGGCACAAACCTACATTCGCAACAACACCTTGAGACAATTTCCATTTGCTACGAATCGCAAGTACCGCAGTTCGCCGTGAACTAACCTGCTAACAGAGATCGAGTCGCCGGTCGAAACCCTCGCGTAGAACCGTCGGATGGCATTCAGCGCGATGTGACAGGGCGGATATTCTTGTGAGGAGTTTCTCTCAGTCAAGGGCCACGCACAATCATCGGACAGTTCGACCAAAGATCACACAACACCACCAGCAAACGATCACGCGAGTAGACAGAACTCGCTCAAAATTACACAAAGCATGAAGCAACAAAATCAACGATCGATCCTGATCAACACCCCAAAACGAGAAGATCAAGCATGCAAACGATCAAACGGCGAGGAAGCGAAACGACGAGAGGAGAGGGAGAGGGTCGGAGAAAAGGATATGAGACGGAGAGGACGAAGGAATCGGCGACGGAGGCGACGGAGGCGAGGGAGAGCCTGGTGCCGGGGACGGCGAAGTGGTGGAGATCGGAGGGCCAGCAGTAGGCGAGGTTGGTGACGGCGAGGTCGGCGGCGGGGGTGTTGGTGACGATCATGGCGGACGGCGACGGGGAGGACTGGAAGAACCGGCCGGCCATGGCTGCGGTCGGAGGTGGTGGTCGACGTCGAGCGAGGGAGACGAAGTTGAGAAGAAGAAATGAGATCCGGTCTTCTTATTTATGGGTTCGGGTTCGGGTTTGGAATTTGGTAATATCCATTAAGGATATTTTATGCTTTTTCATGCATTGACTGTTCTTGGACTATTTACAATAATATCATCGTATTTTTCTTAAATACAGATAATTTCCCTTTATTTAGTGATACATGATTGAAAACGTTTTTTTTTTTTAATGTTTACATGTTATTAAGAAATGATTTTAATGTCATGACTTTATCTCGGACAAAAAAAATTAAAATATTTTTTATTTAAGAAAAATCAATTTTTAATTGTTTTTATTTTTCATTTTTCTCTTATTTATTTTTTTCTTCATCATTTTTTTTTTTTTTCTTTTTTTTTTCTTTCTCTTCCTTCCTCCACCTCAAATGATTGATAACGGCCATAAAAAAGCTTAAGCCAACCAATCTTAGGTGAGCTCAACCTTGTCAAGATTAAGTGAGCCACGAGCTTGCCCGTCTCAGCAAAGCTCGAGCTCACCTGGATCTAGTGAGCTCAAACTTGCTAGGATTGGCCGAGATGTGAGCCCACCTTCATCTGGCAAGCCTCAAGTATAGTGGCCTCGACCGGCAACAACCATAGGTGAGCTTGAGCTCGCCAAGAATGGGGGAGCCACAAGCTTGCTGGCCTTAGTAGAGCCCGAGCTTGCTTGGATCTAGTGAGTGCTAAGCTCCCAGGCTTCAAGCAAGCCCAAACTCACTAAGATCAATAGAGCCGCAAGCTCAATTGGATCTGGCGAGGCTTAAGCTCAATGGCCTCAACCAGTTCGAGCTCACCTAGATTGCCTTATGTCATGGCTAGTCACAAGGTTGCTAGCTATCACCGAGGAACATGGCCAATGGTGGAAGAAGGAGAAACAAAAAAAGAAAGAAAAAAAAAAGATAAATAAAAACATAAAAAAAAAATCAATTTTTTAAAAAAAATTATTTTTATATGTATAAAAATTTCATTAAACAAGGACCCTAAGACTAAGAAAATATTTTGGAAAATCTATTTAGTTCTTTTAAAGGGGAAATCATTTTCCTTAACGAATCAAACGTCAAAAAAATAAGGAAAACATTTTTTTGTGAGAATGTTTTCTGCAAAATAAATAAACCCTAAAAATACTTAATAAGCTTCTCCAATGTACATGTTAATATTGCAGAGACGCCACGACACTTTTAAGAAGGGATTTTTTAGTGCTCGTTTCCATTCAAGTCCATCACAAGAGTAAATCTAAGATATGATCTAGAGGTGATGTTTTTAGATTCAATCAGACGGGCCTAACTCGTCGCCCCCAAAAGTTCCCAATCATAGTATCCTTCAAGCTAAATCAATTGGGATGAGAGGGCGCAACAAACTACTAAGTAATAAATTGAAGAGTTCGAACATGAGAATGACCAAAACGAGAGTCTGTAATTCATAGGGACCGGTGCACTTTTTCAAATTCTAAATTGATACATTTATAACAAATCCAAACTCAATCAGGCGTGACCTAACTCGTCGCCTCAAAAGTTCCCAATTTCTTAAGGCTCACTCGATGGAGACTAGCAAGCCCGGGTAGCTACCAAGTATATTGAAGTGTCCAATCATGAGGATGGCCAAATAAGAATTTGTAATTCATAGGGAACGGTGCGCTTTTTCAAGTAGCCGCTGGAAACTTCTTCACAAAACCAGGAGTGTTTGCTACTCGAATTAAGAATACTTGATAAGAGTCTCCAACAAAGTTGTTAACTGAATTATTTCAAATAAGTCTTGGAGAGACGTGGATTTTGTTGGTGTTCGTTTCCATTTAAGTCCATCACAAGGTAAATGCAAAATGTTACGTGAATTTGAATAGCATTTTCCTAACAATGATCATTAATATCACTTGAAATAATTAGTTAATTAAAAATATTTTATTTTATTGCTAATAATTTATGTCTAAATATTTTGATGAATGATAAAAAAACTCATTCATTCATTTTTAAATGTGACCATTCTTTTGAAAAAGTGTCTAATATAATTTATTTTTCGTGAAATAAATGGAGTGTATGGTGTTCTAGATTCAATCGGAGGGGCCCAGCTCGCTGCCCAAGAGTTCCCAATTAAAGTATTCTTCAGGCTTATTCAATCAGGATGAGTGGGCCTTCATTATTTAATTTGGGCAAAATGGGTTTAGTTTGACCCAGGTAGCTACTAAGTATATTGAAGCGTCCAACCTTGAGAATGCCCAAACAAGAGTCTGCAATTTACCGGCGTGCTTTTTCATACAACCGTCGCTTAACTGCTTCACAAAATCACAAGGGTTTGCTACACAACAAATGAACAACCCATGCCGACTGCAAAGCA
Source organism: Eucalyptus paniculata subsp. matutina (assembly GCA_017140255.1). Lineage (NCBI taxonomy): Eukaryota > Viridiplantae > Streptophyta > Magnoliopsida > Myrtales > Myrtaceae > Eucalyptus > Eucalyptus paniculata. Next base: position 44,363,862 of record CM029439.1, read on the forward strand.
TTTCAGCAAAAAAAGTTTGGAAAAAATATATGCAGATCATTCAAGTGAAAAGAATATATATATGGAACGCTACGGCGGTCAATTGTGTCTTAGTAACGAACGATGTCTTGAAGGCAATCATAGAAATAAGAAATCTTGATCTTCTCTCTACCAGAGTAAATAGCCTCCGCAGCTCCACCATGCTCGCCCTGGGCTGCCATCTCTATCAGCATGTAAAGCTTCTTGATGGGCATCTTCGAAAAGTAGGATCACGAAAGCACAAGTTAGACACACTCTCTCTCTCTCTCTCAAATGGATGGGAAGACAGTATGAAGATAAAGATATCTTGACTCTCAAAATCCCGAATTACGCAACTTAATGAATTTCTGTAGCACATCATCACTCTAACAGGGTGAAACATAGGAAGGCACAAGTAGAGAGATCTAAATCTTACATTCTTGAGTGCCTCGGCAGCTTGCATCGACATCATATTCGGAGAAAACCTTCAGCTGTTCCAAAACCTGAAGGAGGCAAAAAGAAATTCATGTATACATCACATTATGTTTAACTGTAGAGAACACATGTACTTTCCTGCTATACATGATGGATAGGGAAAATATAATTGGAAACCCAAGTATCAACCAGGGAAAAAAAACAGCTACTGGCTGCACTTAGTAGGACAATGCTTAATTTGTGGTTGGTGTACCACTAGATTTTTGGGCAAGCAATTTTGAAGACGTTCAATTTTACACGCAGTATCCGGTCATGTAATTCTTACTTCACTGGAACTACGGATTATAAGAAAATTGCTACAAAAGATAGATATTTGGAGAATATCAACAATCAATTATTCCTACCTGCATCTTTCCAAGTCATCTGTGGAACCTCCAAATGCAGGAACAATTTCTTGGAGTGCATTTAAAAAATCATCCATAGTGACTTTGATACTCTCTTCATCTACAGGCTTGGTAAGATCATCAAGACTTGATTGTCTATTCAGAGCATCTGATATGGCACTCTTCACAACGCCTTCAATTTCTGCACCACTGTAGTTCTTCGTACGAGCAGCTGCACAATCGCAGATTGCAAATAAGGTAGGGTCATCGCAAGAGATGAACTAAGCACCAGCTTTTTTAGCATATACATCTTTTTCTTTTCTTGTGGTAATTAAGAACGTCCCTTACCCCTACTTCACAGGAGGTGGATCCCAATTCTCAGAGAGAACAGTGCCCCCACCAGGCCGGGGACCCAGTAGTTCTTCTTAGTATGTATGTAATACGTCCAGAAATACAAGAGTTGGCCTATTCGATCAAAGAAAAATGCAAAATTATTCGACACTACAGTACTATCATATTATATGCCCATTTTTTTTCTGCTTGCACATGACAATGCTGAATAGGGTAAGCCACTTCTTAAATAATAAACGAAGATTTGCTTGATGAAGTTTCATTCCAGTAAAACATGCCAGCTGACTAACCAAGCTCGGATAGACTGACATCAGGCGTGAGAAAAAAACTCTCTTTCATCTTGTTCGTGTGGATCTGAAAGATTTGCAAGCGATCATTCTCATCGGGAAGGCTTATCTCAACTTGTACCTCCAAGCGTCCAGGTCTATATATCAAAAGTCCAAAATGTCAAGTATGTATTTGAATATCTACTTCTCCCTGTAAAATAAATATTGTAAATGTACATATGGTCCTGCCAAAGTCATGATGCCACCACATGTCGGCAGCAAAATTGCATTCTTTTCTATCCCCAAAGTGCTAGCCATAATAAATCTTAAAAGTAACAATTAAACAATCTTCCAACAAATTGCATGATGACACGTGAATGCTTTTTACCATCTCAGGAGATTAAAAGCAGCTACAAAACTTAGATATGAAGAACCAAAAGAGAAAATGGGGGACCACCTCAGAAGAGCCTCATCAAGAAGATCTTTTCTGTTGGTCATGCCCATAAGCAAAACATTGTTCAGTGCAAAGATTATGGTGCGATTACATGTCAACAGCAAAATAACTTTCTCTTTTATCCTCATAGTGCTAGGCATAATAATTCTTAAGGGTAACAATAGAATAATCTCCCAAGAAGTTGCATGATGACTTGTGAATGCCTTTCACCATCTCAGGATATTAAAATAGCACCTAAAAGACTTGGATATGAAGAACCGGAAGAGAAAAAGAGGGACCACCTCAAAAGAGCCTCATCAAGAGTATCTTTTCTGTTGGTTGTTCCGATAAGCAAAACATTGTTCAGTGACTCTACACCATCAATCTGAAAATCAGGTACTATATCAGCAGCAATGATTGGTATTAATGAGCATAACAGAAAATATTCACAAAAAAATGGACCTAGTTAAATAACTTCGCACAATTAGAACACTAAGATACTAATACGAACCTTTGTAAGTAGCTGGTTTACAATACTGTCATGAACTCCAGTACCATCTCTCGTTGATCCTCTTGACTGCAGATGCAAAACCAGGTCATTTCATATCTTTATTATAGAAAGTTGACAACCGGCAATATTCTATGAAACAACAGGACAGAACCCAGCCATTTAAGAGGTACCCAGAAAAAAGAAAAAAGAAGCAACAAATCATTTTGATCATAGTCCACCGTCCCGGCTCGTGGAACCACTGTCTTATTTTATTTATTATTCTTCTTTTTCAATTCGTTTTGATCATACAATTCTTTTTAGCTCACACTAAAACACTCTTGATCTTTCGGAACCCCACCCGAGTGGCATTCTTCACATGGACTCGAGTATATAATATATTGCAGACGCCAAATGTGTCTCCCCCAAAAGTAGCTCATCCACAAGATGATCTTTTGGCTAGATAAGTACAGCATAAATGGTCATCGTATTACATGATAAAAGGAGCTGCCTGTACATGTGATGACCCCGCAAATTTAAGTGCAGAAATCAGCTATACCGCATTATTACGTTGCTCCCATAATGTATTCGCCTAGCCTAGTGCAATGGCCAAGAGGTTTTTGTAGTTAAAGGGCCGTGCTTTTTCGAGGAGGACCTCTTGCGATTGCTAGGATTCCCAACAAGAGAGCTTCCGGAACATTCCAAGGGTGGGCAATACGGTCATTACGCCAAGATCTACAAGTCTCTTGCCATTAGTGTCGGTAGTTGGTAGTTTAGGCGGTACCATCTCGTCCACTAGATGAAAACTCAATCAATGGTTGTAATCTGAGGGCTTCTAGTATAAAAAGAAGTGACATTCCCTTTTTTTTATCCATCCAACCATTTCAGTAATCAAAGGCTCATTTTTCTCCAAAGCTTCTCTCTTTTCTCTCTACAATCTGGGTGAGCGAGCAAGCAAGTGATCGATCCGAGCAAGACTTGACTTAAGCATCCCGATGATCCAAGTCGATCCAAAAGAGCCTGAGTCGCAGTACAATTTAACTAACTGGATTATTAATAAGCATAGAAACCACACGGTAATGAGGCAGATCTAAGAGAAACAATTGTTCGAGCATAGCATCCCGATGATCCAAGTCGATCCAAAAGAGCCTGAGTCCTCGTACGATCACGATCCCGATCGATCGGCTCATGACACTAGCAAAGTAAATTTAAATAACTGGATTATTAATAAGCACAGAAACCACACGGTAAGGAGGCAAATCTAAGAAAAATAATTGTTCGAGCATACCATAGACCCAACCAGGATCACAGTTCCACCAAGCAATCAACGATTGAGGAGCACTTGAATACCTTGAGAACCGAGTTGGCCAGCAAAACACCAACTAGTTCCCCATGTCCGTCCTCCCTCTTAGCAATCACAGCACACCAGACCTCCTTCTCCTCCCCATGCTCCCTTCCCTCCCAAACCACCGCCAAATTCCCGCCCAAATTTGCCATGTTCACGCCGTACACGAACTCCGATGGCTCCGATGGCCAGCTTTCCACACCTTTCAACTCCTTCTAAACTCCTTCTTTCACATCAAATCCTCTAATCTTCTGCGATCCAAAGCCATACAAAACCCCGTCAATCAGAGTACCCTTCCTCTTCACCCCTTGTCGATCTCACTCTCTACACTCTCCCAAACCTCATTGTCCACATTGTACACGACGTTGCCCCAGTCTGCCATCGCGTAGATCCTCCCATCCACAACTGCACTACCTTGCACGCTAAGGGCGAAAGTGCCACCCACAATGGTCATCGTGATGACTCCGCCAATTTAAGTGCAGAAATTAGCTATATAGCATTATTACGTAGCTCCCATTATGTATCTTCATTCGCATAGGCTAGCAAAGTAAATTTAACTAACTAGATTATTAATAAGCATAGAAACCACACAGTAATAAGGCAGATATAAGAGAAACAATTATTCGAGCGTACCATAGACCCAACCAGGATCACAACTCCACCACCAAGCAAGCAATCAACGATCAGAGACCCCTTTGATACCTTGAGAACCGAATCTGACAAGCAAAAACACCCGACTTGTTCCCATGCTCGTCCTTCTTCATAGCAATCACAGCACACCGGACCTCCTCTCCTCCCCACACTCCCTTCCCTCCCAAACCACCACCAAATTCCCACCCAAATTTGCCATCCTCATGTCATACACGAACTTTGGTGGCCAGCTTTCCACGCCCTTCAACTCCTTCCAAACCCCTTCCTTCACATCAAACCTTCTAATCTTCTGTGATCCAAAGCAATACAAAACCTCGTTAATCAGAGTACCCCTTCCTCTCCACCACTTGTCGATCTCACTCTCCACACTCTCCCAAACCTCCTTGTCCACATCATACATGACGCTGCCCCAGTCTACCATCGCGTACCGCGCTAGCATGCATAAACTTCTCCCTGGCCTTGCGTGCTAAGAGCGGAAGCGCTGCCCATAACGAGTTCTCCCTCACCTTGTGTGATGAGGACGGAACCACTGCCCATGACCTGGCTCCCGCGTCCAGGACCTCCGCCCAATGGATGCCTTGGGACTAGCTTTTCACAATGCACCCGCCCATGACGTATAGCTTCTCCACGACCATGCTTGCAGCGGCAAACAGCCGCCCCTCATGCATGGCGGGCCCAGACTTCCATCGATGGGACCGGCAATCCAAGACTCAGATGCAGTTCCATGTCATTGATGGACCTGCCGAGGAAGTAGATTAGTGGGCCAAGGGCGACGAAGGTGGAGTTGATGTTAGGGTAAGGGGAAGGGTTTGAGGCTATGGGGACGAGATGGTGTTGCTTCGGAGAGGTGGGGTTTGAGTTGAGGGTGTACTAATAATGGTAACGAGAGGAGGGGAGACGGAGGATGAGGGAGAGGGAGGGCTCCATGCAGCATAGGAGGTGACGCATGGAGAAGAGGTGAGGGGAAGAGAGAAGGGAGAGGAAGTTCTTGGAGACAACAGAGAGGGGAGGGTGGTGGAAAGGGGGACACGGGCTATGATGTTCACGGCGACATCAAGGAGGGATCGGGGGGTCGCCGTGGTGCGAGGGGCGGAGGAGGAGGAGGCTGCCATGATCCGGAAAAGGGCGGTCAAGTTTGGAATGGGAGTCGAAGCTACATACTTCGAAACCGGAACTAATTTATAGAGATTTCATCAATTCACATTGTAAGTCAACTTCAACTCATTAGTGTCATCCACCAAAAGAAATTTCCATTTATGGTGGACAAAGATTTGGTGGGGTTTGGGATTTTTCCTTAAGCGGAAACAAAATAAAAAGCATTACGCGTTATTTATTGTCGAATTCTAAAAAAGAAAATGGACTTCTTGTTACTTCTATTTATGGGCTTTTCATTCAATGTCTTTGGGGTAGTGATTTTTATTTGATCTTCGAGTTTAAAGTTCCTTGTGTGGACTCTGATACAATTATAGCTCATGTTATTTCTCTGCTCTAGTTATATGATGTGCTTTGCCAACCGCTGCATGATTGTCCACCGCCAACTGTCGCACAACCACCGCACGACCGCCGCACGATTGCCGCACGATCATCGCATGACCACTGCACGACCATGGATTGTCGCCGCTGACCACCGCCCACAGCCCATCAGCCGCGATCGTGCGGCGGTGATCGGCGGTCCGTGAGTAAGAAGAAAAAACAAATAAATACAAAAAATTTTAAATTTTTACCAAAAGCATTTCTATTCTTTTTCTATTACAAAAATGAAGAAAGTAATACTAGAGGTGAGAAAGTTATTGCGTTTAAAGCTAATCATGATGATACAAGTGTAGAAATATCCTCTTATGACGAGGAGAGTGATGATGACATGACATTACTAACAAAGAAATTTAAGAGTTTCATGAGGAAAGGAGGAAACTACAAAGGGAAAATATCATCTAAACATCCTGACGACAAAAAGCCTCACAAGAACAAGGAAGAATCCAAAGGTAAGGATATTGTGTGTTGTGAATGCAGGAAACTAGGACACAAAACCAGAATGTCTATCGATCAAGAAAGAGAAAGGGAAATTCGAGAAGAAGGAAAATGCATTGAAAGCTTAAACATGGAGTCGAATGTGAATCAAGTGGTGAAGAAGAAGTAAATCTTTGTCTCATGGCTAACTTAGAATTAGAAGAAAATAAGATTAAAGAGACTGAACTATCTTATGATGAATTACAAGATTTTTATAAAGAAATGTTTGAGGAACACCAAAAGGCTTCAAAAAGAATTTTTATTTTGAAAAATGATGTCACGACCCGAACTCCGGGCATATGCATATTCCTCAATGGTTGATGAAAGTTTGCGATGTCCCAGGGAGTGTCGCCGACCCATTCATTATTTTGCGCATACAGAAACGTAAAACAATCTCCATACAACATAACAGTGGGACAGAAACGTAAGATAATATTTTCACAAACCACACCTACAATACAGTAGTACTTATATACAGACCAGTTTAACACCCTAATGTCTAATATAAAAAAGTGAAGCTGTCCAGTTACCTACGCGCTAAGCTTCCATTTACAAGACTAGGGTTCGCTATTACACTATCATACTTCTAGACCTCTCTAGAGTGAACTGTCACCCATTATCCAACCTTGACGGAAAACTCGTCACCACCTGGGAGAAGATAGCGAGAAACCTACACTTCCCTTCCTACAGGGTACACAACCTGGCTTTCCTCCGTCTAGGGACCTGAAAATTTTAGCCCACTAAGGGTGAAATCACATTTCAGCGAGTTAATTCCCTAAATCCCCAGTAGAAGAAGGGTACGCTCTACATGCAATATAATCACATTTCTCACAACTCTTTTCATACCAGTCTTTCCCTACATGTTAGTGCCGATCAAATCATATATACAGTATCAAGCTTTCACATCATATGAATACCGTAACATGAGTATGTGCAAAGATATAAATATCAACGTAAGTACACGGGCCCCCAATTACCAGACTAAATCGTTATGGTACGTCCCATACCACACCACACAGTTCCGTCTTTTAATTAGGTTCCTCACTTTCACCTATTCATGTGTCAGAAATGATTTCAATGCACATATAACAGTTTTCCGACATAACCAGGCATCGTCTCGCACCACCGAGCACGGCAACGCCTACATCTAGACAGCATTTCATATAGGAGCATCAGCCCAGCCTCCACTACGACCGGCATCCGTTGATGTGGGGCATTCCTGAATGAGCATCGTCCGGCCCACTGGAACAGCCCATCTCGAGTCTCCTCGTCCTCGCCGGAAATCTCAAAATTTTGTTGCGAAAAAACAGGGAGTCTTGAATGATGTTGCTCTTTCATCTGGTCAAAACATTTAAACTCTTGTATTTCTGGACAGTTTTTGCGTTTATACTGAAAAGAGCCGACTGGCTCTACGCCCTGGCGGCAAACGTTCTCTCTCTGTGAATTTTGCAGCTGCTCGTGCGCAGAATCATACTTGGGCAGAAATCGGAATGGTTGTGAACAGTGCCATATCATTTGCTATGCTTAGATCATACCAAAATTATGAAGAGAGTATCGAAGTCACCATGGATGATTTCATGAACGCCATCAAAAGCATCGTTCCTGTATTGGAAAGGCACAGGTAGGTAGGGATAGTTGAATGCTGATATTCTCTGTATTTCTGATTTTTTTTTTTTTTTTTTACTTATGGATTGGTAATCACAAGAGCAAATATCTGGATAAAGAATTAATGAATCTCAGATGAGAGTCGATTCCCTGAAATTGCGTTCTAGTATTGAGTTTGGTTTTTCCAGCTTGGTGTTTGCTATTATAGGACGATAACATAAATAGATAGGTCTGATGCGTTTTCAAGAACTGTCTTCTTGCGTGGTCTTACCCAATTATATTTGGTTCACGGTGAATTATATGATAGATTTGGTTCTCTGAGATTTAATTGTGGAAAGGATGAACAAGAGGAGGGGAGTAATCCAGAGAATTCTCTCTCGGCTGATCTGGAGGTGTTAAATTTGCAGCCCATTTTTTTTTTTTATTAAGATGTCTGGTCCATTGTTGGCTCAGGAATTTAAACATTACAAGTTTCATTCTGCAAATAGATTGGATGAGGCAATATTAATGGGTTTCCCACATGCTTCTTTCACAATGCTATCGCATTATTCATTACTTAACGTAATCTTAGAGCTCAGTGTTCTCCTTATTGGCGAACTGACATAAAAACATTCCTTTTGTTCTGCCAAAAAATGGTCACCTTGATCTAGCGAGCCTCGAGCTTAGTGGCCTCAATTGGTGACGTCTATAGGTGAGCTTGAGTTTGTTAGCTTTGGGAAAGGTCAACCTCACCAGAATCGGGCAAGCTGTGAGCTTGTTGGCCTAAGGAGAGGCCAAGCTTGCTTGGATCTAGCAAACCTCGAGCTCGCAGGCTTCAGGCAAGCCCAAACTTACTAGGATTAGTTGAGCTGTGAGCTTGCTAGGATCTGGCGAGCCTTGAGCTCGATGGCCTCAACTAGCTCGGGCTCACCTGGATCGGCCTGCGTCATGGCCAATCACTAGGCTACTAGACATCACCAAGGAACGTGGCCAATGGAGGAAGAAGGAGAAAGGACAAGGAAAGAAAAAAAGAAAAGAGAGAAGAAAAAAAGAAGATAAAAAAAATAAAAAGAATCGAATTTAAAAAAAAAATTATTCTATAAGAATAAAAATTTCACTAAACAAAAACCCTAAGACTTAAAAAACATTTTTGAAAACATATTCTGCTACTTTCAAAAGGGAAATTATTTTTCTAAATTTAACCTTTAGTAGGAACACATTTTCTGTTGATTAGGAAAACAGGAAAATGACTTTCGTAGGAAGTCTCGTGCAACAAGACAGGTTCCACTCCTTTGCAAGCACAAAGACGTGGGAAGACACATCTAGCATGTGATAACTCCGCTCGACCGCAACTTCGTACTTTCCAAAGCATTTCTAGGTTTTAAGGTAAATGTCCTAGAAAACTTTCACTTAACGTCCAGCTCTATGTAGATGTCTGCTGGTGATGCTTCTGCGCAACGATGCTGATGTAGACCGACGCCCGGAAGACGCGACTGGCGTATTCTCCATGAAGCACCCTGGAAATATACGGGAAACAGTAGAATGTCTAATAATGGCGATGGTTATTTTCCTACAAAAGCCTTGTCTGCGAAGAGAAATTCTGCACAATCCTCAAAAGCATGGAGCAAAAGGCCACGATATTGAAGTTTCCAATAACGAGAATACCACAAAACAAGAGTCTGTAATTCATAGGGACTAGTGTGCTTTTTCATGTAACCGTCGGTTAACTTCTTCACAAAATCACAAGCGTTTGCTACTCAACAAACGAACAACTCATGCCGAGTGCAAAGCATTTTAGCAAAGAAAAGTTTGGAAAAGATATATACAGATCGTCAAGTGAAAAGAATAGTCATATGGGACGCTACAGTGGTCAGATGTATCTTAGTAATGAACAACATCCTGAAGGCAATTGTAGAAATGAGAAATCTTGATCTTCTCTCAACCAGAGTAGATGGCCTCCGCAGCCCCACCATGCTCACCCTGGGCCGCCATCTCCATCAGCATGTAAAGCTTCTTGATGGGTATCTAAGAAAAGTAGCATCACCAGAGTTAGAAATTTCTCACTCTCTCCAAACTCCGCATAGCTCCATTTGCAGGCAAACTAAAATGGATCGGAAAACAGCATGAAGAACGAAGATATCTTAACTCTCAAGTCCTGAATTATGCAACTTAACGAATTTCTGTTGCAAACCGTCACTCTTAACACGGCAAAACATAGGAAGGCACAAGTTGAGAGATCAAAATCTTACATCATTTAGAGCCTCGGCAGCTGCATCAATGTCATCTTCAGACAAAACCTTCAGCCGTTCCAACACCTGAAGGGGAAAAAAGAAAGCAAGTCAGAAAGCAAGTCATGTATACATACATATGGAGCTCTATGGTGATGTCAAAAGCTTCACATCCACATCTTGGATTGACGTGACTTAATTAACAAGATACTCCTGCTTTCAGAAGTTGCTTCGGGAAACTTGCAAGAGAAACCAGATTCCCAGTCGATTAGATGAAGTCCATCTGAGATATTATTAATCCAGCACTTTGAATGAGATCTGAACTATTCTCATACATTGGACACATGACTTATTTATAAACCAGCCCATCTCCTCCCAACCCCTTTACCCACCCAAACTCCCCTGCTTTCTGAGGAAAAATAAAAAAGAGAAGCAATCAGAAAAGCTAGGGACTCCAAAGTTACCATCATTTTTCTCTGCTCGGGAATATCAGATTCCTCAAAATTCACAATGTCTAGGCTAATCCAAATGGTTAATCCCATGTCCCTCATCTTGAATTGAAATCTGATAAAGGGTGCTTTTGATACAAGCACCTCTAGACACCCAACATTTGCAAGAGAATCAGAAACAAGTGAAGTCAACAGATAACTGGCTTTCTAAAGCAGATATAATTGTCTTTAAATCAAGACTGCTGCACATTTCTTCCCCTCAATTTCACGTTTTCCAGCAGAAGAGATATGAGGAACAGCAGAAAGACACCAAAATAGCACCTACAGCAGTTTACCTTCTTTGCGTCCTCTGTCTTCAATGTGGGGACATGGTAAGTGACAGAAAAGGCATTGCAGAGATCAACTGAATCCAAGAAACTCACTTGACTTGTTGTCCCTATCACGAGAAGCTTCTTTCCCTGGAAAAAAGAAAGCCAAATGTATGCATATAATAAGCAAAAAATTCAGTAATGTGAAAGAACACCAGAATCAAACCTTGCAAGTTGGAAACCACCAACTAAATCAGTAGAGATCAAAACAGCTAGTACAATACCATTGAATCACAATGCACAGAGGAACACGTACATAACCTAATACCTAACTAATCAAAGCATATTACTTATAACATTCTATATATCATCTATTTATGCTAAAGTGCATCCGTTTATGATGATGCACTCAATCTTGATGATATAAATATAAAAAAAGTTTCTTCCCCCTGGACAGCCTTGAGGAAACACATGAACCAAGGTTGCACTCAGTCTGTTGCTTTATACAGTAGAAAACTGCTGGTTCGTTTATAAATTCAAAGAATACCGAAATCAAACCTTGTAAGTCAGCAACCACAGACTACATCAGTAGAAATAAAAACAGCCAGTATACTATTAGTAGAATCACAATACACAGGGAAACACGTACATACTCATAGTTCTTAGAAAGCAAAATTACCTATAAAATTTCACAGATCATCTGTTCCTACTAAAGTGCATCGGTATATGATAATGCCAAGTTCGATGCATCCAAATATTACACAAGTATCTTCCCCTAGGACAGCCTTGAGCAAACACGTGAACCAAGGCTGCACTCCCTCTGTTGCTTTATACAGCAAAACAAACTACGCCACTTCTCCATCTCAAACAGGACAAGCAAACTAGCCAATCATTCTAAGGTCAACATGGCAGCAGACAATGCCAATGAAATGGATTTTAGTTATCATTTCATGGGGAAAGGGAACCAATTCCCATTCATCCACCTTCAAGCATTCCAGCATTCACTTCCAGAGAGGTCATAGAAAAGGATAATTACTCCCCACACCAACATCGATTTGTAGAAACAAGGCGGGGGAGAAGAAACAACCTCTGGAGGACGTTGCTTCAAAAGGGCTAACGATGTCTGAGCTATCAACTCCGAAAACTGAGGCCCAATGGCAGCATACTCCAGTAGCCTGCAAAGCAATTCACTTGAGTCAAAATGATCCTTTAATGCCAAGGATGACAATAGACATCAACTAATGGAAATCAACAGAATTTACATTTCTAGGTCATCAAGTATGACAATGCTCAATGAAGATTTGTAAGCATCCTCAAAAACCTATCAAAGATAGAGTCCATTACTAAGTTCCCCCGTCATCATGGAAAATGAAAGATAACAGTCTTTGAGTTAATTAAAAGTGAAGGAAAAACAGCTAATCTCATATTCCTCAGAGCGCTGATCGAGCAGAAATACAGGTCACCAACCTTCACAATCCGTGCATATTTGGTCTGCTCATCTAGTCCGATCATAGTTTCTGCCAACACCTAAGCATCCATAAGAAAATCAGAAATTGATATTTGATGCACAAAGAAGTCTGATTACTCAAAGATACCAAAGGGTGGAACCAAAGATTACAAATTCAACAAATGGAAATCCACTGTCGATGCCAGCTGTAGCTGCCAGAGCAGTTTTACCACTGCACAACAGACAAGATTTTAGAATAATCCTAATTGGTTTAAGACACAGGAAAAATGAAAAGTAATGCATCAGAAAACTACAAATACCTGCCACTCGGACCCTCCAGAAGGCAAGTGACAAGCGAACTGCCTGCGATCACTTTAATTTGCTTAACCAGATGCATTACTTTCTCAGATATGTGCTTATGTCGATCACCACAACTAACCATGCCATTAAACCTACATAAATATTTGCACAAACAATTGAGGCTGTGACACATGCTTGATAGTGAATAAAAACTCAAACCGATGCCATTTTAGCGTCTTCATGAGATGGCGAAGAAGGTGCTAGACTAACAATACTACGGACTCCCCAAGCAGGATGAAAAATCTCACATCTGCAAAGTGCTTAGAGAGATAGAAAAGGATTTGTGACCATTTTTTGGCAGAAAAAAAGGAATGTTTTTATGTCAGTTCGCCAATAAGGAGAACACTGAGCTATAAGATTATGGTAAGTAATGAATAATGCGATAGCATTGTGAAAGAAGCATGTGGGAAACCCATTAATATTGCCTCATCCAATCTATTTGCAGAATGAAAATTGTAATGTTTTCTCCCGAGCCAACAATGGACCAGACATCTTAAGAAAAAAAAAAAGGCTGCAAATTTAACACCTCCAGATTAGCCGGGAGAGAATTCTCTGGATTACTCCTCTCCTCTTATTCATCCTTTCCACAACTAAATCTCAGAGAACCAAATCTATCATATAATTCACCGTGGACCAAATATAATTGGGTAAGACCACGCAAGAAGACAGTTCTTGAAAACACATCAGACATATCTAGTTATGTTATCGTCCTACAATATAGCAAACACCAAGTTGGGAAAACCAAACTCAATACTAGAAAGCAATTTCAAGGAATTGACTCTCATCTGAGCTTCATTAATTCTTTATCCAGATTTTCGCTCTTGTGATTACCAATCCATAAGTGAAAAAAAGAAAAAAAAAATCAGAAATACAGAGAATATCAGCATTCAACTATCCCTACCTACCTGTGTCTTTCCAATACAGGAACGATGCTTTTGATGGCGTTCATGAAATCGTCCATGGTGACTTCGATATTCTTTTCATAATTTTGGTATGATCTAAGCATACCAAATGATATGGCACTTTGCACAACCATTCCGATTTCTGCGGAAGTATGGTTCTGCGCACGAGCAGCTGCAAAATTCACAGAGAGAACATTTGCCACCAGGCCGTAGACCCAGTTGGTTCTTTTCAGTGTAAACGCAAAAACTGTCCAGAAATACAAGAGTTTACATATTTTGACCAGAGGAACGAGCAAGATCATTCAAGACTCCCTGTTTTCTCACGACAGAATTTTGAGAATTCCAGCGAGGACGAGGAGACTCGAGATGGGTTGTACCCGCGGGCCACGGTGGTGGACATCAAGAGGATCAATGTCAGAGAGAAAGGTCATGCCTCGGTGGTGGGGGAGACTAAGGTATCGCGGAAAATGTTTTCCCTTTTGGTTTTTTCAATAAATAGGAAGTGTACTTTCACTCCTTTGAAGTTCTTTTTTGGGCAAATCGTACCTTTGAAGTTGAATATAGAAACTATAGCCTTTTAGAAGCGCTCCCCCGTGAGCATGCGCCCGATGAACTTTTCGACCCAAAAAAAAAAAAAAAAAGAAGAAGAAAAAAGCCCGATGAACTTTTCGACCGGAAAAAAAAATGCCCGATGAACTTCCAAGGTACCGAATGAAAGACTTACCGAGTTCCTGAAAATTAACATCAGTAGCAAGAACCGAACTCTGCTTCAGATGCGCGGTGTGGATCTCGAAGCACAGAACGTGAACATTTTCCTCGGAACTTGGTCTAAAAAATTAAAGGCGCTTCTATAAATATCCATTTTTACCTCAAAAACCAAAAAGACATAACGCCTCCACATTCATATCCCACTGTTTGAATACTGAAGTCATAAAATATATAAGGAATCAGAGAGCACATTGAACGAGACAGTGCTTGACCTCAATCACATCACATAACTCAATCGAATTTAAAGGCATATAAGAGATCAATCTCCGATTAAGTTTGCCCGTTGACTGTTGGATTTCACTTTAATTAAGTGGATTTCGTTGCGATGAACACGGATGAGAGTGGGAGGCACCTCGAAGGAGCCTCGTCAATAAGATCTTGCCTGTTTGCCGTTCTGATTAGGGACCCATTGTCCGATTATTCTCCAAGGATTGGGATCTCGTGAGCAGCCGCCGTGCTGGTGTTGATTACCATTGCCAAAAATTTGTGCAAACCTGAGACCAACACCAAGCTATTGTGCAAAACTAAGACCAACGCCAAGAACACCAAATTTATATGCAATGTGAAAAACCACTACTCATTTAACGCGTGTGAAGGTAAGAGGAGGACAGGATCCAACTTCTGTAATGACAAGAGTCGGATGTCACCTACCACTCATTTAACTTCTTTTTAAACGGAGCCGCTCATTGACTTTGTACTCAGCCCTTTTCAAGCCTCAGACCTGACGTCTAGGGAATACCATCACTGGTCCTAAAACGACAGGATTCGAGGTTTCCATAAAGGGGAGAGATAAAGACACTAAGCATGATTGAATAGATTCGCGCGTGCCCATCTTGGATTGTTAAGGATTATGGTCATATGAGGAGAGGGTTTAGCTTCGACAATTGAAGGAATTTGATGTTCACCCCCATTTTCATTCTTTCCCCTAGTACCCCACAACTAAAGGAATTCCACATCTCTTGGTAAGTGTTCGCATTATTCATATGGATTGGAGAGATTTAGAGGCGACCATTCTCATCGGGAAGGCTCATCTCATCTTGTACCTCCAATCATCCTGATGTATGGTTCTCAACTTTTACCTCAAATCGTCTTGGTTATTGACTAGAAGTCCAAAATGGAAAGCCGCGTCTTTTACATTGCTGTTTTTCACCATTGAAACCAAAATTGTAAATGTACGTACAATCCTGCCAAAGTTATGATGCCACCACATTTCCACAGTCAAATTACTTTCTTTTTCATTCTCAAAGTACTAGGCATAGTAGTACTTAAGAAGAACACTGAAGTGAGCACGTTTATACATATAATGCTATTCACCAACTCAGGAGATCAAGATAACAACTAAAAAGACTTAATTTTGAAGAACCAAAAGGCAGGGGACCACCCCAGAGGAGCCACGTCAAGAGTGATGTTCTCCATTGTCCATTCTAGCAAGCAATTTGTTCGTGACTCTATATCATCAATAAAAAAAAAAAAAATTAGGTACAAATGAGCATATTTGAGAATATTCGCAAAAGAAAGAATAGTTGCCAACCGGAAAGCTTCGCACATTTAGAAGAGTACCAAGATACTAGCAAACCCTGGTTTAAAAACTGCAAAATTAGTTTTTCTGTGACTGTTGATGCAAAATCAGGTTTTTTTTATATTCCTTGTTTATAAAAGAAGAAAAATAAAATTGACAACAAGAAATAGCAAAACGTTTAAAGAATGTTTTAAAAGAAGGAAAAAAAAAACAAAAGTTTAAAGAAAAAGCAACAAATTACCATTACTAACTTGATGATAAGATTTCGATCCAAAAAAAAAAAGAAGGAAAACAAAACTTAACTGCAAAGATACGACGTCCACCGACAGTGCAGTCGATGCCATATCGAAACGACAAAATATTGACGTCTCTCACATGATGCCACGTTTGACCTTGTACGAGAAGCTATATGACGACCATCGAACATTCTGAATTTACCATCGTTCTTTTTCCTCGTCCTCCTTTTTGTCTCTCTGTCTTATTACTGTTCATCGTCTTCGATTTTCTTCGACCTCTGAGAATGTGGGTCTTCAACTGGAACGCCATCTCTATATCCTCACCTGGAGGACTGTCCATTCCATCTTTGATTTCAGCGCCTTCAACTGAGTTCTTCTGGTCAGATCTGGGAGACATGCCTTCAGTGCCAGAGGCACGACTCCAATCCGGACCTGAACGGGCAAAGGACTGAGCCGACCGCGAGAGAGGAAGAAAAGGAAAATCAACCTTTTTGTCTTTTGTTTAAACACAATTGACAGCAATTGAGGCGGCGGTTCGCAACTTCGCATAGGATTTCATACCCACTCCCCCCGTTGGCCCAGGGTCGTTACTGGGCCTCTCAGCCCGAAAACTGGAGTTGTGGGGCTGCTGTCGAAGGGTATGGATAGGCAGCGCCAGAGCTTATATACAGTGTTGTTAACGTCAAGCTGGGCGATGTGGGATCAAATTTTGATACCCACTGAAGCTAACCTGCGACTGAGGCGTTATCATATATGTCTGAAAATCGAAGAAAGTGTTTTGATTTGTTAAAATTTTGACAACCAGTTGTTTCTTTGTAGTCGATTCGTTGTGGCCGAATGATTGTGGGATAGTGGATGAGTTGACTTTCTGGTGTTTTGTTCTAGAGTGGGGGTCGTTATGTACTGTTTCTGATGCCCACGGTCAATGCTTGTCTGTTGAAGTCTTTCATTATGCCATTGCCACTAGACCCGACGGTTTGCAATGCACAGGGATTTTAGAAAGTGGCGGCTGACTGTGCCGTCTCCTCGTGAATTGAACCCCCCAGTAAGGTCTACCATTCATCGTTGACTGGACAACGTTTGCATAATTTTCGTCCAAAAATTGAGAGAACGGAGAAAATATTACATATGGCCCACCTGCGGCAGCTCCAGTTAGCAAACTGGCAGAAGCAGAAGCATGGCTTCTTTCTGAAATTTGTGGAAGTACCGTATGCCCCCACCGTTTCAGGTAGTGGCCCTGACTGTTCTAGCTGGAATTTTGGGTGCTGGGGCGGATTAGAGAACTGCACATTCTCTTGCCCACTATTCTTTTGAATTTGCTGGGATAATCTTTGGCTGACTTGGTGAGTCTGGCGTTTCTTGAGGCATTTCCAGCATTTGGCCCGGTATCATGGCCTTAGAAAAGCTTTGAGAGACATCCAGACGTTGTCTCAGCTCCTCGAGTTGTTGGGGAGGACTTGGTTGCTGCAACGTCAACTGTTGCACACAAAAGTGACTGTTGCTGCCTCTGAAGCTGAATCTGGTTGTGCAACATTGGTAACTGCAGGCTTGATTGATCAGGCATCTGTGAGTTCAATGTACTCTGCTGTTGATTCTGATCCATAATATATTGCTGCCGCAGCTGATGTAAACTTTGAGGAACAATGCATTATTTATATATCGAACTTGAGTAAATTGTATACAAGAACGAGCAGTTCAGCTTGGAATTAGTTCAGTTTAGAATGCATTAGTACATGAAGGAGAGGGTCAGATGTGATGGGTTTGCGATTGCCAAGACTACTCATCCCCCTTGCTCGTCAATCCTCAGCTTCTTCCTCATCCTACCGGGTCTCATCATTCCCCAATTCAGCTTGCATCACAAACAATGTAGCAATTACTTCCCACGTTTCTCTTAGCTTATTTATGTTTCTTCTTCAAAAAAATGCTCATGTGGGTTGGTTTTGAGAGTGACATACCTGCCATCTCTCTCTTTCCTCTCTTCGGGGAGAGAGCTTCCAGAGTTCCATGTGATTGCTCAATTGTCCATCTTCTTGATTTTGTGTTCATTCTAAGGTGGATGTCTTGTCTCCCAATAAAAGCTTCAGCTTCGATCACTCAAATTTTCACTATTCCCCTTCTTCTTCTTCTTTTTTCTCATCAAACGAATCGCATCTTCTTTTGGAAATCCTAGCCATTTTTAGCATGATATCGAGGAATCTTATTGCTCTTACCCAAATAAGCATGAAATGTATCCTTGCATATTCGTATGGTGAACAAGTGTCTTCCAAACCATAAGTTTATGTTGGTTCTTGCATATACATCCGCCTTTAATAAGAATTTAAATGAGTAATGGCCACAGTACAATTCTTTTTCACCCGCCTCCTTTTGCATATGCAGCTTACAGTTTAAATGAGTAATCACTCTCAAGATTAATTGATGGTGTTGCTTACTCTAATGTTACAGCAAAGTAATTGCCGCTTCCTCAACATTGATTGACCAACTTACTGGAATCTCTAGAAGATGAACCGTATCCCACTTTTTAAGCAGTGTCTTTTTGCATTAAGACGATTAGTCTTAAAACTAGTAAGACAATTTTACAATGTGTTATGACTCCATATATTTAGTTGTGACGACACCTCATAAACTTATATGATACACATAAAGTA
Source organism: Eucalyptus paniculata subsp. matutina (assembly GCA_017140255.1). Lineage (NCBI taxonomy): Eukaryota > Viridiplantae > Streptophyta > Magnoliopsida > Myrtales > Myrtaceae > Eucalyptus > Eucalyptus paniculata. Next base: position 44,382,663 of record CM029439.1, read on the forward strand.
TCACCCAAGTGATCCTAACTTATGTGGTTTGAGTGGAGGACCTGGCCGAGGACTGCCTCTGGCAGGCGGTGACAAATGGAGGGAGTGAAGCTTAGCTGTTCTGGCGCAGCTGAATTAGGGGCTGTCCATGGTCGATCGGTCACGTTCACTTTGGATAAGATAAAGACACTAAAACATTAGGGTTAATGGGTCGATTATTTTGCAAAAAGATCAACAAAGAACGAAAAGAGATCAAGCGAGGGGTCGAAGCAAAAGAGGAAGATGACTTTCGTAGGAAGCGTCGCGCAACAACACATGTTCCATTCCTTTGCAAGCACAAAGACGTATGGGAAGACACGCATCTCCAACGTTTTCCCTAGCAGGTGTAAACTCCAGCTCGACTGCGACTTCGTACTGTAAAGCATTTCTAGGTTTTAAGGTAAATGTCCTAGGAAACTTTCACATAACGTCCAGCTCTTTGTAGATGTCTGCTGGTGACGCTTTCGTGCAACGATGCTGATGTGGATCGACGCCCGGAAGACGCGACTGGCATATTCCCCATTAAAGTACCCAGGAAATATACAGGAAACAGTAGAATGTCTACCGATGTCGACGGTTATTTTCCTCCAAAAGCCCGGTGGAAGTCTGCGAAAAGGAATTCTGCACAATCCTCGAAAGCATGGAGCAAAAGGCCATGATATCAAAGTTTCCGATCATGAGAATACCACGAAACAAGGGTCTATAATTCATAGGGACCAGTGCGCTTTTTCAAGTAACCGTAGTGGGTTAACTTCTTCAATAAATCGTGAGCGTTTGCTCCTCAACACACGAACAAGTCATGCCCACTGCAAAGCATTTTAGCAAAGAGAAGTTTGGAAAAGATATATAGATCGAAGATATATAGATCGTCAATGAAAAGAATAAACATATGGGACGCTACGGTGGTCAGCTGCATCTTAGTAACGAACAACGTTTTAGAAATAAGAAATCTTGATCTTCTTTCTACCAGAGTAGGCCTCAAGACAATCATAGAAATGAGAAATCTTGATCTTCTCTCTACCAGAGTAAATGGCCTCCGCAGCTCCACCATGCTCACCCTGGGCCGCCATCTCTATCAGCATGTAAAGCTTCTTGATGGGCATCTAAGAAAAGTAGGAATCATGACAGCACAAGTTAGACTCTCTCTCTCCAAATGGATGGGAAAACAGCATGGAGAACGAAGATATCTTAACTCTCAAGTCCTGAATTATGCAATTTAATGAATTTCTGTTGCATATCATCACTCTAACAAGGCAAAACATAAGAAAGCACAAGTAGATAGATCTAAATCTTACATTGTTCAGAGCCTCGGCAGCTGCATCAACATCATCTTCAGAGAAAACCTTCAGCTGTTCCAACACCTGGAGGAGGAAAAAAGAAAGTCATGTATACATACATATAGAGCTCCATGGTGATGTCAAAAGCTTCACATCCACATTTTGGATTGACGCAACTTAATTAACAAGATACTCTAGCCTGCAGAATTTGCTTCAGGAAACTTGCAAGAAAAACCAGATTCACAGTCAATTAGATAAAGTCAAATCTGAGATATTACTAATCCAGCGCTTTGAATGAGGTCTGAACTGTTCTCGTACAATGAACACATGACTTTTTTATAAACCAGCCCATCCCATCCCAATCCCTTTATCCTCCCAAACTCCCCTGCTTTGTGAGGGAAAGGGACTCCAAAGTTACTATCATGTTTCGCTGTTCAGGAATATTAGATTCCTCAAAATTCACAATGTCTAGGCTATTCCAAATGGTTAATCCCATATCCCTCATCTTGAATTGAAATCTGATGAAGGGATGCTTTTGATACAAGCACCTCCAGACCCCCAATATTTGCAAGAGAATCAGAAACAAGGGAAGTCAACAAATAACTGGTTTTTTAAAGCAGATATAATTGTCTTTAAAACAAGACTGCTGCACATTTCTTCCCCTCTATCTCACGTTTTCCAGCGGAAGAGAAATGAAGAAAGAACAGCAGAAAAACACCAAACTAGCATCTACAGCAGTTTACCTTCTTTGCGTCCTCTGTCTTCAATGTGGGGACATGGTAAGTGACAGAAAAGGCATCACAGACATCAACTGAATCCAAGAAACTCACTTGACTTGTTGTCCCTATCACGAGAAGCTTCTTTCCCTGGAAAAGATAAAGCCAAATGTATGTATATAACAAGCTAAAAAATTCAGTGTGAAAAGGACACCAGAATCGAACCTTGTAAATCGGAAACCACCAACTAAATCAGTAGAGATAAAAACAGCTAATGCAATACCATTAGAATCACAACGCACAGAGGAACACGTGCATAACCTAATACTTAACTAGTGAAAGCATATTTACTAATAACATTCTATTTGTCATATGTCTATACTAAAATGCATCTGTATATGATAATGCACTCAATCTTGAGGACATACATATAAAAAAAGCTTCTTCCCCCTGGACAGCCTTGAGAAAACACACATGAACCAAGGTTGCACTCAGTCTGTTGCTTTCTACAGTAGAACAAACTTCACTACTTCTCCATCTCAAACAGGAAGACCAAACAAGCCAATCATTCTAAGGTTAACATGCACGAAAATAATACCAATGAACTGAATCTTAATCTCTCAAACTCAAATTTCTGATTAGCACCTGCCTCATGACATTATTACTGTTTTCCCTCAGCAACATGACCAGGGATTATTGATTTCTACATTCTTGCTCATAATTTACGTTTCCTGGGAAGTAGGGGAACTAATTCCCACTCATCCACCTTGAAGCATTCTTAATTCAACAATAGTAGTAACTTTCCTGGCATTAACTTCCAGATGAAATTGTAGAAAAGGGTAGTTACTCTTCACACCAACATCAATTTGTAAATAATGGCAAGGGGAGAAGGAACTACCTTTGGAGGAAGACGCTTCAAAAGGACTAACAATGTCTGTAATATCAAGTTAGAAAATCGAGGACCAACGGCGACATAATCCAGTAGCCTGCAAAACAATTCACTCAAGTCATACTGATCTTTTAATGCCAAGGATGACTATAGAGGTTGACTAATATAAATCAACAGAACTTACCTTTCAAGGTCATCAAGGATGATAATGCTCAATGGAGATTTGTATGCATCCTCAAAAACCTATCAAAGATTAGAATCCATTACAAACCTTCCGCAGTCATTTTGAAAAATGTAAGATAACCACACCTCAAGTTAGTTAAAAGTGGAGGGGCAACAACTAATTTCCTATTCATCAAAGCGCTAATCGACAAGATATAAAGGTCAAAAACCTTTGCAATTTGTGCACATTTGGTGCTCTCATGCAATCCAATCATAGTTTCGGCCGAGACCTAAGCATCAATAAGAAAATCAGAAATTAAACATGATGCACAAAGAAGTCTGATTACTCAAAGAAAGCATAGCATGGAGCAGAAGATTACAATCTTAACAAATGGAAAATCACTGTTGATGCCAACTGTAGCTGCCAAAGCAGTTTTGCCACTGTACAACAGACAAAATTTTTAGACTATTCCCAATTGTTTTAAGACATAGGAAAAAATGCTTAGCAAAAACGAAAAGCAATGCTTTAGAAAACCCAAATACCTGCCACTTGGACCCTCCAAGAGGCAAGTGACAAGCGGACTTCCCTTGCTCACTTTAACTTGCCCAACCAACAGCATTGCTGTCTCAAGTATGTGCTTATGTCGATCACCACAACTCACCATGCCATTAAGCCTACAAAAATATTTGCATAAACAAATGAGGCAGTGGCACATGCTTAATAGTGTTTGCTCTGTCTTTAACTGGAACATAGGAACAAAAGCTAATAATTAATGAAACTTGAATAGAAGCACACAAAGGATGTGTATATTAAAAAATGCTGTCAGGTTTATCTTACTAAATAAGAAGTCAAAACCTGACGCCATTTTAGCGTCTTTATGAGATGGCAAAGAAGGTGCTAAAGCAACAACATTATGGGCTCCCCAAGCAGAATTAAAAACCCACATCTGCAAAATGCTCAGTGAGATTGCCACAGTTTTATGATCATTTTTTGGCAGAACAAAAAGAATGCTTTCATGTCAGTTTGTTGATTAGGAGAACCCTGAGCTATAAGATTATGGTAAGTCACGAATTGTGTGATAGCATGTGTGAAAGAAGCATGTGGGAAACCCATTCATTTTTGCATTGCATAATGAAACTTGAAATGCTTTCCTCTGAGCCAACAATGGATCGGACATCTTTATGGATAAAACTTGTAGCAAATTTAACTCCCACACATCAGCTCAGAGAGAATTTTCTGAATTACTCCCCTCCTCTTTTTTATCTTTTCCAGAACTAAATCTCTCAAACCATATCTAACATATGATTCACCATGGACCACACACAATTAGATAAGACCACACAATAGGACAATTCTTAAAAACACATCAGATAAATCTACTTATGTTATGGTTCAATAATAACAAACACCAAGTTGAGAACCTAACTCCAAACAAGAAAGCAGTTTCAAAGAAATCAACTCTCATCTCAGCTTCATTCATGTTTAACCAGATATTCGTTCTTGTAATTACCTATCCATAAGTAAAAATCAGAGATCCTCCTACATTTTAATAAGAATCACTTGTATAATACTAAGGCCTGCAGCTACAGCAGCTAAACCATCTCTAAGGCATTGTGTTGTTCTACATGTTATGATCATATATACTGCATAAAGAGATTCAGAGAAAGCTTTAAGGAACCTATTGCGAATCAACCTTTTTTTGCCTCCCCCTTCTTAATGATCTAAATCTCAGTCCTTGAGGGGCCAGTACTAAAAGGACATCACATTATGTTTACTGCAGAGAACAAATGTACTTTCCTGCTATACATGATGGATAGGGAAAGTATCATTGGAAACCCAATAAAAGTATCAATCATAGTGGAGAAAACAATTACCGAATCCACTGAGTGGGATAATGCTTGATTTGCGATTGGTGTACTACTAGATTTTTGGGCAAGCAATTTTGAAGACGTTTAATTTTACACGCAATATCCAGTCATATAATTCTTACTTCACTGGAACTGCGGATTATAAGAACACTTCTACAAAAGATCGATATTTGGAGAATATCAACAATCAATTATTCCTACCTGCATCTTTCCAAGTCATCTGTGGGAGCTCCAAATGCAGGAACAATTTCTCGGAGTGCATTCAAAAAATCATCCTTACTGACTTTGATATACTCTTCATCCACAGGCTTCGTAAGATCATCGAGACTTAATATTCTATTCAGAGCATATGATACGGCAATTTTCACAACACCTTCAATTTCTGCACCACTGAAGTTCTGTGTACGATTAGCTGCACAATCGCAAATTGCAAATAACGTGGGGTCAACACCAGAGATGAATTAAACACCAGCCTTTGCAGCATATGTGCCTTCTTTTTCTTTGGTAATTAAGAACCTCCCAATTCTCAGAGAGATCAGTGGCCACCAGGCTGGGGACCCAGTAGTTCTATAGTATAGACATAATTCTTTGGACAGAAATACAAGAGTTAGCCTACTTGATCGAAGAAACACGAAAAATCATTTGAACCTACTCTACTACCATATTATATGCCAATATTTTTCTGCTTCCACATGGCGATGCTCACCATAATAAGCCACTACTAAAATAAAAAATGAAAATGTGCATGATGAAGTTCCATCCTACTAAATGCGACCAGCTGACTTACCAAGATCCTCAGGTATGACATCATCAGCAAGAAAAGAATTCTCTTTCATCTTCTTGTGTGGATCTCAAAGATTTCGATGCGACCATCCCTATCAGGAAGGCTTATCTCAACTTGTACCTCCAAGCGTCCTGGTCTACAGATCCAAAAGTCCAAAATGTAAAGAGCATCTTTAAATATCTATTCATTACCTCTAAAACCAATATTGTACATATACAGATGATCCTGCCAAAATTATGATGCGATCACATGTCAACAAAAAGATAACATTCTTTTTTGTCCTCATAGTGCTTGGCACAATAATGCTTAAGAGCAACAATAAAAGAATCTCTCAAGAAGTTGCATGATGACTAGTGAGTGCTTTTTACCATCTGAGGATATTAAAATAGCAGCTAAAAGACTTGGATATGAAGAACTGGAAGAGAAAAAGAGGGACCACCTCAGAAGAGCCTCATCAAGAATATCTTTTCTGTTGGTTATTCCAATAAGCAAAACATTGTTCAGTGGCTCTACGCCATCAATCTGAAAATCAGGTACTATATCAGCAGCAGTGATTCGTATTAATGAGCATAACGGAAAATATTCACAAAAAAATGGACCTATTTAAATAATTTCGCACAATTAGAACACTAAGATACTAATACCAACCTTTGTGAGTAGCTGGTTCACAATACTGTCGTGAACTCCAGTACCATCTCTTGTTGATCCTCTTGACTGCAGATGCAAAATCAGGTCATTTCATATCTTTATTATAGAAAGTTGACAACCAGCAATAGTCTATGAAACAATAGGACAGAACACAGCCATTTAAGAGGCACCCAAAAGAAAAAAAAAAAATTAAAGGAACAAGAAGCAACAAATCACCATGATTATTTTCATGATTGAGATGCGACTATTAGCAAAAAGCGCAGTTGATGCAATTGACGCTTCAATTTTACATCCATTGTTCCATTTTCTTTTCTTTTTTTTTTTTTTTTTTTTTTTTTTTTTTTTTGGAGGGTTTGGGGGGGGGTTTGTGTTGGTGGTTGCTGAGAAAAGTTCTGCGTGGCACATGTTTTCTGTCATACTTGATAAGAATTCTAGGAACGATTTAGGCACCTCAACATAACATATTTTCGGTTAAAAAAATTTTATATCAGATCAGTGAGAAGTGAATGTAAACCATCAGGAAAAATCCTGAAGCAGAACCTTGAAAACTATAAAGGTCATTATAGAGCAGCTACCAAGACAACAAAATATGAAAGTCTACCCTTACAACTCGCTAAAGTTGACCTTATACAAGAAAAAAACCCTGTCAACACAATGTCTGCTACTCTATATACACTGCTTCCACAACTTAAGCCAAGACAACCAGTTAAAAAGTTCCTCAAAACTAAGAAATGAAAGGAAAGATGACATTTGCTCCAAAAGAGACTAAGCTATTCGACATTATAGAGGACAGAAATGCATAGATCGACCAGATAATTCATACCTTGCATATAGCATCAATTTCATCAAAAATGATGACATGCAAATCACTCTCGTCACCTGAAAATTAAGGAGAAGCATAAGTTACAGATACTTGCTAAAAAGGAATCATAAATCCAATTCATTTATCTGAAATACCGCGAGTCCTCTGATCCTGTTCAGCATCAGCAAATAAATCTCGAACATTCTTCTCAGTTTCACCAACAAATTTGCTCATCACTTCAGGACCATTGACTATCTGGCAGAGAAAATGAAGTCAAATTGGAAAAACAGACATACATACATACATATAATTTACAATGTGAGTAGGTAGGTCTACATACGTGAGTACAAAGGTCCGTTCGCATGCTTACATCTTAAAGCTGATTCAAGCATTCTCAGCAAAACAAGTAAACTACTATACAAACAGAAATGAAGCTATATCCAATAGGATTCAAGGTTTTGAGAAACACGGGAGACACATCCTAAGCAAATGGGAGAAAGTAAAGGCCGGGCAGCAATAAACTTCTAAGTCCTTGACCTTCTTGGAAACTAAGTATTATTGATTAATTTCACCGATACCCATCTTGGATTGAAAGCCTTTCATGAAAATAGCATTCGTAGTGATTGAACAACCACAAGAGATAGCATACCATACCTTTGGTTCTTTGCCATTCAACATCTTCCCTATTTGACGAGCCATTAGGGTTTTGCCAGTACCAGGAGGGCCATAAAGCAGCATGCCTTTTACGTGTTCAATTCCAAACTGCACCAGAATATAACGCATCATACAAATTGCAAAGCCCATAATTCTGGTTTCTTTACTTGCTAGTCACATGAGGGAAAACGCAAGAAGCGAAAGCCCTTCGAAATGTATCTGCAAACTCTGCACTCAAGCCACCGATGCCGTGGGACATGAGGTCAAATACCTTCTGCCTAAATATGTTGCTACTGGCAGTTTCACGTTGATTGACGACGTGAATAACTAGACAAAACAGTCAAGACAGAATCAACGAAATTACCACATTCCGGTATAATGGCCAATAAAACTGCATCAAGAAGATGTTCACCACCGAAAATTCACACAGGAAAAGAAATAGACTCCAAGCAAAAAGTGCAGAGCAAGATTAAGATCACAGAAGTTTCAGCTGTGCTCCATGAGCACAACAGACACCCTCACTGCACCCAAATTCTAATTCAAAATGCTATTGTTCCTGCAGTCTAAAATCAGATTTAAAGGATATACTGAAAAAAAATTTCACTATATGACTTCAAATCTGGACCACAAAAAATGAAAACTGTATGAGATGAAAAAGAAAAGAAGTTAAAAGGAAAACCTTTATTCCACTAGCATTTGATGCTTCAAACACAATGTATGTGTCGTTTGAGATCATTCCTCTTTCAGGAGCATTTGACCTTTCTTGTCCCTCCACAGCAGCTTGATTGAGCGTGAAGACATAGTTGTTCCCATGATACTCAAATGTTACCCTTTGCCCTACTGTCATAACCTGAAAATACATTTGCATGTACATCAAAAAATTTACTTATCAGTGACAGAAAGGGAAAAATGCACATCTAAGAAAACTTCATAATAGTCATGGAGGCAAATAAATAAATGAACTTCAGAGTCCCATTTCACTAATTTTAGCTGACATAAAATCAGACTTAAAAATGTCATACTTCACTAAGTCCCCGACAAGGAGACATAAAGGTACAAGATACAATCCTATGCTAAATATGCACCTTTACCTCCAAGTGCACCTATACTCAGACATTTCCCCACGAATTAAAAAAGTGCATTTCAAAGAGATGACATACTATACTAAGTCCTTGAAAGGGACACAATAGAGATCCAAGACACAACCCTACCTCAGCAATCTTATGCCGAATTGGCACCTTTATCTAGAAGTGCTCCTATGCTTGGATATTTTCCTTACCAAATTAAGAGATGGATTTCAAATACACTTAGATACAGGAGTGAGTTCCCAAAAATTCTCTCATTGTACTAGCTGTTAACAAGTCCGTTGATTGTCCTCAGTACTTGAACATGTAGCAGGAGTTGTTCAGCAGCTCAAGTTTTATTAATGAAATACTTACTCATCAAAAAACAAAATCTCTCATTCAAGTGATTTAATATTGTCTGGGATGAAAAGTTAGAGAAACTTAGATGGTCCTAGAAATTACGGATTCTAGAGTGTTGGTCAGTGATATGTGTACAGTTTAAGTGGAAATACCACAATATCCTTCATAAACTCGTACTACTTATCAAATACACTCACTCCTGGTTTGGCATCACCCAGTTGGGTATTTATGTAGCTACAATCATTGTCACTTGTAGAAAATGTTTCCATGTTTAAAGGGCAGAACATCTCACGAAACCATTTCTCTTTTGTCTAGAGCGTGTTCATCTTTGTCTGGTGCACGTGCACACTCAAATCTCAAGTGTACTCATAGGAAAACGTACTAATTTACTTAGCTACAGTGAATGTTGACGCATTTCCTCATTCTCTTTTTAGACTTGAATCAGATAATTATAATTAGCTTGACAACGCGGGTTCTTATCCGTGGGAATTTTTATGCAGCAGTTAAGCTCTTCTGCTTATCCCAAAGGAAGGAGCTCATCCACTCATTTGTGGATTGTGGTTCAGGTTACCTCAAGACATACTCTGTTCCGTGCGTCATAAACTAGCAAGTGGATCGTGAATCTCTCCACAAAAACGGGGAGAATAAAACCTTGTAAATCATTAACTTGACCAAATGAACATAATCTCTACACTCCAAGGCTGATTCCGGCATTATGCGAACTGGAATTATTCTGAAAAAAAAGTATGTAGTACCTGATTGATGAACTTCTTCCGTAGCTGATTAGCCAGCAGAACAGCATCGATCTACAAAATTCACAAGAACAAAAGAGGACGTTTCTTGAGACTGCTATTCCCACAGAGAAAAGCAGGACAGTAGGCTCACGACATGCACACCTCTTCACTTCTGGCTCCCCTCTTGACAAACTCCAACTCGAGCGTGAGCAACGCCAGATCGAAATCATCCGGTGGCACGAACCTACATTCGCAACAACCCCTTGAGACAATCTCCATTTGCTACCAATGCAAGTACCACGGTTCGCCGTGAACTAACCTGCTAACAGAGATCGAGTCACCGGTCGAAACCCTCACATAGCGCCGTTGAATGGCATTCAGCGCGATGTGACCAGGGCGGATATTCTCGTGAGGAGTTTCTCTCAGTTAAGGCCAACACACAATCACTGGACAGTTCGAGCAAAGATCGCACAACACCACCAGCAAACAATCACACGCTTAGATAGACAGTCCTCGCAAGCAAGAAAATCAAAACCATCGATATCTATCGCTAACTCAACCATGCCGACGAAACCAACACCTCGAACGAGACGATCATGCACGTAAAACGATCAAATGACATGCAGGTTGACGACATCATAAGAACGTGACTCGCGAGGGAAAAGGATATGAGAGCGAGAGGACGAAGGAGTCCCCGACGGAGGCGAAGGGGAGCCCCGTGGTGGCGCCGGGGACGGTGAAGTGGTGGACATCGGAGGGGCAGCAGTAGGCGAGGTTGGTGAGGGCGAGGTCGGCAGCGGGAGTGTTGGTGACGATCAGGGCGGACGGCGACGGGGGCTGGGAGGACACACCTGCCATGGCTTCGACTGGAGATCAACGTCAAGCGAAGAAGATGAAGATGAAGATGAAGGAGGAACGAGATGCGGTGACATTTATGGTGTTCAGTTCTTGGGTGTTTTCTTCGGCCGTAAGGAAACGAGAGAGGAGAGGAGAGGAAGCGATGGTTTGCGCGGGAGAACGATTCTTCCCAGCGGCTTCGTTAGTTAATGACGGTTAACAGAAATGGCAACTTAATAATGAAGTTATACTTTTTATGCTTTTCTTATGCATGGCATTCTTCTCTTGCCATGTATGATCAAGATCTCGAAATCTTTTTCCTATTTCGACCAGCGCCCGTTGACATAACCATTTTGGGAAAACTTCAGAGGCGACGTTCGGATTTGAATTTGGTCGGGCCCAAGTTTCCAGTCGGATGAGCGGACGTTTGGGTTCGGCTTGGCCCAATTGGCTGTCTGGAAAATTATCGTGCCTTCGTGATATTAAGGCATCGTGATGGATTCTGTTTATTGCTAGGGGTGTCAAATGGGCGGGTTAAATTAGGTTTGGATCGTATCGAAAATGGCTCAATCCATATTAATTCGTTTAATCTGCCTTGATCCTATATTCATATAATGTAAATCTAGTAATCATGACTCATACCCGACTCGTATGTTAACAAATATTAATATTGTAAGAAAAGTCATGCCCACTTTAAGCTATTTACATTTATAGGTTAATTGAATAAAAACTTCAAATCAAATTTAAAAAAAAAAAGTAGTAAATAAAATAAATATAAGGATCTATAAATTAAAATGTTTTTAAAGATTTAGATATATATATATAGTTATAAAGAACTTAGGGCTGGCAAACCCATTTTGCAACTCGGATTTAATTAGCTCAATTTCTCATTGGTGACTCTCTTATTTTTAAATGTGTTATAAATAAGTTGAGAAAAAACGAAGCTGAAAAAAATAGATCATTAAGGACCCATAATTTGACCCATTTTCCAAAACCCACACCCGCTCAAGCAAGTTACGTGGGTTAAATTGTACAAACAGTTCAGAGGTCTTGAAGGATCGAATTGAGAATCATAAGACTATACGAAAAGCTACAGTGTACCGGGAACGATGACTCATATACTAGATGGACCGAGACGAGGAAAAATCAAAGACAAAGAGATGGAGATGGCTTATTTAGATCAAATCTAAATGGGGGAAAGAGAGATGTGATGAGGGTGGGGGACGGGGCGCATGACAGAGGCGGACAATGATGTGCATGAATGATGTCCTTAAAAGGCTTGAATGATACGGAGGTAGAACGGCAAGTAATGAGTAGTATGGGATAACATCCCCATTGGGTATGACTTTGCAAGTCCCCATGTAACCAATCTTGGGTGTGGTTCAGGGAAATGACAGAGCTCCGACCTGAAAACAGGAAGGAGGTGGCCGGTCGGCATGACGGAGGTAGAATGGCAAGTAATCCGGTGACCTTGCAAGTTGCAAGTCAAAATGTGTGAAGTTGCAAATGGACCACCCATTTTTGATTGATGACTTATTTTTTAAAATAGGACCCATCTGATTCCACACTGTCTTTTCAAACCCACATTTACTTAGCCCTTTAAATATTTACAACCCATATACAATCCGTTTATAAAAAATTTCAGTTAAAAATTGGGTCATATCTCATTTTGACAATTTTATCTGTCGCGTGATCTTATGTATCGAATCTATATGATCGCACATAGGGAAATTTTGATGTAAAACAAATTATTATTCGCTATTCTCATCCACAAGTCAAGATTTTGCATTTATCAATCAACGTCGTTCAGCAGCTGACAATCGATTACAAATTCGCTCCGAATATCGAGTCACAGAGCCAAGCGAGGCCTCTAAGTTCCCCCTTTTGGGAGCTAGCGTCAGAGCCAACGCGAGACTACAGAGCGAAGATGCAAAGCCAAGCATAGCTACCGGCGTTCGAGCCATCGATGCGAGTGTAGGGTCGATGCCGTGTGATTTAACCGCCATACGGGTGCATCTTAGAGATTAGCTAACGTTGTGCCCGAAAGAGAACAGATATTACAGCACACCCGCCCAATTTCGCCTAGTATGTCTTGTCACGAACGCCCTCATCATCCTATTTCTCTCGCCATTCTGTAGGGTCCTGGCTAACCCGAACCACCACCGGTTTCATTTGCCCCGAAACAATCGAAACTTTATCTGAATTCCCCACTACTTTACTGGCTCGTCGAATGCCACATATAATATTTCTAGACGAGAATATTATTTTTGAATTTTGAAACGAAAGCCATGAGCAACCAGTAAAGCAGACAAACAGAGGGCAAGTTTCGACTTCCAACCATTGTGTCTTCCCTCCCACTACCAAGCAACTGGTATACCAAAGCCAATGAACAATAACCGGGTCTCCTTTAGATGGAAACGTACCAATGCCTATGAAATCATACACTCATCCCATAATCCCAGAATTCTCACACACCGGAAGGAAGTTATGGACTTTAACAGAGAAATTTCATAGGACTTCCACATTTCGAATGCAGATGACAGACAACTTGCCCAGTTCACATCCAAGCCCCCCATCAAGTTCATTGCAAGCCCATCCGTTCCAGGATATATAACCAGCGGAAAAATAGAAGCACGAGCTATCTACCTAGTCTGCAAAGTCAGCCAAGGCTCACTCCCATCATAAGCAGCCAAGTGGGTAATCACATCCCCAACAAACTAAAATCGCATGAATAACATTAGCCATTCAACAATAGAACCAAAACCATCCCAACCTCTCATTGCTTGCTCAATGAAACTGATATCTCTTAAAAATTTGATCTGCATACTTCACTGACATTTCAGCAAGCAGGTCATACAACTAGGGCAAAGAAATGACATTGAGCTATAATTGTATCAGAGTCCATGCAAGGAACTTTAAACTCAGAGATCAAACAAAAAAACACTACCCCAAAGACTTTGAATGTAATGCCCATATTTAAAAGTAATAAGAACTCAACGCTTCTTGGAGACACCAACAGTTTTTCCTCTACGTCCAGTAGTCTTTGTGTGCTGGCCACGAACACGCAGGCCCCAGTAGTGCCTCAAACCACGGTGGTTCCTGCATTATTGCAGTGCTAAAGTCAGATACTGACATAAAGGAAGTTCTGCCAAATTGGTTACTAGCAGAAATAACTGATGCGACATGACAGTTGAAATTGATGGGAGACTCTACTTGCAAGAACATACTACTAGAAAGAATTGCGATGCAAATGCCAATCTCCTACCCCACATATTCACACAGAAGGAAAAAGAACATGGGAAAGCAATGTAAATCAATTCTACAGTAGCAAAATAAGCAAATTCTGGTCACCTGATCTTCTTCAACCTCTCCAAATCATCTCTCAGCTTCATGTCCAATGCGTTTGAGACAACCTGAGAGTACTTTCCATCCTTGTAATCCTTCTTTCTATTCAAAAACCAGTCTGGAATCTTAAATTGGCGTGGGTTGGCAACAATGACCATGAGGTTGTCTAGCTCAGCAGCAGTCAATTCACCAGCCCTGGTGGAAAAGAAAAACATTCTAGCATCAACACATCAGTAATACCAATTTTCTTGCAAGAAATTTTAAACCAAATCATAAAAGGGACTAAAACATGCTAGATTTTGCATCCTCTTAGCACCAATTAGATGCACTGTATATAAAATAAGAAACAGTGGAAAAGGAACTCCGACAGAAAGGAAATGGGGCGCCTGCAGCTAGATAACAGGTTGAAATTTTCCTAAGTCGTCCCATGACCTCCTTCATATTATTCTCAACAAGATCAAGGACAGTCAGCATAACACCTACACAACCCTAAAGTAATGAATTGAAGTCCCCAAGTCATTGATAGATTTGAGCCAAGTAAAAGCACAGAATTAGAAATTAAGGTTTCCACCAATCCAAGTGCCCATCATTGTTTCTGATTAAACCCATGAAATGTCAGAGGCAATTGTTTCCTCAGACAATGGACCTCCTCGTAGAACCATGGGAATCGCTGCATCAAACCCACAACTGGGCAGATCTTCTGAATGCCCCAGACTCAACAGCAGATCAGACTAAACAACAGTCGTCTTCACCAATTCTACAAATCAGATTCGAAGCAAATCACAGACCCAACAAACGATTAAACCAATCGTTTGTGCTCTCTTGCAATCCCATACTTCCACATTGACGACCGCTATTCCCAATTCCTACTCAGATCACAAGACGAAATTCCCGAAATCCACATGTTCCCCAGATCGTCTGCACAATCCGCAGATTGCAGATGCCACAACGAATTACAGCTAATTCGCATCCGACAGCACCCAAGTACCTAGGTAGCTCGACCCATTGTGGCAAACAGCTAAAATTCACAAACTTATTCGCAACCACCGCAATCGCATGCGCACCGCACCGCACCCATTTCGCTAAACCAGAAACACAACGCACGCAGCAGCACAACGACCGCTCGCTCGCGGAACGGGAGAGACGAACCTCTTGTTCATGTCGACGTCGGCCTTCTTGCAGACGATGTTGGCGAAGCGGCGGCCGATACCCTTGATGGAGGTGAGGGCGAACATGATCTTCTGCTTCCCATCGACGTTGGTGTTCAGCACACGCAGGATGTGCTGGAACTCCTCGTTCGCCACGAGCGACTGCCCAACACAAAAATTCAACACAACACACGCTCCCGGTCAGTCAGTCGATCGACCGAAGCAAACAGAACGAGACCCGGATCTCGGATCGGAGCGGAGCGGGCCGGGTCGAGGAGGAGGAGCAGCAGCAGCTTACCATCGTCGTTGCGCTAGCAGGCGAGCGAGGCAGAGAGGAGCGAGTCTTGCTTGAAGAGGGAGACGGCTCGAGAACTGGAGCTAGGGTTTGGTGTGTGGTATTTATAGGGGACTTCGATGGGTTAGGGTTTTCTTTGGTGTTCCTTTCCCCCCTTGTTCTTCTGTGCATAAAAATTGAATTTTTAAATAGGATAGAAAGCTACCAAAAATGTTAAATTATACCAACCGTAATATATTTATTCTAAACATTATTTATAACACCAAAAGTCGTAAACTTATAGCTATATGACAAATTCGGCCCAAATTTGTATGATGTGATATATTTATCTTGAACGTTTTTTATAATAACAAAAATCTCAAATGTGTATCTATATGACACATTAACTCAAACAATTTAGTGTCACAAAAAACAGTTTTGAATTTTTAGTGTGATAAAAAATTTGGAGTAAATGTGTTACATAAATATAAGATCGAGATTTAAAAAATTTGAGGGTAAATATAACACATAAATATAAATTTATGATTTTTGATGTTACAAAAAAAAGTTTGAAATAAATTTGTAACAGTTGGCAAAATTTTAGGGTCTTTTTTTTGGCTTTTTCCCATATAAATATTGTTAGAGGTTCGCAATTTACAAATTTTGGAAGTAAATCTCACGGGGAGGAGTTAAATTTAGGATTTTTTTTTTTTTGGTGTTACAAAAAATATTTGGGATAAGTTTGTAACAATTGACAAAATTTTGATTCCTAGGTTATCAAAAAAAAAAATTATTAGAGGCTAATCGGGTGAACGTCTCATTTTTTTAAAAGCAATTAGTGAAGCACATTAAAAGATCCAATTTAAAATCAGAAGAATTTTCGTATAAGTGTGTTTTTTTTTGTCATAACTTTTTTTTTTTGTTAAGTTAAAGACATTGTTATGGCCTCCTAATCTCCCTTGTTCTGTGGAAGATAATTATGAATTAAGATTGCTTGAGCTTTTATCTAGGAAAAATCCACAATGAGAAAATCATAGGAAATCATGGTACACAGATATTTTAACTTTGGAAAGAAAATAATAATTTTGTAATTTCTCGCAATAATTAAAACAAAAATAAATGGTGTCCTTACTTTTAAGATTAATAAATTCCTTGAACAACTAATCTTCTCTCGACATCTGGCCTATACATTTTATAATAAAAATAGATTTTCGGACATGAAATGAACTTTTTAAATTGAATTACTCTCTTCTCTTCTTAAATAAATATCGAGTTTTTCAAAAAGATGAAAATTAAAGGAAATTAGACTTTTTGACACCTGGTTAGTCGTCAAAAAAATAGAAACAGCAATAGACACTTGGGTAGGCTAGCAAATAGCAATAGATTTTTTTTTTTATAATTATTATCTAAAAAATCAAAAGAAAAAAGAACAAACGAAATGGGCCGGGCCCTCCTTCTCTCTCCCTCCCTTTCTCTTTCCCTCAGCGTTCTCTCTGCAACGAAGGACAGCGACGCTCGTGCAATGGAGGGCGCAGGACGCAGGCCAGGGCCTTGAGCAGAGTTTTCGGTCGAGGCCAGGCAGGGGTTTTTCACTGAACTTCACCGTCTCGACTGGCAGGGGTATTTCTTTGTCCCGACCGACGTTAGGGCTTGGTCCGACCAAGAGCACTGATGCCGTACGCTTATAGCCAGCATGAGGTGAGCCGTTGTCTAGAGGACCAGCTTTGCTAGAGTCGTGCTTGGCTCGGCCTGAGCCAAGCTAGGGTTACTCGAGATGGGCTGCTATTTGGAGGCAAAAGGGCCGGTCCGACGTGGGAAAACCGGATCGAATAGGAAGTTGGGCTCGATGGGATTGAATAGGTTTAGTGGGTTTGGGTTCTTTTGGTTTAATGGGTCTAGGCTTGGTGTGGGCTTGGCATAGGAAATGGAAGTTGGGGGTGAGATGTTTGTTTAGGGTTGACAAGACTGGTCCTTGAATGGATCGAGCTCATGTGTTAAGCCTAGTACTAGCGAAGGCCCAGGTTGGGCAGGACCCGAGTTCGTGCTTACCCTTTCTAGGCATCAGGGCCCGACCCGAGTCCCATTTTAGTAGAAATTATTTATTTCAAAACTACTAACAATATTTATTAAAAAATTTTAAAATAGGAAAAGTCTATAAATTAGATTTTGATTAGTTTTCCTATATTTTAGTGCTAATTCTAGTTTAGAATTAGTGCTAAACAAATGTTTAAATATTTGGACAAAGATTAAACCGATTCGAAGAAGCTCATAAGGCTCTACAATAGGGTATTGTATGTTCTTGGAGAAAAGTGTTAGAGAAAAACGTTAGGTTATTGATTGCGTATTTCATTTTCAATTATATACTCAAGCGTACACTTTCAATACTTTGATTGTTGTTTTCCTTCTTAGTGCAGTAAAGATAAATCCTAAGAATTTAATAAACAAACATTGCAATCAAGTCTAGGTACCAAAATGATCAAGTTTAGGTAAGAAGACTACCTAAACACTTTAGTGATTAAATGATCGAGTTTAGGTACCAAAATGACACTACTTAGAAAACTAATGTAATCAAGTTTTTGACCCTAGATCTCTAGTTGCCAAGAAGTGAATTATGTTCTCATACCTCATTTTGTCTCTAGTTAACCTCAGTAGGCTAATAGCAACTTTTCATTTGGAATTCTCATGCTAATTGAATTGAAAATTGAATATTCCAACTTCGTGCAAGGTGAGAGTTTGGGAGAACTCACGCTAATAGAGGATTGTGTGGGCCTATCTTTGGCATTACCTCTAAACCTAATCGGCTTGGGGTAGTCCCTCAAAGGTAGGTCTCGGCAAGACCTTTGGACGTTGGATGCACTAAAGTTAATGACATAAGTCTTTTCTTTTCCAAATAAAAATTCTAGAGTTTTGCCAAAAAAAAGTGAAGTTAAAAGGATAATCTTTGAAATCTCAATGTAAGTGCAAATATTTAGAGAGTGATAGTTCTGGGGAAAATTATTTGATAAAGAAAAATAGTTTTTGGGTTGGAAAATCAATTTTCAGGAAAATATTTTTCATTTTCAAATTAGGAATTTCATTTTTCTAACTTTAAGCATGCATATTTTCTTTAAATGTAAATAATTTTTCATTGACCGATTATTTTCAGCGCCCCAAATACGTGAAAGTATGGAAAACTAACTTGTAGAAAACTCCTTCACTCAAACAAGCTCGCCCTTAATTATATTATCATTTAATGCAACAAAAATTGACTATATATAATAGTTGTGAAGTGAAGCAAAATATTGTTAAATGTCTAAATATATCATGATTTATATACATGTATTAAGAGAAACGTATTTCAAAGTGTCTAACTATTCGTGTAATTAAATTAACATTATCACCGTTGAATTAGAATGTGTCAAAGCCTAATATGTCTCTTTTGTAATTAACAAATATGTGAAAATTCTAAGGGCCTGTTTGGTAACCATCCAAATAGGCCATGATTGTGATTCTTTGTTCCCGGGAGTAGTTTAGAACATAATTGTGTTTGGTAAAGTTTTTGTTTCTGGGAACAAATCTCTATTTTTTTTATTCTTGGAAATAAATTTTAAACAAAATCAAGAATTAAAAAAAAAAAAGTTGATTCTTGTTCCCGAAAACAAATCCAAGAATCAAGCCCATTTTTTCTTTTCTTCTTCCCTTTTCTTCTTCTTCATCTATTGCCACCGTCGCGGTTGCCATGTGCCACCGTCCGCCGTCCACCATTCACCGCCCACCACTACCAGTTGCCGGCAATCGGTCCAGCGAGCTCACCGGAGGCAAACCCAGCCACCAGCAAGGCTGGGCGAGCCTCGCTTATGGCTAGGCGAGCCTCGCGCAGCCATGGCCAGGCTTGTCTAGCCCCGTCGGTGGTTAGGTGGGCCTTGCCTAGATGTCGGCAAGGCTCAACTGATGAGGGCCGGCGACGCTCCAGTGAGGTTGCCGGTCCTATCGTCGACCGGTCGTCGATCATCCCAAGGCTGGCGATCGGCCAGCTTGAAGAAGAAGAAGGAGGGAGAAAGAAAGGAATAAAAGAAAAAAAGAAAAAGAAAAAAATTAATAAAATTATTTTTAAAAAATAATTGGAAGTATGAATTGAAATTTTGCTATTTATAGAGTACATATTTAATTTTTTATTTTAATTTTTTATTGAGTATTTATATTTATAGTTTATACTATAGTTTATTATTTACTATTTAATAAAATTTTGATTAGTTAATATGTTTGTTACTTATTATAAATATAATTAATCAATAAAATTTCTATAATTTGATAAAATTTTAGAATTGGAATAGAAATTTTATATAGTTACCAAATGCATTTCTGTTATTTTTCTATTCTAGAATAAAAAATTTTGCACCGTTACTAAACGCGTTCTTTTACTTAGAAATTGTTCCCGGGAACAAAATCGTTACTAAACGCCTAAGGATAAATCCATACAAAACATGGGCTGAGCACTAGTTAGATAAAATGTAAAGATGTGATTAAATAGCATTCAAAAGATCCACTTATTTTAGAGTTATTAGGCGCTCTTTCTTTTGCTTAGTTGGCACAATTTTAACTGACCTCTCTAGTCGCCGGTTACCTTTCTTTATATATACGAACTAGTAAGCACGCTTGTGCTTTTAACCATTTGTGTAAAATTGTAGCATTTTTCTTAAAATTTGTTAAATTGCATTTAACCATTTGTCATTGCTATATGAAATAGGGATATTTTATATTTAATTATTATAATATTGAGAAAAAAATAAATGCCTTCCAAGGAGTTACCTAATAGGGAGATCTATAGAAGATGTTAGATCTCTCTCTCTCTCTTTGGGAAAATTGTCCAAAAAGTCTTAAACCTACCGCATGACAATTAGTTTAGTTTAGTCTTAAACTTTTCAATCATACTAATTTAGTCCTAGAACTTTTGTCAATTTGTCAATTCAATCCTAAACTTTTTTATTGTGCTAATATAGTTTTAAAACTTTTAACAAATTACCAATGTAGTCATTTTGGCTAATTTTGATAAAAAAAATTGCTAACATGGTGGTCCAATTGACGTTGATAATCTTATGTGGTATGGTTGGCATTGATATGAATTTTTTCCCCCTTTTTCTACGTAGAGTTGACAACTATCGTTGGATGTTGGGCAGGGGTAGACAACGCTCACCAGCTAATGGGCAAGGGTTGTGAAGCCCTCATTAGCCATTGGCAAGGGCTTGTGAACCCTCGTTGTGGCTAGCGAGCCTACACAAGGGCTGCCACCCCCTCACCTAGTCTCAAATTTGACGAGAGTGTTGCGGCCCTCGCCAGGCACAATGAGGGGGGCAAAGGTTGTGCATTCTCATCGTATTTGGCTAGGTGAGGGCATCCCGGCTCTCGCGTAGGCCCTCGCTAGCCACAAGGGATTATCTTTAAGAGTGACAAATAGAACTCTAAAGAATTACCAATTTAGTTGTTAAATTTACCAATATAGTCATTTTGGCTAATTTTGAAAGGAAATTATTGACGTAATGTTCCAATTACCAACGAGCGTCCTATATGGTGCTATTGGTATTGACCTAGTCGATCATTTAGTTTTTTTTTTTTTTTTAATTCAAATTACTTTTAATGATTTCATTTTTCATTTATTTTCTTTTTTTCTTCAATGGTACCAAATAGGATAGTCGACATTAATTGGACAACCACTGTCACCATTTTTAGTCAAAGTTAGCTATAAGGACTACATTGATTATTCATTATAGGGTTTAGGATTAAGTCAATATATATTTTTTTTTTGGTCGGTCATATTTTATTCCTACTCTAACACTCTCTCTCAGACTTTTGCCCTATCTCTTGCAGGGTGTGGGAATTGAAACTCACTCCTGAAACTACATCGTCCTCACCCCAACCCCCCCTAAAAAGGTAGGAATTCAAATCCTCCACCTCCCCTTCCATGTTGAAATTGACAAATTGTCAAAATATTTAGAACTAAATTGTCTATTGTATAACAGGTTTTTTTTTTTTTTTTTTAATTATAATTGCTAATTTGCAACATTAAAGCTTGTCAAAACTAATGTTTTGCTATTGTTCAACAAACCTCATTAGTGCAAGAATGGTACTCTTTGCAAGCAAAATGATCAATCCCTTGAAATTTGGAGTCCAAGCCGTCTCGCATGTCGATCCATCGGCCATTTATTGAATTCAACGAATATCAAAATAGAAGAGAATTTACCTTTACCAAAAAAAAAAAAAAAAAAGAAGAAGAGAATTAAAGAAGAAAACGCTCACATTATAGCAAAAGACATCATTACATACTCTAGCAATTCATTTCATCAACTTCCAGAATTTCAAATTCGAGATCTGAAAGTGTCACTTTTTCAAGAATCTTGATTGGATCGGCTTACTTCAATGAGAAACGTGAGTGTTTCCTTTGGGGACAAAATAGTAGAGATGGACCACCGATGCAATTATTCCTTTTGGCATTAGTTTCGACATTATGAAAAGAGTCTCGCACTAGTTACAAAATACTGTTTGAGCATAATTACTCAGTCTATGTAGGTATACAAGCTTGTGTCACAGGCCAATCGATTGGGATCATGATCGTATGTAAGAATGTTGAGGTATTTGATTGATGGTTTACAAAGAGTACACTTTGGGTATATATAACCCTCCATGATGTTTAGATACAACGGTCACTAAATTTGAATAAAGAAGTGATTTCCTAGTAATATCGGTGGTTGCAAGAAGTTACACGATCTCATATTATCTAGCAACACTTACCCACGAGAAGTTACAAACATTCGATAGAAAAAACTACCTAGTAATTATGTTCTTGGGTAGATTTATCATTGTTGCCTTTGAGTTCCAAAACTTGGTAAAATTTGCAATAAATGTCGATGACCTTGTCGACTAATGAAGGCTCTTGTCGACAACTGTGATGTTTATTATCGATGACTTTCTTGGAAAGTTGTCAATTCCCTTCGAGCTGTCGATTGTTTTATTTAATGTTGGCCAAACTTTGCTGTCATAGAGTAAGCCTAATACTTATCGATAAAAACAAAAAAAATCTGTCATTTACGGGTCGCATATTTTCCACTCCCACCATAGCTAATAGATTCCTTGTGACAATGTTTTGACAGTATCAACCCTTGTAGGTCCCATCTTTTTAATGCATTCTTCATTTGCTTTTCTTCTTTTTCTTTTTTCGCTCCGTCACTTGTTATCATTTATTTCTCATTGTTCTCTCTGTCTCTCTCTAAAACAACCATCTCAGGTCAATAATAAACAAGTTATTTACACCCCAACGTCTATCAACAGCACCGAAAGATTAAAAAACGCCCATCACCGACACAAGCTACCCACTAAGTTGAAGCCTTGATTTCTAGAAACCTCCTCCTCACCCAACTAGTCCTCTTCCATCTCCATTTCTTCAACTCAAAGCTCAGTTGTAAGTAAAAAAACCATCTCATATCTCTTCACTCTTCGCTGTTCAACCCCATTCCATCCCCTTCGCTCTGTGTTATTCGTTGTCTCATTTCGCATTAGACTCTCTAATTGATTGATTATAGAGACAAGAAAAACTCCCATCAAAAGATTCAGATCCAGGAGCTGAAACCCTCACCCAAAACCTCATGAAGCTCATTAGCAATGTCCGCTTCTCCACCAATATCTATGGCCCAAATCCGCCCTTGCTCTCACTAAGTTGCTTATGCAAACTGAAAAGGCCACCTTCAAGAACAAGAATTCCATCCTCAAGACTGGCGAAGATTTGCCCCTCTTGCCTTAGCGCTCTCTTCTACTTCTGTCCTGACCTTGGTTGCCAAGTTACTGTCACAAGCAACTGAGAGGGTTGAAGTGGTGATTACAAACTCGACCCTTAAGTCAAAGCCCTTATGCAATGAGGAGGCCTTGTTGCCCATCAATTGTTCAGATCCCCATTTTCTTGATTGCCGTGAAGAAGTTCAATGTGAGAGCCTTTAGGTCTATTGCGTTCTTAGGCATCAAACTCTGGCTATAGATTCAAAAATTGATAAGTATAACGTGGCGTGGATGACAAGTGATAGAGACAAACCATGGAGCATTCTTTTTTCTTTTTTTTTTACAGGTACTGCCAGGGTTAAATGACGATCACAATTAAGATGGAGCGAAGAGAAGTAAAGAAGGAGGAAAATGGGACTCACAAGAAAAGAGAGAGAAGAAATAAACGGAAACCAAAACCAAACAAAAAAGGATGCTAAAAAAAGTGGGACCCACAAAGGTTGTCAAAACAATGTGATAGGGAGTGTTTTAGCCATGGTGGGAGTGGAAAAAGCGCAATCTTCACTTTCTATGGGTTAAATTGTTCAAAAAGTCCTAACTTATTGTACTTTTTGTTAATTCAGTATTAAACTCTTCAAGTTTATAAATTAAATCGTAAACATTTTCACTTTTTATCAATTAAGTCAATTCGGCTAATTTTATCTAGAAATTACTAATGTGGACAGAATATCATACGTACAATTGACACTGATGTGGATAATTATTAATAATATATTTTTTTTAAATTTATATTATTCTGTTGAATATTTATTTTATATTTTCCTTTTTTCTTTGAGTTTTTTTTTTTTTTTTTGTGCCAACAGCCCTTGCTATCCGTGAAGGCCTTGCTAGATCTAATGAGGGCCTTCTACCATCACCTGCCACGAGCGAGGCTGTGATGGCCATAGACAAGGCTTTACAGCTTCGTTGCCCATTAGTGAGGGTGCAAAGGCTTTGCCAAATTTGGATGAGGTTTTCATGGCCGGTGAGGATCACAAACAAAGAAAAAAGAAAGCAAAGAAATTAAGGAAAATAAAGACAATCGAAAAGATATGGAAATTTACTAAAATTGTCCTGTAAGTGTCGGTCATGCTGCGAAGCATGGTTAGCATCCACGTTAACAATTTTCGACCAAAGTTGGCCGGATGGACTCAAATGGCGAAATATGAAAAGATCTAGGACTTATTTAATGAAATTGAAAGTTTTAGGACTAAATTGTTAAAAGTGCAATAAATTTAGGACTTTTTGGATAATGTTTCCTATTTTACGTGTCAACACATACATTCTAATATATATAGTTTTCAAATCGGTTTGATCATTCCCAATTATCCTTCCCAAAACTTTCGTTGGTACTAAAAAATCTAAATTGGGTCTTCAGGTCTTAAGTTGAAGAATTCATTATAGTTGTTTTAATTATTTTTGGACTAACATTGTTTGACTGCTCGAAAGCGGTTTGGAAAATCACTACCTGTCATCTTTGTGCTCGAGTGGAGCTTTTCTTCTTAAAGTAAGTTTTGAGAGGATTGAATGAATTGCATGACATATTGTCTACTTGCTTTTTCTTTTTTTTTTTTTTTTTCAAAAAGAAAATGTTAAGCATTATTATATACAACATATAAACACGTAAGACAATGATAAAAAATGCCCGTCAAATTTGATTTTTCTGTTTAATTACATCCACCAATATTTAGAACAAATAATATTTGGGAACCACTATGCTGTGATTTATCCATATGTCAATTAAACTTTAGTAAGTTAATGTTATTTTACGGATACAAATTTGATAATACAAGAGTTTTGGCATTCCTAGGATGATACTTACGAGAAACATCTGGGCGGCGATTCTCGCGAGGTTGACGAAGTTATTGGGAAGTTTCCAAGATTTCACGCCTGACGTTATGTTTAATGGAGAATATGACATACATTTGGGAACATGTTCAGGAAGAAATAGTCATGGGCTAAAGTCGAAGGACATGCGTCCAAACTCCACTAATTATTGCATCGACGGACAAAAGTCAATAGCTGGGTCAATTCAAGTAGTTTTGTCCGGTGCGAACTCGGAGAATAACTAAATAGAGAGAGAGGTGTTTTGACAATTCGATAGCCAGATATAGGAGAGAACTGTGGAGGATGAACGGAGAGAAGATGATTCTGGCGATTGCCTTCTTTATCTTTGCGCTTGTTTTCGCGGCGAACGGGCCAGCTGATGCTGCAGAACCACCTCGTCAGAGTCTGGCCTGCTCAGGCTGCTTGGACACGTGTGGCAACCTGACAGGCATTCCGTACCCTTTTGGAATCGGACCCGGTTGCTTCTTGAGTCCCCCGTACGAGATCGAATGCCGGCATAACCACGGCATCTCTACTCCGGTACTTAAGAATTTCAGCTTTGTGGTGTTAGATATCCAGCTACCGCGACATTTAGGCTCTCCTGGCCTCATTAAGGTCAGCCAGCCGATATCGTATTCACATCCTAACTGTACGACCAACCAGCAAAATGATGCCCCAATGGACTACTCAATGGGTAATAACAGCATTTTCGGGTACTCCCGGGATGATAACTATTTTGTTGCAGGAGGTTGTGACAACCAGGCCTTGATGGTTCTCGATGGTAACCCAGGGGAGGTCCTAGGATGCAAGTCTTCCTGTGACGGCGGCAGACACAGGGCTCTCGGGCATTACTACTGCCATTCTGGTACCAGTGGTTGTTGTATGACTCCGATCACCAATAATGTCGGCAAATACAGTGTGGAATTCAAGTCTTACGAGGGCAAAGCCATAGCGCCAGGGGTGCGAAATGCAGGTTCGCCTTCTTGGTGGAGGCTGCATGGTGGTTTCAAGCTCATCTGAATAGTTTACCACTGGATGTTCCGGTGGTGCTTGAATGGGCGATCACCCCAGATGAGGAAGAGCTGCTGAGCAAACAAAGCAATGGGCACAGTAATAAAAACTCCGGCTCCTGCCAAACGCTCAAGGATTCTACTCGTATATCTTGTGCTTGCAATCCTGGCTACGAAGGGAATTATTTTCTTCCCCTTGGATGCCAAGGTGAGCTTAGAACGCCCGCTTTTACTTTGTATCTTAACCTTATTCTTTATCCAAAGCCGGGTAGGACGATATGCAAGCTCGAAATCTACGAAAAGCCTACGGGTACAGTTGGAATAATTAAATTGTTCAGATCAGATAATGGATGCTCACAAATTGGTGACATAGGATAATCCAAGAGAGAATTTGACCGCTGAATATTCCGTCATATATCTTGAAACCGCCTCTTCTTTTTGCTTCTTTCCTTAACCCATATATCATTCAATATCAATCAGATATCAATGAGTGCAAAGAACCGAACATCAAATGCCATGGGAAGTGTGTGAATCGACCAGGGACACACCACTGTGTACTCCATAAGACCATCATCATGATAGGTATTTCACTGCCTGCCCTCTCTCTTCTTGCTCGCGGAACGCGACTGTCTGTACATACACCAACTTCTTCTGCATGAGACGGGGAAAGATATCACCATCTCTCCTCAATTTAACTGTGCTTTCATAATCTGTACTTTCAATTATTCTTTTAACTCAATTATATTTTCCAAATTCTATGAATTTAATAATTTGATTGAAATCTTCGTTTCTCACCCATACATGATGCATCGTACTCGAGGATCTTTCGAATTATAATGTTAAGTGAATCCTCCTTTCTGTTTTCGCTCTTCAAAGCGAAAAGGCACTTGTTCAAATTGGTGGAAGCAAATTCGTTGACGATGAAGATGAAATTGGTTATGTAAATCCTAGGGCCAAGAGAATCTCTCAGAATGTCATCTATTAGGTTCCTAAAGTAACTGCAGTTGACTTCTTTTTTACACAGGCGTGGGCACCAGTGTCGCAGCCGTAGTATTATCTTTGCTTCCTTGGTGGTCGTACGACTTCATCAAAAGAAGGCGCGCGGCAAAGCTCAAGCAAGAGTTCTTCAAACGTAACGGCGGACTTATCTTGCAACAACGCCTATCTTCTGTTGAAGACAATCACACGGTGAAAGGCAAGTTATTCGCCTCATTGGAGTTAGACATGGCTACGGACCATTTTAATGAGAACCGGATACTAGGTCACGGTGCTCAAGGAACAGTTTATAAGGGAATGTTGACAGATGGAGCAATCATTGCGGTCAAGAAATCCAAAGTTGTTGATGCAGAGCAAGTCGAACAGTTTGTCAATAAGATCGTTATTCTCTCTGAAATCAATCATAGAAATGTGGTCAAGCTGTTGGGATTCTGTCTGGAGAGTCAAGTCCCTCTTTTGGTATATGAATTTGTTCCCAATGGAACTCTCTATCAATATCTTCATAATCCATGTGGAGGATTTCCTGTGCCGTGGGAGGCACGGTTAAGAATCGCCAGTGAAGTTGCTGGAGCTCTTTTGTATATGCACTCTATTGTGGCCATTCCCATTTATCATCGTGATATCAAGTCGTCGAATATACTTTTGGATGAAAAATATTGAGCCAAAGTGGTGGATTTTGGAGCTTCCAGATCAATTACCATTAACCAAACTCACTTGACCACAGAGGTGCAAGGAACCTTCGGATACTTGGACCCCGAATACTTCCGAACAAGTCAATTTACGGACAAGAGCGATGTCTATAGCTTTGGGGTTGTCCTTGTTGAGCTACTGACAGGAGAAAAGCCAATTTCTCAATTGAGGGCAGAAGAGGGCAGAATTGCTCATGTTGTTAAGGGTGATGGACTAAATCTATCACATTATCCTTATTTAGATATTGAGAAAATCTAATTAAATTGTGTACCTTGTGTCAATGCACTTAAAAGCATACATTATACTCGAATTTGCATTAGACTAAATGTTGTCTTTGTGAGGGGACTTCTAGGCAGATATCGGTCAAATCCAGGACATAATCACTGGGTTGCTGTCAAGAAGGTTTTAAGGTACTTAAAGAAGACAAGAGATTATATGCTAATTTATAGACATGTTCAATTCTTGCAGTTAGTAGAGTATTTAGATGTAAACTTTGCTGGCTGTTATGATGACATGCAATCAATAACGGAATACAAATTTATGTTAGTAGGAAGTGCAGTAAATAAAGTTCTTTGTTATCTTCTACTATGTATGCAGTGTTAGTAACATTCTTTTAGGTTGTTACTTGGGCTATTAGGCTCCAAAACCTCATGACGGAATTGATCGTTTTAACTTGATAGATAGACCCATACGGTTGTATTGAGATAACAAATTTATAGTATTATTTATTTACTACAGAGGTCTCAAGGGGTCTAAATATATGGTAATCAAATATTTTTTACCATAAAGAAACGGTACGAAAGGTGACTTATGATATAACATATTTTCACAAATGATATGGTTGCAGATCCACAAACTAAAGGCCTACGCCCATGTATATTTTAGTAACATATCATTAACATGGGCCTAGGAGTATCTTCGGATACTGTTGTTTAGTGGGAGCTATTTTGGCTTTACTCTGATAAAGTTCACACTGTGGTTCGTTACACTTAGTAACGGTTTGATATGTATCAACTTTTGCATTCAATAAAATATTTTGAATGTGTTGTTATTATGTTGAATACATATTGATAAAGTCTCAAGGGATTGTATAGACCTTGAGTGAAGGCTAGGGGCATCCGGGCATCCGGTTATTAGCCTTGTGCATATGTCTTGTGATACATAAAGAAAGGTTAACCATAAGGACAAGACATATGTGGGTTCATTGGAACCATAAAGCATTCTCTAGTGGCACAAGTTTTTTTGTGACACCTAAGGTAAGAGAATGGTGACTGACAAATGAGATCTCTCTATGAGAGATGTTATCCATTTGACACACTACCATATTGAATCCATATCAATAAAGTTGAGAGCATTCGTGACCATGGAAGGCTTTGTGTGTATACATGCAGTTACCGCCATGTTTCGGTGTTTAAGACTTTATGGGACAGGATTGACTATTAAGAATTATCTATGGACCAAATGTGCGCACATACAGTACGATTCCAATTAATATAGTCCAAGTGGGAGAATGTAAGAGTTTTTCTAATGTGAACTAAATTAATTGATATTGTAATTTACTGTTTTTACGGTTACCGTAAAACAGGGTTGGTCTAAGATGAGATAAAAGGTTTTTTAATTAGTCTAATGTGGGGTTTGTTAGTGTGGGCGAGTTGATTTTGGCCCGTAATGAGAGGGACTGGCTGGAAACTCTATAAATAGTGCTCAAGTCTCTCCTCTAACCCTAATTCTCACATGTATCCTCACCTAAGGGGCGTTTACTTAACGCTACACGTGAGGGGGGCCGCCTCATTAAGCCAGTGATACGGAGGGCAATAGAGGAGAATGACTTGATGTATGGATCCCCTTGATATATGTGGGTAATCCTTTTTATGCTTCCGCTTTATGTTCGATAGACCCCAAAACAGGTGCGTTAATCTTTCTACTCAATTATGCATGTTCTTGTTCTGGTTATAGAGATCTTGGGATTACGCAATTTGCGTCTAACAAAAATCAAAATGCAGAATAATATAATTTTATTTAATTTATAAAATCAGGCGTAAGTCGGTGTTTATTTGTTTGTTTGTTTGTGGTTTGGTGTGTATTTATGAGAGCAGAAGAGTTTTACATTTTTCCCCTAGCCATTTGGACGAGAATTAAGGACTCTGGAAGCAATAACAACCTTGAACTCTCGCACTCGAGTTGATGCATTGGTTAAAACACGAAAATTTTATTTGTTTTGCGAAAAATGTCTTCCAAGATCATCTTCGACCAAGCCAAGATAAATACAAGAATCCGTAACTCTTCGGAATGAGATACTTATGCGGTTTCCTCTTAGAGAAACAGAGGTGATTTCTTCAAGATCATCATCTAATATCCAGTGTATGTGTGTGATTTCTCAAAGGTATAGATAGTTTCAAAAGGTTTGATCTTTCCTAATTATCTTGGCCTAAACTTTCGTTCATACTAAAAATCTATCATGACCCTTTAAGACATAGGTTGAATTATTCATTCTAGGGGTGAGCAAAAGGAACTGATTGAACTGAACTAGACCACTTCGGTGAGCGTCGTTCCAATTCCCCGGTTCCAATTTGGAGTCGGTGATTTCAATCCAATTACAGGGATGAATCGTCTAGACTAAATTCATTATTTTTATAATTTTAATTTTATTTCTTTAAAAGTATTAAAGAAATATATTGAACTCTAAATTATTAGGGATTTTCTCAATGTTGTTGAGTTGCAAATATTTGGACCAATCGCAAGAAAGGCATGCTGGAGTTGGCTTGGCTTTTATTCCAACTCCTCTTATGGTCTCTGCGTGCTTGTTTGATGTGGGACTCTCTATGTGTTTGGCTTGTCTCTCCGGTGGTGTACAGCCTTCCATGCAAATTCCTTCAAATATAGGACTCTTGGCTTGTCTCTGTTGTTGTGTCCATCCATGTGAATGTCGAGAGTCCCATATTGAACGAGCAAGTAGAAACCCTAAAAGGGGTTGAGAATAAAAGCCAAGCTATATTCAAATCTAAGCATACCTTTCTTGGCCTTTTGGTTAATATTAAATGTAGTATTTGTCAAGTGTGTAATGCTCACATGATTTTTGAAGCATTTTGATCTTTTTGTGGGTAAAGAGCAAATGCTTGATTTCAAAGGGGAAGGGAAACCGGTTTTCACCGTAATTCACTAGTTCTATTGGACTGCTTGGGCAGTTACTTCCACTTTTAGTCTACTTGGAAATGATGAAACACATATCTAAATGATTAATAAAAAAAAAATCCATGATTCAATTACATTTTGAATTAATCATTGGGGTAAACTCAGTGGCCACCCTTCCAACTTGGAAGGGAGAGGTGGGGGATTCGAATCCCCACCTTTTTGGAAGATTGGGGTGAGGAAGAATTAGTTTCAGGGGTGGGTTTCGACTTCCACACCATGCAATAAAGTAGAGCAAAAGTCTGAGAGTAAGAGTTAGAATAGGAGTAGAGTAAGACCGACAAAAAAAAAATTACATTTTGAATTGACAAAATATACATCTAAATGAACAATCACAAAAAAAGATAAAGCAAATTGGAAATTTAGGAAAGTAAAAACAAAAGAATTCCTGACAATCAATGTATCGTGCGCTTAATTATGTACAATACAACTTATTGTTGCATGGTCGTATATGTGTGACTCTTGCTCTATAACTTATGAAAGCTTCATATTTGAACCATAGACGACTCAGAAGAAAATAAATATATTCAATGAAAAAACTTGTTTTTGCTATATGTTACATCAATGAACGGTGTATGCCCGACTCAACGTTAGAAAACATATCTTATTACACTAAAGCAAAAGTTCGGGGGTAATTTTAAGTACATGTTAATGCTAGAGATAGTGGGATAATTTTATTACATCTGTAATATATTTTAACAATAAAAAAATTAGTGGAAATTTTCGGAGGGGTATTAAAAAAGTCCCAAGTCGTGAAATTTAGTGATTTCATGAATAACAAAACATATTTGGGGCAAGTTTGGTAAATACTGTGTTCCCGGGAATGATTTTTGCTCATAAATATTTTTTTTTAGTTCTATTTCCATAAACAATTTCTGAATTTTTGAAAGTATTTGGTAACTGTTCAAAATTTCTCCTCTTAGGATATAAATGTGTTTGGTAAGATTTTTTTGATAATCATGAGATCCAAAACTATGCTTCAATACTAGTTATTAGAAATAATGTAATTATTTTTGTGAAAATTTGAAAAAAATAGGGATCTTCGATATTCATGATTTTTTTTATTTTTATTTTATTTTTTATGATAAGAGATATGAATGCATGCCTTTATCCACATCAATATCATTGAAAATAATTGTCGTAGAAATTGAAGAGATGAAAAAATTGATTTCTCTCCCTTGATTCACTTTTCTTAACGTATTTTATCGATAGATGATAGAATACAACCTTTGTTGTCTTAAGTACAAATAGGACCAGACTCTCTTTATACTAATTATCAATAAGGGCCTTTTATCAAAGTAAACTTTTTATAAGAACCGTAACTTCCTCATAAAAATTGTACATTTTCATGAGAGTTGTAACTTTTCGTAGCCAATATTTCTTTTATAGCATTTAAATAATTATTAAACCATTAATTAATAATATCATGTGAGCTACAATAATTCTTACGGCATGAACCTATCTAATGCTTGTTATGCCAAATGAAGGAGAAGGAGAGGAGGGCGATCGGACATGGAAAAATCTCTCAAAAGAAAGTCGCTAGGATCTCTAAGTACTTCTTAGGGTCTTAAATTTCGGTACTTTAGGTCGTTTCCCTTCATGTACCCAGGTCAGTTGGCCAGCGTAAAGTTACCCGGTTTACATTTAGACCAAAAAAAAAGAAAATAGCCAATTCTTCGGAACTGATAAATAGTAAAATTTGATTGGTTTATTGAGTTTGATTAAGAAAGATGACTCAAAGGACATGCGGAGAAGTGGACATCGAGAACTATATGGCACGGTCACCGTGGATTACATGACATGGTTAATCTCCGAAAGTCAGAGGACGTGTACATAGAAAGGAAAACGCATGGACCAAGGATGCCGAATTGGAGCGTCGGTGCGAAGTGACGGTTTGGTATTTCGATGACCTCGAAAGTCGTAACAGCTTACAAATAGGACCAAATGGAATCTCGAAATGTGCAGTTGTGACCGGATACTAACCGCTTGTTAGTAGTTATAATTAGTGGGCTTTGGATACCCACAGTTGGTAATCATTGTTACCGTCATGCGAATTCCCAAATGTTTCCGACCAATGAATTAGCATGTTGTCTTTTCATCGTCAACGGTTGTTAGATCATTTCCAATAGTTCATAATTTACCATTCATCTTCACTATAAACTCAAGCGTTTTCGCCTGTTTAAGATCACCGTAGAAACCCCTTCCACAAAAAACCAAAATGAATCTTTTAGGGAAGGATTTTTCACTACTTGGGAAAGTACTCATTTATAATGAAACAATTAATAGTGGGGAAAATTATTTAAAAATTCATAAACTAATTATACATTGACCAATTCGGTTCTAAATTTTTCAATTTTTTCAATTTATACTTAAATCTTTTGACGATTTGCCAATTAGGCATTCCATACAGTTTTGGATGGAAATTAATGACATGGATGTTGGGTGTTTTACGTAGTACGATCAACGCCGATATAGAAATAGCGATTTTTTCTAAATTTTCTGAATTTTTTTTTATAATTTCTTAATTTCTTTTCTTTTCTTCTTCTCTATTCTTTTTCCCCAAAAGGCCAGCGGGGGTCGCTTGGGTCTTGGCGATGGCTGGTGACCCTCGCCAGCCACAAGCTTGGGTTTTGGAGAACAGTGAAAAGAAAAGAAAAATTAACAATTTAATAAAATAAAACTCAAGAAATGTTTTTAAACAATTACAAAAGATATCTACGTCATCAATTTCCAACCAAAATTGGTCAAGAAGATTGAATCGTCAAAAGATTTGAGACTAAATTCGCCAAATTTTAGATAAAAAAATTGATCAAATTAAAAAGTTTAAAATTGAATTAATGGCTGTGTAATAGGATTAGGTTTTTTTTGGACAATCATTCCGTTAATACGATTTTATGGATACAAGTACGATAATAACAGACTTTTGGCATTCTTAGGACGACACTTACGAGAAGCATTGGGGCGGCAATTATTGTTTGTTAGGTTATCGGCAAGTTTCCAAGATTTCATCCACATATTATCATCTCTAAATCCGCGTAAGCTCCAGCTCCAATTACCTGTTAACTAGGCTATGATCATGCCTGACGTCATGTTTGATGGAAGATACGACATAAAATTTACCGCCATATTGAGCAAGAAATAGGAATAAAAGAACGGATATGCATACATACTCTACCAATGATTCCATCGACGGACAAAAGTCGAATAGCAGAGTCAAGAAAAGTAGCTCTGTCGAGTCCTAACTTCTAGGGTAAATAAATAGAGAGATGGAGAGAAACGGAACACCCAAGACTGAGAGAGGCATCACCGATCGATGAGAGAGAAGAAGACGTTGGACGCGGGTGAACAAGCAGCGGCAGCGTCATATGTTTCATGGCGTGCTGTTTGACAATTCAATAGCTAGCTGGAGGAGCAGGCTGTGGAGGATGAACAGGGAGGAGGTGATCCTGGCGACGGCCTTCCTTGCTCTTGTGCTTGTTTGCGCGGCAAACCGGTCAGCCGATGCTGCAGAACCACCTCCTCAGAGTCTGGCCTGGCCAGGCTGTCCGGACACGTGCGGCAATCTGACAAACATTCCGTACCCTTTTGGAATTGGACCCCGCTGCTCCTTGGATCCCCGGTACGAGATCAATTGCCAGCAGACCCGTGGCATCTATACTCCAATACTTAAGAACTACGGCGTGGTGGTGTCAGATATCCAGCTACCCCGAAGTTCAGCCTCCCCAGGCTTCATTAGGGTCCGCCAGCCGATATCGTACTCATATCAGAATTGTTCAACCAACCAGCAAAATGAGGCACCATTGAACTTAGGGAGAAGTAATGGAGTTTTCTGGTACTCCCAGGTTAGAAACTTTTTCGTTGCCGGAGGTTGTGACATCTGGGCCTTGATGGCCATCAATGGTAACCCGGGTAGGGTCGTAGGATGCATGTCTTCGTGCGGCAGAGACAGGATTCTCGGATACAAACAATGTCTTAAGGGTACCGGTTGCTGTGTGACTTCGGTCATCAATGATATCAGCAGATACAGAGTGGAATTCCAGACTTTTGAGGGCAAACCCATACCGCGGTCGGAAGCAAAACGCAACTTTGCATTCTTGGTCGAGCATAGATGGTTGTATCAAGCTGATCTGAGAATTTTACCACCAGATGTTCCGGTGATGCTCGAATGGGCGATTACCCAATATGAGGAAAAACTACTGAGCAACCAAAGCAATTGGCTCACCAATGGCAATTCCGGCTCCTGCCGTTACGTCATCAGGCCCGAATTGGATACTCTACTATACAGTTCTTGCAATCCAGGCTACATAGGGAATTATTTTCTTCCCCATGGATGCCAAGGTGAGCTTAGAAAGTCGGCTTTTACTTTGCATCTTAGCCGTATTCTTTATCCAAAATCAAGTAGGATGATATGCAAGCTTGAAACCAATGAAAAGTCTGCCAATATAGTTGAAATGAATAAATTGTTCAAATCAGACGATAGATGCTCACAAATCGGTAATATAAGAGAATCCAAGAGAGAATTTGACTGCTGAATGTTTAGTCATATATCTGGAAACAATCTGTTTTTTTTCCTTTCTTCCTTCATTAATCCATCATTTAATATCCATCAGATATCGATGAATGCAAAGAGGATCCGAACATCTGCCAAGGGAAGTGTGTGAATCGACCAGGATCATACCACAGCGTAGACAACAAGGCCATCATCATTACGAGTACGTCACTGCCCGCTCTTTTTTCTCCTGCTCGCGGAACGTGACAGTATACACACCAATTTCATCCGCATGAAGGCGAAAGTTATTGCCATCTCCGCTCAGATAAACTGTGCTTTCATAATCTGCGCAGTCAACAATGCTTTTAACTCAATTTTATTTTCCAATTCTTTGCTTTCGTTTAAGATGCATGGGAAAATTGTCCAAGAAGTCCTAAACCAAATGTACGGTGATTAATTTAGTCATAAACCTTTCAATTATGCCAAGTTAGTCTTAAACACTTTGGCCAAGTTAGTCTTAAACCCTTTGACAATTTGCCTATTTAGTCTTAAATATTTTAATTGTTTCAATTTAGTCTACGTTTTGAGCATTTGACCATTCAATTATAAACTTTTTAACAAATTACCAATGTAGTCCTTCTGGCTAATTTTGGTCAAAAATCGCTAACGTGGTGGCCTAGTCAATGTTGGTTGCCCTATGTGACATGGTTGTCATTGAAATTGGCAATTTTTTTTTCAATTTTTTTGGATTTTTTTATTTTTTATTTTCTTTGCTTTTTCTTTTTTAGTTCAATCGTTGGCACTTGGCCAAGCACTTGCTGGCCACAGTAGCGAGGGTTGTGGCACCCTCGTTGGCCATAGTGAGGGCTCACAAGCACTCGCTAGATTTGGTTCAAAGGTTTAGTGACCAAAAAAATAAAAGAAAAAAAGAAAATTAAAAGTTTGAAAACTTTTTTAAAAAATTTAAAAATTGTCCACGTAAGTAACATCTGTGTCACATAGAGAGTAGGTGCTAATTGGATCACACGTCAACGATTTTCGGCCAAAATTAATCAAAAGAATTGCATTAGTAATATGATTAAATGTTTAGAACTAAATTGACAAATTCCTTTAAAATTTAGAACTAAATTAGCACAAATAAAAAGTTTAGAGAATATGTTCACTAGAAGTTCTAAAACTTGTCATGAAAGTGTAATTAATTCTTAAAAATTTCAAAAAATGCAATCGAGTCCTAAAATTTGTCTTGAAAGACAATTGAGTCATTTTATTAACTTCATCCAATTTGATTAACGGAAAATACTAACGTGGCTTTTTTTTATTATTGTCTCTCTCCTATGGGATGCAGACATGGCCAAAACAAGAAAAACAACCCCAAAATGACGTTGATTTGATACAAATCTGATTTTTAATTTAAATATTAAATTAAAATTTAAAAATAAATAAAAAATTTATTTAAAAAAAATAGTAGAGGTAGCAAACTAGCCTAGCGATAGTGGGATGAGGATCGGTAGGGGTCACCAAGCCCTAGCTGGCCGACTACAGGCAAGGGCCTGTAAGGCTTCGCTTAGATCTAGGGTGAGGGTTGCAGCCCTCCCCTAGATCGAGCCGAGGGCCGTCATTGGTTGGGGCGGGGTTTACTACCTTTTTTTATTTAATTTAATTAATATGTAAATTAAAAATCAAATTTGGACAAAAACGACGTCATATTGGGTTTATCTTTCTTGTTTTGGCCACTTTAGCACCACGTAGGAGAGAGAAAGTAATAAAAAAGCCATGTCAGCATTTTAAGTTAATCAACTTCGACAGAATTGTACTTTTAGGATTAAGTCTCAATTGTACTTTTATGACAAGTTTTAGGACTTCTAGTGTGTGTGTGTGTGTGTGTGCACATTTATATATATATATATATATATCAAAGTTTAGGACTGAATTGACAAAATGTCAAGAGACTTGAAATTAAATTGACACAATTAAAAGGTTTGGGATTAAATTGGCTATCATATAATAGGTTTAGAATGTTTTGAACAAATTTTCCCAAGATGCATGGCACTTGAGGGGCTTTCGAATTATTTTGTTAGGTGAATCCTCCTTTCTATTTTCTCTCTTCAAAGCACTAAGGTACTTGTTTAAATTGGTGGAAGCTAATTCGTTGATGAGGGTGAAATTGGTCATGTAAATCCTAGAGTGAAGAAGAACTCTCTGAATATTATCTGTTAGCTTCCCAAAGCAATTGCGACCGACTTTTTCCTTACACAGGTACGGGCACGGGTGTTGGAGCCATAGTATTACTTTTGCTTTCTTGGTGGTTGTGCAAGTTCATCAAGATAAGGCGTGCGGCCAAGCTCAAGCAAAAGTTCTTCCAACGTAATGGCGGACTTGTGTTGCAACAACGCCTATCTTCTATTGAAGACAATCACAAGGCGAAAGCTAAGTTATTCACCTCAACGGAGTTATACACAGCTACGGATCATTTTAACGAAAACCGAATACTAGGTGAGGGTGGTCAAGGAATGGTTTATAAGGGAATGTTGATGGATGGAACGATCATCGCAATCAAGAAATCCAAAGTTATTGATGCAAGACAAGTTGAACAGTTCATTAATGAGGTCATTATTCTCTCCGAAATCAATCACAGAAATGTGGTTAAGCTGTTAGGATTTTGCCTGGAATATGAAGTTCCTCTTCTAGTTTATGAATTTGTCTCCAATGGAACCCTCTACCAATATCTTCATGATCCATGCAGAGGATTTCCTATATCATGGGAGACACGGTTGAGAATCGCTAATGAAATTGCTGGGGCTCTTTCGTATTTGCACTTTGCTGCAACCATCCCAATTTATCATCGTGATATCAAGTCATCGAATATACTCTTGGACGCAAGCTATCGAGCCAAAGTGGCAGATTTTGGAGCTTCTAGATCAATTACCATCGACCAAACTCACTTGACGACAAAAGTGCAAGGAACCTTCGGATACTTGGACCCAGAATTCTTCCAAACGAGCCAATTTACAGATAAGAGTGATGTTTATAGCTTCGGGATTGTTCTTGTTGAGCTATTGACAGGAGAAAAGCCAATTTCCAAAGTAAGGGCGGAAGAGGGAAGAAGTCTGGCCACCTACTTTATCATTTCAATGGAGCAGAACCATTTGTTCGATATTCTTGATAAGGAGGTATTAGACCATGGGGAGAAAGAAGAAATTATTACAGTGTCTAACATGGCGAAAAGATGCTTAAATCTTAAGGGGAGGTATAGGCCCACAATGAAGGAAGTGGCAATGGAATTGGAGCGAGCACGATCCCTTCGAAATTCTGTGGTCGTCTGGCAAAATGACGAAGAGATCGACCAACTTAGAACTGGATCTATCTGTCCTTTGGATGCAGTCTCCATTTTGACGCGATCAGAAGCAGATGTGGCGTTTGGATGCAGTCTCCATTTTGACGCGATCAGAAGCAGATGTGGCGTTCACTTTGTTGGAGGATGATCGGTCACTCTTTAATGATTTGCCGAGATGAAGATGCATTTCCTCGTTTATGTCTAGTTTTCTATATGTGAAACATCACAATCTCTCTATTTGCCCTTTATAAGTGAGTTACAGAATAATGATATACTCTCTATATATCTTGCATCATTGGAGATTATAATATCTCTTACTTGATTTCTTGTTAGTCTGCTTTAGCTTTTCTATGGGGTTTATTATGTAAGTATGAACTCTTTATATCTCTTACAGTCATAAAAATTCTCGATGGTTCCTATAAATTGGAACATTTCATTTTTAATTTTTATGCAGAATGAACTTTGATGATTTCTATATGTTGTTAATTGTTTTTTTTTTTTTTTTTCTGGTGCGTTCTTCATATTTTAAACATTCCTTTTACTTGAAAGTCGCCACGGGAGGGGCGGCACCAACTCGACACGGATGGAGCAATCATGGGTTTTAAATATGCGTGCTGCTGGTGCCGAAGGAACATTATGGAATGATAGTTGAAACAACGTGGTTGAATTCTCCAAATCAGTGCAAAGTGTCATGGTCTTTGATTTTCCCATACTCATGATACTTGTGATTGGAGCATGAGGTTATCGAATGAGGGGTGAGTGATGCAGATGGGATGAATACAACTGATCCGCAAGAGTGGAATTATGATGGTTGGTAACAGGAGTTTTAGGATAAAACAATTCTATTTCTTAGGAGCTCTCAAGGTAGAGTTGGCCTCTCATGTACAAATTGATCGGGAGCTAATGCTACCTTTCTAATAAGACCATGGCAAGCCAAAAGCAGTTGTTGAGTATAAAGTAATCTGTTACCTCACTCAATAAACGAGAACACACCAATTGCGCTGCTCATGAGTGGCAATCATAGCATCAATTAGTCACGGATAATTGAATAAAATAATATATAATATCAAAAATTCAAAAGACCAAGTTTCAACCACTTTGGTGACTAACAAACCATTCATAATTGAATTTTTAACATTATAAAACACAAACATTCTCCAAATTGCATGCAAGGGCAATACCGTAGTTAATGTGTAAGGGCAAAGCGGTAAAACAAAATACCAAAGGGGTAGAATCGTAAATTTATCAACAAGGGGCAAAATGGTAAATCAATGCAACTAGGGTAGAATTATAAATAATCAAAGGAGAGGGGTAGAATCGTAAAATAAATAGCTAAGGGGCAGACTTCTTCCCCTTTGAGCCAGTTTGCCAATTTTTTCCCTTTATTCACTTCGTTTCCTCACGCCTTCCACCATTTAGGTTTCCCGTGAAATCATTTCAATAATTGGGGAATAACAAGAAAAAGACCAACCTCATTCAACAAATCTTTATTAAAAAATCATACATTTTTAATAATCATGAGATCCAAAACAATGCTTAGATACCAGTTATTAGAAATAATGTAATTCTTTTTGTGAAAATTTGAAAAAAGAAATAGGAATCTTCGATATTCATGATTTTTTATGATAAGAGAGATGAATGCATATCATTATCCACAGCAATATCATTGAAAATAATTGTTGTAGAAATTGAAGAGACATTTGATTTCTCTCCCTTGATTCACTTTTCTTAATGCATTTTATCTTATAGATGATAGAATACAACATTCGTTGTCTTAAGTATATATAGGACCATACTCTGTTTATACTAATTATCAACAAGGGCCTTTTATCAAAGTAAATTTTTATAAGGACTGTAACTTCCTCATAAAAATTGTACATTTTCATAAGAGTTGTAACTTTTCATAGCCAATATTTATTTTATAGCATTTAAATAATTATAACACATGATATTATTAATTAATGGTTTTATAATTGTTTTTTTCTAGAAAAAAACAATTATAAAACCATTAATTAATAATATCATGTGGGCTACAATAATTCTTACGATATGAACCTATCTAGCGCTTGTTATGCCAAATGAAGGAGAAGGAGAGGAGGGCGATCAGACTTGGAAAAATCACTCCAAAGAAAGTCGCTAGGATCTCTAAGCACTTCTTAGGGTCTTAAATTTCGGTACTTTAGGTCGGTTCCCCAGGTCAGTTGGCCAGCGTAAAGTTACCTGGTTTACATTGACAAAAAAATAGCCAATTCTTCGGAACTGATAAATAATAAAATTTGATTGGTTTATTAAGTTTGGTTAAGAAAGATGACTCAAAGGACATGCGGAGAAGTGGACATCGAGAACTACATGGCACAGTCACCGTGGATTACATGACATGGTTAATCTCCGCAAGGCAGAGGACGTGTATTATGATGCAGTGATAAAGACAGTTGGATGGCCAATTAGCATGAACATAGAAAGGAAAAGGAAAAATGTCACAAATAGTCCCTAAACTTCCACCTAATATGCAATCTCGTTTCTAGACTTTTAATTTATTCAATTTGGTCCATGAATTATCGATATATGTCCAATCTAGTCCTCGACTATTTGAAAATTGACCAATTTCGTCTTTGACTTTCAATTTGCTCAATTTGATCCATGAACTATTAACAAATGTTCTATCTAGTCCTTCTGTTGGTTCAAACCGTTTTAATTGATGACGTGAAACTAAGTTGGATTACTAGAATTATGAGTCAATTTATATCTTAAAAAAGGAAAACAAATTAGGGATTAGCTAAAGATGAGAGCATTGATTACAAAAACATAGAGAAGAGGTGGTTTTGTATATTTTTTTTTTTTTTTGATGGTGGCCACAATTTGACCTGTTGTAAAGGTAATTTTCATGTGGATATTCCACATGTCCTTTTTTATCTTATATTTAAGAGACTAAAAGCCATGGAAGCCAATTTCGTTAACTTTAACTGACGGAATGACGAAATTAGTGAATTTTCAAATAGCCATGGGCTAGATTAGACTTTTATAGATAATTCAAGGACCAAATTGAAATAAATTAAAAGTCTAGGGACGAGATTGCACATTAAATGGTAGTTCATGGACTAAATTGAGCAAATTAAAAGTTTGGAGATGAAATTGAATGTTAGATAAAAGTTCATAAACTGACATTTTCCCAAAGGAAAACGCATGGACCAAGGATGTTGAATGGGAGCATCGGTGCGAAGTGACGGTTTGGTATTTCGATGACCTCGAAAGTCGTAACCGCTTACAAATAGGACCAATGGAATCTCGAAATGTGCAGTTGTGACCGGATACTAACCGCTTGTTAGCAGTTATAATTTAGTGGGCTTTGGATTACCCACAGTTGGTAATCATTGTTACCGTCACGCGAATTCCCCAATGTTTCCGACCAATGAATTAGGATGTTGTCTTTTTATCATTTCCAAAACTCAATAATTTACCATTCATCTTCACTATAAAATCAAGCGTTTTGGCCTGTTTAAGATCAACGTAGAACCCCCTTCCACAAAAAAACCAAAATGAACCTTTTAGGGAAGGGTTTTTTCACTACTTGGGAAAGTCCCCATTTATAGTGAAATAGTTAATAATGGGGAAAATTATCTAAAAATTTCTAAATTTGTCGTACGGTGGTTAATTCAATTCTAAATTTTTTAATTTTGTTAATTTAAACTTTAATCTTTTGACGATTTACTAATTAGGTGTTTTACATAGCACGATCAACGCCGATATAGATAATTTTTGTGATTTTTCCTTTCTTTTTTTTTTCTCTCTATTCTTCTTCCCTGAAAGGCCGGCAGGGGTCGCTTGGGCCTCGGCGATGGCTGGTGACCCTTGCTGGCCACAAGCTTGGCCTACGTAGAACGGTGAAAAGAAAAGAAAAGAAAATCTAAAATCTTATAAAAAGAACTCAAGAATTTTTTTCGAAGAATTATAAAAGATATCCATGTCATCTATTTCCAATCAAAATTGGCCAAGGGAACCAAATTATCAAAAGATTTAAAACTAAATTCGTCAAATTTTCGACAAATATGACTAAATTGACCACTATATAATAGGATTAGGTCTTTTTGAACGATTATTCTGTTAATATGATTTCATGGATACAAGTACAATAACAACAGAGTTTTGGAATTCTTAGGATGACACTTACGAGAAGCATCTGGGCGGCAATCATTGTGGGGCTTGTTAGGTTATCGGCAAGTTTCCTAGATTTCATCCATATTATTATCTCTAAATCCACGTATCGGTTTAAGCCCCAGCTCAAATTACCCGTTAAACAGGCTATGATCATGCCTGACGTCATGTTTGATGGACAATACGACATAAAATTTACCGCCATATTTAGCTAGAATAGGAACAATAAACGGATATGCATGCAAACTACACCAATGATTCCATCGACGGACAAAAGTCGAATTAGCAGAGTCAAGTCGTTCCATCGAGTTACGAGTAAATAAATAGAGAGGGCGAGAGAGACAGAACATCCGAGACTGAAAGAGGCGTCATCAATCAACGAGAGAGAAGTAACAGGGAGCGTTATATGTTTCATGGCATGCTGCTTGACAATTCAATAGCTAGCTGCTGGAGCAGACTGTGGAGGATGAACAGGGAGAAGGTGATCCTGGCGACGGCCTTCCTTGCTCTTGTGCTTGTTTTCGCGGCGAACCGCTCAGCTGATGCTGCACAACCGCCTCCTCCGAGTCTGGCCTGGCCAGACTGTCAGGAGACGTGCGGCCATCTGACAAACATTCCATACCCTTTTGGGATTGGACATGGCTGCTTCTTGGATCCCTGGTACGAGATCGATTGCCAGCAGAACCAGAGCATCTCTACTCCAGTACTTAAGAAATTCGGGGTGGTGGTGTCAGATATTCAGCTACCCAAAAGTTCATCTTTCCCAGGCTACATTAAGGTCCGCCAGCCAATATCGTACTCACATCCGAATTGTTCGACTCACATCCGAATTGTTCGACCAACCAGCAAAACGATGTCCCAGTGGACTTAAGGAGCAGTAACAGAATTTTCACGTACTCCCGGCGTAGAAACTATTTTGTTGCTGGAGGTTGTGACAACCAGGCTTTGATGACCATCAGTGATACCCCAGGGAAGGTCATAGGATGCAAGTCTTCCTGCGGTGGAGACGGGACTCTCGGATTAAACCAGTGCATTAATGGTACCGGTTGCTGTGTGACTTCAATCATCGATGATATCGGCATATACAGTGTGGAATTCCAGACTTTCAAGGGCGAAACCGTATCGTCACATGATGCAAAATGCAGGTTCGCCTTCTTGGTCGAGCATGCATGGTTGAACCAAGCTGATCTGAGCAGTTTACCGCTACATGTTCCTGTGATACTCGAATGGGCGATTACCCAGTATGAGGAACAACTACTGAGCCAACAAAGCAATAGGCTCGTCGATAACAACTCCGGCTCCTGCCTGCGAAACGTCAAGCGCGGGTTGGAAACTATACTATATTGTTCTTGCAATCCAGGTTACGGAGGGAATTATTTTCTTCCCCATGGGTGCCAAGGTGAGCTTAGAACGTCTGCTTCTACTTTGCATCTTAGCATATTCTTTATCTAAAATCAAGTAGGATGATATGCAAGCTCGAAACCAATGAAAATTCTGCGAATATAGTTGGGATGAATATATTCTTCAAATCACACAATGGATGCTCACAAATCGGTAATATAAGAGAGTCCAAGAGAGAATTTGACTGCTGAATGTTTAGTCATCTATCTAGAAACAATCTGTTCTTTTTCCTTCCTTCATTAATCCATCATTTAATATCCATCAGATATCGATGAGTGCAAAGAGGATCCAAACATCTGCCGAGGGAAGTGTGTGAATCTACCGGGATCATACTACTGCGTAGACACGAAGGCCATCATCATCACAAGTACGTCACTGCCCGCTCTTTTTTTCTCCTTCTCGCGGTACACACCAATTTCATCTGCATGAAGGCGGAAGATATTGCCATCTC
This sequence comes from Eucalyptus paniculata subsp. matutina, assembly GCA_017140255.1. Lineage (NCBI taxonomy): Eukaryota > Viridiplantae > Streptophyta > Magnoliopsida > Myrtales > Myrtaceae > Eucalyptus > Eucalyptus paniculata. Next base: position 44,427,565 of record CM029439.1, read on the forward strand.
TGCTCAGATAAACTGTTCTTTCATAATCTGCACATTCAACAATGCTTTTAACTCAATTTTATTTTCCAATTCTATGCTTTTGACAATTTGATTGAAATCTTCGTTTAAGATGCATGGAAAAATTGTTCAAAAAATCCTAAACCTAGTGTACAGTGGCCAATTCAATCTTATACCTTTTAATTATGCCAAACTAGTCTTAAACCCTTTGACAATTTGTCAATTTAGTTTTAAACATTTTTATTGTGTTAATTTAATCTTAAACATTTTAAGGATTTAACAATTCAATCATAAACCTTTTAACAAATTATCAATATAGTACTTCTAGTTATTTTTGGCCGAAAATCATTAACTTGACAAGTCAACACTATTTATCCTACATGGCATGATCGATGCTAACATTGGCATTTTTTTAAATTTCTTAGGATTTATTTATTTATTTATTCTTTTCATTACTTTTTCTATTTTAGTTTGATTGTTGGCGCTTGGGCGAGCCCTTGCGGGCCATAGGTATGGGTTCACAGTCCTCGCCCCCCAACAAGGGCCTAGGCGAGGGTTGCGGCACCCTTGTTAGCGATAGCGAGGGCTAGCAAGCGCTTGCCAGATTTAGTTCAAAGGTTCAATGACCAAAAAATGAAAATTAAAAAGAAAATTAAAAAATTCGAAATTTTTTTAAAAAAATTAAAAAATTGTCCATGTAAGTATTTACTGTGCCACGTAGATAGTAGGTGCTAACTAGATTGTCACATTAATGATTTCGACCAAAATTAATCAAAAAGACTATATTAGTATATAATAAAATGTTTAGCACTAAATTGGCAAATTCTCAAAAAATTGATCACTAAATTTCCACAAATAAAAATTTTAGTGGATATGTAATGCAAGTGCAATTAAGTCCTATAACTTTCGAAAAGTGCAATCTAGTCCTAAAACTTGTTAAATTTGTGTAATTGAGTCCGTTTATTAACTCCGTCTAATTTGACTAATGGAAAATACTTATATGACTTTTTTTTTTATTATTATTGTCTCTCTCCTACACAATGCCGACATGGCCAAAACAACAGAGATAACCCCAAAATGACTTTTTGATACAAATGTGATATTTAATATGAATATTCATTTAATTAAATTAAAAGAATAAATACAATTTTTATTTATTAAAAAAAAAAACGAGGTTGCTGCTACCCTACCATCGCTCGAAAGGGCTAGCGATGGTGGGGTGAGGATCGGCCAAGATCGCCAGGCCTAAGCGACCCTAGCCGACCACAAGCAAGGGACACAACTCTCCCTCAAATCAAGCTAACGACTATCATTGGTTGGGGCGTATGCTACCTTTTTCTAATTTAATTAAATTAATATTTATATTTAAAATCAAATTTGGACGAAAACGACGTGATTTTGAGCTTATGTTTCTTGTTTTGGCCATGTCGGTGCCACGTAGGAGAGAGAAAGTAATAAAAAAAGCCATGTTGGCTTTTTAAGTTAATCAAATTGGACGGAAGTAATAAAAGCACTCGATTATACCAATTTGATAAATTTAGGGACTAAGTCTCAATTGCACTCTTATGACAAGTTTTAGGGACTTCTATTAAACATATTCGAAAGTTTAAGATTGAATTGGCAAAATGTCTAAGAGGTTTGAAACTGAATTGGTATAATTAAAAGATTTACGATTAAATTGGCCGTCATACGGTAGTTTAATACTTTTCGAACAAATTTTCCCAAGATGCATGGCACTTGAGGGGCTTTCGAATTATTTTGTTGAGTGAATCATCCTTTCTATTTTCTCACTTCAAAAGCAAGAAGGCACTTTTTCAAATTGGTGGAAGCAAATTCGTTGACGATGAAGGTGAAATTGGTCATGTAAATCCTAGAGTGAAGAAAAACTCTCTGAATATTATGTGCTAGGTTCCTAAGGGATTTGCAATTGACTTTTTCTTTACACAGGTACGGCCACTGGTCTTGGAGCCATAGTATTACTTTTGCTTTCTTGGTGGTTGTACAAGTTCATTAAAAGAAGGCGTGCGGCAAAGCTCAAGCAAAAGTTCGTCCAACGTAATGGTGGACTTATATTGCAACAACGCCTATCTTCTATTGAAGACAATCACAAGGCAAAAGTTAAATTATTCGCCTCAACGGAGTTAGACATAGCTACGGACCATTTTAACGAGAGCCGAATACTAGGTCAAGGTGGTCAAGGAACAGTTTACAAGGGAATGTTAATAGATGGAATGATCATCGCAGTCAAGAAATCTAAAGTTGTCAATGTAAGACAAGTTGAACGGTTCATCAATGAGGTCATTATTCTCTCTGAAATCAATCATAGAAATGTGGTTAGACTGTTGGGATTCTGCCTAGAGTGTGAAGTTCCTCTTCTAGTATATGAATTTGTCCCTAATGGAACCCTCTACCAATATCTTCATGATCCATGTAGAGGATTTCCTATATCTTGGGAGACACGGTTAAGAATTGCTAATGAAATTGCTGGGGCTCTTTCGTATTTGCACTTTGCTGCGGCCATCCCGATTTATCATCGAGATATCAAGTCATCAAATATACTCTTAGACAAAAGCTATAGAGCCAAAGTGGCGGATTTTGGAACTTCCAGATCAATTACCATCGACCAAACTCACGTGACCACAAAGGTGCAAGGAACCGTTGGATACTTGGACCCGGAATTCTTCCGAACAAGTCAATTTACGGATAAGAGTGATGTCTATAGCTTTGGGGTTGTTCTTGTTGAGCTACTAACCAGAGAAAAACCAATTTGTGAACTAAGGGCGGAAGAAGGAAGATGTCTAGCCACATACTTCGTCATTTCGATGGAGGAGAACCGTTTGTTCGATATTCTTGATAAGGAGGTATTAGATCATGGGGAGAAAGAAGAAATTAATGCTGTGTCTAACCTGGCGAAAAGATGCTTAAGCCTTAAGGGAAGGTATAGGCCCACAATGAAGGAAGTGGCGATGGAATTGGAGCGAGTACGATGCCTCCGAAATCCTGTGGTCGTCTGGCAAAATGATGAAGAGATCGACCCCATAAGAACTGGATCTATCTATCCTTTGGGTGCGGTCTCCACATTGACGCGATCGAAAGCAGATGTGGAGCTGACTTTGCTGGAGGATGATCAATCGCTCTTTGATGATCTGCCAAGATGAAGATGCATTTCGTTGTTTATGTCCAGTTTTTTGTGATGTGAAACATCAAAATCTCTTTACTTGCCCTTTTATATGTGAGTTACAGAATAATGATGTACTCTCTGTGTGTCTTGCATCATTGGAGATTATAATATCTCTTCCTGATTTCTTGTTAGTTTGCTTTAGCTTTTCAATGGGGTTTATTATGTAAGTATGGACTCTTTACGTCTGTTACAATCATAAAAATTCTCGATGGTTTCTATAAATTGGAACATTTCTTTTTTAATTTTTATGCAAAAAAAAAAATCTTGAACTATGATCATTTCTATATGTTGTTAATTGTTTTTGTTTTATATGTTCTTCGTATTTTAAACATTCTTTTTACTTAGAAGTTGCCACTAGAGAGGCGGCACGAACTTGACACAGATGGAGCAATCATGAGTTTTTAAAGTTCGTGCAGCTAGTGCCAAAGGAACATTACGGGATGATAGTTGAAACGGGGTGGTTGAATTCTCCGAATTAGTGCGATGTGTCATGGTCCTTGATTCTCTCATACTCGTCATGCTTGTGAGTGGAACTTGGGGTTATCAAGTGAAAGATAAGTGATGCAGAGAAGATAAATACAATTGGTCTGTAGGAGTGAAGTCAAGACAATTGGTATTAAGAGTTCTAAAATAGAAAGATAATATTACTTAGGAGCTCTCAAGGTGGGGTTAACCTTCCGTACACAAACTGGTCAGGAGTTTATGCCGTGCTCCTAATCAGGCTATAGTGTGACATCTTGAAATTCAGGTTCTGATTTCGATCGAAATAGTTTGACATTTCATCGACGTATTTATAGTTATTTTTCCTGAACTGATCACTCATGGGATAATTAGTTTATCGGGTGAAGCCGTTAAGGAATTCTAACGCATTAGACTTGAGAATTCGACTAAGAAACGACTGCTCGACTATGCAAATCTACAAGAGATTATTACGACACAGTAAGATCGATTAAACATCGGAGATAGGTTGACTCAACAAAAGTATGTGATTAAGTGTAGGTGATTCCACCTAATTGCACAATTCTTGTCGATGGCACTAGATCGATTCTTCTGTCGTTTTGATACCCCGTGTTTGTATTTGAAACATTAAGATTTCTACAACAACCGAGAGTTGCCAATGTATCGAAGATGTAATTTGTGGCTTGAGAATAATCAACCACATGTCAAATGCACGAAAATTCCTAAAAGCTACCCGGTAGATTAGGACGCACTAAATTCGTGTTGAATTGAAATTAACCGTAAAATCGAACCCGAATTCAAAAATTGAGAGTTCTGTTGTGTCACAAATCATTTTAGGAATGTTGACTCATCTTCAGAAGATTTTTCATGCAATCGGAGTTTTTCAGCAAATTAATCAAAGAATGGCTAATTTGGCTCGAGAAATTAGTAGGCCCGCCTTTGATTGTACTTTTGGGACTTAAGTTGGTTCTATGGACAAGTGAAGATGTGAATTGAAGTGTGGTGACATTGGATTAATTTTACGGACTTCAATTTGGCTCAATTGGAAGTGGATTGAATGGAATTGAAGAAATTGATATACAAACTTTAGAAATTCGTATGCCATGGTGGAGGAGCCAAATTGGACCCATTAGAAGCATATTGTGAGAGTTTTGAGTGAGTGGAAGATGACCTCATGTGAGGTCATGGTGGGCCATTTTTTGGGGATTAAAGAAAGAGAAAAATGTGAGAAATGGTCCCCCTTAAGAGAGAGAAACTGGTTCTCCCCCTCTCTCATCTGTTGAGCCTCCTCTCCATCTCCTTCTTCTTGTTGCTCGAAGAAATGCAACAAGACGAAGAAGCTGAAGACCGTCCGAAACTAGAGCAGCTAGATCTGTCGCTCGCGCTCGCCGTCGCTCAGCCCGCTCGCCCTCCGCCTCCTTCTCTTCTCTCCTGTTGCCAGTCGACCCAGCCCCTTTCTTCCTCATGTTTGTGTTTTCAAACCTAGAAACCGTAGAGGAGAAGCTGGATCAGCCCCTCTTGCTGTCACACTCCCTCGCTGTCGCGCCGAACCGCCCTTCACCGTTTGTCGCCGTGCTGCTGTCCTCGCGCGTCTCTACCTCTAGCCACGTTGTCCCTGGTTTGGCCGACGTCCAGAGCTACTATCCAGCACTGTGAACCACTACCGAAGTCGCCGTGGATTGCCGTGCACCCTCGCCTTAGCCGCCGGAGCTCCGCCTAGCCCTTGCCGCCTTTGCTCGCCTAAATCAGCCACCGATTTCCCCTCCTTCGGTCTCAACCGCACCAAGCAAAAATGGGTATGGTAGCAGCTATTTGGCTCGTTTTGGCTAGCTTCCCGACCCCGAAAGCTAGGCTCGCTTTGGAGTGAATCAATCCTCTCGGCATCCTCGACGATTTGAGCCGCTCGGATCGCTAATTGGGTGAGTTTAACTCACTAATCCTCGCTTAGTAGGTTAATCACGTTTAAGGGGTGTTTAGATTAGCCTAAGTAGGTTTAGGTAATTAGATTAATTTATTTAAATGTTAACTGGATTAAGGAATGTGATTAGTTTAGTGGATAATTAATTAAGGCTAAGTAAATGTTTGGATTAAAGTAATCTTGTTTAAAAGCCTTAATTGATTATTTTAGATTAAATAATTATTTCGAATTTATATTATTATTTATTATTTATATTATTATAATATTATTTAATTTAATTTAATTTTCGGAATAAATTTAATTATTTATTATTTTCCAGAAATTTTGATCAGGATAATCGATGACCAGAATTTTATGCTGATTATCGTGATCTGTTTATTTATTTGAGAGTTAATTTGTGCTGAATTGAATTAATTGTGAATTTAAGATTTATTCCTAAATTATTTGATTTTGGTTATTAATGGAAAAAATAACTGGATGTCGGTTTACAAAGCCAAAAATATGTAATGGGCTGTTGAAATTGGTAGGATATTTGTAAGTGAAATTATTATATTTTGGCTTAGGCCAACCGTGTACCCACACACGGCTATTTATCGTGAATGATAAAAATGATGAATTGACTATATGGTTGGAATGGTATACTCTATTGGCCTACGAGCGATATGTCAGCTTTGGGTGAGCAGTATACCGGTATACTATATCAGCTTACGGGTGATATGTCAGTTTTGGATAAGCAATATACCTTATTATCAATTTTGGAAGAGCACATATATATAGTATACTAAATTAGCCTGGGGGCGCTAATCTATCAACTTTGGGCGAGCATATACATAGTATACTATATCTATCAGCTTTGGGCGAGCATATACATAGTATACTATATCTATCAGCTTTGGGCGAGCTATGCTATCTATTTTCAATTTTGGGTGAGTAATACTAGACTATGGTTGGACTTTATAGATAGTATTGAATGTATCGACCGAAGAAATGTCGTGGTGACATGTAATCGATTAAGTCAATTGATCGCTGAATCGATCTGATTGGTGGAATGTGATTGATTGCTATAGTTATCAATATTATTAATTGAACTAATATGCAAGAAGGAACTAATGCCAAGGTAAGCCCTTTGACCTGTGTTGTGCTTAGGTAGCCCTTATGGCATATTGGCTTCCTAATTAGGTCTTAGTGGGGTAGAACTTGCTGATAGTCTTATCCCGGTTTGGGGAAAATATTTCAAGTTCCTAGATGACGATCATGGAGGATTAGAAGTCCTAGAGTTCGAAAGGTGGAGGCTGAAGAATCGGCAAATGGGTCTAACTAGTGGATGTTAAGACAATCCCCTTTTTGATAAGCCATCAATTTTGTAAACAGCTTAAGTTTGTAATTAACCAGTTTGTCTATAAAGACTCGTCTTGGTGTGAAAAATATGATCCTATTTTTCTATTCCATTGTTTGATTGTCTAGGGATTTTATTAAGCTTCCGCATGCGTATATAAATGAATGGGTCGGCGACCTTCTTGGAACGTCGCAAATTAATCGACCAATTAAGGGATGGGCACGCGCCCGAGGATCGGGGCATGACATAAAGCAAGCCAAAACTAGTCGTCAAGCCTAAAGTAATATGTTGTCTCGTTCGATAAACTAGAACACTTGTGCTAAACTGGGCATGGTACGACCTCATATAAGGAAGGTATTCACCTTATTGTTCTCTTGGACAGCTATTGAACAAAGGCTGGTCTAGCAACTTCTGCTCGCCAGGTGCTACACAAGTTGTTCCATAGTCAAAGAACTGTCAACCCATGACAAAAGGACATTACTGGTTATCATCAAGACTTCGGCTAAAAGTGAGAGATTCAAACTTCTCAGTTAATAGTGGTGAATGATTGCTCTCATGAATCATGAAACTTCTTTGAATTGGAATCATTATATTAGGACGTGTATGAAAACTATTTTATTTCTCTGCTTTTTTATTTTATTTCTTTCTAAGAACAGGTTTAAAATACATATTCGTTTGGTAAGACAATTTCATTTTTCTATTTTTGGGACAAATTTTTAACTAAAAATATGTTTGGAATAAAAATGAAAAATACAAATTTTCTACTCTTTTATCTTTGGAATAGAAATGAGAAATAAAATCATTTCTCATCTCTCGCCCTTGTTGTCGATTGGCCGCCGACTCACTGTCGCCCATCCACCGTCCACAACTACTAGTCGCTTGTCGTCCACCGCCAGCTGCTCAAGATAAAGATATTTAAGAAAGTTTAGGTAGCGCATGAGAACGTTTCTGTTTCTCATGGTTTCTGTTCTTTCGTTCCCCTAACAAAAAAGAACGCAAACCCGTGCAGAAAAACATTTGTTTCCGGGAACAATTTCTCAATTTTTTGTTCCTGTTTTGTTCCCGGGAACAGTTTTGAGAAGTAAAAAAAAGTTGCTTCTTATTCCCGGGAACAATTTCTAGAAGTAAGCCGATTTTCTTTTTTAATTTTATTTTCTTGCCGCGACCACGTCAACCGCCGGAGCCATCGCCCATCCGCCCGCTGTGCGCCGCGCCGTTAAGCGGCGGCGGTCGCTATTGGTTGTTGCCACGCCGATCGCCGCGCGCCCGCCCGCCTCCTCACGGTCGTTACCCCGCCGGTCACCGGTCGCCGTCGCCGCCGTCGTTCGCCGATTGCCGCCGCCGCCGGAATGTTGCCGCCGGTCGACGATCACTAGCCGCCGTCACCGCCGTCGTCGGCGCCCAGCCGGGCCGCGCCCGATGCCGGCCCACCAGCCGCCGTCGCTGCACGACCGCTGGCCGCCAACCATCACCGCGGTCGTCGGCGGCCGATGGGCTTCCGGCGGCGGTCGGCGGTGACGGTCGGCGGCCAGCGGTCGTGCAACGATCTCGGCGGCCGGCAGCCGACGGAGGCGGCAGCAATGATCCGTTGGCAAAAATAAAAAATGAATAAATACAAAAAAGAAATTATTGTGTTACCAAACGCATTTCTATTCTTTTTCTATTAGGGAGTAGAAATTTTGTGTCGCACTGCAAACGGGTTCTTTTACTCGAGAAATTAGAAATAGAAAAGTTAACTATTTCTAAAAAAACTCTTAAACGAAGCGTTATAAATCGCAATTTCAAGAAATGAATTTCTATTTTAGAATTTTTTGCTTAGAAACTCATCTAAGGAATATAAATAAAACAAAAGATAGAGTTCAGGAATATGGATTATCATTCGTACCCTAGTTACTCCCTTGCATAATGAGAAGAGCATCAAAAGATTACATTAACTATTGCATTAATGCAAGGAGTTGATAAAAGCCGATGGAGGATTACAGGTCATCAGGAAATTGTTGTTCTTATCATGTGTTAGAACTATTGCACAGGATGTTCTAAATTTTGTATACGAAATGTAATCAAGTCCCAAATCTTTTATTGATTCAATTAAGTCTTAAGTTTTCTTTAAAAATGTGCAATCAAATCCTTCAATAAACAGTACTTAAAATTGCATGCACATCGCTCAAAAAGTCCTTACATGATATTCTTAAATTGTATTCTCATTGTATTATTATACCCAATGGCATTTTCCAATAAAAGTTGAGGACTTATAAACATTTAGGATAAATGTACCCTCGAATATATTGTTTTTTCTTATAAATTTTTATGACTTGATTGCACAAAATAAGAGTCAGGGTGCCATTTCCATTTGAGTCTATGTTATGAAAAACCCAAAATTAATACACATATGATAAATTTATCCCAAATTGATTTTTTGATCATTAAAAACCTTAAACCGGCATACTTATAATAAATTTATATCAAATGACCACAAAAAACTCTAGATCGGTATACTTGCGATAAACTTACCCAAAATTAATTTTTTTGATAGTCAAAAACTCAAACCGATATATTTGTGATTTGTGGCAAATATATCATTCGTTAAATTTAAATAATGCCACAAAAATCATAAAACTAATACAAAAGTAAAATCCCAAAATAATGCATTATTTAACCGTCACGTATTATCAAATTTAACAATTTTATAATAAAATTTAACAAAAACTAACATTGGGTAAATTTGTCATAGGTGTCTGGGTTTGATAAATATATCAAAAGTGTAATAGTTTTAGGTTTTTAATGATAAAAAAATTAATTTGAAATAAATTTATCACATATTTATTAGTTTGGAGTTTTGGTGACTGTTTTTATTATGAACTAAAAACTTCTCTCTAATGAAATCCTCCATTTAACCGGCAAAGAAAATAAAAAGGAAACAATAAAAATAAAACATAAAAATAAAATAATGAACAAGAAGAAGAAAAGAGCGAGAAGGAGAACCCCTGCCGGACCGAGCTAAAACCCTAGTCGCCACCGCGCCTCTGCGAAAATGAACTGAAAAGAGGAAGAAGAAGAAGAAGACGCAAACCAGAAGGCGGCAATGGCGAGCCGGCGTTGCCTCCAAGCCCTGAACCGCCGCGCCGCGCCTCTCTCCTCGTCGCTCCGCCGCCTCAAGACCCCGCCGCCGCCGACCCTCTCCGCTCCGCTCCTCCCCGAATCGCTCTTCCAAGCCCGGCGGGTGTCGGCCGGCCTCGAGCCGAGCCGGTGCCCTCCGTGGCAGCCGCGGGCACGTCTCTTCTGCTCCAACAGGAGGAGCGAGGACGACGAGGACGAGGACGAGGACGAGGGGGACGAGGATGAGGAGGAGGAGTCGGAAGGCGAGGGAGGGGAGGTCATGGAGGAGAGCGATTGCGAGACCGGGAAGGCCTCGTCGCGGTCCAAGTGGGACTACACGCCCGAGGAGAGGGAGGCCGAGGCCGCCGCAATTGGGTACACGGTGCTTGGCCCCCTGCAGAGGTCGGACCGGGTCTTCACGCCTTACGAGCCGGTTTTCGCCGTCGTTCAGGTTCGGTGACCCGCGGTGGCGTTGTGTTTGTTAGTTTTTTCGGGTTTGGTTGTATTCATGTGTTTAGCTGCTAGGCGTGTGGTGTGTAGATTGGATCGCACCAGTTCAAGGTGAGCAATGGGGACTGCATTTTCACGGAGCGGCTCAAGTTCTGCGACATCAATGAGAAGGTGCATTGCAAGCTGATGAATGTTGCTCGCGAATCTTGACGTATATTTGATAACTCATTCTGCTAGTAATCTGCTAGGTTGCTGTCTGATCTTGGTTACTTGTCTAACCAACTTGTGACTATGTGATGTTGCTTGAAGCACTAGACCCTTTTGAATTTGTGTTTACCAATCTCTGTTGGAGTTCAAATTGATAATGAATCAAGTCTAAAGTCGGGCTTTTGAGAGGTGCTGATGTTTGAGGCGGGAATGAAATTGTATTGAAAGAAGAATTTTCTTGAATTGATATACAAAGTTCCACTTTTTCAGAATGCGGTAACCACCACCAAGAGAATACGGAAAAGACAGTTTTTTCGTTCTGTATCATTTAGTACTCGGCTTGTACCTAGCCTTCAATTTTCTTGATGTAGTAGAGTAGTTGTTTCTTTTGGTTTTGGAGCATTTTCTTCTGCTCATTTGGCCTTAAAATACATGGCGATAGCTCATTATTTACTTATAATACAACAAAATGCAAATTGTTATGCTTTGGATTGATCCATAAAACCATCAACCTTCTCATTGGAGTTCACCTTCTGTTAAATCTAGTAGACTTTTTGATCTTCCAATGACAGGGTGTGTATATATTTTCATTCCTTCTAGTTCCATACCCATTCTCCTAGAAGTGCATTATTCACCTAAGTAAATGAGGCAAACTGTCTGCACTTTCTTTTTTGCATTAATGGAAGCTTCTATTCATGATTGCATTGTTCTTCCTCAAAATTTTGGATGTGCCAAATTATTATCTGTCCCTTTTGGATGATGGTTTGGACTTGTGCTTCTTTTTTATCTTTTCTTTCCTTCTGAGTGTGCGTTAAACTTGTCAACAACCCCCGGAAATCATCCTAGAGCAATTGACTTTAACTTGACTTGTGCTGTCTTTTATTGTGCTTTACTATTTGCCTGCCCATAAATTAATCTACAAGCAAAATATTCTACGTCTAGGTTGCCTAATTTTCTCTTTTTGTTGTCCTTTGTCCAATAGAATTACATAGTCAATGCTTAGAACTCTTTATGTGGTGCAGTTAATTTTGAACAAAGTTCTGCTGGTCGGCTCACAGACTCAGACAATTGTTGGCAGACCAACAGTTCCAGATGCAGCTGTACATGCAGTCGTTGAGGAGCATGTGAGTTTTGCATCATCATCACCCACTTTCACACTACACCAAGAGAGAGAGAGAGAGAGAGGTCATCCTGTGCTTATTTGGCCTTTCCTAAGAAATGGTGTTGGATACTCAAAATGATTTTGTGAAGTGTGAACTTAAGTTCTGAGAGTTGGCATGTCTTCTGTAAATGATCTGTCAAGCTGAATCGTGTGTAAAATCTTGTTCGGTTGTGATCCTTTGTCAGATCCGTAACAGGTGAGTACTTATCTGATTTGCATTTTGTCTAGAAGTCTTGATTGGTATAAGAAATTATCAGACCCATACAACATGACCATCTAATCGTGGGATGAAAGCAACTTCCCTTTATACAGAATTTTTTACTACTTAGTCATATACGAAGGCATTGGTACACTGACAGCATTTTATTTGCTCTTTCTACTTACTGCCCTGCCTAGTAAGAATTTAGTCCCTTCTGAAAGTTAGGATATCATCTTTTTTCCCATCATATGACACCTAACTCCCTTTCATTTAATACTTCAGGCATTAGATGCAAAAGTAATTATTTTTAAGAAAAAGAGGAGGAAGAACTACCGGCGAACCAAAGGACACCGACAGGTACATCATAGATCAGCTGATGAGGAAATTACCGTTTTGCTGTTCATTCACCTTCTGGTAATTTCTACTGACCTACCTTTTTTTCCCACCCTTCTTAGGAACTCACGAAGTTGAGGATAACTGACATTCAAGGAATTGAGAAACCTGAGAAGACAGACAATGAGAAGCCTGTCAAGTCAGCAGTTAAGAAGTCGGAGAAGGTCGCTGTTGCAGCGTAGGAATGATTTTTTCCATGGTCATTTGCCAATAATGGTGCCAATGCTACTTCTGCATCATGGGCACCAGTTGGACATGCTGCTTGCTCAATGTATTGTCTGCCAAGTGCCAAGCACCTTTTAAGAGGGTAATACCATCATAGCACATGCTTTGAGTCTCAGGATTTTTCTGGTAATCCATTCCTGAATTCCTCCGGATTGATGTAATATTTCTAGGATCATGGGAGCATTAATCTTGCTTCTTATATCCGGATATGACTGATGAATCACATGTGGCAAGAGATCTTGTGCGTAGATCACTGCAAGGCATCAGGGTAGAGCTTTTCTGTACTTTAATGGATCGAATGCTTCTTATAATTTTGATTTTTCTGTATTGCGACTGTGACATAGTGGGGATAGTTTCGATTCAATCTGCCTGATATATAGGGTTCACAAAGGAGGCATTGCCTAATCAGTAACTCCTTAGAGAGATGCGTGGTCCTGCGGGGTTCCAGGCTGCAAAACAGTTTTAGTTCTTTTAGTTTGAAAAGCTTGCAAAATAGTTTAGTGAGTGAAAATTATGCAAGAGATTGTTGCCATGATTTACATTGTCGAATTGCTAATTTTCTATTGATCCTTATACCAGTTGTAATCCCGGCCTTAACTTGCACCAACTTGGATGAGATTTGTTGACATGGATGTGTGCAAATTGTTGCTGGTTTAGAGAAAGACTAACGTATCATATCCGAAGAGGATGCAGTGGATGTATCATAATTGAATGTCAGATCGACGAATAATCTATGACATTATGGATCATGCTGTGTCGAAGAATAGGCGGGCGATTTATATGCATAGTTACATGACTTGGTGGGAAATCGAAGTTGTGTCATGCATTGTTAATTATACAAATTATAGATTGAAGTTGTGTTGCGCATTGGAAATTATAGATGGATCTCAATATGGTAGAGCCTTCAATACGATTCGAACACGGGAGATCGTAATATAGGAACTGTTAGTTTGGCAGAGGCCCATGAATACAAATGTGAAACCCTGTCATGTGAGAAAAAACGAGAAAATTACCAAAACTATCCTAAATCTATTTTAATTTTTTCAATTTGGTCTTAAACTCTTTTTTTGTTAATTCAATTTTAAACTTGTTGTTATTGTGTTAATTTAGTCCATCTGACCAATTTTGACCGGCCAATATTGACATAAATAATTTTGTGTTATTCTAATTTTTATTAATTTATTAATTTTTTCTCCTCTTACCTCCTTCCTCCTCAGGGTGAGCCTTGCCCAGCAATGACAAGGCCACCTCGCCATGGCTAAGTGAGGCCTCGCCAAATCTAGCAAGGTTGCAGCCTCTGGCAACACACAACCTCATTGGATCTAGCAAGCTCAAGCATTGTCTATGGCTAATGAGGCTCAACTCTCACTAGATCCAATATGAGCAAGTTTCGCCTAGCCACTAGCAACCCTCGTTAGAAGCCACACAATGTCGCAACCTTTGACTTGGCAAGGTCACCCAGCCACAGCCAAGCTTCCTAAGGCTAGTGAGATTTCTCATTGACTTTGTTTTTGCCTGACCAGCTAGAGGAAGGAGGAGGAAATGAAAAAAAAAAAAAAAAGAGAAAAAAAATAAAATATTATTCAAATATTGTCTATGTCAATGTCAATCACATTAGTGTTGATTTGTTAAAATTGACTGAATTAACTGAATTTGGACCATCACAAAAGATTTAAAATTGAATTAGAAAATTAATAATAAGTTTTATGATTTTTTAAATAATTTTTAGGCGTGAAACAAAGCATCAACAATTTCCCCGTTGCTGCCCTGGTAGTCAATTCGCATGATGGCACTCTCGAAAGTGCCGTCCTTCGTCCGAAAGTTATTTTATTCTGATTTGGAATCATCGTCACGTCATCGTTTCGGTGATCACAACGCCCCATCTTGACCTTGTCCTCCATCTCGATTTGCTCACTTTTCTGAGTTAGCTTTGTACCTCTTTTGGAATTTTTTTCTACGGCTTCGGACGCAAAAGCTCGTGCGAAAAATAGAAACTTTTCCCTTCCCCGTTACTTTTTCTCGTAAAGTAGACATCCTTAATTTCGAAAAGATCGCGAGATGTGGTCAAATTACACGTCGATTATCAGTTAAATGAAGAGATATCATCAACAAGTTTTTTTTAGTATTCTCGAGACGCAAGTAAACTTTATTTTATTAAGAAAATGTCTCGATTCCAAAATGCACTAATCACACAACACAAAAAGAATTTAACATATTAACAGTCATGATCTTTTCTTAAATGGGTATTTGATAAATGCCTTTTTCAGGACATCCATTATCAAAATTTATAACAAATACAATTCTCTTGTTCGATTACCTTTGTCATTAGTTAATATTTACTTACGTATAAACACGTATAGAGCAATAAATAACTAAAAGATAAATTACCCTTTTCAGGGATGGAAAAAAAGATAAAGAAATTGGACCCGAGCAAATCCTTAAGGGGAATAAATAAACGTGTCATCTCGCAACGTCATTTTATATTTCCCACTCATTCGGGAAGAAAAGCTCGGTAAAAACTTTGAACAATAAATAAATGATGAGAAAAAAATTATAAAGAATGAAATATATAAAATTAAAAAATTAAACTAGTGTAGGTCTTTTTTCTTTTTTTGTTGGAATTTGTAATATTCCCTATTCTCCCTTTCCCCTTTCTGACCTTGCCGGCTGATTCCTGCCTTTTTTAGCTCTAAAAAACGTAAAACCCAATGGCCAAAAAGTCTCCGCAAAAAGACAGAGATCTGTCGTCATCTCCTGGGTTTTTCTTTCACGCATTTCTACAAATAGCTTCACTGCGTCCCCATCAATGGCGTCTTGACACCCCTCGGCGCGCGCTCCCTCGATCCCGCCGTCCCTCTAGCCACTGCCCATTGCCGTCTTTCCGTCCTCCGGCGAAAACCCAATGGAACCCACGTCCTCTCCCGCCGCCCTCCTCCTCTTCGCGGCCGCCTGCTTCCTGGGCATCGCCGCGTCCACGGCGAGAATCCACTCCGGCGACTTCGACTCCTATTACGACAAGCACTGCGGCGGCGTGGTCCCCCAGCAGCCCAGAATCGCCTCCGAATCGGCCAGCTCTTACGCCATGCTCCTCCAATTCTACGGCGGGTACTTCTCGGTCGATGGTGGCCGGCGGAGTGGGGCGGAGTCCGGCCATGATCTGAAGAGGGCGGTGTCGTTCGCTCCCATGGCGATGCACACGACCGAGTCCGACGACGTGATCAGTCTGCGAGGGGCGCTGGTGTTCGTGGACCCCAATGTGAGTGCGATCTTTGGGAAGCCGAAGAACCGGAGATTGCGCCAATTTCACGTCCGCGGGCCGAGAATCCCCATCAGGCGGGATATGGTGAAGTTCAGGCTTAATGGGTACTGGTCTCAATCTTCAGGTAAGCTTTGCATGGTTGGATCTGGCACGTTGTTTTTCAACCGTAGTTTCGATGCCGTTTTCAAGCTGAATTATCCGCTGCAGTCGAATATTAACAGTAGTTTTGTAAGTGGGGTTTTGGAGAGCTTGGACGGTGGTGAAGGTGCTGGTGGTGCAGATCATTTTGGGACTGTATCTGTAATGGCTTTGAGTAGTGGAAGTGTGGATTATGGGTATAGTTTGATAGAGAGGGAGGGAGGGAGTGTGTCTTTTGGTGAATTCGATGATGGTGGAGGAGATAATTTGTCTAGTGAGAAACTGGGGCAAGGTTTGTGCTCGGCCTTGAAGCGGAATTCAGCCTTTGACTTGGAATACAGGAGTGTTTGTGATGGTGGTAAGTGCAACCCTCTTGGCACAGATGTCGGGTTTTTACCCAAGGCCATGAGCTTCACTACAATTCGATGTTTGGAGGAGGGTAAGATGCAATTGTTATTGAACTTTCAAAATGAATTCAATTTTTCTTATGGCGACCGTACTTTTGATCCTAGCACTACCCTAATCAGTGAAGGAGAATGGGATTCGAAGGCCAATAGGTGGTGTGCTGTTGCTTGCCGAATCTTAAACTTTTCAACGTCGTTGACTGATGCTTTTGCGGGAAATTGCTCAATAAAGTTGTGCTGGAGATTCCCTGCCACTTTTTCTGTTATAAACAGGTATCCAGTTGTAGGATGGATGTGGAGCAATGAAACTGTAAAGGATTCTGGTTATTTTGATAAGATCAAATTTTGGGGTCACAATGATGTATCACCAGGTGTCAAGTATGAGTACGGAGTGATGGGGAGTGCTAAGAAACCTTGTGAGTCAAAGGCTGGGAAGCATAAGGGAAAGAGATATCCAAATTCGTACTCATCGGATATGAGATTTGACATGTCAATTAAGTTTAAGAAGGGGGAGATAGTTTTTGGTTATTCTTCTCCACTATTCGTGGGTGATAAACGTTTTTCACCATTTCATCTTTATGATGACATTTACATGCTTAAAGCAAATCGAACGGAGAACACAGTTCAGCTAAACAGCAGCCACAGTCCCTTGCAGAACATCAGTTACACTATAAGCTTCAGCCCTCCAACTACTTATGAGCAAGGTGGTGGATATTTTTCATCCAAAGCAGTTGATATTTTTGCAGAAGGAACATATAATGAAGAAACTGGTCGTTTGTGCATGATGGGCTGTCGCTATGTCACACAAAGTGGGGTGGAAGTGTATAAAACTGGCTCTATGGACTGTAAGATTCAGATCAACATCCAGTTGCACCCATTGACTGGGAAAGCAAATGAGAAAATCAAGGGGACTATTAAAAGCACTCGAGTGAAATCGGATCCTCTTTACTTTGATTTACTGGACATAGCTTCAAGTACAATGTATGAAGAACAAGTCGATGAGTCCATCTGGAGGATGGACTTGGAGATCGTGATGGTTCTTGTTTCTAATACTCTTGCATGTGTTTTTGTGGGCTTACAGCTTTTCCACGTGAAAAAGCAACCAGAGGTGCTTCCTTTCATTTCCATCACTATGCTGATTGTTCTTACTCTGGGACATATGATTCCTCTCCTGTTAAACTTTGAAGCACTCGTGACAAACCATAATAGGCAGAGCATTTTTCTCGGGAGTGGTGGGTGGCTCGAGGTCAATGAAGTAATTGTAAGGGTGGTTACTATGGTAGCTTTCCTTTTGGAGCTTTATCTTCTCCGCATGACTTGGTCCGCAAGACATGGTGATGACAAGCCCAAGGGCTTGTGGGTGTCTGAGAAAAAGGTCATCTTTGTATCTCTACCAATGTATATCGGTGGTGGGTTGATAGCTTGGTTCATTCACCAATGGAGGAATTCTCACCAATGGAGGAATTCTCACAGAAGTACTTTTATACGCCGAGGCCATATCAGTTACCAGCAAGTTTCATTTTTGGGGGACCTTAAATCTTACGCAGGATTGGTCCTGGACGGTTTTCTACTCCCTCAGCTCCTGTTCAACTTATTCTTTGACTCTTCTGTAGAAGCATTATCTCGTTCTTATTATGTTGGGACCACAATAGTCCGTTTAGTACCCCATGCTTATGATCTTTACAGGGCTCACAATTCTGGCGAGAACCTCAATCTGTCTTATATATACGCAAACCATAGGATGGATTTTTACTCCCCTGCCTGGGACATTATCATTCCTTTAGGGGGTTTGCTGTTTGCTGTTTTCATCTACCTACAGCAGCGATTTGGAGGCCGGTGTATTCTTCCCAAGAGGTTTAGAGGGACTTCTGTGTATGAGAAAGTGCCGACAGTAGGCACTATTGAATTATGACAAAGCATTACATTGATAGAACAGTTTTTCACTTATACGAGAAGTTTTCCTTGTTTTCTTCCTTCGTTCTTGCCAGTCTAATGAGATAAATCTGAACCTGTCTTGTTTCATTTGATATGCTTTCTCCTTGGTAGCATTGCCATATCCATTGCTCTGGGGCTAATATTGTCGTATCATCTCATATGGTGAAGCCTTATGTCGAGC
Source organism: Eucalyptus paniculata subsp. matutina (assembly GCA_017140255.1). Lineage (NCBI taxonomy): Eukaryota > Viridiplantae > Streptophyta > Magnoliopsida > Myrtales > Myrtaceae > Eucalyptus > Eucalyptus paniculata. The sequence goes on from CM029439.1 coordinate 44,446,105, forward strand.
TAAACAACTGATCCGCAAAGGAATTATGTACAGTCAGCCTTCGTGAGTAACTTCGATGCAGATTCTCACGCTTGTGTAGCAGAGACAGAACCATCGGTAGAATGATGATGAAGCTTCTCTTAGAAGAGGACAAATTTGTTTAAGCTCATCTCTTGCTCCCGACAAATCGTTTGTTCCTTAAGAGCTCGTTTCAACCTCTTTTGATCCGGGCGGATTGCTACACTTAGTGGGGATTAATCGGTTGCCAAAATAATCATAGAAGATACGAAGAATGACTAAGAGAGAATATTTTATTATGACGGCCACTCGATGTTTTTAGCCACATTTGTTGTCTAATTTCTCTGTTCCTAACGAATTTAGCTTATAGAGTAGGACTTTTTTAATACAGCATCTTCAGATAGATAATAGGTCAGTCTCGCCAATTGCTTCCGCGCCCTTTGAACTAGGTGAAGGCTTAGGCAAGAGGATCGGTAAGCATCTCACTATATAGAGTTAATGGGAATTGGATGCTCAGAGCCCCAAACGCCGCAAATGTTCCATTGATCTTTTGCTGTTCTTCACTGTACTTGGAAATACACAATGAGGTCATACTAGATAGCAAAATGCTCGTTATTACTCCCTCATTCTTTCGTAAAGACAGTTTCATAATCAAAATACAGGGGTGATTGTCCCTTAGACAACGTTAATAATGCATACCAACAACCAAGACGGCAAGAAATTCGAATTTCATGGATGATAATGTAGCATATGACCAAATTATTCCATGAAAGACGAAGTAACAATGACAAGAACTCATTAGTACCATTTTGAAGTCACAGCACAAAGCACGATATGCACGAATGAAGTAGCGACCGGGTTGAAACATCTAATCTGGATGGCCATGTGCTTTCATGGGAGCTTTTATCAGACTCGCCTACATCTCCTCATCAGTCTGTATTTGCAAAGACACTTCGACAACCATTTTCTGTACTTATCCTCACACCTAGAGAAATTACTTTCGCATGATGTGACTTTCGTATTTAGCATTTTGCAAAGTTCTCTATTTCGAAATGATCGTGTGGGATTTCTTTTTCCACAAAAATTCCAACAAAACATGGACCACATGTATACCTTCTAGGTTGGACGAAACGACATTGAGCATTCAAGCATAAAGGCACACTTCGCCTGCAGAAACGAACGCGAAAGTCCCACAAAAGACGGGCGCCAGTATACTAATGCCAATGTTGCAAATGACCAGAATTGGCTTGTGGCAGTGTCCAAAGCGTCCCATCACATTTCATTACATGCCATCAGAAGCAAAGGCATATAATCCTCCTTTCTCTTGTGAAATATATTTAACTCATCGCAACTTTTTAAAGTACCGCAAAAATTGTGAATTACAAAGTAGCAACAGAACCAGAATGTACCTGAACCGTCAATCCATGTCAATTTCTCATTAGGACAAAAATGTGCAAAATCTCATCTATACAGTACATGTTAACAAAAGCAAAAATTCAGAAAATCTTTTGACCTCAGTATCGTATCTTTTGGCACATAATGTACAAAAAGCCCTATCTAAATTACTCCATGTGATGTCATTCGGAGAAGTATTGCCAAGCAATCGCAATCCCAGCTACCAATATGATTTTCAGTATGAGTTTTAAACTAATAAAAGATGATGACCTCGCTGATGACTGTGACGTTACCACTGGTTTTCCTCCAAGCTTGGCGAACAGCTTACTAAGCAGACGAGACAATGGACTGGACCTCTTGTCTGCAAGTTGAACATTCATAAGAAAAGGTGCGAAAGATATCAGAATCTGAATAGGATAAATAGAAAAAGTTGCAGGTCATGATCATTTCCATTAAATGGCATGCTGAATAAAATGGATGAAAGATCATTGTAGGCAAAGGTATATTATATCTGCTGCTTTTGCTGGTAAAACTTATAAAGCTAACCAGATATGGCAGTAGGTTTGTGGAAGTTGTCTAAAACACACAAAAGAAAATAAGAAAGAAAGAAAAAGTAGGTTTATTGCAGTGAATATAATCTCAGGTTTCTCGCTGTCAATACACTTTCAGGGGTCATCTCAGTTCCTTGATCTCCATGATGGACTAATGAGGCAAATAAGGTACTACACACACACACACACACACAAGCTGCAAAAATAGAGACGAAAAGTTTTCTAACAGTGCATCACTCATTGAAAAGAGAAAGGGTAAGACTACGTTTTGGACTGCTACCAAAAACTTCAATAGCAGGCATTGCTCTAGGTATATATTAAAAATTCTTTACAAGATGAACAGACAGCTACATGAATCCTGAGATGGGAACTGCAACAAATTTTCATAGTGATTACATGGTCTATCCTCATACTATCATGGTACTGAAAAAAGGTTGAGCTTAAGAGTGGTGATGAAAGCAAGAACACCTCAAATCCAGAAAAGTTTCTTTTTGAAAATTGACTATATCATCCATCAAGTCATCAAACCAATGACCCTGGTGTCAAGAAAAAGTACCTTTGCTTTTGAGAAATCTTTCCTCCTCATTGACACGTCTACGAAGCACGTTAAGCAGAGACCCAAAATATAATGCAAATACGGTGCATGTAATAGTGATCACATTGTAAGGCATGCTGAAATCAGGAGTTGTCAGAGGAACTAGCAATACTTCTGTGTAAGATCGAACAGGAATGTTGTCCTGTAAATGTAAAAAAAATAATTCACAAGAAGCAATGAGTATGTTCTCTTCTTCACTCAGTAGTAATTAAAAAACAACATACAGCCTTTTAGTACCTCAAACCTAGACAACACCGCCGACTGTTTTGACGAGTTATCTTCACCAAAATGCATTTTCACGTGAAAGTTAGGAAATGTTATTACAGCTGGGGGGATGTCAAATCCCTGATTAGCATCTGGAGGATATTCATCAATGTGCAGAAACCCCTACATCGATAAAAGAAAGCATAACAATAAGAATCTGACATTGGAGAAATATGATTAAAGCAGGCGAAAATCAGCAGCAGCAGCATGTGGATGGCCCAACTTGGAATGCTGTATCTTTTTGGGAACCACTGAAAATCCTGATATGATAAAAAAAAAAAAGCCAGTTTTGCAAATGCACAGTCCATTCATGCCACAACCAAGATAAAACAGAGAAGAAGCCCCTAACTAAGCAAAAGTCAGTGGCTATCATTGTAGGAAAATACAATCTAAAATCCCAGTGCAGGTTTAACTCTTGCACCTGCTGATATAAGAGATATTTCAGTTCAACAATGCAAATAGTAGTGAATCTCTTTCTACCATGTCTTTAACTTGGAAACTTATCATTCTGTTGCTCCATTCCTTATCATCCTAAAAGGCCTTTGATGGGGAAAAAAAATCATGCTATTATGTTTCTTTTGAAAATATAGTCTCAATGTTATATCAAGTATGGTCACTCACATCATCATCATCACCTCCTCTTTTGAAGGTGACATGATGCCGTTGCTTAATGGAGCATCTCTTACGGATGCTAGAGTTTTGCAAATGCACAGTCCATTCATGCCACAACCAAAGATAAAAACAGAGAAGAAGGCCATAACTAAGCAAAAGCCAGTGGCCTATCATTGTAGGAAAATACAATATAAAATCCAAGTGCAGGTTTAACTCTTGCACCTGCTGATATAAGAGATATTCCAGTTCAACAATGCAAATAGTAGTGGATATCTTTCTACCATGTCTTTAACTTGGAAACTTATCATTCTGTTGCTCCATTCCTTATCATCCTAAAAGGCCTTTGATGGGGAAAAAAATCATGCTATTATGTTTCTTTTGAAAATACAGTGTCAACGTTATATCAAGTATGGTCACTCACATCATCATCATCACTGCAGGTTGTTACTAAGATGCTTTAGCTGTTATATCTTACAAAAATGATGTAAAAAGGTGTAAGGGAGACTATAATCCAACACAGATTTCATGTTCTTGATTGTTTGATATAACTTCTGAGATTCTGCATTTATTTTCACTTGCAAATAGAACAATAACCAAAAGAGTCTTAATCAATATTTTTTCACCAAAAATTGGAAAGATTTTCTACTATACTATACCAATGAAGAAGGAACCTACTGTGCTAATACTACGTGAATATTTATAAATCATTGCCATCATTTGTTAATGCAATGCATATGACTAGTGTTCTGCTCGATTGAGCACTAAATAATCTAACAGAAACTTTTGTCTATGACAAGATAATTGATACTGACAAGAGCAAGATGTCAAAGCAAACCTTGTCAAACTCCAAAGTGAAACCAGCAGAGTCTACACTACAGGGTAATTTCAGAATCATCTCCAACACCCCTGGAGATACTTTGTCTTCTGAGGGTGAAACACATATCTTCTCAATGATATCTGAAACTGCTATAGGCTTTCCATCCACAAACACTTTCATTGTATGAAAGTAAACCTTGATATACCAAGGCACAACTTGGAAAACATTTACATCCACTTTACAACTCTCTCCCATGGCTTTGGCATTTGTTAGTCCCTCCCTTGCTCTTGTTGATCTCAAGGAGATAGCAATAGCACCTCTTTCATTCCCACTTCCCATTAAGAATCGACTGACACGTAAAGGCAATTGTGGGCACGACCAGACTAAAGGAGTCTTCCAAGTAAAGCCAAGATCAAAAGGTCCCAAATCACTGTGCTTCTTGACTGAAAATTCATACAAAATTGCTGAGGAGCCCTCACTACGAGAATTAACTTCATTAATCACCTTATCTGGCTCATCAGATAACACAAAGGCAGGATTACCGAGAAGACTTTCTTCCATTATACTTTCAACCCCAAGTTCCTGATTTCCATTTTGCAGATGTTTTAGTTCTCTCACCAGTTCCCCATCAAGTTGGAGATAAACATTAGAAGACTTGGCAAGAAGACATGTCCCACTGATTTTCCTCCCAAAAAGTGAACTCATAGACCAGCTCGGTTGTAATTTATTTTCCCCATAATTCATTGAAATCGTCTTCTGAATGTTAGGATGAAGAACAACTGTAAGAGTCTGTTCGAGTATGATGCTTGAGTGAGTTCCATCAGAACCAGTCTTAACTGACCTCAATCTCAACCTCTGAGAATGATAAAATCCTCTATAGATAGATGGTCTGTCCATCAACAAAGATATCCCAGCTTTATCACGGCAAGGAAGGAGCTTTAACCATGGAGTTAAGTTTTCGGTGCAAACAGCCTCACGAGGAAGTGTGCCATACCTCAGGCTTCCTGAAGCAGGCCTGAAGCTCCATTCAGGTGCAGCATAAGCCGTTGATGATTCAAGGAAGTTGATGGAAGCACAGAAAAGTCCTGAAAGACTATGGGTTAAATTCTTCCAGGAAGCATCAACATCATCTGGAGGGACATCAAAGACAGCCCATAATTCAACCCCAGGTGGCTTCGCATTGCTGCTTGCTATTGGTTCAAATCCACCCCAACTTTCATAATTCCACCGACCTTGTGTAAAAGACAACTCCATTTCTTGAATGTGAAATTTCTTGACCTGCCAAAACGTACCAATCTGTAAGTTATTTTGCATCCTAAAGATCCTACCAAAGAGCAGTTTCTTTGGAGTGTGTTTCGGAATAAGTAGGTTGAATGTAATCAGGTTAACACTGTAAAATGCTCAAACCCATTCACCACAATGATAGTTTACTAGAGTACATCTATTGAGGACATGAAATGAGATTTCACTCACTATTTGAGATCAGAAATGCAATAGAATAAAAATCAGATTGGTCAAAGCAAGTAAAAAGAAGATCTCAATTAAATTTAATTCCTTCCCACTGCCATGAGCTAGCCTGTCAAGTCAGCACCGATAGATGATGTCACTCTGGCATTTGAACCATGGGCGAGCAGTGATACTCTTGGAAGAACACGTCCCTTTGGCATGACAACTAAGGGTGAGCACCGAAGCCCTTGGAGCCAATACTCTTGGAAAGACTTGCACGAGTAGTTCCCATGGATCCAATAGAATAAGATGGGGTCCAATTCATTATTTTCTGAACTTGCTCAAACAAGCTCAGGTTCTAGAATATGATCTACATCAACACCATCAGGAATGAAGACATCTAGGGTACCCACTCGAACCAATATCACATGGAGAGTAGAAAATTCCAAATCTCTCTTCGTACCGATCCTCTTTTGTGTGCAGGGCACATAAATACCCACTACTGGTTTCGAAATTTATAAAACCAATCCAAAATCCTACAGTGCAGATAACCTACCCACCTGGAACCACCCATCCGTAATACAATCAATTCAATGCCCCTCGTACACATTGACACAACGACACAATCAATTCAATGCCCCCCCCCCCACCCCCACAACACCCCCCCCCAAAAAAAAAAAACCAAAGCAAATTTCCATGATACTGTAAAGAACAACAGATCTCCAAATGCTCTTCCAGAAAATTCGATCTCGTTAACGAGTCTTAAAAAGTAACTAAATAACGGAAACACTATAGTTTTCAAGGCAACCGACTCTCAGCATAATGAATGCAAATCAAGATCAGTTCTTTGCAAAATTAAAAGCATTCCCTATCAAGAATGCTCAAGAACAAGCTCCTGGCGGCCCAAACCGCCAAACGCAGACAACAACATTCACAAAGTTGGGCAATGGCAGATCCGCAAATCGGGAAAAAAAGAAAAAAAAACACGCGAAGACAGGCGCGAGTGGAATCGAGAGAGGGGGGGCAGCGTACGAGCTGCGCGATGGATTTGGGGAAGAGGCGGTGGTGGCGACCGTAGGAGGGCGTCTCGGGAGCGCCGGTCTCGAAGTGGAAGTGGGCCAGCACCTTGCGGTCCGGCAGCGGCTTCAGCAGCAGCGCCTCCGAGAAATCTTCCTCTCCCGCTCCTCCCTCTCCGATCGCCGTCGATCCGGAAGCGAACGCCGCCGCCGCCGCGGAGGAGGAGCCGCGCGAAGGGAGGAGGAGGAGGAGGGCGGAGACGAGTATCGAGAGGAACGCCATTTTCGAGCGCCGGAGAGGGAGAGAGAGAGAGAGATGGGGTTTCAGTTGCGAGATTCGGCGAGGGCGAACTCCATCGGAGGCGAGCTCGTCGGAGGAAGGTCGCTCCTCGTTTCTCACTTTGCTCGGCGACTGCGGAAACTCTTTCCTTTTTTTTTACTTATGAAAAATGTGTGTAATTAACATTTTGAAAATCATCGCAATTTAAAAGTTTGTTTATTTGGGAAAAATAATTTAATAAAGAATAATGCTTTTTTAAAAATCATTTTTCCGAAAAAAATATTTTTCCCATTTTCCGGTTGGAATATTCATTTTCCTAACTCTATGCAAGTATATTGACTTATCTTTTTCAGTAAATTAATAGTGCAAAAATCCAGAAAATTAACTCATGGAAAAAAAATTCGCTCATAGAAGCACTTTCTAACAAGGCTCTCACAATGTTTCAACCTCTCGAATATTTGCTTTGCACTTTTGTGCTCTTGACATCATTTCAAGCGAGATAAAAATTTCGTAGGAAAGGAAAGTTCCAAACCCAACACATATGGGTTTGAATGCAAAAAATTATCTAAAAAGTTATAAATCTATCGTTTTTTGTTAAGGGTTAATCCCGAAAAATCTCAAACCTAGACATTACGTGATAAATTTATTTCAAATTATTTTTTTGACCAAAAAACCCAAAATGATATACATTTAACAAATTTACCTCAAATCGATACATTTATGACAATTTTATCCTATGTTAGTTTTCGTTAAATTTTACTATCAAGTTATTAAATTAAATTTACGCTTAATTAAGATACCAATTTAAGATTTTAAACTCCGTTTGTCATAGTTCACAACTTTTGTGATTTTTTTGTGGTATTAATATAATTTAGTGGATGGTATATTTGTTACAAATTTACCGATTTGGGATTTTTTTATGGTTGAAGAACTTAGTTTGGGGTAAATTTGTCATAAATATACTAGTTTAAAGTTTTTTTTTTTTTTTAGTCGGTTGGGGTAAATTTGTCACGAGGATGTCCAGTTTGGGTTTTTCATGGTTAAAAAATTAGTTTTAGGTAAATTTATAGGATGTACAAATTCGAGGTTTTTTAGGGTATTAACCTTTTTGTTAATTTAGTTCGAACTTTTCAATTTTACTAATTGAGTTCTAAACATTTTCACTTTTTGTCGTTGAAAGTATATCCGATTAATTTTAACAAAATCGCTAACATAAAAGTTGGTCATGCCAGGTATGACTACTGGCCTAATATAGACAATTTTTAATAATATTTTTAAATATTTTTTTGAATTTTTAAAATATACTCTCTCTCTCTCTCTCTCTCTCTCTCTCTCTCTCTCTCCTTCTTCTTCCTTTTATCAGTGGCCAACCATTGACCATGCCGAACCAACTAGCATCCCCCACCACACAAGGGAGATGCACCCAAGTGAGCTCTCTCTCTCTCTCTCTCTCTCTCTCTCTCCTTTTTCTTCCTTTTATCAGTGGCCAACCATTGACCATGCCAAACCAACTAGCATCCCCCACCACATAAGGGAGATGCACCCAAGTGAGCCTCAACAAGGGGAGCCCTCGCCGAGGTGAGGCTTGGCGAGGGTCAGCCTCACCAGGTGTCATCTAACCATAAATGATGCCTGATGAGGTTGCGTTAGCTTGGGCAAGGGTTGTCCTTGCCAGATCTGGCGAGGGTCAACCTTGCTTAGGCTAGATCGAGTAAGGATTAGCCTCGCCCAAGCGAGGGCAACCTCTCCTAGTGTCACCTTCACTTGACCAATGCTCAACAAGGCCACCCTAGCTTGGGGGAGGTCAACCTTCGTTGGGTCTCGCTTGGCCACGCCTTGCCTACAGCAAGCGAAACCAATCAACCTAACATGGCTGGTGGCTGGCGATCGTCAAAAGAAAGAAGAAGTAGCAAAAAAGAAAAGAAAGAGAAAAAAAAAATCACAATATTAAAACATTATTAAATTTTATCTATATTAGTGCTTGCAGTTTTAAGTGGCGTTGTCGACATTCAAGTCAACATTTTCTATCAAAATTAATTGAATGGACTCAATTGATAAGAAGTGAAAAAATTTAGGACTCAATTGACAAAATTGAGATGTTTATGACTGAATTAATAAAAGTGCAATAGGTTTAAGATTTTTTGGATAATTTTCCCGATTTGAATGGGTATGTTATAAAATTCACTTAATAAATAAGACTCTTCGTTCTTCATGAGAACTTCTTCTAGACCATACCCTCTTCTCCCACTCCGATTCTCAAAAGGCTAATGTATCCCAATTCACATGAGAGGGCCTTAGGCTTCAACCTAGTTGAGATGAGATGGTCCTCAACCTACTTGTGGACGAGAAAAGGTCCGGTGGGCTTTGGACTCGGCCTGCCCCATTATGGGCTTGGCCTCAAGCCCAACCTATGATTGCTCGAACTTCTTTTTATGGTAACATTTTGCAAAAGATATAGATAACTTCACGTTTCATGATTTATGGATAGCTTGGAACCATCTATATTTAATCTAAATCCAAAGTTGGAACCCAATTCATGATTAATGGATGGTCTGAGCCAAACTTTCACCACCATCTTCACACTCCCGTCCATAACCTCGCTGAGCTTCCTTACGGACTCGACAAGTCAATCCATAGAGTTATCCATTATTCAAAGGCAACGATTTCATAAGAAAAATTGCCTAAACACACAAGGATCCATAGTCGGGTGCAAGCCGGATAAGATTTGGGTTGCTAAATTTATATTACATAAAAAAATGAATTAAAACGAATTAAATAGATCAATTTGAGTCAGATTTTTTTTTGACCCCATTAGATCTGCCCGTTTGATGAACCTAGTCATGACACTCTAAAAAACAGCCATTTACTTTGGGATCCAGAGAAGATATAGTTGCTTTGACTTTTTTTAAATTTAAATTATTTGCTGAGATCAGCTTGGTCTTCAATGCAGCACACCCAAGCTTGTGGAGGGTATGAACTAGGTTGCACCAACACGGACACATGACACGTGACACGACACAACGCGGCATGTCGACACGTCATTTCTCAAAAAGTAGAGAATTTTGATACATTCCGACACGTTATATATTAAATAAGTATTTTAATATATAAATGAATAAATAACTAAATAATAATAATAATAAGAGCCTATAATTTTTTTTGGTATTTTATTTTAATTTTTTATATATTTATATTTAGACCCCAGAAGTATTGGAAATTTGTAAAAATAACCCTGCGCAGATCGGGGTCACGTGTCGGAATTTTCAACTCATGTGTCTGGAGGCAGTTAATCACGTGTCGGAGTTTCGGATACGATATGAAAGGCCTCAGAGAGTGTCCGTACAACCTAGGATATGAAAGTACGGTAATTTATCATGAGGAGCGTCATTTGAGAAGTAAAAATTATCTTGTTTCCTCAAACTCCATGTCCAGTCTGATCCTGGATGGTTTTCTGCCATGCCAGATACTGCTCAACTTGATTGTTAACTCAGCGGAGAAGGTTGAGTCTCCTTCCTTTTCCACCGGGGTCGTTACAATGCGTTCGCTGCCCCACGCTTACCGTCTTTATGAAGCCCATATTTACACCGGACAACTTGACTTAGCATACATACAACTGCACCACAGGGTGAATATCTCCTGCACTATTTGGGATATCATTGCCCCTTGTGTTGGTTTTCCGTTCGTCCTCATTTATCTGCAGCGGCGGTTTGGGGGCTGTCGCATGCTTTCCCAGAGGTTTCAAGCAAGTAATGTGTTTGAGAAGATGCAGCGAGTCATGTCAACTCGAAAAATGAAGCCGCGAAAGAGAAAGCATTCGCAGCACTTGATCCCTTATAAAGTGATCTCGTTTTGCTTGAGTCTCATCACGTGTAAATTCTCATTCGTTTCATTTACATGCGATGTTGAATTCTGCTCGGCCATCCTATACAGTTGGGCATGCCTCGACTAGAAAAAGAAACCATGACGACAGATTTCAGAGAGGTCCTCCGTGGAGCTGGTTCTTCAGGCGATCTTTGTCCCAATAAGGGCACCAGGTTAACTATTCGGAAACTCAGGCTGATAGCAAACCTGCGCTCTGCTTTCTTCAGTCCAAAAAGTGAGGCCTTGCCTAACAAGAGGGACCTTCTTTGATGTATCCATCATTTTTCAGCGTGGGATGTTGTTGATTTGGAATAGTTATAGATATCACCAGAATAACATCGCCATCTTCGCATCTCTTTTTGGAAGAGGTCTAATACTAAATTATAACCAGGTTAAGAGTAACAACCATCTAGGAATATTCAAAGGGAAAACGTCTCTCTTAAGTTCCAATTATGTGAAGATTATTCCTTCACTCAGCATCTGTACAGACCCCCAAGGTTGAATTTTCAGCCTACCGCAACAAGTCGCAAGAATCAAATGACACCCAGCTTCAGTTTGGACCACATCACCAGAAATCTAAACATGAATATGACCCATCCTTAAAGTGGTGAAACTGGAGCTTGTCTCTCACAACAATTTCCCTGTTGGCAACAAGTGAAACGAACTTAAATGCTAAGTGATAGTCTTCACACATACGTAGATTTTTTACAACCGTGATGGTCATGCCATGGCTAGTTTTCATTAGCCCAAATGCAACAGCAAGCTTCTCACTATGAAATCTAAGTGCATATTCCCTTTCCTCCCCTTATAACTCATGCATCAATGAATCGGCCAATGGTACATAACCAGCCTGGGCACATCTCAACATCAACTCATCCAAATACTCATATACGATATTTGTTTCAGGATGAGACTTGTCACCCATGCTAAACATATGTGTCTTTCCATCAACTTCTATAATGCTATAACCAACTTGCTTTCTCAGCCCTCTCTGCATCATCATCTTTCCAACTCTTTGCACTCCGTCACTCCGACCAACCAAGGCATATAGGTTAGAAAGCCTGACATAGTGGCCTGGATTATCCGGTTCACCATCTAAGAGATGTTCAGCAACTCTTACTCCCAAATCAAAATTCTTATGCATCTTGCAAGCCCCAAGCATAGCGGTCCACACGGCCAGTGGAGGCTCCGTAGGAATTTTTTTTCAATAAACTCGTAATCGCCCAAGCATATCAACCATGCATACATGGCGTTCCAGTCCCGGCTCTACATCATATTCTTCCTTCATGCTTGCAGATGCATGACGCCCCACGTCAACTAGCTTGACATGAGCACCACCACGAAAGTGATTTCGTTAGGCCATCGGCCTCGGAGTTGCATTTGGTCAAATAGTTAGACTGCTTGGTTTCCACATCCATTGGTCGCATATGCTGAGATCATAGCTGTCCAAGCAATAAATTTTGTTCCCTCGTTGAATCAAAAACTTCCCTCGACTCGGTAACATTTCCACACCTAGCATACATATTGATTAGTGAAATGCCTAACACAACATTCATATCAAACCCATCGTCCATAACATACTCATGCACCCAACTCCCTAACTCAACGCTCCCAACTGCGCACAAGTAGCTAAGACTCCCACAAACGTAGTGGAATCCGGCTCAATACCAGATTCCCTCATATTATCAAACAATTCAATTGCCTCCTTAGCAGACCCATTCTGCTCGTACCCAGAAATCATCGAATTCCATGTCATAACTGTTCTCTCCCCCATTTTATCGAACACCTCACGAGCCACATTCAAATGACCTGACTTCGCATAAAAAGTGACTAGAGCCGCTTGAACATAAGGATCTGAGGCAAACCCACAATTAATAATTGTAGAAGTGTGCACAGAAAGTTGTGGAGGTTTGAGAGTGGAGGGGGTAGATGTGTTTCTAAAGGATGGTTTTTTCTCTCAATTGGCTCACAGGAGTAGTGTCTCCTACACAAATTCCGAATGCGTGAGTGACCATGATTCAGATCATAGAGGAGGAAATTACAGGGATGAACTTGAAGATTTCGTGCAGGGAAGTCTCTTTGATGGAGCAGCAGGACAGAGTCCAATTTCAACTCCCCAGGTGAAAAGACTTAACTAGCGACTTCCTTTTTATTATCCGTGCTGTCAAAAACGATGCTTATATTGGTTTCCTGGTATGAACGAGTTGATATGCTCAGTGACTTCAACTATGAATTGCCATAGAACTGTCATAGTACATTATTTCTTTGCCTTCCCTAGAGTGCACAATCTTGTTTAGTCATGGTCAGCAGTCTAGTATAGTGCTGAATTATTGTTTTCCTTTTTTTTGCTTGGGATTCCACCCTACAATCATGGTTTTCCCTGTGATGCAAACAACGACAAAGCAAATGAAAATGTGGGTGTTGAACGATTTCAAGGCGGATCAGAGTCAGTATCATCAACTGTCCATTCTTTAGGGTCTCATGATGTGATATCTAACAATGCAAGAGCACGTCAGATGTATGACATCAGGAAGACTCTAAAAAGAACCTTCTTAGCAGTGATGTTTGCCTTGATTTTCATTTTGCCTACATTTGGCCCTTCAATAGTTTGGAATGATGTCAACTTTGAGATTGGCCACCTTGTACCAACTTAGATGTTTTTCAGTAACTTTCTAGATAGTCAGAACATTTTACAGATGTTCAACATCTTGTATTTTTTTTTTTTTATGATGAGCAGTAAGCCAATCTTATCAAGATAGCATGTGAAGCAATTTTACCTTGCGATTAATGAACTTCTGTTCACAAACCTGAATATGAGATACAAGCAAAGGATCCGGCTAAATGTTTGTGTACCAATTTTTTGTAGTGATGGAACATTCAATAGCTAGCATTGCAGCATAGTGAATGGCAGTCAAATGCTGTCAAATTGGGATGGTGCATGCATAACCAATTTGTCATTTTGGCAAAACCTGATCATGATGTTGAATAGTGAAGGTGATAGCACGCTCTTCTAGGTGCCTTCTACTAATTCTTTGAGGCCATCCCTTTCTTTTGAAATTCTATTCTACGAGGGGTTTGTGAATAGCTTTCAGAAAGCTCAAATATCTTGCACCAATTGCAGTATAAATTCTATAGCAGCATAGTGATTAATGCTCTCAAGTTCCCTAAAGCTGCTCTAATTACGCCTTCTACGACAGTCCTCACTTCAGGACTTCCGAGTTTGAATTGTGTACATGTTGCCCTCCTCTCCAGACTTCTCCAAGACTAATAACCATTGGTTTTAGGAAAGCTGATTGCCCTAGACAGATGTATGCGTCATAATCATCCCTTGCTACTACCACCAAATTCCTCATTCTCCATCATACACGGGAAAAGACAATCATTAAGGTAGAAAATTGGTTTCCTAGTGTTTTATGAATGAATGAAATGAAGCAAAGCAATGAGTCCATCGTTAAAAAAAAAAAAAAAAAAAAAAAGGCTCAAGGAATAACCAGTTAAGAGGCACTTAAGTCATAAGGCTCTCGGAGCAGTTGTTAAAGCTAAATTTATTTATGAAGAGAGTCAGTGCAAAATGGTATTGTATCAATGGCAGAAAGCAGTATCTATATGCCATTCTATATGGCATCTTCCTTTTAGGAAAGAAGCAATCAGAACAACAACTAACTACTTCAGCATTTGTTATTTCTTCATGCCATTAAATGGATAGAAACACACGGTTTGGCACCTCCATCATCACTTTGGGGGATGAAATAGGCTGCCATTGCAAAGACGGTTTGGAGGAGCATAAGCACCAGCAGCATCAATCCCATGATTGACAAGAAAATCTTCCATTTCATTTTCGTTAGCCATAGGTTCCACGGGTCATTGGCGTACTTGTTCATGTTCTCAAACAAATTGGCCAGGTAGCACATTCTCCAGTCAAACAATAACTCTTCGCTCAGGTCCCGTAAGAAACGCACAACCACATCATTGGACCCAAAGCAGTCGCCTTGCAGGATGCCAAGATCGAACAAGACAGCCGCATCCTCGGCCAGGCGCATGAGGAGCCCAAGGAAGATGATGTAACAACTGATGTTTTAGGAGCTACTTGCAAGGCAGTTGCAAAGGAAAGGGACCATCATAGAACTTAGACGTAAATCCAGCAAGTGTTTGGGATGGAGATAGGTGTTCAAATTTGGAGTAAATGTGTTACATGAGTATAAGTTTGAGGTTCTTGGTATCAAAATATTTGCCTTAAACTTGCTTTCCTTCTTACCGAGGGGAAGGTCGGAACACGCCTTGACTAAACCATAAACCTAAATTGACTTTTCTAAAGTTTTACACAACGACAACATTGCGAAATTACCTTATACAATGATTTCACAGCTCTACATTAACTCAATAATTTGAAATTCAACATAGTTCGAAATTACATTTTTACTTAGAAATTCTCTCCCATTAAAGGAATTAAGAGTTAAAATTCATTTTGAGCATTTCGGGACAGTGTTGATTTGGCGTGTGTTGGGGTGTTCATGGCTTGTTCAATCGCTGCGCTCCCCGGCCCCGCCCCTCCCTCCTCCCTCCTCCTCCTGCTACTTCTTTTTCTTGAAAGAATCTCGATAATTTTCCAATGTTACTTAACACTAGTCCTGGAGAAGTTTAATAAGAAAATCTTTGAAACCTTGATCGAAATATAAGCATCCGAATCTATATAAATAGTCACACAAATGTAACACACACACATAAGGGGAATCTTTTTTTCCTAATTTTACGTTTTTTTTCATTGTCTTTTAAAGATAAAGACCAAGAAAACACGTGATTGTTTCCCTTGTTAAAGAGAACTTCAAAGATCTTTCTAATAAAAGTAAAAGCCTAGAGGGCAACTTTTGAAATTTCAAGGTGAGTTTGTTTAACAGAAAAATTAAAATGTAAAAAACATTTTCTGAAAAGTGATTGATAATATCGTTTAAAAAAATTTAATCAGTAAAAAATGTTTTCATCATTGACAATAATTTATCCTTAACTACGTTGATGGTATTAAAATATTTTTCATTCATCATTTTCGTAAGCACTATCATCAATCATTCATTGGAATTTTTTTTAAATAATTAATTTTTCATGAAACAAATAGACCCTCAGCCTGTAAAGAAATATATAGTTCTGCTATAGTTTTTTCATAGGTAGCATATCGACAATGTCTAATAGTTATGAAACGTAAGTATTTTAAAGTATCTAAATCTATCATAATTATCAACACATGCATAGTGAATGTAATTCTTCTATACACAATAATAATTATTATACTGTCTTCATACCATCCGAATATATCATAAATAAAATTTAAAAAAAAAATTACTTCAATGTTAGTGAGTTCTGTTAATTGATTCGTTAAATATGTATTAAAGAGTTGATATTATTTCTCTGACCTAATCATGTCCCCCTTATCAAAAGCCAATGCAGTCATTTGGATTCCATAACTTTTTGCATATTCCACAATTTTAGATTTATGTCACAGTCACCATTGCAGCTCCTGTAAGAAAAATCTCAAATCAGATTCTTTTCCTCTCCTATTTTTTTTTTTTTTAAAATGGAAAAAAGAGCGTCATTTCTATTCACATGCAAATACAGCTAGAGAAGTTTGTTCTTTTCTGCATTATCTCTACCTTGCCCAAGCATCTGCATCTTTCAAAAGGTTGTCTTCTTTGCCTTATGCTTTATGTAACTCAAAGGAGTACATTTAAGATTGTTCGATCTCATCACGTACTTTCTTTCATGATAAAACTCCAGTATAATATAGTATTTGTTGAATCACAAACCACTTTAAGTCGGAAAAATATTTCTGATTAATTTGCTGCACATTATGTACTTAATCTTGTTTTTTTCGATACGACTTAAGAGAAATTCGCTAATCAAACTAGAAAAAATAGATGGCAAAGTTATCAATATGTCAAAAGCATTATTGCTTACTTTTCTTTATTTATAGAATTTCCAAAAGCAAAAACATAATCTCACTTTGGTCTTATTCATATCTGTCTATTGACAATAGAGTATTCGATCAATTACTTTTCAAGCGTCTAATGATCTCCCACTCCTCATGTTGATGTCCCAACTTCCACCAACAAAACAAAAAATTTGAAAAATCAGTTCCTCATAATTGTGTAGCCTTAATGACTACTTGAGGCGATCACGATCTGTAACATTCTTGATCTTTTTTTTTTCAGACTCATTGTCGTTCGCAGTCATATCTTTTGATCCTGCAGCTGGTTTCATTATATCTTGGTAACAAACGAGCTGCGGAATCACAAGATGTTGATTAACAATGGCAATGGTGAGAAAAACTAAAATTGATTTTTGGAAAATCAATTTCCTTTATATCAATGGAGAGAACAACGAGGGTCTATTGAAGAAAACTCATATTCACTCATTTGGTTCTTGCCAAGACGTCACTCACAAAGTGATTAATTCTATGAAAACCAATTTCAACAGAAATCCTTATACACAGAGAGCACTGGTCATGCCTAACGAAACCCTAAAACCAAGAAAAGCTCAAAAAGGAACTAATCCGTGCGCTTTTATTCCAAGAAAAAACTGAGCCGTTCCTAAGAAGTTGATGGCTTCCGTGATGACCTTCTCCTTTGATCTCTCAGTCCACGAATGGAACCAAGTAATGACCACGCCGTTAAACTCGAATCAGTGCTATCTACTGTGAAATTGTGGCCGTCTCTTCTTTGTCCGTGAGACCTCGCCATCGATTCTTCATCATGAATCTTCATCGTCCTCCTTCGATCACCGTCGTGACCTGGGGTGTTCTCTTCCTCTTGCCTGACTTCTTCTGGTAATTCTGACAGCCTTCTTGCTATTGACGGATGATGGCTGCTTATGATAATTTTGCCTACATAAACATCATCGCTTTCCCTTCGATGCGATCCATGTGCCAATTCTGGATCTTCAACCATCACTATTTGACCATTAAGAACCACATTCTCTCCCTCTCGTTTGGAGTTGACCCTCGCCCTACGATCATCACCAACATTACCGTCTCTTTCCCTTCGACATGACCCCTCTGTCGATTCTTGATCTTCAGCTGTCGCTATCCGACCATTAGGAACAGCATCCTCTCCCTCTCGTTCGGGGTTGACCCTTGCGGCTTGATCATCTCGTCCTTGAGCAGCAGCATTACTTCTTTGCCAGAAAAAAGAAGTACTCGCGTGGAGTTTGCGTAGATAAGGAAAATCCTGGTACTGAAAAATCAAGTCGCGGACGTGATTGTGATGGTCTTGATCTATCTTTAAACCCGTCGGCATTACCGCTCGTATCTTGAAAATCTTCTTTTCGTTCCATCTCATCAGAGAGAGAAGAGAATTCTCTCGGTTCTCTTGGGAACAAAAGACTGGTGGAGCTTCAATGGAGAAGTCAAATCTTTGAGTTGTGATTTCTTTCGAGACACCTGGATATAAAATACAGAATAGCTCGTGGAGGTTTAATTTGCAAATACCGATCTCTTATACGAAGCGTGAACGGAGCGCCGGGTTCTTGAAAAGCGGTTATTCGTTTTTCTCACTTTTGATCCCTAGACTTTCATGAAAGCTGAACAAGTTCAATGTACAGATTAACATTTATTGTTTCCTTTAATCACGAAAACCAAACACATAATACACAAATTAGTCAACAAAGCTATATATATCTTGATGCACTAGTGCTTTCGCATAACATGCTGAAAAATAACCATATGACGAGATGAAATATATTCGTTGGAATGAGAACAACTAGGGATGAATGTAGAATATTAGTCATTTATCAAAAAGACCGAATTATTCAATGGTTATTGCGAACTGACATCACTTAGCCATTTTGTGGCATTAAGTAGGGATCACTTACTATTTAAATACTCATTTTGCAGTTAGGCATGTCATTAATTTTACTAATATGTCGAACCAAGCTTATCATTGTCAACATTATTCGAACTCGCACCTTCCCCACATTAATTTTTTCCTACTACCCTTTTGGTGCCTTCTTTTGTCACAGTTTATCATGATGAGCCACTTTTGGCGATTATGCAATCTGACATTAATTTGGGAAGCAACATAGTTATTTTTCCCTAAGTGGCTCGCTTTTTAGTTTTACTCAATAGTTTTACAAACTTTCAACCAAAAGTAAAATAGTTTTACAAACTCTCCCCTAGATTACTTAACTTTTCCAACAAAAAAAGAAAACGAAAGAGACTTACTTCCAGAATTACATTACTTCCACTAAACACAAAGCTAATTTCCCAGCCAACTTCCCCGGAATCGGGCCGTACCCGGAAAGAGGACAGCCTGGGCCCGACCATGCCTGTGCCACCAGGCCCACTAATGGTTGGCCTGGACTCGTTCAAATGTAGCATATGTGACTAACTAAGGTGATCGCGACGTTCCTTATCTTCTTAGCCCTAGCTCATTCCATTAGATAAGAGGAGTGGAGAAGTCCCTCGGTTATCAAGGAAACAAAATGTGTAGCTTCTATGGAAAATTGAAATTCTATGTAGAGATTTCTCTCTAAGATACTTGAATATAAGATTTAGATTGGCTTGTGGAGGTTTAATTTGTATCAAGGAATTATTTAAAAAAAAAATTACTCTGGTATCCAAAACTATCTATGTAATTGTTGAGAGTTTGTAGTCTTTTCAATTTTGAAGAGCCTGTTCAACTATTGCCCCTATTTTCGAGGATTCTAATTGGTAGGCAATAATCATCTTGGATGTTATTGCAGGGACTTTATTTTGACCAGAAACGGATCACAAATAATACTTTTTTTTTTCACTTTCGAATCTACAATAGTCCATTATTTTTTATAGTACAAAAGTTTAGTGGTTAGAATTACATTATTACTAATAAAGAGAACCTTTAGTTATAATACAAACCTGTGTAGTTATAATACTGGAAGAAATATTTGCTCCTCTCTATTTTCTGATTAAAAAAAAGGAAAAAAAGAAGAAGATCCTGTGCAGGGGTAGTAAAACTAGTAATATTTATAGTAGTAATAGAAACACCCGAAATAAATGTGACCATCCAAATTTCCAAATAAAAGGGAACAACAATCATAAGAGAACACAAAAAACTAACACCACCTCCATACGTGCCCATCGCCTATCTTATTGTCACAAGAAAATCCATCCGTACTTGTTCTTGCCAAGACGTGACTCACGAACTAAAAGAGATAATTCCATGAAAGTCAATTTCACGGGGAAAAAAAAAACTTATACATAGAGAGAACCAACCAAAAAAGTGCTTAACAAAACCCTAAACTAAGAAAGCCCACGAAGAAAACATAAAAACAAGCAAAATTATCAACCTAATTATTCCTAAACAATTTGCAAATCAATGTGGATGGGAGACAAACTTTCCTCCCTTCTCCTCAACTTTATGGTCCTTTCCTTTTTGATGGTGCTGCTCCATTGGTCGATTTTGGCTTCACGGGTAAGCCAAAATATTCCTCTGGTGTTGTTGTGAAGAAGGAAAAATTATGGCCATCATCCCGATTGAGAACCTCCTTGGCTATCTGGAGAGCAGTTTTTCCATTGAAAAGCTCATAAGTATTCTCTCCACTGTTGTCGTCTCTTGGTCCATTCTTAGGTGCGGTCGCCAACTGTGTGGAATGATTTTGCTGTTGTCGGGCTGCAGCGGAGGAGATGGGTTTCGTTGAGAAATCGTCTCTAGAGTGTAAGTTGTTCGAAGACATGATTAATTGAAACAATGTAGCTACGGAGTTTATGAAAAGTTCTCTTTCTTTGGTCAGGGATTATATACCCAAACTACGTGATTCCTAAATCTAATAGGCAAAGGGTTTCTAATCTGATTATAACTATTAGTACAAGTTGCTCTTAATTGAATAACAGATTTCTTTGGCCATGCTTATCACATATTTTGATATATCAAAATTAGACTCTATCTCACTAAATATATTGATTGTTATTGTTTGCAAGAAAGGATATAGATAAGTTCCAAAGGGGTGGAGGCCTAGTTCAAGCTTAATCTTTCTATTAGAAGTCTCATATAAAGGAATTTTAATAGATTAATTTTCGATCCCAAGGCTAAGGTTTATTTCTTTTTGTCCCTTCTTTCTAGCTATCCTTTAAACCAACGATAGGGAGATATATATATCCATCTGTTAATTAATTAAAGCGAATCATGTCACGTGACTCAATTTCATGTGAAGTTATCATGAAGCTCCTTTTGTTATTCACTCTCCATTGTGTTCTAGAACAGACTTATGTTGATAAACTAGAATTTTGCCAAATAATTTATGAATTTAGATTTTAAGAGATAGTAACTATATGGAGAAAATATGGATGACTATACAAAGTCGTTAAAAAAGTTTATTGAGCATGTTATATAAATCATGGAGTTAGCCGAAGCTGGAGCATGAAAAATATGGACATATTTTATGTGGGAAGATTGGATCACACTGTGCTTTGTACATATGTTTTTTATTTGACACTTGCTTTAATATATGAGTTGAAAAACTAAACCAACTCATAAATACTTGATGTTAAATTAAATAACTTGACGTTATTTAAAAAAACGGCAGTGATGTAGGACGAAAATAATATCCACACTCTTAATATCTTAAAGTTGCATTTGTTTCACTAAAAACTTCACTATAAAGGAAAATATTTTTCATCAAAATCATTTTAAAAGAAAATAGTTAGTTCTCATTCATTTGGTTATTTAAGAAAAGTAATTTCCTTCTTATCAGAAGAAGAAGTCGTCTCCTCTGATCTAAGGTTTTTTTTTTTTTTTTTGGGGGTTCATGGAAAAATGTTTTCGGTAAATTTAGTAGCTTTTCATTATTCAAATATTGGAAAGTCATAAAACAATTTCCTAGAAATAGTTATCAGCAAAACAAGCGGGAAAGTAATACTCAAACCCCATACACTAAATGTGTCTACATTATGACATCAACGTGCTCGCTTAATATAGATTTAGGGTGATTATGGTTATTGTACACTTATATTCTGGGGAATTTTTGTAATAAATGAGGGTACTTAGTAAGTAAGGAAGACTGGATTTTCATGTTTTTATCAAGGAGAGGTCAACGATTGTAACTAAATGGACTAATTTATAAATAGGGTCCTATCTCCCATATTAGTATCATCTCATATGTTCAACACAAGAAGAATACTAGAGCATTCTCTTCTAAAATACTAAGCAAGTGAGCGATAAATCGAGATAATGGCTGAGCTTAGGTGAACCTAGTAAGAGGCGAAAAAATCAAAGGAAGCCTTGTCATGCCATCATGGAGGAGTCGTATTTCATTGGGAGATGCCTCCAGAATGGTCGAAATTCCAAGACATGATTAACTAAAATAATTAGCTATGGAGTTTATGAGAATTCCCATTGGTTTGGTCTGGAGGATTCTACACCCAAAACTATATGATTCCCAAACCCTAGGCAAACATTTACTAATCCAATTATGACTCCGAGTACATGTGGGTCTTTAAGTGTTTCGCATCTAGCTTTGAAACTACATGTGGGTCTTTAAGTGTTTCGCATCTAGATTGGTTTCAAAGCCTTAATTGGCTTATCAAATATATAGATTGTGCTAAATGAATTGCTAACTAAATAGTAATCTAATGTTTAACATTAACTTAAAGAAAGTACATACCCCGGCTAGATAGTGGAAACATGGCATCTAATGTTGTCGCAGGGAAAGGCTTGATTATTTTCTATTTCTAATAAAACTTTTAAGGATTTTTCTAACAAATATTCGGTTCTACTATAATTTTTTTATTAGTAAAGAGACCATGGGTAATAGTTACTAAATATAGAAACGTTTTCGATTATGTAAATCTTTCATGATTGTTAATATGCGCAAAGTCAATTTAATTATGTTATACATATCAATTCTTATTATACAATTGTCATACCAATTGAATGTATCATAAAATAGACAATTTTTATGTTAATGATTTCTTAAAATATCTCATTGTTGATACCTAATTTTTGGCTACCCAGTTAGTCATTGTTTATTGAATCGGCGGCTAATAGACTTAAGTGGATGCACTTGAAATCAATTAATTGAACCGAGCTCATAAGATTATTAATTTTTGGCCAAGCCCATAGGACACTAAGGAGATCGAAATTTGCATTATAAGACCCAAGTCGGAATAGTTGATTTATTAAATGACAGTACTTGGAAAACAATTCAGAAAATTGCCTAAGATGGATTACGAAGTAGAAGCCCTAGGTTTGTCTTATAAAATAGGTGTGTTAGGGTTCAGGGCGCTTGATAAAACACACGGCGGAGCTTGGTCACATTAGAAAGAGGGTTATGAACTTATGAGAAGAAAAAATAAGCAAGAGAGATTCACGATAAATAAACAAACATTTTCTTTGCGCAAATGGAAAAATAACAAATATTTGTTGAAGAAAAATATATATAAGGTTCTGATTGTTTCATGAAAAATAAATAATTCAAAAAATATTTTCCTAAAAATGATATCTTGTATAGCTTGTAATAATTAGGTGATAAAAAATGTTTTTATGACCGACAACAATTTATGCCTAAACATTTTCTTGGACAATGAAAATATTTTTAATTTGTTCATTTTTGTAAGCAATACAAGTGATCATTTTTAAGGAAATGTTTTCTAAACCATTTGTTTTTTTCTCAAAAAAAGAAAAAGAAAAAGAAAAAATGCACCCTAACTTTCATATAATTTTTCATCCTCCCTTTTTTCACCTACCTGTATTGAATTTGAATGTCAATGACAACCTCGTTGTCCACAAGAGATTGCTAAAACGGTGAAGTTGACAATTTTGATCGGGTTGCAAAGGATTCTTAATTAAAAGTCAACCAAAACAGATCACAAAAAAGAAAAGGAAAAAGAGTTGGAAAAAGAAGAGTTGCAAGAATAAAAGGAAATACAAACAATAAAGAGATGTATAACATATAATTACTTGAGCGTTAGTGGTTCTCCCTGTTGATTGTGCCTAATCATGAATTGAAATATGAAAAAGTCAAGTATAAAGTAAAATTATCTTCAAATCTTGGAGCATCTGTAATGGAGTTGAAGCAAAAATGGTATAGTTGGTCAAGGATGAAGGTCGAGGAAGGAAAATCTGCGAGAGGTTGTTATATGGTGGATCATCCTTGGTGGGAAACCGCCTGTATAATGGCGGTAGTAGGCTTTATATTGACGGCGAAAGAGGAATTGCCAAATTTGAAGGGAACACTTACATTATTATATTTAGTTTTACCACAAAACCAAATATCACTGTATTAGGGTCATTTCCCCAAGTATAGATAGCATTCGACTCCGCTTCATACAACTTGACATAATTTATTCGAGATACAGTATATTTCACAATGAACTGCGTGTTAATTAGTTCCATAATATATACAACCAATTGATATATAGGAACTTGTCGTATTTATATTAGGTCTACTATGACTGGAAAAGATTATTGATTGCACACTAATGTAACATAATTTAGTTACACTATATTAGTCGATGATTGAGTTAAAAACTTATGCCATAAAAAAACTATATAGGAAAAACTCGAAACAAATTATATATAAGGAAATACTCGTTATTGCTTAAGGTTCGAATGATTAAATCTTCCCGTACTTATGAGTCAATAGAATCCTATCAGACTAAGGAAAAAAAAACTAAAGAATTAACCAAAAAAAGAAGAAGATATAACATGAGTTGCTCTTCCTCCCATATACGTAGTATCCAAGATTTCCAAACAAATGATAACGGAAAGGATAAGAGAGCGGAAGAATTATCTCCACGTCCATAATCTTTCCAGGAAAATCTACGACTACTGTTATGTGTATAGGTATAATGATGCATTTTTCCTCACAGCCGATGCTATTATCACAAGAAAACTCATCCTAATTCGTTTTGGTTCTTGATGACATGAACAAAAAAGTGAAAATTCCATGAAAATCTGCAACGATAGTTTCTACCAAAAACCGTATGCACAGACTCACAGAGAGAACAATTATGAAGGAAAGTATCTGACATAACCCTGAAACAAGAAAAGCCCAAAGAAGAAACTAATCCTCATGCTCGGTGAGAGAGTTCCAAGAAAATGCATATTTTCTAAGAGGTTCATGGCCTGTCTCACTCTAGCTTCCGTGATGACCTCTTCTATCCCTCCCTTTCTTCTTGGCTTCCTTCTTCTTCTTCTTGGCTTCCCTCTTCTTCTTATCTTGTTCCAATAAATAATTGAAATCTAGCCCATTCAACAATGCTTCTGTGCCCGGCTGCATGATCGACGTCTCTCCTCTATCCACGTGATCTCTCCGTCGATTCTTGATTGCAAGTGTTGCCCTTTGATCCTCCATTCCACGATCTCCCCCTAGTTCTGGCCACTCCGGTGAACTCAAGTTAAAGCTCCCAAGTGTGACAACATTGTCATCTCTTTTCTGTCCGTGAGATCTCTCCACTGATTCATGATCACGAATCATCGCCATTCTATCACCATCACAGTCACAAGCGTTCTCTTTCTCTTGTTCGACTTTGACACTCTTAGATTGATCATCGATAAATGCCATTTGATCATCCCCACAGCTTCCAGGAACACTTGCTTCTTCTTGTTGAACTTGGAAATTCGTACTTTGATCATTTTCCAACTCGCTTCCTTTTCTTGCTTCAAACGCGACATTGACAGCCTCATACAACTCCAACCCACAGAACTCGGCTAACGACTGAGTGAATGGGTCTTCAATGGACAAGTCGTTTTGTATGAGGATTGAATCTGGAGATTCCGAATCATCTCTCGCTCGTTCCATTAGACTGGCAAGTAGGGATTCCCTCGATCTTCTCAGGGACGAACCGCCGGTTCCATGGTGAGTATTATACCTTGATCTCTCCATTTAGTGATGAAGCGTATGAAAAATTGGAGGAATGGGCAAATTTTTCTCAGAAAATCTTGCTATCAGATGTGTTATATGGCTTTGTGTAGCTTTCCAAATAGGGGAAGTCTTCTATAAAGAGTCAACTGAGCGCCGGACTTTTCAAAAGCATTTTCTTTTTTAAAATTCGGTCCCCTATTTGTTTCCTCTAATTCAAGAAAACTGGACACATTTTACGAAAATTTCCGTTTCTCTGTTGCACTTTCTTGAGCAGGTATTGAAAATACATGAAATGCATATATTATATATAGTTTGTTATATAACCGCTTGTGTAGCGGCGGCGGCGGAGGGTTTCGTATTGACTGCAAAAGACGAATTGCCAAATTGGAAGGAACGCCTTACTTTATTATATTTGTTTTTACTACTAAACCGATAATGATTTCTCTACAATTTACTTTATTAAAGTATATCATGGTAATTTTTTCTAATAGTTTGCTTCATGGTGTAATATATATTACCACCGGGTCTTCGCTTCACACAATTATTTCTTTGGAATAATCTATTTTTGCACTTATATTCGGGATATAGTATATTCAATGATGAAGAGTAGTTCCATAATTAGTAGAACTAACATATATAAATGAGTTGTTGGTTTATTTTTTATAATATATGGGGTTAATACCATGAAAAAAACTCCAAACTAGTATATATATGGCTTATTTACACCAAATTAATTTCTGAACCACTATAAAACTCAAATTGGTACACACATGATAAACTTACCCTCTGTGAGTTTTTGTCAAATTTTACCGTTAAATTGCTGACATGGATAACATATGAAGATGGACGTGGCAAGTCCATGTGCAAATCCATAAGGTAATACTCAAAAAAATCTCAAACTAGTAAATTTGTGATAAATTTACTAGAAATTGGTATACAAGTAACAAATTTACTCTCCGTTACTTTTAGTAAATATAGTGGTACTTTTGACAAAGTGGCTTGACCAAGCACCACTTTTATGGCCTAATCACTGCTTAATGTAGCATCTCATGTAAGGATATTAATGATGGGTTAAGCCCTTAATAATTAAGGGCAAAAGACTGCAACCAAGCAAGGGGGAAGTGGTGACAAGACTAAATTGATACAAACACAATAAGTTTATGACTTTTTGATACTTTTCATTTATTTGTCAATTGCATTATAAGCAATAACATTATTCATTTGATAATATTGGTTTAGTTTTCCATCTAGTACATCAAATCAAGTACCAATTAAAATACTGATGTATAAAGCAAAGCGTGCTCCTATCTTCCCCCAATAAATATATCCATATTTTTCAAGGTTCGGTTACTCCACGATGAAATTAATCACTTCTACATCAACACCATCAGGAATGAAGACATCAAGGGTACCCACTCGAACCGATATCACACGGAGAGAGAAAATTCCAAATCTCTCTTCGTACCGATTCTCTTTTGTGTGCAGGGCACATAAATACCCGCTACTGATTTCGAAATTTATAAAACCAATCCAAAATCCTACAGTGCAGTGAACCTACCCACCTGGAACCGCCCATCCGTAATACAACTCATCACCATATATGAAAAATTACGTTTCCGACGAGAGCAACGTAATTTCTCCTCGTACACATCGACACAATCAATTCAATGCCCCCCCCCCCCCCCCCCCCATATAGCAAATTTCCGCGATCCTGAATAAAACAACAGATCTCCAAATGCTCTTCCAGAAAATTCAATCTCGTTAACGAATCTTAAAAAGTAACTAAATAACGGAAACACTATAGTTTTCAAGACAACCGACTGTGAGCATAATGAATGCAATCAAGATCAGTTCTTTGCAAAATTAAAAACAACAGATCTCCAAATGCTCTTCTAGAATATTCAATCTCGTTAACGAGTCTTAAAAAGTAACTAAATAACGGAAACACTATAGTTTTCAAGACAGCCGACTGTGAGCATAATGAATGCAATCAAGATCAGTTCTTTGCAAAATTAAAAGCATTCCTTATCAAGAATGCTTAAGAACAAGCTCCTGGCGGCCCGAACCACCAAACGCAGACAACAACATTCACAAAGTTGGGCAATGGCAGATCCGCAAATCGAGAAAAAAAAAAAAACACGCGAAGACAGGCACGAGGGGAATCGAGAGAGGGGGGCACCGTACGAGCTGAGCGATGGATTTGGGGAAGAGGCGGTGGCGGCGGCCGTAGGAGGGCGTCTCGGGAGCGCCGGTCTCGAAGTGGAAGTGGGCCAGCACCTTGCGGTGGGGCAGCGGCTTCAGCAGCAGCGCCTCCGAGAAATCTTCCTCTCCCGCTGCTCCCTCTCCGATCGCCGCCGATCCGGAAGCGTACGCCACCGCCGCCACGGTGGAGGAGCCGCGTGAAGGGAGGAGGAGGAGGAGGGCAGAGACGAGTATCGAGAGAAACGCCATTGAGCCACCGGAGAGGGAGGGAGAGATGGGGTTTTAGCTGCGAGATTCGGCGAGGGAGAACTCCATCGGAGGCGAGCTCGTCGGAGGAAGGTCGCTCCTCGTTTTTTTCACTTTGTTCAGCGACTGCGGTTAACTCTTTCCTCGTTTTTTTATCCCTTATGAAAAATATGTGTAATTAACATTTTGAAAATCATCGCACTTATTGGCTTGTGGAGGTTTAATTTGTATCGAAGAATTAAAAAAAAAAAATTACTCTTTTATCTAAACTATCTAAGTAGAGAGCTCGTAGTCTTTTCAATTTTGAAGAGCTTGTTCAACTATTGCCCATATTTTCGAGGATTCTAATTGATAGGCAAGAATTATCTTGGATGTGATTGCAGCGACTTCGTTTTGATTAGGAAAGGATCACGAACAATACCTTTTTTAACTTTTAAATCTACAATAGTCCATTATTTTTTGTAGTACAAAAGTTTAGTGGTTAAAATTACATTATTACTAATAAAGAGAACCTTTAGTTATAATACAAACCTGCGTAGTTATAATATTGGAAGAAATATTTGCTCCTCTCTATTTTCTGATTAAAAAAGAAAAAAAAGAAGAAGATCCTGGGCAGGGTAGTAAAACTAGTAATATTTATAGTAGTAATAGAAACACCCGAAAAAAACATGTGACCATTCAAATTTCTGAATAAAAGATAACAGCAATAATAAGAGAACACAAAAAACTAACACCACCTCCATACGTGCCCATCACCTAGTCTTATTGTCACAAGAAAATCGATCCATATTTGTTCTTGCCAAGACGTGACTCACGAACTAAAAGAGATAATTCCATGAAAGTCAATTTCACAAGGAAAAAAAAAACTTATACACAGAGAGAACCAACCAAAAAAGTGCTTAACAAAACCCTAAAATAAGAAAGCCCACGAAGAAAACATAAAAACAAGCGAAATTATCAACCTAATTATTCCTAAACAATTTGCAAATCAATGTGGATGGGAGACAAACTTTCCTCCCTTCTCCTCAACTTTATGGTCCTTTCCTTTTGATGGTGCTGCTCCTTTGGTTGATTTTGGCTTCATGGGTAAGCCAAAATATTCCTCCGGTGTTGTTGTGAAGAAGGAAAAATTATGGCCATCATCCCGATTGAGAACCTCCTTGGCTATTTGGAGAGCGGTTTTTCCATTGAAAAGCTCATAAGTACTCTCTTTGTTGTTGTCGTATCGTGGTCCATTCGTAGGTGCGGTTGCCAATTGTGTGGAATGATTTTGCTGTTGTCGAGCTGCAGTGGAGGAGCTGGGTTTCGTTGAGAAATTGTCTCTAGAATGTGAATTGTTCGAAGACATGATTAATTGAAACAATGTAGCTACAAAGTTTATGAAAAATTCTCTTTCTTTGGTCAAGGGATTATATACCCAAATTACATGATTCCTAAATCTAATAGGAAAAGGTTTTCTAATCTGGTTATAACTACTAGTACAAGTTGCTCTTAATTGAATTACGGATTTCTTTGGCCATGCTTATCACATATTTTGATATATCAAAATCGGACTCTATCTCACTAAATATATTGATTGTTATTGTTTGCAAGAAAGGATATAGATAAGTTCCAAAGGGGTGGAGGCCCAGTTCAAGCCTAATTTTGCTATTAGAAGTCTCATATAAAGGAATTTTAATAGATTAATTTTCGATCCCAAGGCTAAGGTTTATTTCTTTTTATCCCTTCTTTCTGGTTATCCTTTAAACCAACAATAGGTATATATATATATATATATATATATATTAAAGTGAATCATGTCATGCGACTCAATTTCATGTGAAGTTATCAAGAAGCTTCTTTCGTTGTTCACTCTTCACTGTGTTCTAGAACTGACTTATGTTGATAAACTAGAATTTTGCCAAATAATTTATGGATTTAGATTTTAAGAGATAGTACTATATGGAGAAAATACTGATGACTATGCAAAGTCATTAAAAAAGTTTATTGAGTATGTTATATAAATCATGGAGTTAGCAGGAGCTGGAGCATGAAAAATATGGATATATTTTATGGGGGAAGATAGGATCACACTGTGCTTTATACATATGTTTTTTATTTGACACTTGCTTTAATATGTGAGTTGAAAAACTAAACCAACTCATAAATACTTGATGTTATTTAAACAAACAGCAGCGGTGTAGGACAAAAATAATATTCACACTTTCAATATCTTAAAAGTTGCGTTTGTTTCACTGAAAACTTCACTATAAAGGAAAATATTTTTCATCAAAATTATTTAAAAAGAAAATAGTTAGTTTTCATTCATTTGATTATTTAAGAAAAGTAATTTCCTTCTCATTAAAAGAGAAAGTCGTCTCCTCCAATCTAAGGTTTTTTTTTTTGGGGTTCATGGAAAAATGTTCAATAAATTTGGTAGTTTTTAATCATTCAAATATTGGAAAGTCATAAAACAATTTCCTAGAAATAGTTATAAGCAAAACAAGCGGAAAAGTAATACTCAAACCCCATACACTAAATGCGTCTACATTATGACATCGGCATGCTCGCTTAATATAGATTTAGGGTGATTATGGTTATTGTACACTTTTATTCTGGGGAATTTTTGTAATAAATAAGGTTAGTTAGCAAATAAGGAAAACTGGATTTTCACGTTTTTATAAAGGAGAGGTCAACGATTGTAACTAAATGGGCTAATTTATAAATAGGGTTCTCTCTCCCATATTAGTATCATCTCACATGTTCAACACAAGAATAATAGAGCATTCTCTTCTAAAATACTAAGCAAGTGAGCGATAAGTCAAGATAATAGCTGAGCTTAGGTGACCCTAGTAAGAGGCGAACAAATCAAAGGAAGCCTTGTCATGCCATCATGGAGGAGTCGTATTTCATTGGGAGATGCCTCCAGAATGCGCGAAATTCCAAGACATGATTAACTAAAATAATTAGCTATGGAGTTTATGAGAATTCCCATTGGTTTGGTCCGAAGGATTCTGCACCCAAAACTCTCTGATTCCCAAACCCTAGGTAAACATTTACTAATCCAATTATGACTCCGAGTACGTGTGGGTCTTTAAGTGTTGGGTATCTAGATTGGTTTAAAAGCCTTAATTGGCTTATCAAATACATAGATTGTGCTAAATGAATTACTAACTAAATAGTAATCTAATGTTTAACATTAACTTAAATAAAGAACATACCCTGGCTAGATAGTGGAAACATGGCATCTAATGTTGTCCCAGGGAAAGGCATGATTATTTTCCTTTTCAAATAAAACTCTTAAGGATTTTTCTAACAAAAATTCTGTTCTGCTATAATTTTTTTTTTTCATAAGTAAAGCGACCACGGGTAATAGTTACTAAATCTATCATGATTGTTAATATGCACATAATCAATTTAATTATGTTATACATACTAATTCTTATTATGCAATTGTCATACCAGTTGAATGTATCACAAAATAGACAATTTTTATGTTAATGATTTCTTAAAATATCTCATTGGTGATACCTAATTTTTGGCTACCCAGTTAGTCATTAATTACATGAAAAATTAGGGATTGATCCCAACCCTAAACAAACATACTATTACTAGATAAGCCCATTCATTTGCATGTTCATTGGATCAGTGGCTGATAGACTTAAGTGAATGGACTTGAATTCAATTAATTAAACTGAGCTCATAAGAGTATTAATTTTTGGCCAAGCCCATAGGATACTAAGGGGGTGCATGACAACTGCTTATTTCTGTTCCATAAACAATTTTTCTATTCCAGACTTGTTTTTGGAATAGAAATTCGTTTGATAAACTTATTCCGTTTTTCTAAATCTGGAATAAATTTATATTCCATAAATAGGTTTGGAATAGAAATCAGAAATAAAAATTTTCTACTTCTCTATTTCGGGAATAGAAATAAGAAATAAAATTTTTTCATCGTTCGTTAACCGGTCCTTCATCGTTATCGTTGACCACCGTCCGTCGGTTCTTGATCGCTTACCGATTGCTGCTGCCACCATACGCCGCTTGTTTGGGGCTACGCCGCCCGCCGGCTGGTTGATTTGCGCGCCGCTGCCCGTCGCCACCGAGTTGTCATCGCGCCCTAAGGGGTCAAAATTTGCATTAGAAGACCCAAGTCGGAACGATTGATTTATTAAATGATAGTACTTGGAAAAAAATTCAGAAAATTGCCAAAGATGAATTACGAAATGGAATCCCTAGGTTTGTCTTATAAAATAGGTGTTTTAGGGTTCAAGCGCTTGATAAAACACACGGCGGAGCTGGGTCACATTGGAAAGAGGGTTATGAGAAGAAAAAATAAGCAAGATAGATTCACGATAAGTAAACAAACATTTTCTTTGTGCAAATGGGGAAAAACAACAAATACTTGTTGAAGAAAAAAAAAGCGCTATCTTGTATAGCTTGAAATAATTAGTCGATAAAAACAGTTTTTATGACTGACAACAATTTATGCCTAAACATTTTCTTGGACAATGAAAATATTTTTAATTCATTCATTTTTGTAAGCAATACAAGTGATCATTTTTAGGGAAATGTTTTCTAAACCATTTGTTTTTTTCACACCAAAAAAATGCATTCTAACTTACATCTAATTTTTCATCCTCCCTTTTTTCACCCACTTGTATTGAATTTGAATGTCAACGACAACCTCGTTGTCCACAAGACATTGCTAAAACGGTGAGGTTGACAATTTTGATCGGGTTGCGAAGGATTCTTAATTAAAAGTCAACCAAAACAGATCACAAAAAAGATAAGGAAAAGAATTGGAAAAGAAAGAGTTGCAAGAATCAAAGGAAATACAAATGATCAAGAGATGTATAACATATAATTACGTGAGCGTTAGTGGTTCTCCTTGTTGATTGTGCCTAATCATGAATTGAAATATGAAAAAGTCAAGTATAAAGTAAAATTATCTTCAAATCTTGGGGCATCTGTAATGGAGTTGAAGCAAAAATGGATAGTTGGTCAAGGATGAAGGTCGAGGAAGGAGGATCTGCGAGAGGTTGTTATATGGTGGATCATCCTTGGTGGAAAACCGCCAGTATAATGGCGGTAGGAGGCTTTATATTGACGGCAAAAGAGGAATTGCCAAATTTGAAGGGAACACTTAAATTATTATATTTAGTTTTATCACAAAACCAGATATCACTGTATTAGGGTCATTTTCCCAAGTATAGATAGCGTTCGACTCCGCTTCATACAACTTGACATAATTTATTCGAGATATAGTATATTTCATAATGAACTGCATTGATTAGTTCCATAATATATACAACCAATTGATATATAGGGAAATAAACATCAAGAGCACTTGTCGTATTTATATTACGTCTACTATGACTGGAAAAGATTATTGATTGCACACTAATGTAAAATGATTTAGTTACACTATATTAGTCAAGGACTGAGTTAAAAACTTATGCCAGCAAAAACTATATAGGAAGAACTCGAAACAAATTATATTATAAGGAAATACTCGTTATTGCTTAAGGTTAGAATGATAAAATCTTCCCATACTTTTGAGTCAAAAGAATCCTATCAGACTAAGAGAAAAACTAAAGAACTAACCAAAAGAAGAAGAAGAGATAACATGAGTTGCTCTTCCTCCCATATACGTAGTATCGAAGATTTCCAAACAAATGATAACGGGAAGGATAAGAGAGCGGAAGAATTATCTCCACGTCCATAATCTTTCCAGGAAAAGCTACGACTACTGTTATGTGTATACGTATAATGATGCATTTTTCCTCACAGCCGATGCTATTATCACAAGAAAACTCATCCTAATTCGTTTTGGTTCTTGACAACATGAACAAAAAAGTGAAAATTCCATGAAAATCTGCAACGACAGTTTCTACCAAAAACCGTATGCACAGACTCATAGAGAGAACAATTACGAAGGAAAGTATCTGACAAAACCCTGAACCAAGAAAAGCCCAAAGAAGAAACTAATCCTCATGCTAGGTGAGAGAGTTCCAAGAAAATGCATATTTTCTAAGAGGTTCATGGCCTGTCTCACTCTAGCTTCCGTGATGACCTCTTCTATCCCTCCCTTTCTTCTTGGCTTCCCTCTTCTTCTTATCTTGTTCCAATAAATAATTGAAATCTAGCCCATTCAACAATGCTTCTGTGCCCGGCTGCATGATCGACGTCTCTCCTCTATCCACGTGATCTCTCCGTCGATTCTTGATTGCAAGTGTTGCCCTTTGATCCTCCATTCCACGATCTCCCCCTAGTTCTGGCCACTCCGTTGAACTCAAGTTAAAGCTACCAAGTGTGACAACATTGTCATCTCTTCTCTGTCCGTGAGATCTCTCCACTGATTCATGATCACGAATCGTCGCCATTCTATCACCATCACAGTCACAAGCGTTCTCTTTCTCTTGTTCGACTTTGACACTCTTAGATTGATCATCGATAAATGCCATTTGATCATCCCCACAGCTTCCAGGAACACTTGCTTCTTCTTGTTGAACTTGGAAATTCGTACTTTGATCATTTTCCAACTCGCTTCCTTTTCTTGCTTCAAACGTGAAATTGACAGCCTCATACAACTCCAACCCACAGAACTCGGCTAACGACTGAGTGAATGGGTCTTCAATGGACAGGTCTTTTTGTATGAGGATTGAATCTGGAGATTCCGAATCATCTCTCGCTCGTTCCATTAGACTGGCAAGTAGGGATTCCCTCGATCTTCTCAGGGACGAACCGCCGGTTCCATGGTGAGTATTATACCTTGATCTCTCCATTTAGTGATGAAGCGTATGAAAAATTGGAGGAATGGGCAAATTTTTCTCAGAAAATCTTGCTATCAGATGTGTTATATGGCTTTGTGTAGCTTTGCAAATAGGGGAAGTCTTCTATAAAGAGTCAACTGAAGGTCAAACTTTTCCAAAGCATTTTCTTTTTTAAAATTCGGTCCCCTATTTGTTTCCTCTAAATCAAGAAAACTGGACACATTTTACGAAAATTTCCGTTTCTCTGTTGCACTTTCTTGAGCAGGTATTGAAAATACATGAAATGCATATATTATATATAGTTTGTTATGTAACCGCTTGTGCAGCGGCGGCGGCGGAGGGTTTCGTATTGACTGCGAAAGACGAATTGCCAGATTGGAAGGAACGCTTATTTTATTATATTTGTTTTTACTACTAAACCAATAATGATTTATCTATAATTTACTCTATTAAAGTGTATTATGGTCATTTTTTCTAATAGTTTGCTTCATGGTGTAATATATATTACCACCAGGTCTTCGCTTCACACAATTATTTCTTCGGAATAATCTATTTTTGCACTTATATTCGGGATATAGTATATTCAATGATGAAAAGTAGTTCCATAATTAGTACAACTAACATATATATAGGAGTTGTTGATTTATTTTTTATAATATGTGGAGTTAATACCACGAAAAAACTCCAAACTAGTACATATGTGGCTTATTTACCCCAATTTAATTTATGAATCACTATAAAACTCAAATTGTTACAAACGTGATAAACTTACCCTCCATAAGCTTTTGTCAAATTTTACCGTTAAATTGTTGACATGGATAACATATGACAATGGACATGGCAAGTCCATTTGCAAATCCACAAGGTAATACCAAAAAAATTCCCAAACTAGTAAATTTGTGATAAATTTACCAGAAACTAGTCTACAAGTGACAAATATACTCTCCGTTATTTTTAGTAACTCTAGTGGTACTTTTGACAAAGTGGCTTGGCCAAGCACTACTTATATGGCCTAATCACTACTTAATGTAGCATCTCATGTAAGGACATTAACGATGGGTTAAGCCCTTAATAATTAAGGGCAAAAGACTACAACCATGCAAGGCAGAAGTGGTGACAGAACTAAATTGATACAAATACAATAAGTTTATGACTTTTGATACTTTTCATTTGTTTGTCAATTGCATTATAAGCAATAGCATTATTCATTCAAGTACATTAACACTACTACCATTCAAGGATTCAAGCATGCATCTAATAAGTCATCAATCATTTGCATTCTTTAGACTAATACAAACTTATCCGTATAGATATTAAGTGAACTGTGGGGAAGGACCCACATTTTAGGCCCAAACTAGCCTCATAAGGCGTCTCGCACGCCTCTAGAGTCGATGACTATCATCTAGGTAATCGATCTCCAAAAATTATATAACTTTAGTATGACGTGGAAAAGACCTAAAGGAACATCTTTTGTGAAGAACTCAGAATCCGGTTAAGTTCATATAGTTTTAAATAACTTTTGCAAGCAGGGCTCAAAACAGTCAAAATCTCCAGGACAAAATTGAGTTGAAAAATAAATATTTCAGTAATCAATTGAGACCGAAAAATTATGAAAATTTAGTATGTGATAACTTGGGATGTGCTCTGAAACTTTTTTGAAGAACATATCTTCGAATTCTGGATCGAGAAATCTGTAGAAAATGAAAAGCAGAAAGAGGTCGGTCCAGCAACCCAAAAACATATTTTGAATCTTGAAGTTTTTCAAATATATATTTTTCATATGAAATCCAAAAATTCTGAAATTAAATTACGTCGTATAAAAGTCAATAAGGAACAACTTTTGTGAAGAACACCTGATGAAATTTATACCACATAATTTGGTACAAAATTAACAAACTTCTGGGTCGGGCTAGAGGCGAACCCACCCTCAACCCAGTCACGAATTTCCTTCAAATATTGACTATCCATGCCTCTATGACCTAACTACAAGTTAGACTATTTCAAACTTGACAACGTAGCTAAGTAACGTAGTCGGAGCTTCTGATTAAATGAATAATGTAGTCAAAACTTCAATTAAGCGAAAATCTCAAGAATGTTCTTGGATTTTTATGAAACTATTCTCGTCACACGACAAACGATCAATATAGGATAGAACGGAGGATATCCACTTGCCTCGGGTTCTCGTGTACGGCGGTCTCAAGTCGATGGAGATGGCTTGTTGCTGGCCCGATGTTCTTCTAGGAGCGAGCAATGAAGGCGTTGAAGCTGTTTGTCTCTTCTGCTGCTGGTTTGTTGGCAGCAACTAGGCTGAGAGAATAAAGTGAGGAGGGGGCGTGGGGACTTTGGTGGTGGACTAAAAATGAAGGGGAGTGGCGTGTGTTTCCCAGTAAAAAGCAGCCCCCTCTCTCTTTCTCTCTTAGTCATTCGCTGCCCCTTCCACCGCCATAGTCCCTCTCTTGTGTAGCAACAATTATTGACTATTTATCCCATCCCTTGGCCAGCTGGATCCCTATCCCTCTTATAGCAAATGTGGCGGTGAGGGGATGGTTCAAGAATCCTCAAACGATGGAGATAATTTAAAAATCTTTATGAGCAATAGTGAGGAAAAATTCAAGACTCTTATGTTGATGTAAAGGACGCGGCGGCTTGGTTATGTAGACGCATCCGGAAATGGCGTCTCGATGACGACACCGTGAGGACGTGAACGGCATAGTCCGATGACGAGCTCGCTAATGTAATGTTGACTGCCAAACATTTGGGGCTCACTATTTTGTCAAGCGAAAATCTGAATGTCACAGTTTTTTATTAAAAAAAATAGAATAAGGAAAAAAAGAAAGAAAAAGGGAAAGAAAATAAAAAAATTTAAATGATGGAAGTGCTCTTGATCAGTTGATGAACTCGGACCATTTTTTTAGACTGACATGGTCAATCCACGCCCTTATTTGAAATAATGTCAATTTCATATTCTTATTTGAAAAAATGAGAGCACTTTATGTCTTATTTAAAATAAAATTCACCTCAGGCATTTATTTGAGAAAATAATGATACTTCATGCCCTTATTTGAAAATTTCTCTAGATTTTATAATAAAAGGTCATAACAATTCTTGACTAATTTATAATCATTTGAAGTTATGATTTGGTTCTACTAATTATTGTTTATAATTGCAATTAAATAGTAAGTGACATATAAAATTTATAATATGAAGAATCGATATTATGATATTAGGATTTAATCATCATAAAATTAAAATTGATTAAAAAGAGTTTCAACTTGCGGATATTATTCTTAAATTGTTCAGTGAATCGATTATAATGAATCTTTTGTATTTATTATTTTAGTTTATTTCAGTCTATTCATGCTATTTCATTTTGCAAATCAAAGGCTCGGGATTCGCTCTCTCCCTAATTGAAAAATGGGGAAGAGCCGACACAACCAAAATTAGAATTTTATTATCCTAAATGTTTGATGAAGATGCATTTGTTAAGCAAAAAAATAAAAGAAAATACCGAGCAAGTTAGCATAGCACGTAAGTCATTTACTTAATTTACCTTTTTTTCTCTAAGCATAATTTTAATTTTAGTCCTCCACCTCTTTTCTCACGTCAAAATATTCTAATTTGTTTTTGCAATCAAATTCTCTGTTTAGTCATGCATGGTAAAGAACTGGCAAGAGAAAAGTTTTGATAAAAAAAATTTCAGCAACAAAATAGGAAAAATATAAAAAAAAAAAAATTGAAGGATAAGCAAGTGTGTTTAAAAAAGGATAGGAAATCGGATCGAATAAAAAAAAAAAAAGATAGATTCCAAATTGTATCGATAACTAATTGATTGCTTGTGTAGAACAAAATGAAAACGGAATACCCTTGGAAACCTCACGGGAACATCGGCAGAAACCCTAAGAATTTCAAATCCATGGCGACGCACTCCGTCCACCGGAAATCCTCCGGGGACCGTCCGAATCGCGCCCAAGGAAACCGACATCCTCCTCCTTTGAGCCCTGGGGATCTCATCAGCGCCTTGCCGGACGCCGTGATCCACCACATCTTCTCGTTTCTGCCCCTCAAAGACGTCGTCAAGACCAGCGTCCTCTCCAAGCGCTGGCGGTGCACTTGGACGTCCACCACCCACCTCGCATTCAATGGAGTCCGGCCTCGCAATCACGACGCCTCCTCCTTCGACTTCCCGTCCCTCGTCGACAGCGTCCTGAGGCAGTGCACCTCGCCCACGGTGAAGAAATTCCACGTCACCGACTTACAGTACCATGAGGCCGACCGCCCCAAGGTTGACCGCTGGCTCCACTTTGCGGCGGGGCGCCGGGTCGAGGATCTCTGCCTGTCTCTCATCACCAAGATGTGGTCTATGTATATACTGCCACCGTCCTTGTGTTGCTGGAGCTGGTTGGTGCGCCTCGAAGTCAGTTTGTGCAGTTTTTCGATGGACCTGATTATCAGCTGGCCTTGTCTTAAGGTCTTGTCGATGGAATATGCGGAGTTGAGTGATGATTTCCGGGGGCGAATCTTGCGGCGAATCTTGAGGGGAAGTCCTGTTTTAGAGTCCCTTGAGTTGCGGCAGTGTTGTCGCATGAAAAACATTATAATAGATTCAACAAGTGTGAAAGACTTGCTACTCATTGGTGTCACCTGGAGAAAATTTGGGCCCCGCATTTACTATCATTGCATGTATCAGGGATGTGGCATCACCGTATATTCAGACTTGACGATATATTTTCTTTGGTTAAAGCCGACTTAGTTTTTTCCATTCCAACTTTTTCATTGAGAGACAAGGGGATGTGCTATGACTTGCTGAAAGAACTTTTTGAGAAGGTGCAGGGAGTTCCTATTATCACCATCGGTGGTTGGTGTTTGAAGGTACAAACTCAATAATTTTACCACATGCTCATGTTCAATGGTGTCTGTAGTGTTTGGCAATGTTTGTTGCCCGGGCCAAGTGATCTCGGCTTTTTGTGGCATTCTAGTCTTTCATCATGGGAATCATAGACAAATATAGGATGATGTCTAACTTTGTGTTCCAACATAAGAAATATTGTGAACCTGGGAGCTCATTCCCTCCATTTAATTTCCACTAAATGGATCTAGGATGACTCAAATTTTGGGACAGTGAATGTCCACTAGATAGGATATCAGTGCAACAATCTTAGATGCTTGATTTTCACAGGAAAAATACATTAAGAGATTATATAAATAATGGACCTAGTCACCCTAGGGTCATAGAACAGCCATGCTATCTCATGTGTTGTTCCATAATCATCTTCAATGGATAGATGGATAGAGTCACTTGGAAATAACGAGGTTCATTATCTCATGTGACCAACTATTAGAAGTTTCAAATCCTTCAAAGATCACAAGTTTTACACGATGTAAATAGTCTTAAACAAATTATCTTGTTCATTTCTGCCTGTAGTATCATTATTGGTTTTTTCTTGATTGGGATACAAGGTCAATGGATATCATATTTGGATGGAATGTAGTTTTGTTATTCTTTATTAATTTTAGAAAGGAAAAAAATATTAATGAAATTTTCTTTGTTGCTTACTTAGGTTCTGTCCCTTTTTGAGATGAAAGGAGTGCCATCTCCATTGTCAAAATGTCAGAATCTAACACTACACACACCAGTCACTCAAAGGGACCTTCCTGGAAAAATTAATCATACACCTGAATGGCTTACATGTACACGTATTCAAGGTTTGTTCCTTTGCTATACTATCTTCAGTTTGCTTCTAGTGTTGACTTCCATTTTCAATGAAAGTTTGAATAGTGAATTAAAACTTTAGAAGTACATAAAGATTATCAATCTCAAACTCTTATTTGTTCTTGTAATTGAAATTTGCTTGTAATTTGGTCAGTCTACTCAACATTTGTTCACGACCACTTTAAGCTATTTTAGTTCATGTCCTAAAATAAATGCAGCATTATACTAGAGGTTATTTTGCTGCCATGCAGCGTTGGGATCTTGAACTTATAGTTGAATGATGAGCATCTAGAAAGAGAGATATTTTATTGTGTAGACGAGTTTAAGAGTTCAAATTCATTAACACTCAAAATAAAGTAAAACTAACTAGCATTTGCAGTGGACAAATGAAAGTTTTTTTAATTTTTGAAACTTCAGTGAGGCAACTAATTCTTTTTGTGGATTTGCATCTAATGTGATTTAAGTTTCTTAAATGGGTATCTTTGTGCAGTATATGCTTGACAAAGAATGGAAAGACCATTTTAACTATGATGAAGAAGCTTTTTTGTGTACGCGAAAGGGGAAATTTCAATGTTTGGTGAAACATCTCAAGAGAGTTGAGATCATCGGTTTCAAAACTAATAGTTTTGGATCGAAACATCTGCTTCTCCTTATTAAGTTTCTTCTTGGTGATACACTTGTGCTGGAGAAGATGATTATCAAGGCTGATTTGCACTCACGAAATGGACAGAAAAATCATCAAGCCACTGTTCTTTCGAAACTACTTGGTGTTAGCTGAAATGTGCTCACCTATCAAAGAGCTTCCAAAAATGCTAAAGTAAAGGGATTATTCACACATTAAGGGATTACCATAATATTTCCATAATTAGAACAAGAACATGCATAATTTAGTAAAAAGATTAACACACATGTTTTGAGATCCATAATTTTTTAAAGCAGAAGCAGAAAAGGGATTATTCACACATTAAGGGATTATCCA
This sequence comes from Eucalyptus paniculata subsp. matutina, assembly GCA_017140255.1. Lineage (NCBI taxonomy): Eukaryota > Viridiplantae > Streptophyta > Magnoliopsida > Myrtales > Myrtaceae > Eucalyptus > Eucalyptus paniculata. The sequence continues at coordinate 44,487,654 of CM029439.1, forward strand.
TGCATCAAGTCCTTCTCCTCTATTGCCCTCTGTATCACTGGCTCAATGAGGCGGCCCTCTCACCTTTAGCGTTAGGTTAACGCTCCTTATGTGAGGATACATGTGAAAATTCAGGTTAGAGGAGAGACTTAAGCATTATTTATAGAGTTTCCAACCAGGCCTCCTCATTGCCAGGCTCAATTCGGCCCACACTAGCCAACCCCATATTAGACTAATTAAAAAACCTTCTATCTCGCCTTAGACCAATCATATTTTACGATAACCGTAAAAACAATAAATTACAATATCAATTAATATAATCCACATTAGGAAAATTCTTACAATTATGTTATTCCTAAGCTTGTGAGATGCCAAACTTTATCATGAATGTGGTTTTTGCTAAGGAATTATGTCTGAGAAGTTTTATGCTGAACTTTCCGGGTAGAATTTTGCAAGTTTCACCACTTTATTAATGTGTACCGGTTAGTAAATAGAGCGTTTGGATGTGGTGTCATATATCAGGCTCACTCAGGCAATTAATTTTATTTTTTTCTTGAGCTTAAGCTCAGTTATGCGTAAGCCCACCCCTTTTGAGCCTATCCAGACCCGATTATAATAAAGTTCATTCATTAGGCGAGAAATAAGTAATTTTAAAAAAATAAAATTAAAAAAACTCAAAATAATGCCATGTCAAAGCATTTGTTAGACCCGACTTACAGTGTCAACATACTTGGTTTCCACGCACCATCCAAAGTGGCACAAAAAGAGTGAACAAATTTTATTTCCATCTAGTGTGATTTGCGTTTTCTTATTTCATATATGCACACTTTTAGATGAGATTGTGTATTAAAGAATTCCCAACGCTGCCATGCAGCGTTGGGATCTTGAACTTATAGTTGAATGATGAGCATCTAGAAAGAGAGATATTTTATTGTGTAGACGAGTTTAAGAGTTCAAATTCATTAACACTCAAAATAAAGTAAAACCAACTAGCATTTGCGGTGGACAAATGAAATTTTTTTTAATTTTTGAAACTTCAGTGAGGCAACTAATTCTTTTTGTGGATTTGCATCTAATGTGAAGTAAGTTTCTTAAATGGGGTATCTTTGTGCAGTATAGGCTTGACAAAGAATGGAAAGACCATTTTAACTATGATGAAGAAGATTTTTTGTGTACGCAAAAGGGGAATTTTCAATGTTTGGTGAAACATCTCAAGAGAGTTGAGATCATCGGTTTCAAAACTAATAGTTTTGGATCGAAACATTTGCTTCTCCTTATTAAGTTTCTTCTTGGTGATACACTTGTGCTGGAGAAGATGATTATCGAGGCTGATTTGCACTCACGAAATGGACAGAAAAATCATCAAGCCGCTGTTCTTTCGAAACTACTTGGTGTTAGCCGAAATGTGCTCACCTATTGAAGAGCTTCCAAAAATGCTAAAGTTATCTTCGATTATCCTTTCAAATTGCTATTCTTGTAGAAGCATATGAAAATCTGGATCTTTGTTAATCATATAAGGCAAGGTTACGTTGCTCTAGGCACTACATTGCTCATTCTTATTCACACTCTTTTGACGTTAAAGTTACATGACTTATGACAATATCAGGTCTTTGACATGTACCTAATATACACTCCTTTCAAAAGTTCAGTTTAGTTTAGTTGTAAATACGAACCTCTTCAAGAAAGAGGTTAATGGTAGTGTCTTGGATTATCGACATATGAAAGGTTGTTTTGGTTACGATATTGCTCAGCCTTCTCTTCTTCTTCAGGCAAAATAGAAAATTTAGAGGTATCATATTTATCTGCACTCTTGAAAGATTAAGGAAACCTTGATTATAATGATCCGCATTTTGAAATCTTCGCTTATTTTCTTGTAACTGCATAGACATCATTAGAGTTTGATTTTAGTTTCAGCACAACCCCTTGTTTCCAAGTGAAGCAACTACTTGCATTGTCCAAAAATTCATTGAACTCCTCCACTCGTGTTCGATTCAAATGACACAAACTTGAAGTACTTCTTTTCTGTCCAAATGAAATTTAAATTCAAAATTTAACATAACCTTTTTTCGTGGTCTAATTGGGTTTGAGGGGATTTTTTTTCCCAAAGAAAAGGTTTGTGGATAGAACTAGACCACATTTCACGATTCGATTTAGTTTAACATTTTGAAAACCAAAACAAACTGGGAAATCCAACTATGGGACATACTACTTTTTTCAGTTTTTTAATATGTCATTGAGATTTGAAATAGCTTAGATTTTTATATCTAAAGTAGCTGGATTTTAATTATTAATTATCAATAATTATGTGTCTATGACAATCTTTTTTTTTTTAAATGAGAATATTGACTTTTGTTCGAGCAATGCCATTTTTTGTGAACTTGTAGGTTCGTGAAATCAGCAACGAAGAGTGCATAAAAAGAAATGAAGATTTTACCAATTAGTTTCAACTCAATTCAAAACATAACTTGCTTTCACTTTAGTAAAATTTTCGTCAAAGCAAGCATGCATTTCTATGGGTAGATTCAAGGGTAAGAACCTAACATACCCTTCTAGGCTTTATGTAACCCTTGAAGCCTTTGGTTTACTGTCATGCCTATATTATGATTAGTTTCTCCATAATTTAATGAAGTGCATGCTAGGTACATAAGCAACCATACTTGGATTAAGTTATCAAGTGTTAAATTACCCAATTAAATGAAAGTTATATTATAAGATAAATCAATTATTAAACTTAAATAATCTAGATGTTAATTACCATAATTAATTAATGTGATTTTAATTATACTTGATCAATAATAAATTTATAGCACAGACTATTAATAATTCATGATTTGTGTGGTTGCACATTAATTTTTTTTATAGCTTTTTTTTTTGTCAGTCCTACTCTATTCTACTATATTCCTACTCTACACTCACTCGCAGACTTTTGTCCTACCTCTTGCAGGGCGTGGGAGTCGAAACCCACTCCTGAAACTTACGCGTCCTCACTCCATCCCCCCCTGAGAAGGTGGGGATTTGAACCCCTCACCTCCCCCTTCCATATTGGAAGGGTGGCCACTGGAGCGAATCCCAGTGGTTTTTTTTTTTTTTAGCTTGATTAACTTATAATCACTAGAAATAATGATATAGTTCTGTATTACTGTTTATGATTATCATTAGGTGCGAGTAAACTGTAAGTTACATATCAATTTTATAATGAAAAGAAATGATATTATGATATTAAGATTGAATTATTATGTAATTAAAGCCGATTAAAAAGAGTTTTAAGCTTGTGGATGTTATTTTTAGATTATCCTATTAATTGAATAAAAAGAATCTTTTCCATGCTTATTCTAGTTTAGTTTTTTTTTTTTTTTTTTTTTTTGGTAAAGGTAAGATATATATTAAGAAAAGCCAAATGTACAAAAGATCTCGTCACCGGTAACTTGCACTCCAAATGTAGTAACAAAAGAAGTGGAAGGGTGACGAGATGCAAAAGCCGTAGAGGCGGCACAACAACTATAACAACAAGGCCAAACTAAGCACGGCTAGCTCGACCAGCTATCAAGCAGAGACAAAAGCAAAGAGGAGGCCATCGTCTGATCAAGGACCTACGGGTCCCCATTGAAAATAATTGGGTCTAGACTCCAACTTCTCTGTAGCCTTCTGTTTCTGAAATTGTCTTCGACGTTCCTGAAGGTAATAGCCTTGTCTCGAACCACTTTAAAGAGGTGGTTCTTAATGGCCAGAATAGAGAGAGGCTAGTCTCTAAAGATGATGTCATTCCTATTTTTCCAAATGATATGACACAACGCGCCAAATGAAAAATGGGCTATGCACTTATAGAAATCTTTCCCCATCAAATAGGTAGTTGCCCATCTGAAATTCTCCCCCCAACCTCTGTTGCGCCAGGGTAAATTGCATCTGGACACCCAAAAAAAAAGCAACGCTAGCCGTGACACAGCAGTCAAAAAACAAGTGGTCAAGAGAGTCAGGCACATTCTTGCAAAACGCACAGGCAGCATTTCCAATAATACCATAGGCCAAAAGGAGGTCCTGGGTTGGAAGCCTACGTTTGGCCATGAGCCAAAGATTGAGTTGATATCGAGGCACTATGGCGTTGTCCCATACAAAAGGAGTACCAGTGGACCCACGTCCTCTTCTTCATGATGAAGTTCCACGCCGATGCCATAGTGAATTGGCCCGAAGAGCTTTCTCGCCAACAGCAACGATCCGGGTCATTCGTCAGGGTCGGAAGAGGTTGCCCCCACGATTGAAGCACCAACCTAAGAGCTTGGCCAGCATCTGAGAAGAGGTCAGCAACACAAGCTTGTCTAGAGAGCCCTGAGCTATAGATAAGAGAGTCTGAAAAGAACAGGTTCAAGGGCCCTCTAGGGTGCCAGTTGTCAAACCACAGAGAGGTTGTTTGGCCATCGCCAATTTTCCAATAGAAGGCCATCCTGAAATTCCTTCTTAGGGTCAACAAGCTCTTCCAGGCCCGGGATCAGATGTTGGCTTCCTAGCAACCCAAAAATTCTTGTTTTTTAAGAACGTGGAGTGGACCCATCTACACCATAGCGCTTCCTTGTCGGAAAACAAGATCCAAATATGCTTTAGCATGGAGGCTTTATTGCAATCTTGGAGCCTCCTAACACCTAGCCCTCCTTCATCCTTTGGAAGGCAAACGTCATCCCAGGCTACCTTAGCACCACCCCTGCCTAGGTCCGGACCTTTCCATAGGAATTGTCTAAATATTTTCTCTATCTGTTCCATCACAGCTGAAGGTAAAACAAAGACACTAGCCCAGTAGGCTTGTATAGCATGAAAAGCGGCACGATAAGCTGAAGCCGACCAGCAATAGAGAGGAACGGTGGGTCCAAGACTGAACCCTTGCAGTGATGCGATTGACCAGGGTACAACAGTCTGCTTTATTGATTCTTGAAGTGATAATGGGAACCCCCAGGTACCGAACTGGCAGACTTCCTTCTCGAAAGCCCAACTCCAATAGAATATTATTCCTTAGGGAGGGATTGCCACCCGCCAAGAAAATTTCACTCTTGCACGAGTTAGGACGAAGGCCACTCCAGGAGGAAAATATGTTTAGAGCTTCCTTAAGGAGAGTCGCCGTAGGAAGGTGCGCCTCACAAAAAAGGAAGACATCATCTGCAAAGAAGAGATGTGAAAGACCCTCTGCCTTGCACCTCCAGAAGAATTTGAAATCGGGCCTCGAGGATTGCTTAAGAATGATCCCTGAGAGCACTTCCATGACCATAGTGAAAAGGTAAGGAGAGATGGGATCACCTTGGCGAAGACCTCGACCGCTCGCAAAAAACCCGTGGAGCTCTCCATTCAAAGCAATTGAGAATTTATGAGTGCGAACACACGTCATAATTAGGCTAGTGACGAGTGAGGAAGCCAAAGGCCAGCATCACATTCTCAAGGAAGCCCCAATCCACGGTATCATATGCTTTCTGAAGTCCACCTTTATCGCACATTTAGGTAGATAAGGCTGAAGGTGGAAGCTAGAGAATGGCTCCTGAGCCAGTAATATATTGTCCCTAATTCGTCTACCTTTTATAAAAGCAGTCTGAAAAGGGCCTATCGTGTTCTTCAAAGCTAGGGCCACCCGATTAGCTAGCACCTTTGTAATACACTTATAGATAGTGTTGTAGCAGGCGATAGGCCTATAATCCTCCATAGAAGTGGCGTTGAGCACTTTCGGAACCATTACCAAGATAGTATTGTTAACCTCCCTCAAGAGTTTTCCGGAGTTGAAGAAATCCAACACTGCAGTCGTTACTAAAGGACCTACCGTGTCCCAGTTTTCTTTGAAAAACTCCGCTGTGAAGCCATCTGGCCCAGGAGCCTTTCCCTTAGGCAAAGAGAAGATAGTGTTCCGGATCTCCATCTCTGTAACTGGTTGAGCAAGAAGAGCAGCCTGATCAAACGAAAGTGGATGTTGGATAACCTCCCTCAAGTCCTCTAACGAAGGTCTAATAATCTCCCCTTGTGGCATCAAGAGGTCCTCAAAGAACTCTATAAACCTTCGTTGCACCAGGCGTGGCTCCGTCGGTATGTTCCCTGAAGAGTCGAGGACGGAGAGGACTCTATTCCTCAACTGTCTTTTGTTGACATATTGATGGAAGAATTTGGTATTTCGGTCTCCCTCCCTGAGCCATTTGATCCTGGACCTTTGCCTGAAGAAGGACTCCTCCGAGGAGCGCAACTCTGCAAAGATACATCTTTGGCTTTTCTCCACCTCAGCAAGGTCGGCAGAAAAGGGATTTAGCTGTAATTCTGCTTGAGTGGCCTCCATCATCTTCCGCGCATCAAGAGTTCTAGCAGATATATTAGAGAAGGAATCTCTGTTGAGTTGCTTGAGTCGACATTTGAGAGCCTTGAGTTTAGAGACAAGCTTGTACATAGGGACACCATTCCCCGGCGCATTCCACACTTGTGAGACAATTTCATTGAACTCCGGGTGCTTCATCCAGAAGTCGAAGAACTTGAAGGGCTTCCTTCTATGAGTCGGATTAAGAATCTTCACCACCATAGGCGAGTGGTCCGAGATTCCAGGAGCAAGGAAGGAGGCTTATGAGTAAGATAGATCCAAGCTCCACTTGGCATTCACTAGAACCCTGTCAATCTTCCTTGCTTTCCTAGAATGCCCTGAAGACGTAGTCCAAGTGTATCTAAACCCAACGAACCTCAAGTCTTCCAGCTCAGCTTGCTCCAGGCACTGTCCAAACTCATTAAAACAAGGGAGCCAATCTTCGGAGCCACCAACCCGGTCCGATGGATCCTTAATAGCATTGAAGTCCCCCAAGACAAGCCAAGGAGTGTCTCGGAGATGGGTGCTTTTCATGATGATGTCTTCCCACAACGGTCTCCTCAGTGAAAAAGAGTGATCTCCATAAATAAAAGAAACACAGCAAGCCACCCCAGAGTCTAGGCTTTGAAGGTTCCCATGAATTGCTTCCTTGGAAAGAGAGAAGGTTTCGAACTTGACTCTCATGGTGTCCCATCCGACCCAAATTCTACCCCTGGGGAAAAAATCATAATTTGCAGTCCAACACCAACCTCTCAATAGAGCTTCGGATATGGAGTTAAAGCGATCCTGTGGCACCTTAGTTTCCACCAAACCAACACAGCACAAGTGGTTCGAAATAATAAAATTACGAATCTCCGCTTGTCTAGTCGAATCAACCATACCTCTAATATTCCAGCAACCTATATACATATGTACAAAAGAGGAAACGAGGAAGGGTTACCTCCTTTTCGGAGGCTTGCGACGGCTCGGGGTGGGAGACGCTCGAGCCGCTGGAGGAGGCGGGTCTAGAGGAAGCACCAGGGGCTTGTCCTGGGTATTCTCCTCTCTGTTTTCCGTTGGAGGAGCCTTCGGCGATAGACCTGGAGGGGCCTTCGGCGATTGACAAGGCGAGAGAAGATCTTCATCTGAGCTAAGGTGGTTGACAGACTCATTCAATTCCGCTCCACTCCCCAGGCCCGCATCTGGATGGCTAATGGGATCTTCCTCCATTGTCGAGGTGTGGTCATCCACACTGATTAGTGCTTGAAACCCACTCTGAGCCCTCCGGGTGGAGGTTGATGGCAAGCTTTTAAGAGCTGCTGCTGACTGCTTGGGAGGTGGTTCCTCCTCTCCAGAGCTTGTCGGATGGTCCAAATATGTCTCCTTGGGGGGGGGGAGATTTGTTCTTCTTTCCCTTGACTTGTTTCCATCCAAAATCAGCCTCATTTAGATCTACCACCAGCATCGGTGTAGTCTCAGCGGGGCGGGCCTCCACTGGTGGGGGGGGATGGTCTGAACTTGCTTCTGGCCTTGCACCACCTTCCGACCATTCAAAGAGGCTGTACAATTGTGCCCAAAGGAGCCACACTTCAAGCATTCCGCTGGCTTCCACTCATACTCGATGGCAATCGATCGAACAACTCCGTTTAGTCTTACCCTGGTCAAGTAGAACCTTGGCTTGTTTACTTGAATCTCCACACAAACTCTTGCAAAAGAGATCCTTTGAGATTGCTCCATACGTTGATCAACAAATAGCAGCTTGCCAATGGTGCTCGCGATGGCGCTAATTGCCGGGGCTGTCCATAGGTCAAGAGGTAGGTTCTTCAAGCGAATCCACACTGGCACCGTGGTTTGCTTTTCCCTCTTCAACTCTAGGAGCGGCTTCCATTGTTGCAAAACAAGTGCAACCCTTGCAACCGTTATAGGACCTTCTTCCAAAATCTTCCTTCTAAACTCGGGGTCAGGGATGCGGAAGAAAAAGAAACCCTGGTCATCGGCGAAAACCTCAACAAGTTTCGGTCCCCAACATAGCTTGAGCGAGTTCTCCGTGAGCTGGAACGGCAAACTCTTTCCTACATAATATCTAACCAGACACTCATGCCATTTGGGATCCACCGCATCTAACACTTCTTCAGGAAGATCCACCACCGGGATATCATCCTCAAACGAGGGAGGAACAAAGGTAAGGTCATACCCTTTCACTGCAAGTTTCGCAACATTTGCCCACGTCCGGACAGTCGGGGCGTCTGGTTTCTTCGCTTGTTTTTGCGAGGCTTGGGGCTGTTTGGAAGCCGACCTCGCTCTACTTCGTCCTCTCGAGCGCTTATCCCTGCCTACATCTTTGGGACCATGGTTTGAGGTCTCTGCTAGTGCAGGAGCGTTGCCCTTGAGCATGGAGGCCCGGGCCTCCTTGTCTCGATTGAGGGGGCTAGACGTCCTCTCCGATTCATCTCTCAATTGTGCCGTATTACTCGGCTCACCACCCACAGCCATTGGAGCAGCCATAACACTACCCAGCCAGCTAAACCCAGACCTCTACACATCAGCCATCTAGAGAGCAAGAGACTAATCGGTTGGATGCCTCGCACCTCTCGGGTTGGCTGGACGCAGCAAGGACGGGGCAGGGTGGAGGACCAACAGAGCGATCAGGAGCAAGGCGGCTTACCTGACGCCCTCTTCCCGCTACGATCAGGTCCGAGACGCACCAGCACTACTCCTCAAGGCCGAGCAACGCAGCAGTTCGGTGCAGGCCTCGGCACAGCAGGGGCGGAACAGGGGAGCGCCAGCAACCATTCAAGAGCAGGGCGCGGCACAGCAAGGTCGGAACAGGAGAGCTCCAGCAACCATTCAAGAGCAGGCCGCGGCACAGCAGGGTCGGAACGAGCACCAGCAACAGATCGGTGCAGGGCACGGCACAGCAGGGGAGCACTAGCAACCGTTCAAGATCAGAGCCGAGGGAGGCTTACCTGGGGGTGTTGGGACACCTGCGAACCATAGACCCGAGCCGCACCAGCACCGCACCTCAAAGGGCCGAGCAGCGCAGCAGCAGGCGATTTCCGTGGAGAGGCAGCTCAGATCTCGCCACAGAGATGAAGAGAGTCGAATCTGTTCGGTGAGGAGCGAGGGCCTTCCCAGAGGAGCTGAACCCCCAATTTTCACGCCAATCGGAGGTCTGGATCGGCCGGATCGAGCAGCTGACGCCGGCGAGCTACAGTTCAAAACCCCAGAGGAAGAGAGGCGATGAACAGTACCCGTGCGAGCATTTTGGCTTTTTTATTTCCTTGAATGTTGTTCTAGTTTAGTTTATTTTCATGAGATTATTATTTATTCCCCTGCTATTTCACTTCGCAAATCAAACTATCAAGATCCACTCTCTCCCTAACTCAAAAGTAGGAAGAGCCAATGCTGCCAAAATTAGAATTTTATTGTCCTAAATATTTAATTTTTTTTGGGGACGGATCCTAAATGTTTGATGAACGTGCACTTTGTGAGGAAAAAAGTAAGAAAATATCAAGCAAGTCAATCTTCTAATTTGTTTTTACAAACGGATCCTAAATGTTTGATGAATGTGCACTTTGTAAGGAAAAAAGTAAAAAACTATCAAGCAAGTCAATCTTCTAATTTGTTTTTACAATCAGATTCTTTATTTAGTCATGCTTGATAAAGAATCCGAAGAGAAAAAAAAATTTTATAAAGAAAATTTTCAACCGAAAAAGAAGAACTAAAGTTATGGTAGATTCGTTCTTGTGAAATGACTGAAGAAGAAGATGTAAAGTTACGGTAGATTTGTTCTTTTGCAAACTGCACTAAGTTGATTTATTTTTTAGATTTGCAATAAACTATGACTTTTTAGGATTAGTTTTGTTTTAGAATAAAAATATTTCTTTTGATTAAAAAATAGGAAATCGGATCAAATAGGAAAAAAGATACGTTCCAAATCGAGTTGATACCTAATTGATTGCTTACATAGAAAGTAAAAAAAAAATAAATTGGAAAAGTCCTTGGAAACCCGGTGGAACATCAGCAGAAACCCTAGAATTTCAATCCACGGCGGCGCCCTACGTCCACGCCGCCGCCCACCGCAAATCCTCCTCCGGCGACCGTCCGAATCGCGCCGGGGAAACCGGCCTCCTCTTCCTTTGTTGCCGGATGACGCGATCCACAACATCTTCTCCTTTCTGCCCATCGAAGACGCCGTCAGGACCAGCGTCCTCTCCAGGCGCTGGCGGTCCACCTGGACCTCCACCACCCACCTTGTATTCGATGGATTCCGACTTCGCAATCGCGACGCCCGCTCCCTCAACTTCCCGTCCCTCGTCGGCCGCGTCCTGAGCCAGTGCACCTCGCCCACGGTGAAGAAGTTGCACGTCACCAACTTCAAGTACCGCCATTATTACCGCCCGACGCTCGACCTCTGGCTCCACTTCGCACTGGGGCGCCGCGTGGAGGATCTCGGACTAGATATACACTGCCACCGTTCTTGTATTGCTCGAGTTGGTTGGTGCGTCTCGAAGTCAGTTGGTGCAGTTACAGGTCGGATGAGACTATTTGGTGGCCTTGTCTTAAGTTCTTGTCAATCGAAGATGCGGATTTGGATGATGATATGCTCGGGCGAATCTTCACGGGAAGTCCTGTTTTAGAGTTCCTCAAGTTGGGGCGGTGCCGCTACGTGGAGAACATTATAATAGATTCAACAAGTGTGAAAGATTTGGTATTGATTGGCAGCAAAGACTACTCTTACTCTTACATGGAGAAAATTTGGGCTCCACATTTGCTCTCGTTGCGTGTATCAGGGACGTGGTCGGGGCCGTGGCTGTGCACCCATATATTCAGACTTGACGATATATCTTCTTTAGTTGAAGCCGAGTTAGTTTTTTCCGGTCCAACTTCCTTATTTGAGTGGATGTACTGCAATTTGGAGGAACTTCTTGACAGGCTGTGTGGAGTTCCTAAAATCACCATTGGCAGTTGGTTTTTGAAGGTACAAGCTCAATAATTTACATGTTAATGTTGAATAGTGTCTGCGATTAGCACTGTTTGGTGGTGTCTCTAGCCCAGGCTGATTGACCTCTAGTCTTTCATCACGGCAATCGTTGACAGTGCATGTATAATTAATTCAGCAGATATAGGATGATGTCTTTTACAATGTCAATGGACATATCCACTTGGAAACTTCAGTCAATAACAAGGTTCACTGTCTCATATAACTGACTACTTGAAATTTCGGATCGTTCAAAGATAATAAGTTTTTACATGAGAAGCATATGTAAATAGTCTTGATTTCTAAAGAGATTCACATGTTCATTTCTACTTTTAGTACTGGCTAGGAGATAGGAAAATATATCATATCTGGATGGAACGTAATTTTGTTATTCTTTATTCAAGTTATATTAATTGAAATATTTTTTGTTGCTTGGTCAATGTGCTTAGATTCTCTCCTCTTTGGAGATGAAAGGAGTGCCCTCTTTGTTATCAAAATGTCAGAGTCTGATACTACGCACACCAATTAGTCAATTGCACCTTCCTGGGATAGCATACATGCTACGAAGTTCACAGTGCTTGGAAAGATTAGTCATACACCTAACTGGTGTCCTCCGATTGAAGGTTTGTCCTTCGCTATAATATTTTCAGTTCACTTCTTGTTCTGGCTTCCTCTTTGCATGAATGTTTAAACAATTAGTTGAAACTTTAGAAGCACAAAAAGATGATCAATCTCAACTCTTATTTGTTCCATCAATTGAAATTTAGTCATAACTCAGTTAGTATACTCAATATCTGTGCAGGACCACCTTAAGCTGTTTTAGGTCATGTCCTAAAGTAACTGCTCTGTCATAGTGGAGGTTCTTTTGCTGCCAGGCAGCGTTAGGATCTTGAACTAACAGGTTAGCGATGAGCACTTAGAAAGAGAAGAGTTTTCATTGTGAAGATGAGTTTAAGAGTTCAAATTCATTAATACTCAAAAAAAGAAAAAGAAAAAAAAAAGTAAAACTAACTAGCATCTGCAGTGGACAAATGAAAGTTTATTTTATTAGGCAACGGATTCTTTTTTCTGTTGATCCGCATTTGATGTGAAGTTTCTTAAATGGGGTATTCATGTGCAGGAAGAATCAAAAGGAAGTTGTAACTATGATGAAGAAGATTTTTTGTGTTCACGGAAAGAAAGCTTTCAATGTTTGGCGACACATCTTAACCAAGTCGAGATCATCAGTTTCAAAGCTAATAGCTTGGGGTCAAAACACGTGCTCACCTTGATTAAGTTTCTTCTTGGCAATACATTTACACTGGAGAAGATGATTATCAGGGCTGACTTGCGTGCAAGGAATAGACAAAAACATCTTCAAGCCACTGTACTTTCGGAACTGCTTGCTGTTCGCCAAAATGTGCTCAGCTATCAAAGAGCTTCCAAAAACGCTGAAATTATTTTCGATTATCCTCTTCAATTGGCGTCCTTCTAGAAGCAGATGAAAATTCGAGATTCTTAATCTCATGGCAAGGTTATGTTGCTTGAGGCACTACGCTGCTCATTCTTATTCACGCTTTTTTTTAATGGAGAAGTTACATGAACTATGACAGTATATCTAACTTACACTTCTTTTTAGTTTAGATTAGTTTAGTTGTAAATACAAACCTCTTAAGGAAAGAGGTTAGCAGTAGTGTTTTGGATGGTCGACATACGAAAGGGTGTTTTGGTTGAGATATTGCTCACCATTCTCTTATTTGTCAAGCAAAATAGAAAATATAGAGGTATAATGTTTATCTGCACTATTGGAAGATTAAGCAAAGCCCTGATTATAATGATTTGCATTCGGGAAATCTTGTTGTATTCGTGTGTAATTGAGTAGACATCATTAGAGTTTGATTGTAGTTTCAGCATAACTCCTAGTTTCCAAGTGAAGCAACTCCTTGCACTGCCCGAAAATTTATAAAACTGCTAAGCTTGCGATTGATTTCAATAACACAAACTTGAAATACTTCTTTTCTGCCCAAATGAAGATGAAACTCAGAACGTTAATCCTTTTTGTGTTTTAATTGGGTTCGAGGGAATTTTTTTTCCTCAACGAAAAGGTTTGCGAATGGAACTAGACCATATTTCACAATTCAATTTAGTTTGACTTTTTAAAAACGAAAACAAACGAGGAAATCAAACCATGGTACATCTTCTTTTTTTTTCCTCCAGTTTTTACTATACGTCATTAAGATTTGAAACAGCTTATATTTTTAAATCTAAAGTTACTGGAATTTTAATTATTAATTATCAATAAATATGTGTCTATAAGGTTCATTTTTCTTTACGGGTATGTGATGTTTGGGTATTTGTAAGTTCATGAGATTAGCAATGAAAGAGCTCTTAAGAAGAACCAAAGATTTTACCAATGATCCGGCCATGAAGAACCACCTCTTCAAAGTGGTCCGAGACAAGGCTATCACCTTCAGGAACGTCGAAGACAATTTCAGAAACAGAAGGCTGCAGAGAAGTTGGAGCCTAGACCCGATTATTTTCAATGGGGACCCGTAGGTCCTTGAACTGACGTTGGCCTCCTCTTTGCTTATGTCTCTGTTTGGTAGCCGGTCGAGCTAGCCGTGCTTAGTTTGGCCTTGTTGTTGTAGTTGTTGTGCCGCCCTTGCGGCTTTTGCATCTCGTCACCCTTCCACTTCTTTTGTTACTACATTTGGAGTGCAAGTTACTGGTGTCGAGATCTTTTTGTACATTTGGCCTTTCCTTAATATATCTCTTACCTTTTACCAACAAAAAAAAAAAGATTTTACCAATGAGTTTCGTTTCAATTCAAAACATAATTTGCTTTCACTTTGTTACAATTTTGGTCAAAGATTTGTTCCATTCCAAATTCAATAAGCCGAATCAAGCCACATTTTTTTTTTGCTTTCACTTTTTACAATTAATACTTTTCTACACGGTATAGTACATTTTTTTTTTTGTTGTTTCTTATTTCAAAGGTCTTCATCAAATGAAACAAACTTATCGTATAATGGTCCAAAATTCACAGACAATAGATTCTAAATAGATGTAGTCCTTAGTTGCTTGCTCAACATCCAAATACAAAACCTCCTAATTCGAAAGCCGTTTTGCTGGCAAAATTCATAGAAACCCTAGGAATGATATCCATGGCCGAGAGCTCTGCCCACGGTGTGATCCAAGAAGAAAATCCTTACCTAACCATTTAACTCACTTTAAACTCTTCATTTAATGTGTTACTTAAGATAAAATTTTATAGAATTAATACTACGAAAAAATTCCAAAGTAGTACACCTTTGACAAATTTACCATAAACTAATTTTTTTTATCACCAAAAAATCTAAACCAATACACCTTTGATAAATTTACCAAAAACGGGTACACTTATAACAAATTTAGCCTCTATTAGTTTCCACTAAATTTTGTTGTCAAATTACTAAATTGAATGACATGTGACAGTTGACTAATATACTAGTTTGGGAAGTTACTCTTTGTTTGTCAAAGTTATATCAATTTTGTGATTTTTTTGTGATATTAGTCCAATTTAATAAATGGTACAATTGTCACAAATGTACCAATTTGAGACTTTTGGTGGTCAAAAAAATTATTTTAAGGTAAATTTATTATAAGTGTATTAGTTTGGAGTTTTTTGATATCATTTGAGGTAAATTTGTTATAGATTTACCAATTTAGGATTTTTGGTGGTAAAAAATTTAGTTTGACATAAATTTGTCAAAGGTAGGGTTTTTGTGATATTAACCCAATTTCATAACAAGTTAAAAAGGTAAATTCACAAAATAAAAAAAAAATTCAGTAAATAAAATAAGAACATCAAAAACACCCAAAGATTGAAATTCTTACAAAATTAGAAAAGTATGCATGTGTTGTGTGACATGTACTCGGGAAAAACATTAGAAAAGTCCTAAACATATTGTATTAGTACTAATTAGTCATAAATCTTTTGATCGAGTGTCAATTAAAAGTGTTTACGAATGTGATAAAAGCATTGAAAGACTCAAAGAAATTTATTAAACGCCTTACCAACCAAGACATACTTAGCATGTTTAAGATATTAGTTCCCATGTCTAAATGTATCTAATCATGTGGGGTCCACCCGCGTAAATGTTAACATGTTTATGAATGTGATAAAAGCGTTGAAAGGTTTGATATGTGACATCACGTTTATCATGTACATTTAACACATGATAGAGGATAAAGTCTGAGAGTTTGATGAGCATCCATTTTATAAGGAGAAAAGAAATATTGGGTGGGTACTGCATCACATAAATTTTATGTTCCTTTTTCTCCAAGCTTAAGTTTTTATTTAGGTCCTCCCAATTTTTTCACATTGACACCATCTAATTTGTTTTGCAATTCATTATGAAGTAGACAGCTCATATGCTTGTATAAAGAACTCAAAAGAAACAAAATTCTGATCGAGAATATATTCAGCCAAAAAATAGGAAAAAGGCTGAAAAAAAGTTTAGAGGAGAGAGTACTTAAAAAGGATTAGGAAATCAAAGCGTATTCCTAGGCTAGTAGACCGTAAAATGGAAATCGATCAGCTTGATTTGACCTCCTTTCGATTTAAGAAAAGAGATCATCTCGTGAAAAATTATAAAGGAAAAAAAGAAAAGAAAAAACAATATCAGTTAAAGGGACGACATGACTTCAGTCTCAGTTGCCGTCGACGCAGAAACCCTTCGAATCCATGGCGGAGACCTCCGCGCACGGCACCATCCACCGCAAATCCTCCGGCGACCGGCCAGATCGCACCAAACGAAACAGACCTCCTCCTCCTCCTCCTCCTCAGCGAAGCAGGAGCCCTAGGGATCTCCCCAGCGCCTTGCCGGACGCCGTGATCCACCACATCATTTCGTTTCTGCCCATCTGAGACGTCGTCAAGACCGGCCTCCTCTCCCAGCTGTGGCGTTTCGCTTGGACGACCACCGCCGACCTCGTCTTCGATGGAGAGAGTGGAGACCCGCCTCGGAAGCCCTTGGACTTCATGCTCCTCGTTGGCAGCGTCCTGAGCTAGTGCATCTCCCCCACGGTGAAGAGTTTCCACGTCAATGGCTTCTAGTATGAGAAGGCCCACCACCCCAAGGTCGACCTCTGGCTCCGCTTCGTGGCAGAATGCCACGAGGAGGATCTCTGCTGAGGTTGGTTTTCCTGCCGCCGACCTTCTATATGCTGCCGCGGTTCTTGTATTGCTCGAGTTGGTTGGTGCGCCTGGAAGTTAGTTGCCGCAGTTTCACGTTGGGTAGGACTATTAGGTGGCCTTGTCTTGAGGTGTTGTCGATTGTGTATTCGGATTTGAGTGATGATATCCTTGTGGGGATTTTCAGGGGAACTCCTGCTCTAGAGCCTCTTCAGTTGCGCGAGTGCTGTGGCGTGAATAACATTATGAGAGATTCAGCAAGTGTAAAAGAGTTGGCACTCGTCGGCCTTAGTTCATCTTGTGCAATCAAAATTTGGGCCCCGAATGTGCTGTCATTACGGGTTTCAGGACACTGGTGTCATCGTGCTGTCTTCAGACTCTGACAATATATCTTCTTTAATGGAAGCCAAGTTAGATTTTGACACTATGACTGATATGTCTGGTGACAAGAGGATTTGCTGCAACTTGTTGAAGGAAGTTCCTGAGAAGCTGCGCAGAGTTCCTACAATCACCATCGGTGGTTGATGTATGCAGATATGAGCTCGGTATTTTCATCATTTATAGGACTCACTCGTGTTGAATGGTGTTTGTGATTAGCACTGTCTCGCACTATATGATCTTCAAACTGGCCAGTGGATTTCAGTTTTCAGCCTTGATCAGGTCCGTTGCTATGTAATTCAAGGGTTTCTTGTCCACTTCCTCGTATTATTATTTGTATCTGATCTGTCTGATAATGAGCATTCCCTTGTCTTCTGCGATTATGTGGATGCGGGAAGTGGTTTCTCTTTACACCCATTTCTGCCAATGGCTGCTTCTTCTTCAGGGCACCAAAGATTTGAAGGTCCTGAGGATAATGTTGCAGGATTTCGTTTGACGGGTATCATAGGTGTCCACCTTTTGCGGTTAAAGCTTGACAGCATATTTTACTTTGCCTCATTGAATTACTTGGTGATTGTGCTAATTCAATCAAAATACTGGGCTCTAGAAGATCCTCCGTTGGGTTTTTTCATGTTCCTGTCCTTCATTTTCTTCCCAAAGTCCCACCGGAGGCTCTTCATGTTCTTGTCCTGCATTTAAAGATCACAAGTTTTATCAAGGGGAATCATTGAGAGCGCATGTATGATTAATTTGGGAGGTTACAGCATAAGAAAGTATTGTGAACCTTGGAGCTTTAATTTCCAATAAATGAATTTAGGACGACTCAATTTTTGGGACAATGAATGCCCACTAGATCTGGGATCAATGCAATATTCTTAGATACTTAATTTTCACAAGAAAAATGCATGAAAAGATTATTTTAAAAGGCTACTTTATTCTTTCAATTTATAGAGAAAAGTCAATCATCTAAAATATGACGAAGAGTAATGAACCATCTTAGGTTGATAGATTCGGGTCGTGATCTCTCATCACTATAGGCTATTGTTCTAGAACATCTCACGGGAGTATCCTCAGAATATTATAGAATGGCAAAGGACATATTCACTAATAGACTTCAGTCAATAATGAGGATCATTGATTTATGTGATCTAGATCCTTTAAAAATCACAAGTTTTACATGAGAAGCATATGTAAATAATCTTGATTCTTGAAGAGACGCTCTTGTTCATTTTTACTTGCAATACCCTTACGATCTTTTCCCAACTGGAAGACAAGCTCAGAGGATATTGAATTTGGGTTTCGGATTGATCTTGTGGCAAGATATGTTGCCCTAGGCATTACACTACTCATTCGTATTGACTCTCTTTTGACAGTAAAGTTACATGAACCATGATGCTATTAGGTTTTTTACGTGTACCTAATTTAAACTTTTTTTGAATTTAGTTCATCTGTAAATATGAACCTCTTAAGGAAAGATGTTAATGGTAGTGCTTTGGATTATCGACAGATAAAGGGATGTTTTGGTTGAGGTATTCCTCGGCTTTCTCTGTCCAAAAATATATGAATAAGCAAATAACTCCTTGGATTGCGTTTGATTTTAAAGACACAAACTTGAAGTATGTCTTTGCTGCACAAAAGGAGATAAAGTCGAATTTTAACAGCCTTTTTTTCTTTTTTTGTGGTTTAATTTGGTTCAAGGCGATTTTTTCCAGGCAAAAAAGTTTGCAATCAGAACTAAATTGTATTTCATGTTCGAAAACCGAAGCAAACCATAAAATCATCAGTCTTTCTGTTACCTTTGCTAGGTTTTGTTGGATGTTCTCGCGACATTTTTTTATAAATAGTCATGGGATATTAAAAGAATAAAAAAAAATTATTTGACACTTTCTATCCACCTAAAATTGACGGAGTTAAGCAAAAGATTCAAGTGCATTTTATCCTAACTAATTTTTAGGATTTGTCCCTTAATTATCCAAAAAAAGAAAATCTTATATAAGATTTTAAGCTTTGCTAATTTTTTTCAAGCTTATTATTATCGAGCTCAATATCTAATTTGTGGAAACAAGGAAATCTTTAGAGACCTAAAAGCAAAGCATGCATGATTCCAATGGGTAGATTCAAGGGTAAGAACCCAACATACCCGACTGGTCATAGGGTAACCCTTGAAACCGTTAATTTAGTTTTATTTCAATATTATGATTAGTTTTTCCATAATTTAATGAAGTGCATGCACGGTCCATAAGCAACCATACTTGGATTAAGTTATTAATTATTAATTACCCAATGAAATGAAAATAATATTATAAGATAACTCAATTATTAAACTTAAATAATCAGATGCTAATTACAATAGTAAATTAATGTGATTTTTATTATACTTGATAAGTAATAATTTATTGCACAAACTGTTAATAATTCAAACTAGGAAAAATATTTAAAAAAATTTGAAGGATAACGCAGTGTGTTTAAAAAAGGATAGGAAATCGGATCGAAATAAAAAGAAAGAGAAAAATCCTTGGAAAACTCGGGTGAACATCAGCAGAAACCCTAGAATTTCAAATCCACGGCGGTGCCCACCGTCTACGGCGCCCTGGAGTTAAGCCAAAAGGGCCTTCTGATTGTCGTTGTCCTTCGCCCTGGAGTTGCCTACCGAGAGAAAACCTAAATCTCATCAATTCCATGGAGGAGTCCTCCAAGCGCCGGAGGATTTTGCTCAGCCTAGAATCCTCCCGCGACCGACCTCCTCCTCCTTCGAGCCCTCGGGATCTCATCAGCGCATTGCCAGACCAGGCGATCCGCGACATCTTCTCGCATCTGCCCACCGAGGACGTCGTGAGGACCAGCGTCCTCTCCAAGCGGTGGCGATACAGATGGAGGACCGCCACCACCAACCTCGTATTCAATAGAGTCCGGCCTCACCGTCACAGAGCCCGCTCCTTGGACTTCCGGTGCATCGTCGACAGCGTCCTGAGTCAGCACACCTCGACCTCGGCGTTGAAGAAATTCCACGTCAATGGCTTTTGTTACGACGAGGCCGATAGCCCCAAGCTCGAGGAGTGGCTCCGCTTTGCAGAGCAGCGCCACGTGGAGGATCTCCACCTGGAACTGGATACCAGTTTGCAGTCTACGTATATAGTGCCGCAGTTCTTGTTTTGCTTGAGTAGCTTGGTGCGCCTGCAAGTCAGTCGGTGCCGTTTCTTGTTGGGTGCGACTAGTATTAATTGGCCTCATCTAAAGGTCTTGTCGATGTCAAATGTCAACTTGAGTGATGATATCCTGGCGAGTATTTTAAGGGGAAGTCCTGTTTTAGAGTCCCTTGACTTGGGTTGGTGCGTGGGCTTGAACAACGTTATTGTAGATTCAAAAAGTGTCAAACACTTGTTCCTCAGCATCACCAATTTCTTTGACCTACGGAGGATTAGGGCCCCGCATTTGCTGAGGTTGCGTATAGCAGGGACGTGCTCTTGTTCTGAGGGAGCAGAGCATATGTCCCTTGAGGATATATCGTCTTTGGTTGAAGCCGACTTAAATTTTGAAATTCTACCTCGTGTGCATGGTGACAATAGGATGGCCTGCGACCTGTTGAAGGAATTTCTTGAGAAGCTGCCCAGAGTTCCTACAATTACCATTGGTGATTGGTGTTTGCAGGTACATGCTCAATATTTTTACCATTTATAAGACGTGCTCCTGTTGAATCGTTTCCGTGTTTAGCACCATTTAGTGCTGTATGTTTCCCCACTTTAGTGACCTCATCAAGGGTAATCGTTGTGGACTCATGTGCAATTAGTTATTGGCAGATAGGATGATTGGTAACTCTGTGGTCTGAGTTACGGCATAAGACGATATCCTTCCCTATGTTTAATCTCCGATAGATGGATAGCAAAAATTTTGGGACAATGAATGCCGCTAGATATTGCTTTTTATTGTGGATGCCACTCAGGGCAGCGTTCTTAGACACCTCAATTTTCAAACGAAAAGAGATTATTCCAGAAAGGTTTCTTGAATTTTCAGTCTTTCAGTTTATAGAGAAAGTACAACTATTTGCAAATATAACAAAGTTTAGTGGACCTAGTCATCTTAGATCGACAAAACCGCATCATGCTCTCTTGTCACATCAGGCTGTTGTTTCATAATCATCTTACATAGTGTTCTTACAATATTTTACGATGGCAGTGGATAGATTAACTTGGAAAGTTCAGTCAATAATGAGGTTTGCTGTCTCATGTGACCAACGATTGGAATTTTCGGATCCTTCAAATATCATAAGTTCGACATGAGAAGCATATGTAAATAGTCTCAATTATTAAAGAGATTCACTTGTTAATTTTTACTTGTAGTATCCTTATCGGTCTTTTCATGGCTGGGAGATAGGGTCAAAGGATATTGTATTTGGATGGACTGTAGTTTTGTTATTATATATTCATGTTAAACATGAAAACTAGTATTAATCAGATTTTCTATGTTGCTTGCTCAATGTGATTAGATTCTGTCCCTTTTGGAGATGGAAGGAGTGCCACCTCGGTTGTTAGAATGTCAGAATCTGATACTACAAGGACTAAGTAGTCAGCGGGACCTTCTCGGTATAGGATATATGCTACGAAGTTCATGGTGCCTGGAAAATTTAGTCATACAGCTGACTAACGTCCCCTTATCGAAGGTTTGTTTATTTGCTATGATAATTTCAGATCGCTTCTTGTGCTTACTTCCTCTTTGCACTAATGTTTAAACAGTGAGTGGAAACTTTAGAAGCACATAAAGATGATCAATCTCGAACTCTTATTTCTTCCAGAATTTGAAATTTGCTCATGGCTCTGTCGGTCTACTCAACATTTGTGCAGGGCAAGTTTTAGTTCATGTCTTAAAGTAACAGCAGTGTCATGCTGGAGGTTCTTTTGCTGTTGGGTTGTGTTAGGATCTTGAGCCAAGAGTTTAGTGATGAGCACTTAGAAAGAGGACATGTTTAATGTGTGTAGACGAGTTTAAGAGCTTAAATTGATTAAGACTTGTTATAAAGTAAAATTGACTAGCATTTGCAGTGGACAATCGAAAGTTGTTCGTCTGAAATTTTAGTGAGCCGATGAATTTATTTTCCCCATGGATCCATATCTAGTGTGAAATAAGTTTATTAAATGGGGGTACCTATGTGCAGTTTCAACTTGGTGAAGAATCTAATGAAGATTTTAACTTGACGAAGAAGTTTTCTCGTGCTCGCGGAAGGGGAACTTTGGATGTTTGTCAAAACATCTCAAGAGAGTTGAGATCATCTGCTTTGGAGCTTGTGGTTCTGGGTCAAAACATCTGCTCGCTCTGATTAAGTTTCTCCTTGGGTATGCACTTGTGCTGGAGAAGCTGATTATCAAGGTTAAATTGCCCACACGTGTACATGAACTTCCAGCCACTGTTCTGTCGCAACTACTTGATTTGAGCACCGATGTGCTCAGCTTTCGAAGAGCTTCGGAAAATGCTAGGGTTATTTTTTATTATCCTCTTGAATAGGCGTCCTCATAAAAGTTTGGGTTTGTCATTGATCTCATAGGCAAGCGTATGTTGCCTTGTCACTTCACTGCTTATTTTTATTCACTCTTTTGACATAAAGTTCGGTGAAGTGTGATAGTATTGGGATTTTAAGTTTTATATTAGTTGTAAATATGGACCTCTCAAGGAAAGAGGTTAATATTAGTGTTTCAGTTCAAGGGGATTTTTTGCGACAAAAAAGTTGCAACCGGAATTAAACTGCATTGTGCAGTTTGATGTGGTTCAGCTTTTCCAAAACCAAAACAAACCATAAAATCATTGTTCTTTCCGTTAGCTGTGATAAGTTTTATTGGATGTTGATGTGACATATATTTATTATTAATAGTCACAAGATATCAAGTCCCGTGACATTTTCAGTGGACCTAAAATTGACAGAATTGATGAAAAGGTTTAATTCCATTGAAGTTGCATGTTTGAGCACAAATGCAATAAATGTAAGTTTTGTAACTCAAGGTTTTACGACTTGTCTGAGGATGAATAAGGATGTTCTTCTCATGCCACAATGCATGTGCACTTGTGCTGGAGAAGATGATCATCAAATTTAGGATGCACATACCCTTTCAGAGAAGAATCTTTGGAGGCAGGTACTCTATGAAAGCTGCCTGATTTGATCCAATGTCTACAAGGCCACCAAAGAGCTTCTAATCATGCACGAGTTACCTTCGATTATCCTTCAGGGATGTTCTTTTGAAGGCATATGCAATTCTCGGTCCTAAGAAATTTCGCAACTAGGTGTGCTTCGGTTGTTCATGCACTACTCTTCCCTCATTGAACTTTCAATGTGGAGAGGTCATGCTTTTCAAAGAGCTTTGTTTGGTTGGAACTTGAGAAGCACTTCTTGTAGAAAGGGATCGTCTTGTGATTTTGTGAGCAAGTGCTCCTAAAGGCATCATCTTGTGATTTTGTCAGCAAGTGCTCCCAACGGCTTTTCTTAAGTAACTGTAAAATATATAACCACAATCATTAGTACACTAACTTAATTGATTAATAGATATTCCTCATGAGTCTGTTATTTTTGCCTCCGTTTAACCACTACTAGCTTAGTTATCACAAAATTTGAGCAGATGTTTTGCTCATTTGGTTCCTTTGATGGGACAATTCTACCACGACTTTTCAATTATAGTAAAGAGAGTCCATTATTTTCCCTTTGCCTTTTTTTGTTTCTCGCCTTTTTTCTACTTCTTCACAACAATCTGTACCGCCTATTATTTTCTCTTTGCCTTTTCTCTTTTCCCACCTTTTTTATACTTCTTCCTTATAACAATCTGCACTGCCTGTTCTTTTGCAGGCGTTACTCTCTCTCTCTCTCTCTCTCTCTCTCTCTCTCTCTCTCTCTAACAAATTGAAGGCCCCAACCTTTGCTATGAGATAGGCCACCTACATCATGTCTCAATGACCTATTTTTAAAGCCCAAATACGATAAGTTTATTAAACACCTTACATATCACGACATGCTTAGCACATTTAAGATATTAATTCCCACATACATATGCAAAAATGTGCCTAAATGTTAAAACATGTCCAAACTTATCTAATCATGTATTGTCCACACATGTAAATACTAATGTGTTTAATTAGACGTATCTAAGCATTTGATAAAAGCGTCGAAAGGTTCCACCTATGACAGCATGTTTATTGCATGTGTTAAACATACATGTTCACTTATTTTTTTGCCGTTGATAGGCCGGAGAAAGGTGAGGACTTACCTTGGTGCCGTGTAAACACATCATGTTGAAAATCGTCGGCCTTAGTTGGAGGTGATACGGCTCCAAAGTATGTTTAGGGGTAAAGGGCAAGGTGTGGCGTGAGCCAAGATGGAATTGACCGAGGAAAAGGTCCTGAAACTTGATGATGAGAAAAGAAATATTGAATGAACTACCATATCGCATAAATTTTATGTTTCTTTTTCCTCCAAGCTTAAGTGTTTATTTGGGTCATTCCAATTTCTTTTCACATCAAGATCATTTAATTTGTTTCGCAATGCATTATGAAGCATACAATTCATACGATTGCATAAAGAATCGACTAAGAAAATTTTCTGTCACAAAAATAGGAAAAAGGCTAAAAAGAATTGGAGGATGAACTCCGGTAGTTAAAAAAAGATTAGGAAATCTAAGTGAATTCCTAAGGTAGACTGTAAAATCAAAATCGATCAGTTTAATTTGACGTGCTTTCGATTAAAGAAAAGAGATCAATTCCGTGAAAAATTAAAAAAGGGAAAAATGAAAAAAGAAAAAACAATATCAATCAAAGGGCAACATGACTTCAGTCTCGTTCGCCGTCGACACAGAAAGTATAAATCCTTCGAAAAACTTTGAATCCATGGCGGAGAGGAGACATCTGTGCGCGGCACCATTCGCCGTGAATTCTCCGGCGACCGGCCGGATCGCACCAAACAAAACCGACCTCCTCCTCCTCCTCCTCCTCTGAGGCGAAGCAGGAGCCCCGGGGATCTCCTCAGCACGGGATGCCGTGATCCACCACATCTTCTCGTTTCGACCCATCCGAGACGTCATCAAGACCAGCGTCCTCTCCCGGCGGTGGCGTTCCGCTTAGACCACCACCACCGACCTTGTCTTCCATGGAAGGATCGGAGGCAGCGTCCTGAGGCGGTGCACAGTGAAGAGGTTCCTCTTCACCGGCTTCGAGTAGCTCCTCCGCCTCAAGGTCGACCTCTGGCTCCGTTTCGTGGTGGAGTGCCGCATAGAGGATCTCTGCCTGAGGTTGGATTCCCCGCCGCCGACCTTCTATATACTGCCGCCGTTCTTGTATTGCTCGAGTTGGTTGGTGCGCCTGGAAGTTAGTTGCTGCAGTTTCTCGTTGGATAGGACTATTAGGTGGCCTTGTCTTAAGGTGTCGTCGATTGTGTATTTGAATTTGAGTGATGATATCGGGATTTTCAAGGAAAGTCCTGTTCTAGAGAAGCTACGCGGATCTCTACAATCACCATTGGCGGTTGGTGTGTACAAGCTCCATATTTTCATCATTTTTAAGACTCACGTGTTGAATGGCGTCTCTGACGAGCGCTGTTTTAGTGTTGTATGGAGGCCAGGTCGAGTGACCTCGCTCTGGCATTATTTCGTCAAGCAAAATCATTGTGAATTCATGTGTAATTAACTATTGGCAGATAGGGGACTCATGACTTTGTCTTTGGAGCTACTACGTAAGAACTTACAGTGAACCTTGGAGCTTCGTCTCTTTGATTAATTTTAAATAAATAAATCTGGGATTACTCAATTAGGGCAATCAATGCCACTAGATATTGCTAATTATAATAGATGGTACTCAACGCAACATTCTTAGATGCTTGATTTCCACACAAAAAAATGTATGAAGAGAATAATTGAAAAGGTTATATTTTCCATTCATTCTTTCAGTTTGTAGATGAAATATAAATATCTGGAAATATGGCAAAGAGTAATGGACCTAGTCATCTTAGGTTGACAAAACTGGATCATCCTCCCTCGTCATATTAGGTTGTTGTTCCATAATCATCTTATAGAATATTCTCGCAATATTTTACATGTAAATGCTAGGTGATTGGATTGCCCTCATGCGATGGTTTTTCTCAAGGAATTATAGGTGATAAGCTTCCAATTCCCAGTATTATTTCCAAAAGATGAAACTACTACTTGTATACTGGAGGACGAAACGTAGAATTCTCTAAACCTCCTCTTTTCCGTGGAAATGTATAGAATGACTGCCATTCTCTCTCTCTCTCTCATATGCAACGGCTTGTGACGGGAACATTTTATTTGGGCATTTGTGGAGTTTTTGTTTTTGAATAATCAACAATAATTACATCTGCTGCAAATGATGATCATCACTGAAATATATCCTTTTCTCATGACTTGCTCATGTTCTTTGGTTTTTATGCGGGGTAATAGGATTTAAAGTGTGCTCTTTGGCTAATGCAAAGTCTATCTTACTGGATATGCCCATAGAGAGTGCTCAAATAGTTTCGTATCAATTTTGTCTTTATCCTGCGATCAGACAGTCTAAATTCTCAAGAAGAATATTTACAGCAAAATATGCCTTTCCTGCTAAGTTTTTTCTCTCAAATATTCACTTTTGCATCTTTATTGTTTGACCAATCATGTCAGTAACTTTTTTTGTGCCTATATTAATTAGAAGGGCCAAATATTCACTTTTGCATCTTTATGTTTCACGAATCATGTAAGTAGAAGGGCCAAATGACTTCATTATTCTTCACCTTGTAGAAAACACAGAAGGTAAAACCATTTGAAAACTCTCGGCGTGTAAAACTGCAAGAAAACCTTAGAATTTCAATTTCATGGCGGAGACCTTTATCCATGGTGTCGTCCACCGCAAATCCTCCTCCGGCGACCGTCCAAGTGGCACCGAAAGAAATCCACCTCCTCCTCCTCCTCCTCCTCCTCCTCCTTCCAGCCCTAGGGATCTCATTAGTGTGTGCCTGTGATTAGCACTGTTTTGTGGCGTTTGTTGCCCCGGCTGAGTGACCTCCGCTTTTTGCGACATTCTAGTCTTTCATGAAGGGGAATCTTGGAGAGTGCATGTATTTATTAATTTGGCAGATAGGATGATATATAACTTTGAAACTTGGAGCTCCTTCCCTCTGTTTAATTTTCAATAAATGGATTTGGGATGAGTCAATTTTTGGGACAATGAATGCCCACTAGATCTAGGATCAATGCAACATTCTTAGATGCTTGATTTTCACAAGAAAATGTGCATGGAGAGATTATATGAAAAAGGCTCATTTTTCAGTTCATCCTGTCAGTTTATAGAGAAAATACAATTATCTAGAAATATGATGAAAAACAATGGACCTAATCATCTTAGGTTGACAAAACCGCGTCATGCTCTCTTGTCACTTTCGACTGCTCTTCCATAATACATCTTTTAGAGTATTCTCAAAATATTTTACAATGACAATGGACAAATTCACTTGGAAACTTAGGTCAATGTTGAGGTTTGCTGTCTCATGTAAGTAACTACTAGAATTTTAAGATCCTTCAAAGATTACAAGTTTTCCATGAGAAGCATATGTAAATAGTCTCCTTTTATAAAGAGATTCACTTGTTCATTTCTACTTTTAGTATCCTTATCGGTCTTTTCCTGGCTGCAAGGTAGTGTTAAAAGGATATTGTACTTGGATGGAATGTCATTTTATTATTCTTAATTCATGTTAGACAAGAAAATAAATATTACTTTAATTTTCTTTGTTACTTGCTCAATGTGCTTAGATTCTATCCCATTTGGAGATGGAAGGGGTCTCCATTGTCAATATGTCAGAATCTGAGACTACATGGCCAGTTAGTCAACGAGACTTTCCCGGGATAGCGTACATGCTACGAAGTGCACAATGCCTAAAAAATAATTCATAGACCTGACCTCCCCCCTCTATTGAAGGTTTGTTCCTTCGCTATGATTTTTTTAGTTCGCTTCTTTGGTTTGACTTCCTCTTTGCACGAATGTGCAGGGCTACGACTATTCGATATTCAAAAAAAAAAAAACAGATCAATAGGTGGTCCTAGAAAAGGGAAAACTAAATGGCATAGAATGTATTAGTTACCAGCAGGGGCCGAGCGATCAGTCCTCTCCACGTAGCTCCCCCACGATGCTTGCTGACACGTCTCCTACTTATTTTGGCTTCCGAGCTTCGATACCATTCCAATTTGGATAGAAATTGATGCAAACTCGACGACCTTTTTTTGGTAGAACGGTGGAGTCGGCGTCTAAATAGAGACGTGCGACATGCATCGCAGTCTGTATTTGGCATGGTTGGGAGGTGAGAAAAATCTTCTCCGGTGCCATATTTGTCAGCCAGTTTGAAAAAAAAAAACACGTGTATGTAATTTAAGATGTGATTATGCTATTCCTAAGCTCGCGAGATGCCAAACTTTATCACGAATGTGGTTTTTGCTAAGGAATTATGTCTGAGAAGTCATTTATGCTGAACTTTCCGGTTAGAATTTTGCAAGTTTCACCACTTATTAATGTCTACTGCTTAGTAAATAGAGCGTTTGGATGGGGTATCATATATCAGGCTCACTCAGGCAATTAATTTTTTTTTTTTTTTCAGGAGCTCAAGCTCAGTTATGCATAAGCCCGCCCCTTTTGAGCCTATCCAGACCCGATTATAATAGAGGTTCATTTATTACACGAGAAATAAGTAATTTTAAAAAAATCAAACTTAAAAAAACGCATAATGATGCCATGTCAAAGCATGTGTTAGACCCAACTTACAGTGTCAACATACTTGGTTTTCACGCACCATCCAAAGTGGCACAAAAAGAGTGAACAAATTTTATTTCCATCTGGTGTGATTTGCGTTTTCTTATTTAATATATGAACACTTTTAGATGAGATTGTGCATTAAAGAATTCCTTCTATTTAGCTATTGTTACTAGCAAAAGTTGCACATATTTTGTGTATATTCAAAATACACACAAATGAATAAAGGACTGAGTACAATTGAAAAAAGACTAGCCAAGTCTCCTAGAGTTTCCAAAGACTTCTAGAATAGTCCCAAGGATGGGCGACATGACAAATGTAGCATGTTCTAGAGAATTCTTGTCATAAATGTCGGTAGTTAATAGACTCTTATATAAATCTCCATCATTAGATTGAGAGCCAATCAATGAATGTTACGTGAGGGACTCTTGTCTAAATAGGAATGTCAGCCCCTCATTTGTATTAATCTAATACTTGAGTAGTAGAATGCATTATCTTATAGAGCTACTCTCTAAAAAATGTTCCAAAACTTAAAAAATGTTCTTGTCACCCCTTGTTGGATTCAATTATTAATAGCTATGTTGAGTTTGCAAGCCCTTGTTGGATTCGAGTATTAATAGCTGTGTTGAGTATTGAGTTTGTGATCGGGCATGGCGTCAAAGAGTTGTCGTTAAACCTGATCCTGGCATTTCAGTTTCATGTGTTGTTGGTTTCCTTCTTCCACCTCACTACGTTGGTAAGTTTGCTCTTGTCTCAAGGCGATTTTTGGTTGATAGACGCTGTGAATTGGTCTTCGCTGAAGACATTGCACATTGGATATGCCAAGTTAATGGATCGAAGACTCTCGAGGAGGTGCCTTGTTTTGTAGTTTCCTGAGTTGAAAGACTACATAAGCTTTAAGCACATGAGAATTGAATCAAGAGCTATGAGAGAGCTGCTGATTAACTCTAATAGGTTATATGCTCGTGATGGTTTGCTTTTGAATATATTGGTTGCTCATCTACTGAAATTGAAATTCTTATTTGTTCCAGCAATTGATTTTTTGTAGGGATTAACAATACATAGGACCACCTATGTATTTTTGTAGGGATTAACAAAATTTTTGATCTAGTCGATAAGTGCAAAAGAAGACTATCGATTTGCGGCAAAAGAATGATAGTGTCATTCTCCATTAAATTTAAATATAATAGCCCAGTCAACATTGGGTCAAAACAAATTCAATGTCACACTTCCCTGTGAGATTTTGTAGGACCACTACTAATTGTTTTAAAAGCTTAAGCTGATAGATGAAGGCGTGGTTTATTATTTAAATATTCTAACACTCTCCCTCACGCTTAGTCCGGTCTTTTTGCCTAGTACTAAGTGTGGAAATTTAATTGGGGAGACAAATAGGAGCCTGTAAAATTCAAACTCATGACCTCCTAGCTCTGATACCATGTTTAATCAAAAAAGGATTACAAGAATATATATATATATATATATATGAGTAACCTAGTAACCCTCTTATGACTATTTTACCCTTATTACTATTTCCTAACACTCCCCCTCAAGTTGGGATGTAAATATCAAACAATCCCAACTTGTTATATAAAAAATTCACTCTATTTCCTCGTAAAGACTTGGTAAAAATATCTGCAAGCTGATTCTCCGTTCTTGTATGTTGAAGAGTGATCTATCCTTTCTGAACTTTTTCTCGTATAAAGTGACAATCAACCTTAATGTGCTCGGTTCGCTCATGGAAGACGGGATTGTTTGCAATATGAATAGCTAATTGATTGTCACAATATAATATCGATGGTTCTGATGTTGACATCCCAATTTCTGACAATAACATCCTCAACCAGAGCAATTCACTAGTCACATGTGCCATTGCTCTATATTCCGCTTCTGCACTTGATCGAGAAACCACATGTTGTTTCTCACTCTTCCAAGCAACTAAATTACCTCCAAGAAATACACAATAACCTGATGTAGATCTTCTACTAATAGAACATCTAGCCTAATCCGCATAAGAAAAACCTGTGGTATTCAGGTGGCCACAATTCTTGAAAATTAGTCCTTTACCTAGTGCTCCTTTCAAGTATTTGATAATTTGAAGCACAACATCCCAGTGAGTAGTCTGAGGAGAACCCATGAATTGGCTTACAACACTAACGGCAAAAGATATATCAGGTCTCATGACAATAAGATAATTCAACTTACCATCTACTCTCCGATATTTCAATGGGTCATGTAATAATTCTCCATCTTTTGCATCAAGTTTCACATTGGGTTCCATAGGAGTATCAACCGATTTTGCTCCAACAAGTCCAACCTCATCAAGAATGTCAAGAACATATTTTCTTTGAGTTAAATTTATACCTGTATGCAAGTAGGCAACCTCAATACCTAGGAAATACTGCAAATGTCCCATATCCTTAGTACTAAACTGTGTATGCAGAAATTGCTTGAGTCGTTGAATACCATCTGAATCACTACCGGTAATGATAATATCATCCACATATACCACCAGAAAAATACAACCAGCTGAGGAGACAGAATTGAAGACTGAATGGTCTACTTGACAACGCTTTAATCCAAACTTGATAACAGCATCACTAAACTTACCAAACCAAGCACGAGGAGATTGCTTGAGTCCATACAATGCCTTATGTAAATGACATACCAGATTCTCCCCCTGAGCAACAAATCCAGGTGGTTGCTCCATATATACCTCTTCAGCCAAATCACCATGTAGGAATGCATTTTTGATGTCTAATTGATGAAGAAACCATCCAAAATGTGCTGCTAGAGAAATAAAGACACGAACAGATGGGATTTTGGCTATAGGAGAAAAAGTGTCATCATAATTAACACCATATGTTTGAGTATATCCTTTAGCGACTAACCGTGCCTTCAATCGATCTATAGTGCCATCAGGGTGGACCTTAACCGTGAAAACCCAACGACAACCAACAGGTTGCTTTCCCATAGGAAGGGTAGTTAGCTTCCAAGTGCGATTCTCAATGAGTGCTTTCATTTCATCCTCCACGGCTTGTCTCCAACCGGGATGAGCAAGAGCTTCAGTAACATTGCTAAGCACAGAAATAGAGGACAAGGATGAGACAAAAGTAGAGAAGGTAGGAGATAAACGATCATAAGACAGAAAGTTGCTAATAGGATGATGAGTACGAAGACAATCAGACAGACCAGAATAAAGTGTATAACGATCCACGGGATGCCCAACACAAGATCGTGTACCTTTTCAAGTAGCAATGGGTTGATCAGGATCAAGATCAGGATCAGGATCAGGGGATGGCACATCAATTGATGAGGGATTAGATGAATTAGGTGATGGCCGTACCTCTGTAGTGGGAGCTGTTCCTCGTCTATGGTAAGTTTGATTAGCAAACTGAAATCCTGTTAATGATACTAAAGGAAGTGAGATTGGGGGAGGAATTGGTAAGACACACTTGTTAGTGTCAGTGTGTCAGGAGACACAATAGAGACTATTTGAGTACTATAATATGGCTGGTCCTCAAAAAATGTCACATCTGCTGATACAAACACTCGGCGACTAATAGGATTGTAACATTTATAGCCCTTCTGAGTTCGAGAGAACCCAACAAAGATACACTTATCAGCACGAGGAGCCAACTTATCAAGACCTGGAGTCAGAGAATGGACGAAACAAACACAGCCAAAGACACATAGAGGTAATACAAAGGGAGGACAATTTGGATGTAAAATAGAGAAGGGTGTCTCCCCCTGAAGAACAGGAGTTGGAAGCCGATTAATTAAGAAGCAAGCTATAAGAACAGCATGACCCCAAAATGTTTTCAGAAGATGCATGCGAAACATAAGACAACGAGCACCATCAAGAAGATGACGATTTTTACATTCAGCTACACCATTTTGTTGTGATGTATATGAACAAGAAGTTTGATGAATAATGCCATGGGAATCAAGAAAAGGTTGAAAACTAGAGGCAACGACAAGATACTCTTTGGCATTATTGGATTGGAGATTTTTTATAGAAGTATTATATTGATTAAGCACTTCAAAATAGAATTGAAGAAAGCAATGAAAAATCTCAGTACGATCTTTTATTAGGAACAACCAAGTCATTCAGGAAAAATCATCCACAAATGTAACAAAGTACCGGAAACCAGATGTATCAGAAACACGACACGGACCCCATATATCTGAATGAACTAACTCAAAAGGACTAGACACACGACTCTGAAAGCGAGAAGGAAAAGAGACTCTATGGTGTTTTCCAAACTAACAAGCTTCACACTCAAAAGTACTCATAGACTTAGACTCTGGAAACAATCGTCGAAGAATGTTTAGCGGAGGATGACCAGCACAACAATGCATCCGATAGACATCAGTGGATGTGTGCTTCAGAGCTGCTGTAGCTATCACCTTCTTGTCTAGATAGTATAGGCCATTTGATTCATGTCCCCCACCAATCACCTATCCAGTCCTCAGATCCTGAAAAACACAATGAGAAGCAAAAAAAGTTACTGAACAATTTAGCTCTTTAGTTAATGAACTAACGGAAATCAAATTATATGGAGATTTGAGATGAAGGACGGATGATAAAGAAAGGGAGGAACTCAAATGGGCATCTCCAGTGCCAGTGACTTGGGAAATTGAACCATCAGCTAAGGTAACAGAGTTGGACACCCCGAGAGGTGTGGAATTTAACGAAGACAACAATTTAGAGTTACCAGCTATATGATGAGTAGCTCTAGAATCTATAACCCAATAGTTTGACATTGTAGAAAGTAAATAGGATGAACTACCTTTTAAGTTATGTACTAGAGTGGCAGTGGGAGCTAAAGTTCCTGTCACCTGTTTGGAGCGAATCCAAGCCTCATATTCTGCATGTGTCAATGTAACTAAATCTTTTGTATCCTGCACATTAGTAGGATCGAATTGAATTGGTGAGGAATCTTCAACTTTAGCAAATGCAGCAACTGTGAGTCGAAGCTCTGGATGAAGTGTGTAACAGTAAGCTTCAGTGTGTCCAGCCCTCCAACAATGGTTACAATATTGAGTGCCACGGCTACCAAGAATTCTATCATGACCACCACGACTTCCACCTTGAATAAGCCCACGTCCATGACCCCAATAACCATGACCACGAGCTCCACGTCCACTAGAGCCATGAGAAATCATGGCACTTGTCTCTAAAGTTGTAGCGGAGATCTTGTCAGTAGGTGTCGAGCGTAAGGCTCGGGAGAAAACCTCATCAACTGTAGGAAAGGAGCTTTCAGACGTAATCTGCAGACGAAGGGAGGAATATTCAGGCCCTAGTGCTTTAAAAAATAGTATCACTC
The DNA here is from genome assembly GCA_017140255.1 of Eucalyptus paniculata subsp. matutina. Classification (NCBI taxonomy): domain Eukaryota; kingdom Viridiplantae; phylum Streptophyta; class Magnoliopsida; order Myrtales; family Myrtaceae; genus Eucalyptus; species Eucalyptus paniculata. The sequence goes on from CM029439.1 coordinate 44,521,517, forward strand.
AAAGATCCTCTTGACATTTGACTAATACATTTGGATCATTGGAAGCTGGAAGATAAGTATCTAGCTGTCTGCAAAGTGTAGTGAAATGAGCATAATATTCAGATAGAGACTGATCTCCACGCTAAAGATCAAACAAGGCCTCCCATGTGTCACACACTCGTGTCATATTATTTTGGCCAGAATAAAGTAGAGCACATTTATCCTAAACTTCCTTAGCAGAATTACATTGAATGAAGTGAGGGCTAATCTTCAGATCCATACTATTCCATAACAATGTACGGATCATTGCATCTCCAACAATCCAATCATCTACTTTACTCTTATCCGAGGGAAGTGTGGATGTAAGATAATCATGCTGTCTAGTTGCAGTAAGATAAACTTGTACAGCTTTAGACCATGATGGATAGTTAGTGCAATCCAACTTGACAGATGTCAATTGGAAATGCGTCAAACCAGTAGATGATGTAGAAGCCATCAGTATTAACTTTACTAAACTCCAATAATGCAATTAGCCAGACAAGTTGAACACAAGAATCGACCGAACCCAATAAGAATGACACAATAATCAAGCACTTCACTCCAGTTGTGCAATCAGCCACAGAACAACAAACAGAAATAAGGGTTCAATCGATTCACTACTGAATCAATATACTTCACTAGGAGGCCATTAAATCATACCAACTAGCACTTCAAGAAGCAATATACTTCAATGAGAATCCATCTAAGTATACTGGAAAACAACTTCTGATGCCCTTCATTCAGGTCGATTTTTTTATATATATATATTTTTTGGTGAAACCCTTGCAGAACCGAAGGCTTCCGAAATCCTCTGGATATATGAAAAACACAAAATCTAGATCGCAAGACAAACAAAGACCAAATCGTGCAATCGGTTTTCAATCCCGTCATCAAGAAAGAAGACTTAACACAAACCGATTTTGCTGGATGGGCTTCGGCGATTGACGGAAGGCAGTAGGTCTGTCCAGATCTTAGAAAACCAGTAGACAAATCTGGATCTAGGGACAATGACCGAACGACGATGTAGGCGTTCTTTCTCCTCCGCTATCTAGAAGAGAAGCACATTGCGGCGGCGGCGGCGACGGAGGGTCTAAATCTAGTGACGGCCTCCGCCGCTGGGCTGTGGTGGTGGTGGGATCACTCTCTTGAAGTTTTAACCACACTCTGATACCATGTGAGATTTTGTGGGACCACTGCCAACTGTTCTAAAAGCTTAAGCTGATAGATGAAGGCGTGGTTTATTATTTAAATATTCTAACACTCCCAAAATTCTTGACTGGTGCCATGTGTGGCTGCAAAGGTCATGGAAAGAGGATAATCTTAAAATCGACGTGAAACTGCCTTCCATTTTTTAGACAAAAGCACAAATTTTCTTGTTTCTTTCTTTCACTGGACGTTCCGATTCAGTCACAATGTTGACGTTCTCTTCAACTTCATGCAGCTTCATGTTTAGACAGGCTTGATAAAGCTCTTATTTGAAACTTTGCCATGGACTGGCCAAGGGCAGAACCTAGCTGGGCCAAAGTAATGATGGCCAAAGGAGACCCCGCCGGGGAGAAGGGGCGGGGGGAACCGGTTTAGATCATCAACCTTTGTACTTCCAAATATAGATGTTCCTAACACGTGTTCCCTAACCAAGGTTTGTTTTCCAGCTCAACGATATTCCATATCATATTATCTTGTGGAGTTGGTAATGGAAAAGCTTTTATGTCTTATAAACTATGATTGACTTCTTTTTATGCTTTTAGGTTGCATTGTATACGCATGCACATCCTTGGTGTGAAATGGGAAAAAGAGTGTTTCTTTACCTTAAAACCAATGGGCACCACCTTACTTCCAAATAACAACTTCGTCTCTAATATCATACCCCCATAAAACTTGAATTTGTGGGTATAGGTCCACATCAAGAAACTACATAACTTGGTTAACAATTTTTGCTCTTGCGCACCCTCACACGTCAAGTACATTTGATTTGTCATTAAATGAGGTTAGAATGCAGCTAAATTTATGAGAAAGTTCAAGGATATGTAGAATATTCCAACAAATCTAGAGCTTTCAATTCTAGGCCAACAAAGGGTTGCTAGTAATGATTCATAATTCATTTCCTAGGATTAATACTTGATTAGAACTTTATAAAGGCAGATACAATGAGCTCTAGCAAGGGTTTACTCACCAGCAAGCTATAGATGGTGTGATGAGCTTTTGTGCTCTTTTTATTGTATCACTTGACATTAGGAAGACCTAATATAAACGTTCAAAGAAAACACATCTACATAGAATGAAATTTAACATCCTTAAGTCACACTTACAAAAGGTGGCAAGTATTGTTTGCATTATCACAACGAATTGTCACAATGATGACACCTCGACTTCCAGAAGTGAGATTTTTTTTTTTTTTTTTTTTTTTTTTTTTGGTATAAGTGAGCAATATATTAGGGAAAGGTGAAACTGTACAAGCGAACACGGCTTCAAAAACATGTACTCAAGATGATATGAATCAATATGAGTGGAAGGAAGCCGGGAGGAAAAAGCCAAGCAGCTAACCAAGAAACCAGAAGCAAGAAAGCACTAGAACGAGCGAAAACAACTGCCAACCAAAAAACAAACGACCACAACACCCAGGGCAAGGGAGGTGAAAATCAACCGCCACCCACCATAGGTAGTAGCAGGCTCACATGGAGGTAGACTAGCAAAACCAATGGCCACTAGACAGCTTGGATGGATGGTTGAAGATCTCCAAAAGAGAAAATGATCGGGTCAATGTCCCAATTGCGCTGCAGCCTCCTATTTCTAATGGAGTCATCCACATTTTTGAAAGGTGACAACCTTGCCTTTAACGATTTAAAGAAGATGCTTCTTCATGGATATGGAAAACAGCTCCCCTCTGAAGAGTATGTTGTTCATGTTCATCCAAATGATATAGCAAAGCACACCAAAAGAAAAGCGGCCAATGCATTTATAAAAGTCCTTGCCCGACAGCAAAATTATGGCCCAATGGAGATTCTCACCCCAAGACTTATTGCGCCATGGAAGATTGCATTTGGCCGTCAAAAGAAAGCAATACTACCCGTAATGCAACACCCAAAAAATAGATGATCAAAAAGTCAAGCACATCATTGTAGAAAGGGCAAGAGGCAAAATCAATCCTACCATAAGATAGAAGTAGAGCTTGGGTAGGAAGCCCGTGCTTGGTGATTAGTCAAATGTTAAATTGGAACCGAGGCAAGATGGCAATGTTCCAAATGAAATGATGCCAAAAGACCCGGGTCTTCTTCCGCCTAATGGCCTCCCAAGCCGTCGCAACCGTGAAAAGGCCCGACAAGTTCTCTTTCCAACAAAAACAATACTAGTTTTGAGACATGGAGGGGAGAAGGGACTCCCACAACTCTAACACCGACCTGATAGCTTGGCATCATCAGAAAAGAGGTCTGCCACTATAGCCTGCCTAGAGAGACCGGAACTATAAAGATGAGCGAATCCGAGAAAAATAAGTTCAACAGGCCCTTAGGATGCCAATTGTCAAACCAGAGTGACACTGATAAGCCATCCCCTATCCTCCAAAAGAAGCTATGTCAAAATTCCATCCTTAAGCTGTAAGATCTTCTTCCAAGCCTAAGAACAACAAGTTGGTTTCTTGACAACCCAAAAGTTACTCATTTTAAAGAAGGTTGAGTGGATCCACTTGCACCACAACGATTCCTTATTTGAAAACAAGATCCATATATGCTTCAGCATGGTAGCTTTATTGCAATCGTGGAGTCTTCGGATACCAAGACCTCACTCCTCTTTTGGGAGGCATACGTCGTCCCTGGAAACCTTGGCACTCCCCTGCCCAACTCCGAGCCTCTCCAAAGGAATTGTCTAAGAATACACTCAATTTGGTCCAACACGGCCGCATGAAGAATAAAAACACTCGCCCAATAGGCCTGGATAGCATGAAGAACTAACCTGATCAACTAAAGACAGTCATCAAAAGATAGAAACCAATGAGTCCAACATTATACCCTCGATGTAATGACTAACAAGAGTAGCATAATCCATTTTCCCCAACCTCAATGTGATGATTAGAACCCCGAGGTATCGAACCAGCAAGTTCCCTTCTAGGAAGCCTAGGTCTAGCAAGATTTGATTTTTAAGAATCACGAGCCCCCTGACAAGAACACCTCACTTTTCCTCGAATTCAAGTGCAACCCACTCCAAGAAGAGAACATTTGGAGGCCTTCTTTGAGGAGCGTCATAGAAGGCAAGTCAGCCTCACAGAACAAGAAGACGTCATCTAACGAGGATTCCAGAGAGTACCTCCATAACCAACATAAATAAATAGGGAGACATGGAATCGTCCTATCGAAGGCCTTGACCACTAAGAAAAAAACCATGTAACTCCCCATTCAAAGCAATAGAAAACCTAGGCGTCCGCACACAGGTCATAATGAGCTGCACTAGGTGATCGGGGAACCGAAAAGCAAAGAGAACACTCTTAAGAAAGAGCCAATCCATGGTGTTATAGGCTTTCCTAAAGTCCACCTTAATTGCACACTTAGGTAAATATGGCTCCAAATGGAAGCTAGAAAAGAGTTTTGAGCCAAAAGGATATTGTATCGATTTGCTGCCCCTTTTACAAAAGCATTTTTAGAATGGCTCACAAGATCCTTCAGCACTGCAGCCACCCGATTCGCTAAAACTTTGGTAATTAGTTTGTAAATAGTATTGCAGTAGGCAATAAGCCTGTAATCATCGACGGTGGTCGCGTTAGGAACCTTCGGCACCAAAACCAAAATGATGTTGTTGATCTCCCTTAGGAGCCTCCCCATGGTGAAGAGGTCCCTCACGCCTACCGTATTGACTGCCCAACCATCCCCCAATTCTCCTTAAAGAACTCAATCGTGAAACCATCCGGTCCGAGGCCTTATCATGAGCTAAAGAAAAAAGAGTGTCTCAAATCTCTAGATCAAAGATAGGTCGCGCAAGAGAGGTAATCTAGTCATCATTTAGCGGAGATCGGATGACCTCCTAGATCTCTCGTATTCGAGGGCATTCCTTGCTCCACCCAAGGCATGAGAGGTCTTGGAAATACTCCACAAAATGCTATTGGACCAGATGCGAATTAGTGATTTGGTTCCCCAGGGAATCCATAACAAAGAGGATTCTATTTCTCATATGTTTTTTTATTGATATAGTGGTGGAAGAACTTTGTATTACGATCCCCTCTTTAAGTCTATATGATTCTAGCTTTTTGTCTAAAAAATGACTCCTCCTAGAGTGAATGTCCAAGAAGGTGCAGCGTTGATTCTTCTCCAACTCACTAAGCTCCACACTAGTAAGGTCCTAAAGGAGGCCAACCTATGTCAACTTTAAAGCAACCCTCGCTTCTGAAATCTTGGCGGAAGATATTGGAGAATGACTCTCTATTTAACTGCTTGAGCTGACTTTTAAGAGCGTTAAGCTTGCTAACAAACCTATACATGATAACACCTTCCCTTGGGAGCTCCCAAATTTACTTCACGATTGCCTCAAAGTCCTGGATGCTTCATCCAAAACTCAAAAAACTTGAATGGTTTCCTCCGGAGCACCAAGTTCACCACCTTAACCACCATAGGCAAGTGATCAAAGATCCCGAGTGCAAGGAAAGACGCTTCCGAGAAGGAAAAGACATGGCTCCAACAAGAGTTCACTAGGATTCTATCGATCTTCCTAGCCTTGAAGATCCAAAAGACATAGACCAAGTGTATTGAAAGCCCACATTCTTGAGGTCCTCCAGCTTAGCATGATCTAAGCATTAGCTAAACTTGTCAAAGCATGGAAGCCAATTGTCCAAACCACCTAATCTGTCTGAGGGGTTCTTTATAGCATTGAAATCCCCCATAACTAGCCAAGGCATATTCTATAGAGTAGAACTCCTAAACAAAATGGCATCCCAAAGAGGTCTTCAGGAAGTGAAGGTATGCTCAACATAGATTAATGAAACACAATAGACAGCCCTTGAAACCAAACACCTAAGATCCCATGAACCGCTTAGTCCATTATAGAGAAAGCTTCAAAGGAAACACTGGAAGGATCCCAACTAACCCAAATCCTTCCCCAATGGGAGTATTCATAATTAGCCAACCAACACTAGTTCAACAACAGATTCCTAGAAATAGATTTGAAGAGATTGTGCGGGACTTTTGTTTCCACTAAACCAACCAAAACCAAATGATTCGACAAAACCATATTCCGAACCTCAGCTTGTCTTAAGGGGCCAACAAGGCCTTTAATGTTCTAGCACCCTATGTACATATATACCAAAAAGAAGAAAGGAATGAAGGGTTACCTCCTTTTGGAGGAGCTACGCCGAGTGGGGGGGGGCAGCATAGGCCTAAGAAAAGGGGCGGGTCGGGAGCCAAGGTGAGCAGCTTGTCCTGCATAGTCTCAACCTTCCTACTAGCAGCCAAAGCCTTCGGCGAGGGACACGGGGATAGCAGGTCATCATTTAAACTAGAAATCAAGTTATTTGATTCCTCTAGCTCCTCACCAGGGCTAGGCAACACAAGACCGAGGGGCTCCATAGATTGGGCATATCATCCGCAAGAGACGAGAACGGCTTCATCCTACTTCAAAATAATTTTGAGATCTCTCTACGCTTTGCAAGTTGAGGTAGAGGGCATCCTTTCTCCAAAGTAGCAGCTTTCAGCCTTAGAGTCCATCCCTCATCACTCAAACTAACTTGGATGGTCAAACTCCCTTCCACCGGAGGGGAGGCTTCTTCTTCTTTCCATTGACTTGATTCCAAGCTTGCTCCGGTTCTAGGGTCTTTCAAAGCAGGGGTAGGAAGTTGGATAGGGACCAAAGAAGCAGGTGGGGCCTAAGCTTGTCTTGACATCATCTTCGGGTTGGTGGAGGCGGGGGAAGCCTCACACTTATGGCCAAAAACGCCACACTTAAGGCACTTAACAAGCCGCCATTCGTAATCAATGTCTATTGATCGTGACACTCCATTCACAACCACTTCAACCGATGACCACCTTGGTTTTTTTGCCTGGATTTCTACGCACACTCTAGCAAAAGAAATCATCTTCATTGACTCCGTGTGTTGGTCCACACAAAAGGGTTTATTAATGTAACTTGCTATGGCACTTATTGTCGGTGCCATCTAAAGGTCAAAAGGAACATTCTTGAGCCTAATCCACACCGGAATGGAGCATTGCTTGTCTTTTTTTAGCTCCAAAAGAGGCTTCCATTGCTATAAAATAACCCTTGCCATTGTTAGGGGCCCCTCCTCCAAGATCTTCCTATGGAACAAGGGATTTGGGACATAAAAAAGGAAGAAACCTTGGTCATTGACCAGCACTTCCACAAGCTTAAGGCCCTTAAGTGTTCTTCAAAGCTTGCTTGATGAGCTGAAAAGGAAGTTTCCTCCCTACAAAATATCCAACCAAGTATATATACCAAGCATTTTCAAAGATAAATAATTTATTGTCAACCTCTTACATGGAAATATCAAATTTTGAGAGTCCTTTTCGATTACAATCCCATGCTTTGGAGGACAATCTTGAATTCTCTGGTCATCCTCCAAAGGAGGGACTTTGATGTAGAAGATGAATTTCAAACAATTTGCCAATGCTATCCATTTAAGGTAAAAGAAACAAACATATAAATACCCTAAGTGTTTTTGTTTCCCTTTTCAAGGGATTGATCACAAATTTTGCTTGGATTTCACGTTCAAAACTATGGGTTGTTTGGCCATGAGGACTCACATGTGTAGGCATCCACTCTCATATATGAATAATCCACTCACATAAGTGTTAGGGGCTTTTTTTTTTTTTAATGATATGCTTCTTTATGGGTATCTCCTTAAACTATGAAGTGATCAACTCATTTCATTTAGATAAAATTATCAATCTTTCATTGAAAGTAATTATGTCAAGATAACTTTGATCAAAATGAGTTTCTTTTAAGCTCATCCAAAATATTGTTCTTATAATTGATTCTATTATGCAACAACCAAAATTTATAAAGGGAGAGAGCGATTATTAGTCACAGCATGAGGCAATATCACCTCATAGTTGAAAGGTGGAGAGTGGTTTATTTGCCTTGAGATAATTTGTGTATCGATGTCGCCTCATACTCCGTTCATTTCCCAAGTGGGGCTTTTATGAACTTTGCCAATTCTAGGGCAAGTTCAAAACGTGTAGAGAAGACCAAGTTACCATGAATGGAAATCACAGCTACCAAAGTTTTCATTTTTCCAAATGGCAAAGTACATGAATTTGATGTGGTAATGCCTATTAAGCTTTAGGAAGTGGGATTGGATCATACATCATGAGAAATTGACTATATACCAAGCATTTTCAGAGATAACCAAATTGTGTCAACCTCTTGCAAGGAAATACCAAAATTTGGGAGTCTTTTTCAATTACAATCCCATACTTTGACTCTCTTTAATTCTTTGATCATCCTCCAAAGGGGAGACTTTGATGTGGAAGATGAATTTCAAATAATATGTCGATGTGATCCATTTAAGGCAAAAGAAAAAAACATAAAAATTTCCCTAAGTGTTTAAACAAAACCGTGTGTTGGTTGCCCATGAGTCACATATGTTTCAACATCCACTCACATGTTTTCGAAGTCAAGAACCTAGCCGATTCTCGTCTGAACCAGCGTCAAACAGAACCAATCAGGCTGGTCTTCATCAATTCTAGCGTCTCCTTTGAATTATCATTGACCCTAAGACCTTGTCTTTATCACAAATTCTTTTCCAACATCCAAATATTCTCTTGATTTACTTCTAACATCCCACATCGACCACATAATGAAGGATATTCCAACAAAAGCTTGATTTTGCTTTTCTTTTATGAACAAAGTCAAGTGTTGAGAGACTTCTCAAGAGCCTTCTATTAGAACTTGCTTGGAAGTTTGCCCAATGTACACAATGTGGAGAAACATATTTGGGCAATTCCTCCTCGATCAAATTTATGTGCTCATGAGATGGCATGTAGTCACCACTTACTTTAATCCAAACACACGCATACATGTTGTCCAAATAACATCGCTTCTTTCATCCATTCTAAGCATGTATATTTAATGGATGTTGATACAGTTGTTTGAAGTGCGATGACGCTTAATTAGTAAGTGAGCCAAAGAGCTGACTTTAAAGCTCGACAACATGCACTCCCATATCAGAATCACAAGCTTTGCCATTTCAAAAGATTGAAACTTTGGTAGCTGTGATTTCCATTTTGTATATAAGTAGATGAACCTCATCCCCTTCACTACTTACTACATTGAAAATCCTATGCTATCTCCACTCAACATCCATCACTAGAGACCAGCCAAAATGTCCAATTGCACTCTCACTGCTGCCTTCCTCCTCCTCCTCCTCCTCTTCCTCCTCATCGCCATCACCACCACCACCTTCATCTATGCTGCCACCACCCTTGAGCACAAAGCCCTTGACCATGACCACAATGGTGGCAGGAGAGGTAGTCCATTGCTTTCTTTGTCTTATCTTTTTGTTAGCTTTTTATTTTGTCCAATAAATTCATTTTTGTACTAAAATTGCAAGGTTGTTACTCCCGTTTGCTTACGGGAGCACTACCGATGCTTGCGCCAGACTCGTACAATGGGCTTTTAGCATCATGGAATGCAAAAACTTCAAAGGCCGACTTCATCATGACCCAGGACAATTCCGGCTCCCACAAGACCATCAATGAGGCTATGGTCACACTCAGTACAATGGGTACGAAATGGCTGGAAGAGTGGTAATATATGTGAAAGCGGAAGTCTACAACGAGTAAGTACATATTGGAGATGACATGAAGAATATCATATTCATTAGTGATGACATGGATCAAACCGTCATCACTGGCAGCAAAAATGTTGTGGATGGGTCCACCACTATTACTTCAGCAACATTCAATAAGAAATTAAGCTAAAACTAGTCAATTAATAGCTCATTAATGTATTGACTCTTGAACTAATCTCTCAAAATTCATGCAGCTATCTTTGGAGAAGGCTTATGGGCAAGAGACAAGATGTTCGAGAACACAGCCGGTCCCAAAAGCAACAAGTTGTTGTATTTTTGGTCAGCTCAAACCAATTTGTCTTCTACCAATGCAGCTTCAAGGCTTACCAAGATACACTTTATACATACTCCAACTAGCAATTCTATCATGACTGCCATGTTTATGGGACCATCGACTTCATTTTTGGCAACTCAACCATTGTCTTCCAGAATTGCAACATCTTCGCCAGGAAGGCCGATGGACCAACAAGGCAACATGGTGACGGCTCAAGGTCAAGAAAAGGAGGAGGGTACCACAGGGATTTCAATCCACATGTCACGGATCACTCCTCGCCCCGACTTGGCGCCAATCAAGCACTCATTCAAGACCTACCTGGGACGGCCATGGGAGAATTATTCGAGGATGGTGATAATGAAGTCAAACATCAATGAGTTCATAGACCCACAAGGATGGAACGAGTGGACCGGTGATTTTCTCATGACTCTATTTTATGGAGAGTACCTAAACTCGGGCGCCAGCACAACAATGGGGAGGAGGGTGAATTGGACGGGTTTCCACATCCTCAAGAGTCCACAGGAGGCCGAGCCATTTTCAATGAGAAGATTCGTATAGGGAGATTTATGGATACCTAGGATCGGCATACCGGTTTCACTTGATATATGAAAAATACCGTAACTCATGAATTTCAATGTAATAAACTTGAACTGGCATTTCTGTAGTATCGGCATGTTTTCAAATAGAACCAAGAATTGACCCCCCGCCCCTTTTTTTAATTTGTTTGACACAATTTTTCTGTGTAAATTTTACTTTAACTCACAATTTATGTCATCACTAGTAATCTTAAGAACCAACCTATCTTGGATCGCACCCGAGACAACAGCGAGAGCCCTAACCGTGAGATCGAGACCAAATAGAGAGAGAGGGCAAGACCGCCAGGATTTTTATTTTGTGATTGTAAGTTTTGATTTGATTAGAAAGAGATTGGATTTGGTCTCAAGGTTGGGTGTGTGACCTTGTGCAATTGCATGTCTTTGTGGACCCTTTACTTTTTGAAGTTGTTGATGTGTTACAATACTTCCTTAAAAAAAAAAAAAAAATCAATAACAGCTCCGGACCAATTTTACTTTGGATTCAGCCAAGTCGATTTGGATCTCACGTAGAACAGGTGAGTTCAATGCTCGACCTTGGAAACCGAACCAAACCTAATTGGTTCCAGATTTTCAATCCATGAACCTTTTTCAGGAATCAACATTGAATCAAACTCGCAAACCCGTTCAAGCTGGATCTTGAGTTAAATCAGAATAGTTTAGGACCATGTCGATTTCCAAATTCTTCATTCCTATTTGAATCGTTTTCTTTGTCTATAAAACACCAAATCATTTTGATTATGGTGTCATTGGAAAGATATCACGTAATACTACAATTCGTAATGAGGATGGGCCTAGTACTAATATAAAAGGATCTTATTTCTAGGAGATGATTATATGTTGACTAGCCTAACTAGCTAGCTTTCGGGATTCAAAGACTCGTAATTTTCAAACGATGCATCTAAATCAAGTATCATCCGTCTGTGATGTGAAGTATTTGCTCATGCCATGAGAGCCGCTGGAGTTTCATTGGAGCATTGCCAACAAAGGCAAAATGGAGGGTTGTTAGCAACTAGTGTTTTAACTTTAGATACTTGAAATTTTTTTGCAAGTTTGAAACCAAAAGAAAACCTACTACGATTTGAGTATTTTTTTATGAAGAAAAACCCTCTCAAGCTAGCCTCCGACCTTTAGGGCCTACATGGTAACGTTTCTATTTCTCCCGATTTCTGTTCTTTTGTTCCCTAGAACAAAAAAAGAACGGAAATATGTTTGGTAACACCAACTTATTTTTCTATTCCCCGGAATAGAAAAGTGGCTGGGGAATAGATTTGAAACAAAAACAAGAAACAAAAAAAAAAAGTAGCTTCTTGTTCCTGGGAACAATTTCTAAAAATAAGTTTCTTTTTCTTTTCTATTTTTTTTTTGTTCTTCTTCCTTGTTGCGGCCACCACCGGACGCCTGCCAACCGTCGGCCACCTCCTGCCACCCGCGGCCACCATCGGTAGCTGACCTCCAACAACTGCCGCCGACGGTTGCCGCCGCCCGTAGCCCACCGGCTGCTGCCCATGGCTCACCGGTCGACAACCGCCACCGTCCGCCAACAGCCTGCCATCGCCAACCGCCGCACAACTACCGCCTACCACCGCACGATCGCCGACCATTGCTGTCGAACGCCACCACAGGACCATCGCCCACAGCTCATTGGCCACCGCCCTCTCCCACGGCCGGTGGGCTATGGGCAGCAATCCTGCAGCAACGGTCGGTGTTCGTGCGGCGAACGTGCGACGGTCGTGCAGCGATCGTGCGACGATCGTGTGGTGGTCGTGCGGCGGTGGGCAGCGGTCGGCGATATCCGTGAGTAAGAAGAAAAAATAAATAAATACAAAAATTTATAAATTACCAAACACTTTATTTTTTCTGAAAAGAAATAGTTCTCCGAAAAAAAATGTTGCCATGCGCACCCTTAGTGACTGCCCCCTCTTACCCCTTTCTTTTTTCTTTGGTTTAGGTAGAAAGGCCAATTGTAGCCCTCGATATAAATAGATTGGAACCACAATGAGCAAGACAAAGTCCCATGGTTCCCTCTCCTCTACATGTCGAGAATGTCCTACTCAATCATTCCCATTCTCTTGTTTGCATTTCCCATTGTCTTTCAAAGGAAAGTACCAATATAGAAAATAGGGTGTTAGAACCGAACCAAAAAATCAAACCGCAATTTCATGTTCAGTTCAGTCAAAGCAGCGAACCCCCACTTTGTGTTTCCTCTTCCATCTTTCAGTTTCCCTCACAAAACAACACCTCATCCTCTTCCTTTGCATCCCTTTCTTTCTGGGTTTTTCTCTCCAAGCATTCCCATTCGATTTGGTCCCCCCCCCCCCCAACCACCCTCTCTCTCCTTCCCTTAAAGGGATGTCCACCCGAGCTCAGGGATCCTCGCTGTCTCCTGGAAGTCCTGTCGAATAACCTTTTCGAAGCCATTGTTGAACTATCTCTATCTGATGAAGAAGCTTCGTGGATGAATCGACGTATGGGCTTTCGATCTTCAAAGCACATCAATCGTATTGTGTGCATAAAGAACGGTATTCATTTCTCATTTGAGCAATGTGACAAAATTGTTTAAGCTTTTGGGATAAGCATACAGTATATCCCGATATCGGTGAAAAAGTCTCTCGATTATATCTTGAATGGAGATTACAACAGCTGTCACTGTTTAATATTATAGCTAATTTACACCAAAAAATCCTAGACGACCCCAAACATGAATAAATATATATTTATACGCATTTAAATACACTAAAACTCGGAAAGCAGTTCAGACCGATTATAATGAAGGATTTTTAAGTTGCAAATATCCTCGAAAGGATACTGAAATTTCTCCTCGATATCCCAAGTATCCTCAAAGGATACTGGAATTTCTCCTTCGGGCGAAATTTCGAGATTGGTATTACAGGCTCCGTAAGAAGAAGAAAATTGAGGGTCAATTGAATATATGTCGCAGAATTTTAGTCAAACCCGAGTAGTTCGTCGTGTTTATTCATTCTCAACACTTCACATTCTTGTCTAGGAATCCCAAGTAAGTTATCTTAATCTATTTCGTTTTCCAACTCTTCTATATCAAAATGGACGAACACTTCAAGATTAAGACCTTGTACTCATTCTGTGCATGCCCAGGGCATAATTGAGAAATGAGGTGCAACTTAAATAGCTAAGATTAGAAAATTGAAAAGTTGTCCAAGGCATCAAATTTCACATGATTTGACGTCACGGTTTTGCATGCCCCACGTCATTGTTGCTCCTTAAACATATATTACACGATCTATGAATTACGAAGATGAAGCCTATCCTGACATCATGTGGTCCTCAAGGTGAAGCTAACATTATCAATGGTTGAGATTATATTGGTCCACATTTTATGAGAAGTCCGCACTATCGTGTGCTCTTGGATGATATAGTCCATGTGATCATGGTATAAGTAGCTCCTGAACTTTCTTTTTATGGCATTACACAATTAATAGACTTATAGTTCACGTTTTCATCTTAACTGGACAATGTTGTGAGTAGCTCAATATTCATTGTCTCTTTTTACTTTATTTGATCAACCCAATCCCTGAACTATTCAAATTCTTAATAGTGAAATCATTCAGTGAGATGCAATGCCAAATCACGAGCTTTTTTGCTTATATGGACCGCCAACACGAACATCTTATGAGCCACCTCACCCAGTGGGCCCCTTTAATGATTAGACGAGTCAAATTGCACCTTGAACATTTAACGATCGATTAACGATAGTGGACACTGCACTAGCAATTTCTGTTATTCTACTTGATGGAACGACAACATCGAACCTAGTGATAAATTTTGAATCATGAATTTTTTATGTCATGCATCATGTAGCTATTGCTATGTTATGCCATCTTCGAGTTATATTCTCATAATTTTTATATTATGAATTTCCATACATGTAATTATTATCATGTCATTGCATTTTCTCATCACATTTTGTATTCAAAATTTTCATATCCTCATTATCATGTCATATCATTTTCTCAACATGTTCCAAAACATATATTTGCCATGTCATGTATTTTTCTCATTATGTATGAATTTTGAAGTTGCCATGTTGTTGTCAAGTCATGTCATTTTCTCAAATAATGATTGAATGTTGCATCTAAATTGAAATTTACATGCACACTTTCACACAAAAAAGAGTAGCGCCACTACTTATGAGAAAAATGGCCTTGTTATAACAACATCGAATAAGTGTTTTTGTAACAATTGAAATAAGGCATCAAGCATGAATTAAATAATGGATGACTAGAACTTAAACTAAATAGGGCGGTGGTACCGAAAGAGTGCCACAGAACGCTAATGCATTCTACACGGAAACAAATCCCTCTAGGTTTCCTATAACTAGTTCTTTCATACGTGCACTTAGGTAGCTAACTTTTCCATTATTACCTGAGCATTAGGTGTCCAATCGATCTAGAATTTTCCGAAATGATAGGTGGCAACTCTTGTTCGGTATCTGACCAAAAAAAAAAAAAAAAATCTATTTCTCTATTTATGTTCATGATCATTTTTGCATTTCGTAGACAATCCTTGCTTAGGATTTATGAAGATCCTAGGAATCGAGGTGCCACTAACCGGCGACGCCTGATTTGCAAAACTCGAGATCTACGACCACTGTTAGCCCTCCTCATCCGCTAGCACTTGAGGGGCTGATAGTCGATCCCAATTGATCCCTTTGCACAAATCGTTGCATAAAGACATGCCAATTGCCAATACTAGCTCTTATTAAAAGCTCATGAGCAGATCGTGAGCCAATCGATTTGACTTGCAATTCCAATGGGGCTAGTCAGTACATTCATAGCTGGATTGCCGGTTCATTCCCTTAACGGTGGCTCTGAACCGCTGCCCGATACTAGTCCACATCCGTTAGACTGCAAGAACACATACGAACGTGTCGACAACGCGTTACTAACTTCCTCTACTTCTTTGCTGTTTCGTAATGAAACCATTAGTCAATTCTCCACGTATAAGAAAAGTCAAATACACTATCGTTCCAATTTCTAAAAGTAGTATAATGTACATTCTTCATAAAAAATGGTCATGGTATTGGAAAGCTATTTCATTGTGCGCCAAATATTCCTCAGTGTGGAAGTATCCTTCTTATGGCTGCTCTTTGACTCAACATATGTACTTAGTATTTAGCTATCTCGACAATAAATGGATATGTCTATGTTCCTTGAAATTTGCAGGAAATAAAGCTGTTGGGGTGATGGAAGGCTGGACAGACATGGACTATCGAACCGATGATTAATGTAGGTTTTCTTTCGGATAATTTGTTTGTGGTCTTCTCTCGAATTATATTTGCTTTCACTAAATGACCCTTTCTCGAAATTCACCCGTCTGACAATTTCCTAGTCGGAGGTTAGCGTGATAGAATGTGGCCTAATGGATGGACTGCAGTTACAGTCGATGGCAAACGAAGCGCCCAGTTCCAGCATACTCTCTTCGTAATAACGTTTCATTTTACTGCAAAAAAAAAAAATGATGGAAGAGAAAGGTTGTGATCACATACAGAGATAATGATGAGTTTTGAGTTGAGGGAATTTTGTCGGGGTGGCATGGCAGTGGTACCCTGCTGATTTTCGTATAACTCAGGCATCTCTATTATTAGATGGTTGCATTATGCACGTAAAGCAATCTCAACGAATTTACATATACCGATAATACCACAATATCGTCACTATTTAATCACCAACTCCAATCAATTAATGATGAAAGAGAAACCGGGTTCAAGATTTTAAAATATTAATCAAATACGCATTCAAAATATACAAATTCATATTTGGTACAAGTGAATCACCCATTCAAGATGCCTAGATCACAGTTTGAGGGATATGCTTGTTTCTAATCTCTATGAAGCAATTCAAGAATGCTTTTTCTCAAATCCCAATTGAAGCATTTACCAGAAATGCCCAGAATACTACTAATGTATAAAGATTACAAATATTTACCAGCAATGAGAAGGGCCAAGAAAGGAAACTGCAGATCTTGTTGGACTAACCTGCAGCAGGAGGGAATTAAATTTATTATCGCTAAGCATATCCTCCTTAATTTGTTTTGAGCGCACTTGAATAAAATAAACATTGTAACCGCAAAGCAGAAAGAGAAAAAATTCAAGTAGTCCTATATTGCATGCTGTCACTAATTCAGTAAAATACTCAACTCGATAAATAAAATAAAAAGTAATAATTGGTGTTGTCCTTTGACATGTCTAATATACATATTTCCGCCAACTACGTGAAATTCCTTAGTATTAACATTTACCTCTTCTCTTTTAACCTTGCAATTAAAGCATGGGCCTCCGTGTAGTGGACGCGAACAATAGGCTTGCTGAAGAGCCCAGCAATTTTTCGAGCTTTCCGCACGCCAACTGCACCGCAAAAAGAAGAAGACAAAAAAAAAGAGCAAGTAGCCATATACCTCATAATATGATGCATTGAACTGGATGATGCAGATTTCAGTGAGTAAAACAAAAACAAATATATATATCCTTGACCCCAGCAATCCATCAAAATGTAACGACAAAAGCTTCTCAGCTCAGTTCATATGGCTGCTGCTATGTAATTTTTTTTTTTTTTTTGGTCGAAAGAAAAGGCTTGTATTCATATCAAAGGAATCTTACAACCTGAAGCCAAAGCATCCGCATGAACTAGATCAAGCATTATAAAGGGAGGGAAAAGGATCCAGTTGTGGGTTGAAAAGTCCGTGCGTTGGGCCTTTGCAGCCCAGTCGGCTACCATGTTCACCTCACGCCAACAGTGTTGCATCCTTAGGTTAGGGAAATGGGAAAGCAAAACGACGGCCTCCGCGAGCAGAGCACGAACTCCCACGGCGGCGATCTCCCATCTCGCACCCATGCATGCAACAAAAGAAAAACATAAATGTTTAAATTCAATCATCGACAGCACAGGCTCAAGCTAGTCGACATCAGCCTACCACATGTTCTTAAAATGACATTATATTCAACCAAAAGACTGTCAACTCTGCTGTCAAAATTTAGCCGCCTAGTTAGACATATAACACGCTCTACTTCAGACATTTTCGGTCAGAGACCCACTTTAGGTTTCTAAGTAAGGTAACGAGCAGACATTTTCAAGTTCAAACCAGCCCCAGATTCACAGAAAGAGACAAAGAAAAGAGTGCCCGGACCAGACAGAATTTTCCTTTGTTCTTGTTAACAAATATGGACAACATAACCCAAAAGTGAACCAGATACTCTGCTTCACGGAGTGGAAGTAAAAAGAATAACGATCAAAACGTCAAATTACTGCAAAGGCAGAGGCTTAAACCAGGACCAATAGTAACAGCAACTGCAGATAAATCTCTGGCTGTCAGATTAGCCTTGGTCAGTGCTTTCTCTACAACCCGCATTAAAGTAACAGAACTTTAGCATGAAAAGAAGTTCCATATGATGCACATAAGACAATGTTGGCTCATCAATAGGAGAAAGGGATGGCCGAAGAACTGACAGGAGCTCTCAATACAGTAATAATAAAAGGGAGCAATACATGATGCATATAACAGACAATTGCTTTGATGATAATAACATTAAAGAAAGACCAAAATGATAAAATGTTACCTGATCAATAGCTTCGGCATGAGCAGCTTCCGCCATTTTGGGAGCAACACCTCCATATAAAACGAGCGGATCTGCCTTTATATATAAAGGTATGAATTTTGGTAAAATGCTTGCAATATAAACAAAAACTATCCTTCTGCCAAACTTCAGGCACTTATGGAGCAATATTATTAATGAGAGAAGGATTTCCTCTGCAAGAGAAAACAAAAGTTCATAGAGGAATTTGCACTACAAAAGACTGAACCTACCCAAATTGAGAAAGGCTTAATCATACATAAGATAAACAGCAGAAGATTGGGTGGCCAGCCAGTTATCATGGCAACAGCAGAGCACTGAAAAGCTAATGGATCACTGCTCTAGTTGCCATATACAAAAGAAAAGCTACATTCAGATTGGGAATGAGATAACCTAATTTCTAACTCGCAAAAGCTCACAAGACAGAAAAAGAAAACGAAAAACTTGCTTTTTCAATGATTAAGATGCAAACCGGTAAGTTCTTCCATTAGTTATTCAGTTAAGGGATATAATTTATTTGGATTTCCCTGACAAAATGTCATTAACTGTGATAAATCCAAACAAAGCTCCAAATGTCTGCCTCTGTCTCCCCAACCTCACCCCAACTAAATAAACTAAAAAAGGCACAAAGAAGAAGTGTGGAAGTTCAAATATTATGTCATTGCCGAGTGGTCGAGTCAATGCAGTAGATAACCTACTGTATAATCCCATTTTGCACAGCCCTTGGGTACCTAGAGCAATTCGCGATTCTTCATTGATGATTGAAATTCTGTATTAATCCATGGACCAAACACTCAGCTTAAACTGTCATCCAAAAGGCACATTGGGCAAATGACACTTTTCCCATTGCTACATTCCTAGTTCACCATAATTTTCTGCCGAAATTCAAAGCCGAAGAGCAAAAAGAGGAGATAATCTAATTGCGCCCAAACACAAGTTACGGAATCGATATCAAACAAACAAAACAGCACCAAAGTAAGGATCTTCCACACGTATCATCAGCTCCTCAATGCATAAAGGAAGCCACGGACAAGAGAATTACCAAAACGAAGCCACGTACCTGAGACCACACGACTTGACTTAGAATTTGTCCATCGCCTCTCACCTGAACGCAAAAAACACCGATCAGAAAACCAATGATCGCCACGAAACTACCCCTTCGAGCCATCAAATGTCAAGAGAGAGCTTGCAATGGCAGCCGCAGTGTCGTCACAGCTCGTTTCGATGCCAAGGACGACCAGATCATCGCCATCCGCGCTTGCGGTTCCTCCCGTGGAACGGAGGAAGTGGAGTTCTTCGAGGTCGAGAAGCTAAAGGAAGGAGAAGCCAACAGAGGACTGGAAGGCGGCCACGACGAAGAGAGTCGCACTCGTTGCCAACGATTGTGGCAGTGCCGACGGAAGCGAGAGCTTGGAACAAAGTGAAGGCGAGAAAACGTTGCAGAGAGGGAGCGACGAAGACACCATGAGAGAGAGAAAAACAAGCCAGCGTTCACTGAACACTGAACTCAACGTTCATCCGCTCCAGCTCTCTGCTTCGAATTTCCCCCTTTTATGTTGGTAAAAATATCGTAAATGATCCCTAAACTTTGTTCAAACGTGCAATATCATCTCTAAATTATTAATTTGTTCAATATGATCACTGAACTTTAGTCAGATGTGTAATCTCATCTCTGAATTTTAATTTAATCGATGTGATTCTTCAACTTTTAATACGATTACATCTTAAACAAAATGAAAATATTCAATTCAATCATTCATTAATTCAAGTTCAAGGACGACATTAAATATATATCAAAAGTTCATAAATAAAATTAAACGATTAAAAGTTATTGTACATTTGACCAAAGTTCATGGACAAAAGTTAGATAAAATTCAATTGTTAATTACCAGTTCTGTAATTATCCGTTATTATCTTCTGTGTGTTTATATATGCATTTTTTTAATAATTATATTTTACACATTTAATATTCATCAACTCGAGAAGATAATTATGATGCTTTTTATGTTGATCGTGTTTGTGCAAAGTGTATATCTACATTTTATTAACCGACGTATAAGGTGCATACATTTGTTAATTTTTTCAAGTAAAATGAACGGGTCAGAAACTATAGTAACCATATTATTGCCAAAAACCATATATGTTGATCCTATGCCAATTTGGTGATATTTTTGAAGTTATCTATGTATTTTCGATTCAATTGTGAAAATGAAGGCATGTTCCCCATGAGGAACCATAAACTCACTCAAGAATATGATCCAATAACGTCATCCGACTTCTTCGAGAAAGAAGATTTGTCCCAGGACAATGTGATTATTGTCCTCGCTTAAAAAATTATATGCGAATCTACATGCTAATAATTATATATTGCGAAAGTTTCAAATAATTCAAGAAAAAAATCAAGGTTGGCCAGCGTAAGATTTAAGCTAAAAAAAATCCATCCGACATGCCAAAGCATTTAGCTTCATGCATGAGGACTTTTATTGTACTTTGGCCCACTAATAAATTCCTTATGCGAGCTTTTTTTGGGTAAATATAAAATACAAAATTAAGAAAAATTAACGTCTGAAGTCTATAATTATTATGAAAGCATTTGTTATCAAGGTCCAAACAGGATAAGAAAATCCTAATTGATATGTAATGTGCGCTCTAAAATGGACGAAAAGATTTCGTCCAAAGCTCTGGATTTTGGGATTTATGAGAAGCAATCCAACCTTGAACCTCTTAATTTGTGCATCAGATCTCAAATATCATCAAAATATGCAATCGAGTAAGAAACCTTCTAATTTGCTTGCTTAAATCATAACCCTTTTCTAATAAGAGCAAAATTTGAAGTTGTCACTCGGGCAATTCAAATGCCAACAGGTATTCTTCAATTATGCTCATCAAAAAGGGCTTATTTGCACTTTCTAGAAGAAAAAAGAAAACTCGGAACTTTTTTTATTTTATTTTGGACCATAAACTCGGAACTTGAATGTGTGGAAAATTTAGTACTTTATTACATTTCGTACATTATGTTTGAAAAATCTAAAACAATTTCCCTGACCCTTAGTAACTTATTCGAGCTAAGGTCGGTTCATTTTGTCAAGAGGAGGATCCGTAGGTCGCGAATCCACGCACATCTCTCCGAATTAAGCCCAAATTGACCAGTTGTAGCCAGTAGACATTGAAAAACCGTAAAGAAAATAATAAAACCCTCAATAATTTGACGGTAATCCAGAAGTATATATACTTATATATAACTTATTTTTAAACACTGTATAAGAATAAATATTCTCCAAGAGGCAGGTCAATTTGACAATTTTGTTGAAGAATCCAGCTTTACTAGGACATTAAATATCGGGTAATTATGGCATTTATGGCTGACGCAAGTCGATTTGGCAATCTTATCAAATTCGATGATATTTATTCTTATACACTGTCTAGTAATAAATTCATTTTTATATAATACCATATATGAAATTGTGTCAATGTGTAACATGGCCAGTCCTTTTTGTGCGAATACATTGTCTCCATACGAAAATTACGTGAAAATCTCCATTTCCAGGATAAGTAAAATGAATTGTGCATTCTTAATCTCTTCTCTATTCCTGATCCAGTTTCTCATGATTTTTTATTGCGTCTGATCCGCAAACGATATCGTTCAAGACACTTGCAAGAAGATTGCAGTCAATGACCTAGAGTTGAACGTCGACTTCTGCATGAAGTCTCTTGGGTCAAACCCGAAGAGCCATGAGGTGGATCTCGAGGGACTAGGGTTGATCGGGATCAAGCTATTACAAGCCAACTTTACAGGCTCGATCGAGTACATTAAGCAACTACAAAAGCAAAAATTGGAACTCGCCCAGTCAAAGCACTCTCGCTTTGATTGGGCTTTTACACCTTAGGTGAACACATAGACCTAATCCCACTTTACAAGGTGAAGCGTTACGCCGAGGTGAATATTTATGTGTCTAAAATGATGAATAGCGAAGCAGCGTCTGACACTCAAGGATTGGAGAAGGGAGGCATGGTTCCACCTTTGACAAAGAGTAATGCTGACGTTTATCAATTGTCCGCCATAGTACTTGATATTATGGCTATTTTGTGAGGGAGGAATTGTGTGTTTGCCAATAAATAAATGCATGGTCTATGAACATCCATGGTAATATGAGCCTTCTGTTTTTTTATTTTTTCCTCCTATTGGATAAAAGTGGAACAACGAACCTTTCAATACACAACAAAAGGAATTAATCAGGATTCTACGTTGAATTACCAGCAAGACGAATCTACAACTTCACAACAATCCAAATATAATCACAAGGAAAATATTCTTATTCCTTAGTATTAATGTCGATCGTCTTCTTAAAGTGATGATGGAATCATTTGTGTGTTTTTAGTGGAAAGGAAAAGAACGCTCTTTTTTACATACATTGTTCTTGTTTATTGATTGCATTTTGAGGAAGTTATCTTAACTTCTCTTAAGAGACAACCATTTGCACATCTTTAAAGGGTGCCTCTTAAACACATCCTATCATGGGTGAAATGGTGCCTCTTGAACACCTCCCATCATAGACAAACCACCGCAATATATCATGTCTCACTCGGATATGATGGGCTCGATAATGTTCTATCAAGAATATAAGATATTCAACATTCATCTACTTTAAAACAATTCATACTAGCATAAAGACTACAATCAATGAATATACCTACACTTGGGAGCTCTAAATATGCACTTGTTAGAGATAACATAACTGCTACAATCCCAAAAAGAAAATAAATAATTGATGTCTCATAGTGCTTCAAACATATTTTTGTTACATGTAGTGAGAACCACCATGAAAGTGATTTTGTTAGGCCATGGGCCTCGGAGTTGCATTTGGTCAAATAGTTCAACTGCTCGGTTTCCATATCCATTTGTCGCATATGCCAATATCATAGCTGTCCAAGCAATAACATTTCTTTCCCTCATCGAATCAAAAACTTCCCTCGACTTGGTAACATTTCCACACCTAGCATACATATTGATTAACGAAGTGCCTAACACAATATTCATATCAAACCCATTGTCCATAATATACCCATGCACCCAACTCCCCAAACTCAATGCTCCAAACTGCGCACAAGCAGCCAAAACTCCGACAAACCAGTACGTTACTTGCCAAATTGTTTCAAATCACCTTATTATAGTAGCTATATGATTTTTGGTTTAGCTGCGAGTTTAGCAGTGCTATAGATGCATTTTGCCAAATCTCTAGTAGGTTGATACATACACCACCGAGCGCTTTTCCCCCCTTACGATAATTTTTTTTGTCAGGACATTGGAGGATGCGACATTTAGAAGCAAGAGACTCGTGAAGCAGTGGAATTGCCCCTTACTCATCATGAACTATACAGACAAATCGGTATTGATCCACCGCGAGGTATGCTGCTCTATGGTCCGCCACGGACAGGCAAAACTATGCTAGCCAAGGCTGTTGCTAATCATACAACTGCTGCCTTCATTAGAGTTGTTGGTTCAGGATTTGTTCAGAAGTATTTGGGTGAGGTATGACAATGGTCCGGTCTGGTCCCCAGTAATAGGAACAACCAGGAACCAATCACCCCTTATCCAAATTCACATGAGAGGCCTTGGGCTCCAACCTAGTTGAGATGACATGGTTGCTCAACCTACTTGTGGAGGAGACAAGGTCCATTGGGTTTTGGACTCAAGCTGCGCCATTATGGGCTTGACCTCAACCCCAACCCATAATTGCTTGAAGTTCCAACTTCAGGCTTCACATTTCAAAATTTATGGGTGGCTTGGAAACGTCTTCACGAAAGGTGGAACCCACTTCATGATTAATGAATGGCCTGAGCCAAACTTTCACCACTACCTTCACACTCTTGTCCATATAACTTGACCGCCAAGCTCCCTGACAAACTTGACAAGCTGATCTATAGAACCATTCATTATTTAAAGGTGACAAATTAATAAGAAAAATCGCCTAAACAAAAAGGATCCCTAGTCTGGCGCGGGCCAGATCAAATATGCATCGCTAAATTTACATTTCATATGAAAATGGGTCAAAACAAATAAGTCAAATTGAGTCGGATCATTTTCAGCCCTACCCGACCTGTCCATTTGATGGGCCCAGCTATAGCACTCTAAAAAGCAGCCATTCTTTTTTTTAAAGATTGTCTAGGTCTTCAATGTACCGCACCAAAGCTTGTGAAGGGTATGAAAGTATGGCAACTTATCTTAAGTACAGGTTCGACTTGCTCATGAGGAGCGTCTTTTGAGAAGTCACAATTATCTTGTTTCCTGAAACTCCATGTCCAGTCTGATCCTGGACGGTTTTCTGCTATGCCAGATACTGCTTGACGTTAACTCAGCGGAGAAGGTTCTGTCTCCTTCCTTTTACATCGGCGTCATTACAGTGTGTTCGCTGCCCTGCGCTTGCCATCTTTATGAAGCCCATATTACACTGGACACCTTGACTTAGTGTACATGCTACTGCACCACGGTGAATATCTCCTGCATTATTTGGGATATCATTGCCCCTTGTGTTGGTTTTCTGTTCGTCCTCCCCATTTATCTGCAGCAGCGGTTTGGAGGCTGTCGCATGCTTCCCCAGAGGTTTCAAGCAAGTAATGTGCATGAGAAGATGCAGCCAGCCATGTCAACTCGAAAAACAAAGCCGTGAAGCAGAAAACATTGCAGCACTCAATCACTTATAAAGTGATCTCTTTTTACTTGAGTCTCATTGCATGTAATTCTCATTCATTTCATTCATATGTGATCTTGAATTCTGCTTGGCTATCCTATATGGTTGAGCATGCCTCGACTAAAAAAAGAAACTGTGACAGCAGATTTCAGAGAGGTCCGCCATGGAGCTGGTTCTTTAGGCAATCTTAGTCCCAATGAGGGCACCTGATTAACTATTTGAAAACTCATGCAGATAACACAGAAACCTGGACTCAGCTTTCTTCAGTCCAAAAGCTGAGGCCATGCCTAACGAGAGGGACCTTCTTCGATGTATCCATCATTTTTCAGTGTGGGATGTTCTTGCTTTGGAATAGTTATACATATCACCAGTATAACAGCCCCGTCTTCACATCTCTCTTTGGAAGAAGTCTAAAATTAAATTATAACCAAGTTGAGTGTAACAACCATTTAGGAGTATTCAGCAAGATAGCAAGGGCAAACCTCTCTCTCAATTGCCAATTATGTGAAGATTATTCCTTCATTCAGCATCTGTACACCCTCAAAGGTGGATTTTCACCATACCACAACAAGTCACAGGAATCAAATGACACCCAGCTTCAGTGTAGACCACATCACCAGAATTCTAAACATGAACATGACCCATCCTTAAAATGGTGAAACCGGAGCTTGTCTCTAACAACAATTTCCCTGTTGGCAACAACTGAAATGTACTTAAATGCTAAGTGACAGTCTTCACACATACGTAGATTTTTCACAACCGTGACGGTCATGCCATGGCTAGTTTTGAGTAGTCCAAATGCTACAGCAAGCTTCTCACTATGAAATCTAAGTGCATATTCCCTTTCCTCCCCTTCTAACTCATGCATCAATGAATCAGCCAATGGTACATAACCAGCCTGGGTACATCTCAACATTAACTCATCCAAATATTCATCTATAATATTTGTTTCAGGATGAGACTTGTTGCCCATGCTAAACATATATGTCTTTCCATCAACTTCTATAATGCTATAACCAACTTGCTTCTTCAGCCCTCTCTGTATCATCATGTTTCTAACTCTTTGCACTCTGTCACTTCGACCAGCCAAGGCATATATGTTAGAAAGCATGACATAATGACCTGGATTATCTGGTTCGCTATCTAAGAGATGTTCAGCAACTCTTACTCCCAAGTCAAAATTCTTATGCATCTTGCAAGCCCCAAGCATAGCAGTCCACACGGCCGGTGGAGGCTCCATAGGAATTTTTTTTTCAATAAACTCATAAGCCTCATCAAGAAATCCTGCTCACCCAAGCATATCAACCATGCATACATAGTGTTCTAGTCCTGGCTCTACATCATATTCTTCCTTCATGCTTGCAAATGCATGACGCCCCAAGTCAACTAGCCCGGCATGAGCACATGCAGAGAGAACTGCCACGAAAGTGATTTTGTTAGGCCATGGGCCTCGAAGTCGCATTTGGTCAAATAGTTTGACTGCTTGGTTTCCATATCCATTCGTTGCATATGCAGATATCATAGCTGTCCAAGCAATAACATTTCTTTCCCTCATTGAATCAAAAACTTCCCTCGACTTGCTAACATTTCCGCACCTAGCATACATATTGATTAGTGAAGTGCCTAACACGACATTCAAATCAAACCCATTATTAATAACATACTCATGCACCCAACTCCCCAAACTCAATGCTCCCACCTGTGCACAAGCAGCCAAAACGCCCACAAACGTAGTTGAATCTGGCTCAATACCCGATTCCCTCATATGATCAAACAATTCAATTGCCTCCTTAGCAGACCCATTCTGCTCGTACCCAGAAATCATCGAATTCCATGTAACAACTGTTCTCTCCCCCATTTTATCGAACACCTGACGGGCAACATTCAAATGACCCGACTTCGCATAAAAAGTGACTAAAGCCGATTGAACATAAGGATCCGACCCAAACCCACAAGCCAAAGCATGGCCATGAACGCCTCTACCGAGCCTCGAAGCCGACAAGTCCGCGCAAGCCTTAATAACGGACGTGAAAGTGTAATTACTGGGGTGAATGCCTGCGAGAAGCGAGCAGCGATAGAACGCGACCGCATCATTGGGGAAGCCAAACTTGGAGCAGGACTTGATGAGGGAATTGAAGAGGAACGAGTCGGGCCCAGGCACGGTGACGAAAACCCGGCGCGCGTAGCCAATGGCGCCGGCGGCGCAAGCGAGGTTGATGAGCTTGGTGAGGAGGGACAGAGAGCGGTGTGATCCGGAGACGACGACGTGGGCGTGAGCTTGTCGGAGGAGGCGGAGGCGAGGGCCTGCTCTGAGAAGGGCTTCGTGAGCTGGAGAGGTCGCCGCCGGCGGTGGCGCCGGCGGCGGTTGAAGGAGGTGAACTTCTTCTCTGGCTTCCATTGAAAGCGGGTGAGGAGGGAAAGTTGGAAGGCCAGGAGGTGTTTAGAATAGCCTAAAACGACATGTCGTCTTGGCGATGAGAGTAGAATGTTCAAGATTATTCACTAGGAATGTGAAGAGGAAAGGTAATAAGGATCGATGCTCACAATATTTCCAAAAGCAAATCAGATATGAAGAAAACTTGTCTAATAGGCAATGCTTTTAACAATCCAGCTAGTTGACAAATGCATTTTTAGCCAAAAACAAAAGGATCACAAGTTGAATCGATCAAATCGATAGCAATTATTAATCCAACTTGATTCCAAAATGGTTCCGAAAGCATTGATGTCGGCATGTTCGAATGTTGATACTACCCTGGTGATGCTCACAAGTGGTTGAAAGTCAATAGTGGATTGGAGTAATATGTATGACTTGCTCAAACAAAAGGATGTCCAAGCTAAACAAGACACACTCGAGTCACTAGGGTACACTCCATCGTATTGCTTCTAAGACAATCTAGTAAGGGAAAGCTGAAAGAGTGAGTTTTGGGAAAACTCAGTAAGTAAAATTCCGAGTTCTCTACTAGGAAAACATCTCATCATCGAAGCCTAGCAAGTACAATACTAGCAAACAATGTCAATGGTAGATCAATAGCAAA
Organism: Eucalyptus paniculata subsp. matutina; assembly: GCA_017140255.1. Lineage (NCBI taxonomy): Eukaryota > Viridiplantae > Streptophyta > Magnoliopsida > Myrtales > Myrtaceae > Eucalyptus > Eucalyptus paniculata. The sequence goes on from CM029439.1 coordinate 44,549,513, forward strand.
CTTATTGTTACATCTCGAATACATGTAGATATTCATAACAACATACTTCAATGCATGCTTACCTTCAACTTAACAATGAATATATCAACATATTATGCTTATGCATAATTAGCACTCATGTAAATTCATTTAGCGTTGTCCTGGCTCAACCAGGCCCTCCTAGCTTGACCAGGGCTTCCAGCTTCTTGCTGGGCTTCCTAGCTCAATCAGGGCATCTCGGCTCGACCAAGGCTTCTCAGGGCTAGTTCGAGACTTCCAAGTTAAAACCCAGGCATTATGGCTCAATCAAGGCATCCCGACTCAACCGAGACATCCCGTTCAATGAACGAGGCATTATCGCCAACGTTGTGTGGTGACGAGCATTTTTTCCTCTTTATGTGCACACATAAGTGCATCACACAAACCGATTCTTATTGTTTCTTCTTAGCCAACTCATACCTCACCGAAGGCATGCTCATTCATATGTGTATGCCATGAATCCTAATATTGCACTATACAACATGTCGAGAATGACCCTTGGTCCGTAACTTGAGCCGAACACATAGCGTCGATCCCCGCACTAAACAAGGCTTGGAAATGGCATGCCTCAATGCCAATCCAAGACCTTGAGGCTTAGGTATACCTCGCCTTCGTGCAGATCCTAAGCTTGATGGACCTCTACTTCAACCCGACGTGAACACACTTCATGCCGTGAATGACCCTTGGGTCATGGCTTGATTCAAATGCCAAGCACAAAGTCCTTGCACCAACCAAGGCATAAAATCGGCACGCTTTAGTGCCTTATCAAGACCTCGTGGGCTTGGGTGATCCCCGTACCGATCAAGACTTAGAACCAGGATGCCTCAATGCCGATTTAAAAGCTTAAGGCCTTGGTCAATCCCCACACCAAATGAGCTTAGAATCGGCATGCTTGAATGCCAATCTAAGGCCTTGTGGCCTTAAGCGACCTCGCCTTGAATAAAACTCAACCCAAGCTAACCTCGACCTCATTCTAGGCATGAACAACCTAAGCACATGTTCAAGCACAAATATGAGCAAAACCATACAAAAAATCAAACATCCTACCCACGGCTTGACGGGTGAGCACCTAACTAGACTCAACAATGAGTCTACCTACCCTAGAGAAGAAATAGGGATCTTACTTACCTGGATGAACCTTTAGAACTAGCTTGAGTGACTTGATGAGGGGCAATGGTGCAAGGCCAAGAGAAAGGGGGAAAATGGTGTGTAAAAAGCAATAGATGAGAGTACGGTTCATGTGAGAATGAATGGGGTGGTTTCCTATTTATAGGCTCAAACCTTATCATTACCTTTCCAAGTAACCCAATCATTTTTCTTGAAGTCACGTGGCTATAACATCGAGGTGGCAAGCCTAATTTGCAAGGTGGCACACTTAGGGTCCTAGGAGAACACTTGTCATCTTCTTATTGGACCACCTATTCCATGTCGTCATGACTTAGTCTACCTGTTTTCCAAGGAAAATTTTATGGTAATGATGACCATATATTCCATGGAGACCTAAGCCAATGAGTCACCAACTTCTTCTCTAAGGTAAAAATTTTTTGCCATCATTACAAAATCTTAAGGTGGACACATAAGCTAATGACTCATCATTCTCATTAAATGCCTAGATTTGGTTAATCATGAGATTTGAATATTTAGCACATGCCTGAATTATATAACTTGCTTTCTATGTTTTGCCCCTCTAGAATATTCCACCAAGTTCCCTTTTAATTGGTCCACTTAATATCTTGAGTCCTTTGCTTCTTCTCCATGGAAAAATCTTGGGTAATCATTACCAAATCTTCAAGGGACACCTAAGCGAGGTGACTCATCCTTGCATTTAAAGAGGTATTATAGAATCTTCTATTATGCCTTCTCTTGATTAGTCCACTTGTCCAAGAGTCCATTACTTAATTCCCAATGGTGAATCTTTGGTAATCATTACCAAATCTAGAAATATCTATCTAAAGTGGTGAGTCATCCTTCTTCAAGAAGAACCTAGGATATTCTAGAAGGTTCTATTTTGTCAATTTCCAAGCAATATAGCAACCATGGGAAATAGGCCATTAGAAATGCAATTAGGATTGGGCAAGGGCTTTTCGTGTACATCCTAAACGACCATTTCGACACATCCGATGTTTGTGGCCAAGCCATCCTTGGTGTAGTTATTGTAGGCAAAGTGCCTACTTTGGCTAAGTTGGTGGCCTAAGGTGTGGCTCAATGGCTAGCCCTTAGATCAGCTCTAACCATGCATACCGGGCTTGTGACTGACTTGGAGCTTGGGGTAATCTACGGCACAAAACTTAGCATATAGTAGGGTTCCTGGTCAGATCCAAGATCCATCACAAAGGGTCCATGGATTGGTCCATGGTCAAGCATACCTAGTCCATGGTCAGCTATCAATTGTTATGTGGCTGCATGGGAGCAGTTGATCCGTGACCAATGCACGGTCGCACCGAATTGACTCATGGTCATCCACGATCGGTACATAACTGAGCATAATTACCCATGACCAGAACATGATTGTTCTGGATTGATCCATGATCATCCATCAATCCGCGATGGTATGTGACCTTCCAACAATCAACCCTTATGGTCGAGGAGCCTTTCCATGGCCAAATGGCTTGGGTCCACTTGCATGGTTAGTGGATTGGTTCACAGCTGATCCCTTGATCAATCCTTGGCCAATCTTTTACCTCCCTTCTAGTTGAGCCAATCAGCCCATGGTCGATCCTCGAAACGATCCATGACCAATTTTTATCGTTGGCACACCGAACTTATAGCCATTTCTCATAAGGTCGAAAATCGAGATGTTACAACAAGCATCACAGACATTTTGAATATGGCTTAAACCATAACCTTTCCTTAAACCAAATTAAGCTTTGAAAAAGAATTTCTAAGAAATTATTTTCAGAAACATCACATGTACCAAAGTGATTTCAAGATATGATTTAGAAGGCCAATTTACTAAAAGTTATTTGAAAATGAAAATCAAGGCATTTAGAACAACTTTTGTGAAGATGACATGACCTAATTTCATGCACAAACCAACCTAAGTAGTTTAGCTAAACAATCACAACAATAAATTCATGTCAGGAAATTTCAGACCAAGCATGACAAATCAGCAAAATTGGGTGGTACCCATTGACAACCTATTCATGAAAAAATTCCTTAACATGCATGACATGATAACGAACAACTTTTGTGAAGAAAGTTTTCCTATATGAGCTAGGCATGATTTTTTTTTTTTTTTCAAAATTAGAAAACAGGCTACAATGCATCAGGAAATTGTCAAAATAGCAAAACACTCGATCATTATTACCAAGATTTAACCTACCAAATGAAGTTTAAAAATTATGATACTTTCACACAACATAGCCAACATAATGGCAAACAAAATTCATTGAGGGACTAAATCAAGAATCCTTACAGAAAAAGTGGTACAAAAATAGTCAATGTCTGTTCAAACAGGAGTAAAAAACAGGGGTCCGAATTTTGACCATAGGTCCAGATTCTATCCTATATTAGGAAAGATGAAAAATGGACCGAACAATGGGCAATTGACATGAAATCAATGGCATTACGAAGCTCTAGGTGTGCTTTACAACTTCCTAGAAGTGCTCCTATTTAAACAAGGTCAACTTGGTGTGTTCTAAGACCGTGGTTTCTAAAAGTGGGCATATCAGTAATATAAAATCAAAACATAAGCATACATAAAATCATTCAAGTAATGCTCAAAAGGCATGAAAAATCACACACGACTTAGAATCTGATATGACAAATAATTTGGGTTATCATCTAACCCTAAGTCAGCATGCGAAAATGTCATATAATTCAATGACAATACAAGATGATTCAAGATTCATAATGATGTGCTTGGAGGTTTCTAAGTGTAATAATCACTTTCGTGACAAATTTAACATGCGAAATGACACTCAAATGTAATGACCTAAATATGTACACAAAGCTTGTAATATGTCATTCAAATGTTAAAAAAGCATTATTGCAAGATTTGATCTCTAAAAGACTCAATCGGGCATGGCAAAGCATATACGTCATAAGATCTCATTCCAACCTTAATACCACAAAGCAAGCATGATTTTGTTCACCTAAGATCATGCAAAAATATGACGAAAAATCTCACATGCAAAACACATGATGAGCAACATTTTTCGTTGAGAACCCAAAACCAAATTGAGATCACGCAAGTCGTCACAAAAATGACAAAACAAACATGCATCTTCAATTTTTATGTTGCTGTTGTTGAAGAAAATTTTTTTATTTGTTTTGAAGCTGACAAAACCGTTTCCATCAATCTAATCTGAAGACTTCCAGACTCTACTGTTAAAGTCTGAAGATCTCCAAACTCAAGATTTAAAGTCTGCCCTCATTGGCAATTTCCAGATTGACGAAAAGAAGTATTATCCATTGAAGAAGACTCATCTAGATGCGAGTATATCTTTAAGGATTTGATTCATGCGGTTGAAGAAGATCTCACGGCTGGAGATGTCACCTTGAGATCTATTATTTGTATTGCAATTAATTTGAGTAATTTAGATCCGTTGATTGGTGAAGTATACTTGAAATGTTTTACTTATGAAAATCTAGATCATGATTGTTTGGGCGAGCATAATTAGTGGGCTATCATCACATTCCTTAAATAACTTGAGATCTCCCTAATTGATTCTGTCTAACGGATAGATTGGAAGAACTCATTTAGAAGGTGCCAACAGTTATGAAGGCATAGAGGAGTATATAAGGAAGACGCTCTAGTTATTCGAGAGTGTGCGAGATAGAAAAATTCCAAAAACTGAAGCTCCTTGTTTTTTGTTGTTTCAATTGTTGAGCTTAAATTTGTACTCAAAAGAGAGATTAGATACTTGTGAGACCTTAAGGAAGTATAGCAGAGTCTCTACACTGTAGAATAAAAAACGTGAGACTGTAAAATCTCTTTTAGTTCTTAGTGGAATCCAACTAATGGGCTGTCAATGCGGGAGAGTGGTCGTAGGCTTGGTCTAAGTCAAACCACTCTAAACCTTGTGTTTTGATTCTCTATCCCTAATCTCTTTACTTCAATTTGTAGCTCTATATAATTGTCTATAGTCTTTTACATTTTCAGTCTATCATTCTTAAAAGACAAATTAATATGTTAAGATTTGCGTAAACATCTCTGATCACCTATTCACCCCCTCTAGGTGTTCTTACTAGCCCTTTCAATTGGTATCAGAGCCTATGTACTCATTTAATCAAATTGTTTTTACTTCTGAGTTAAAGATCCATGGCTAGTATGTTGGCTTCAAGTTTGGTTGAAGGCCAAAACAACACCAAACCACCTTATTTTGATGGAAATGAATACAGTATATGGAAAAACAAGATGAAAGCATTCCTAAGATCGAAAGATCCTCTGGAATGGGATGTGGTAGAAAAAAGAATCATTCCTATAGTTACATCAGTCTTAGAAAGGGGAAAAGAAGCTGCAGAGGCTAGCGAGATGACTCAAGAAGAGATAATCAAGAGACAAGCTTTTGATGCAAAAGCAATTTACTCCTTATATTGTGCGTTATCTCCTACTGAATATAACAGAATATTTTCTTGTGAAACACCCAAAGAAGTCTGGGATAGGCTGCACATTACTTATGAAGCAACTGATCGAGTGAAACAAACTAGGATCAATATTCTACTCGGACAATATGAAGCTTAAGATGAAGTCGAGAGAATCTATTACTAACATGTTTAGCCGTTTTACAGAAATCGTAAATGGTCTTGAGTATCAGGGTCAACCAATCTCAAGACCCATGAAGGTTAATAAATTGCTGCGTGGACTTTCCAAAGATTGGAATCACGTAAAGACTTCAATAAGAGAAACACAAAGAATCATGCTGCTCTCCATAGACGAATTGGTTGGCACACTTCAGTCCTATGAAGTAAAGCAAATCAATGAAGAAGAAGATCCCAAAGGTAAGAAGTCTATTGTCTTAAAATCTAACGATGACTCTAATGTTACAGATTTTGAAGACAATATGGACAATGAAGAGCTTGCTCTCATGATAAGAAGGTTCAGGAAACTGAACAAAAAGGGAAGGAGATTCAATTGAAAGAAACAAAGCTCTCAAAAGTTTCAAAACAAATCAGTTGAGGACGATGAATCCAATAAAGATGTGATTTGCTTTGAATGCAAGAAAAAGGGACACATCAGACCCAACTGTCCTTTGTTGAAAAAAAAAGAAAGGAAAAGCTGAGAAATACATAAAGGCACCCAAAGCATAAACATGGAGTGATATTGAATGCGGCGGGAATGATGATGATTACGCTAACATTTGTTTAATGGCAAAATCAAAATCAGAATCAAACTCGAGACAGTATACGAGACTCGAGACTTAGACTCGAGACAGTGAAATCGAGATAAGTAATTTAAAAATTCCCCTAAAGTCTCGAAATATATTAATGAACTTTGTCTTAGCCTCAAAACTTCTTTTAAGAGGATTTCCGAGCTAAAAAGAGAGAATTCTACATTGAAGCAACAGGAAAACTCTTGAAAAGAAAAGTTTGAAAATTTAGACAAAAGTTTTGCTGTTTTAAAAGAAAATGCAGACTTTCTTTCAAAAGAAAATACTTGTTTAAAAAATGACATGTCAAAAATTTCAAAAAGGTTTTCTATAGGATCTGAGAAATTGGAAAAGATTTTTTCAATACAAAGACCTTACTTTAACAAATTAGGCTTGTGAATGACTTCTGAAACCATTCCTCTAATTGATTTTCCAAAAGTAAATGAAAGAATCAAACAAAGATTTACAAAAGCCTTTTATAGAAATCATTTTCAAAAAGTCTTTGTAAAACATGTTGGCCAAAGTGCTCTTAAATGTTCCAAGTATAATAGCTTAAAACATTTTGAGAAAGAATGTCATATGGTTTGGAGACCTGTTAAGAAGGTTTGGGCAAAGACCGTATATTGCACTAACTCCATTGGACTTAAGAAAGTGTGGGTACCAAAGAAAGCTTGAGTTTCTTTTTTAATTGCAGGTCACTATCAAGAAAAAGGTCAAATGGTACTTCGACAGTGGATGTTCAAGACATATGACAGGAGATTCAAGTTGTTTTACAAAGCTCATCCAAACAAATGGAGGGAAAGTCTCTTTTGGTGGAAATAGTAAAGGAAGAATTGTCGGATGCGGAACAGTAAAGATTGGAAGCCTCACGATCAACAATGTCTCCTTAGTGGAATGACTAAATTACAATCTACTCAGCATAAGCCAACTGTGCGACACAGGATTCAAAATCAATTTTCAAGAAGAAATATGTTTAGGAACCAGTAAGGATTTCTCTCAATCTTTTACTAGGCGAAGACATGTGAATATTTATATTTTGGATATCAAACCAAAAAGATCTCAATGCCTAATATTAATTCAAGATGAAGCAAATCTCTGGCATCGAAAGCTTGGCCATATCAACATGAAGCAAATTGCCAAGATTTCTTCCAAGAAGCTTGTTCGTGGACTACCCAACATGAAATACCAAAAATCTTACTTATGCACACCATGTGTGTTGGGAAAACATATTAGAAGTTCTTTTAAATCGATAAATCAAGTTTTTACTAATCGTGTGTTACAGTTCCTACATATGGATCTCTTTGGACCAACTAGAACTCAAAGTATTAGAGGAAATAGATATTGCCTAACAATAGTGGATGATTATTCACGATTTACTTGGGTCTACTTTCTGGCAAGTAAATCTAATACCTTCTCTCATTTTTCAAATTTTACCAAGAAAGTGTAGAATGAGAAATGATATGTTATTTCAAGCATACGGACAGACCATGGATGTGAGTTTGAAAATCAAGACTTTACTAAATTCTATGATGAATCTAGTCTTCAGCATATGTTCTCCTCTTCGTACACTCCTGAGCAGAATGGAGTTGTGGAAAGGAAGAATAGATCTTTGCAAGAAAGGGGAAGAACTCTTTTAATTGAAAGTAATATTTCTTCTCGTTTTTGAGCTAAAGCAATTTCTACTGCATGTTATATTATTAACAGAGTATTCTTAAGGCCTATTATGGAGAAAACTCCCTATGAGTTATTCAAATGAAAGAAGCCAATTGTTTCTTATTTTTATGTGTTTGGTTGCAAATGTTTTGTCTTGAAAAATGCAAATGATCGAGTCGGTAAGTTTGAAGAAAAATCAAACGAATGAATCTTCCTTGGATATTCAACCTCCAGCAAAGCTTACAGAGTATACAATAAGAAGACTCAATCTATGGAAGAATCGATGAATGTTAAATTTTAAGACTCTTTGCAAAATCAATTGATCCAAACTCAACCTGAAGAATCTGAACTTGCTCCAGACTCTACAAAGTCTATTTCTCCTGAAGCAGCTTAGACTTTAGAAGGACAACAACAAACGGATGTTGAAGAATCAATTGAAGAAAAAGTTCAATAGTCTATCAGACCAACCAGCAACTGGAAGCACAAGTCTAGTCATCCCAAAGAACTTATCATTGGTGACATAGATGAAGGGATTCATACCAAATCCAAAAGGCATGAAGAGTCTAGCGTTGTGGCTCTTATTTCTGAAATAGAACCCAAAAGCATAGATGAAGCTTTAACTGATGAAAGCTGGATTAAAGCTATGTAAGAAGAGCTCAGGCAGTTCAGTGTTAACGATGTTTGTAAATTAACTCCTAAACCAAAAGGTAAATATGTTATTGGAGCTAAATGGGTTTTCAGGAATAAAATGGACGAAAAAGGAAAATTGGTAAGGAACAAAGCAAAACTCATGGCCAAAGGATATATGCACAAAGAAGAGATAGACTATGATGAGACTTATGCACTAGTAGCAAGGTTAAAAGCAATTAGATTATTACTTGTTTTTACTTGTTATAAGAATTTCAAGTTATTCCAAATGGACATCAAAAGTGCATCCTGAATGGATTTGTCCAAGAAGAAATCTATGTGGAACAACCTCCAGGTTTTGAAGACCCAAGGAAACCAAACTCTGTATTCAGATTGAAAAATGCTCTATATGATTTAAAGTAAGCACATCAAGCTTGGTACAACAAGTTAAGTAAGTTTTTAAATGGTTTAGTCAAAGGTAAAGTGAACACTACTTTGTTATTAAAAAAGAAGGTAAAAACTTTCTATTTATTCAACTCTATGTTGATGATATTATATTTGAACCACCTAATGAAAACTTGTGCAAGAAATTCTCTAAGTCTATACAGGATGAATTCAAGATGAGCATGATGGGTGAACTATCCTTCTTTCTCGGACTACAAGTGAAACAATTGAAGAAAGGAATTTTCATTCACCAAGAAAAATACACTAAAAAACTTGTTAAAAAGTTTGGTTTGGAGAATTGCAAAAAGACTGATATACTAATGTCAAGTTCTTCGAAGCTGGACAAAGATGAAGGAGGAAAGAAAGTTGACCAGAAGAATACAGGAGTATCATTGGTTCACTTCTTTATCTTACTAATTCTAGACCTAACATTTTGTTTAGTGTTTGCATTTGTGCTAGATTTCAATCAGATCCCAAAAAATCTCATTTAAGTGCTATGAAACGCATCATCAAATATGTTATAACAACCTCTAAGTCAGGTCTATGGTATCCCAAAGAAGGAGACTTTGCTCTCCTTGGATATTCAGACGCGGATCTAACAGGTTGCCGAGTTGATAGAAAGAGCACTTCCGACACTTGTCAATTGCTTGGTAACAAGACAGTATCTTGATTTTCAAGGAAGCAAAGTACTGTAACTCTTTTAACAGCAGAAGCAGAGTATGTGGCTCTTGGAAGTTGATGTTCTCAAATTTTATGGATAAAACAACTAAGAGACTTTGGAATTGAAGACTTATGCACCAAGATCAAATGTGACAACACCAATGCGATTAATCTCACAAAGAATCCAATTCTTCATTCAAAAGCAAAGCACATAGAGATTCGACACCATTTTATTAGAGATCATGTTAAAAATGGAGAAGTATTGATCCAATTCATTGACTCAAAGAATCAGCTAATAGACATATTTACAAAACCACTGGAGAAAAGTCTATTTGAGTTTATTCGCTCCAGACTTAACATCTTATCTCTTAAAGTCTAAAGAAGCTCAGACTCAGGGATAAAGTGTCACGCCATGAACCTCGAGCACGCCAACATCCCACCATGGTCATGCAAATGCGACATTTCCAGGTAGTGTCACCGACCCCATTCATTTATTAATGCGCAAGCGGAACGTATTATAAAACCCCTGACAATGAAATACGGGATAGAAAAGCAGGAAGCAAAACCACAACATAACACTTTCATAATTCAACAGAATTACAAACAGAAGCCTATAGCCAAAAGTCTACAAAAGACCGGCTCTTAAAAGGAACTGTCCTACGACCTACAAGTCGGACACGTTCTCCAATCCTTATGACTTCACCTCTGCAACTCCTCAAGGTCAACCAAAGCTATCTAGCCGCTCCGTCCACCAGGGCCCTGAAATTTTAATCCCACAACCGGGATGAGACGATGTCTCAGCAAGTTCAACCCCCTAAACCCTTATTAGAAAGAAAATACGCCCAAGGGTGGCCTAGCCACACAACATAGAGGACTTACCTCGCCTCGGTTCCTTCCTGCAGGTTAGCACAGTTCATATCATTCAATCATATGCAGTAATAAGAACTTAAACAACAGGAATGCATTCGCTTTCATATAACCAACAACCGCGGGGGTCCTGATTATAAGACTAAATCGTTATAACACGTCCCATTCCATGCCACACAATTCCGTCCCATAATCCGACACATCAACAACACTCAACATGCATTCCAATTAATATTCACTACCACACACGGGCATAGCCTACTCGCAAATCGGCTATCTACTGGCATATAGCCAGGCATCGCCTCCCCACCTTGAAGCGCGGCTTCATCAGTACATCGACGGCATTTCCGAAGGAGCATGGGTCCAATTGGCCTAGCCTCTACTGCGACCCAAGCCACGTCACTCTCTTGATAGCATTTCTAGAAGAACAAAGGTCCAGTCGGCCTAGCCACTACTGCGACCCGAGCCACGTCACTCTCTTGACGGCAATTCTAGAGGAACAAAGGTCCAGTCGGCCTAGCCACTACTGCGACCCGAGCCACGTCACTCTCTTGACGGCATTTCTAGCAGAATAAGGATCCAGTCGGCCTAGCCACTACTACGACCCGAGCCACGTCACTCTCTTGACGGCATTTCTAGCAAAATAAGGATCCAGTCGGCCTAGCCACTACTGCAACCCGAGCCTTTCAACTAGCACATGACAATTCAATACCGATCCCTGGATACTTTACATTTCACTCACATAATCCAATTACGATATTAACCATTAACAATCCAATTTCAATGCCAAACTCGACACTTAGGATTTTCTAAATAAAATCCATACTTTTCACAATCCACACTCAATTTATAATATCCAATCATCAATTTCAAAATTTGACTACACAGCAGCCAAGCACGAAATCTAAGAATTTAGGGTCTTGACAAAATTTTCGGAATTTAATAAATAATTAAATTTATTCCGAAAATAATTAAATAATAATATTTTAATAATTTCGAATAATAAAATATTATTAAATTATTAAACAATTTCGAAATATTTAAATAAATCAAAAACAAATTCCTTTATGTCACATCACAATTTATATTAATATAACCACTCACTTAACCTTAAATTAAACACAGTTTAAGTTAATCAAACACCTTAATATAATCTACACTTAAATAAATTAAACTAACCACCTAATAACACTTAAAATAAACTAAGCACCCCCAAAGCATCATTAACCCTCTAATCAAGGTTTAGTGAGTTAAACTCACCCTATTAACGAACCGAGTGGACCAAAACAACGAGGACGACGCGAGGATCTACTTTCCTTAAGGCAGGCCGAGCATCCAAGCTCAGGAAGGCGGCCAAAATGGCCCACGAAGGGCTGCCATACCCATTTTCTACAACTGCTGTTTGGGGCCGAGAGGAGGTGGATCCGAGCTCGATCGGGCGGAGGAATGGCGGGAAAGAGGTGGCAGTTGCTCGGGGCGGTGTCGGACGACGATGGCGACAACGAAAGAGGCTCCGGCGACAGCGAACGGCCAAGGGCAGCAGCTGGTCGACGGGGCTTGGTCGCGCGGGCGGATGAAGGCGCGGCCGAGGCATCGGCGCGAGCCGACAAGTGGACGAGCGAACGAGCGGCGCTAGCGACGGCGAGCGCGAATGGCAGATGGCGACAAGCAGAAGGAGGGGAGGCCGGTCGAGTGTCGCGCGAAGGGGCCGGACGAGCTGGTTCCGTCCAAGCTTCCCCTCCCCCCTTTCTCTCTCTTCCCAAGCTTGAAGAAGGTGGTGGGACCTCCTCACTTTTTGAGGACCAATCAACACTTGCCACTTGTCAAGCTCTCCTTCAATATGGCCCAACCACCATGACCTAAGGTGATGTCATATTCCACTAATTCAAATCCTCCACAACATTTTCCAATGGGTCCATTTTTTTTCCGCCGGGGCATGAAACTTTGTACATTGATCTCTTTAATTCCATTCAATTCTTTCCCAATTAAGTCCAATTGAAGTCCATAAAATTAATCCAATGTCACCACACTTCAATTCACATCTTCACTTGATCATAGAACCATCTTGAGTCCCAAAACCACAACCAAAAGCGGGCCTACCAATTTTCCGAACCAAATTAACCATACCTTGATTATTTTGCTAAAAACTCAGCTTGCACGAAAAATCTTCCGAAGATGAGTCGATGTTCCTAAAATGATTTGTGACACACTCAGACTTCCAATTTCTGAATTCGATCTCAATCCCACAGTTAATTTCACTTTGACACGATACTAGCGCGGCCCAACCTACCGGGTAGCCTTTAGAAATTTTCATGCATTTAACCTGTGGTTGATCATCTCAAGCCACAATGTACATCTTTGAAACATTGGCGACTTTCGGTTGTCGGGGTAATCTCAAGATTTCAGATACGGACATAGGGTACCCAATCGACAGAAAAGGCGGTCTAGTGCCGATCGACAAGAATTGTGCAATCTGGTGGAATCACCCACACCTGATCACATGCCTCTGTCGAGTCGACCTATCTCCAATCTCTAATCGATTTTTAATTGTGCCGTAATAACCCTTGTAGATTAGCTTGGTCGAAAGATCGCTTCCTGGTCAAATTCTCGAGTCTGATGCATTAGAATTTTTTAACGGCTTCACCTGATAGACTAGTTTTTACATGAGTGGCCAACTCAAGGAAAAGAACTATATACGTGCCAACGAAATGCCCGTATCAATTTATTGAAAATAGAATTAGAAAATCGGGATGTCACATAAAGTCTAAAGATGTTCAGACTCAGAAGATCAAGAATTACGACTGTAAATTATTTTGATTCTAGCAATTTAACTTTCGGATAAAAACTCGAAAATGTATGATTACTTATTAACCGCCAATTGATTGATGTTATCTTTCCAAAATTTTGAAGTTGTAGCAATTATTATTTTTCTATAAGGAAGTTATCATTTTTGAAAAGACAGTTATCTATTTTCAAAAAAGCAGTTATTCATTTTTGAAAAGGCATTTTTATTTTTCCTCTTATGACAATCCATATAACTCGTTTCGATTGCTTTAGATATTGTATTTCTTCTTCGTTTTTACACACAAACCCTAGAGCACATAATTTCACCTTTTTACTTTTTCTCTCTAGTTTAATTCATAAAGTTTTCATCTTTCTCGCAAATCGAGTTCGAAAAATCTCTCAAAGACTGTGATAATGTCTTCCCAAAGAAAGTCCTCAAGAATTGCAAGCAGGGGACCACAGCATATGTGTGAGGGTCCTACGCACTTTGATCTGACCGAGGAAGAAGACTCTCCAAGGCAGTAACAGAGTCCACAACATTCTCAACCGCGCCATTCTTCTCAGGCTAGACCGTAGGAGCCTTAGCAACAACAAGCAGAGGAAGAAATTATTAAAGATGTAGAACCTATAAGGACTCTTAAGCCTGCATTTACTTTCAAACTCTACACCGCGTTGAAGGAAGGTGGATCTACAATGACCTTTATTGATGAATTTTTGAATGAAAAGAGGTACCGACATGAAACCGATTTTTTAAGAACGATGGAACGTTTGGGAATTGCTCCTGTTAGTTCGGCAGAAAGGGCTTTTGCGAATTTCCCAAGTGATCCACATTTTGGAGGAGTTAATCAACCTGAGGGAAAAGAGGACGATGAAAAGATGTTCACTCATTTTAAGTCAAGGATAGGTGTTGTTGCGAACATTCGTGGAAGAAGAGCATATCTATTTCATTCTGAGGAACACAAGTGAGTTTATTCTAAGTTGCTGAAGCGAGGGGTGATGAACTTAAGGAGTGTGGATTTTGATTTTCTCGATTCACTGAACGTAAAGTTACGGGAGAAATTTACTTTACTTCAACTTGAACGATTTTGCTCTGAGACAACTATAGCTCATCCGGAACTTACCGCGTATTTTTATTCCAATCTAAGCTTTTTAGATGCGAATAGATTTTCTTTCAGTGTTAGAGACCAGGATTATGTGGTTGATATGGACACTCTGGCTGATGTGATTGGAATGGAGAGAGGGATTTTCCAATCAATCAGCATGTCTATTGGTCATGCCACTATGGAGCTTGTTTAAGATAGAATTGCAGAAGTCCGGATTTCGTATTTGAGGATGAGTGCCTCTAATATCTTGCTCCATAAGATTGTGATTAATTGTCTCGGACCCAAATCCACATCAAAGACTGATGTCTCCAATTCTGAAGTGAAGCTGATGTACGCCATCAATGTTGGTTACAAGTTCTCTCTACCTCACACCATCATGTTTTACATGTATAGGTCAATGGTAAAGGACAAGGGACAACTCCCCTATTCTGCTCTTGTTACTCGGCTGTTCAGACATCTTAACATTCAGCCTCCCAAAATTCTGTGTGTTTAAACCATTGATCCAATGGTGGTGGGATTGAAGATGGTTTCAAATATGCATTTGAAGGAGCTAAATAAGGCTTTAAAGAGATTTAAGGTGAAGACCCCTGTCAAGACTCGTCAAGACCCTGTGGCTGCAAAACGAAAAGGCAAGGAGCCCATGATAGCTCCATCTAAGAAGAGGAGAGCACTCATCTTGCAGGATGAAGAAGATGAGGATGACATCACTATTTCCGCTCTTGCCTTAAAGAACTTACAGCGTCTTGTTCCAGACACAGAGGATCGAGAGAACCAAGACAGAAAGGAGACAGAGCAGAGAAGTGAAGAGAGGGAAACGATGATGAAAGAATAAGTAGAAGGAAGAACAACAAAAGAAGAGCGAAGAAGTGAACAAACAGAATGAGAAAGTCATGGTGATTCTCTAGCAGAGGAAGAAGGACAAGATCATCGTGACATTGAAGAAGAACCAGAGCAAGAAGAGTACTTCTCTCCACCTGAAGGTATTGAAATAGGGGGAGCTGCTGATAAACGAGGTACTCCTTCACTTGCTTTTACCAGTGATGATGTTGGTCATTCTCCTGCCGATCCAGAGGATGTATATGCCTCTCAATTTCCTGAAGATGGTAATGAGGCTTCATCTCCAAGTCTGGATGTTCGTGTTGAAGTTCCATCATCTGGCAACACTCCACAAACTGATCATGCTGAAGCAAGCACTCAAACTGACAACTTAGCAGATCTTAAAAGATTGCTTGAAGTTCTTATGGAGATCAAAGGTTAGATTTATGCCTTAGGATGTGAATTTCAGACCATGCAAAATGTTCATCAAGCCACTTCAGTTTCTTTGCATGACCAAGTTCAAGCCATTAATCTTCAAGTTCAAGCGGTTGCAAAGGGTGAGGAGTTAATGCAACTAAAGGAGGATCTGAGAAAGCTGGAGGAGACTGTCAAGTCTATGGGAGATTTCCAGCTCGTTCGTATTCCCAAACAATCTTAATTTTATCCAATTCTCTTTATATTCTCTACCTTTTCGCTATTGACAAAAAGGGGGAGAAGTTGGTGCAGATTTATCTTTGACTTTGACTTTAATTTTGATTGGTTTTGACTTTTGGTTTTTGGACCTATCTTTGTCTAGTTTGGACTGTTTTGATCTTTTTAATTCTTAAGCTATGTTGATGATTATGGTCAAGATAGTTGTTTTTACAGGACTAACTCGTTTTCTGTGGATGCAAAATCGATACTATCTTTATCCTAATTCACTTATCTTTTATGAGATATCTTTGTTTGTTTGAGTATTGTCTTGTAGGTCAAAAGTATTCAAATCTATAGGAAAGTTTTGTCACCATAAAAAAGGGGGAGATTGTTGAAGAAAACTTCCTTATTTTTTTTGGAGCTGACAAAACGTTTCTATCAGTCTAGTCTGAAGACTTCTAGACTCTACTGTCAAAGTCTGAGGACCTCTAGACTCAAGATTTAAAGTTTGTTCTCATTAACAGTTTCCAGACCGACGAAGAGAAGTATTATCCACTGAAGAAGACTCATCCAGATGCGAGTATATCTTTAAGGATTTGATTCGTGCGATTGAAGAAGATCTCATGACTGGAGATGGCACATCGAGATCTATTATTCGTATGACAATTAATTCGATTAATTTAGATCCGTAGATTGGTGAAGTATACTTGTAATGTTCTATTTACGAAAACCTAGATCCTGATTGTATAGGCGAGCAGGATTGGTGGGCTATCATCACATTCCTTAAATAACTTAAGATCTCCCTAATTGATTCTATCCAACGGGTAGATTGGAAGAACTCCTTTGGAAGGTGCCAACGGTTATGAAGGCATGGAGGAGTATATAAAGAAGACGCTCTAGCTATTCGAGAGTGTGCGAGATAGAAAAATTTCAAAGTCTGAAGCTCTTTGTTCTTTGTTATTTCAATTGTTGAGCTTAAATTTGTACTCAAAAGAGAGATTAGATACTTATGAGACCTTGAGGAAGTGTAGCGGAGTCTCTACACTGTGGAATCAAGAACGTGAGACTGTAAAATCTCTTTTGGTACTTAGTGGAATCCAGCCAGTGGGCTGTTGGTGCTGGGGAGTGGACATAGGTTTGGTCTAAGCCGAACCACTATAAACCTTGTATTTTGATTCTCTATCCCTAATCTCGTTACTTCAATTTGCAGCTCTATATAATTGTCTATAGTCTTTACATTTTCAGTCTATCATTCTTAAAAGACAAATTAATCTGTTAAGATTTGTGTAAACGTCTCTGATCACCTATTCACCCCCCATCTAGGTGTTCTTACTAGTCCTTTCAGTTGCAACACCTTTAACATTGGTACATGCAATTGATGCACTAAACAAAATAAAAAATTTGCAAATCTTGCATCAATTGAACACATACAACATGTAGTTCATTCATCATGAAGGTCTTGAGGTTGAACAAGGTCAATTTCATATTCAAATCTACCTAAATTCATCTCAAACCAAAATGGGGCAGATTGACCTTAACTCAGATCTAAGTGTTTTCGACGTAGCTAAATCTGTCTCAAAATTCCAAAAAATAAAAATAAAAATTACATGATATTCGCCAAACAATGACAAACAACTTTAAGCCAAAACAGCAACCTAATCTAGAGATACAAAATTCACAGATTTGAAGTCAATCAAGTTCAATCATCCATGATCATCAATCAATTACATTCAAACTTCAGCAAATCATCAATAAGCATATAATCTTCAGATTTAGGACTATTTCATCAATCTAAAGGTTAATCCTAGCCCTAGTTGGACAATCCAACCTCGCTTCATGGGATCCCAACTTTAGAGGTTGCCTTTTATGCGATTTTTGTTGGTTTCGATCTGCAATCAGATGAAGACTTCACCGGAGCATTGATCAGACCCTAAGGATGCACATTAGATCACCTTGGAACTAGCTTGGGATCCAACGGAGCACTGGCTTGAGTATTCAGCAAAAACTGGTCCAAAGATGACCAATTTAGGCACCAATAAGAATAAGAGTCGTTAGAGATGATCCAGCAACTAATCTTCTTGATCCCAACCATGCCTTGGTCAGGAATACCAAATCGGATCAGATCCGATGGCAACTAGTCCTCCATCGACTGCCGGTTCGAGCTGAAGACAAGATCAGTCCAATTGGACCAATCTTTGAGCCGCCGGTATAGATTAGGCCACCAGAATTGTTCCTATGGCTGATTGGGAAATCCTCCACCACCAAGAGGTCAAGGATAAAGCTAGAATGGAGCTAGACCTGGTTCGGCATTGGCTTGATAGCCACCAGTCATCAATCTTCGGAAATCGCAATCGGTCCAAGAGTGGACTAGGTCAGTAATGATGGAGCTTTACCTGATCAAAATAGCTCCGACCAAGTTTGAGCCTACTTGCAATTGCCGAGGAAGATTGAGCAAGAGGAGATGGCTGTTGAGGGGGCCAATTGGCGGTCGCTCGGCCGTCGACATGACTCCGGCAAAGGGCCAATTTGATTGAGAGAGAAAAGAGAGAAGAGAGAGGTGGGAAAACCAGAGAAGAGAAAAAGATTTGAAGAGAGTGAGTGTATGTGTAGAAATGAGGCCTGCCTAAAAAATGAAGGGAAAATTGGTATATATATCACCCTCAAACTGAGCGATCTCGACTGTCAGTTCGATCCGACAATCGAAATTTTAATCCAACGGTCAAAAGTTGATTTTGAATGTTTAATTATGATCTTGAGGTGTCATATAATCAATCTAATGAGTTTGATTTACAAAAACCCAAGCCAAAATTGAGACTTCCGTTAAAATGTCCAATTATGGGTCAAAATACAATTTTGTCAAATTCGTGAACCAATCCGAAAAATTATAGGAAATTGATGGTGTAAAAGTGAAATTAGCATAAGGAAGGTCCCAGAATCAGTCGCTAGAGATCCAAAACCGCCTGGCAAATGGCTAAATCGGCCAACACCGTTGGCGGTCAATTAGGCTAGTCAAATCAGTTCATGCTGGTTTGACTGATTCTTAACTGGTTTGGTCTGGTCCTAGCTAGTTTGCCCACTTATGGTCACTATGGGTTCAAAATTTATGTAATTTGGTCCCTTAATGATTAATCGAAAGGAAAACTTACATAATTTGAGGGGAAATTGCCCGATTGTGATTCAATTAAGCTTTATAGATGCGGTCTAAGGGTCTTCTATTGACTTAATTGACTAATCATTGAGAAAGATAATGGGCCAAAGCCATGGGTGCCTAGGATTGAGCTTAAAGGGTTAAAATGAACAATTTTGCAATTCATTGGGTAAAATTGCAAATTGATTGAAATTGAGTTGAATTATTGTTGTAATTGCCCTAATCACCCATTTACAAGATCACTTAATGCATTCAAATTGGCCTTGAATTGAAGTACTTAGGCTTAGGTCGAAAATGAATTTAGGCCAAATATTAGAATTGGACCTAGATTTATGAAATTAAACTATAGCTTTAAATGGATCAACTTGAATTTTTCAATTGAAGCTCAATTGTTTGACTTTCTTTTACTTGAAAGAGTAAAATTCCTCAAATTGAGAAGTTCTTATGTGAATTTCTCATAATCAACTTCTGATTTGGACTTATCTTGGGGTAATGAGTAGAGAACAATCATCCATTCACAAGATATGAAGAATCAATTTTAGTCCCCTAGTTAGGGCTTAAAATAGCAATTTGCATTTTAACTCGGCAATTCGCGAAATTGAACATACGAGCAGATTTAGAATAGTTCTTAAACCAAATATTGAAGAAGGAACTATGTCTAATTATGACTATAATGAAAGTAATTTGACTTTTGGCCAATTCGGAACCTAAAATCGAAAAATTCGGAAAACAAGGTTCTTAACCGAATTTTATGAAATTTTCAACACACTAGTCAAATTGACACTAAAATGAGTATTTTTGTGAATTTCTTTTTTTTTTTAATTTTTTGGTCAAAGGTTTGACAAAAAATTAACCCTTTAGTCCACTTTTTCTAAAATGTTGATTTATTGGTCAAATCTTTGAATTTTTTAAAAATTGACTTGATAAAAGTGAAATTACAGTTAAATAACATCTTTTGGTGAAAAAACAATTTTTACTTAGGGTTGACTTTTGGTCAAAGAGTTGACTAAAAAGTTAACCCGAAAGTCAACCGTCATACTTTTTGGATTTTTCTCGGAAATGAACTATAAATTGCTTAAGAACAATAATACAAAAGAAAGAAATGAAAGATGGCAATTTTTTGGCCTAAAACAGGCTCTGTCGCGATCAAAAACCTAAATCTTGATTTTCACCTTTATCGATATGTCGACTAAAAATCAAGTATCAATAATCACAACAACAAATCACATGCCACATATCACCACATAATCGTTTATCACCCTATTATAACATATCATAACAACTTGTCATACTTCACTTATCACATCTTAATAACTTATCGTATAACTACTTATCGCATACTAATAACTTATAGCATACTTATCACATGGTGAGAGTTGGTCAGTGGCTTGGGTAGTAGCACGGCGGTCAGTAAAGTGACAGACGGCCTCCAAACTCTATAGGGACCAAATCGTGAGTAATGGGAGAAAGAGAGCTATGGCAAAGGGCTAGACAGCCGCCTCTTTAGCTCCAAAAGTATGACTCAGCTATAGGAACGGCGGTTCAATGATGGTGGACAGTCGCCAATGAGGAAATGAGAGGAAAAATGAGGAAAAAGCTTGTGAGGGAGATGGAAATGGAGAGGATGGTGGTCAACTAGCACAAATGAAGAGAAAAAGTGAGAATGGAAGCCAAGTGAGAGAATTGAGAGAGAGAGAGAGAGAGAGAGAGAGAGAGAGAGAGAGAGAGAGAGAGAGAGAGAGTGAGGGTGGCTGCCAATTCTAAAGGGGAAGAAAGGAGAGAGAATGAGAGTCAGATCTTTGCCATTAAGGCCTTGTACTTCAAATCCCCCAGATCCCTCTCAATTTAGCATTTTTGCTTGAAGATGAAGGCCTATGATGATAGAAATCCAAGGCCACTAATGAGAAGATATGTACATGGGAATTAAGGGGGTAGGCTAGACTAGACCAGGCTTAGGAGGTCCTCATCTTCATCCCCTGACTGCACATGGGTGCCCATCCAACCCATTTTCCCATCTTGCCCCATTGGTCCTTAGTTGTATAAGAGGACAATTTGGTCAATTCACGAAAATTGTGCACTATTCACACACATGGGTGCATTTATTGCAAAGATTTTGCAAATGACCTAATGGGCTTGCAAAGGCCATGGCCCTCCCTTAGGCCACCCATCTCTTTGGGCATAGGGCCCTTAGGCCGCCCAATATGGGCGGGGGCCCATTTGGGCCATCCTATATGGGCTTGGGCCCATTGGGCCAATTTCGCCGATCATTCTTGTTACTATCTACACAAATTTCCTTGCATGGCCCGCTTAATATGAGTCTAGTCATCATCATAGTCATCTCAATCACTATGAAACAAACTGTTGTGGTTCAACTCCAAACTCAAGGGACAGTTGAGGAGTCTATTTAGCATGAGGTCCATGATTTGTTTTTTCTGTTTCGCTGCTTGTTTTAAGGGACAAAAGGTGCATTTGGGAAGGCTTCTGGGGAAAGTCCTTAAGAAAATGCAAAGACCCTTGAGTTAAATGAGTTTTTCACAATGCAAATTGTGTTTGGTAAATCGTATTTGTGAAAGTTCATTGTGAAATATCTTTAAGCAAAATGGTGTTTTGACAAATTAAATTTGCAAAAGACTTTTGTTATTAAAAAAAAAAAGAGTGGGTAGGCCAAGGGCTTGGTCGATGACCGCTTGTGAAGAGCTAATAGTCGTTGGCGAAGGGTAGGCGGTTCGGCGAGGGGCAGGTGATGCAATGAAGGGCGGGTATCCGACTAAGGTCACCGTGCAAAGGACGTGGCATGGCAACCCTCGCCGAACGGTTGTACGATCTACCGCACCGCAACCTCCGTGTGGAGGTGGCCAGGGCCACGTGATCTAGTCGCCACGACCCAGATCGCGTGACCAAATCTAGGTTGTCATGACCCTCGCAGCGCCGCGTCCTCCGTGCGATGACCCTCGTCTGTGGGTCGCGGGACCCTAGCCAAACCACCTACCTTTTGCCGCACCGCCTGCCCTTCACTGGATTGCCTACCCTTCACCGGCGACCATGCATAGATATTGGTCGTGTTCAGTAGAGAGAAGGGAAGAAGACGAAGATGATGAACAGTTACCAGGGGCAAACCCAAAAAAACAAAAGATTAACAAGGACAATTTCAGGAGAAAATTTTCACTAGCCTTGAAAGCCAGCATGCCGAGAAAGCCCAAGGCAACCCCT
Organism: Eucalyptus paniculata subsp. matutina; assembly: GCA_017140255.1. NCBI lineage: Eukaryota > Viridiplantae > Streptophyta > Magnoliopsida > Myrtales > Myrtaceae > Eucalyptus > Eucalyptus paniculata. The sequence goes on from CM029439.1 coordinate 44,571,787, forward strand.
AACTTGCCTAAAAGCTTGGTTAGCTTTTCCTATAGCTTTGTTGAATGAAAATGATTCTCCTGAAATCACATTTCCCTAAAGTCCCACTTGCAAGTAATCCATGTGGCGGTAAATGAACTCTTCTCAAGGTTCCAGTTTCATCTGATCTCAACCATTACGGTTTAACAAGATATTAAATTCCACCAATGCAAGAGATGACACAAAGTTCATGTATATCTACATCATGTGGTCTACTCACAATAAAACCCATGTCCTAGAAATGGAATAAAGAACAAATTCCTCTGAATTCCTCCAAAATATAAAGTAAGTGGATTGGAAAAGTAGCAACCTTGTATAATGGTACAAAAGTTGTAGGCTCTAAGTAGATTCCTAGTTATTCCTCTATGAGACCACGCGCAACCACAAGCTCCTCTCCTCTTGGTTGGCTCAACAAATCCCACTCCGAATCCGAACCGCCTTTGCGAGAGAGCACGCACCGAAGGTCGGAAACTCATATCAACAGGGCATATTAGATAGGAGGATGGCCGCGTCAGCAAGGGTCAGGCAAATGACGATGTTGTCGAATAGGAGAAGGTGAAGTGTGAGAGGAGAGAGGCTATGGCTCAATCGTGCGATAAGTGTTAAGGCAGTGGCCCATGGGGGCGGATGGAGTGGCTCTCGGCAATCCAAGACACTAAAACTGATAATTGGGCTGACAAGCCGATCCTAGGCAAAGCCCATTTCAGACAGTTCTTCACGTTAGAAAAGCTACGTCCTGTTTGGTCAAAGCCAAAGCAAAAGGGTCATCGAGCTCTGCTCAGTTAAGTTAATGTTAATAATACTATAGCAATGGAATTGATAAAGACATTACCCGTACGATAGCTAATTAAGTTACTGGTGGTTCATTTTGTTCATGTAAACCCAATGCAAAGAGTTTCTTCCTAATCCGATGCAATTGATTTGCGACTTCATGGATGATCATCCGTCTTCCTGGCACTTGGTATGAACAAGCAACTCCAATGTTATATACCATAACTAAACACTCTTGAAATATGTTATCTCTTTCAGAAGACCAATGCCGGCAACTATAAGGGCCTAAATGGCTCTTTCTTTCTTGAAGCATAAAGTTGTCTGTGATTTCTAACACTTGTTCAGGTAAAGCTATTGCAACAAAATTATGAAGAGTCAAATCATCTCTGAATTTGACATCAGTGGGACTTAAACCTGTGAATGTCTCTAGTAAGAGAATGCCGAAACTATAGACATCGCCTTCTCTTGAAACCTCGCATCCCATTGCATATTCTGCACACATTTTGATCAAAGTCGAAATCAAATTAAAGCGAAAATTCTCAAATCAAAATTTATTGTGTGTAAGACTATAAGAGTTGTCACTAGCTAACAAACTTCATACAGGAAGACCAATCAATATTTTTTAGGTATATAAACTTTTGTTGGTTTGAGAGAGAGAGAGAGAGAGAGAGAGAGAGAGAGTACCTGGTGGAGCATAACCCATTGTCCCTCTAAGACCCACTGAGCTTATCTGATTATCTATAGTATCAAGGGATGATTCAAGAAGGAATTTCGCCAATCCAAAGTCACCAACATGTGCGACCATCTTAGCATCTAAGAGGATATTGCTTGGCTTTAAGTCACAATGAACTATGGGGATGTGGCACTGGTGATGAAGATAATCTAGTGTAGAAGCGACATCAATAGCAATATTTATCCTCCAAATGAAATTCAACTTTTTCGGGAATGTATTCCCATGAGATGATGTTGCATATGAGTGTAACCATTGTTCCAAGCTTCCATTGTCCATGAATTCATAAACTAAGGCCTTAAAATCATTTCCTTGATAATCACTACTAGAGCAAATTGTCAGTATCTTCAAAAGATTTCGATGTCTGACATTCTTTAACACCTCACACTCAACTATAAAGCTCTTCAAAGCACCACGACAGACTAAATGAAGCACCTTCACAGCAACAACCATTCCATTATCCTCGAGTATCCCCTTGTAAACCGAACCAAAACTTCCAACTCCAATCAAATTTGTCAAAGAAAAATCTTCAGTCGCTTTTAAAAGCGTCCCGTAAGAGACATTCAAAAGTGAATCATCCATTGAACTTGAAACCAGTTCATTTACTTTTTTCTTCACCCAATAAAGATATATGAAAGCTACAATAAAAGCCATTCCAACAACTCCAGAAATGACAGAAGTGACAACTATCACTATATTGATCTTTCTGCTTTTATGGCTTTTGGAAATGCAATTGGGGAGATGAAATTCTGGTAGCCCGCCACAAAGCTCATTGTTCCTAGCAATGGAAGTACCAGTGGCATTCTTAAAGACTCCTTCACACGGTAGCATGCCTTCAAACTTATTGTATGACAAATTCAAACTTTTTAAGAATTGAAATACCGCTAAGAATTCTGGAATCCGACCTGACAAATTGTTGCGTGAAAGATCTAGTTCTTCAATGCCTCCTAACGATATGATTGATTGCGGAATCGACCCATGGAAGAAGTTGCCTCCCATCATCAGTTTTGTCAATGAAGTGCAATCACCTAGACTGCTTGGGATTTCACCTACCAATAAATTGTCAGAGATGTCCAACACGGTCAAAGCTCTCAAGTTGCCAACTTCTGTGGATAAAACCCCAGTCAGATGGTTAAGACACAAATACAGATAGAGGGCTAATGATGAGAGACCGATAACCTGTGGGGGTATGTCACCACTAAGATTGTTATTAGATAGATCCAATGAATTAATAGACTGACAATTTGATAGATGTGAAGGAATTTGCCCATGAAAGTTGTTATTGCCTAGATCTAATTCAATCAACTTGGTTAGATTTCCCAAAGAAGATGGGATAGTCCCTCCGAGGTTGTTACTGTACATCTGCAATACAATTAGATTTTGTAGATTCCCAAAATTTGAGGGGATAACGCTTGAAAGATGGTTGGCACTCAAAGATAATACCTCCAAGTTGACAAGATTCCCGATCTCTTCTAAAATCTCACCGTATATCTGATTCCTGAATGCAGAAAAACCCTTGAAAGTGGTGGATAAATTACCTAGGCATTTAGGTAACACCCCACCAAACTTGTTCAAGCCAATAGCCACTTTCTCTAATTTGGTGCTGTTAGTTAACGAGCAAAGAAAGCTCAAGTCTTCAGGTTTTCCACTTCCAATCTGATTATCATGTGCTAGAAACCAACTAAGCTTATACAAATTTTCCAAAGATGGTACTTTTCCAGAAAATCTGTTAGCTTGAATTTCAAACCAACCTAGCTTTGTGTAATTTGATAATGAGGGAGGAATCGATCCCTCAAGTTGGTTTGCACAAACACCAAAAATGTCAAGATTTGGGAGTTTGAGGCCCATATCTACTGGAAGAGTCCCATGTATCCGGTTGACTGCAACTTGAAATTTAGTTAGTGAAGAGAGATTGAATAAGGAAGATGGAATTGTACCCGACAAGCTGTTATCTACAAGGCCAATAAATTGCAAGTTTGTTAGGTGGCCTAAAACTTGGGGAATGCTCCCGTCCAAGTTGTTTTGATTGAAAGAAAATTTCTTGAGGGAAGATAAGTTGCCAATGGAGGAAGGCAAGCTCCCGGTTAAATAATTAGCATACAAAGAGAAAACCGATAGCTTGGTCAATGAACCGAGCTCCCTAGGAATTTCTCCAGTTAGTTCATTATTCCCAAGCCACAGTCCGAACAAGTTCAAGCAACCCGATATGTTTTTGGGAATTTCACCGACCAATGAATTGTTTTCTAGCAGTAAGACACAAAGGCGGCACAACTAACCAATTTGTGGAGGGATTTCATGATCAAGACTGTTGTTTTGGAGTCACATTTCCCTTAAGAAGCTGAGATTCCCAATATGAGGAGAGATTGATCCGGAGAGTCCTTGTGATGACAAGTTCAGGAGCGTGACCCTCCTGTGCATCCGACCGCACGTAACGCCAAACCATTGGCAAAATCCAATGCTATCGTTCCATGAGTTGAGCACACCGAAAGGATCTTTGGTTATGCCAGCCTTAAATGCAAGGAGCGCGAGTTTATCTGTTTTATTGGTAGTGGAAGAAACTTGGTTAAAGCAGAGTGCAAGAGCAATACAAAGAAGCAAAGGGCATGATGGAAACTCCGCAAAATTAATGCCCATGAGTTTCATGACTTGAAGCCCCAGGAAGCGAGTAGATTTGAGAAACAAAGGGTAGGATGAGTGCCACTGGAAACTTTGAAGAGCTTTATAAGAGTGGGGTATCAATTTTGAAGCACTATTCTTATCATTCTACAAGGTGTCGATTCTTCTTTTTATTTTTTTCAAGACATTTTTTTGAAAAGCTTCTCTTCTTTTTTCTTTTTGACTTAGTAGCCATTGAAGCGATTTTCTTCTTTCTAAAGAGCTTTTTGCCTCGGAGAAGACTTTGCTTGGCCATCTGTGCGTATTGTGGGGGCTAGAGTGAATGGAAGAAGGGAATGTTGAAAACTCACTTTGGTTGGAGGACATGGACATGGCAATTGGAGGCAACTTAAACAAAAGTGAGATATGGATTAGGAGTTTGAGGGCCATTTTTTTCTAATATGTTATGAGTTAGCTTTTTGCGTTGCTTGGTTTTCTCTTTGAGAATGAAGACTCCGTAAGATGATCATGAAAATGTAAATTCTTTATATAGGGGAATGTAAATTCTTCCCATTGAAACGGCACTAGAGACACATTACTTTGTCTTTTTCCTTTTTATTTTAAATAATTTTATTAGTTAGCTACTCAGCTTGGAATCTAAACTCACTTCACACATGCTCATTTTTATTTTAGGAAGAAACTAGACAGTATAGTCAATGAATTTGGCCTATTTAATACTTTTAAACAATAATTGGTTTCAATAAAATTGCTTGAAAGGAAAATTTGTTGTTATGGTCAGTGGATTTTCATTAATGTAGTAATATCTTTGCATAATTTTTGGAAGCAAAATGTTACTCTTGCGGGGCATTGCATTCTTATTATTTTCTCTCTTTCGGAATCAAATGTTGTTCCTAACCGCTTAATCCATAATCATCAATAACAATGGATTAAGGGAAAATGAAAATAAAGATGCATAAACAAACTCGATTTAATTGTAAATAGTAGTGAGCATATGTAATCTACAATATTCTATGAAAGATGACTTTACTATAAGGAACTAGTGATGAAATGACACTACTCCATAGCATCGATGACATTAGATCTAAATGTAAAATTAAAACCTAATTGGATGTTAAAGTAAGAAATAGTTTGTCCCTATTGTCCATTTAGGCAATTATATTCACCGATGTTATCTTACTAAGATTGACTTATTCTCTCCAAATTATTCTTAGTTGTCCGTCACCCGCCTTCTTATTAATTTGGTCAAAATTGATAGCACATGAGAAAGTTGAATTATACATGGAAAAACTAGCAAAAATTCAGCTATTTGGCAAGTACAAATACCAAAAAATTGAATTATACATCCCAACAATCAGGGCCAAGCAGTTCTATACCTATTTTAATAAGAATTTTGTTAATCGGACACTCTTAAACACCTCATAAATAAAAGTTTGTCATTTTTAGTATAAGTATCTCAAGCACTCATTAACAAAACCATGTTGCTAACAATCATTTTCTTTTCGAATAATCATAATGGCAGCATTGTATTTTCCTCTAGCATAAATAGAATAAAAAAAGTTAAATGATAAAATCATTTCCCTTCATTCACGGACAATGAATCAAGAAATTTAATAGGTTTGTAACTGGGACTTTTACTATCCATGATTTTTTAGAGAGATGTACAATTCTTCGGGCTGTAAGATACTGCTTGCATCTATATTTTTAGCCATGGACAACTCCAATATTCATTAAGCATTCAACAATCACATTTATTGGCAAAACTCTATTTAATGCGTGTATTATAGACTTGATTATTTTTCATACTATAATAATGATTAATAATTAATTTGACACAATCAACACAAAATACTTATTGTACCACATTCTTTATGTAAAGAGCCATATAAAATTTCACTAATGATCATTTGTTTTGTGGCAATATAGACATTGGTGTCACACCGCATGATGCAATCACACGAATTCATGCTCAACCGCTGATACATAAAAAATCACACTTTTTTTACCGAAAGATTTCAGAGTTTTTATCATTAGTTAACATAAAAAAAATTAGGTATAATTAATTTGTAATGACCTCCTTAAATATTACATAGATAAGGGAGAGATTCATATAGATTGCGAATCTTTTTCAAAACATGTATTGAAGAGACTTCATATACATATAATATATAGTCTGCAAACTACTGTTGCAAACTATGAAGTGACAAGAGACGAAATATTAGCTGATGCGAACTATGAAGAGACTTATAAGTCTATTCCGATTTTTTAGACAAGCTCTTGAAGGGCTTTACTTCCTTTTTTTTTTTTTTTACAAACAAGTCACAACAATAAGTATCATTCATTCAGTGAATGAGAAACTATCAACCATCAATGGAGTCTCAAATGGTCATGACTTTGATACTCCCAAATGACAAGTAAAATTTATGCTTCGAATTGCAGCCAAGTCATGTGCAAAAATTAACTCATGCATGAGATATGTTTTGCCATGATCAATGGCTATGATTATGCTTGATTCATCATGGGCCATATTTAGTATAAGCATGTCCCTTAATTTGGGACGAAAATTTGAGAGAAGCCTGGCCATCGAGACGTTTATCTCTAAGTCAATCAATGCGGTACCCGCACCACTACTTTGGCACTCCATTAAATAAAATGGAGTGTCAAATGGTCATGACTTTGATACTCCCAAATGACAAGTAAGAATTACTCTCCAAATTGTAGCCAAGTCATGTGCAACAATTAACTCTTGCATGAGATATGTTTTGCCTTGATCAATGGCTATGATTGTGTGCGATTCATCGTGGGCCTTGATCAGTATAAACATATCCCATAATTTGGGGTGGAAAATTGAGAGAAGCTCGTTTATCGAGATGTTTATTTCTAAGTCAATTAATACTTTGCCCACACTACTACTTTAGTACTCCATAAAATAAAGTGGAGTCTCAAATGGTCGCGACTTTGATACTCTCAAATGACAAGTAAAAATTACGCTCCAAATTGCAGTCAAGTCATGTGCAAAAATTAACTCTTGCATGAGATATGTTTTGCCATGATCAATGGCTATGATTGTGCATGATTCATCATGGGCCATGATCAATATAAGCATTTCCCTTAATTTGGGATAGAAATTTGGGAGAAGCCTAGCTGTGGATATTTATTTCTGGGTCAATCAGTGCTTTTCCCACACCACTACTTGAGTACTTCATAGAATAAAGTGTAGTCTCAAATGGTCACAACTTTGATACTCCCAAATGACAAGTAAAAATTATGCTCCGAATTGCAGTCAAGTCATGTGCAAAAATTAACTCTTGCATGAGATATGTTTTGCCATGATCAATGGCTATGATTGTGCATGATTCATCATGAGACATGATTAGGATAAGCATGTCCCATAATTTAGGGTGGAAATTTGAGAGAAGACTGGCTATCGGGATGTTTATTTCTAAGTCAATCAATGCTTTGCCCACACCACTACTTTTGTCACGCCCCGATCCTCAGGCACGCACACATCCGTCTGACTTGGTCGATTTTATATGCGATATCCCAGGACAATGTATCGCCGACCCTTTCATTTTTAAGCACATGCGGAAACAGTTAAAATCCCCAAACAATAAAACGATGGGATAGAAAAGCAGGGCCATATTTTTCATATTGAAATCTATAACCAAACTTTTATACAAACCACAAACCCATTCATAACTATTCACATCAAAACGGAGATCTCAAAAGAAGACAAGATCTCAATCCATTCAGACCGTACTCACGGCTCCTCTCGGGACTATCTTCTTCTTCCAAAAATCCTTCTCTTCAAATCTCACCTCCGAGTTCTCTTCTCGGATTCCTCTTCCTCAGCTCTTCAGCGGGGCCCTGAAATGGTTTTCCCCAAACTGGGATGAGACTACGTCTCAGCGAGTTCTACCCCACTAAGCCCGATTAGCAAACTATTATACTAAATGCTGCCTAAACACGCACAGGGCAGAGGACTTACCTTGGCCTCAGATCCCACCTGCAAGTCAGTACAATTCATAATAAACATCCATTCACTTCAAACAAATCGAAACAGTCGATTACATGTCATACGAATCAATCCCCACTGTGGGATATTTAAAAGCTAGGCCACGTGCATTCTCCAGGATGACCTTCCAAGTCTCCGAGTTCACGTGCCTCGAACCTTGGGCCCACGTGCATTCTCTCAGGTGACCTTTTCGCCAAAGTGATGCATCAAGTCACCGAGCCCACGTGCCCTTTTAGATGCCTGGGCCCACGTGCATTCTCTTAGGTGCATCTCACCAAAGCGATGCATCAATTCACCGAGCCCACGTGCCCTTTTTACGATGCCTACACTTAGTCACAGAGCTCCATCAATGCTCTCGGGTGTTGATTCGCTAAGGTGACGTACAATGAACCCTTTACTATGCTCTCGGGCGTCTTTTTCGCCAAGGTGATACACTGATCACAGAGCCAACATAAACAATTCAATATGCTCTCGGGCGTCTTTTTCGCCAAGGTGATACACTGATCACAGAGCCAACATAAACAATTCAATATGATCAACCACTAAACTCACGTGCATTTTCCAGGTGATATTCCAATTCACCGAGCCCACGTGCTTCCTTTCAGGTGATAACCAATACCCAACGATTTCTCAATCAATTAATTAAATCAACTCAACAAAGCATTATAAATGCTAAATAACACACTTGGCCAATTCAATCTCAATCAATTCCAATCAAATTAGAGTAAATCCCTAAAATATCACAATTTATTCAATTCCATACAACGTGGAGCTCAAATAAATAAACGGACCGTGCCACGGCGATCAGCACGAGATTTCGGTCGTCGGCCATCAAAATCTTAATTTCCGAAAAATAATAATTAATTTATTAATTTCGAAAATTAATTATTAATTACTAAAAATTCAATTTAGCTCAAATTACAGCCCGATTAAATAAACGGACTTCACCACGCTCATTAGCATAATTTTCCGGTTCCAGGCCATCTCAATTGAATTTTCAGAAAATAAATAATTATTTAATTTAATTCCGAAAATTAATATTTAAATACTAAAAAAAAAATCCACTTAGGCCCAAAAAGCCTAATTGGAGCCCACCAAGGGTCGGGAAAAATCCCGAGGCACTTCTAATAATTAGTAGACCGCGTCTACTTGGTAATTACACATTCAATTTATTAAATTTGCATCACAATTGGCTAATAATTGCTAATTTAATCTAATCTAACAACCTAAACATAATTAATTAAATCTAAACCAACCTTAAGCATAAATTATCCACTAATCCTGGATTAGTGAGGTTACTCACCAAATCGCGCACAAATCGGATCAATCCGATGGCGGCGACGCGAGGAACGATTGTTCCCAAAGCACGGCTCGGGTTCGGGGCCGGGAAACGGTCCAAAAGCGGGCCCGAAGGTGCTGAAACCCACTCCGTGGGTCTGCTGGACGGAGCCGATCGGGGCTGCTCCGGCGGCTAGGGCGGCGAGGGGAAGCCGGCGGAGGGCGAGGGGGTCGCGGGGGTAGGTCCGGCAGGGCTAGGTGGTGGCCCACGGTGGCCGGAGGGTGGCTGGTCGGTGCGGAACAGGGGCGAACAGTGGCTGGTTCGCGCGGCTTGGGCGTGCACGGACGGCGGCGGGCTCGTGCGTGGGCAGCGGTGCGGCGGTGCGGCGGTGGGACGAGCGGCGAGCGGGCGGCGGTCGCGACGAGCTGCTGTCCCTCTTCCGTCTCTGGTTTCCGCGAAGAAGAAAGAAGAAAAGAGGGGTTCAGTCGAGCGTGCGGAGGAAGAAGAAGAAAAAGAGAGAGAGAGAGAGAGAAGATAAGGGAGAGAGGGGAAAGGGTTTGACTAGTCAAATTGGGAGGAAGAAGAAGCCAAATTGAATTTGGCAAGTGGGTGTTCGGTTGGGGGTAAAACGCACGAGGGGGAGGGGAGAGAAGAGAGAAGAGAGAGAGAAAAGGAAGAGAGAGAAAAGAATTTAAATAATGATCTTATTCTTTTTCTTTTCTTTTCTCTTTTCCTTTCCTTTTCTATTTTCTTTTTGGTCTTCAATTTTTCTTCCGATAATTTCTTTCTTGAAATTTCGGACTCGTCAATAAATTGACGAGCGATGAGACAGGATCCTAAAAATAAGAATTATGACGCGCTTAAAATTCGATTCCCAAAATCGAGTTCAATTTCGTGGTTAAAAATCGGTCAGACGTGATTTTAGTCCAATCCAACAAATTGAGTAGCTTTTAGGGATTTTACTGCAGATACATCCCTTAACGGCTTCACTCAATAGGTTAGTTAACTCGTGAGTGATCAGCTCAGAGAAAAAGGACTGTAAACACGTCGACGAAATGCCCATTTCACTTTATCGAAACGGGGTCGAATTTCAGGATGTCACAACTTTAATACTCCACATAATAAAGTAGAGTCTCAAATGGTCCTAACTTTGATGTTCCCAAATGATAAGTAAAAGTTAAGCTCCAAATTGCAGTCAAGTCGTGTGCAAAAATTAACTCTTGCATGAGATATGTTTTGCCATAATTGATTCGTCATGGGCCATGATTAGTATAAGCAAGTCCTTTAATTTGGGGTGGAAATTTGAGAGAAGCCTAGCTATCAAGATGTTTATTTCTAAGTCAATCAGAGCTTTGCCCACATCACTAATTTAGTATTGCGTAAAATAAAGTGGAGTCTCAAATGGTCACAATTTTGATATTCCCAAATGACAAGTATTACGCTTTAAATTATAGCCAAGTTGTGTGCAAATATAAACTATTGCATGAGATATGTTTTGTCATGATCAATGGCTATGATTGTGCGTGTTTCATCACGGGCCATAATTATATAAGCATGTCTCATAATCTGGGGTGGAAATTTGAGAGAAACGTGGCTATCAGGATGTTTATTTCTAAGTCAATCAGTGCTTCACCCACAACGCTACTTTAGTACTCCATAAAATAAAGTGGAGTCTCCAATAGCCACGACATAGATACTCCCAAATGACAAGTAAGAATTACGCTCCAAATTGCAGTCAAGTTGTGTGCAAAAATTAACTATTACATGAGATATGTTTTTCCATGATCAGTGGCTATGATTGTGCGTGATTCATCATTGGCCATGATCAATATAAGCATGTCCCTTTATTTGGGGTAACAGTTTGATAGAAGTCTGGCTGCCGGGATGTTTATCTCTAAGTCAATCGGTGCGGTGGCCACACCACTACTTTAGTATCCCATAAAATAAAGTGGAGTCTCAAATGGTCACGACTTTAATATTCCCAAATGACAAGTGAAAATTACGCTTCGAATTGCAGTCAAGTCGTGTGCAAAAATTAACTTTTGCATGAGATATTTTTGGCCAATGAAACTCCTTGCTCCATTGACAACGCACAAAAGAAAGAAAACAAAAATGAGAATGAGAGGCGGAAGCGAAATCCTTGTATTGAAAAGTTGTTCCTTTATGGTCCATTCATGCTACAGTCCCAGTGCCGGGGGAAAATTGTCCAAAAACTCCTACTAAATGTATTATATTTTTGCCAATTCAATTTGAACCTTTTAATTTTGCTAATTGAGTCTTACAACCTTTTAATGTTTTGTCAATTCAGTTAATTTGGTTAATTTTGAACGGAAATTGCTAGCCTGGACGTCGACTGTTCTACGTTGCATAGTCAGTGCTAATGTGGAAAATTTCTAATAGAATTCTAATATTTTTTAAATTTTCTTTTCTTTTCTCTTATTTTTTCTCTTATTCTTCTTTGTTTTCTTTTTCTTTTGCCCTCCACCAATCATCACTAGGCCTCATTAATGGCTAGCGGAGGTTGCCGCCCTCATCAACCTTGGGTGAGGTACATCTGAGCCTAGACTGGTGAGGGGCTACCCTCGCTTGGCTAGTCAAGGGTGGCCCTCACCTAGGTGGGCTAGTGTAGGCTGCCTTCGCTTGGGCAAGTGATTGCCACCCTCGCCAAGGCAAAGGCTGCCCTCACCAGCCTAGGCCTGGGCATCCCTTGCTTGAGGCCAATAAAGGTGGCTCTAGCTTGAGGCTAGCAGTCAGCAACCTCTATCGGCCATCGATGAGGCTCGATTGTGGTTGGCGAAGAGAAAAGGGGAAATACAAAGAAGAAAAAAAAAAGAAAAAAAAAAAAAAAAAAAGAATGAAAAGAGAAAAAGAAAAAATAAATAAATAAATAAATTGAAGAAAATTAAAATATTATTAAAATTGTTCACGTTAGTGTCGGTCATGCCACATAAGAAAGCCAATGTCCTCTTCGCAATTTGCGGCCACAATTAGTTCAATGTACTCAATTGGCAAAACATGGAAATATTTTAGAACTCAATTGGCAAAATTGAAATATTTAGAATTGAACTAGGAAAATTACAATAGTTTTTGGACTTTTTGAACGATTTCCCCTAGGTGCCAAAGATAGTAGCATGAATTGATCACAAAGGAACAACTTTTCAATACAAGGATCCTACTACTGCTTCTACCTCTTGTTCTCCCATTTTTCTTTTTTCTTTTGGGTGCAGTCAATGGATTAGGGAGTTTCATTGGCAAAACATATCTCCTGCAACGGTTAATTTTTACACATGACTTGACTGCAATTCGAAACATAATTTTTACTTATCATTTAAGAGTATCAAAGTCGTGACCATTTGATACTCCAATTTATTTTATGATGTACTAAAACAGTGGTGTGGTCACCGACTAATTGACTTAGAAATAAACATCCCAATAGCTAGGTTTCTCTCAAATTTCCACCCCAAAGTAAGGGACGTACATTTGCTGACCAAGGCCCATGATGAACTACACGCAATCATAGCCATTGAAATTTGTGGAATTTGAGTGAAAATTACGTGACTGACAACTTTGGTTGGCTCCAGTCCATGCTGCTTGTGATTGGACTGTGTCTAAGATAAGAATTTCCACCCCAAAATACACGCCACATCAACATTAGTAGTGGCTCCTACATTGTTATCAATAATTAAGTAAGAGTAGAGAATTGGACGTGAAAAGAAGTAATTGTTTTATATGAAAATAAGTGATTATTGACATGAAGAGAAGTGATTATTGAGCATGAAAAATGGTGATGGTTCCGATAAGGTACTTATTTTTCGAGAGATGTGTTGTTTTTCTATTATCACTTATTGTTTTCTTTTTTAAAATTAAAAAAAAAAAAACTTTCTCTTCTTCATAATACTCTATTGTTCATATTTCTCTTCTTATCTTTTATCACAAAAGTTTAATAACACATTCAAGATGAAATTCTAAAAGGAAATTAGAAGAAAAATAAGAGAAAATAAGAGAAAAGGGAAAATGAAAAGAGAAAAAAAATGAAAAAGATACATAAATATTTGAAAAAAAAGAGAATATTATTAAAATTATTTACGGTGCCAATCATATCACGTAGAACAGCCAACGTCCATGTTAGCAATTTTCAACCAAAATTAGCTAGATTGACTCAATTAGTAAAATTGAAATATTTATGACTAAATTGTCAAAATGTAATATGTTATGACTTTTTGGACAATTTTCCTCAAATATCGATCCAAAGTACCTCAAATATATAAAATAATTGCAAGAAGTGTGGAAAAATTAGATGATAAATGGAGGTTCATCTAGCTTGCTAGCATACAGTAAAGGGAATCACTACTAGTCCATTGATGCATTAAACGATGAAGCATCATGGAAGCCCCCCGAACAGTACGTCAAAGCTCTTCCAATTGCAATGTCATCGTTAATGAAATTGTTGATGCTTTCAATTGCTGGAGCACATCATTCCTTCTCGATGATCCCGGCTATACTTGGTCCTCTGACAAACCTCTGAAACTTTGAATCGTTTCAGGATGATATCCACTCATCACGTCCAAGGAACTGAAAGAACCTACATAGAATCATTTGCATAGGTAAAATGTAAAAACAGAACAGATTACAGAAACGAGTATACGCTTGACATTTTCGAAAAAGAAACTTAAAAGGTCCTCTCACCTTTTGACTTTGATGTTGCAGCGGACGAAGGTAGATTCTACATCTCCAAAACAATATCTGAAACCGTGGCTTGAAAAGTGAGTTGTGAGGCGACTCGGGAATGTGGTCATGGCCTTTAATTTTTCAGTGCCAATGTTTGACCCAAGTGGTCCTGTAAAGAACATAATTTGAACTTTCGTTTTCATCTGGGAAAGTGGCTGCCGATCAAGGTGCAGGTTTTAATTCAAGCATCTATGCAATATTGGAAGAACAGCGTGGCCAATGAACAAGTAATCTAACATTGGCTGTACTGCTAAGATTATGAAGTTTGTCAATTTACTCCTCCTCATAAAGAAAAAACTCGAGTATATTTCTAGTGACGGGTAAATGTCAATTCACGGTTTTGATGCAGAAACCTTCAAATACTTCTCCATCCTTGATTCTTGAAGTGCACCTCTCTAAGAGGGTGCTGGCATAAATCCACTTCTGCAGACAAACAAGCTTCTTGATTAGGAAAGAATGATGAGTTTTTGCTGATCGCCTTCTTGTTACTATCAGCGCAAAATTTCCTTGCATCGACAAAGTTCCACACTGATGGTCTGCTCAATACCAGTCTCGTCATCATCATAGCCATCTAAATCACTGTGAACTGATTCTGCGGACCACCTCCAAGATCGTTGCTTCTTTTAAGGGACAAAAGCTTGGTTAGCTCTTCTGTGGCTTTCGAACTTTTGTGAAAACGGATTTCTGCTTGAGATTTTGGTTTTCCCGGCTAACCCTGAAATCAGTTTTCCCAAAAGTCCCATTTGCAAGTAATCCACGTGGCAAGTCGGTGAACTCTTTTAATTGTTCTATATTAACCTGATCTGAACCATTAAGGTTTAAACATGACATTAAATTCCGCCAATGCAAGAGATGACATGAAGTTCATGTATATCTACGTAATTTGGTATACTCTCAACAAAACTCGTGCTCTCCAGAAGTGGAATGAGGACGAATTCCACTGAATTCCTCCAAAATATAAGGTATGTTGATTGGAAAAGTAGGCACTTTTTATAATGACACGAAAGCTGTAGGCTCCGAGTAGACTCCTGGTCATTGTAATCAAGATCATGTAGTCATGTAAGGAAATGAGAAGCGCGTTCACTGGCCATAGAAGCCCCCATTCACAGCGCAGATGGCAAGTGCAATGTACATATGGCAACATGGCATTCGCCAGTGGAGAGAAACAGATCAATGAAAGGCCTTTGATTTCACCCTAATGAGAGTATGGTAAGCTTCTTAACTTTCTCATCTTCTGTGATGTACACAATGAGTTGTGATGTACACAATGAGTTAAGTATTATTATTTAGAAAGACACGCCAAAATAGTGCTTCCAGTTACGGGCTACTGGAACTGCTTAGGCTTAAGGAGCAGACGACTCCTGGTCTCGCGTTCAGCTTGTTCTGCATCCAGCTGAGCAAATGAATCCTTGTATTTGTGTTCGAGAGAGCAGAGTTTGGACAAAATTCATCACTGCCACAGGTGTTTATACTTTCATCTCGAATCAGAGGATTGTGGAGTTTCTGGGATGGAGGCGCTGAAGGTGACTGAGTTACCTGATTGCGGCCCATTCTTGCCAAATGACTCACGAAAATAAATTGGATAAAGTCAAATTATAGGAGACGTGACGAACAGAACCAATAAAAGCGTCCGACTTGATATACCAAGATGATATGGATGCTTGATAGAGCTTACTTAACAGGCCTTTTTAGTCATCGGATGTGGAGCATCAAAGCTCTCATCCATGCAAGGGAAGGGAAGACCACTGGGGTCAGAAACCAAGGAATGTCGCTCCAGGGAATTTGACCAGTCTTTGACCCCAGATTGGCTGGCAGGGATAGTGATTTGGGAATACAGAAAGAGAAACCAAAGGTCATAATATATTGCATTACTTGGTAAATCATTAGGCAAATGCCTCCGGTGCCCAATACATTTGTAGGACTTTAACGGGTGGATGTGAATGTCTCGCGTTATGCAGACCAGCTGCTTTTTCTCACGGGCACCTGCTCTCACCAGCATGCTTTTGTAATATGCACTTCCAGCAACTTCATTTTGACAATCTGTCCCCCCAGTAATAGCTATTTAGCCCTCTTTCCTTCCTTTGTGTTTTCGTAGAATGTCCAATTTTGTCGAGATAAGACTGTGGTAACCTTTTCTTACAAGGTGAAACCTAAAATTGAGAAGCTCAGAGTTGATTTCATCATAAACCATAGTGCACATATGTAATCTACAATTTTCTATGAAAAGAAACTACTCGATAGCATCAACCACGTTAGATCAATCATGTCCTGTCTTGTCAGACCTTGTCTGCATGTAAATAGATGTTAGATCAGACTTACATATATATAGTATTGTAGAATACTATGAGATGCGTGTAAAAAGGTGTGGTTGAGAATTTTCAGTATGAAAAATATGGCCCTACTTTTCTATCCCATTGGTTTGTTGTCTGGGGATTTATAATTGCTTCCGCATGTGCATATTAAAATGAAAAGGGTCGGTGATACGTCCTAGGATATCGCTTTCAAAATCGACCAAAGATAAGGGATGTGTGCGTGCCTAAGGATCGGGACATGACATCCCCCTTTTGTGGTATCAAAGCAATGGTTAAGTATTGGAGTGATAAAATGCGATGACCTATGGGATAGCAGTAGGAAGGCCTTTAAATTCATGACTGGTGCATGTCTTTGATAGCTGATTGGTAGAATTGTTTGTCGTGTATGAATCGCTTGCTTTTAATTATTGTGGATTCAGAAGGCAGAGTGTTGACTCTGGCCAGCTTGAGCGTAAGAGTGCCACCGCAGGTTGGTACTAGTGTAGCAGCGTTGATTGATCCTAAGTTCAATAAGATCGATCTGTTGCAAGTGTTCCTTAGGATCTGGATGAGCCAGTAAGGTCAGAATCAAGTTGTTGTTGTTGCTACCTTTGTTGAGGTCCAACATGGAAGGATGATCAGGAAATAGATTTCGATATCTGAATCAAGATTCAACGTAAGCAAACTTGGAATTCGGTTAGGGTAAAGACTGTTGTTGAGGAAAGGGTATTCTATTTCCCCCAAAAGGAAGGGTCGAATAGTTAGGTCAGCATTCAAACAGATGGAATATGTTGTTCCATGGAAGATGGTATGGATTAGTCTCATGTATTTTGAGGACAGGAAATTGTGGTAAATGTCACCAACACAGACAGTGATTTATGGGGTATCTGCATAAGTAGATGGAATCTTGACAATGGTTACTGATGTCACCATCGATAGGACAGGTCAGAAAAAGTGCGCCATAGAACGCACTGTGGAATTGTTAGGATAGGTCTCTGGTACAAGAAATAATACATGCTGGCACTTGTCAGGAGGTAGAAGACTCACCATATAGGTGTCTAAATTGTGGAAGGAATGCATGGATTAATCCTGCGTCTGAGAATGGCTAAAATGTGCTTTGATGGTAGTCAGTACGATTGTTAGGTGAAAAACTATCAGTGTGAGTCCAAGGGAGCATTGATACCGATACCGCAGATAAGACGCCATTAAGATGGAAAAAGGAACAGGAACGGAATTGACTATGCGTTATTCAATGGAAGAATGTTCTGAGGTGATTTCATCAAAATGGTGCTAGAGAGTGTTGAGAATACAATTGTGGAATTTTAGTTGTTTGTTAAGGCTATAGGAAAAGAACCACTGACTAGAGTTGTATTTGATTGGCTGTTGGTGTACAACTTATTTGCCAAGTGTGGAAAGAATTGCTTTCTGGAGCAATTTGTGGTGATGAATTATTATAGTGGAGTAACCCAGTTTATTCCAAGAGCAGGTAGAAGTGCCAAGTTTTATTAAGAGTCGAGAAGGGTCCTCAACTTCTCATCACTGGAGGCAATCCGTTTGTTAGATGGAGGTTGCCTAGGTTACTTGGTGATGGTTATAGTTAAGACAGATTGAAGAATTGGAGATAGAAGATATCTCAGTGGTTCAAGAATTTCTAGATGTGTTGTCATAAGAACTATCAGACCGTTGCCAGAGAAAGAGATAGAAATTATGATCGAGCTAGCACCAGCATAGAGCCTCTCTCGAAGGCTTCTTACCAGTTATTGTTGTTTGAATTGATAGAGCCAAAGGTACGGATGTGAAGATTGATGAATGAGGAATTCATGCATGTCAGTACATTACTTTAGGGAACATCAGTTTTGTATAGAGAGAAAGGAAGATGGTTCATTGCAATTATGCATCAACCATTGTCAACTCAATTAGGTGGCAATCAATGATAAGTGTTCATTACCGAATATCAATGAATTGGGTGACTTGTTATAAAGAGTGTTGAGGTCTTCAAGGATCGACTTGAGGACAAGTTATCGTCAGCTGAGAACCAGGAAGGAGGTTATACTGAAGACAACTTTTCGCACTTGATTTAGCCCTTGTGAGAATAATGTAAAGCCATTTGATTTGACAAACGCTCCAGCCGCTGCCATAGATTTGACAAACAGAGTGTTCAAAGAATATCTAGATCAATGGTGATCCGGTGGTGTAGCGACATTCTAGGGTATTCGTTAAGTGATGAGGATCACGAGAGCCTCTAAGAATGGTCATGTGAGTACAGGTAAAGGAATCTTCATGGACCCAACTAAGATTGAATCAGTTGTTAATGGACCGAGACCGACAACAATGTCAGAGATCAGAAGCCGTGGGGATTGGACAGATTACTACAGAAGGTACATGAAAGAATTTTCAGCATCAGTATCATTGCGGGTTCGACCTCTTAAGAAAGAAGAGAAATTCATCGGCATAGACAAGGATGAGGATAGTTTCCAAAGCTTAAGTAAGAATTGACTACTGCACTTGTGCTAAACTTTTCATTTGGCTTTGGAAAGCATAAAATCTTTAGCGATGTTCTTGCAGAGGATTGGGTACGTATTGATACAACATGAGAAGATTGTTGCATAACCAACCTGTCAGTTGAGACCCAATAAGTTGAATATGAAATGGTATCATGAATCAGAACCTTGGCAGGACTAATGGTGTTATCTAGTATCACCCTGAAGGAACGAAAGGAGTCATTAATGTGTTGAGCCGAGAGTCTTCAATTGTGCATAGGCTGGCTAAAGTATAGACTTTACTTGAAAAGGGTTCGAAATTTGGTTTTCAAATTTGAGGAGGCTACCTTTTGAATTTTATAGCCACCCTCAAAATTGAACCATATATTCAAGTTAGAATCGGCGCCAAATTGATAGACAAAGATGTTCAGACGATCCTATAAAAGGATACATATGAGAAAGAATCTGACTTTCAGACTTCTGAGGGTGGAACACTCAAGTTCCGAGAGTGATTGAGTGTGCTTGATATTGTAACACTCAGGTAAGAATCATTGTCAGAAATTCATTGTAGAAGTTGCGGTTTGTGATCAAACAATTCAAGATGGATCAGAATCGGTGTCAACTAGACTAGTAGACTAAAATGAAGATAAATACCGTTGGGCAGTTTGCAAGTGCCAGAGTTGTCAGTAAGTGGAAGTTCGGTAATGCAAACCAGGGGGATTGTTACCATCACTTGAGAGTCCCAAGTGGGAATGATAATATATCACAATGAAACATTGTGATGGGCTTACTAAGGAGTCAGGGGAGTACTAATACCATTTGAGGATAATGGCCGATCGATAGATGGAGTCGGTCCACTTTGGTACAGTACGAATAAATTTTGTTTTGAATGGGTATACCGAAGTGTGTGAGTATCAGATAATTCACTGGCATGGAATGCCAATGAGGAATTATATTTCAAATCTAGATCAGAGGTTACAAGTTTGGCAAAGTATTCAGAGGGTTCTTTCTTAAGCAGTGCTTAGCAGAGGGTACAGAATTTCAGTGGTGAAAAGAAAATGAAGTGAAGAAAGATCACAGACCAGAGCCATCTCAGTAATCAGTGATTGCATTTGTCAGATTAGTGTCAGAGTAAAGACCGCACAGACTTGTTAGAAAATTTAAATCGTTGAACTTCGAAGGTTCATTTGGGAGTCGAGAAAAAGAGATCATATGTGGAGGACAGAGTGTCATATGTGAGAAGCAGTTCAGTTGTTGGTTCAGAAAGAGTAGATTTTATGTACCAAGATGGTCTCCCTGGTCAAAGTGGTCGGACAACACCATGAGAACAAAGGATTAGCATGGAAAAGTGAGACTCAATGAGATGACAATACCCCCACCTTTTGTATAAGGATTGGTAAAGGTTTAAATTTCAAGGACGAAATTTTTATAAGAGAAGAAAAATTGTGACATCCAGATTTCGGGCTCTGATTTCGATTAGATAAATTAGGCATTTCATTTACGCGGCTACAGTGTTTTTCTCTGAGTTGGCCACTCACGAGATAACTAGACTAGCTAGGTAGGCTATTAAGGACTTTAAGGCAAATAGACTTGAGAATTCGACCAGGAATCGACTTCTTGACCGTGCTCATCTTTAAATATCATTGCGGCATAGTATACAAATCGACTTGAAATTAGAGATAGGTCAGTTTGACTGAGATGAATGACCGATCGTGGGTGACTCCACTAAATTGGAAAACTCTCGTCGTCCGGCACTAATTTGATTTTATTGTCATTTTGGTACCCTGTGTTTGTATTTGAATCCTCGAGATTTTCACGACAATCGAGAGTCGCCAATGTGTCGAGTGGGTTCATCGTGGCTCGAAGAAAATCGACCACAGGTCATTTGTCCTAAAAAGTTCTGAAAACTACCCGGTAACCTAGGTCACACTAAAAGCGCATCAGAGTGAAATTTACCGCTAATCTAAGTCCGATTTTAGATTTTGAAGAGTCTGTCATGTCATAGGTCATTTTAGGAGCATCGGCTTAGTCTCAGAAAATTTTTCTGACAACCGAGACTTTTTGGGAAAAAGTTGAGTTAGGGCCATTTTTATCGGAAATTGCAGAGGACCGTTCTTGATTTCGAAATTGGGATGCAAGTAGGCTACATTAGTAAAGAAAAGTACCAATTTGATTGATGAGGTGTTAAATAATTTAATGGAGGTCGATTTGATTTGATTCAAGTGGGATTAAGGTCCAATTGGAGGGAAAAACCTAGCAAAGTTCGTATACCACATGTACCCCACATTTTGGCCTACCTTAAAGCTTTTAGAAGGGGTATTTTTGGCAAGCGAAAGTGAGTGGAAGACAGCTGGGTTGGTGGGGCCAAAGAGTTAGAGAGAGAGAGAGAGAGAGAGAGAGAGAGAGAAACTGGTTTTGCTTTCCCTCCCTTCTCTCTCTTGTCGCTATCTCTCTCTGCTGCATCTTCCTCTTCTCTTTGGTTTCTTCTTGAGCAGCGATTGAAGACCAATGAAACCCAGCAAGCCGAGGAACCAGCGAAGCAGGAGCTGCCATCGCCGTCGCAGCCGTCATCGGAGCTGCCATCGCTGCCACCCTACTGTATGCTCGCAACTGCGCCCCCTCTCTCTTCATCGACTCACTCTCCCTCCTCTCCGTTTTGTGCGAACCAGAAGAACAAAAACGGAAGCAACTCGCCTAGGTTCAGAGCAGCCCGCCGTTGCCGCCCATGCTCCGCCAGTCGCTCATCCCCGTGCGAGCACGCGTGCAGCTGTGCGACCGCTTGTCCTCTCCACCATCCAGGCATCCCCATCATGCGACCCCAACCCTTGTTCCGCCTCGGTTCAGTTCGGTTCAGCCACCTCAGGCCGCCGCCCGACTTCCTCCAGCCACCGTCGGCCTCGCCAGAGCTCCGCCTTGCCCTCCGCCGCCCTTGGCCGCTTCAACCAACGCCGGAACCGCCTCAACCAGCAGCGCACAGAGAAGGCAGAAAATGGGTATGACAATGGGGTTTTGGCCCATTTTGGCTATCTTCCCGAGCTCGGATGCTCGGCCCGCTTTGAGCAAAGTCAATCCTTGCGTCGACCTTGTTATTTTGTGTGAGTTCTACTCACTAATGCCTTCTTAGTTTGCTAATTATACTTAAAGGTTTATTAGTGTTAGTTAAGTGTAATTAGGTGGTTAGATTAGAATTGATTAGCAATTATTAGTTAATTGCATTGCATATTAGTTGTTTGGTTAGTGTACTTAAATAGAGAATTTCCTATAGTATTTATTCGATGCTTCATGGGATTTTTCCCGACCCTTATCGGGTGTTAATTAGGCAATTCGGGCGTAAATAGAATTTTTAGGAATTAAATATTAATTTTCGAAATTAATTAATTATTTATTTATTTTCTGGAAATTCAACTGGGATGGTTAGTGACTAGAATTTCGTATTAACTGTCGTGGCGCAGTCCTTTTATTTAATTGAGCTTCAATTTGTATGGAATTGATTTAAATTGTGAATTTTAGAATATGTTCCTATTGAGTTGTTTGATTATTTGATTGAGAAATAATTGGGTATCGATAGTAGATTGGCGAACTATAGAGAAAGGCGTTGTTTCATAGCAGAATCACGGTAGAAAATAAATCACCTGGAGAAGGGTATGTTGACTTGGTGATTAAGTTTTGGCATCTAAAAGGACACGTGGGCTCGGTAATTTGATGCATTACCTCGGAGAATGCACGTGGTCTCAATAAGTACATTTGGCATCTAAAAGAACACGTGGGCTCGATAATTTGATTCATTACTTCAGAGAATGCACGTGGTCTCAATAAGTACATTTGGCATCTAAAAATACACGTGAGCTCGGTAATTTGATGCATTACCTCAGAGAATGCACATGGTCTCAATGAGTACATTCGGCATCTTGAAGAGACACGTGAGCTCGGTGACTTGATGCATCGCCTTGGAGAATGCACGTGGGCTCGCTGATTCAGTATGGCATCTTAAAGAGACACGTGGGCTCGATGACCTGATGCATCACCTTGGAGAATGCATGTGGGCTCAATGAATACATATGTCATCTTGAAGAATGCATGTAGGCTTGGGGACTAGATATCCCACCGTGAATAATATACGTGGGTCGATGAGTAGGTATGTTGTCTTAAGGAAGGCACGTGGGCTCGGAGACTTGGTATGTCGTCCTGGAGAATGCACGTGGCTTGACTTCTAGATATTCTACCGTGGAGAATGATTTGGATGACATGTAATCGACTAAGTCGATTGGTCGATGATTCGATCTGAGTGTGATTTGATGTGATTCATTGCTTTAATATGATGTTGTGAATTGATTGATCGAATGGAAATGACCATGAGTGGTCTTGTTGGCGTGTAATCGACTAGGTTGATTTGATCGATACTTCGATCAGTAATGTAATTGCTTGGGTGCCTATTTGATATGTGCTAATATGCAGGTGGAATCTGAGACCAAGGTAAGTCCTCTGACTCATGTTGTGCATAGGCAGCCCTAAGGTGTATTAGTTTACTAATCGGGTCTTATGAGGTAGAATTTGCTGAGACGTGGTCTCAATGGTTATTGAATAACCATTTCAGGATCCTGATGAGGAGCCTGAGGAGGAGGAATCTAAAGAGGAGAACCCTAATGTGGAATCAGATGAGAATGAAGATTTTGGAGAAGAAGATGACCATGAGGAGGACCCCGAGTACGACCCGGATGAGAACTGAGATCCCGTCCTGTCTTGTCAGACCTTGTCTGCATGTGAATAGATGTTAGATCAAACTTATGTATATATAGTATTGCAGAATACTATGAGATGCGTGTAAAAAGGTGTGGTTGAGAATTTTCAGTATGAAAAATATGGCCCTACTTTTCTATCCATTGCTTTATTGTCTGGGGATTTATAACTGCTTCCGCATATGCATATTAAAATGAAAAGGGTCGGCGATACGTCCTGGGATATCGCTTTCAAAATCGACCAAAGGTAAGGGATGTGCGCGTGCCTGAGGATCAGGGCGTGACAAAGCACGTTCACTAACCATGAAAGTACCTGTTCGCAGTGCATTTCTGTAAGCAAGTCTAGTGTACACATGGTAGCATGCTAATGTCACATTTGTGAGTGGAGAGAAACAGATCGATGAAAAGCCTTCAATTCTACCCTAATGAGAGTATGGTTCATTCTTAGCTTTCTCAGCTTTTGCGATGCACAGTACAAAGTCAAGAATCATCCAATACAAAGACATGCCCAAATAGTACTTATGGTGACAGGTTGCTGAAAACTGCATCAGCTTTACGAGTATGCTCCTCATATCTCATCGCAACCTGTGTTTTTACCTTCATCTTGAGTCAGAGGATCGTGGAGTTTCTGGGATGGAGATGCTGAAGGTGACTGAGGTGTAGATAAGATTAGTTAAGGTGGTTCAAAATGGCCGATGTAGGCACTTATAATTGGATACAATGAGCTCGTGGAAACCAGCTGAACAGCTTTTCTTGGTGGTTCCGGGTACCTGAACGCGGGCCCTCCCTCGCCACTTGACTCTCCAATGAAAACATATTGGATAAAGTCAATCCAAGGAATGTCACTTGACATATTGGAATGGAAGATCGCAGGCGTTAGAAATCAAGGAATGTTACTTCAGGGATTTTAACCAGTGTTTGACCCCAGATTGGCCTATACATTTTACAACCAATCAAGCAAGTTATTCAGCACCTATTAGCTTTGAAATTTGAGCGAATGAGCAGCCATCCCAACATGTACAAGACGATTCAATTGTCTTTCTTTCATTAAGATTCACGAATAAGCATGAAAAGCTAAGCTGTTTAAGCTGATCATGCATAGAGATTTAGAACTCCCTCTTGGATCGAGACTGTAGACAACTTACATGCACATCTTTCAAACATGTCACTCAGCGAACCATATTCATGATGTGCATGCTTTCGAAGCCAAAAGATCTTCAGATCTTGCAAAGAGAGAACTATCTGCAATTTACCATGATAACACAAACCGCACAAGGCAAGGCTCCCGTTTCAGAAACAGATCTATGCTGGCAGAAATCAACACTAGCAGAACACAACGACCTTGAAGTCCTCATCTTAGAGAAAGAATCATTTCATATCTTCATTGAATTTTGAAGCCATACGGTCAGATCAATGTAGTCCTTTTCTCATCCCAGGACCAAATAATCATAATATTATAACTAACTGAAAATCACATATGGTTGGCACAGTAGGAAAGCTGGTCTTGTATCCTAGCTCATCAGGCGCTCCACGAGCTTGTCTTCAGTTTAGAAAAGTCTCAGCCCGCAACACATGGGTGTCGGCTATTTTGGCAGAAAACTGTCAATTTGAATTGGTGTAGCATTCTAATTCGCATGAAAGGAAAGAACCTTCATAGTCCGAGCGTGAAGCAATTACCATATTGGAGATACCTTACTGGAGAGTGCTTGATTTGGTAGTTCATACAAACCATGGGGGAAAGCTCCCAAAATTCCTTTCACTCGTTAAACTAGTGATGGAACTAACACTCTTTAGTTCCACAAACCTGTACTAGTTGCTGTATGATATGAGGTCCATTATAGTCCTACCTTCTCTATATAACTTCCTCTGTAAGACCATGAGAGAGATTCTTAAAAGCGTCATTTTACACTAAAATACATATACATGGAAAGATGATACAAATCGAGCTTCAAGATTTCAGTGCCCCTGCATCTTCATTGCAGCACCGGTGAAGCTTTAATCTATCACGCAACTATCAGAGCAAACATAATCTAAGTGTAGATTCAAAGAAAGAAGATGAAGCCCTGGTTCATCTTGCTAGGATTCAGGAGATCGTGAACCCTTTCTCATGCATTAATGAGAGTGCTTGCTGCTCCAGCCATTGCATTTATCCTGACGTTTGCATACAGAAGAAAGGTCATTGAGAGCTTCTAGTACTTGTAGACATAACCTTCATACATGTGGGTTGTCATGTTCAATGACTGCAGCATCGCTTCTCCTTTTTTGTTGAAGCTGAATACAGAAATCCCGCCATTATTAATATCTGTTGCTCAAAACCTGAAAAAGTGGCAAAAGAAAGTCAAATAGATATTACAGAGAAAATCTGGCAGTTGTAGAATGGCATCCATGAGTTTCATAGACTTTGATGAAGAGCGAGTCAAGGCTATTGCCATTTGGCATAAAGAAATGTAAGACCATCCTTGGATCTTCGCAGATATACAAGAATTGTAGACAGAGGCATTGCACCAAGCCAAGGTAACAATTCTCAGGAAAAAAAAAAAATTCGCTCATGAGCATTCCTTTTGGACTTTTCATGATGATTGAATACACCAACGACATTTTTTAAAGAACAATCCAAGAACTGCTTAGTAATCATAATCCTGCACCTACCTCTCTGGCCCTAGACCAAGAGCTACACATATCAGTGCCCTCAACAGTGATTTGTGGGTCACAACAAGAAAATCTTTCCCCTGGAAAAACAGAAAAAGGAGGAAGATGAGTGGCAATGCAACTCTCAGCAACAAAATATCTCATGATGAGTAGAGAACTAACAGGTGATAGCAAGATCTCCTTCCAAGCCTCTCTTGCTGTCCCCCACAATTCCCTTACAGGGTAAACACCATACACACAAAAGTTTGATGGATCCTCCCTCCATGTTGTATACTCCTTTGGATATATCTTCCGAGCATCAACTGCCTCCAAATTCTGAGTTTCATTTAGCATACAGGCATATAACAAAAGCTAAAGGTAAAATTTATGAGTGGAAACGAAGTTTATGGCTCAATGAACTTGAAATTTGAATGCTTCAGGAACTTAGCACAGATAAAGCAGTGAAAAGCATGACAAATTTATGTCAACAACAGCTAACATAGGAAGCATTATTGAGATTTGAGGCGCCTGAATCAGAAGATGATGAGAACTGACCATTTTCATTCCTTCAAGGTAGAATAGATGGGCCTCCTTCAGTGAATCCAGGAAAATCACTACACCACCGAGTGCTTTTCCCCCCTTACGAGAAATTTTTTTTTGGCAGGACATTGGAGGATGTGACATTTAGAAGCAAGAGACTCGTGAAGCAGTGGAATTGCCCCTTACTCATCATGAACTATACAAACAAATCGGTATTGATCCACCGCGAGGTGTGCTGCTCTATGGTCCGCCACGGACAGGCAAAACTATGCTAGCCAAGGCTGTTGCTAATCATACAACTGCTGCCTTCATTAGAGTAGTTGATTCAGGATTTGTTCAAGTATTTGGGTGAGGTATGACAATGGTCCGGTCTGGTCCCCAGTAATAGGAACAACCAGGAACCAATCACCCCTATCCAAATTCACATGAGAGGGCCTTGGGGGCTCCAACCTAGTTGAGATGACATGGTTGCTCAACCTACTTGTGGACGAGACAAAGTCTGTTGGGTTTTGGACTCAATCCGCGCCATTATGGGCTTGACCTCAACCCCAACCCATCATAACTGCTTGAAGTTCTCCCTTCATGGTAACATTTCACGAAAGGTAAAAGATGACTTCACATTTCAAGATTTATGGATGCTTGGAATCCGTCTATATGTAATCCTAATCCAAAGCTGGAACCCACTTCATGATTAATGAATGGCCTGAGCCAAACTTTCACCACTACCTTCACACTCTTGTCCATATAACTTGACCGCCAAGCTCCCTGACAAACTTGACAAGCTGATCTATAGAGCCATCCATTATTCAAAGGCGACAATTTAATAAGAAAAATTACCTAGACAAAAAGGATCCCTAGTCTGGCGTGGGCCAAATCAAATACGGAAAATTTACATTTCATATGAAATGGGTCAAAACAAATAAATCAATTTGGGCCGGATCATTTTCTAGCTTGTGGAGAGTATGAAAGTATGGCAACTTATCTGAAGTACAGGTTCGACCTGCTCATGAGGATTGTCTTTTGAGAAGTCACAATTATCTTGTTTCAAGAAACTGCCTGTCCAGTCTGACCCTGGACGGTTTTCTGCTATGCCAGATACTGCTCAACATAAACTTAGCGGAGAAGGTTCTGTTTCCATCCTTTTACAATCGGCGTCATTACAGTGTGTTCGCTGCCCTGCGCTTTCCGTCTTTATGCCCGTAATTACACTGGACACCCTGACTTAGTGTACATGCTACCGCACCATGGTGAATATCTCCTGCACTATTTGGGATATCATTGCCCCTTGTGTTCGTTTTCCGTTTCTTCCTCCTCATTTATCTGCAGCAGCAGTTGGGGGACTGTCGCATGCTTCCCCAGAGGTTTCAAGCAAGTAATGTGCATGAAAAGATGCAGCCAGCCATGTCTACTCGAAAAACAAAGCCGCAAAGCAGAAAGCAACCGCAGCACTCAATCACTTATAAAGTGATCTCTTTTTACTTGAGTCTCATTGCATGTAATTCTCATTCGTTTCATTCATATGTGATCTTGAATTCTGCTTGGCTATCCTATACGGTTGAGCATGCCTCGACTAGAAAAAGAAACCGTGACAGCGGATTTCAGAGTGGTTCACCCTGTAGCTGGTTCTTTAGGCAATCTTAGTCCCAATGAGGGCACCAGATTAACTATTTGAAAGCTCATGCAGATAACAAAGAAACCTGGACTCAGCTTTCTTCAGTCCAAAAGCTGAGGCCATGCCTAACAAGAGGGACCTTCTTCAATGTATCCATCATTTTTCAGTGTGGGATGTTCTTGCTTCAGAATAGTTATACATATCACCAGTTTAACAGCCCTGTCTTCACATCTCTCTTTGGAAGAAGTCTAAAATTGAATTATAACCAAGTTGAGTGTAACAACCATTTAGTGAGTATTCAGCAAGATAGCAAGGGCAAACCTCTCTCTCAATTACCAATTATGTGAAGATTATTCCTTCATTCAGCATCTGCACACCCTCAAAGGTGGATTTTCACCATACCACAACAAGTCACAGGAATCAAATGACACCCAGCTTCAGTGTAGACCACATCACCAGAATTCTAAACATGAACATGACCCATCCTTAAAATGGTGAAATCGGAGTTTGTCTCTAACAACAATTTCCCTGTTGGCAACAACTGAAATGTACTTAAATGCTAAGTGACAGTCTTCACACATACGTAGATTTTTCACAACCGTGATGGTCATGCCATGGCTAGTTTTGAGTAGTCCAAATGCTACAGCAAGCTTCTCACTATGAAATCTAAGTGCATATTCCCTTTCCTCCCCTTCTAACTCATGCATCAATGAATCAGCCAATGGTACATAACCAGCCTGGGTACATCTCAACATCAACTCATCCAAATACTCATATATAATATTTGTTTCAGGATGAGACTTGTCGCCCATGCTAAACATATATGTCTTTCCATCAACTTCTATAATGCTATAACCAACTTGCTTCTTCAGCCCTCTCTGTATCATCATGTTTCTAACTCTTTGCACTCTGTCACTTCGACCAGCCAAAGCATATATGTTAGAAAGCATGACATAATGGCCTGGATTATCTGGTTCGCTATCTAAGAGATGTTCAGCAACTCTTACTCCCAAGTCAAAATTCTTATGCATCTTGCAAGCCCCGAGCATAGCTGTCCACACGGCTGGTGGAGGCTCCATAGGAATTTTTTTTTCAATAAATTCATAAGCCTCATCAAGAAATCCTGCTCGCCCAAGCATATCAACCATGCATACATAGTGTTCTAGTCCTGGCTCTACATCATATTCTTCCTTCATGCTTGCAAATGCATGACGCCCCAAGTCAACTAGCCCAGCATGAGCACACGCAGAGAGAACTGCCACAAAAGTAATTTTGTTAGGCCATGGGCCTCGAAGTCGCATTTGGTCAAATAGTTTGACTGCTTGGTTTCCATATCCATTCGTTGCATATGCCGATATCATAGCTGTCCAAGCAATAACATTTCTTTCCCTCATCGAATCAAAAACTTCCCTTGACTTGGTAACATTTCCACACCTAGAATACATATTGATTAGTGAAGTGCCTAGCACAACATTCAAATCAAACCCGTTATCAATAACATACTCATGCACCCAACTCCCCAAACTCAATACTCCCACCTGCGCACAAGCAGCCAAAACGCCCACAAACGTAGTCGAATCTGGCTCAATACCCGATTCCCTCATATGATCAAACAGTTCAATTGCCTCCTTAGCAGACCCATTCTGCTCGTACCCAGAAATCATCGAATTCCATGTAACAACTGTTCTCTCCCCCATTTTATCGAACACCTCACGGGCAACATTCAAATGACCCGACTTCGCATAAAAAGTGACTAAAGCCGATTGAACATAGGGATCCGACCCAAACCCATAAGCCAAAGCATGGGCATGGACGCCTCTACCAAGCCTCGAAGCCGACAAGTCCGCGCAAGCCTTAATAACGGACGTGAAAGTGTAATTACTGGGGGGAATGCCTTCGAGCAGCGAGCAGCGATAGAACGCGACCGCATCATTGGGGAAGCCAAACTTGGAGCAGGACTTGATGAGGGAATTGAAGAGGAACGAGTCGGGCCCAGGCACGGTGACGAAAACCCGGCGCGCGTAGCCAATTGCGCCGGCGGCGCAAGCGAGGTTGATGAGCTTGGTGAGGAGGGACAGAGAGCGGTGTGATCCGGAGACGACGACGTGGGCGTGAGCTTGTCGGAGGAGGCGGAGGCGAGGGCCTGCTCTGAGAAGGGCTTCGTGAGCTGGAGAGGTCGGCGCCACCGCCGGCGGCGGCGGCGGCGGCGGCGGTTGAAGGAGGTGAACTTCTTCTCTGGCTTCCATTGAAGGCGGGTGAGGAGGGAAAGTTGGAAGGCCAGGAGGTGTTTAGAATAGCCTAAAACGACATGTCGTCTTGGCGATGAGAGTAGAATGTTCAAGATTATTCACTGGGAATGTGAAGAGGAAAGGTAATAAGGATCGATGCTCACAATATTTCCAAAAGCAAATCAGATATGAAGAAAACTTGTCTAATAGGCAATGTTTTCTACAATCCGGCTAGTTGACAAATGCATTTTTAGCCAAAAACAAAAGGATCACAAGTTGAATCGATCAAATCGATAGCAATTATTAATCCAACTTGATTCCAAAATGGTTCCGAAAGCATTGATGCCGGGCATGTTCGAATGTTGATGTTGCCCTGGTGATGCTTACAAGTGGTTGAAAATCAGTAGTGGATTGGAGTAATATGTATGACTTGCTCGAACAAAAGGATGTCCGAGCTAAACAAGACACACTCAAGTCACTAGGGTACACTCCGTTGTACAACTTCTAAGACAATCTAGTAAGGGAAAGCTGAAGGAGTGAGTTTTGGGGAAACTCAGTAAATAAAATTCCGAGTTCTCTACTATGAAAACATCTCATCATCGAAGCCTAGCAAGTACAATACTAGCAAACAGTGTCAATGGCAGATCAATAGCAAACTTATTGCTACATCTTGAATACATGCAGATATTCATAACAACATACTTCAATGCATACTTACCTTCAGCTTAACAATGAATACATCAACATATTATGCTTATGCATAATTAGCACTCATGTAAATTCATTTAGCGTCGTCCTGGCTCAACCAAGCCCTCCTAGCTTGACCAGGGCTTCTAGCTTCTTGCTGGGCTTCTTGACTTAATCAAGGCATCTCAACTCAATCGAGACTTCTCAATGCTAGCTTCTCAAGACTTCCGGGTTCAAAACCCAGGCATTATGGCTCAACTAGGGTGTCGCGACCTCCCGGAAGCGGGTTAGACCACCTAAGGGTTCAGCTAATGGATTGCTAAGCCTAGACTTAGCTCGAGCTCTCCCAAGCTCATACCAATTCGCAACTTATGGTTTAAGTTCTTAATATGCAAATGATGTTTATCATGAAGTCGTCACTAATCTATTTTTGGTGGGTCGATTAGAAACCCAAGTAAAGCAATGGAAGAATTACTTCACTCCTACGAACTAGAGATTGTGAGTTCGGGGACTTGGTTACACTAGATTTCTCTAATGCCTTTTTGGTACCATCATTTTATTTTCAAAAATGTTTTTGCAAAAGTTTGAATTGATTTTAATTTATCTTCCTAGCATGTGAAAGGTGATCACGCGGTGCATAAAACCACCAATTTAACACCCAAGAAAGCGATGAATAAATTGCAGGACTTATCTCGTAATAACGAAAGATCTGTCAAGATTGTTAGATCAGAATTCACATCAACAAACCTAGATATGATTTCTAATTAACACGCAATTTTTTTTCACTTATTTAATGAGAATCATGCTTTATGCAATGCATGCTATTAATTTAACATGATATGTCATGGTAGTATACCTAAACTATATGACTTTAGCAAAATAATAATTTTTTTAAGAAATGTAATAATTAAATGTGCAACCTAAATTAACCTAATAACTTAATTCTAATGACGAGCAATTTCTAATTAAATGAACCTAATAACAATCAATAAAAGATATGCTTTTCATGAATCTAATTATATATGACATGCACATGACATTTTTTTCTTTTTTTTTCTTAAAAAATGCAATTTATCCTAGAAAATAAAACTAATTTATTCTAAGACATTTTTTTTGTATTTTTCATGAAATTCGGAATTAAAAAAAAAAAAAGAACATTATCTATCTAAATTAAAATATCATCTAATTTGTATTAGGAATGGGTTAAGCCAAATCCTAATTTAAACTAGAATGTTATCCTAACTTAGAAATCCCTAACCAAAATGCAATCTATCTAAAAAAGTTTATCTAAACTTATAATAAATAATAAAAACTATTATCTAGAATTAAATTATATGAAATTTTACCCTAAAATGCAATAACATGCAAGTAATGCCCTAATTCTAATTTTTTTCTTTTTTTTTTTGTATTAATTTCGAAATTAAAAATTGTCAAGTAATTAAACATGAAACCTGAGTTAAAAAACTAGCAACCTAAATTGATTGATTTGATTTTTTTTTTTAATTCGAAATAAATTTCGTATTCTACATATGCAATCCCTAAAACAGGAAATAAACCTAATTCTAGCCTACATTTTTTGGATTTTTATTTTTATTTTATGAAAGCGAAATTAACTTAAACGGCACGACATCAAATCAGAGCAAGATTGACATCCAAATTGACGAATCATATCTCACGCATGAGATCGGGTTGGCCAATTTTAAATAAATCGCAAATCGAATCTCGGGCGTGAGATCGGATTGGCGATTTTTTAAGCAATTGCGAGTCGGATTTCGGGCGCGAAAATCGGACTATCAATCACAAATTTCACAGGCTATTTCATGTCGAACATTCTCAATCTTATATTAAGGAATAATTCTACTAAAAAGTAAAGTAACATAAAATAATAATAAAAAAACAAAATAAAGTAGATAAACAAAACTACCTAATTTGCTTTCCTTTTTTTTTCTTCTTTTTGTTTTCCTCCCACACACGGCTTGGCAGCTCAATCAATTGAGAGAGGCAACACCGGTCAGAGCTCCAACAGGGGGAAGACGCCGGCAAGGGGCTCGGGCAAGACCACAGCAGGAGTCGCGTGCGGTTTGCTGGTGCAAGACCGACTCAGGCGAGCAGGGGGCACCGGGCAGCAAGGGCCGGTGGAGCAGGGGTGTTCGGGCGGAGGACTCGGGGCCAGCAGACGCAGCAGATCGGCGACGGCAGAGGCGGAGCAAGGCGTCAGGGCTTCTGGCGCTGCAGGTCGAGGTCGTGTGCGGGGAAGGTTGTAGCTGGTGGTGCTTCACACGGCTAGTCGTTGCGGATGCACCTGCAGGGAAGAAGCAGCAACGCACGGACAGAAGCGGGATGGCAGAAGCTTTGGGCTTCTCGATCACAGTGGTACTGCAAATAGCGGCGACTGGTTCGGACTCCTTGTCAATGCTGGTGTTGAAAGACCATGAAACAGCGACACGGTCGACTGGGGGCAAGGGACTCAGCAACGTTCTCGAGCTTGGGAGGGTGGAGCGACGGAGTCCGGCTGCTGCGACGCGGGCTGCAGTAGCGGGCAGGGGCGGAGCGGCTTGGGTTGCAGCATCGGGTTGCTGGTCTTCAGCTCCGGGCAGCGTCGGCGTGGGCTCTGGACGTTGGGTCGCGGGTGGAGGTGCTGCGGTGCGGTGACGGGTCGCTGCGGAGGTGCTGCTCATCTCGCGAGGGATTGAGCGGCGGTGGAGAGCAATGGCGTCGGGCGTTGGTGCAGATCGGGAGCTCGTGCAGCGGTGATGCAGAACGACAAGCGGGCGCGGTGGTGCGGCGAGGAGGCTCGCGGGCTTCTGCAGGAGACGGATGAAGGTGCTGCGGCGATGGCGGCGGGCGTCGAGGGGCCAAAGGCGCGGGCGTCAAGCAGCAGCGAAAGCGAGCGGCACTCAACGATGGGCGGAGCTGCAGGTTGCAGCTGCGACAGCGTTCGGGGCTACGGCGGCAATGGGCAGCTGCAGAAATGGAGTTGCGGGTGCTGCTCGAAGCTTCAATCTGCAGGGGGTCTAGCCGTCGAGTGAAAGCACGGCGACGGGTGAGCGGAGGCACGGCAACTAGCGGCAACGAACGGGCCTACTGCTGTAGGGTCGGCGACGGTGCTCGCCGATAGGAGGGAAGCGGCAGCGAAACAGCAGCTGCGAGGAGCGAGGACTTGAAGAAGACGACCTCTCCTCTCTCTTTTTTTTTTTTTTTCTGTTTTTTCTCTGCCTCTCACGTCCACTCTCCCTCTCTCTCTCTCTCTCTACTTTTCAGTGTACTTTTTCTGTTTCTGTTCAGCTCTTGTACCTGACTTCATTTTTTCTATCTCTCTTAGGTTGCGCATGATAAAATTTCTGTTTCTTGATTTCTCTGTTTCTTTGTTCCCCAGAACAGGTTTGGAACAGAAATCCGTTTGGTAACGCAAATTGATTTTTCTATTTCTGAAACAAATTTCTGTTTCAGAAATTGTTTTGGGGGAGAAATCAGAAGCTAGAAATTGTAGCTTCTCTGTTTCTGAAATAGAAATATAATTTTTTTTTTGAGACTTTGTTTAAGAAACATGCATGACTTATGTATTTCATTTCATGACTTATGTATTTGAGACTTTGTTTATTTATGTTTTTAAGTGGCAATTATGATGATATTATTGCTATAGGCATTCTTCTTTAAGGAATGTCATTGAAAGA
Organism: Eucalyptus paniculata subsp. matutina; assembly: GCA_017140255.1. Taxonomy (NCBI): domain Eukaryota; kingdom Viridiplantae; phylum Streptophyta; class Magnoliopsida; order Myrtales; family Myrtaceae; genus Eucalyptus; species Eucalyptus paniculata. The sequence continues at coordinate 44,606,817 of CM029439.1, forward strand.
TCATTTAGGGCATTGAAGAATCGTTTTTTCATTTTGAGGCACATGCCCTCATTTGCACTTCGAAAGTAAGCACATATCGTAATTACATGTTGTGCCATCCATAATTACATCCGCGATTAAGACAAGATGGATAAGAACTTTTCCCTATATGGAGATCCGATGTACGTGGCTGAACCTACGCAGGATGAGCTTACAAACATTCAGTTGACCGAGGAGGAAAACCAAATAAATATGCTTAGGAAAACCATTGCTAATAAAATGGCAACGGATAATAATATGTCGGAAATTTCATGAAATTGTATTTTCAACTTTTGTAATGTATTAGTATATTTCAACTATTATTTTGTATTTGAGGATTTCCTATGTTGTTATCTAATCAATTTCTATTTCTAGCACAACTTTCATTTTATTAATTTTGAATCGTTTGCAAATTGCGCCTCCCTCCATGTCAACTAGTACCTAACATAAAATCACTTTGTGGTCTCAAAAGAATGCAAAAAAGTGTAGTGACTTAAACCCGAATCTTGAATGGGGAGAATAAATACATTCACTATTTGCATATTAGCATTTGAAAATACCAAATCTTTTATAGTTTGCATATTAGCATTTTTTATACTAATTACTAGCTTTTATTCACATAAATTGCTAATGTTTTGAAGTTCCTAACTACTCTATTGAATTACCAATATAAATTAAAGTGATTTATCAACTTTTATCAAATTAAATTACCATCATAAGCACCAAGAAGAGTGAGGTAAAAGGATGGGAACAACATGATTCATAGAAATAGAAATTTTTTTTTTCATGTTATCAAACGGATTTCTGTTTCAGAAATACAAATTTTGAGTCGTTATCAAACGGGTTTCTTTATTCAGAAACTTGGCTGGGGAATAGAAATTGAGAAATTGATTTCTGACCAGAAATCAATTTCTGTTTCAGAAATTTTATCATGCGCAGCCTTAATCTCGCCACTCGTCTGTCTCTCTACGAGCTCTTTTAAATATTTTTTTTTCTCACAAACCTCTCCAGTGAATGTTTTGTTCCTTTTCCCCTGCCCCCCTGCGTGGCTTCCCCCTTTGCGTATTTATAGGGCTCTTGAAGTCCAACTGACTTTAGTGTGAATAGGAGGCAGCCGTAATTTTTCCTTGCTGTTCACGTGCGATTGCTTTTTTTCAAATATGGTGGCTACCCATCTACTCTTTAGCAGGGATAATATTAAAGAAATGTTAGCCCATCTTCTTGCAGGAGAATTTTCACGTCCCCCATTAATGCGTGCATGTGCAGGCGTTAATGAGGGAGAGACAATGGACGTGAAGCACTCTTCTTTCTTCTAATTTTTTGACTTTCATTGTGTGTTTTCATACCAGCAAGAGAGAGACCATCTTTCGTGCATCTTATTGATTGAGGGCCCCTACCATGTCCGCCGACTTAATGTATACATTAATGAGAGAGAGACAATCCTTTTGTGAATATTATCGACCACGAGCCGCTGCGTCTTGTTGCCCTTTTAGTACCGATGCAAATGTGACTACATGAAATGCAATTTTACTATTTTTATTTTTATTTTTTATTTTTTATTTCATGTAACTAATTACTAAATGATTAGGCAAAAATTTAGGTGTCAACATAGGGCATCTCGACTCAACCAAGGCATCCCGTTCAATAAACGAGACATTATTGCCAACGTCGTGTGGTGATGAGCGCTTTTTCCTCTTTATGTGCACATACAAGTGCATCACACAAACCGATTCTTATTGTTTCTTCTTAATCAACTCATACCTCACTCGAAGGCGTGCTCATTCATATGTGTATGCCATGAATCCTAATATTGTTGTATCGGGAACGACCCTTAGTCCATAACTTGATTCAAACACATAGCGTCAATCCCCGCACTGAACAAGGCTCAGAAATGGCATGCCTCAATGCCAATCCAAGACCTTGAGGCTTAGGTATACCTCGCCTTCATGCAGATCCTAAGCTCGACAGACCTCTACTTCAACCTGATGTGAACACATTTCATGCTGTGAATGGCCCTTAGGTCATGGCTTGATTCAAATGCCAAGCACAAAGTCCCCGCACCAACCAAGGCATAAAATCGGCACACTTTAGTGCCTTATCACGACCTCGTGGGCTTGGGTGATCCCCATATCGATCAAGACTTAGAACCAACACGCCTCAATGCCGATTTAAAAGCTTACGGCCTTGGGCAATCCCCACACTGAATGAGACTTAGAACTAGCATGCTTGAATGCCGATCTAAGGCCTTGTGGCCTTAAGCGACCTCGCCTTGAATAAAACTCAACCCAAGCTAACTTCGACCTCATTCTAAGCGTGAACAATCTAAGCACACGTTCAAGCACAAATATGAGCAAAACCATACAAAAAATCCAATATTCTACCCACGGCTTGACAGATGAGCACCTAACTAGACTCAACAATGAAGTCTACCACCTTAGAGAAGAAATAGGGATTTTACTTACTTGGATGAACCTTTAGAACTAGCTTGAGTGACTTAATAAGGGGTAATGGTGCAAGGCCAAGAGAAAAGGGAAAAATGGCATGTAAAAAGTAATAGATGAGAGTACGGTTCAGGTGAGAATGAATGGGGTGGTTCCCCTATTTATAAGCTCAAACCTTATCATTACCTTTCCAAGTGGCCCAATCATTTTTCTTAAAGTCACGTGGCTATAACATCGAGGTGGCAAGCCTAATTTGCAAGGTGGCACGCTTAGGGTCCTAGGAGAACACTTGTCATCTTCTTATTGAACCACCTATTCCATGCCGTCATGACTTAGTCTACTTGTTTTCCAAGGAAAATTTTATGATAATGATGACCATATCTTCCATGGAGACCTAAGCCAATGAGTCACCAACTTCTTCTCCAAGTTAAATTTTTTTGGCCATCATTACAAAATCTTCAGGTGGACACCTAAGCTAATGACTCATCATTCTCATTAAATGCCTAGATTTGGTTAATCATGAGATTTGAATATTTAGCATATGCATGAATTATATAACTTGCTTTCTATGTTTTGCCGCTCTAGAATATTTCACCAAGTTCCCTTTTAATTGGTCTACTTAAGAACTTGAGTCCTTTGCTTCTTCTCCATGGAAAAATCTTGAGTAATCATTACCAAATCTTCAAGGGACACCTAAGCGAGGTGACTCATCCTTGCATTTAAAGAGATACTATAGAATTTTCTATTATGTCTTCTCTTGATTAGTCCACTTGTCCAAGAGTCCATTACTTAATTCCAATGGTGGATCTTTGGTAATCATTACCAATTCTAGAAATATCTATCTAAAGTGGTGAGTCATCCTTCTTCAAGAAGAACCTAGGATATTCTATAATGTTCTATTTTGTCAATTTCCAAGCAATATAGCAACCGTGGGGAATAAGCCATTAGAAATGCAACCAGGATTGGGCAAGGGCTTTTCATGTACATCCCTAAACGACCATTTCGACACATCCAATGTTTGTGGCCAAGCCATCCTCAACGTAATTAATGTAGGCAAGGTGCCTACTTTGGCTAAGTTGGTGGCCTAAGGTGTGGCTCAATGGCCGGCCCTTGGATCGGCTATAACCATGCATACCGAGCTCATGACCAACTTAGAGCTTGGGGTAATATAGGGTGTAGAACTTAGCATATAGCAGGGTTCCTAGTCAGATCCAAGATCCATCATAAGGGGTCCATGGCCGATCCATGGCCAATCCACGACTGGTCCATGATCAAGCATACCTAGTCCATGGTCGGCTCTCGGTTGTTATGTGGTTACATGGGAGCGGTCAATCCGTGACCAATGCACAGTCGCACCGAATCAACTCATGGTCATCCACGGTTGGTACATAATCGAGCAAAATCACCCACAACCAAAACATGACTGTTTTGGATCGATCCATGATCATCCATCAATCTGCAATGGTACGTGACCTTCCAATAATCAACCCTTATGGTCGAGGAGCCTTTCCATGGCCAAATGGCTCGAGTCCACTTGCAGGTCAGTGGATTGGTTCACGGCCGATCCCTTGATCAATCCATGGCCAATCCTTTACCTCCCTTCTAGTCAAGCCAATTAGTCCATGGTTGATCCTCGGAACGATCCATGACCAATTCTTATCGTTGGCACACAGAACTTATAGCCATTTCTTAGAGGGTTGAAAATCGAGATGTTGCAGCAAGCGTTGCAGACATTTTTAATATGGCATAAACCATGACCTTTCCTTAAACCAAATCAAGCTTTGAAAAAGAATTTCTAAGAAATTATTTTCGGAAATATCACATGTACCAAAGTGATTTCAAGATATGATTTAGAATGCCAATTTGCTAGAAGTTATTTGACAATGAAAATCAAAGCATTTAGAACAACTTTCATGAAGATGACATGACCTAATTTCATGCGCAAACCAACCTAAGTGGTTTAGCTAAACAATCACAACAATAAATTCATGTCAGGAAATTTCAGACCAAGCATGACAAATCAGCAAAATTGAATGGTACTCATTGACAATCTATTCATGAAAAAATTCTCTAATATGCATGACATGATAACGAACAACTTTCATGAAGAAAGTTTGCCTAAATGAGCTAGGTATGATTTTTTAAAAATCAGATAACAAGCTACAATGCATCAGGAAATTGTCAAAATAACAAAACACTCGGTCATTATTACCGAGATTTAACCTACCAAATAAAGTTTAAAAATTATGAAATTTTCGCACAACATAGCCAACATAATGGAAAACAAACTTCATTAAGGGACTAAATCAAGAATCCTTACAGAAAAAGTGGTACAAAAATAGTACATGTCTGTTCAAACAAGAGTAAAAAACAGGGGTCCGAATTTTGACCATAGGTCCAGATTCTATCCTATATTAGGAAAAATGGAAAATGGACTGAACAACGGGCAATTGACATGAAATCAATGGCATTACGAAGCTCTAGGTGTGCTTTACAACTTCCTAGAAGTGGTCCTATCTAAACAAGGTCAACTTGGTGTGTTCTAAGACCATGGTTTCTAAAAGTGCACATCAGTAATTAAAAACCAGAACATAAGCATACATCATTTAGACCTCAAAATCATTCAAGTAATGCTCAAAAAGCATGAAAAATGACACACGACATAGAATCGGATACGACAAATAATTTGGGTAATCATCTAACCCTAAGTTGGCATGTGAAAATGTCATATAATTCAATGACAATACGAGATGATTCAAGATTCATAATGACATGCTTGGAGGTTTTTAAGTGTAATAATCACTTTCATAACACAAATTTAACATGCGAAATGACACTCAAATGTAATGACCTAAATATGTACACAAAGCTTGTAATATGTCATTCAAATGTCAAAAAAGCATTATTGCAAGATTTGATCTCTAAAAGACTCAAATAGGTATGGCAAAACATATATGTCATAAGATCTCATTTTAAACTCAATACCACAGAACAAGCATGATTTTGTTCACCTAAGATCATGCAAAAATCCAACAAAAAATCTCACGTGCACAACACATGATGAGGAATATTTTTCGTTAGAACCTGAAACCAAATTGAGATCATGCAAGTCGTGACAAAAATGACAAAACAAACATGCATCTTCAATTTTTTATGTTGCTGCAACACCTTTAACATTAATACATGCAATTGATGCACTAAACAAAATCAAAACTTTGCAAATCTTGCATCAATTGAACACATACAACATGCAGTTCATTCATCATGAAGGTCTTGAGGTTGAACAAGGTCAATTTCATATTCAAATCTACCTAAATTCATCTCAAACCAAAATAGGGCAGATTGACCTTAGCTCAGATCTAAGTGTTTTTGACATAGCTAAATCTGTCTCAAAATTCCAAACAAAAAAAAAAAATTATAGGATATTCACCAAACAATGACAAACAACTTTAAGCCAAAACAGTAACCTAATCGAGAGATACGAAATTCACTGATTTGAAGCCAATCAAGTTCAATCATTCATGATCATTCAATCAATCACATTCAAACTTCAGCAAATCATCAATAAGCATATAATCTTTAGATTTAGGACTATTTCATCAATCTAAAGGTGAATCCTAGCCCTAGTTGGACGATCCAACCTCACTTCATGGGATTCCAGCTTTAGAAGTTGTCTTTTATGCGATTTTTGTTGGTTTCAATATGCAATCAAACGAAGACTTCACCGGAGCATTGATCAGACCCTAAGGATGCACATTGGATCACCTCGAAACTAGCTCGGGATCCAACAGACCACCATTGGCTTGAGTATTAAGCAAAAACCAGTCCAAAGATGGATCGGTTTAGGCACCGGTAGGAATAAGAGTCGTTAAAGATGATCTAGACCGATCTTCTTGATCCCGACCATGCCTTGGTTGGGAATAGGTTTAGGAACAAATCGGATCAGATCCAATGGCAACTAGTCCTTCATCGATCGCCAATTCGAGCTGAAGACGAGATTAGTCCGATTGGACCAATCTTTGAGCCACCGATATAGATTAGGCCACCCAAATTCTAATTGGGAAATCTCTGACCACCAAGAGGTTAAGGATTGGCTTGATAGCCACCAGTCACCAATCTTTTGGAAATCGCAATCGGTCCAAGAGTGGACCACCAAAAAAAAAAAAAAAAAAGTAATGATGGAGCTTTACCTAATCAAAATAGCTCCAACCAAGGTTGAGCCTACTTGTGATTGCCTAAGGAAGATTGAGCAAGAGGAGATGGTTGCAAAGGGCCGATTCAGTTGAGAGAGAAAAGAGAGGAGAGAGGTGGGAAAACCAAAGAAGAGAGAGTGTATGTGTATAAATGAGGGCCCCCCTAAAAAATGAAGGGAAATTTGGTATATATATCACTCTCAAATTGAGCGATCTCAACCATCAATTCGATATGACAATCGAAATTTTAATCTAACGGTCAAAAATTGATTTTAAAGGTTTAATTATGATCTTCAGGTGTCGTATAATCAATCTAATGAGTTCGATTTACAAAAACCCAAGCCAAAATCGAGAATTGTGTTAAAATGTCCAATTATTGGTCAAAATACAATTTTGTCAAATTCGTGAACCAATCTGAAAAATTATAGGAAATTGATGGTGTAAAAGTGAAATTGGCATAATGAAGGTCCCGAAACCAATCACCGGAGATCCAAAACTACCTGGCAAACGGCTAAACTGGCCAACACTGTCGGCGGTCGATCAAATTGATCAAATCGGTTCATGCTGGTTTGACTGATTCTTGACTAGTTTGGTCTGGTTCTAGCTAGTTTGCCCACTTATGGTCACTATGGGTTTAAAATTTATGCAATTTGGTCCCTCAATGATCAATCGAAAGGAAAACTTACCTAATTTGAGGGGAAATTGCCCGATTGTGATTCAATTAAGCTTTATAGATGCGATCTAGGGGTCTTCTATTGACTTAACTAACTAATCAATGAGAAAGATAATGGGCCAAAGCCACGAGTACCTAGGATTGAGACTAAAGGGTTAAAATGAACAATTTTGCAACTCATTGGGTAAAATTGCAAATTGATTGAAATTGAGTTGAATTATTGTTGTAATTGCCCCATATAACTAATCACCCATTTACAAGATCACTTAATGCATTCAAATTGGCCTTGAATTGAAGTAGTCAGGCTTAGGTCGAAAGTGAATTTAGGCCAAATATTAGAATTGGATCTAGATTTATGAAATTAAACTATAGCTTGAATGAATCAACTTGAATTTTGTCAATTGAAGCTCAATTGTTTGACTTTATTTTACTTGAAAGAGTAAAATTCCTCAAATTGAGAAGTTTTGACGTGAATTTCTCATAATCGACTTCTGATTTAGACTTATCTTGAGAAAATGAGTAGAGAACGATCATCCATTCGCAAGTTATAAAGAATCAATTTTAGTCCCCTAGTTAGGGCTTAAAACAACAATTTGTGTTTTAACTCGACAATTTGCGAAATTGAACATATGAACGGATTTAGAATAGTTCTTAAACCAAATATTGAAGAAGAAACTATGTCTAATTATGACTACAATGAAAGTAATTTGACTTTTGGCCTATTTAGAATCTAAAATCGAAAAATTCAGAAAACAAGGTTTTTAATCGAATTTTATGAAATTTTCAACACACTAGTCAAATTGACACTAAAATGAGTATTTTTGTGAATTTCTTTATTTTTTTCAATTTTTTATCAAATGTTTGACCAAAAATTAACCCTTTAGTCGACTTTTCCTAAAATGTTGATTTATTGGTCAGATCTTTGAATTTTTTAGAAATTGACTTGATAAAAGTGAAATTACAGTTAAACGACATCTTTTGGGTGAAAATCAAATTTTTTACTTAGGATTGACTTTTGGTCAAAGAGTTGACTAAAAAGTTAATTCGAAAGTCAACAATAAGACTTCTCGGATTTTTCTCGAAAATGAACTATAAATTGCTTAAGAACAATAAAACAAACGAAAGAAATGTAAGACGGCAATTTTTTGGCATAGAAACAAGCTTTGTCGCGATTAAAAACCTAAATTTAGATTTTCACCTTTATCGATATGTCAACTAAAAATTAGGTAGCAATAATCACAACAACAAATCACATGCCACATATCACCGCATAATCGTTTATCACCCTATTATAACATATCATAACAACTTGTCACACTTCACTTATCACATCTTAATAACTTATCATATAACTACTTATCACATATTAATAACTTATCGCATAGCTACTTATCACATATTAATAACTTATCACATGGTGAGAGCTAGTCGTTGGCTTGGGCAATAGCACGGCGGTCGGTAAAGCAACAAACGGCCTCCAGACTTTGCAGGGACCAAACCATGAGTAATGGGAGAGAGGGAGCTATGGCAAGGGGCTGGACAACCGCCTCCTTGGCTCCAAAAGTCTAACTCGGCTAGTCCAACAATGGTGGACAATCATCGATGAGGAAATGAGAGGGAAAATGAGGAAAAAAGCCTGTGAGGGAGATGGAAATGGAGAGGATGATGGTCAGCTAGCAAAAGGGAAGAGAAAAAGTGAGAATGGAAGCCAAGGAAAGAATTGAGAAAGAGAGAGTGAGGGTGGCTGGCGATTCTAAAGGGGAAGAAATGAGAGAGAATGAGAGTAAGATCTTTGTCATTAAGGCCTTGTACTTCAAATCCCTCAAATCCCTCTCAATCTAGCATTTTTGCTTGAAGAGGAAGGCTTATGACGATAGAAAACCAAGGCCACTAATGAGAAGATATGTACATGGGAATTAAGGGGTAGGCTAAACTAGACTAGGCTTAGGAGGTCCTCATCTTCATCCCCCTAGCTGCACAAGGGTGCCCCTTCCAACCATTTTTCCCATCTTGCCCCTTTAGTCCTTAGTTGTATAAGAGAGCAATTTGGTCAATTCATCAAAATTGCACACTATTCACACACATGGGTGCATTTATTACCAAGATTTTGCAAATGACCTAATGGGCTTGCAAAGTACATGGCCCTCCCTTGGGCCACCCATCTCCTTGGGCATAGGGCACTTGGGCCACCCAATATGGGTGTGGGTCCATTTGGGCCGTCCTTTATGGGCTTGAGCCCATTGGGCCTATTTCGCCAATCATTTTTGTTACTATCTACACAAATTTCCTTGTATAGCCTACTCAATATCAATTTAGTCATAATCATAGTTATTTCAATCACTATGAAACAAACGGCCACGGTCCACCTCCAAACTCGAGGGACAATTAAAGAGTCTATTTAGCATGAGGTCCATGATTTGTTTTTCTGTTTCGTTGCTTGTTTTAAGGGACAAATGGTGCGTTTGGAAAGGGGAAAGTCATTGAGAAAATGCAAAATCCCTTAAGTTAAATGAGTTTTTCAAAATGCAAATCGTGTTTGGTAAATTATATTTGTGAAAGTCCATTGTGAAATATCTTTGAGCAAAATAGTGTTTGGATGAATTAAATGTGCAAAAGACTTATTATTTAAATAAAAAATAAAAGAATGAGAGTTGGCAGGCCAAGGGCTTGGCTAGCGACCACTCGCAAAGAGCTAATAGTCGCTGGCGAAGGGTAGGTGGTTTAGCGAGGGGCAAGCGATGCAGCGAAGGGTAAACATCCAGCTAGGGTCATAGTGCAGAGGACGCAGCGCGGCAACCCTCGCCGAATGGTCATGCGACCTACCATGCCACGACCTCCTTGCGGAGGTGGTCGGGGCCACGCGATCTGATCGCCACGACCCAAATCGCGTGACCAAATCTAGGTTGCCATGACCCTCGCCGCGCCACCTCCTCCGCACAATGACCCTCGTCAAAGGGTTGCGAGACCCTTGTCGGACCACCTACCCTTCGCCGAATCGCCTGTCCTTCGTCGAACCACCTACCCTTCACCGGCGTCTGCACGTAAATACCGGTCATGTTCAGTAGAGAGAAGGGAAGAAGATGAAGATGATGAACTATTACCAAGGGTAAAACCAAAAAAAACAAAAGATTAAAGAGGACAATTTCAAGAGAAAATTTTCACTAGCCTAGAAAGCCAGCACACCGAGAAAGCCCAAGGTAGCCCCTAACCTACCTAAAAGCTTTGTCGAATGAAAATGATTCTCCTAAAATCACATTTTCCTAAAGTCCCACTTGCAAGTAATCCATGTGGCAATAAATGAACTCTTCTCAAGGTTCTAGTTTCATATGATCTTAACCATTACAGTTTAACAAGATATTAAATTCCACCAATGCAAGAGATGACACAAAGTTCATGTATATCTACATCATGTGGTCTACTCACAATAAAACCCATGTCCTAGAAGTGGAATAAAGAACAAATTCCTCTAAATTTCTCCAAAATATAAAGTAAGTGGATTGGAAAAGTAGCAATCTTGTATAATGGTATAAAAGTTGTAGGCTCTAGGTAGATTCCTAGTTATTCCTCGATGAGACCATGCGTGACCACAAGCTCCTCTCCTCCCAGCCGGCTCGACAAATCCGACTCCGTATTCAAACCGCCTTTGTGAGAGAGCACACACCGAAGGACGGAAACTCGGATCAATGAGGCATATCAGATAGGAGGATGGCCACGTCAACAAGGGTTAGGCAGAGGATAGTGCCATCGAATAGAAGAGGGTGAAGTGTGAGAGGAGTGGGTTTGAAGTATGAGAGGAGAGTATATTAGGGCTATGGCTCGAGTGTGAGAGGCATGGCTCGATCATGCGATAGGTGTTAAGGCAGTAGTGCATGGGAGTAGATGGAGTGGCTCTCGATGGTCTAGGACACTAAAATTGATAATTGGGCTGATGGCCCAATCTAGGCAAAGCCCATTTCAGACAGTTCTTCACGTTAGAAGAGCTACGTCCAAAAATTTTAGGGGTTAATTAAAACTAATTATCATCAAATTGCATGGCATATAGACATTAGGAACATTTGCATTACTAGTGTTAAAATTTAAAAGAATAAGTAATTAAAATATTATTATCATATTTTTATTTTTAAAAATTATTAAAAAAAAAAAAAAGAGCCGATCTGTATTGGGGATGGGCCGGCCCTGCCTCCTTCCCTCATTTTCGTTCTCTTTCATTGGGCCTGGTTTCTTTAGTTTTTCCTAGCCCAGTCCTCTCCTTTTTTTCTTCCTCTCTTCCTCTTTCGCACTAGAGACAAAAGGGGGAAGAGAGAAGGACGACGCACAGAGGTGACAGAGGGCAGGGCATCTTGCGCCGGAGACATTCGGTCGAGGTCAGACCGGCAGCACCAGTTGGCACTACAGGAAGACATGCGCGTCGGTGCTTAAAAGCGAGGGGGCTGGCTCGTTTGAGGGGATTTTTTGGGGGGCTCGGTTGGGGGGAGAGAGAGAGAGGGGAGATCCAAGAGAGGGAGAGAGAGCTGCGAGTGAGAGTGGCCAACGAGAACGGTAAGGCTTCAGCCGACATCTCGGCCACGCGCAAGCTGCACCAACGACTCTTTTCTGTCGACGCCATCAAGCCGAACCGTTAAGCCCTTTGTCCATGCCCTGCTTTAGGCACAACGACCGGAGTTTGCGCACTCGTGGCCTACCGGCTCGTGCGAACTCCGGCCCCATCCATTCCCCGTTGGTTGTTATGCGGTTTGTTGCTTGTTTGGCGAGTCTCGTTTTGGGTTCGAGTCCTAGTTGAGCTGGAAACCGCATGATTCGCGAGCGCCCTTCACCTGTTCGACGAAATGCCTAAGTAAGATCTAGTTTTCGTCCTCCCGTTAGTGGCCGAAATCGAGTTATCCGGGCGCGTCGCGTTCTATTGGGATGTTCCAACGGTGTTGGTTGACCTTGGGCGTCGGCCATATAGTCATTCACCACGTTCCCATCGTTGCCATAGTTTGTTCGGTGTTTAGCCGTGGTGCGGTTCTCGGCCGACGGCGGGGAGGTCGGTTGGCGAGCGGTGGTCGGAGTGGACGGCCAATGAAGGGTAGTAGCTCGGCAGCGGCTTGAGATTTGGCCGAGGTTTGTCTAAAAACGTAGGAGCTTCGGGGAGGGCGTGAGTCTCGTCGGGGAAGACGCCCAAGGAAGAAGACGACCTGCCAAAAGGGGAGAGAAAAGAAAATTAAGTAAAAAAAAGAAGAAGAAAGGAAACAAAAGAGAATAAAAGAAAGCTGAAAAAATAGGCTCTGTGGACTTGAGCATGAGAGAGAGCAACAATGAGGATGGGCTCGTTCTGATGAAGGAGGGGAATATGACTTGGGTCTTGGGCTTAAGAAGGCTTTATGAGTTTGGGCTTATCTTGGGCTTTAGAGGAATCGGACTGGCTTTAGTCGTAAGGGTGCGTGGGATGATTTTTTTAGCAAGATGGGCTTAGTGCTTTTAATTTCAAGAAAATGGTCTTGGTGATTTTCCTATTCGAGTGGGCTTGTTTTGGATAAGCCTATTTGTGTCCATGGCTCAGACCCGCGAGATCAGAGCCAGCCCATATTGGGACTGGGCTTGACAGCCCGGCCCGGGTCCCATTTTCGGATTTAAAAAAATTAAATTAAAAAAATTCTGAAAAAAAAAACTTATTTTTTCTAAAAATCAGAAAAAGCTTATATATATATATTTGTAATTTCTCTTAAAATGTGTTAAAATCTTTGAGAAAAATGTGCTTAAAATTAGATAAGCTGTTAGGGTTTCACCATAGAATTTGAGTGCTCTTAGAGACATGTTCGGGCGTTGTTTGAGCATTTCCATTTCAACTATTATGTGATTCCACTCTTTTAATATGTTAACTATGGTTTCATCTTGGTCTAGTTAGGAACAGGAATGACATTTGTCTTATTTCTTAGGGTTAGATGGCATTTATTTTATTTCTTAGGGTTAGATTCTTGTTTTTCCTTGCAACTCTTTTAACGCTTCATCAATTGTTGATTGTTAGTTTAAATATTGTGTACCCGCATGATCATCTCATATGTTAGTGGATGGATTTAAAACCAATCCAAATTGCTTAACAAACATTTCCTTTAATAAACAAGATTATGTACCAAAAATGCACTAGTTAACTGATTAATGTAACCAAGTTCCCAACCAAAAATTCTTTGGTTGTGTAGGAAGTAAGGTATTCTCCTGTGCTTTACTTGATTTTGGGCTGACCCCAATAAGCCTATGGCAACTCCTCATTAGAAAATTTGTATGACGTCATTGAATACCCCTAACATCACGCAAGGTATAGGCCTACGATAACTCGTGTCTAAAACGAGAGCCATAGCTTGTTTTTTTTAATAAATATCCCTAAACCTATGTCTTTGTCCCTTCAAACAGAAAAGGTAGGTTGCAAGAAATGGAGTTGATTGATAACCTCATAATTGATTGAACTTGCACCATACAAGATCATCATATATCACAATCTCGTTGTTTGTTGCGTATCATGAAACTAGGGTAAGTTCATGCATTGGCTGAATCCAACTTGGCGATTTATAAGGGTAAAATGTGTATATAGACACTTGGTTTGTTGGCTCCTTGTAGGAGGTTTTACTTTTTGTCAATTGGAGTAGGTTGTATTCTTATGTTGGTGAAATGAGATGTTCTCTGAGTTTTCAGTGATCTCTCTTAGAATGACTTGGAATCGTAAGTTCAAAATAACATTACTAGAGTAGCAGCTGTTGGAAGGTGAAGAAGGGTCTATTTTACTTGGTGCTATTGTTATTAATTCAACCAAATCTTGGCTATAATTTAATAAGTTGAAGTTATCGATGATGTAGAGAGGTTATCAATGCAGTGGACAAGTTGTCTATATTACTGTTTGTTGATTGGTCACTTGATTGATTGATGCCAGTGTCTAGTTGGGTCTTAAGATTAGGGCACAAATTTAAGAGTCCCATTGTAGTATTATTTTTCAAAAGTCTGTTTCTATCTCTATGCCTAGTTTGATGTTTTGTAAATTCCTAGGAATATATCTCCTTGGAATGCTAAATATATTTATGAGTCATTTAAGAGTAAGATTCATACCACAAGCCTATATAAAGGCAAGTCTTGTGATCATTTCGATAAGTTGACAAGGTGAAAAAAAAAAAGGAAAGAAAACTAAAAGCCTATTCGTCTCATTTTCTTCCTTAAATTGTGTGAGTTGTGAGTAAAATTTCACTTTCAAATTTTCCCTTGAAGATTGTATCAGAGCATATGGTTTATGATCATGGCCTCAACAAACACCCAACCTCCTTTTCAATTGTGACGTCCCTAGTGCGTCATGGCTAATGTGGAACTATTTTCACCATTATCCTTTCCATTTCGCTTTTTCTTAAACATGCGGAAGCATAAGAGACTAAAGTAATCTTGGGGTACACACAATTTTCTATAACCAGAGCAACTTCATTTCTTATTTATTTATATATACATCAAACGACAAGTGGATTACACTAGGAAATTCAAAATGTCAGGACTACTAACTACACTGGATTATATGTCAGTCACCCATCCCCACCTAGCTGTAGACGTGTCGCCCCCTGACCCCTAAAATCGTCAAAATCTCCTTAGCTCCAAAAGTCCAACTTCCATCCTACCTCCCTTCTATGCTATGGGGCTACCTCCATCTCTTAGCCAGTTAGAGAATAGTGGGAGTGCACCCATCGCACGCCTATTGACACAAGCATACATCTCAACGAATCAATAGTGACTTGCCCCATCGAGGGCCCCACATCAACAACCATGCGAGATTTGATCCGGATAAAAATGGTATTCAGAAAATCGGGGTCTATGAACCTATTCTCTTCCCATATGAAGTGTACTGGCACCCCGTAATGGACTATCGAGGAGATGAGTGGGATCAACATTTTATTGATCTAAAAAGATGAAGTCAACAACCAATAAGTTACAACCCAACAAGCAAAAAGTCCATTGGTCTATACTACACAAATCAAGCACCGTATTAATAAAGAAAGCCTCAATAGAAAGTTCAATAAATCACACGCACATCAACTTACCCGAGAACCTTTTCAAAATACATGACAAACCAATATAGGTAATAATGTTTCCCAACGTATAACCAGTAGTTCAATTTAAAAATACTTAGGCCATAATCGATATAATTTCATGCTGTCATCATCATCCGGAGAACTCCGTTACTCTTTCGAGCATCTTATACCCATCTAGCATCGCGAGGGCATTTAAGAGAAACCGCATTACAACCCTTAGGCATCTAGAGGAACTTATTACCCTTCTAGGCATCCCTACTACAACTCAAGGCATTGTCATCTCAAGGTTTGATGGCATTCTCAGTCCCACATTCACACCATGATGTAATAATTTCATAATTCAATTAAAGTACGTTAACGTCACTACCATTCAGGAACTCAAGCGTGCATCTAATGAATCATCATTCGTTTTCATCCCTTAGACTAATGTAAATTATCCGTACAAATATTAAGTGAACTGTAAGGAAGGTCCCACATCCTATGGCTAAAATAGCCTTATAGGGTGTCCCGCGCACCTTCAGAAACGGTAGTTATTGTCTAGGTAAAAGGCTCTCAAAAATTTTGAAATTTTAGTATGAGGTAGAAAAGATCTAGCAGGAAATTTTTCGCGGGGGATCAAAGTCCAATTCAGCTCATACAATTCCAAATAATTTTCGTAAGCCGGGCCCAAAGCAGTCAAAATTTCCAGAACAAAATTGAGTAGGAAAACAAATATTTCATTGACCAAATGAGACTGAAAATTTATGGAAATTTAATATATGGTAGCTTAGGATTGTTGCGACCTATTTTTCGCGGGTTCACCACCTAAAACTAGGTTAATGGATTACTAAGTCTTTAAGCTTAGCCCGGGCTCTCCCAAGCCCATACCAATTCGCAACTTATGTTTAAATTTCTCAACATGTAAATGATTTTCAATCAGAAGTCGCCACTAATCTATTTTTGGTGGTCGATTAGAAACCCAAGTAAAGTAACGGGAGATTTATTTTACTCCTACGAACCAGAGATTTATGAGTTCGGGGACTTGCTTACATTAGATTTCTCTAACGCCATTTCGGTACCTTTCTTTTTATTTTGAAAAATGTTTGGCAATCAATTTGGATTGATTTAATCTAACTTCCTAACATATGAGGTGATCATACGTGTGCGCATACCACTAATTTAACACTCAAGAAAGCAATTTAATATTGCAAAATATACCTAGAAGCAACAAAAGCATCCGCATTATTAAATCAGAATTCACATCAGCAGCCTTAGATATGATTTCTAATTAACACGCAATTTCAATTTTTGTTTTCACTTTATTTAATGAAAATCATGACTTATGCAATGCATGTAATCTAATATGACATGGCAGCATGACCTAAACTATATGACATGAAGAAATGCAATGATTAAATGCAATCTAAATTAATCAAATGATGACAAGTAATGCGATGCAATGACATACTAAAATGACACGCAATATACAATTTAGTATGCGAGTTATATGTCATGCGACATTTATTAAATGACTTAGTCTAATCACGAGGAAGTTCTAATTAAATGAACTTAATAAAAACTAAATGACGTGCATTTGATATTTCTATTTAAAAATGCGAAAATGATCTAGCTAGATTAAAATTCTATCTAATTTAAACTAAGGATTAAGTCACATTAAATTATAATTTAAACTAAGACATTATCTTAATCTAACATGCAATTTATCCAATGTGCAATGACGTGCAAAAAATGTCCTAATTTAACATGATATATGTATGATGATTTTTTTTGTGTTTTTATATTAATTTCGAAATTAAAATTTCACATGCAATTCAAATAATGATAAAACTAACAACCTAAATGAATGCATTTTTTGTTTTTTTTTTTAATTTTCCTAAATTCGGAATAAAATCCATATTCTAGATATGCAAGATAACAAGACATATTCCAAAACAAACTGAATCTTAATTCAAATATTTTTTAGATTTTTTAGTGATTTTCAAAAAAAGCAAGTAATTATCAACTAAACATTAAATCTAAACAATCAAGATATTCAATCAAATAAATGATTAAAATAATCGAAAAAATAACCTATTGTCTCACAGGTCAATTTAACGATTATCCTAACCCTGATTATCACGACAAAAAGATCAAAATAACTAAAAATCTGATTCGAATTCTTACTGATCAAATGAATAGTTATACTGATTTAACACTTAAAATACTATCGACATGTCCTAAGAATTAATATAATTAAAAAAATGACCCGACATCTTACGGTTCAAATTAATAATTACAATAATTTTAAGGATAACTCATGCGAGTAATGCCTACAATATTCATACCCTAAAAGTCAACCCACAATATTCAAACTTAAACAATAATAATAAAGCTAACTAAAAGTAAATTAAAATAATAAAAATAAAAGAAAAATAAACAACCTAAGGAAAATGGAGGGGCAGCCAATTTGTTAACAGCAAGCAGGAAGTTTGGATCGCCGGCATTCGGGCAAAGGGGTTGCCGTCGATCGGAGCTTCGGCGAAAGGCAGAAACGGATGGAACTGCTTGGCAGGGGACAGATTGGGCAGTAGAGACACGTCGAGGAAGGAGCGGCTTCGCGGGTTGCTTCAGGGGCGTCGGCTCAGTGTCCGGTGGGGCTTCGAGCGAGGCGGTCTTGACTGAGGTGGGTCGCAGGGCTTCGGCTTCGGGCAGCAGAGCGTTGGCTTGAGCGGTGCGTCGAGATCAAGCCAGCGGCTCATCGAGGCGGTGAGAAGCGACGGCGTCGGCTTGGTTGAGCAGCAACAGCGATGGCAAAGCTTAGGCTTGATCGAGCAGCATCAACAGCAGACGGAGAAACAGCAGCCACGGGCAGTGGGGGTCTGGCGAAGGACTAACAGATCTGGCCGGGTCTAGCTTAGGCGGTGGCTTCGTCACGGGTAGAGATCTGCAGATCCGGCTCGAGTTCTGCTCTAGCGGAGGTTCAGCGAAGATTAACACGGGAGACGGAC
Source organism: Eucalyptus paniculata subsp. matutina (assembly GCA_017140255.1). NCBI lineage: Eukaryota > Viridiplantae > Streptophyta > Magnoliopsida > Myrtales > Myrtaceae > Eucalyptus > Eucalyptus paniculata. Next base: position 44,625,168 of record CM029439.1, read on the forward strand.
GGCAGGAGGGTCTCGGGCGCTGGGCTCGCGGTGGTGAGGAGGTGCGGCGACCAGTAGCGACGAACGGGTGAGCTGCTGCGACGGCGTTGGTGTGGCGAGGGCGTTCGCGGACGGAAGTGCGGTGGGCGGCACCACGGGCAGTCTGAGATGCGGTCGCTGGACGCCGGGCGCGGCGGTGCTCACAGCTGCAGAGGCGTGACGGATCGGACGGCGAAGGAGTCTGAACGGCTTGCAGTTTGATGGCGTCGGCACAGCATAGGCGCGGGTGAAGAGAAGCCAGCGGGACAGAGGATGGGGGCAGCGAATGTGTGGGGAAGATGATGAACAGTAAAGGTCAAATCAACCTTTACTATTTTTTTTTTAACTTTTCTCCTCTCTCTCTCTCTCTCTCTCTCACGTCTCTTTTCCCTCTGCCCCTTTTCTGACTTTCTTCCACTTTTTCACTTCTTTTTTCTCTTTCGTCCACTACACTCTCTTTACAAAGCCAAACTTCTCTTGACTTTTTCTTTTCTTGTTTTTTTTTTTTCGACCCCCGACGAAGAGAAGCCCCCCTTAAACCGAAGCTCCCTTTTCTCTATTTATAGAGAAAAACTCCAATTTGTTTTTGCAGGTGAGATATTCACTCAACCGTTCAACAAATTAGCAGCTCCAAAATCACACGATTTTCGAACTTTTTTTTTTTTTAAATTTTGAAATCTGGTTCAAATTTTTTTTAAAAAAAAATTCCCTCCACAACTAAATGCTCTATTATTATTTTCTAAAAGATAAATTAAATTTTAAAATAGGTGTCAACAGCTGCCCATCTTTGAAGGGAAGCTCGTAGAGGTTTCTTTGAAAGATAAATGACACCTAAATTTAAACCATGCAAAATCAATATGCAAATGCTAATTGTAATGACCTTTTTTTTTTTTTTTATAAAAGAAATGGACTCAAATAAATGCAATGTCATGCAATAAAGAATGCCATGTAAATGCAATGATTTGGTCAAGAACATATATTTCAATGTGTCTATGCTCAATGAAATGCAAATGCAAAATGAATGCAAAATGAATATGGAATGTATATGCAAATGTTAATAACCTATTTTTCAAATAAATTTAATTCTTTTTGAAATGCAAGGTCATGCAATAATGCAATGTAAATGCAATGATTTTTTCGAGAGCATATATTTCTATGTCTCCATGCTTAATGAAATGCAAAATGCAAAGAAGAACACGTACCTGTCATACTTATTTGGATATTCAGAAAAGTATTATTAGGTGTGAAATGATTCCTATGAGACCTAATAAACATCTGGAAATCTCTTCAGATAATTGAAAGGCTCAAAGTCTGGAACTCTTATTAGATCCCAAGCACCCGGAATAACCCACCTTCAAGAAGGATAGAGTAGTTCTAGGCAGTCGGTGTTACATGTCCAGGACCCGTATCATTCTACGGTTGCCTAAAATAGTAACATAACTTTACAAAGAGACTGCTTTCCTAGGACCCATACCATTCTACGGTCGCCCAGTATGACAGTGTTTGGTTGTGTCTAGGACCTGTACCATTCTACGGTTGCCTAAACGGGGATTTACCTTCCAGGACCCGTACCATTCTACGGTCGCCTAAATAGGGAAATAGGTTTTTTCTAGGACCCGTACCATTCTACGATCGCCTAAACGAGATTCACTTTCTAGGACCCGTACCACTCTACGGTCGCCTAAATAGGGAATAGGTGTTGTCGAGGATCCGTACCATTCTACGGTCGCCTTGACGGAAAATTGATTTTTCAGGACTCGTACCATTCTACAGTCGCCTGAATGGGAAAACTGCTTTTCCAGGACCCGTACCATTCTACGGTCGCCTAAATCAAACTAAATCTGAAGAAAAATCTTTGGAGGGTTTGGGACTCTCATCAAATCCCAAGCACCTGGAAATTGCATCAAGTACTTAAAAATTCTAAACATCTGGAAATCACATTAGACGCTCGAAAAGACAAATACTTGGAAGTCACATCAAGTGTTTAAAGGTTCAAACATCTGGAACTCAAACTAGACATTTGAAACATTTTATAAATGGGTACTTGGAATTCTCATCAAGCACCAAGATGACGGAACAAACTCAGGGTTTCAAAGACAATTTTTTTTTGGTCTTTGAGGAAAAATTCAATGAAGGTCCATGCATGATGGCTTTATCAAGCTTCTACTGGAAAAATTATCACAATGACAATTTTCAATTATAGTGTGAATCTCTTGAACATGCTAAATGAGACAATTTTGGTGTGAAAAAGGCTTTTTCACTCGCTCTCATTTAGGAAGGGTTATTTGTCCCGACCATTGATGCGGGAATATATCACTCAATCTTATTATCATCTTGTCGACAAGAGTTCGAATTTTCTTGCAATCGCACGACCTTACCAATCTGGAGGGTCTTTGACAAGGATTGTAATGTGGGTTTGGTCAATGGCTTAGCAAAAGGGACTCTTTGAGTCAAGGCTATTGAAAGAACCATTTTGTAGTCATCTCCGGGTTTACAAGTCAAGAACCCTACAAAATGAGAAAGAAATAATTTTGCTCGCACTTCTTCGAGCAATGCTTGAAACATATGAATTCCTATGTTAATTCAAGTGCCATAATCTGAAGAGACTTTGTAAGGGACGTAACATAGGCTTGGTTCTTGGGTTTGAGAAACGAAAGGATCGTTAGACTCAAAGATGTGTGTAATGGGTAAGATTTGGTGATCATCTTAACATTACCACTAGTTTTCTTTGCCACGGATCGTCTTCTTGACAAATTTCTTTATTGGCTTAAGAGTTTATCACTGATGCCAATAATTACTCAACTGGAGATCATTTTCTTTGATGATGGGCATCGATCAGGCACACCGCTTTTTATATGCCCCCCAATTCATCAGTCATTTCTCGTTTCTTTTCATGGGCATTGGCCTTGCTTTTACCAGGCACACTGCTTTTCATGCCCCTTAGTTCTATTTTGATTTTACTTCTTGCGCACAATGCGTGTGTCAAGTATATTTTAAATGACACTCGAACCTTCAAAGGTCTTCATCTGTCTCTTGCCTTGCCCCGGTGTGGGGGATGATCACCAACTGAGTTTAAAGAAATGAAATTGCAGGCTCAAATGGGCTATGCAAAGGATATAAGTGTGTAGATAGTGAAAGAAACGCTCTTCGTCATCCTAAGGCACTTAAATTACCACATGAATTTAATGTAATAGCATGACTTGAAGATTGATGCAAGTGAGAGCAAGAAAATTTTTATCCATTTCACTCTCCTTTAATGTCAACTTACCTCCATTTGCCCCGATGTGGGGTGGTCCTTGACAAGGGTAGTATGAAAGAAATTCTTCAAGTATTTGGGCTCAAAAGGGTTAAGCAATGGATTATCTGTAGTGTTTGGGGTAGACAAATGAATTGCCTCTTATCATTTCAGCTGCCGTACTTCTTGCAAGAAAACTCTTCATCTTGAAACACAAAATGTTTCTATACTCACCTCATAATGTATAGACAGGGGACTGTGTATGGGATTTAGGCTTGCCTTTCACACCTCTTTTAGCATCATTTAGCATCATTTAACATGTTCAAGTAATTCAACATCCTTCACTGAATTGTCCATTTTGATAAATTTCAAGTGGAATTGGTGAATTGCTCAATATCATGTGAAAGCATTCTATAATGATAAAAAGGCCATGCTCTATTCTAGCACATCAAATCATAAAGTCAAAGCTGTTAAATGTCTGTGTCTTGCCCCTCTTTGCAAGGGAGCTCGTAAAGGTTCCTTAAATATGCGCAGGGTTGCACCTGAAACATAAAGCAAATAATTAAATGAAACAAACAAGGTAAATTAGATGCATGCTGGAAAATTATTTTATTTTGAAAATTTTTTCAAGGGAACATGAAGAAGCCCAGCCTTCAGAATTAGCTCCTTGCTGTTTTCTTTTGGTAGGATTTCATCACAGGGCTAGTTTGGTGTACTTCAACATGCCCTTAAAACATGAAAAATACCATGTATTTTATTGGATGAAAAGCAAATTACATTATTGAAATGAAGGAAATTCTAGAATTAAAAATGCAAATATGCAAATACGGAAAGCAATAAAGACTCCTGCGCAGAGGAGTGTCCTACTCTCGAGCTTCGTCGATGAACAATTCAGGCATTCCTTCAAGTGTGTCATCTGAGCTCTCAATTTTTGGAGGTGCGGGATCATCTATGCCACCCCATCCATTTGGGATGATATCCCGTGAGTCGAAGTAGGAGTTGGAAGGAGCTGAATACTTTACATAGTAATCGAATTTGCCACTTGGTTGCCCTAGGGTGTCCATCACTTCTGCTTCCTTATGCATCATCTGAAACATGGTGGGCTCAGCATCAAAATTGAAAATGGCATTCACAGCTTTTGGGTGGTCAAGGAGTGGGTTATCCTGGATGTTCGGCCGTGCATCGCGGAATGAGACCACATTGGCATCCAAAAGATTTTGGATTTTGTATTGCAGCGTATGGCAATCGTCAACAGAATGCCCCACCTCTCCCATATGATAAGCACATGTCTTGGACGGATCATAGTTGGGGAAACGTTCAGGATTAGATCGCTTAGTCTCCTTAGCGAGTAATCCTTTCTTTTGAAGAGTTGGCAAGATCTTTGACAATGGCTTAGGAAGAGGCGTAAATTGACGCCTGGAAGAGTTCTTCTGCTGGCCAAAGAATGGTCATGCTCCTCCCTGATGGGTGTTCGGGGTAGGGCGAGGTGGTTGCACATAAGTTGCATTAACATCTGCTACAAGTTCCTTATCCTTCTTGGTTAAGACTCTCCCATATGAGCTGGTTTGATCAGACGCCCCTCCATCACGCAATGCTACTTCAATTCGCTCGCCAACAGGGATTAGCTAATTGAATGACTCGGCAGTCGATCCCAGCATTCGATTTCGATACTCAGGCGGGAGTGTCTTCATGAACAAATCCATCAGCTCCTTTTCTGTTGGCTCTGGAGTTATTTGAGCGGCTATAGTCCTCCATCTCGTGACATATGCCTTGAAAGATTCCGTCCTCTTCTTCTCAGTGCGAAGTAAATCTTCCCGAGATGGAGTGGCATCAATATTATACTTATATTGCTTGAAGAAGGCATCTGTCAAATCCTCCCAAGTCTCCAGCAGATTAATCTTCTTCATGATGTACCATTGCAACGCTGGTCCTGTCAAGCTTGCTTGAAATTGTTGAATCATCAAGGGGATGTTATCAACATATTGGGTCATCCTGACCACATAAGTCTGCAGATGGATCTTTGGGCAAGAGGTGCCATCATACTTTTCAAAGTCTGGCATTTTGAACTTCTTTGGTATCTTGATCTTTGCATAATGAGACAGATCAGTTGGGTCTTGGGTAAACGAACCCTGCAGCTGCTTAAGTTTCTCCTCGATTTTTATCAAGCGTTTTTCCTGCTCAGTTTTTGGTACAACTGAAGGTATCACTTGTACCTCATCATCAATAACAATTTGAGGCTCGGTAGTAATTTTAACCCTGGAGGCATCATCAGAGGATGATGGATCAATTGTGGATGTGTTCTTGCCTTTATCCCTCGAATCAGCCATGGGAGCATGTTGTGGTAACACCACTTCAACTTGCGGAGCTGGTGGGACAGTGTTTGCTTGGAGAGAGTCGATTTGCTTAGAGAGCTGCTCAAGAACATTCAGGACTTGTTTCATCTCTGATTCGAGGGCAGCAATGCGAGCTTGTTCAGCAACATGCGTTTGTTCGGTGTTATCAGCCATTGTTGCTCTTGAACGGGTACAGATTGGCGATCTTGGGTGAGCCGTGTTGTCACCTAACAATGTAAAATAATACAGTAAGTAACAAATGAGATTTGTCCATGACAACGGTCAATCGCTTCATTTTATTTGAAATTTGAGTAAAATTTTCTAACTAAGAATTGAAATGCAAGTCCCTAAACATTGAATTGAACTATAAATTGAAAGCACTGAATTGAAATCAAGATCTCTAAACATTGAACCAAAACATCTCATTTTATAAGCTTTTGGAAGTAGAAATGAATTGTATGTCGATTTTCCCCATTGCATATAAAATAAGACCAACGACGAAACCTAATGTCATGGACCATCGAAACTGCAATAAATAAATTGCGAAGAATTTAAACAACTTACTTTCACTGGAAATAGATGACAATCACATAGACACACGCATGAAAAGTGAGGCTCGATTTCTGTCTAGACGGCTTAACAAAGTGGAGCTAAGAGGATGATCTGACCGTTGCAGTCTCGCATTAACGTGTCAGGTCCTCCTAACCCCGGCTCAGTCGAATAGAATACCCAATAATCACGCAGTCTTACGGATATGGATAAACACATTTGACACCATGAAGAACTTTCGGGGAAGAGAAGGTCAACCTCTATATAGCAGTCTCGCTTTAGAGGAAGTATCCTTCTCAACACCATCCTACGAATCCTATCGCAGCCCAGGTCCGGCAGCAGGTTGTGTGTGCAATAGTGTAGTGCTAAAAATAAAACATGCACAACAGTTTAATTGCAAACAACACTTCTATAATTTAAATTCAACCATTCATCCTTAACTCCAACCTGCAAAACAAGGGTTAGCAAAGACTACTCCCCTTATATCTCCCATCTGCAAGAACATTTAACACTTCATGTTAGGAGCGTACCTTGTTTCTATGCTGCCAAACAAAATATTTAAAAAAAGAAAAAATGAAACAGGCCTATGTCCACTATGAGTTTCAACTCTGTCCCCAGCGGAGTCGCCAAGCTGTCGCGACCTATTTTTCGCGGGTTCACCACCTAAAACTATGTTAATGGATTACTAAGTCTTTAAAACTTTAGAATGCTTCCCGGCTTCATACTAATCGCGACTTATGTTTAAATTTCTCAACATGTAAATGATTTTCAATCGTGAAGTCGCCACTAATCTATTTTTGGTGAGTCGATTAAACCCAGAAAGTAAAAACGGAGATTTACTTTACTCCTATGAACAGAGATTTATGAGTTCGGGAAGCTTGGTTACATTAGATTTCTCTAACGCACTTTCGTACCTTTCTTTTTATTTTGAAAAATGTTTGGCAATCAATTTGGATTGATTTTAATCTAACTTCCTAACACGTATGAGGTGATCATACGTGTGTGCAAGATACCACCAATTTAACACTCAAGAAAGCAATTTAATATTGCAAAACATACCTAAAACAAAAGATCCGCATTATTAAATCGAATTCACATCATTTTTAGATATGATTTCTAATTAACACAATTTCAATTTTTGTTTTCACTTTATTTAATGAAAATCATGACTTATGCAATGCATGTAATCTAATATGACATGGCAACATGACCTAAACTATATGACATGAAGAAATGCAATGATTAAATGCAATCTAAATTAATCAAATGATGACAAGTAATGCGATCAATGACATACTAAATGACACTATGATATACTGATTTAGTATGCGAGTTATATGTCATGCGACATTTATTAAATGACTTAGTAATAATCAGGAAGTTCTAATTAAATGAACTTAATAAAAACTAAATGCGTGCATTTGATATTTCTATTTAAAAATGCGAAAATGATATAGCTAGATTAAAATTCTATCTAATTTAAACTAAGGATTAAGTCACATTAAATTATAATTTAAACTAAGACATTATCTTAATCTAACATGCAATTTATCCAATGTGCAATGACGTGCAAAAAATGTCCTAATTTAACATGATATATGTATGATGATTTTTTTTGTGTTTTTATATTTATTTCGAAATTAAAATTTCACATGCAATTCAAATAATGATAAAACTAACAACCTAAATGAATGCATTTTTTGTTTTTGTTTTTAATTTTCCTAAATTCGGAATAAAATCCATATTCTAGATATGCAAGATAACAAGACATATTCCAAAACAAACTGAATCTTAATTCAAATATTTTTTAGATTTTTTAGTGGTTTTCAAAAAAAGCAAGTAATTATCAACTAAACATTAAATCTAAACAATCAAGATATTCAATCAAATAAATGATTAAAATAATCGAAAAAATAACTTGTTATGCCTCATAGGTAATTTAACGATTATCCTAACCCCGATTATCGCGACAAAAAGATCAAAATAATTAAAAATCTGATCCAAATTCTTACGGATCAAATTAATAGTTATACTGATTTAACACTTAAAATACTTATCGACATGTCCAAGAATTAATATAATTAAAAAAATGGCCACATCTTACTTACGGTCAAATTAATAATTACAATAATTTTAAGGATAACTCATGCGAGTAATGCCTACAATATTCATACCCTAAAAGTCAACCCACAGTATTCAAACTTAAACAATAATAATAAAGCTAACTAAAAGTAAAGTAAAAGAATAAAAATAAAAGAAAAATAAACAACCTAAGGAAAATGGAGGGGCAGCCAATTTGTTAACAGCAGGTAGGAAGTTTGGATCGCCGGCATTCGGGCAAAGGGGTTGCCGTCGGTCGGAGCTTCGGCGAAAGGCAGAAACGGATGGAACTGCTTGGCAGGGGACGGATTGGGCGGCAGAGACACGTCGAGGAAGGAGCGGCTTTGCGGGTTGCTTCAAGGGCGTCGGCGCAGCGTCCGGTGGGGCTTCGAGCGAGGCGGTCGTGACTGAGGTGGGTCGTAGGGCTTCGGCTCCGGGCAGCAGAGCGTTGGCTTGAGCGGTGCGTCGAGATAAAGCCAGCAGCTCGTCGAGGCGGTGAGAAGCGACGGCGTCGGCTTGGTTGAGCAGCAACGGCGATGGCAAAGCTCAGGCTTGATCGAGCAGCAGCAACAGCAGACGGAGAAACAGCAGCCACGGGCGGTGGGGGTCTGGCGAAGGACTAACAGATCTGGCCGGGTCTAGCTTAGGCGGTGGCTTCGTCACGGGTAGAGATCTGCAGATCCGGCTCGAGTTCTGCTCTAGCGGAGGTTCAGCGAAGATCAACACAGGAGACGGACGGAAGGAGGGTCTCGGGCGCTGGGCTCGCGGTGGTGAGGAGGTGCGGCGACCAATAGCGATGAACGGGTGAGCTGCTGCGACGGCGTTGGTGTGGCGAGGGCATTCGCGGACGGAAGTGCGGTGGGCGGCACCACGAGCAGTCTGAGATGCGGTCGCTAGACGCCGGGCACGGCGGTGCTCACAGCTGCGGAGGCGTGACGGATCGGACGGCGAAGGAGTCTGAGCGGCTTGCAGTTTGATGGCGTCGGCACAGCGCAGGCGCGGGTGAAGAGAAGCCAGCGGGACAGAGGATGGGGGCAGCGAATGTGTGGGGAAGATGATGAACAGTAAAGGTCAAATCAACCTTTACTGTTTTTTTTTTTTTAACTTTTCTCTCTCTCTCTCTCTCACGTCTCTTTTCCCTCTGCCCCTTTTCTGACTTTCTTCCACTTTTTCACTTCTTTTTTCTCTTTTGTCCACTGCACTCTCTCTGCAAAGCCAAACTTCTCTTGACTTTTTCTTTTCTTGTTTTTTTTTTTCGACCCCCGACGAAGAAAAGCCCCCCTTGAACCGAAGCTCCCTTTTCTCTATTTATAGAGAAAAACTCCAATTTGTTTTTGCAGGTGAGATATTCACTCAACCATTCAACAAATTAGCAACTCCAAAATCACACGATTTTCGAACTTTTTAAATTTTGAAATTTGGTTCAATTTTTTTAAAAAAATTCCCTCCACATCTAAATGCTCTATTATTATTTTCTAACAGATAAATTAAATTTTAAAATAAGTGTCAACAAGGATGTACTCTACAACTTTCATGAGGACTCATGTTATAATTCTAGACTGAAAAATATATGGAAAATGGAAAACAAGGAGAGGTCGGTGTAGTAAGTCCAAAAACAGATTTCAAATCCCAAAGTTTTTTAAATATATTTTTGTCCTATGAAATCCAAAAATATTGAAATTAAAGTATGTCATAGAACAGTCAATAAATGACAACTTTTGTGAAAACGCCCCATGAAATTTGCACCACCTAAGTTAGTGCAAAATTAGCAAACTTTGGGGTTAGGCTAGAACCGAACCTACCCTTAGTCCTAGCACAGATTTAATTCAGAATTTCAACTAACTCAGCCTCCACACGTGCTAAATATCCATCGATCATGCTCCTATGATTCAACCACAAGTTTGACTACTTCAAACTCGACAAGGTATCTAGGCGACATAATCGAAACTTCTGTGCAAACGAAAATCTAAACAACGTTTATGAATTTCTAGGAAACTATTCCTGTTGCACGGTAAACAATTGACATAGGATAGAATGGAGGGTGTCTAATTATCTCGGATCCCAGAGATGCCGTCACATGGCTTGATGAGGTCTCAGACGTCCCGACTTGTTGTTGTCCTCTGGCGAGTCACGCCAAGCGGAGGATGCGGTAGATGAAGACACGTTGTTGGCTAGCTTCGGGGTTGCGCACGAAGAAAAAGGGAGCGACGGAGATAGAGCAGTGACTGCGGAAAATATGGAGCTGAGATCGGCTGAAAATAAGGGACGGTGGCTGAATCCGCAAGATTAAGAGGAGGGACGGTGCTACTGCTGCTGTTGAAACCCACCCACCCCAATTTTTAGGCTTCTCTCCCTCCACCACCTTGCTGTTGTCGCCCGTGGAAGTGGGGTGGTCAAAGGTCTTCATAATTTCTCGCCAGCTGTGAACACGTGTCACTTTTCCACAGCAAATGCGGCAGCAAGGGGAGAAGTTCAGGAATCTTCGTGTGACGGAGGAGAGACATGGCGACGGCTTCAACGTTTTACAGGGAGGAGGAGAATGAAAGATAGGCAATTTGTTCCCACACCGATCGTGGTCTTTGTGCCACAAAGAAAAGTTCAATGAATTTGCTAACGGTCCGAGCAGGCCGTCGAGCGATCCTCGCAATTGCCGAAGATTATGTTGACTAGTAGGGGTGTGCAATCGGATCGGGTTTACCCAGTTCCCAATCCGGCCCACCCGAAAAACAGGGTTGGGAATCGGTTCTAGTTGAAACCGGTCCGGGAACCGGTTCCCAAAACTCAAACCCTGTTTAAATCGGTTCGAGAACCGGTTCCGAGGGATTACCCACGAGAACCGGATCGACCGGACCGATTTGGAGAACCGGTTTTAAGCCACCCCCAAAACCAAAAAGACCAAAATGCAAAACCCTAGTTTCTACTTTCTATCTTTACCTCTCCCAAAATCGCAACTAGCTAGCCTTGCTCCGAGCTCCCCTCCTGAAATCGCGAAGCCGACGCTGCCTCTGCCACTCTCATCGCACCCCTCGTGCTCACACTGCCACCACCGTTTCGCCAGTCATTTGAAGCTCTGCTCCACTGGTTCTGCTCGCGAAGCCACTAACCCCCGCCGACCTCACACCTGAGCGCCGACGCCGCCTCCGTTTGATCTCATCGTTCCACCTGCTGCTGTTGCCTCGCCGACACCCCTGACCCGCATATCTCGCATCCGCAAGCCCACCTTGTCGCATCTTTGAGCATCCCACAGTAGCCCTCCGCCGATCCCACCGCGTGCTATTTCCCAAGCTCCCCTGTTGCCGATCTATTGCCGCCCGAACGACGCCCCCTACTTTGCTCGCAATTTGGCCTAGCCCCTTCATTGACGCCCGCTGAAGCCACGTCGATTCTTGCCGCCCTCACCAGCCTCGATACCAGCAGCCTGTCAAAGTCGCTGCTATGCTGATCCGCGTTGACCCGACGTCACCGCATCTCGCTGAGCCTCCTGCTACAGCACCTCGCCTACATTGCCCTCCCCTGCGAAGCCGCTGCTGCCCCTGCTGCTGGGTCCTCCTCTGCTCGACGCGAGACAAATCCGCTCCGATGCCCAATAGATATATAGTTCTCTCGATAGTCGTTGGTGAATTCCATGAAGTCTCGAGTCTTGCTGCTAATTGATGGATCTTCTAATTGAATCTTTTTGTGGTTTTGAAATAGGACAGTGCTCGCATGGTTGATGGAGAGTCTAGAATTTGCTTTTAACTTATAGATTTTGAGATATATTGTTCGCTTAATATTTGAATTTTTCCATTGAATCATTAGGCTTGAAGATCCCAACAATGAAGAAACAAAGGAGTTCGTGCAAAATCAGGTGGAATTGATGCAAACCGTTTTGAAGACGTGTGATGCGAGTGATAAATTGAATGAAAAGATAACAAAGCTATTTGATCATCCTTGGTATGAAGTAGGGGTGTGCATGGTCCGGGCGGGCGATTCCCGACCTAGAACCGGGAACCGTCCGCTAAGGCCGGTTCCGAAAAATGGAACCGGGATCCACCCATTTGTTGAGTGGATCCACCCGGGAACCGGACCGCCCGATCAGTCCGGTTCCCGGGTGGATCCTCTGGGATTTTGACGCGAATTTTTTTTTTTGTTTTCAACATAAAACAATTTGACATATTTTTAAGTACGTGGAACAAAGATTCATTTGTTGTACGAAACGAGATGGAATGGAATAACCATAGATGGTTAAATTTTCTTTGAACAAAGGTAAAGGTTCCTAGAGAGTGAGATGAGATGTAGGGCTTTTTTTAGTAATTTTTTTTTTTTAATATTAAAAAGGCGTCCTCTATGTGCAGGTTCATTTGTTCAGGCGAGGGACAATACAGGGCTCCAAGCGCAAAGCGTCCTCTATGTGCAGGTTCATTTGTTGAAATCTGGAATTGCGTTGAAAGAGAATTTTGTTTATGCCTCTTTCTTGGCCCTCGAATTAAGAGTCGCATTATAGATAAATGTTTGGTGTTGGACCTCTTTTCGTTTCTTGCAAGAAGATTGTTGAAAAAGCATATTTTGCAGCTCGGTGTGAGTTGGAAGAGTTCAGTTTGATCATGAGCATCATTCTAATTTTACTTTGCTATTAGACGCTATTTAGTGCAGCTGGAGTAGTTCTATAGTTGTGTCGTGATTATATTATGCCATATTGTATCAAAGCACGTGTTTGGTGATGCATCTTTAACAAGTATTGTGGCTACAAACAACTAATGCATTTGGCAAAATTTGTGGGGCAATTTATGCGATTATCTAAATGACGGTTGGCTAAAATTGGGGACTGTTTATTAGTATGGATATGCTTATGCTGATCGAGATTGTAAACACTTTATATATGAGTGTTGTACAAACTTTTTATGCAAAACAGGTTCCAATATAAACAGGGTTAACCCTGTTCCCGGACTAGAAAAACAGGGTGGGTTGGGAATAGGGTCCAATGCAAATAGGGTAGGGAACATGGTCCAAAAAAAGAGACCGGTTATAACAAAGTTGGATATAGGGTCCAGGTCTAGACCCTACCCACCCTGGACCTGATCACCCCTATTGATTGGAGAGCAGTGTGACCACGCTTGATGAAAACAAATGTCGAAGTTGTCAACGATGAGTAGTGGTGACGGTTCGGTGACATAGACGCGTTCCCAAATGAGATGGATATGGTGTTGCTCGATGACGACTTGATGTAATGTGAATAGCATAGTATGACAACGAGCTTGTTAACGTGGCATGGGCCATTAGGCATCCGGGGCTCACTATTTTGTAGAGTGAAAAATCCGGATGTCATATCAATGCCCTCATCTTACTAAAAAAAATTATGGTAATTAGGTTGTTAGAATGAAAGTGCTACCAGACACCCATGGTGTATGGGAACTTGTCAATACAGGCTATGATGAACCAAAGGACAAGGCTACTTTTAGTCAAAATCAGAAGAATGCCTTGGAGAAGGTTTCAAGCAAAAGATTAATATGCCCTATTAATCATCTATTAAACTTTAGATGATTTGATGTTCGAGAATATGTCAAATGGTACTACTTCTAAGGAGGCATCATAGACCCTTAACAACACACACCAAGAAGTACAAAAATTCAAGAACGTATACCTTCAAACTTTGAGAGGCGAATTTGAAGTAATTCATATGAAAAAATTTGAATTGATTCTTGATTATTTCACAAGAGTTCTTACGATTGTTAACCAGATTGAAAGAAATGATGAAAATGTTCTAGACGTTTGAGTTGTTGAGAAGATTCTATGGTCCTTAGACAAGAAGTACGATCATATTGGTGTTGTAATCAAAGAGTCCAAAAACTTGGATGCAATGACGAACAATGATTTTCTAGAATTCATTGCCAACCCATGAAGTAAAATTCAAAACAAACAAGCATGAGCCGGTGAAGGAAGTACTCTAAACTTAGTTGACCATACTAGATGAGGAGCAAAGTAGAGATCCCGTGTAAATTCGAAAGACTAATCAAGATTGTGGTCGAGATTGAGGCCGAGGTCACTATCAAGGTAAAGGTCAAAGATGAAGTAGAGATTTCTCAAACATCTTTTTTAATAACTTTAAGTACAACTAAAAGGGCTGGTGTGCTAACACATTTTTTTTCTCAGCCACATACTTAAAGTCATCTTTCTCTATCATCATTCATTGTGATTTTAATTCAGAGAGAGCGATGCTACTAGGTCGGGAGGGCCCTAAGAAAGCTCTGCCGATAGGGACATGACCATGTAAAATTCATTATTAGCGTAACAGGGGAATCCCTCATTTAAGATAGGGACCCAGCTTTCCATGGTTATGATGGCCTTGAGGTCTATGTAGTCCCCGTAACTGTAGCTCTCCACACATTCAAATGAACTTTCCAAAGTTTGGCCTCTTGATTGGCATTTAGGGGTGTTTAATAATATCTCTCTTCTCGAGAATAATTTCTATTCAAAAATATTTTCTTTTATTTTTATTCTCTAGATGAGTTTCTAAGCAAAAAAAAAAAAAAAAAACATGTCTATTAACTGCATGGAATTTCTATTCCCGAAATAGAGAAAAAAACAAAAATGCATTTGGCATGGACCTAAAAATTTCTAATCCCAATTTTTTTATTTAATTATAAAGAGACTTAACATTTCTTGTTTGGATAATACTAGGCTTTTATAATGATTTAGTTGATCAAGATATTATAAAATGATCTAAGAAAATCCAAAATAAAAATTAGTCAATGATGAACAGCTGAAAATAGTAATAGAGAGTTCCGTTGGTTTATAACTTATAATATGAGGAGGTTGATAGTAAATCTTTGAGCATTACAACAAAATAGGTGTATAGATATTTTGAAAAGAAAAGTAAAAGTTGCTTGGAGTCACCAAACTTTCATGATCTAGCATTGTCTCTAAAGGAAAACGACATTCAAAATCCAATAGTAAAGCCCTAAAAACTTAATCAACCTTGAATCCAATTTTTATCAAAATATTTTCACATTTTTATGCTAAACTAATTCTAAATGGAAGTTAACATTAAAATCTAGTAAAACTACTCAACATCTAATTTCTAAATATTTTCCTAAATTTTTGAATTTTTTTATTTTTTATTTTATTTTTTATTCCAAAAAATGGGAACTCATATCAGTCAGGAGACTGAACATTGTGTCCATTGTGTAAATACGAATATTAGGTTATGTTGAGTTTATTTTTCTAAAATAACCTATCTCTTTTTTTGTGTTTCCAAGAACAAAGAAGTAGATTTTTTCTACTTCTTATTTTTATTTCAAATTTATTTTCCAGCTATTGATTTGTTTCAAGGAACAAAAAAATTGGTTGACATTACTAAACTGATTTTTTTTTTTTTCTATTATGAGGAACAAAAGAACAAAAAAATAGAAAAATAAAAATATTATCAAATAGGGCCGAACTGTTTAAAAGCAACGTGAAAATCAATTGGAAGACGTGAAACTACTAATTTAGATGCAACTTTCTCAAGTGCTTTGAGAGGCGGGATGGTCCGAATGTGATGAGTTAAAAACACACTACGAAATAGAAAAAGGGAGGAACGCGTGAATGGGATGGTCTGTTTGGTTCAGCATTCCTAATGAGCTTTCAGCCTCGAAAGCCCTTTGGGAAGAAATTTAGGTGTTTGATTCAGCATTTGAAGGTGTCCTTGGCCAAATGCTAGCCTTTGAAATGCAAGTCCATTTCTACTATTCATCCGTTAGCTTCTTTTTTTTTTTTTTTTAAACTGATCATCTTCCCCACACCCCGACCGCCGTTGATTGGCGACGGAGTTTCATCGGATTTTATTTTTATTTTTTTAAAATAATAATAAAAAACCATTTGCAAATGTTGGGTTCACCTTTTTTTTTTTTTGTCATTTTATCTTTTGACAATCAATATCCCAACTTTTTATCAACACACTAAAATGATCATTAATTAACGAATATGATTAATACTACAATAATTAAAAAAATTATTCAAAAGTTGAAAACAAACCTAAAAGAACCCTAAACCAAAAGTTGAGCTTTGCATCTAATCTATAATCAAATTTTTTAATATAATTTTTAAATAAATTTACTAATATATATCTTTTACATTACTCTCAATATAAAAATGTAAAATGTTATATAGTCATTGTCTCTTTTTTACAATTTTAGAAATATTAAAACTAAAAAACTTAATTTAGTCACACTAAAGGACTTTTCAAATATATGTTTACTAAACAGTCTTGCATTTTTCTAAAACACTTTTCATTTATAATTTATCAAACGGTCTAGTATTTCAGAAAACCCCTTTACCTCAAAAGTATTTTCATTCTCCAAATGGCATTTCCCCAAACCGAACCAAACGGGCCCTAAGAACGACGAGCCCAATCCACAACCACATAAAATGAAGTACTACTGCCTTGGATAAACTAGGTAAGGTTGGGCGCACTTGTGGACCACAAGTGCTGCACACGTTCACAGGAACGATCTTCACATTTTAATTCAGAAACAAATCGGGAACCACACAACGCGGTAAATATCTCCATTCTTAACGAGGTTGCAGCACCGCATGGGACCGGGAAAGCGAAAAGGCATTGGTACAGCACTCACATCACTCAGGCTAGTAGTTGATCATAGTGCAATAATAGAGAATACGCAGAACAGAATGTTCTGGTCCACAGCAAGCAAAGACAAGAAGACTAGATTCTGATGGGAAAATGAACGGTGGAGAAGCAAAACACAGCTTCCAAGATTTCTCCCGACAGTCTGCACCATTCGCACGTTAAAAAGCCTATCCAAAATTCTGTACGGTGTTAAAAGCCTTTCCAGAAAGCGAAAACGAGGAAGACTAAATTCTGATAGGAAAATGAACGGTGGAGAAGTGAAACACAGCGTGCATGATATTTTCCAAACAGGTTTAAGTACCTTTCCAAAATTGCTCATAGTGCACATGTCGAACCTCGTCCATCAACCAGCCCAATAGAACCTGACGATGATGCATCTGTACTCAGGTGCATAACCGGGCCACTGGCATTATTTTGGGGAACGACAATCCCCAAATAACAGACCAAATGGTGCAATTACTAGGATTGCTAAGCCATTCCTTGCCTATAAATACCCATCAATAAGGGTCTTTGGAACTCACGGAAAGCCTCTCGTGCTCTTTATTTATTGGTCAAACGCCAGAATCTCATTAGAGATAGCCAAAAAGAAAAGAAGAGAATGTCTCATCCGATTTCAACAATTCCATCTGCTCCTCCAGCTCAAGAAAAAAGCCATGTGGTCGATTGCTGGTCAGCAGATTTTCATCCAAGCACATTGGGGGATGACTTCCTCAAATATGCCTCTAGCTCCTACTCAATGGTAGGAATTTAATACATTGCTTCTAACTTAACTATATATATATGTATACATATTTTGTGAATAGTAGTGCCATAGCAAGTGAAATGCATTTTATGCGCTTCATCTAGAATAAGAATAACACAAAGCTTCCCCACGTAATTAAACATTGGTTTTAGGGAAATTCTGACATTCCCATTATAAATTTAACATTCACGCGTAAAAGCAGGGAAAATATTGCACCTAAAAGAGCATTATTTGATTTCAATATTTTGCTTTCATGTTCCTTGTCAGGTAAATAGTAAGGAATATGAAAGCATTGTTACCTGAGTTTGACAGAGAAAAGATAAAATATGAAATTCCAAAAAAAGTATATATAAATTGCCTCAATTATCTATGGTCTAAAGCCCAGCCAAGGCTTTCTAGGTTTATAATAGACCTTATCAATGAGAGAATTTGAGCCTAAAAATCCTTGTCCGCGCCTGTCTATGATATTGAACATATTAAAATTTCTTTATAAAATTAACCTGACTTGCGGTTTCAGCAATTCCACGTTCTTCTCCAAATATAGGAACAAACCATGTGATCGAACGTCGATCGGCGGGTTATCATCCGAGCATATGGGGGGATTACTTCCTTAAATATGCTTTCCCCTCCAACTCAGTGGTTAGTAATTCTTCTGTTATCTTCTACTTTTGTTTTCTCGCAATTGCATTTTGTAGACTTACTTCGATTTCCTTGAGTTCCTCCACATCGCATATATGATTTCTATTGGTCTCATAAATGTACATGTTCCCTTCTCCGCACAAAAAGATGCAGTTGAAAATCCTGAAAACATAAAGAAGTTTGGAAAACAATAATCATTATTCAGTCCAAAGAACACTCTTAAAGCTTCATCGACCGCTGTATGTCCTCTACTGCAAAAAACATCTCATTATCATCGACTCCCTCCTTTGGTACGCTCGTTGTTCTCATGGATCCAATTTCACTTGTCATCTGAATGAGCATAGAACATGGAAATACCTAAATAGGGTACGCAGACGGGGCCATCAAAACTAAGTTTATTTTGTAAAGTATAAGTATTTCATGCTTGCTTTAATTTGAAATAGCGTACAATTTGTAGAAGTTCAAATTCCTTGGAAGAGTGGAGGAACAAATCGAGGAATTGAAAGGAGAGGTGAGGAAGATGCTGGCTAGCGTCGTGGATAAGCCTTCACAAATGCTTCACTTGATTGATCAAATCCAACGCTTGGGAATTGACTACCATTTTGAACATGAAGTAGATGAGCAATTAGAACAAATCCACAAAAGTTACTCTCAACTTCATCTTGAAGATTTCAAGGTAGATGACCTTCACATAGTCGCTCTTATCTTTCAATTACTATGACAACAAGGTTACAATGTTTCTTCAAATATGTCTTAAATGTAATGAACTGATCTGATAAGATACGTATTAAGATACTTCTATTGCTTTGTCAAATTTCAGGAGAAACGCCTACAAGAATATCTACAATGTTAACAATGCATATCCCCTTCCTAATATCTAATTGATTGCATCTTGTTTCCATGTTGGTTGGTTGCACACAGATCTTTAACAAATTCAAGGATAGTGAAGGAAATTTTCGAGAATCGCTTGTCACCGATGCACGTGGATTGCTAAGCCTATATGAAGCTTGCCATTTAAGGTGTCATGGCGATTCCATCTTGGATGAAGCACTTCCTTTTGCTACAACTCACCTTGAATCGATCGTTGAAAGCAAAGTGAGCACTAGTCTCATGAAACAAGTGAGCCATGCCCTAGAGCAGCCACTTCGCAAGGGATTGCCGAGGCTAGAGGCAAGGCGTTATATTCCACTCTACCAAGAGGAGCCTTCACATGATGAAGTTTTGCTCGCCTTGGCTAAACTAGATTTCAACTTACTACAAGAGCAACACCAGAAGGAACTTGGCGAGATTACTAGGTTCATTAACTTCATGTGATAGCATAATCTAAAATTAGCTTCTAGACTACGTTTTAACAATACCGAACTATCAATAATGTTATAACAATTCCCAAGCTATCAATTATTCTCATTGTGTTTTCCAAAGGTTAACTCATCTAGTTTCAATTTACCCTTCTAAATAGTGCTTTTCAAAGTCCTTCACAAGTGAAAAAAGGAGTATATCTATGCAAAGTTATCGGTCTAAAGTAATTTCAGTTATGCTCATGTTCATTTAATCATAGGTGGTGGAAGGAGATTGATGTTCCAAGGAAGTTCCCATTTGCTAGAGATAGGATTGTGGAGTTCTTCTTCTGGATCTCAGGAATATATTTCGAGCCTAAATTTGCCATGGCCAGAAATATACTGACCAGAGTGATCTCCTTGACTTCAATTGTTGATGATATCTATGATGTCTATGGCACATTGGAAGAACTTGCGCTCCTCACCGAAGCAATCCAGAAGTATGGAATCCGTACTCTTTCCCAAACTTCTGAATTTGATCAATTTTGTATAGAGTCAAGTGTGTCATTTTCCAAGACTTGAATTCAGGTGGGGTGTTGATGCCATGGATGGATTGCCAGTGTATATGCAAGCTTATTATAAGGAGCTTCTCTAGCTCTATGAATACATTGGGAATGAATTAGCCACAAAAGAAAGATCATACCGCCTTGTCTATGCAAAAGAAGTCGAAAGCATCATTGGTACCACTTTACATACATCAAAGGTAATCTTTAGTTAGAAACCCAACATTCTTGTTTATGTTTCCATCATCAGATGAAGAAGCTAGCAAGAGCATACTTTCAAGAAGCCAAATGGTTCCATACCAACTACGTACCAACACTAGAGGAGTACATGTCCCTTCAACTAATAACGACTAGATATGGAATGTTAGCGACTACATCACTTGTGGGAATGGGCGATGTGGTCACTAAACATGCTCTTGAATGGTCGGTCGGTGATTGCAAGATTGTTAAGGCTGCACAAACCATTTGTAGGCTCATGGATGACATTGCTTCTCACCAGGTATAATAAAACATAATTATCCTCCAAAAATATGATATAGTTTGATCGACCACCATTTAATCTAAAAACACCAATGTTGTTTGAAATACAGTTTGAGCAAAAGAGGGGGCACGTAGTATCTGCAGTGGAGTTGCTCATGAAATACCATGGCGTCTCGAAGCAAGAAGCTCGGGAGGAACTCCAAAAAGGAGTCATTGATTCATGGAAGGACATCAATGAAGAGTTTCTTGGTCCAACCACGGTCCCAATGCCGATTCTCACACGAATGCTCAATTTCTCACGGGTGATGGATGTGTTATATAGTGATGGAGATAATTACACCCATTCTAAAACAAAGCTCAAGATTATGTGACGTTGCTCTTCGGTAGTCCCTTGCTGATGTGAAGTTTGGACCAAACGTTGTCAAACCAATTTGGTCATTGCAAATCAATAGTCTATAGGTTATGCCTTTGAAATCCTATTTTTTTTCCTAATGTATGAGGGACAATATTATTGCCAAAGGTTTACTCGTCTAGTTTCAATTTACCCTACTAAATAGTGCTTTTGAACATTCTTTTCACTTTTACTTGAACTTTGGATAATTTTAGAATAAAGGTTTCCCATTAAAAAAAATTATACAACTCATTAATACAATAATCTGTTAGCTATCTGCCAAATAAACCATTTTTGGGTTCTACCAACTTTTTTTTTTTTTTTTAGTGGAAAAGAGGGACACAAATTTCGTCCCTAGTGGGAGAACAAAAATGAAAACCAACAAAGAAGAAAAAAATGTAACAAATTATCTTAAATCAAGAATAGGCCCCACATTTGACCTTTATCTTTGATGTTTGAGTCTAACATGGTAGATTTGTCTTTTAGTCAAACATGTTCGAGTCGAACATGGTAGAAAATGTTCAGAAAAAAGGACTAAATGCAATACCATCTCTAGACAACAGCACCAACCGATCTATAATGGCTATGTACTTCTTTGAGGCATCTTCAATGGGAAGATTGAAGATAACTATTTAAGAGAAGATGGGAGAAGTACTAAAATGCCCTAATTAAACATGCAACCTATCCTAGAAAGGTCTCCAATTTACTCTAAAATGATGTTTTTGGTATTTTATTTTAAGGAAGCAATCAAATAACTGATAAGCACTCATCATAAATAATATTTATCCAATTTGCATCACTGAATATCCCGTCCATTCAAATTTCAAAAAGAATAAACCGACCATCTTCAAAGGGTTATAGATGGCCGAAATTCCACATGGACGAGAATTATATCTTGAGGTTGAGATCGGATTGCCATCCATGCACACATTATGAATTATCAAATAATCCTATTTTGAGTAATCATAAAAATCTTCCCAATATGCATTAGATAACAAATCATTCAAATATCTCGATTTGATACCAATCGTTCAGATTATGCAATAAAATCAGATATTCAACTTTGGATAATGATCATCACCTAACTCGAAGATATGTTGCCAAGTCAAATTCAACAGAGGCACGTGGACGGAGGTGCTTCGGACGACGACCAGCGATGGGGGCACGGCTAGGTAGCCCACGGTAGCTTGGTCGCGGTGGATGTGTTGGGATCGATGAGGGATGTCACCGCAGCAAAGGAGTCATAGCCATTCCTGCCTACAAAAATGCAATAAAAAGTGTGACTCGACCTAAGGCAAATGACTTATCGCAAGAGTCCCACGATCAACAAAAGTACAAAGCAAACACCGTGTTTCCAATCAATCCTCAGTTCACAAATCCTGCATCAAGTGCTCAAGTATTCTCTTTTCAAGGAATAAAAATTTGGTCGTGAACTTTAAGCTCTTCAGAACCTTTATGCACACTGAATGTAAACGTTAAAGTCAAATAAGCTTAAGAAAACAATATTCTGCACAAATTCCAGGTTATTCGTCTACTGAAACAGCGCTTCAACGAAACAAAGGAACTAATACTATGCAAAATCTAACAAATCAAGGGATACCAGCTGTGAAGTGAAACCGTGGATAGGTTTGGCGCGGGGGTATGATGGTTGACGCGGAGATGAATTCTGGTCTCGCTGGAAGTGCTTGAAGACTCGCCTGATTTGAAGCGTGCACGGCCATTGAGCGCGACGACAAGGCTTGGCGAAAGCGACTGGGCAATCACCAGACGGCGGGTGTTCTTCTATATCGACTGATCCGGACTTCACACCAAGGCCACTGGACGCGATGGTCTCGCCGGAAAACCTACCAAACGAGAGAAAATCGCTGGTCTCTCCCGAATTTCTCTATGAACGCCGGGACTTGCCGAGGCGCCGGTAAGTAGCTGGACACGGCTGAGCTGTAGTGAGGCAGGAGGATGAGCGTGACGACCAGGCCTGCTGGACGACTCGCAGGAGCCATTGGGCGCAGCCGCGCGTACGCTGGAGGTGTTGGCTTCGATACAAGAACTCGCTGGGCACACTAGAAAGCCAGGAGATTTCACGGTGTCTTTATTTATATTTGGAAGGACACCAGGAGGCCTCGACTCGCCGGGAAACAGCCGGATTCTTTACTGGTGCAGATCAGGTGCGAGGTGAGGAGCGGGCGAAGGAGTTCGGCGGCAAAACCCGAGCTGCACTGCAGGACTGTTTCTAGGAGATCACTGGAGGGTGCTGTTCCGGCGTCAGGACTGCTAGAGCTGCTGCTGGTCGGTGGCTGAAGCATGCTGATCACTTCACTGGGATTTGCTCGAACTATTGCTATGGTGAAGAGCGGCAGCGAAGGCGAGTCACGGCCGTAGGGGCAGCTTGGCAGCATGAGGTTCCAGCCTAGAGGGTTGCTGATGCGGGCGGGGCGTCAGCAGCAGCGGCAGGAGGGATGGCGTGACCCTGGTGGACGGCTCTCGGTGGTCGCGGGCTCCTCGGGCCTAGCTCGTTGGGCTGACGCCAGAGTCGCGGATGCTGATGCTTCATTGGAGTCAACGGAGAAAAGGAAGGACTTGTCGAGGCGGTTGTTTCGCGACGTCCAAATCCAGAACTCTTGATAGTCGTTCAAAGCTGTAGAATCGCAGAGGTAGTTGAACTCTTCAGGTTTACAAGGGAAAAATTCGATGAGATCATGGTCGAATTCCAAAAGAGTTTGAAGACAGAATGTAAAGGAAGAAATCGAATAGGTATATCCAAAGGTGAACGACTTAGTAATCGATATACTAAAGGGAAATGATGAGAATGTCTAGAGTTCGCTAAAGAGTAATGTGGAAGATCACGAGAATATTTACTGAATAAACAAAGAAAATAAAGAGCCAGCCATACTTGCAAAAGCCAAAATGGACCATACAATGTACCATCTTTGGATTTCATTGAAAGAGATGCATGAGTAAACCCCTATATAACGAAGCCAAAACAAGTGGACCTAGAGAAAACCATTTACCCGCTGCAAGATCCAAGGTTATGTGTAGATGGTCCCTTGAAACTTAAGAGTTAAAGAATACATATTTCGATAGTCAATAGAGCAAAAAGAAAAAACGTTTAGTGGAGTCAATGGGACCAAAAGTGCAGCAAAATCAATAGAGGAATTTCCCACGAGCAAGGACACTCTTAGAAATAAAAGGAACTTCCAACAGTTCCAAATTTTCTACAAGAATGCCATTTAGCACAAAGCCAGCTATGGTAAAAATATCTAAAAGAGTGACAGTTTTGGGTCCCCAAGAGAAAAAGAAGCAATTGGTTGATTGGGATAGAAACATATTGCAAAACCCAATAGTCCCCTGTTCAGATCATGGGACAACATATACTAACCTCAAGTGTTGTCTCTATCCTTAATTTTTTCCAAGCAAGCTTAACTCACAGATAATCCTTCATTCGTAAGTATGATGAGTGGAATTCCACTTCAAACAACAGAAAACCACGAAATCGGAAGGGCGCCGAAATCCAGATGTCCATCAAGAAGAGTGCTGAATAGGAAGTATCTCTTTGCGTTTCACTGGTAAACAAGGCTTGAGAGATGGCGGGATGTGTTGATGGTCTAAAAGGCAAGGCCCAAGGAGTAGGCATTCGTGATGTTCTTCCATAACTCTCAAGAGTCCAAAACGACAATTATCAGCGTCCTCACTTTGTTCTAGATCATCAAAATTAGCAATGTAACTATCTGGGTGAAATTTGGAGGTATTGGATGCAATGGAAGATGCTAAAGTAGACACGGAAAACGAGATGCAAAAGGTTTTAGGGTTTAAGGAAGAAGACAAAAGGAATATTAAAAGAGAGTCTCTAATGTGTATAATAGGGTTGAAGACGATGCTTCGAAATCGCAGTAATCAATTATCTACAAAAATTCGAAAGGATGCATCAAAATAATACAGGAAGTAATGATCTGTATTGGCCATGCATAGGAAAAGAAGCGTTTAAAGAAAGAAATGAAGAATTACCAAAAAAAAATCTAAACCTATTACAATTGTGCCAATTTAGTTCTAAACACTTTTTTTTGGTCAATTTAGTCCTAAACTTTTATAATTGTGCCAATTCAATCCATCTAACCAAAATTGGCCGGCCGGCATTGACGTGGACATCAGCAAGGGACAATCGGCCGGCGAATGCTGACGTGGCAATTTAAAAATTTTTTAAAAAGTTTTTTAGTTTTTAATTCTTTTTTATTTTTCACACCTTCTCTTTCCTTTGACCGGCCGGCGCCAGCCGGAGGCGAGGGCCGGCGAGGTCAGCCTCGCCGGCCACTAGTGAGGCTTGCCCCCGCCGGCCGGAGGCAAGGGCCGGTGAGGTCAGCCTCGCCGGCCACTAGTGAGGCTTGCCCCTGCCGGCCGGAGGCGAGGGCCAGCGAGGTCAACCTGGCTGACCGCTAGCGAGGGCGAGGCCCCGCTAGATTTGGTGAGGTCAACCTCGCCGGCCGCTGGCGAGGGCAAGGCCCCGCCAGATCTGGCGAGCTCGGCCCTCGCCAAGGCTAGGGAAGAGGCGGCAAGGTGGTCGACCGGGTGGGGAGAGGGAATCGGGGGGAGGTGAAGCCGAACTGAGGAGACGACCGGACGCCCAATCTAAGGGCCGGTCCGAGGGACGTCGAAGCTCGCTGCATCACTCGATTGCAAGCGGACGCCGCCATTGACACCAAGGTTCGACTAACGGAATCTAAGAGCTTTATAGCGGCCAGAATCAAGCCGAGCTGTTCATTCCGGTGGGACGAATCGGGGGGAATTCTGCGGAGGGACTCATCTTCTTCGTCGCGGCGCGCAAGGGCATTCGGTCGCCTCCTCAACTCGACTCCGCCTCCCCTCAATTCCCTCTCCCTACCCGATCGACCGCCTCCCCGCTCCACCGCTTCTTCTCTTCCAAGTCTCTCTCTCCCTCCCCGTCTCCACCCCAGCCTTGGCGAGGGCCGAGCTCGCCGGATCTGGCGAGGCCTCGCCCTGGCCAGCAGCCGACGAGGCTAACCTCGCTAGATCTGGCGGGGCCTCACCCTCGCCGGCCCTTGCCTCCGGCCAGCGGGGGCAAGCCTCGGCCCTCGCCTCCAGCCGACGCCGGCCGACTAGAGGAAAGAGAAGGTATAAAATATTTAAAATATTTAAAAAAATTAAAAAATTTGATTTTTTTATATTTAAAATTTGCCACGTCAACATCGTCGGCCGGCTATCCCCCGCCGGCGTCCACGTCAGCGCTAGCCGACCAATTTTGGCCGGATGGACTGAATTGACACAATTATAAAAGGTTTAGGACTAAATTGGCCAAAAAAAAAAGTTTAGGACTAAATTAGTACAATTGCAATAGGTTTAAGACTTTTTTGGTAACTTTCCCAAGAAAGAAAGGCATGATTGTCACCAGGAGGAAATTGCACATGAGTCAAGATATTTTCTTTGAAAGAAAGAAATTTCAAATTTACTTCTTTTAAAATGGGACATATGTTAACATTCAATATTAATTGTACTATCACCTATTGATCACGAGGGCGAAAAACATGATGGAAGTCAAATGAAATTACACATGTGCGTCAATAGGATTGTAATATATGGTTAACTATTGATGAGCCAGAGGATGAGGATTCAAGGATCGAGAGCAAAGCGAGAAGCCTCCACGTGGTCAATTGTTAAAATAAAATGGCAGATATTAAGTGGCTACCCGAATGATGCCGGTGGTAAGTTTTGGACAAAAACATTCGAAATATACAAAGAAGCATCAAAGGAGGGCACGGTTGAAGAGCGGTTAACATCCAAGAATTTAGGTGTGAAGTCATTGTTGATAAATTAGGACACGATCAAGACAGTTGTAAAAGGAATGAGCAGATTGATTACGAACAAGAAGGAACGTGCTTAAGGTTGGAAGCCGTTATCAGAAATGAATAACTGAGTGGTGGTTACCAAGCTCCTGTAAAAATACCACCAAACATCCAACAAGAATCCCTTAAACAACACATCAAATGTTATTTCCTTATTGTATTTTAGTTTTCACTAGCTGTTGTGTTTAGACTTCAGTCATTGATAAAATTTCAGCGAGTGTCTATATCTTAGGTCGGCATTATTGATTAAATTCCAACATTGTATTCCTAGTCCAACGTTGTTGATTATATTTCGACATTGTGTCATCTATTCAGGTGCATTGTCACCGATTAAGTTCCAACATTGTATCAAATTATCTTAAAGATGTACTATTGATTAGATTCCATCATATAGTTCAAATTAGGTCTCAAGGTTAGTAAGTCAATTATCGAGATTGTATAGTGCTGTTTGAAATTGGAAATTCAATCTTTAAATTGCATTTGATATCTCTGTTTGGAATTAGCACATAATCTCCGTCCTCTTTTAAAGGAAAGCTGAGAATAACAATCGGTGAAAGATATTTCGTCGTAAAATCAAAACCAGCGAAATAGCACTACTGCTGAAGATGCCTAGGGTTGCTAGATGGAGAC
Organism: Eucalyptus paniculata subsp. matutina; assembly: GCA_017140255.1. NCBI lineage: Eukaryota > Viridiplantae > Streptophyta > Magnoliopsida > Myrtales > Myrtaceae > Eucalyptus > Eucalyptus paniculata. Next base: position 44,652,582 of record CM029439.1, read on the forward strand.
TGCAGAGGTAGCCGGAGGAGTCGCTGGGACAAGTCTGGCGGTGCAAGAACAGCAGCAAGTGGCACAGCGTGGACTAGCGATCAACGGCTGCGAACGCGGTGTCGGTTGGAGCACCGCGAGAGGGCCACGCGGTTGCGGCTGGCGTCTGTGGGTCTTTTCCGCAAACCCCACAAAACCTGTACGGCACAACTCAAGATTTTCTCCATTAGCTTTCTTTTCTTTTCTGTTTTCCTTTCTCATGAAAACGTGCGGACGCCCTTTTTTTGTCCTATCTTCCTTTTACTTCTGTTGTGAATTGCCCCAGATAGCTTTTCTCCATTTGCTTTCTTATGAAAACGTGCAGACCTCTTTTCTTTTCCTTCCTTTCTTTTGCTTCTTTTGTGTAAACGTGGATGGAGACCAAAGAGGAAGAGAGGAACAGATCCCCTTGCGTCCGTCCATGGAGAAAAGAGCTTAGCTTCTATCCACCCTTTTGTCTCTGCCCTACTCGGAATTGGAGCAGACCTCTCCTTTTCCTTTTGGGCGTATAAGGGGCAGGCAAGAGAGAGACCCCTCGTTTGTCTTTTTGTAGCCATGGCATGGGATTCATACTTAGTAATGTCAGCCAATTTTTTATTTCGTGAAACAAATCAATAGCCAGACAATAAATTTGAAATAAAAATAAAAAATAGAAAAAACATACTTCTTTGTTCCTGGAAATACCAAGAAAAAGAAAAAGAGAGAAAGAGAGGTTATTTTAGAAAAATAAACTCAACATAACCTAATGTTCGTCTTTACACAATCAACACAATGTTCAATCTCCCGGCCTGATATAAGTTCTCATTTTTTTTAGGATAAAAAATAAGTAAAAATTCAAAAATTTAGGGAAAAAAAGAATTTAGAAATTAGATGTTGAGTAGTCTTATTGGATTTTTATGTAAACTTTAGTTTAGAATTAGTTTAACATAAAAATGTGAAAATATTTTGTTGAAAATTGGATTCAAGATTGAATAAGCTTTTAGGGTTTTACTATATAGATTTTGAATGTCGTTTTCTTTAAGAGACAATACTAGATTGCGAAAGCTTGATGACTCCAAGCAACTTTTTTTTTCTTTTTTTCAAAAGATCTATACACATATTTATCGTAATGCTTAGAGATTTACTATCAACTTCCTCATATTATAAGTTATAAATCAACAGAACTCTCTGTTACTATTTCCAACCATCCATCTTCGACTAATTATTATGAAAATGAAATTGTTGAAATATGATGAGACATTCTTCTTCTTCTTCTTCTTCTTACAGGCAAGGAATGGTTCCCCCCCCTCTCTCTCTCTCTCTCTCTCTCTCTCTCTCTCTCTCTCTCTCTCTCTCTCTCTCTCTCTGTGTTTAGCTTCTTCACCGTTCATTTTCCTATCAGAATTTGGTCTTCCTTTGCAGTTGCTTGCTGCGGACGAGAAGGTTCTACATATTTTGTATTATTACAGTGCGCGGTAACCTTCTGAGTGATGAGAGTGTCGTGCCCATGCCTTTTCGCTTTCCCGGCCTCATAAAGTGCTGCCATCTCGTTAAGAATGGAGATTCCTTTCGCGTTATGTGGTTCCTGATTTGATTCTAAATTAAAATGTGAAGATGTTGCTGTGAACTTGTGCACTTGTGGTCTACATCCATGCCTAACATACCTAGTCTAACTAGGGCAGCAACACTTCATTTCATGTGGATGTGGATTGGCCTCGCCGTTCTTGGTTAGGTCATTCACAACTTCCTCCCTCTAACTCTTTCATGGCGTGTTCTTAGCTCATCGCGTTCGGACCATCCTGTCTCTCAAAGCACTCAAGAAAGCTGCCTCTAAATTATCAATTTCTAGCCTTCCAATTGATTTTCACGTTGATTTTAGACAGTAGAATTTTGGAAAGGCCCTTTAACCTGCGAATGGTGCAGACGGTCAGACATATCATGCATGTTGTGTTTCGCTTCTCCAGCATTCATTTTCCTATTAGAATTTCGTCTTCCTCGTTTTCGCTTGCTGCAGACAAGAAGGATAGCAAGGGAAGGAGCTTTTGGACGGTAACATTGATCAATGGACTTTAAGTGTATGACTGTTGGAGGAAATGTCGATCATATCCAACCGTTCAAACTATCTACTAATCTGAAATGTTGGTCCCCAAAATGGATGAGTACAACCACTCAGCAGGTAAAGGAATCCAATAACTACTCAATGCATCATACAAGTCATACATACATTGCAGGCATTACTTACCTTGAAGCCATGCATATACTATCATGCATCATCACCACAGTCATAACACATACATGTGTATCATCATGTCATACTCATATCATCGTCATCATGACATTATTATATTACACACATGTCATCATCATCATATACATGACACCATCATACCATACACATGTCATCATCATCATGACATCATCATATCACACATGTCATCATCATCATGACATCATCATATCACACATGTCATCATCATCATCATCATTATCATGCATATCATCATGCATATCGTATATCATCATCATTATCATCATCATGCACAGCATCATGCATGTCATGCCATGGGTGATCATCATCATTTCACATCACATATCATCATCATCATCATCATCATCATCATCATGCATATCATGCCATGGTTTAATTTCCACTTTTCATCTTGGACCGCCACATTTCTCATACCCGGGACCAATGTTTGCATCCCACATTCATCACTCACGCCCAATCCTGGCATTGCGAGAAACCTTCGGGCATGTATCCAAGATACAACCAGACATCCGGCACCCCCACATTTCGGGCATCTCGTATCCCAACTGGCATCATGAGGCATCCGGGCATGTATCCAAGATACAACCGGGCATCCAAAGGGCATCGACTCACTCGAACCTCTGGGCATCTCGCACCTCACCTAGCATCACAAGGAATCTCCGGGGCTCGCCATGAAAATGGTTACCCCTACCCTCCGGGCATGCATCATGATACAACCCCTCACCCTCCGAGTATGTATCATAATACAACCGGGCATCTCGACACTCCTGGGAAAAACCTCTGGGCATGTATTCATAATACAACCAGGCATCCAAAGGGCATCGATTCATTCGTACCTTTGGGCATCCCGACTCCTGGGGCATCGTCGGCTCACACCTCCGACGGTATCATCACCACCACGATGCATATTCTCATACATCTCATTTCTCATCTTCAATTATAGTTTAATTTTAATGTGGCATATGGTATGATATCAAACAAATCATACTTGGCATAGGATTCACACATGCATCTCAATTAAATGTCATACATACACCAAGACTTTATCACACATGCCACATAAATAAATTAAATGGAATCTATGGCCAATAAAATAATATTTTTTTAATTATATCTATAAATTCCTAAGATTATAAAAATTCAAGAAATTATTAAACAAACTAATAGGATGATAATTACATGCAAAATTCATGGCCAAATTGAATTTTTACACAATCTCACATTTTTCACCAACATCCTATGATTCTCGGATGAAACCAGAATGCACAGTTTCCGAATAAATTCAATTAAAATATCCATATGGCCTCCAAAAATTATGAAATTTTACTGGATTATAGCCAAGACATTTTCGTAAAACTTTCATGAAGAACTTCAAGCCAGATTATTTTTATATTATTTTATACAGTCTCACGAAGCTTCTGGATCCATTACCACATCGTCCAGTGCACACATCTCCGAAATATTGAGATTTCACCTACCTATTCTCTTTCGTTTTCTCTGAAATTCGGATATGTTATGTTTCAAGATGTCCTTTATAAGTTTTATGAAGAGATCTAGGTCAAATAACCAGATTATAGTCATCGTTTAGGTCCTTGAAGTCTCGGGTGTCTCGGAACACATCACCAGAATCATCATCTTCAAGATCTAGTCGATTTACCAAGCTATACTGGTTCATTTTACTTAAAATTTGAGTATGTTGTAGTTTAAGATGTTCCATACAACTTTCATGAAGAAATTGAAGTAATATTCTCAACAAAAACCAACATACAACCATGAATCCAGCAAAAGGTCAGTAAAAACTCTCCAGATCTGAGGTCTCCGTAAGATGAGACTTTAACCCCTCAAATCTAAATCGTTTTCCACGAAATTTTAGTATGTTATAGTATAATATGTTAGCTACAACTTTCATGAAGACATCAAAGCCAAAATAGAACTCTAAACACACATGCAATCTCAAACAAGTTACTGACTCACACGATCCGAGCAAGAACAGTCACACCACTCACACACAACTCATCCATGCTTCGGTTTTTCCCATCTAACAACCAAAAGTTCAACATGCAAACAACATACAAGCATGCAAGAGAAGCTAGAGGACTCCCACTTGCCTCTAGACCGGTCGGTCGACGGCGTAGGGCGGCGAACACGGCGGCACACGGCGGCACACAGCGGATGGACGACGATTCCTCCTCCTCTCTCTCTCTCGGCCGCTCCCCCTCTCTCTCGAAATCTCTCTCTCTCACCCTCTCTCTCGGCCAAATGAGAAAATCCGGCCACCTTCTCTCTCTCTTCCCTCTTAGACCCCCAAATCCTCATGATTACTTACCTACAAACCAGCCAATGCATGGCCTTCTTCCCTAAGCCAATACATGAAGGCCTCTTGTCACTTGTCTCATTTCATGCATAATGGGCTTGGGCTTTTGGGCTTGGGCCGGCCACTCTTGGGCCTCCTCTTGGGCTGGTCAACAGCTCCCCCTTTAGTGGGCCTAATTGGGCCAACTAGCTTGGCCCATCAAAGGCTCAAGCTATTGGGCCTAAGGCCCAATCCAATTAAAATCAATTTTACCCCTTTCTTATTCTTTCTTTTACGAATTAAATTACTAAATTTCACATGGCCAAAATCTGGTAATATTTTACGTATAGGAATTTAATTTATGAGGTGCATAGCCAAGCATAGATTATTAATTTATCCTATAGTCCTAATTTCAAAATTCATAAACATAAGCATAATGACACATAGCCTTAAGAAAACTAATGGCTAACACATAGACCATAGGTGATTTCATTACCTAATTATAGGCTTTAATACACCTTATAACTTGACTTTGAATTTTGGGACGCCACACACACGCGGCCGGAACGAACGAGGGTTGCACGCGTTAACTCAGTCCCCCGCAGGCATGTGTGTCGCACGCACCATTTCGGCCCAGGCATGAGCGTGGCACGTGCCGGATGATGTCATTGTGACGTCAGCCAGGCGCGAGCGTGGCACGTGCCAGTCGGTTTGTCTAACCGGCTTAATCGAGCTGTCCGGTCTGATCGGTCCAACCGGCTCGTTCGGTCCAACTGGTCCAACCCGACCACCTGTTAACTCCGACCCGGCTGACCGTTGACCGTTGACCATTGACCGTTGACGTAAAAAAAAGAAAAATGAATGTGTTTCTTTTTCCAATTAAGTCTATGTGGATTATATTTAATCCCTTATTTGTTATGCATTTGTTGCAGGAACAATGCCTCCCCTTAGGTTGCGCACACCAATTTGTGCAATTACCAATAAACAAAAGGAAAGGCTTTCTAGGTTGATAGCCAAGCTGACTGATTATCGATGGGAGAAAGGCGACTTAATTGATCATGTTCTTGAAGTCAACGAGAAAATACAAAAGGTTGTATGGAACAGTCGTCCCATGCCACAGTCTGAGATGGTGCGATTTTTCATGAACACTCTTCCACAAGAATGGCAAGGAGTGTTGAATCGCTTATAGGAAGTCAACAGAGCTGCTTCATATAGGAAAACTGTGATGGCTTTTATAGATGATTATTACTGGATTGTTACAAGGGAAAATATCAAAAAGTTGAACAAAAGAGGATCTTTCCCAGTTCGTATGTTGACTTGGTGTTAGATGTTTTGACTGATCTTTATTTAGTATGTTTTGTGGATACCTTATGTAATGTTTTCTACCTAGTTGTTGTTGGTGTGGCAATTGATATGTTAGTTGTATTATGTGAAAGCATTATTATTAATCATCGTTTGATATTAAATATTATTTACCTTCTACTATTATTAACTGTTGTGGGTAGTTCATAGAAATTTTTGTAATTTCAAAGAATTTATTTTGCATAGAATGTTATATTAATAATAACTCCAAGTTATGATTTTTGGATGATGATTGGAAACATAGTGACCTTTTGATTCTGAAACCTTACTTGAAATCATTTATTGATATGATGGTTTTGTGCAAAATGGATGCATAAATAATATGCATTAATAATTCGTGCATATATGTTTGATATGTTCAGATCAAATGGCTTCAACTACAAAGAGCATAGTCGCTGAGCTAAACAAAAGTGAGAAGCTCAATGGCGATAACTATGAAATATGGCACATGAAAATCCAATATGTGCTAGAAAAGCAAGATGCACTAGAAGCTCTTAATCTAACCATGGTAGAACCTGAAGAAGGAAACAATGCACATCTTAAGAGAGATAAGGATGTATTTGCTGCCTGGAAAAGAAAGAACTCTCTTGCTTGCATTACGTTGCTGAGTAGTATGGAAAATGACGTCATGCGAGAGTTCAGGCGTTTTGATAATGCCAAGGAAATGTGGGAAGCGTTGGCAGCAAGATTTCGTCATACTTCGGTGACTAGACTGAGACAACTCACTATTAAGTCTGACTCTTATAAGAAGCCTCATGGTTAGACCATGAAGCAACACCTTAGAAAGATGTCAAACATGATTAATAAGCTGAAAGATGCTAGCCATGTCCTGATTTGTGTAAGCAGTGATCCATTCCTTGCATTAGAGTTGGGAGCATATGAAGGTACACTTGACCCATAATGAGAATATCAAAACCTTTGAGGATGCAGTGCGCCATCTTGAACTGGAAGAGGACTGCCTCTTGGCGGCTAAGCTGGAAGCTGAAATTTATCATACTCACATGGAGCTTCGAGCTCCAAGCGCAAACGTCCTAACTGAGAGTGCTAGTATGAACACCTAGAGGGGGTGAATAGGTGTATAAAATAAACCTTGGCAAATATATGCGGAATAAAATAAACTTCGAGTAAAATAAAGGAGTTAGGGAAGAGAATAAGAACACAAGATTTATAATGGTTCGGCTTAATCCAAGCCTACGTCCACTCTCCCACGCTAACAGCCTTCTTGGCTGGATTTCACTATGCAATCAACAAGAGATTACAACTTTGAGTGCAAACACTTAGTAGATCACACTATCTCACTAAGTCACTCTTTTGGTATTTCTCTCATGATCATAAACATTTAAGCTCAACAAAGACAAATGTATGATCGAAAATCGCTCAGACTTTGGAATTATAAATTCTACGCTTCGTCTCTTACTTACTCATCGGTCCATGATCTCCTTAAATACTCCTCCACTCCCAAACTACCCGTTGGACAGTATCCCGGAGAATCGTCTTTCAATATACCCATTGGACAACTTTGTATCTAGATGATTTGGTAGCCGTTGAATGACAAAGGTAGAACCCCAAATTGATTTCGATCGCCCATACAAACGAAATCTTGGTTTCCATAAGTAAAGCTTCTTCGTATAAAAAGTTCTTATCTTCAAGATCCAATCGTCAATCAATTAGATTGAATCAATCAAATCAATCTTGATGTGGAATCCAAACCAAATCACTAGCCGTTATATGATTGGGCTTGAGTTACGTTCTGTCGAATCTGGATGTAAAGTCTGAGAGCAATAGACTTTACAATCTGAGTCTGAGTGCGATAGACTTTGCAATATGAGTCTGAACATATTCTGCTTCTGAACAAATTTAGCTTTAATGTCTGTACCCAATTCAGCTTTAGCATAGAGACTGTCTTCTGGTTCATTATTCACGTTCAGTCTGGAATTTGTCAAAGTTGACAGACTTCTGATGTAGAACAGACTTTGACACTAAAGTCTGGTAGTCTTCAAACTTTGAGTCTTGAGTCTGGCAATCTTCAAACTTTGACACAGAAGTTTGGAAATCTTCAAAATATACTCTAGACATATATTACGTTCAGTCTTCTGGCCGTCTTCTGACTTTGATAATATCCTCTACATGTTCTAACATCTGCATGGTCTATTACTCAACCATCAAACATGTTAGTAGCCTTTGATTTATTTTGTCATCTTCAAAACATCATAAGGGATTTCCCTAACACTAACTAGTTTGATAAAGGGAAAGGCAAGGAAGCAGGTCTTTCAGGGAAGAAACCTAAGCTTGACCAACATGAAAGAGGAAAGCGTCCTCGAATGAAGAAACTTATAAGAGTGAAGTGTTATGATTGTGACAAGAATGGTCACTATGCTCGCTACTGTCGTGAGCCAAAGATGGTATACACCCCTTATACTTTTCGGAACTTTGCTTATGTGTTGAGTTATGTATTCTTATCTGAGTCTAATCCTTTGTGGACTATGGATTCAAGAGCAATAGACCATGTAGCGAAGGATAGAGAATCCTTTGTGGAATTTCGATGAGTACCGACTGGAACTAAGTAGATCTATGTAGGAAACAACTCTAGAGTAGAAGTAAAAGGAATTGGCATATGTCAATTGAACATGCGTGATGGACGCACTCTGTTCCTACATGATGTGTTGTATGCTTCGGAGATTCATCGGAATTTAGTGTCTGTTTTAGTGTTGGTTAAACTTGGTTTTAATATGAACTTCCATAATAGTGGTGTGGATTTGTATTTGGATATAAATTACTATAGCTGTGGTTATTTACTAGATGGTTTTATTGTATTAAATGTTGACTATAGTAATGCCAATATTTGTTATTCCCTTTTCACGTCTCCTAATTCATATGATAATAATGTGAGTGTGTGGCATGCTAGACTCGGTCACATTGGCCAACAACGTATGAATAGACTAGCCAAAGAGGGTTTGTTAGGCAATATTGAAAAAATCGATTTGCCCATATGTGAGCATTGCCTAGCAAGGAAAACGACAAGAAAACCATTTGAAAAAAGTAAAAGAGCTGAATTTTCTTTGTAATTAATCCATTCTGACGTCTGTGGTTCGATGAATGTGAGAGGAAAGCATGAGGCTGTTTACCTCATTACATTTATAGATGATTATACTCGATTCGGATATGTCTATTTGATTTCTCATAAAATCTGAAGCATTGAGTTGTTTCAAAAGGTTTATGAACTTGATAGAAAATCAATTAAACAAGAAAATAAAAATATTGCAATTCGATCAAGGTCGAGAATATTTATCTAATGAGTTTAGAAAATTATGTGATGAAAAAGGGATAGAAAGACAATTGTCTATTCCATATACTCCTCAACAAAATGGTGTTGCAGAGAGAAGAAATAGAACCCTATTGGAAATGGTTAGGTCAATGATGGCGCATGTTAACTTATCTATCACTTTTTGGAGTGATGCGTTGTTAATTGCTGCATATATACTTAATTGAGTGCCTTTCAAATTAGTTACTTCCACTCCATATGAGTTATGGCAGGCAGAAAATCGGACTTAAGTTTTCTTAAGCCATTGGGTTGTGCTCTCACAAATTTAGGAAATTGGGTCACAGAGGAAAGAAGAGTATTTTCATAAGATACTCTGAACACTCGAAAGGATATGTGTTCATAGGTGAGCAGGAAAGTGGAAGTATAACTGAATTCGAATCACGGGATGTCACATTATTAGAGAATGAATTTTCTAAGAAAGGCGAAATATGTGAGGATTACTCCCTATTTCAAACCTTGGATCCAAATAATGAATTTAATGGAGTTCGTCTAAGTGGGAGTAACATGAGAAGTGATGAATTTAATTCTACTCACTCTCAATTACAGCCACATGATGAGATGATATTATCATTATCTAATCCGAGTGGGAGCATGATGGGGAATGATGTACAAAGTGTACAACTTCCCATACGGCGAACAAGTCGTAAAAGTAATCCCCGTCTACGTTTTGATATTAAAGGGGAAACTTTTATGGTTGCTCCACAAGATGAGGATGAGCCAAGAAATATTAATGATGCTCTAAATTGCCTTAGTAAAGAAAAATAGATGCATGCAATGGAAGAGGAGATGGAATCAATGAAGTCAAATCTTGTTTGGGAACTGGTTGATCTTCCAAAAGGACGTAAAGTTATTGGGAACAAGTGGGTTCTCAAAATAAAGCATAAAGCTGATGGCTCGATAAAAAGACATAAGGCTCACCTTGTGGCGAAGGGGTATAATCAACAGGAATGAATTGATTATGAAAAAACATTTTCTCCTGTAGTGAAATTTATCTCGATTCGCATTATTTTGGCAATAGTGGCTAGTATGGATCTTGAGTTACATCAAATTGATGTAAAGACTGCTTTCCTCAATGGAGAATTAGAAGAAGAAATATATATGGAACAACCTACTGGTTTCATTATGGAAGGCCAAGAAGGAAAAGTATGTCGACTTTTGAGATCGATATACGGCCTTAAGCAGTTGTTAAGACAATGGTATATACGTTTTCATAATGCCATAATGGCATATGATTTTACAATGATAGATGATGATCATTGTGTATATATCAAAAGATTCAAAGATCAATTTGTGATTATATTATTATATGTTGATGATATACTAATTGTCGGAAGCGATATGAAGTTTGTTAATACTGTCAAGAGTTGGTTATCTTCCAACTTTGAGATGAAGGATATGGGTGGGGCTGCATACATTCTTGGAGTTAAGAACAAGAGATCGTTCGAAGATATCGTTATCTTTTTCACAAAAAACATACATCAATAATGTTCTTGAACGATTTCGTATGCAAAATTGTAAACCCATAGATACTCCTATTGCAAAAAGTGAAGGATTGAGCCATAGACTATGTTCAAGGACTCCACAAGAAAATGAACAAATAAAACATGTTCCTTATGCTAGTACTGTTGAGAGCTTGATGTACGTTATGATGTGTAGAAGACCTGACATATGTTTTGCAGTTGAAATAATGAGTAGATACCAATCCAATCCAAGTCAAGCACATTTGAATGCCGTTAAAAGAATACTGAGGTATCTGAAGGGAACTGTTGATTACAAGCTGAATTACCAAGGAAAATATCTGTGACTTGAAGGCTATTCAGATGTTGATTGGGGAGGAGATTTAGATGAAATGAAATATACCTCTGGTTTTGCTTTCTTACTGAACAATGGCATCATATCTTGGAGCAGTAAGAAACAAACGTGTATAGCTTTGTCCACGATGGAATCTGAGTTCATGGCATTATCAGCAGCAGTATAAGAAGGTGTTTGACTTAAAAGATTTTTGGATCATTTAGGTGTTATTAGGTATGCTGCAAATCCATTATTGGTTAACTATGATAGCCAAGCAACTATAGCATACACCAAAGATTCAAAATATCATGGCAAGACCAAATATATAGATACCAAGTATATTTTGTTAAGGATATGGTTGCACGAAAAGATGTAAACTTACAGTACATATCTACGCATAGAATGATAGCATAGGATAAAGCCAATACCTAGATATGTGTTTTGTGGTCATGTAAAATCTCTAGGACTGCGTAGATGCTGATGTATTGAATATTGTAATTTTTTTGAAGTGTTCACATTTAATGAATTTGTATTTCTCATCATTAATGCTTATGAATCTTTGTTTGACGTTTATACATCTTAATGCCCAGTACATTATATTAAATTGAGAAAGTATGTCGGACAAATAAAAGATTAGCCCACTCACACGACTAATCGCATCTATTTACTATGTGATAAATAGAGTTGAGACGGTTTTTAAGCTTATTATCTAGGTGATAATCGAGAGTTCAAGCTTAAAATACATAAGTCACCTTAACTAAGTATTAAGATGAGGAAATAATATTTATTATGTCCGAAAGTAAAACAACCCACATATTTTACTTTATTTGTCTATGATGCCGATGTGAATTCTAATGAATTCTGTGGATGAGTAGATATGTGACCTCAAGTTAGACATTATGTATGTCTGAACTATCATCAAGTTAGACATTACGTTGAGGGGATGTGTCTTTTGGAGAAGACGTATTTAAGGGGAGAAAAGAAAAAGAGAACATACCTTTTGGATGTACGTACGTTTTCTTTTCTCCCTCTCCCAAAACCAACGTAACTTTTCTCCCCCTTAAAGCAACAGGATGCTCCTCGGTAGAACATAATCAGAATCCTTCCTCAATCTTCAGCATTGGTGTTTAATCTGTAGATAATAAGGTACGCTCGATTCTATGGTGTGTCTTTGATCGGTGATACATGTTTGTTCTTGGGCTCGTCTTCCACATTCGTTTTAGGGGTTCGATTTAGTGTCGAATCCATTTTAGGGATTCAGGTTTTCCCTACACTGCCTTTCTCTCCCATTTATCTCGTTTCTCTCTCTTTCTTCAAGGACGAGACAAGCTGGCTTTGTACTGCACGACATTCCTAGGCGAACATTGCGTGCAGCCTTGCGTCCTTGCATCCTTCGGCCAGTGACACGCTCTTTGTTTTGTCCCAAAGCTAACATCCAAGAAAGGGAAGGAGGAGGAAGGAGGAAGAAGAGCGAGCTGGGCCGCAGAAGAAAAAGGGTGGGCCACACGGTGGAAATAGAAGGAACAAAAGCGGGCTGGGCCACAAGGGAAAAAAGAAAGGGAAAATGAGGGGCCGGGCTAAGGCTGGCCCCAAATTTGATTAAAAATTTCCCTGCGTTTTTATTTTTTGTTAATTTTTTTCTAACCTTAATTTAAAAAATTATTTTTAAAATTTTTAATACTAGTAATGCAAATGTTTCTAATGTCTATATGAGATGCAATTTAAAGAAAACTCAGTGCATTTTAATGAAAATTGTTTATATTACTTTTTACTTTTTGTAGAGACTAATCCATAATTTTCTATACAACTAGGTCCTAAATAAAAAAGGCAAAATTTAGATGTCAAAAATAGACATAAATATATATATATTTTTTCATTTGATTGAACGATAGTAATAGATCAATTCATTTATTAAGTGGTTCTCTTATGGGAAATAGATGACAATATTGTTCATAGATCTAACACAATTACGGGAGAGTGATTGTAATATTGAAGTTGATAGTGAATAAGTAAACATTGTTTTTTTTTTTTAAAAGTGAACTTGAATATTGCATGTATAGTCTTTGTGCAATGACGAAGTTAGTGAGGTTCTAGTCAATGCGCATTGGTTTCATGGCTAGAAATTATCGAATTGCTTTCTTTCTTTCATAATGTGTTACACCATCCAAGAAGCACTGACTCCTGTTTTTTTCTTTTATTTTTGTTATACAAGTTAATATTCCCTTTAATAGTCTATCTTTGTTACCAATTCTATATTATTGTCAGTAATGAAAAAGCTCATACAATGAAATTTGACATTTTTTTCCTTTTCATCTTCACAATTTATTGAACCAACACTCCTAGAATATTAGCCTAGAAAATAAAATTGAATGCCAATGCCTCACTTGAAAGGATTTTAATTCAAATTAGAGTACATAACATCCCAATCGATTCTTTTTTTACTGAAGTAAAATTGATTCCTAAAGAGTCAATTTGCCAAGAAAAGTTAAATCTGAAAACTACAAAGAAGTTTCTTTTCGAATCAACGTGAAAGCCACACCATAAATAATTCCAACACCGTGTTTTTGTCACCTTGACTGCAAGGGCTGCAATTTCCACATGAGACCCACTTTTTCTTCACTAGACTTTGTGTTGATGGTTGAATTGGAAATTTTACTATAGTCTTTGTGTGATGACAAAATTAGGGAGGTTCTAGTCAAGACGTGTTAGTCCACTGCTAGAAATTGTCGTATTACTTTCCTTTTTTCATAACATGTTACACCATCCAAGAAGCACTTATTTCTTATTTTCCTTTTACTTTTGCCAAAAGCGACATTTACAAGTTAATATTCTTGTTCACAGTCTATTTTTGTTACCAATTTCTGTTGTCAAAAATAAAAAGCTTAAATGATGAAATACGACATCTTTTTCCTTTTCATCTTCACAATTTAACAAAGGGACACTTATGGAATATTAGCCTTGAAAAGAAAATAGAATGCCAATGCCTCGCTCAAATGGATTTTGTTCATTCTAGAGTACATTACATACAAATAGATTCTCTCTTTTTCTTTTTTCTTTTGGTTTAAAATCAATTTTTTTTTTAAATGATCCTAAGAAAAGTCAATATGGAAACTGCAGAGAAGTTTCTTTTTTAATCGATGTGAAAGCTATGCATAACTAATTCCAACTCTGTGTTTTGTCACCATAAAAGCAAGGGCTGCATAAAAGCAAGGGCTGCAATTTCTACGTAAGACCCATTTTTTCTTCGCTAGACTTTGTTTTATTAGTTGACTTGGAAATTTGTATCACCGACGACTCTCCACTCTTTTCATTCATGTAACCGGGCCTCCATCACGTTACCAATTAACAAAAACTTCCATTGCATCACATCAAATGACAGAGACGATTAAGTCTTTGAGCTTTATGAGCATGTTCCGTGGTTTGCTTTTCATATTGCATGTTTAGTTGCTACTGGGAACGAGTTACGGTGTGAAGAAGAATCACTTGTGCGCCGCTTCATCTTGCGGCGAGATCCGTGACATACACTATCCCTTTTGATTGAAAGGCGACCCAAAATGCTATGATCGCTTTGAGTATGAGCTAGTTTGTGAAAATAATCATCCTTTTCTATATCTATATGCTAGTCGATATTATGTGAAGTCGATTAACTATTCTACTTTCCATCACATAAATGATTTTTCGAGTACAATCACGGTGGTTGACAATGGATTGCAAAAAGGTAATTGCTCTTCCCTCCCTCGTCACTCATTGGCGAGCTCCAAATTTAGCGCTAATGATCCAAACCGTGGTGGTGTTTTGCCCTTTGCTGAGCCGGTGTTCTTCATGAAGTTCTCACTACCTGTTGCTTCTGCTTTGTATATAATTATTGAACCATGTATTGAGGAAGTATTGTAAGAGTTTTCCTAATGTGGACTAAATTAATTGATATTGTAATTTACTGTTTTTCCGGTTATCGTAAAACATGGTTGGTCTAAGGTGAGATAAAAGATTTCTTAATTAGTCTAATATGGGCAGGCTAGTGTGGGCCGAGTTGAGCCTGACTTGTAATGAGAGGGATTGGCTGGAAACTCTATAAATAGTGCTCAAGTCTCTCCTTTAACCCTAATTCTCACATGTATCCTCACCTAAGGGGCGTTTACCTAACGCTAAATGTGAGGGGGGCTGCCTCATTGAACCGGTGATACGGAGGGCAATAGAGAAGAAGGACTTGCGCGTGGAATATTGTGTTTCCGCTTCCGCTTCAAGAACAATGGATTTCAAAACAGGTGCGTTAATCTTTCTACTCAATTATGCATGTTCTTGTTCTAGTTATGGAGATCTTAGGATTACACAATTTGCGTCTAACATGTGGTATCAGAGCAACCGTAACCCTAGAACTTGAACGCATAAAGTTTTTGCCATAATCTGTGATTTTCGACACTTTTTGTTCAATAAAAATAAAATTAAATCACAAATTCGGACTGGGCTCAATGAGACGAGCAAGACGGTTGGTGATGCATCGCCAGAGAAGGCTGCATGCGCCCCCACGCGCGGCCACCCGCCGCCTGTGCGTCGAACGCGCGCCGCGCATGAGATCCACGCGCAGCGCACTCAGGCGGCGCGGGTGGGCGCATGGAGGCTCCGATCGGCTCGTGGCTGGCGACGTTGGACTCATATGGTGATTTCCTATCTCGTGATATACTTATTTTATATGTTTGATAGTTTTATTGATGTGAAATTCCATATGAAACCCTAAGTACATGTATTTTAAATGATTTTTTGCGTATTTTTCCTTGTATTTTTCTGTGATTTTGGAAATACAAGCGTTGGGTTATAGGTATATTATCACATAATTATTATAAAGGTGTGATTCATCAACAAAAATCAAACTTTATTGTGAACTAAAGCTGGCTTAATGAGATACAAGCATTATGGAATAGTAATTGAGCTATGTATTGAGCTGATGAGAAATAGTAAAGGTTATGAAACTTTTGTTGCTCAAGCATACTCCTTAACACGCTGGTAATCTTTGAATGATGGACGTCTTAAGAACTCGTGACCAAGCTGATTGTACTGATTAACATATCTGTTATATGTTGGTAATGCATGTCGATTAAGTTACTGCTTATTGTACATGAACTTATCTGGTCACTTGTTAATGTCTATCAAGTTGAATATTTTTATGATTAAGGAGTATGGCAATATTTATGCAGAGCAATAGTATATACTGTTATAGTTTAGATATTTAGTTATGTGGTTTGACTCAATTTATAGGTCACTGGTTGAAATAATGATATTTGTTACCTAAAATTGATTAATAAATCAGTTGTTGGCCTTGGAGTCATTTTTGCCTTATGAACTCATGAGTTATAATGGATCAGCTATCAAGCTTATTGATTTGGTGTACCCTGTATTACTATTGATGTTAATTTGTGAGAGATATTTTAGATCAACATTTTTTTTATGTTGTTCTGGTAATATGTAAATGGGGTGCATAAGAGATGTTTTATTCTCTGTTATGAGAAAGTTCTTGTGTTATTGTGATTAATGATCTCATTGGAATCTGTCTTTCAGGTTTGCTGTATATATATTTTTATATATACATATATATATGTGTGTGTGTGTGTGTGTGTATGTATGATTAATTTTTATTAATTAATAAAGCAATGTAATTAGTATGATATGTGATTTTGGTGATATGCTGCCCCTATCACTAAAGTTAAAATCACATGTATATGGTGTATGTGAGGAGTAAAGTTTATATCCCTGGTATGAGAGAATTTCAATAATTCAATTAAGTAGTGATCGCCAAAGTGGTACGCTTGATTGGGTTTGAGAAATTTTGGTCTCATATGATGATTGGGATGTCTCCTGGTCTAATGCGTAGTCACACTCCCAAAAGAGGTGATTGTGTATTAGTTCATAGAGGGATACATGATAGTATGGTGGAGGAGTGACTGATTCTAGTGATTCATATTCCTAAATGTGATGAATTCACGAAGAATTGAAATATATTCTCATAACCACTATTATGTGGGGAGTGTACAACTGCATGTCATGTATTCTGCCCAAAGGTGATTATATGATTATGCGTGTAACTCTCTGGATGTGTACTTGTATGTCAAGTTACATAGTACTCACATGATGCTAATTATATACATTGATTGGTTTTTAGTCACATTTTCTGTAATTAATATCTTCATTATTATTGATATTTTTACTGTTTCAAATTTTAAGTTGTGGACATATGATTTATTGCTTGAGAAAAGAGCAATTGAATTTGTTTACTGTCCATAAAGCATTTCATTCTGGAACACTTGAAAAGAGGTTTACCTGCAGACTGCACTGCTATAAGATGATGGAAGCCTTAGTTGGTTTAAATTATGTCTTGTATGATATTGAAATTAGGACACATCTGCAAAAATTATGTTTAAGTTCTAATGACATATACATCTCATATATGGTTAAAAGGTTGTTTCCGAAAGTTTTCTATTTAAGGAAAATGACCGAGATAAATGTCTTAAAATGTTGTCAGGCTTAACAGTGGCCGTGAGTATTTTGGCAAGTATGACAATGTGAAATAGCTTAAAGGGTCATTTGTCAAATACTTGGTAGATTCTGGGGTGGTAACTTAATTACTATGCCGGAAAAACTTGACAAAAGATTCACTCGAAATTATTTTGTATTTTACCTAGATTGTTCAAAAGAGTATTGATTTAAGACCCTAAAGAAGATACAAGATTATGGAATCACATGCTCTAAAGTTTCTAAAAATTGACGTAATTGTAGAGGATAATTGCTCTCAAACTATTAATGATAATAGTATGATGGAGGTTACTATGTTCTTGTCTTTACCTATACAGATAATTATGGAATCTCCTATACCATAGACTAAACTTGTTGAGATTCAAGGTACTATTCTTGATATAATTTATAATGAAATTTCTTAAACCTCTCAAATGCAGAATGAAGTGGTTGCAGCTTTATTAAGGAGATTTGTTAGGGAAAGACGATCAGTTATACCATCGACTATATAGTCTATTTGTGAGAGCATGATTACAATATCCACTACATGGTTGTTTTAGCAACTTATATAAATGTTGTTTCTTGTTTTTAATTAAGTATGTGATTAGATGCCATAAAATGCAGTATATAATTTATGAAACATCATAGTGTTTGGAAACTAACTTACTTGCCTAAAGATCATAAGTTCATTAGTTGCAAATTGACGTACAAAACTAAATGAATTTCAAAGAAAGATTATGGAATTTAAAGTCAAATTAGTAACTAAAGTTTTTACTTTGAAAGAGGGGTCGATTGTTTATAGTGAAGAAATAACTATTTCTTTAAAAGATTCTTTTAGAGTGAATGCGGCATTAATAATTTATTTTGATATAAAATTACGCCAAATAGATACAAAATCTATATTGTGCAACTGGATGATTTTGTAGCAGATTCAAGTAAACTTGTGTGTAGACTGAAAAGTTCTAATTCATGATCTTAAGCAAGTTTCCAAACAATATTATTAAAGTTTCATAATGTTATTATTTTGTTCAATTGGGAACAAAGTAATTCAATATACTGCAAGGTTAGTGAGAGAAAATTTATTTTTTCTCATACTTTATGTACATAATGTTTTGCTTACAAGTTGTGATATTGAGACATCTTATATCCTTTGTACTGAGGACTGTAAGGATTGTTTTTGCGATATTATATTAGATTTTCTCGGAGGACATTTGTTGATTGTATATTGGAAATATTCAATATACATTATTGCAAGCCAGGAATTGCTCCTGTTGTTAAAGGTGATGGACTAAATCTATCACATTGTCCTTATTTAGATATTGAGAAAATATAATTAAATGGTGTACCTTGTGTTAGTGCATTTAAAAGTATAATGTATGCTCGAATTTGCACTAGACTAAATGTTGTCTTTGTGACAGGACTCTAGGCAGATATCGGTCAAATCCAGGACATGATTACGGGGTTGCTGTCAAGAAGATTTTAAGGTACTTAAAGAAGACAAGAGATTATATGCTAATTTACAGACATGTTCAATTCTCGTAGTTAGTAGGGTATTTAGAAGTAAACTTTGTTGGCTGTTAGAATGATATAATATCAATAACAATATACAGATTTATGTTAGTAGGAAGTGTAGTAAATAAAGTTCTATGTTATCTTCTACTATGTATGCAGTGTTAGTAACATTCTTTTAGGTTGTTAATTAGGCTATTAGGCTCCAGAACCTCATGACGGAGTTGATCGTTTTAACTTGATGGATAAAACTCATACGGCTGTATTGAGATAACAAATTTACAGTATTATTTATTTACTACAGAGGTCTCAAGGGGTCTAAATATATGGTGGTCAAATATTTTTTACCATAAAGAAACAGTACAGAAATGTGACTTATAATATAACATATTCTCACAGATGATGTGGTTGCAGATCCACTAACTAAAGGCCTACGCCCATGTGTATTTGAGTGACATGTCATTAGCATGGGCCTAGGAGTATCTTCGGATACTGTTGTTTAGTGCGAGCTATTTTGGCTTTACTCCGATAAAGGTTTCATCTGTGTTTGTTACACTTTGTAACGGTTTGATATGTATCAACTTTTGCATTCAATAAAATATTTTGAATGTGTTGTTATTATGTTGAATACATATTGATAAAGTCTTAAGGGATTGTATAAACCTTGAGTGAAGGCTAGGGGCATCCGAGCATCCGGTTATTAGCCTTGTGCATATGTCTTGTGATACATAAAGAAGGGTTAACAATAAGGACAAAACATATGTGGGTTCATTAGAACCATACAGCATTCTCTAGTGGCACAAGTTTTTGTGACACCTAAGGTAAGAGAATGGTGACTGACAAATGGGATCTCTCTATGAGAGATGTTATCCATTTGACACACTACCATATTGAATCCATATTAATAAAGTTGAGAACATTCGTGACCATGGAAGGCTCTGTATGTATACATGCAGTTATCGCCATGATAAAGTGTTTAAGACTTTATTGGATAGGATTGACAATTAAGAATTATCTCTGGACTAAATGTGCGCACATACAGTACGATTTCAATTAATATAGTCCAAGTGGGAGAATGTAAGAGTTTTGCTAATGTGGACTAAATTAATTGATATTGTAATTTATTGTTTTTATGGTTACCGTAAAACATGATTGGTCTAAGGTGAGATAGAAGGTTTCTTAATTAGTCTAATATGGGCTGACTAGTGTGGGCCGAGTTGAGCATGGCCCGTAATGAGAGGGACTGGCTGGAAACTCTATAAATAGTGCTCAAGTCTCTTCTCTAACCCTAATTCTCACATGTATCCTCACCTAAGGGGCATTTACGTAACGCTAAACGTGAGGGGGGCCGCCTCATTGAGCCAGTGATACGGAGAGCAATAGAGGAGAAGGACTTGCGCGTGGAACATTGTGTTTCCGCTTCCGCTTCAAGAACAATGGATCTCAAAGCAGGTGCGTTAATCTTTATACTCAATTATGCATGTTCTTGTTCTAGTTATGGAGATCTTGAGATTACACAATTTGTGTCTAACAAGTATACCTTTTTGATACACCCCCTAATTTTTCCCAAATGAAGGCATACTCATACGCTTTGTCTAGGCCTCATCTACAAATACGGGACATCAAGGATTCTTGCAACATAACCATGATCACTTTCTTATTGATCCAGGAAGTGGATCGGTATAAACGTGTGAGCCCACCGTATAAGGACCTCCACAACATGATGGCTAAAGGTTTCGAACTCATTTATTATAAACCATATTGTGGGAAATATTCCAGATTTGCGTGATAAGTTTCAGATACCAAATGGCGTGTTGTGACCCATATTACTTCTATAAGCTGACTTTCCCTAAGGCTTTTCTTTCTTTACTCTCTTACTTTGTTTCTTTCTTCTTCTTGATCTTCATCCTTAATGTTAGCTCTACTGAGGGACCTTATCAAAATTTACTTACTCAGTGATGTGGCATGTTTCAATTGGATATTGCAATACGTTTGGTTCAATTTATTGAAACATCACTTTCTTTAATACCCAATAAAAAAAATTGCCACATTCGTTTGGTGAAAAAGTTCAATAAGATTTTTTAGTAGAATTGGCGTGTATTACTCCTTTAGTCTACAACTATGGAGCTTTTTTGGACGTGACACTATTTCTATATATTTTTTTGGGCCTTATTCACTAAAAAAAAAGTCCAACTTTAAATTTAGTCCAAATTTTGTTTCAAACTCTTTTTTTAAAATAAAAAAAAAAGAACCTAAACTTAGGTCCCGCCCAAATTTGCCTCAATCTTTTCTTTGTCCGGAAAAAACCTCAAACTTTAGGTCTAATCCCAAACCTAGCTCAAACTTTTTTTGTCTAAAAGAAAAAACACCAATTTTTACTCTAGTCCCAATCTACCCATTAGCCCTAGTCCAAAAATTGCCATTAGTCGTCCCTAATTTTCATATCTTGAAATAGCTTCGTTTTGAAAATAATTTTCCATGTCACCTTATTGAAGCAGATTGTTAATGATGGAAATGCCACGTCAAGTTAGGACTTGACTGTGGGGGCAGGTTTGGAAATATATTAAAAGTTTGTGATTTTTTAAAACAAAACAAAATTTGAGGCAAATTTGGAATTGTACCTAAAGTTTAGGGTTTTTTTTGAAAAAAAGTTCAAGCTAAAATTGGACTAGAACTGAAGGGTTTTTGAGGAATTAGGTCTTTTTTTGGGGAAAATCTTCGATTTAATAGTAGCTCACGTCCCTTGAATCGCTTTTATTGTTATGGGGAATTTGTGAATATTTGGTACAATTAAGAGAACAAAAGCAAAAACTTGTTTCTTCAAAAGAAAAGATCATGCAACGTTAACATGGATTTCATGAGTGAATAGGATAAAGTCGGATCTGGGCGCTATCTAGAAAAGTGAAACTCGTTCACTCTTTTTTTATTCTAGACTTCTCCACTTGCAAATTTCAATGAACAAAATGTGTCTTTGCACTTTGCAGTGATTGCATGAATTTATCTTTCACTTGGGGTATATCTTAGTGTGAATTGCTTCTTCACTGATTGGTCTTTAATTCTAATTAACCATATTTAGTAATCTCTCATGAATTCTCTTACTAGCTACAGATGATTCTACGCGGTATATCATGAGCGATTTTGCTGGAATTGCCGCATGGAATCTCTTCTTTGTCTTTGGTATGGTAAGTCATTTTCTCTTCACACATATGAAGCTCTCATTTAGCACTATAACAAACAAAAATTGTATGTGTAAAAAAAATTATGACACTATGCTAATTGAAGGCCAAATTTCTCCACAGTCCAATTTGTAGCAGCAAAATTCATACTTGGAGCTCCATGTGTGTTGATACTTCTAATCTTGAAGTGGATGAGAAGGCATCAAGCGACCGATGCAAACATCGAAGAATTCTACAAGCTCACAATAACTTTTTGCCCATAAGGTACTCTTACTCGGATATCAAGAAAATCACAACAAATTTCAAATGCAAGTTAGGTGAGGGGGATATGGTTACATATACAAAGGAATACTTAGAAGTGGCAATAAAGTTACAGTTAAGATTTTGAACAAATCAAAATCTAATGGCCAAGATTTTATAAGTGAAGTGGCCACAATTGGAAGGATCCACCACATTAATGTGGTGCAACTTGTTGGTTTTTGCTTCGATTACTCTAAACAAACTCTTGTTTATGATTTCATGCCAAACAGATCTTTGGATAAACACATTTACTATATGGATGGTGATGACCCTCTTGATTATAAGAAAATGTATGAGATCTCTCTTGGCATAGCTAGAGGGATAGAGTATCTACATCAAGGATGTGATATAAAAATTCTACATTTTGACATCAAGCCTCACAACATTCTCCTAGACCGAAGTTTCACTCCAAAATTTTCTGACTTTGGACTTGCAAGACTTTATCCCACCGATCACGGTATAGTATCATTGACTGTAGCAAGAGGAACCGTGGATTATATGGCTCTTGAGCTATTTTATAAAGAATTGGTGGCATTTCTTACAAAGCCGATGTTTATAGTTTTGGGATGCTATTAATGGAAATGGCTAGTAGAAGGAGAAATCTAAATGCACATGCCCATCGTTCGAGTCAAATTTACTTTCTTTTTTGGGTTTATAATCAACTCACCTTTATAATTGCATTTGTACAATCTCCAACGGTACGACTCTGCTAAAAATGCTCTTTGAACTGTTGCTTTAGCAAGAGCTCGATAAACATTTGTCACATTGGAACATGTTTTTTTTTGCAAGTTTTCAACCAAACTACAGACTTGAGACCTAGCTTTTCCCAAAAACTTCTATGCTATTTGGAGCTGGAGGTGTCTATCACTATGTTCTTCACGGTCTTGAATGCATATTCAATCCATTTATTTCAATCAATGTGTTTACATCAACTTCTACCTAGATTTGAATATCACGAAAATTGAGTCGATGTGTCATTTAGAAAAGAAAATAAGTGAAGTGAATCTTTCTGCAAAATGATTGATAGACAGGGAGTATATATTAAAGTGTTCTTCCCATGAGAAAAATGACAAAATATGCTTCCACAAAACTTCTCGAAAGCAAATAACTTTGTCGGCTTGCTTCACAGGTACCTTCCTTCTTTATGAGGTGATTAATGCCACAGGGATGGTGTTCGTGATCACGATGGTCCTTGAAACGAAAGGGAGGAGTCTTGAGCAGATTCAAGCAGCTATCAATAGAGAATGAAAATGGCAACACTCTTCATTTCACCTTACATGACACTTGCTGTGATATCTTGATTTTCCACTTCTATTTTCAATTGAATGAATCGAGCCTTTCATCGACATGCCTATAGTGCTATTTTCTGAGCTGATAACTCACGAGATAATTAGACTATTTAGTAAAGCCGTTAAGGGATTTTAACACAATGAACTTACGAATTCAAGAAAGAATCAACTGCTCGACCATGTTGATCTGCAAGGGTTATTACGAATTATCAAAATCGATTAGAGACATGGAGATAAGTTGATTCGATAGAAGTACGTGAATAGTGTGTGGGTGATTCCACACAATTGCAAAATTTCTATCGAACGGCACTAGACCGATTTTTTTATCATTTTGAGTACACTATTGTAATCTCGAGATTTTCACGACAACCGAGAGTCGCCAATGTGTCGAAGATGTACAATGTGGCTCGAAAATAATTGACCACCGGTCAAGTGCATTAAAAATTCCTAAAAGCTACCCGGTAGATTAGGACACGCTAAAATCGAGTCAAATTGAAATTAATCACGGAATTGAACTTTTTCGGAAATTGAAAGTTCTATCATATTACAATTTATTTTAGGAACGTCAACTCATATTCCAAAGAATTTTTAGCGATTTTGAAGTTTTTTATGGAAAAATCAATTCAAACGATTCGGAAAAAGAACAGAAATTCAGATTGGTCAAATTAAAGGGATTTTTGACTTTCAAACCGAGCTACTTAGTGATGAGAAATTGGAGAAATTGTGTGGACTATTTCTTCAACAAAATTGGACATTGAATTGGAGAAATCGGAGAAGAATTTGAAGTTTATTTTGAGGAAATTCGAAGCTATGGAAGGAGATTGCATTTTTGGCATTAAATTAGATAATTCATGAAAATTCTAAGCTAGAAAGAATTAGGGGGACATGCAATTAATTGAAGAAATAAAATTTGTTGACTTCCCCCTTCAGGAACATCTCTAGCATGCCAAGCCAGCTGCTTCGGTCTTCTTCGTGCGACAATCTCCATGGAAGACCAGCTTCAGTCTTCTCTCGCTCACACTAGCTTCTCTCTCTCTCTCTCTCTCTCTCTCTCTCTCTCTCTCTCTCTGCCAACACTATTCGAACCCGCCCCATGCATTTGCAACAATTCCTTAGCTTTCACTCCCTCTCTCCTTTGCTAACTCCTTACCGCACTGCCTCATGTTTGTCTCTCCTCCACCGAAGCCTCACGTTGCAGCTCCACTAGCCTTTGTCTCCTCCACAAATTCTTCTCCCTCGCCAATCAACTCTAGCGGTTAGTGGACCGCGAACCTTCAAGCCATTGACGCCACTTGGCCGAGGTCCATCCCCTTCATTTTTCTCTCTCTCGCGACCTCACGTCCACTGTCCATTGAAGACCAGTCCACCGAATCAAATGCCTCTATGCCCTCCTTTCATTTTTCCTTCGCAACCAACATCCACCGAGTCAACCTTTCCCCCCAACGAAGTGCCTGAATTTGACTATGCTTCCTGTCTTCACGTCCATGACTTAGCCGCGTTCAGCTGCTTCATTTCCACCTAATATGCTGTTTCTTCAATCACTACCTAGTCAGATTTCCAGCAAGCTTCACATCATCGCTAGCAACTCCTTGATGCTTCTTTGTTCAACCAGAATCAGCCTTAGCAACCCTGCTGATCAACTCGCAAATTCTAGCCCATTTCCAGCCCACACCTCGGCCCACTTGAAGTCAACCGCAAGCTTAGCCGTAGTTCAACTTTACCAAGCCCAGCAATTTTCTGTGGGCTTGCAAGGCATTTTTGGCTTGATCCGAGCCTCCGTTGGCATCGCCACTTCGGAGTTTATCGGCCGCCATCGCAATGAATCGGTTTTTACGCTAAACCGGTGAGTTTATACACTAAACTCTACTTAGTAGGCTAATGACGTTTAAGGGGTGTTTAATTTAGGTTAATTGGGGATTATGTAGTTAATTAGATTAGATTAGTGATTTAATTAGTTAATTATGCATGTTAGGTGGTTAGAATGGCTAAATTAGAGACTAGATAAGTTATATTATTTATCTAGATACGTTCGGAAATTTTCCGGGCCTGTTTGGGTATTTAATTAGGCATTTCCGACCTAAGTTAGTATTTTTAGTATTTAAATTGAATTATTTAATTAATTTTGGTAATTATTTAATAATTAAATATTTTCCAGAAATTAGACCAAGATAGTCGGTGACCAGAATTTCGTGTTGTGCAATGGTATGTTGAGTTTATGCAATTGGGTGTTATTTCATGCAAATTGAGTAACGATTGGAATTTTGGTTAATTATTCCAAAATTTTTTAATTTTGATATTTATTTAGAAAATCTTAGGTGTCGGATTTTAACACCAAAAATGTTTTTATATACTATATAAAACAGTGGGATTTTTAAATTGAAGGATATCACTTTTTTTGAGTTAAGTTGACCGTCTACCCACACATGACTATTTTACCAGGTTTTTTAATACGAAGAAAATATGTTAGGATCACTACTGTAATTGAGGCATTTGAGTGTAATGTACAGTGTCTTGGGCCAAGATTGAATGGTCATGTATTGGTTAAGAGAACCCATCCTCGAATTGAGTCGGATGGATGTTACCCTATATGGGTTACCCACTCATTGGGTTTCGGGTCGCGATAGATTCTAGACCTATGCTCCTTTGGGAAAGTCGTCTTTGAGAGACATAGTCGTGCTTAAAGGGAAGAGACGATGCCTAGTTATGCCAATAAACTGCCGAACTTCAAGTAGGTCGTATCCTATAAGGGTGAAATTAACAATCGGAACGCATGATTGTTGGAGTCTGATACGCCTGATTATGAGACAAAACTGTGTGGTATGATATGGGACGTGTCATAACGGTTTGGCCTTATAATTGGGACCCATATGATTTATTGAGTTGAGTGAGGCGTTTCAATTGTTGTGTGCATCGATTTTATGTATGGTGTGTGTGAATTGTGCTGACCTGCGGGGTGGATTTGAGACGAGATAATTCTCTGTGGTTGTATGATTGTATGGTTAGGATGCCTCTTGGCGTATTACTCTCCTAATCGAGGTTTAGAGTATGAACTTGCTAAGATTTATATCTCACCCTGTCGTGGGCTCAATTCTTTTCAGAATCGTAGGGTGGAGGACCCGGAGCCTAGTTGAGGGGATCTGAAGTGTGGGTCAGCTATGACAGTTTCTTTTTTAGAGCTGGTCTTTTGTAAACTTGTGGTTTTTGACTTTTGTATATGACTCAATGTGTATATAAAAGCATGTTTTGTTTGTGAATCTAATTCCTACTTTTCTATCCCAAGCAGTTGATGTTAGGGGATTAGTAATTCACTTCCATATGTGCATTAAAATGAATGGGTTGGCGACTCGTCCTAGGAAGTCGCATTTTTATTATAATCGACCATTGAGGGATGGGCACGCGTTCGAGGATCGGGGCTTGACATCCCTATTTAAGTGGTATTAGAGTAGGTCTGTGTATGGAGTGATAATGGGCAATGGTTTATGGGATAGTTAGTAGGAAGGCTTTTAATATGCTAATGCATGTGATTGATAACTGATTGGTAGTTTATTTGTGTGGCCACTCAAATTCTAATGTGGTATTGGAATTGGAAAACATGTGTCTGTAAAGAGCCTGTAGTATGAGTGACCAGGAGCATAGGACTCCCAGGAAGAGGGCAGTAGGCCCTGTGACTCAAGGTAGAACACCAACAAGGGTCGGTACCCAAGGTGGCCGAGGTAGAGCGCAGGCTAAGGCCAACGCAAGTGGAGTAGCACCGCCGCCGGTTCTGCCGGTTAGTGCTGGGGTTGTAGCCCCTGGTGATTCCAAATATGAATGGATCATGCAAGCGCTTCAGAGATTGGAGTTCTGATGGGGTAGCAGGCCCAAAATCAAGCCGCCGCTACTGCCGCAGCCATTACCGCACCTGTTAAAGCTCCACAAGGGAATGTGGTTGCCGAGAGACCAATTCATAAGCTCGTTGAGTAGTTCCTAAAGTTGCAACTATCGAAGTTCACAAGAATAGGAGATCTCGAGGTTGCAACCCTCTGGATCTAAGAATTGGAGAAAACTTTTGCATTGCTGAGGTGCATGGAGGAAGAGAAGGTCGTCATCGTAGTATATCAGCTGCAAGGGATTGCAAGTACTTGATGGAGGGCCACTAGAGAAAATGTTTTCCCAAAAGGCATGATTCTAGTGTGGAACGTCTTCGTTGAAGCATTCAATGGCAAGTATTTCTCCAGTTGTGCCAAGCAATTGAAGATGGCAGAATTTCTTCACCTTCATCAAGGTCCAATGACTGTGACTAGTATGATGCAAAGTTCACCGAGTTATGGCAGTACACTCCTAGATTGATCGAGGATCTTAAGGAAAAAGCAATGAGGTTTAGGGATAGCCTCCGATCGGAGCTGAAAAATCCACTAGTACCGCTTGATCTAAAGGACTATAATGAGTTGTACGGATGAGCCCAAAAGAAGAATTTGAACGAACAAGCCGCCGCATTTGGGTCATGGTTTAGGTCTAACCGAGATGGAAATCGGTTTGGGAAGAGACCGATGAGCCAGAATGGAGGAAGGTATCTCGTTCCACCCAATAGGAAGGGCGAGATAGGATAGTCAAAGTTGAGCTAGAATGGAGTGTGTCATGCCTACGGGAGACGATATGGATAAGCCTCGTGCCCTACTAGTACGAGTGCTTGTTTTGTGTGTGACTAGCAGGGTCGCATGGCCAGGAACTATCCAAGGAGACACATGGGACCGTAGTTGCTACCGTCGCCACTAATGGGTCAGAATTGAGGATATGCGCCCCCGAATGCATGATAGGGTGGACTGATCAGACCTTTAGCTCAAGGAAGGACGTAAGCTATCACGAGAGGACAGGCTTAGGATGAGCTTGATATGATTACAAGTACTGTTTCGCTAAACGACCACGCTGCTTATGCTTTATTTGACCATAATGCAACTTATTCGTTTATAGCTAAGCAATTTGTTAAGCCGGTAGGATTGATTCCTGAGTTGTTGGAATCAGTGGTCAGTATATCTACATTATTAAAGGATAATGTGTTAGCTACATTAAGTTGTTCTGGTTGCAAGTTAGTGATTAGTGAGCAAGAATGGATGATAGATTTGATAGTCCTAGCCATGTATGATTTCGACGTGATAATTGGCATGGACTAGCTCACCAAGCAAAGAGCTAAGATGGACTGCTATCATAAAGCGATTCAATTTAACCCGTTAGTGGGTGAAAGTTTCAAGTTTATTGGAAGTCGAGGAGGACTCTCGATTACCTTGATCTCGTCGCTTGAGGCAACCCGTTTGTTAGACGGGGGTTGCCAAGGTTACTTAGCAACTGTCGTGGATACAATAGTTGAGGAGCTGAAGATCAAGGACATTGCAGTAGTCCAAGAGTTTCCAGATGTGTTTCCAAAAGAATTGTCATGTCTGCCACCAAAGAGAGGGATAGAGTTTGTGATTGAGCTAGCTCCCGGGATAGGGCCAATTTCTAAGGCTCCTTACCGAATGGTGTTATCTAAGTTGAAAGATCTGAAAGTGTAGATGCTGGAATTATTGGATAAGAGATTCATACATTCCAATACATCACCTTGGGGGGCACCAGTTTTGTTCGTGAAGAAGAAAGATGGTTCGTTATGCCTGTGCATTGATTATGCCAACTCAATCAGGTGACAATCAAGAATAAGTATCCACTCCCAAGGATCGACGACTTGTTTGATCAGCTACAAGGAGCGTTGATATTCTCTAAGAGCAACTTGAGAATGGGTATCATCAGCTGAGGATCAAGAAGGAGGACATTCCAAAGTCAGCATTTTGTACTCGATACGACCATTATGAGCCGTTTGGTTTAACGAACGCTCAAGCTGCTTTTAAGGATCTGATGAACCAAATGTTCAAAGAATACCTAGATCAATTTATGATCGTGTTCATCGATAATATCCTAGTGTACTCTAGAAGTCCAGAGGAGCATGAAGGGCATTTGAGGATGGTATTGTAGACTTTGATGATTCATGAGCTATATGCCAAGTTCAACAAGTGTGAGTTTTGGCTGACACGTGTTGCATTCCTAAGTCACGTGATTTCAAGAGAAGAAATCTCCGTGGACCCGTCCAAGATAGAAGCAGTGATCAATTGGCCAAGACTGTCAATAATGATAGAGATTAGAAGTTTTGTGGGTTTAGCAGGGGTATACAGACGGTTTGTGGAAGGGTTTTCAGCTTTGGCCTCATCGTTGACTTGCCTACATAAAGAAGGAAGAGAAATTGATGTGGACGGACAAGTGCGAATGTAATTTCCAAGAGTTTAAGTAGAAGCTGACCACCGCACTAGTGTTAACCATTCCATCTAGTCCTAGAGGATACAAGATCTATAGTGATGCATCGTTTAGAGGACTAGGTTGCATGTTGATGCAACATGGTAGGGTTGTTGCATGTGTGTCCCATCAATTGAGACCTCATGAGCTAAATTACTCGATGCATGACTTAGAACTTGCAGTGATCATTTTCACTTTAAAGATTTGGAGACATTATTTGTGTGAAGAAAGATTCCAAATCTTCACAAACCATTAAAGTCTCAAGTACTTATTCTATCAAAAGGAGTTTGAATACGAGACAACGTCGCTAGATGGAACTTCTAAAGGACTACGATTGTGATATCTTGTACCACCCTGAAAAGGCGAATAAAATGGATTTGTGGCACCCCGAACACTTGGAGGTAAGGCGTTACACCTTATTACATCTCAAGCGACTCATTAGCGGAAGCAAAATATAACATCGCCATCTCCCCCTCCATCAACCATGATACAATTGCACACCACTAAACATCACAATAAAGACAAAGCCATGACACTTTATTTACATATTTTAAAGATGGGTTTCCATGGGTCGGTACACCAAAAGAAAGGCCAGGACATGAAGCCACACTCGGCCTAAGCCTCCAAAACGAAACTTTCGACCCACTACATCTAACGTGCAAGATCCCCCATCACTAGTGTCGGCTATCATCCCAAAAAGTTTCAGCTCCCCTACTTGTCATGTACGGGCTCTCACACCCATCCCGGTGCATCAGGCGGTGGCGGTGGCAACATCTCACGCATCACTCCGTCGCGACGAATGTGGACGGAAACTTTGAGCCCACATTGTACATAACTAGCACTCGAATATACGTCGGTTTGAACTCCTTGCACTCGACCTCTATATCGGAAGGTATGCCGTAAAACACGCCTCGCGTGACAGGTAAATGCTGCTAATATGAAATGTTGGTCCCCGAAGGGTGAGTACAATCACCACGCGGAGTAAAGGGAATCAATCACCACTCAATGCATCATACAATACAATTCATAACATCATACATGTCACTCATGCATCCAAGCATACTTACCTTGAAGCCATGCACATGCCATCATACCTCCTCATCACAATCATATCACATACATGTCATCATGCCATAGATGATCATCATCATATCATGTCATACATGCATATTCATCATGCCATAGGTTATCATATCATGTCATACATGCATGTCTCAATTTTCACTTTTATCTTTCAATTTGATCACCACATCTGGCATCGCACGATAAACCTCCGGCACACACCACCGGGCATCCGGCACCCCCACATTCCAGGCATCTCACATCCCAACTGGCATCACGAGGCATCCCTCAGGCAAAAACCTCCGAGGCTTCCGGCATTTACACTCCCTGGCCGGGCATCTCGCACCCCAACTAGCATCACAAGGCATCCCCCTGGGTAAAAACCTCCAGGGCTTCTGGCACCCCCACTTCCCAGGCATCTCGAAACTCCCGAAGACAATCCAGCCTTGTATCTCAATACAATCCGGCTTCCGGCACCCCCCATCCCGGGCATCCTGACACTCCCAGGGCATTATCATCCGCCACAACAGTCTCCTCATTTATCTCTTTTATTCATGGTTACCAATTTATGTCTCAACTTAGCACGGCACATAATGCAATGGCAAACATGATCACTTTCATGCTTTGATTCATACATGCATCATTAGCCATCATTATACGTGCCACAGGATGAAAAATAAAATTCATGGAATTCATACAATTTAGAATAATCCATTTATTATGCCTTTTTGGAATTTATTTAAATTCCAGCTTGTACCATTTTTAAAAATATTTAAATTAAATATCCATATGATTCCCAAAAATCATGAAATTAAAGCATGTAATCACCAAGACAATAAGGTAATGATTTCATGAAAAACACATGGCCA
The DNA here is from genome assembly GCA_017140255.1 of Eucalyptus paniculata subsp. matutina. Taxonomy (NCBI): domain Eukaryota; kingdom Viridiplantae; phylum Streptophyta; class Magnoliopsida; order Myrtales; family Myrtaceae; genus Eucalyptus; species Eucalyptus paniculata. The sequence goes on from CM029439.1 coordinate 44,684,622, forward strand.
ATAAAATTCCACACAAAATTATAATTCCCACAATTACAGCATGTAATTTCGGATAAAAACAAAATGCACAGTTTCAATTTCGGATAAAAACAGAATGCACAGTTTCCGAAATAATTTGATTAAAATATCCAAACGATCTCCGAAAATTACGAAATTTTACCAGGTTATTTCCAAGACACTAAGGTATATTTTTCATGAGGACTTCTAGCCCAAATTATTTTTATATTATTTTCTACAGTCACACGAAGCTTCTGGATCTAACACCGAAATGTCCAGTGCATGTTCCTCCGAAATACTGAGTTTTCACCTACCTATTCTTCTTCGTTTTCTATGAAATTTGGATATGTTTTACGTCAAGATGTCCCTTACAACTTTCATTAAGAGATCTAAGTCAGAATTTCAAAGAACAGTCACCATATGGGTCCATGAAGTCTCGGGTGTCCTGTACCGCGTCTCCAGATTTACCGTCTTCAAGAGTCAGTCGATTCACTAGGCTATACTTGTTCATTTTCCTTAAAATTTGAGTATGTTAATCTTTAAGATGTTCTCTACAAGTTTCATGAAGAAGTCAAAGAGATATTCTTGATAAAAATCAACATGCAAGCCCAGATCTACCACAAGGTCAGCGAAATCGTTCCAGATCTGGTGTCTCCGTAGGATGAGAGTTTGACCCCTTAAATATCCATCATTTTGTACCAAATTTTATTATGTTGTAGTTTAAGATGTTGGCTACAACGTTCATGAAGAAATCAAAGTCAAAATCGAACTCAAAACATGCATGCAAGCTCTTACAAAGTTTTGACTCAGGCGGTTCAAGCGAAAACAGCAACATCACTCAAGAACAAGTCATCCAAGCTTCATTTGCCCCCTCCTAATCACCCAAAATTCGACTTTTCTACAACATACATGTAACACACACACATGCAAGAGCAGCAAGAGGACCCCAACTTGCCTCTAGACCGAAGAGAACGACGGCACACGGCGGACGAGCGGGCGGCGTGCGGCGACGGGCGGATGACTCCTCCTCTCGGCTTCTCCTCTCTTGCCTCACTCTCCCTCTCTCTCGCACGGTTCTCTCTCTCACTTGGCCAAATGGCTAACCGGCCACCTCTCTCTCTCCTCTTCCCTTTTATTTCCCCCAAACCTCATCATTTGCAATCATTGTTTGCCACTCCAATTGACCAATGCATGCCATCTTCCTTTGTGCCACTTGTCTTAATACATGCATAATGGGCTTTGGACTTGGGCTTGGAGGCTTTTGGGCCAGCAATGGGCTGGCCACTCCTCCCCCTCTCATGGTCGACGGCAGCTCCCTTGTGGGCTTCAATGGGCCGGCCAACTTGGCCCATTAAAGGTCCACTCTTGGGCCTAAAGCCCAACCTAATTCAAATCAATTTTATTTTCAATTATTCATCTTTAATTTATTTCTTTTATAGATTTCAAATTTTAAATTTTACATGGCCAAGAGTAAATCATTCTTATTAATTTATCCCATATTACTAATTTAAAAATTTATGAACACAAGCATATATCACTTAGTCCTAAAAAGAGACAAATGACTAAAGCATAAACCATAGGTAATTTCATTACCTAATTAGGGGCTTTAATTCCTCTAGGACTTGTCTTGAATTTTTGGGATGCCATAGGATTTTACTCGAGAGAGCTCGAGATTCGGTTTTCAAGTTTGAGGTAGGCCACATTTCGAATCTTATGGTCATCTTCAAAATTGAGCTAGAAGTGCATATTAGAATCAAGACACTTCAGCCGACAGATCCAAATATTCAGAAGATCCTACAAGAGGATACTGAGAAGAGAAAGATTGATTTTCAAATTTCTGAATACGGAACACTAAGGTTCCGAGGACGATTGTGTGTATAGGATGATGCATAGCTTAAAGAAGGAATCTTATCAGAAGCTCATCGTAACAGTTACAACATTCATGTCAGTAAGAAGGTGAATATCGCCAAGCATGTTCCCAGTGTCTGACATGTTAGTAAGTGAAAGCACAACATTGTAAGCCGAGAGGACTTCTGAAACCTCTCGAGATTCCCAAATGAAAATGGGAACACATCACAATGGACTTTGTGATGGGCTTACCAAGGAGTTAGAAAGGTAATGATTCCATTTGGGTAGTGGTCGACAGACTGATGAAGTCGGCTCACTTCATCGCAATACAGAAAGACCTTGATTTGGACAGGCACGCAGAGTTGTACGTGCATCAGATAGTTCATCTACATGGAGTGCCGGTGACAATCACATCAGATAGAGACCCGAGGTTCACTGCCACCTTTTGGAAAAGCTTGCAGAGTGCTTTGGGAATGAAGCTGCAGCACATTACGGCTTATTATCCCCAAACGGATGGCCAGTCTGAGAGGATGATTCAAACCCTCGAAGACATGCTGCGAGCTTGCGTGTTAGATTTCAAAGGAAGCTGGGAGGAAAAGCTTCATCTTGTCGAGTTTGCCTACAACAACAGCTACCAGCAGAGCATTCATATGGCTCCTTTTGAAACATTGTATGGCAAAGCATGTAGAACGCCCATGTGTTGGGATGAAGTCGGGAGAGAAAAATTACAGGCCCAAAGTTAGTCTAGTAGTCAATGGACGTAGTTGCTATTATCAAGAACAAACTAAAGACCACTCAAAGTCATCAAAAAGTTACGTAGACAAGCGCCGGAGACCATTGGAATTTCAAGTTGGTGATCACGTTTTTCTGAAAGGTGTCACTAATGAGAGATACTTTGTGTTTTGGCAAGAAGGGCAAGCTGAGTCCAAGAGAAAGGATAACGACTTTAGTGTTTCATCTTGCATTACTGCCAAGGTTGGCGCAAGTGCATGATGTCTTTCACATGTCGATGTTGAGAAAGTATGAGCTTGACCTGACCCACATGCTAAATTTTGAAGAGTTAGACATGGACGGAGGAATGTCGTACGTGAAAAGACCGGTTTAGATCGTGGATCACAAGGAACATATTTTGCATACCAAGACAATCCCGTTGGTTAAAGTGGTCTGGCAACACCATGGCACAGATGGAGCAACTTGGGAAAGTGAAGATTTGATGAGACAACTATACCCCCACCTTTTTGTTTAAATATTTATATGATTTAAATTTCGAGAATGAAACTTTTATAAAAAGGGAAGAGTTGTGACATCCTGATTTTCCAGTTTCAGAAATAGATTTTTCTATTTTTTCAAGATTTTTTGAATGAATTTCTACTCTAAAAATAAAAATTCGTTTCTTCCTACTCTAAATTTCGAATGGCGGCGGCGACGTGCCTTTAATATAAAAAATAAAAATTAAAATGATTTGGTAACAAAAAAATAATGAATAAAATAAAATAAATCATAAAATAAATAAAATAAAAATATCATTTTATTTTAGAATTAAAATATAAAAATAAATTTATTTTATTTTATGAATAAATTTATTTTAAAATGAATAAAAATAAAAAATAAAAATAATTTTATTTGGCAAAACACTCTAGGCAAATAAAAATAAATTTATTAAATTTATTTTTAATCAATGTATTTTTAATAAAAATAAATTATTTTTATTTATCATAAATAAATTATTTTAAATAAATTAAATAAATTAAATTTTAATAAACTAAAAATAAAATGATATATAAAAATAATTTATTTATTTTAATAAATTTATTTTTATTTTTAAATGAATACAATGAATATATTTATTTTTATTTTTAATAAAATGCAATGGAGGAAGAGGAATTCAAAACGTAAGAGATGAGGGAGGACTCACCGAAATTAGGGTTTAGTGAGAGAAATTATTTCGATTTCTCTTCCGAAATCGAAATATTTTGATATGGAAATAGAAAAAAAGGTTTTGAACAGTTTCTCTTCCGGAAAGCAACGGAACATAAAAACAAAATTTTGGATTAGAGACTATCTGGTGAAGTTATTAATGGGTCGATTTGATAAAGGTACTAAAAATGATTGCTTGATCATGTTGATCTGGGTGACATTGTCAAAATGGCAAAATATGTTGATTCGATAGAGGTACGTGATTAGTGTGTGGGTGATTCCACCTAATTGCAAAATTTCTGTCGAACGGCATTAAACTGATTTTTCTATCGCTTTGGGTACCCCATGCCTATATTTGAAATCTCAAGATTTTCACGACAATTGATAGTCACCAATATGTCGAAAATGTATAATGTAGCTCGAAAATAATCGATCACGGATCAATTGCATTAAAAATTTCTAAAAGCTACCTGATAAATTAGAACGTGTTAAAATCGCGTCAAATTGAAATTAACCACGAAATTGAACTCGATTTTAAAAATTGAAAGTTTTGTTATGTCATGATTTATTTTAGGAACATCGACTCATCTTCCGAAGAATTTTCGGCGATTCTGAGATTTTTTACAGAAAAATCAATTCGGACGATTCGTAAAAAGAATGGAAATTCGGATTGGCCAAATTGAATGGATTTTTGACTTCCAAATCGAGCTACTTGGTGATGGGAATTGTAGAAATTGTGTGGGTTTTTTCTTCAATAAAATTGGACATCGAATTGGAGAAATCAAAGAAGAAATTGAAGTTTATTTTGAGGAAATTCGGAGCTATGGAAGGAGGCTACATTTTTGGCATCAAATTGGATAATTCATGGAAATTCTAAGCTAGAAAGAATTAGGGGGACATGCAATTAATTGAAGAGATAAACTTTGTTGAGTTCCCCCTTCAACAGCGTCTCCATCACGTCAAGCCAGCTGCTTCAGTCTTCTTCGTGCGACAATCTCCGCGGAAGACTAGATGCTTCAATCTTCTCTCGCTCATGCCAGCTTCTCTCTCTCTCTCCGCCAACACCGTTCAAAGCCACCCACGCGTCCGCAACAATTCCCCAGCATTAACTCCCTCTCTCCTTCGCCAACTCCTTACCGCGCTACCTCACGTCCATCTCTCCTCCACCGAAGCCTCATGTTGCATCTCCACTAAGCCTTTGTCTCCTCCACGAATTCTTCTCCCTCGCCAATCAACTCTAGCGATTAGTGGACCGTGAACCTTCAAGCCATCGACGCCACTTGGCCGACGTCCATCCCCTTCATTCCTCTTTCTCTCCTGGCCTCACGTCCAACGTCCATTGAAGACCAGTCCCACTGAATCAATCACCTTTGCGCTCCTTTCATTTTTCCTTCGCAGCCAGCATCCACCGAGTCAACCTTTCCCCCAGCGAAGTGCCCGAAGTTGACTTCACTTCCTGTCTTCACGTCCACGACTCAGCTGCACATTAGCCACTCCATTTCCGTCGAATTTGTTGCTTCTTCAATTGCTGCCGAGTTAGACTTCTAGCAAATTTGTGTCTTTGCCAACAACTCCTTGCCACTTCTTTGTTATGCTAGAATCACCCCCAACAACCCTGCCAAGCAACCCGTAAATTCCAGCCCATTTCCAGCCCACACCTCAACCCACTCAAAGTCAGCCGCAACCCTAGCCGCAATTCAGCCCTACCAAAGCTCAGCAGTTTGCTATGGGCTTGCAAGGCATTTTCAGCCCAATCCGAGTCTCCATTGGCATTGCCGCTTTGGAGTTTATCGGCCACCGTCACGATAAATTGGTTTTCGCACTAAATCGGTGAGTTTATGCACTAAAATCTACTTAGTAGGCTAATGACGTTTAAGGGGTGTTAGTTTAGGTTAATTAGGGATTATGTGGTTAGTTAGATTAGATAAGTGATTTAATTAGTTAATTATTCATGTTAGGTGGTTAGAATGGCTAAATTAGAGACTAGATAAGTTGTATTATTTATCTAGATGGATTTGGAAATTTTCAAGCCCATTTTGGTATTTAATTAGGCATTTCCGACCTAAGTTAGCATTTTTAGTATTTAAATTGAATTTTTAAATTAATTTTGGTAATTATTTAATAATTAAATATTTTCAGAAATTAGACCAAGATAGCTAGTGACCGGAATTTCATGTTGATTGCAATGTTGTGTTCATTTTATGCAATTGGGTGTTATTTCATGCAAATTGAGTACTGATTGGAATTTTGGTTAATTATTCCAAAATTTGTGAATTTTGATATTTATTTAGAAAATCTCAAGTGTCGGATTTTAACACTGAAAATGGTTTTATATACTATATAAAACAATGGGATTTTTAAATTGGAGGATATCACTTTTTCTAGGTTGAGTTGATCGTGTACCACACATGACTATTTTCACCGGGTATTTTAATACGAAGAAAATAGACCAATATCACTATTTTAATTGAGGCATTTGAGTGCAATGCACAGTGTCCTGAGCCAAGATTAAATGGTCGTGTGTTGGTTAAGAGAACATGTCCCCAAACTGAGTTAGATGGATGTTACCCTCTATGGGTTACCCACTCATTGGGTTTTGGGTCGCAGTAGATTATGACTTATGCTCCTTCGGGAAAGCTATCTTTGAAAACATAGCCGTGCTTAATGGGGAAGAGACGATGCCTAGTTACTCTAGTAGACTGCCAAACTTCAAGTAAATCGTACCCTAGATGGGTGAAATTAACAATTGGAACGCATAATTGTTGGAGTCTGATGCCCTTGATTATGAGACAAAACTATGTGGCATGGTATGGGACGTGTCATAATGGTTTGGCCTTATAATCGGGACCCCTATGATTTATTGAGTTGAGTGAGGCATTTCAATTGTTATGTGCATTGATTTTATGCATGGTGTATATTAGGGGTGTGCAAAAGAACTAGGATCCACCCGAACCGCCCGGAATTGGATCGGAATCGCCGAAACCGGTGGTTCTTGAGGGAACCGGTCCGATTCTCGGTTTCATGGGCGGGTCCGTCCACCTGCCCACCCGGATCGGATCGATTAAATTTTCCATGAGCTGTAGCGATCTTGGGGATTGGCTTCTGCCCCACTCTTTCCTCTGTGCAACCATAGCCTTAGGAATGCCATAAAAAACCGACTTTTTATCCCAATATAACAAAGACAAGCCTCTCAAAACATAAGCAATAAATCATAGTATGATCCGAAAACATCAACATGAATTGCGACGACCCTCGAGATCTAAACCCAACAAACCACCCAACGCAACTAGAAACAAGAATGCAATGTATCAAAAAAGAAGAAGCAAGAAGCAGAGACCTTGAAATGAAAATGAAACCAAGAAAAAACTAAGCAGAGTGGCCCTATCAAACGTGAACAAACTCACAAACGAACTTGCAGCAAAAGGGAAAGCTCGGAGAGCGAAAGCCAGAGAGCCTCGTGGGCAGGGTCCTCTGAATTCATGCAAAACGAGAAAGTAACAGAGAGAGAGAGAGAGAGAGAGAGAGAGAGAGAGAGAGAGAGAGAGAGAGAGAGAGGCAGGGGGAAATGATGGATTTCTTTCTTCCTTTCCCTTAAGGACTAAGCAACAAGGAAAAGAGAAGAAAGAGACTAGGGATGGATGTTAAAACTACAATACCGAGCTAAAAAACCATAAGCTTTTGCCAAGCTTCAGGGGATGAATCTGAAAGCTTTGCCAATATTTGTAGGGGTGAAGGAGAGAGGGAGAGAGAGGGTAAGGCTAAAGCTGAAGGTGGTGAGTCGTGATTTGAGGAGATGGGATACTACACTTTGCGGATTGGTTCCATGGATCCACTCGGGAACCGGACCGAACCGGCGGTCCGGTTCCCAAATGGATCCATGCAACAAACGGGTGGATCTCGGTTCCAATTTTTCAGAACCGGTCCTTAGTGGGCGGTTCCTGGTTCTAGGTTGGGAACCGCCCGCCCGGACCATGCATACCCCTAGTGTATATGAATTGAGCTGACCTGCAGGGTGAATCTAAGATGAGGTAAGTCTCTGTGGTTGTATGATTGTGTGGTTAGGACGTCTTTTGGCGTATTACCCTCCTAATCGGGGTTTAGAGCATGAACTCATTGAGATTTATATCTCACATCGTTGTGAGCTCAATTCTTTTTAGGACCATAAGGTGGAAGACTCGGAGTCGAGCTGAAGGGATCTGAAGTGTAGGTCAGCTAAGACAATTTCTTTTTTAGAGCTGGTCTTTTGTAGGGTTGTGATTGTTGACTTTTGTATATGACTTAATGTGTATATAAAAGCATGTTTTGTTTGTGAATCTATTTTATACTTTTCTATCCCAAGTTGTTGATGTTAGGGGATTAGTAATTCACTTCCACATGTGCATTAAAATGAATGGGTCGATGACTCGTCCTGGGAAGTTCATTTTCATTATAATTGACCATTGAGGGGTGGGCGCGTGCTCGAGGATCGGGGCATGAAACTTGTAGTACCAGCTGGAGATGGAAAATGATCATGAAGCAGGTAACAACATCTTTTGTTCAATAAAATGACGTTATTGTTGAGATCTGTTAGTTCATTCGGTTTTATTGTGGGAAAGAGATGTTGTTATTTTACAGGAGAGTGAGTGATTGATCTACAAGAATAATACTTCAATTGCTAGTGAAAAAGCACGTATTGCTTTGTTTTTATGGATGCAAATATTGCACCTATAGTCCTTGTGCGTGTCAAGCAATGATGAAGCAAGTGACTTTCAAATTGAGGCTCGTGTCCATCTATTGCTGGTTGAGAAATTATTGTATGGCCTATTGCTGGTTGAGAAATTATTGTATGGCCTTTATTCTTTTCTCGTAATGTGCAACGATAGTCTTCATTGCCGTTATTAATTTTTTCAATTACAAATCTCATTTTTGTCAAAAACGAAAAATCCTACACTACGAAACAGATTATTATTTTTCTATAGTATTTTATGGCACTGAATGAATTGATAGTTGATACATCAATTTGCATAATTTATGTCCAAATCTTTTAGTGTACGCGCAAGAGACAATATAGGATACTTTCACCAAGAGATTTTCTACTTAAAAATTTGACTAATCATTGCTGATTATTTAATGATGATATAGAAAGCAACTAAGGTATCATTGCGTGGGGAACTGCTCGCAGAACAAACCAATTTCCAGAAAGGGTAATATGCAATAAAAAGAAAACTAAAAACGTAATCAGTAATAATATTACTACAAAAAATTGAACATGTGCAGTTAAAACATCAATGGATGCGTAGTTAAAATAAACTTTGATGTATTATATGGAAAATCCATTTCGGTCTCTTCAATTATACTTAGTGCTAATTACAACTATTTGAAGGCATGTCTGTTTGAAAAATATATGGTAAGTGCTAATTACAACCATTTGAAGGCATGTCTGTTTCACTAAGAAGAATTTCTATGCGAAACTCTCCGATGTTATGTTCACAATGGTAAATTGACTGATAGTCTCATTTGAGCTTACATGACACCTTCAATTCAACACATTCAGATATGGAAGATGATGATGAAGCGGGCAACAACATTTCTTTCATTTGATAAAATGACAGTATTATTGAAATTGATCAGTTCAATCATTAAGTGAATTTGTTATAGGAAAGAGATGATAGTATTGTTCATAGATCTAGCACAATTATGGGAGAGTGATTGAAATATTAAAGTTGACAGTAAATAAATAAACATCACTTTATATTTCTGAAGTCAAATTTTGCATCTATAATCTTTGCGTGACGACGAAGTTAGCGAGGTTCTAGTCAAGGTGCGTTGGTCCTCGATTCAATTATTGTATTGCTTTCTTTCTTTCATAACCTATTCCACCATCCAAGAAGCACTTACTCCATATTTTCCTTTTACTTTTGCCAAAAGCGACATTATACAAGTTAATATTGCCGTTAATAAGCTATTTTTGTTACCAATTTTTGTTTTTTTGTTAAAAATGAAAAGTTCATACAATAAAATACGATATGTATTTCCTTTTTGTCTTCACAATTTAATAAGCGACAATTATGGAATATTAGCCTTGAAAAGAAAATAGAATGCCAATGCCTCACTCAAAAGGATTTTTGATTCATTTTAGAATACAAAACATTCAAATCGATTCTTATTCATGGTACTAAGAAAAGTCAATTTAGAAACTGCAGAGAAGTTTCTTTTCTAATCAATGTGAAAGCCATGCATAAATAATTCCAACACCGTGTGCGTGTTTTGTCACCTAGACTGCGAGGGTTGCAATTTCCACGCTATACACCTTTTCTTCACTAGACTTGCCTTTATTGGTTGACTTGGACATCTGTATGACCGACGACCCGACGCTTTTCATTCATATAACTAGGCCTCGATTGCATTACCAATTAGCAAAAACTTTCATTGCATTAGATCAAACAATAGAAAGACGATTAAGTCTTTGAGCTTCATGAGCATATTCCATGTTTTGCTTTTCATATTGCATGTTTTGCTACTACTAGGGACAAGTTGCGGTGCGAAGAATAATTACTTGTGTGCCCCTTCATCTTGCGGCGATGTTCGTGACATACACTATCCTTTTCGATTGGAAGACGACCCAAAAGGCTGCGGCCACTCTGAGTATGAGCTAGCTTGTGAAAATAATTGCACCGTTCTATATTTTGATTTAGGTCAATATATTTACGTCGATATTATGTGAAGTCTATTTACTATGACAATAATTTCAGAGATTATTTCTCTGGTAAAATCACGGTGGTTGACGATGGATTGCCAAAAAGTAACTGCTCATCCCTCCCTTCTTTCCTTTTGGAGAGCTCCGACTCATTTCCATACCATAGTTATTCTTCATCCTCGGCGATCTTCATGAAGTGCTCACAGCCCATTGCTTCTCCTTCGTATATCAATACTGAACCATGTATTGAGGGAGCATACCCTTCCGATACACCCCCTAATATTTCCCAAATGAAGGTGTACTCATACGCTATGTCTGGGTTTGGTCTCCAAGTAGGGGACATCGAGGATTCTTGCAACATAACCATGATGACTTGCTTCTCGGGTTATAACCTGACGTGGGAAAGGGAGTCTTATAATCGTGCGAGACCAACATGTAAGGACCTCCCCATCATGATGGTTGAAGGATTAAAAATCTATTATCATGGACCGTCTCTGCCGCCTCCGCCATCTCCGCCGTCTCCCACTGTCCTCTTCGCCACCTTTGCCATCTGCGCCGTCTGCGCCATCTTCGTCATCTGCACCATCTGCGCCATCTCCATCATCTGCACCGTCTCCACCGTCTCCACCGTCTCCGACATCTCCTCCATCTCTGCCATCTTCGCCGTCTGCGCAGTCTCGCCATCTGCGCCATCTGCACCGTCTCCGCCATCTTCCACGGTAGTTTTCTGTCTTTGCGTGATTATTTACCCAGAGGTGTGGTGCAAACCATATTACTCCTGTAAGCTGACTTTCTCTGAAGCTTTTCTTCCTTTACTCTTTTACTTTCTTTCTTCTTCTTCTTCATCCTCATTTTTTCTCAAATGTTAGCTCTACTAAGGATCTTATCAAAATTTACTTACTGAGTAATGTGGCATGTTTCTATAGGATATTGTAATACGTTGGTTCGATTTATTGAGTCATTACTTTCTTTAATACCCAATAAAAAAATTGCCACGTCTGTTTAGTGAAAAAGTTCAGTAAGATTTTTTTGCAGATTTGGCGGGCATTGCTCTTTTATTTTACATCTGTGGAGCTTTTTGGACTTGACACTCCTTCTTTATTTTATTTTTTTGGGCCTCATTCACTAAAAAAAACCACAACTTTAAGTTTAGTCCCAATTCCGCTCCGAACTTTTTTTGTCTAAAAAAAACCTTAAACTTTAGGTCCAATCCAAATTTGCCTCGAACTTTTCTTTATCTAGAAAAAAACCTCAAACTTTAGGCCAAATCCTAAATCTATCTCTAACTTCTTCTTTTTTGTCTAAAAGAAAAAACACCAATTTTTACTCTAATTGCAAATCTACCCCATCAGCCCTTTGACAAAAAATTGCCGTTAGTCGTCCTTAATTTTCATATCTTAGAACGGTTTCATTTTGAAAATAATTTTCCATGTCATCTTACTAAAGTGGAGTTGTTATCGATGTGGAAATGTCATGGCAAATTGGGACCAGACCATGGGGTAAATTTTGGAATATATTAAAAGTTGGTGATTTTTTTAAACAAAACAAAATTCGAGTCAAATCTTAGATTGTACCTAAAGTTTGGGGTTTCTTCTAAGACAAAAAAGGTTCAGGCCAAAATTGGACTAGAACTTGAGGGTTTTTTAGGGAACTAGGCCTTTGTTTTGGGGGGAAATTGTTTGATTTGACCGTAGCTTGTGTCCCTTGAATCGATGTTATTGTTATGGGGAACTTATGAACATTTGTTACATTTAGGAGAATAAAGGCAAAAACGTGTTTCTTCAAAAGAAAAGATCATGCAACAATAACATGGATTTCATGAGTGAATAGAATAAAGTTGGATCTGAGCGTTATCTAGAAAAGTGAAACTCATTCACTCTTTTTTTTATTCTAGACTTCTTCACTTGCAAATTTCAATTAACAAAAGTGTGTCTTTGCACTTTGCAGTGACTGTATGAAGTTATCCTTCACTTGGGTACATCTTAACGTGAATTGCTTTTATTATTTAACTGCTAAAACAATGGATCTAGTTCTTTATTGATTGGTCCTTAATTCTAATTAACCATATCTAGTATTCTCTCATGAATTCTCTTACTATCCATAGATGTTTCTACGCGGGATACCATGAATGATTTTGGTCAAATTGCCGAATGGAATCTCTTCTTTGTCTTGGGTATGACAAGTCCTTTTCTCTTCACACCTATGAAGCTCTCATTCAGCATTCTGACAAACAAAAATTCTATCTGTAAAAAAAATTATCACGCTATGCTAATCGATGGCCAAATTTCTCTGCAGTCCACTTCCTAGCAGCAAAATTCATACTCGGAGCTCTGTGTGTGTTGATATTTCTAATCTTGAAGTGGATGAGAAGGCATCAAGCAACCGATGCAAATATCGAAGAATTCCTACAAGCTCACAATAATTTTTTGCCCATAAGGTACTCTTACTCGGATGTCAAGAGGATCACAGAAAATTTCAAATGCAAGTTAGGTGAGGGGGGATATGGTTCCGTATATAGAGGAATACTTAGAAGTGGCAATGAAGTTGCGGTTAAGATTTTGAACAAATCAAAATCTAATGGCCAAGATTTTATAAGTGAAGTGGGCACAATTGGAAGGATCCACCACGTTAATGTGGTGCAACTTGTTGGTTTTTGCTTCGAATACTCCAAACAAGCTCTTGTCTATGATTTCATGCCGAATGGATCTTTGGATAAACACATTTCCTATAAGGATGGTGATGATCCTCTTGATTATAAGAAAATGTATGAGATATCTCTTGGCATAGCTAGAGGGATAGAGTATCTACATCGGGGATGTGATATGCAAATTCTACATTTTGACATCAAGCCTCACAACATTCTCCTAGACCGAAGTTTTACTCCGAAAGTTTCTGACTTTGGACTTGCAAGACTTTATCCCACTGATCGTAGTATAGTATCGCTAACTGCAGCAAGAGGAACCTTGGGTTATATGGCTCCTGAGCTATTCTATAAAGACATTGGTGGCATTTCTTACAAAGCTGATGTTTATAGTTTTGGGATGTTATTAATGGAAATGGCTGGTAGAAGGAGAAATCTAAATGCTCATGCGGAGCGTTCGAGTCAAATTTACTTTCCTTTGTGGGTTTATGACCAACTCGACAAAGAAAAGGAACTTGAAAGGGTAGATGTCATAGAAGAGGAAAGAGAAACAACGAGGAAGATGATAATCGTTGCACTGTGGTGTATACAATTGAGCCCTAATGATCGGCCATCGATGAGGAAAGTCCTAGATATGCTTGAAGGAGATATGGATCAACTACAACTGCCTCCAAAACCACTTTTGTATCCAAGAGAGGCACCCGTTGATGATGTTGACGCTGAGATAGAACTTGAAACAGTCTCATCTTTGTCAAGTACTCCGATAGTTTCTAGCGGTTCCCAATTTTACCATGACCATGAGTTTATGAAATCATGTATTGTGTGATTGTTTCCCTATAATGAGATGCAAAAATTATAAATAGTACTATCAACAAATATCATCATTCATAATGTAATCTGTGAAGCTTTTACATGTTTTTCATATGGCACTAGTGTTTTCTAGTAGACTCGTTATGTCCATATTTTATAAATGACAATGAATATGGCATTCATTCATTTTTGTTTCTTGTGAACCCTCTTGGTATGACAAGGTAATTTTTTCTTCATGTCAATGTTTGCATTTTGAGCAATGAATCTCTCTCATTTCCATCAAAACCTCTCATCCCCACCCTTTGACCTCTGGTTGATCACCCACGTCAAAGACAGCTATTTGCTCAAGCTATCTCCGACTTGGTCCTCATGTCATGGGATGGGTCCAAGCCTAAATGATGAATGACCGGCACATGTCAAAGAGTAAAGACAGAGTAGGCTGACAATTTTGCCTTTATGATGATTGGAAATTGAACATGTGATGTTATGTTAGAGCAAATTATGTATTACGCAAGCTCAATCCCTAAATGCAATAAGAACTTGTGCGTTCACTCAATGATAAGACATGAGATAGTGCCTTGCATTCTTCAGAACAAGCATCATATTTTTCATTGTTGTCCCCTGCACATTAGTTTTCCTACTAAGCAAACATTCCTCGAGACACTGATGTTCATAAGGAACGCGAGATCTCCACTTTGTTCAAAGATTGCAGACAAAGAAGTGTAAATTTTAATTTTTATTATTATCAAAATAAAGCAACATAAAAAATGATGCTAAAAAAGTAGAAAATGGAAAAAATTAACAAACTTAATCTCTTTAGTGGTCGTGAAATTCCACATGAGAATGGTCCTCCATTCTAGACTCTAACTCATGTCCAGACTCAAAAGAGAACAGCAAGTGACACTCAAACTCAACAAAAGGACGGCTCGTTCAAACCGGGCATGCTCGTGGACCAAAACGAGACCTAGCTATCATTTCAATTCAGTTTTAAATAAAACCAAGCAATGGAGTTCCCAGAGAAATGACAATATTGTTCATAGATCTAACACAATTACAGGAGAGTGATTCTAAATTGAAGTTGATAGTGAATAAATAAACGTCGCTCTTTATTTTTTCTATGAACTTGAATATTGCATGTTTAGTCTTTGCGTAGACCAAATTAGTGAGGTTCTAGTCAATGTGCATGGGTCCCATCGCTAGAAATTATCGAATTTGCTTTCTTTCTTTCTTTCATGATGTGTTACACCATCCAAGAAGCACTATCTCCTGTTTTTCCTTTTATTTTTGTTATACAAGTTAATATTCCCTTTAATAGTCTATCTTTGTTACCAATTCTGTTTCTTTTGTCAATAATGAAAAAGCTTATACAGTGAAATATACATTTTTTTTCCTTTTCGTCTTCACAATTTATTGACTACCACTCGTGGAATATTGGCCTTGAAAAAAAGAAAAAGATAAAAACATTGAATGCCAATGCCTCACTTGAAAGGATTTTGATTCAATTTAGAGTACATAACATTCCAATCGATTCTTTTTTTACTGAACTAAAATTGATTCCTAAAGAGTCAATTTGCCAAGAAAAGTTAAATCTGAAAACTGCGGAGAAGTTTCTTTTCTAATCGAAGTTTCTTTTCTAATCAACGTGAAAGCCACGCCATAAATAATTCCAACACCGTGTTTTTGTCGCCTTGACTGCAAGGGCAGCAATTTCCACATGAGACCCACTTTTTCTACGCTAGACTTTGTGTTGATGGTTGACTTGGAAATTTGCATCTATAGTGTTTGCGTGACAAGTTAAAGTTTAGTGATTTGCATCTAATCGACAAAGTTAGTGAGGTTCTTGGTCCACCGCTAGAAATTATCATATTGTTTTCTTTCTTTTCATAACGTGTTACACCATCCAAGAAGCACTTATTTCTTATTTTCCTTTTCACTTTTGCCAAAAGCAACATTATACAAGTTAATATTCTTTTTCATAGTCTATTTTTGTTATCAATTTCTGTTTTTTTATTAAAAATAAAAAGCTTAGATGATGAAATACGACATCTTTTTCCTTTTTGGCTTCACAATTCAACAAAGGGACACTTATGGAATATGAGTCTTGAAAAGAAAATAGAACGTCATTGCCTCACTCGAAAGGATTTTCATTCAATTTGGAAACTACAGAGAAGTTTTTTTTCAATCAATGTGAAAGTTATGCATAAACAATTCCACCACCATGTTTTGACACTTTGATTGCAAGGACTGCAATTTCCACGCGATATCCACATTTTCTTCACTAGACTTTGCTTTATATGTTGACTTAGACATTTGTATGACCGAGGACTCTAGGCTCTTTTCATTCATATTACTGGGCCTCCAATCGCATTACCAATTAGCAAAAACTTTCATTGCATCGGATCAAACAATAGAGAGATGATTAAGTCTCTCAGCTCCATAAGCATGTTCAGTGTTTTGCTTTTCATATTGTATGTTCTGCTACTACTTGGGACAAGTTGCGGTACGTAGAAGAATCACTTGTCTGCCGCTTCATCTTGTGGCAAGGTTCGTGACATACGCTATCACTTTCGATTGAAAGGCAACCCAAAAGGATGCGGCCGCTATGAACATAAGCTAGCTTGTGAAAGTAATTGCATTGTTCTATATCTATATGCCGGCCGATATTATGTGAAATCAATTTACTACTGTTCCAATCTTAGCAAATGTTTATTCGATGGCGAAATCGCGGTGGTTGATGATGGACTGCAAAAAAGTAATTGCTCATCCCTTCCTCGTTACTCGTTGGCACTCTCCAACTTTAGTGATAATGATCCATACGGTTCGTTAGCTATGCCGGTGGTCTTCATGAAGTGCTCACAGCCCCTTGCTTCTACTTCGTAAGTCAATACTGAACCATGTATTGAGGGAGTATATCCTTCCAATAGGAGAATTATCAAAAAAGTCCTAAACCTATTGCAATTGTGCCAATTCAATCCTAAACTTTTTTTTTATAGCTAATTTAGTCCTAAACCTTTAATAATTGTGCCAATTCAGTCCATCCGGTCAAAATTGGCCATCCAAATACGACGTGGCGGCGAACGCTAATGTGGCATTTTTAATTTTTTTAATTTTTTTATTTATTTTCGAATTTTAATATTTTTTTAAATTTTTTATCTGTTTTTTCCCCCATCATCTTCTTCGCCTCTTGGCTGATCGACGCCGGCCGAAGACGAGGGTCGATAGGGTCAACCTCACCAGCCAATGGCGAGGCTCGCCCCCGCCGGCCGGAGGCAATGGCCGGTGAGGGTGAGGCCCGCCAGATCTGGCGAGGTCAGCCTCGCCGACCACTGGCGAGGGCGAGGCCCCGCCAGATCCAACGAGCTCGACCCTCACCAGATCCGACAGGGCCTCGCCCAGCCAAGGCGAGGGTCGACCTCGCCAGTGGTCAGTGAGGCGACCTCCTCAACTGGAGGACCTACGGGTGGCTATCCCCCCCCCCCCTCTCTCTCTCTCTCTCTCATTTGAAGTTGCAAGTGCTCGCTCAGAACCATTCTCTCTCTCCGCCTTAATCCGTGTCTTACGATTGCACCTCCGGAGTGTGAGCTCATCGGTGGCTTTTGATCGCCGCCACATTGTGGATGGCGGGTGAGGAGCCTCACCGGCCACTAGCGAGGTCGACCCTCGCCTTGGCTGGGCGAAGCCCTATCGGATCTGGCAAGGCTAAGCTCATCAAATCTGGCGAGCCCTCGCCCTCGCGAGTGGTCGGCGAGGCTGACCTCATTGGCCCTCACTCCGGCCGGCCAAGAGGTGAAGAAGATGATGGGAAAAAAAAAAGAAGAAGAAAAAAACAGAATTCAAAAGTTCAAAAAAATATTAAAAAGTGCCACGTCAGCGTTCGCCGGACGGCCGGTGTCCCCGTCAACACCGATCAGCCAATTTTGGCCGGATGGACTAAATTGGCACAATTGTAAAAGGTTTAGGACTAAATTGGCCTAAAAAAAAGTTTATGACTAAACTGGCACAATTACAATAGGTTTATGACCTTTTTTTTGATAATTCTCCCACTTCCAATATGCCCCTATTTTTTCCCAAATGAAGGTGTACTCGTATGTTGTACATGGGTTTGATCTCCGAGTAGGGGACATCAAGGATACTTACACTAGAACCATAAAGGCTTTAATATCACAGTATATGCCAGGGTGGGAAAAGGATTGGTATAATTGTGCTAGCTCACCGTATAAGGACCTCCACAACATGATGGTTTGAGGGATTCACTATCTCCTATTATAAACTCTCGCCACCAACAAGTTTCGAGTTTTGCTAATTAGGTTTCGGATACCAAAGGGAGAGGTGTAGACACCATTTTTCCCGGAAGCTGACTTTCCCAGTTCTTTCTTTGTTTCTTTCTTCATCCTCATCCTTGTCTTAAATGTTAGCTCTACTGAGGGATTGTATAAAAATTTAATTACTAAGCGATGCGGCACGTTATTGGATATTGTAATAGGTCGGTTTGATTTATTGTGAGAAAAAGATGAGATTATTTAATAGGTGGGTGATTGACTGATCCACAATAATAATATTTCAATTGACAGTGAATAAGTACGTATTAGTTGATTTTTGTGCATGCGAATATTACACTTATAGTTTCTGTGTGTGTCGAGAATGACGAAGCAAGTGAATTTCTAATTGAGACCTGCATCAATTGATTGTTGGTTGAGAAATTATCGTATTGCCTTTTTCATTGAGATCGGTTTGTTCATTCATTAAGTGATTCAATTATGGAAAAGAGATGACGGTCATATTCATAATTATAGCACAATTACAAAAGAGTGATTTTAAAATTTAAGCATAGTGAATAAGTAAACATCACATTATTTTTGTGAATTCAAATGTCGCGTCTATAGTCCTTGCATGTGTTGATCCACGACAACGCAAGTGAGTTTCTAATCGAGATGTGTCAATCCCATTACTAGTTGAGAATTTACCATATTGCTTTCTTTCTTTCATAAAGTTTCACAGCATCCATGAGCAAGAAGAGCGCGCTCCTTTCTTTCTATATTTGTGGAAAGCCACATTATACGAGTTAAAATCTATGTACCCATTAATTAACATGATCCTCTTTCTTGGTTACTAATTTTTTTCCTCAAATATGAAAAACCTTATACGATACATCATCCTTTGTCTTTCGTCTTCAAAATTTAACGAAACGACACTTACGAAATATTGGTCTTGAAAATAAAATAGAACACCGGATGCCATTGTTGAAAGGATTTTGATTGAGTTTAGGGTACAAAACATTGAAACCAATTCTTTTTACGATACTAAAATAAAGAGAGAATTAATTTGCCAAGAAAAATCAAATTTGAAAAATGCAGATAGGTTTCCTCCGTAATGAATGTGAAAGCTATCCATCACTAATTCCGAGATCGTGTTTTAGCTGGGCCATACTTTTTAAGACTTTCTTCGCTAGACTTTGTTTTAGGGTTGACTTGGACATTTCGACGATTGACGACTCCCAACCCTTTATTAAGCATCTCTTGCATTACCAAATGAGCTAAAACTTCCATTGCATCAGACCAAACAATAAAGAGATGATTATTTCTCGCAACTCCATATTTACGCTCCGTGTTTTACTTCTCGTATCGCATGTTCTACTACTATTAGGGATGAGTTGTGATGCGAAGAAGAATCACTTGTGTGCCCCTTCATCTTGCAGTGAGATACGTAACATAAGTTATCCTTTTCGATTGAAAGATGATCCAAAACACTGTGGTAACTCTCGTTTTGAGCTAGCTTGTGAAAATAACTGCACTGTTCTATGATGACATGGATTCCCTAGGTGAATTGAATTAACTATGATCTAAGCGCTGTCAAGGAGAGTAAATTATATTTATGTTTAACTGCTAAAATGATAAATTTAATTCTTCATTGATTGATCACCGACTCTAATTAATCTGTCGCAAGCACCCCTAATTCTACGTATGGCTCTTTGGATAAACACATTTCGAATAAAGATGGTGATGATCCTCTTGATTATAAGAAAATGCATGAGATCTCTCTTGGCATAGCTAGAGGGATAGAGTATCTACATCGGGGATGTGATATGCATATTCTACCCTTTGATATCAAGCCGCACAACATTCTCCTAGACCAAAGTTTTACTCCAAAAATTTCTGACTTTGGACTTGCAAGACTTTATCCCATCGGTCATAGCATAGTATCGTTGACTGCAACAAGAGGAACCTTGGGTTATATGGCGCCTGAGCTATTCTACAAAGACATTGGTGGCATTTCTTATAAAGCCGATGTTTACAGTTTTGGGATGATGTTGATGGAAATGGCCGGTAAAAGGAGAAATATAAATGCACATGCAGGGCATTCAAGTCAAATTTACTTTCCTTTGTGGGTTTATGATCAACTCAGTAAAGAAAAGGAGGTTGAGAGGGTAGAAGTCATAGAAGAGGAAAGAGAAACAAGGAAGATGATAATCATTGCGCTATGATGCATACAGCTGAGCCTTAATGATCGGCCGTCAATGAGGAAAGTTCTATATATGCTCGAAGGAGATATCGATAAACTGCAACTACCTCTAAAACCGCTTTTGTATTCAATAGAGGCACCGACTGATGATGACAACAATGAGATAGAACTTGAAATGGTCTCATCTTCATCAAGTGCTCCAATAATTTCTAGCAGTTACCAATTTGACCACGGCAATGAGTTTACAAAATCATGTATTGTGTGATTGTTCTCCTCTTGTAGAATGAGATGCAAAATATAATTAATACTATCAGCATGTACCATCATTGATAATGTAATCTATGAAGCTTTTACATGTTTTTCATATAGCATCGGTGTTTTCTATTAGACTCATTATGTCATTGTTTTATAAATGACAATGAATGTTGTATGGCATTCGTTATATTTGTTGTTTTGTGTGAATCCTCTTGGCTTAACAATGTAATTTTTTCTTCATGGTGATGTTTGCATTTTGAGCAACGAATCTCTCTCGCTTCCATCAAAAGCTCTCACCCCCACCCTTCAACACCCGCTCGATCAACCAGCTCGTCATTAGCTACGTGCTCAAGCAATCTTTGACTTCGACCTAACCAATGAACGATTGTGGCTATCAATTTTTGCCTTTACGATGAATAGAAATTGAACATGTGATGTCATGTTAGAGGATGTGATGTATTACGAAAGCACAATATCTCAATGCAGTAAGAATTTGTGAATTCACTTGATGATAAGTCATGAGATGGTGCCTTACATTCTTCCGAACAAGTACCATATTCCTCACTGTTGTCCCCTGCACGTGAGTTTTCTTGCTTAGCAAACATTCCTCCAAACACCGATGTTGATAAGGAACGCGTGATATCCACTTCACTCGGATATTGCAGGCAGAGAACCCTGACCTGATGCCGAATTAGCAAGGTACTCCTGAATGGAAGCTACAAACAACGCCATTCATCAGGAGTAAGAATACATAGAGAAGTAGCAAAAGTGCATGCTGCTACTTAAACTTGGGTTGCCTCGCCAAGTACAACAGCAATTAACCTTTTTCCGCATGGTCTTTTCAATTACTTTAGATGGTTTTTAAAGTATCTAGAAACAGATAAAGCAGGAAGGACCTTCCTAGTACAAGGTCAGAAATTGAAGGCTTTCAATGACTCTGAACAGGTCTCGGTTTGGAGAACACGAAATTGTTCGAGATCACTGCTGAAAGCTGACTCTCAAATAGCATATAAAAGCTTTTTTTAGATTTGTTGCACCACGAGTCGAATGCACTGATGGGTAAAAGAACAGAACCGCCATGTCTTTGCAACTATGCTGACAAGTAATATTCCAAGCCAAAACTTTACATGAAGAGATTCGCCAGTAGGTAGTCCAAACCAAGTAAGATCGACGACGCAGAATGTCGAGCTAAGTGTTAAATATCATAAATACCTTCAGAGAAAGTAAGGGATAGGGTATGAATCCAAGTGGCTCAAGCCTCGAGCCATTAAAAGTCTGATGGTTGGAAAGGTCCCCTGAAGTTTGCAGCCCGGTGGCCGTTGGCAATGAGGTTCGAGAGATGAGAAATTGGTGCATGTGCAGCGTCTAATGCAGCATTTATTCTCATTCCTTGTTCTTCCACTGAAGGACAAGCAAGATTACCGCCAGGTACAAGATGTGGAGCAGACCTTACCACCTCTTCTGTCCAACAAAACCGACAGGAATGGCTAGTAGCTTGTCAGATCCAGCTCTGTTCATCAACATTTTACAACTCCAAGTGCGAGCACAGTTATCATCACAACTCGAAGTTGAAACTACATTGTTCGACTAGAATGCACACCGCGACTATCATGTTGTTATTGGTAGTGTGTTCTACCAATGGTAGCAATTATGATCATCTAAACAGACTATTCCTATCAATAGAATATTCAGGTCCTCTGAAGCAACACTTTTGACGAGGCAAAAAAACAATTACGCCATGCCTCAGGCCACAAGCCATCAAAGGCACTTGCGCTCTCGAATGATGCATGTATTTAAACTAGTGCAGATGACAGAATTCGCCAAGTAAGATAGTGTGCACAAGCAGTTCATTTATATTAAGAATCCTATAGATGTAGGTAAGTAGCTTTCAGATTGAAATGAAAAGTTAAGCTAATCACTAGAGTAGGTACTATGTTGACGCAATGGAGAAAAAGTAAATGATATGAGACAGAAACATCTCAAGAATCGAGTTTCTTACTTATTCCTGCAGTTCATCATGCTCATTGGAGAATCATCCTGATGAGAAAGACCATTCATTGTGACAGGAGGCTGTGGAACTGTCTCTTCCAATTCCTTTGACATTTGTTGCTCTGCTGCACCATGGAAGGAAGGTGAGAACAATTGAAACCTCACATAAGTGTTCGAAGTACGACAACAGGACCCGTCTAGTGTACAGCAAAATTCATAGGCTGAACTTCAAGGTCTCCATAAACTGACTTCCAGAAGCAAACGATCATACACAGATGGCCTCACTTAGAAGAGCCCTCGATAACAGGCTCAAGGAGCTGGAACAGATTCATGGAAAACCGTCCCCAAGTGAAAGGTGAATAGAGGACAATTCAGGTGTAAATTGCGTATCAATTCCACTTGTGGAAGAACTGATTATTGATCCGGTGATGCACTTAAGTTGAGGTCATGTGGCGTGGATTGCTCCCGGCCATCGTGAACTTCATATCGGTGCAAACTCTATGCAATGTCCCTTTGTTTCACTCTATATCGAGCAAGCTTACAGTGCTAGATCCGAAGAATCTTTGCTTATTCTTTAGTTCTGCAACATTTTCACATCTACTCCGAGGACAAAAAACCAGCTCTCGGTGGAGTTTTCATGGTCATGCCATGTCTAGGGCTTCGGGATTCTCTTCTTGTTCCTCGTGTTTTCTTACATAGTTTTGTAGCTATTCGAGTAAAGACAGTGTTAAATTGATGTTGATTCGACATTTTCCATGTTTAGCATACTAACAGGCGAAGAACTACACAAGTGCCTTTAAATATCGTTGCTCATCCTGACCGTTTACTCATGACCATTACAATTTTCCATTTGCCAGTGAGCCGAGATGAAAACTTTTCTCTACAAATGCCACTTGAGAATTTATTGAAAGATGATGGAACGACATGCTTGGCAAACGATAAAAAAAGGTTACTAACTAACCTTCTTAGTGGTTTGTTTATGATATCATGTTTAGCATATAAGAAGACCAGCTGAAACATGTCTTCAAACTATCTGTTGCAGCAACGCTATGTGATTGGACACAAGTCAAAGTGTGAACTTTATACTAGATATTGCATCTCTTTTGGAGATTTAAGTTCTTTAGATAAGTTTGGGACTTTGCCCTGTTTAAACTATGATCAGAATCAGGATGGAAGAGAGATGCTAGTTAGTCATGGGAAAAATACCAGAAAAAACTCATTGTACTTTTACCAATTTGGTCATTAATCTTTGGGTCATGCCAATTGAATTTTAAACATTTTCACATTTTACTAATTGAGTTCATCTGGTCAATTTTGTTAGGAAATCGCTGACGTGGACACTGGTTATTTTATGTGGCATAAGTGGTGCTAACATGGAAACAATTTTAAAGTATTTTAACATTTTTTTTTTTGCATTTTTGTGAACTTTTTTCTCTTCTTTTTCCATTTTTTTTTCTTTTCTTCTCTTTTCCTCCTTTACTTATTTTCGCCATGTCTGGCGAGGGTCACTGAGTCTTCACTAGTAGCTACAAGGACCCGACGACTCTCACAAGCCATAATAAAATTAAAAAATCAAAAAACTAAAAAATATCATTTAAAAAAATTATAAGAATTTGCCAACATTAGTATTGACCATCCTACGTAAGACGACTAGCATTCACATCAGTGATTTTTTCTTAAAAATTGGCCCAATAAACTCAGTTGGCAAAATGTGAAAATGTTTAGGATTCAATTGACGTAATTAAATGATTTATGAATTAATTAGCTAAAGTGCAATAGATTTAGGATCTTTTTGGAAATTTTCCCATTATTCATGATATCTACAAACAATACCTCTAATTCAACACAATTCAAGCGATTAAGAGACTAATTCTTTTTAAGTGTTCACTTAAGAGGGCTTGATCGATGATGGTTACTCCTGGTCATTGCCGATTTTAAACTCGAACAGTTACAAAAAGAATTACCATCCAAAGGCAATAGGACACTTACAAAATCAGTGACAAAGAGAGAGCCAATCTTGTACCCTAAAATACAATAGTGTATGTCTAGATCTTCGGCATACACACGCAAGATAATCTAGGATACATTTCGTCAAGAGATTTTTCCGTTTAATGATTTGTCCAATCATCATTTAATAATTTATTCACAATATAGAAAACAATTAAAGGTATCAGCAGGTGCTGAATAGACCACTTATTTCAACGAAAAAATTTTGTGCTCGTGCTCGTGTTCATGATTTATAGAAGGGAAATTCCCAACAAAAAGGGAAAAAAAATACAACATTTTAATAACCGACTATATCACTGTAGAAAAAAATGAACATGTGCAGTGAAAACGTCATTGGATGTGTCATGTGACCTACTAGCATAGCCCTTAAACAAACGGCAGAAGTATCAAATATTAATGATTAATTATCTTTCTGTCTCATTAAAAAAAAGTTTTAAAATTTATTTTTATTTTTAATGTCATATATTAGTGAGGTCTCGAGCAGCAGACTTGCAAGGTCGCAAGTACCGGGATTCTTACTGGTCAACGATATTGACGCAATCTCTTAACTGTTTTTTTTTTTTTTAATTCCTCTTGTTGTTATCTGAGCTTTAGATCCCATGATTTTCTAAATTGAGATCCCAAGCAAAATCGAAATAAATAATTCAATCAATATAAATTACATCAAGGAGGATCAATTGAAGAGTATACACCAACTGAGAGATACTTGCGTCCTCTACTATGCTGATGCAAGGGGCGCAATTTGCCAACCATTATAAGGGAGACGCGGTTTTTTACTCATAAGCTAATTAGCATGATACATCAGCCAACAATGTCTATTGTATAGAAAATCTATTTCTTTCTCTTTTCATTACACTTTTACTTATAATGCTCATTAAGGCTCCATTTAGAGATCACAGAAGGTATTTGTTAAGATGTCGAAGTAGATTACACTAACTTACCACTTTTCTTCTTTCCAATGCTAATTTCAAGACCGGAGAAAAAAGAATGAAAACATTGACTACTGTCACGGATGTTTAGAATTCATAATTACCAGAATTCGCAGCCTCTTTTTTTTTTTTTTTCTTATTTTCTTTTTAAAGGTATTTCATTTGAAATCTTTGGGTCTTTTAGTTTTCTCAATCACTCGATGTCCAACTTAAAAAAATAAAATTCAATTTTCGAATTTGGCAATTTTATTCCAAGGACTTTAATCTAAAACTTTTCAACTTTCGGTTAAATTTAAAGATACATGATCGCATTCTCTAACCTCAACCTCAGCAAAGTCAACTTGAGATGTCGCCCTTGACAAAACTAATCTGAATCTTGCAGTTAAGATTACAAGCGAAAAGAAAAGGCATAAAATACTGAAAAAGAACTTGCCAGAATCGCTCAGCTCCAATGCCTAGTTAAAACGTAAGAATTCACTTTTGTCGTGTCGAAATCTATACAGATGTGAGGAAGCCATCATACCAGAACCCTCCCCTCTTCAACTCTAAACTGAAAAGAAAAAAAAAACAAAACAAAACAAAACAAAACAAAACAAAACAAACAAACAAACAAAAAACAGAGAAGACAAGATGCACAAAACAATCGAAGATTTACACAGAGATTGACGAAGCCTGCATGCCCAAGATCACCCAACAGCAACAATAGGAGCAGCAGCTAAGGAAAGAGTAGAAAGAAAAGGGCGATATATCATTCGACTTTGCTAAATGTGTTCGCTGTCCATATACCCTTTGAAGGAGGAGCTGTGCCTGAGATCTTTACAATGGCCTGGTGCTTACGCTGTCGTCGCCTTTTCTTGGTAATTTTATTGTCGTTACCATTGCTTTCATGGGGAGGGTTGTTTTTGCATTTCATTACGTCGACCTTTACGATGTGGTGATCTGATGTCCCTTTCGATGACAGGACTGAATACGACCCCGGAACGAACTTGTATGGGCAATCTGGTGACGCCAGTATGTAGTCCACTCTCGTTCCATATTTGCATGTCCCTTGCACTCCTACAATAGAATAAACAGTTTCAAATTACATGTTCAGACAGTAATCACTTGAAAAAAAAAGACTTTGGACTTCAATTTTTATACCACGGATTTTCACATCAGAGGTTGATATCGACAAAGTGATGACAACAGCGAATGTACATATTCAACGTGATCATCATGCTTCAAATGTTATGAATTTCTGTCCATTCAAGCCAATCATGTGATCTTAGAGAGAAAGGAGCATGGTGCTCGAAAAGCACCTTAGATTAGCCATTTGACAGAGCAAAAAAGAAAAATCGAAACATGGGAAAGCGAACAAGTGAATTCTTACTTTGTCCTTTGGCAATGACGACCACGGACTCGCATTCTCCGGCAAAGTCCTTAGCATCTGTGTACGCTTGCTCTTCGAAACCTCATGACTTCAACCTTTGGGGTCGGTTTTCCCATCTCTTCATAGTACTGTAACAAACACATGTGCCCATGATTACAAAATCGCCGTAGCTTAAGCTATTTAGTAATCGAGTTTGACGCGCTAACGAATATCACATCAAACATGACAGAAATGTACATACCTTGACGATGTCAGTCCACAGCTCTTGCGAGTAATCGGTGTTGGAGAAATCTTTCCAGAATATTTTGAAGCTGACAAAACGTTTCTTTCAGTCTAAGTCTGGATGTTCGGAGACCGACAGTTCAAAGTCTGAAGACTTTAACTCAAGACTCAAGACTCAAGTCTCAAGACTCAAGACTCAAGACTTAAGTCTATTCTCACTGACAGTCTTTCTAATCCAAGTGACGAAGGAAATCCAAAGCCGAGGTAAATGGTTGAGGATTCGATCCTATCCTCTGGAAAAGATTCTTTGGTTGGATAAATATTTCGGGTTCTTTGATTCTCATCTAAGATCGATTGAAGATCCAATGGTCGACGAAATAATCTTGGAATGTTCTATTCTTGGAAACCAAGATCCTGATTGTATGGGCGAACAGGATTGATGGGCTATCATCAGATTCCTTAAATAGCTCGGATGATCTTCTTGATTGATTCCGTCCAACGGGTAGATTGGAGGAATTCCTTTGGTAAGTGCCAACGGCTATGATGGCATAAAGGAGTATAAAAGGAAGTCGTTCTAGTTGTTTTAAGTGTGTGATCGATAGAAAAATTCCAGAGTCTGAAGAACCTTGATTGTTAGTCGATACAGCTTGAGCGAAATTGTTTACACAGAGAGTGTTCATACTTAGTGACACCTTGAGCGAGTGTGGTAGATCATCTACACCTAGAAATCAAGGAAGATCAACACTGTAACAGCTCTTTGATCATAGTGGAATCCAGCCAATTGGCTGTCAGTGCAGAAGAGTGGACGTAGGCTTGAATCAAGCCGAACCACTATAAACCGCGTGTTCAATCCTCTCTTTCCCTTACTCAGTCTTGCGATTGATTTTTAACTGTTGCAAATTCTTTAACTGTTTAAATATTGTGCAATCTTCAAGGAAATTTTTTATATACCTATTGACCCCCCTTTAGGTTCTCATACTAGCTATATCAATTGGTATCAGAGCCCGTGTTCTTACTTTATTTGAAGTGTTTTACTTCAGAGTAAAAGATCCATGGCTAGTATGCTAGCACCAGGGCTGATGGAAGGGCAAAGCAATACAAGACCACCCTACTTTGATGGAAAAGATTACAACATCTGGAAAAACAAGATGAAAGCTTTTCTACGGTCAAAGGATCCTCTGGAATGGGATGTGGTGGAAAAAGGAATCACTCCTACTGCTGCATCAGTATCTGAAAGAGGGAAAGAAATTGTTGAAGCCAGCGGAATGTCTCAAGAAGAGATAAACAAGAGACAAGCACTCGATGCTAAAGCAATTTATTCTTTATATTGTGCTTTGTCACCAACTGAATATAACAGAATATCTTCTTGTGTTACAGCAAAAGAGGTTTGGGATAGATTACATATCACTTATGAAGGGACAGACCGAGTGAAGGAGACCATAATTAACATTCTTCTTGGTCAATATGAAGCCTTCAAAATGAAACCGGAGAATCTATAAGCGACATGTTTAGCCGTTTTACAGATATTGTCAATGGTCTTGAGAATCAAGGACAGAAAATTTCTGATCCCATGAAGGTGAACAAGCTTCTGCGTGGACTCTCCAAGGATTGGAATCATATAAAGACTTCAATAAGAGAGACGCAAAGAATTATGCCTCTATCTGTCGACGAGCTGATTGGAACTCTTCAGTCTTACAAAGTGGAACGAATTAATGAAGACGAAGATTCAAGAGGTAAGAAATCCATTGCATTAAAATCTAACAATGATTCTGATGATACAGATTCTGAAGAAGATCTGGACGATGAGGAGCTTGCTCTTATGATTAGAAGGTTCAGAAAGCTGAATAGAAAAGGAAGAAGGTTCAACTCAAAGAAACAAAGTTTTCAGAAACAGCAAACCAAGTTTGTTGATAATGAGGAACCAAACAAAGATGTTGTTTGCTTCGAGTGTAAGAAAAAGGGACACATCAGACCCAACTGTCCTCTTCTGAAGAAGAAAATAGGAAAGCCTGAGAAATCTCGAAAAGCTCTTAAAGCCGAAACCTGGAGCGATACAGAGTGTGAAGAAAGTGATGAGGAATATGCCAACCTGTGTCTGATGGCGCAATCAGACTCAGACTCTGGATCAGACTCAGACAGTGAATTTGAGGTAAGTGATTATAAAATCCCTGTCAAAGTCTCTAAATACATTGATGAATTATGTTTTATTCTTAAGACTTCTCTCAAAAAGATTTCCGAACTTAAAAAGGAAAACTCAGTTTTAAAACAAAAGGAAAACATTTTAGAAGAAAAAGTGAAAAGTTTAAACTTGAATGTTTCTACTCTTAAAGAGAATGAAGAAAAACTTTCAAAAGAAAATGCTTTCTTAAAAACTGATTTATCAAATATTTCAAAGAAATTTTCAATAGGGTCGGAAAAACTTGAAAAAGTTCTTTCAGTCCAAAGACCTTACTTTAATAAGTCTGGTCTAGGTATGACAGCGTAAACAATCCCCTTGATTGATTTTCCTAAAGTTAAAGAAAGAATAAAGAAAAGACCGTCGAGAGAAGCTTACAAAAATCATTTCAAAAAAGTTTTTGTAAAGTCTCGTTGGTCGAAATGCTTTAAGGTGTTCAAAGTGTAACATAAGGATCACTTTGAAAAAGAGTGTCCTATGGTTTGGAAGCACTGTTAAGAGAGTATGGCCTAATAATGCTCATCCTACTAACACCAAAGGACCCAAGAAAATTTGGGTACCAAAGAAAGCTTGAGACTCTCATTTGAATGCAGGTCTCTGTCAAAAAGAAGGTAAAGTGGTATCTTGACAGCGGATGCTCAAGACACATGATGGGAGACTCAAATTGTTTCACAAAGCTTATTCAAGTAAATGGTGGAAAAGTTTCATTTGGAGGAAATGGCAAAGGAAGCATTGTGGGATTCGATCGTGAAAATTGGAAATCTTACAATAAGCAATGTCTCTCTAGTGGAAGGACTCAATTACAATCTTCTCAAAGCATTAGCCAATTGTGTGATCTTGGTTTCAAGATCTCCTTTCAAGAAGGCATATGTTCTGGAATTAGTAAGGATTCGACTCAGTCTTTCATGGGTCGAAGGCATGGAAACATCTACCTCCTTGATGTAAAACTAAATGAAGCACAATGCCTAATCTCAATTCAAGATGAAGCAGTCTTATGGCACAGAAAGCTTGGTCACATCAACATGAAGCAATTAGCCAAAATCTCATCAAAACAGCTTGTTCGAGGTCTACCCAAATTACCATATCAAAAGTCCGATCCATGCACACCCTGTATTCTGGGAAAACAGGTAAGAAATTCATTTAAGCCAATAAATCATGTCTCTACTAATCATGTATTACAGTTGCTTCATATGGATCTCTTCGGACCAACAAGAACCCAGAGCATTGGAGGTAAGAAGTATTGTCTAGTAATTGTAGACGATTACTCTCGCTTTACCTGGGTGTATTTTCTTGCAAGTAAGTCAGAGACCTTTTCGTACTTTGAGAAGTTTGCTAAAAAGATTCAAAATGAAAAAGGATGTGTTATCTCTAGTATAAAAACAGATCATGGAAGTGAATTTGAAAATCAAGATTTCACAAAATTGTGTGATGAATCTGGTTTTAAGCACGTATTCTCCTCTCCATACACTCCTCAGCAAAATGGAGTTGTGGAAAGAAAGAATAGATCTCTTCAAGAAATGGCTAGAACACTTTTAATTGAAAGTAAAATCTCTTCACGATTTTGGGCTCAATTCGTTTCAACCGCATGCTATATCATAAATAGAGTCTTCCTAAGACCTATTCTAGAGAAAACCCCTTATGAATTGTTCAAAGGTAAGAAGCCTATTGTTTCATACTTTCATGTGTTTGGTTGCAAATGCTTTATTTTGAAAAATGCAAATGATCGAGTTGGTAAGTTTGAAGAAAGATCAGATGAAGGCATCTTCCTTGGATATTCTACATCAAGCAAAGCCTACAGAGTCTATAACAAGAAAAGCCAGTCTATGGAGGAATCAATGAATGTCAAATTCCAAGACTCAACGCAAGATGAATCCAGCCAGACTCAATATGAAGAGTCTGAATCCGCTCTAGACTTTTGAAATTGCTAGTATGAGTACCTAGAGGGGGGGTGAATAGGTATATAAAAAATTTCTCGAAGCTTGCACGATATTTAAACAGATAAAGATTCAATCGCAAGAATTAAATATCAATCGAGAGACTGAGTAAGGGAAAGAGAGAATTGAACACTCGTTTATAGTGGTTCGGCTTGATTCAAGCCTACGTCCACTCTTCGCACCGACAGCCGATTGGCTGGATTCCACTATAATCAAAGAGCTGTTACAAGTGTTGATCTTCCTTGAATTCTAGGTGTAGATGATCTACCACACTCTCTCAAGGTGTCACCAAGTACAACCACTCGTATACAATTTCGCTCGAACAGTCTCAAGTAACAATCAAGGATCTTCGACTCGGAATTTTTCTATCACTCACACACTTAAAATAACTAGAACGACTTCTTTTTATACTCCTTCATGCCATCATAGCCGTTGGCACTTACCAAAGGAATTCCTCCAATTTACCCGTTGGACGGAATCAATCAAGAAGATCATCCGAGCTATTTAAGGAATCTGATGATAGCCCATCAATCCTGTTCGCCCATACAATCAGGATCTCGGTTTCCATGAATAGAACTTTCCAAGATTATTTCGACGACCATCGGATCTTCAATCGATCTTAGATAAGAATTAAAGAATCCGAAATGATTATCCAACCAAAGAATCTATTCCAGAGAATAGGATCGAATCCTCAACCATAAACCTCGGCTTTGGATTTCCTTCGTCACTGGATTAGAAAGACTGTCAGTGAGAACAGACTTAAGTCTTGAGTCTTGAGTCTTAAGTCTTGAGTCTTGAGTCTTGAGTCTTGAGTCTCGAGAGAACAAAGTCTTCAGACTTTAAACTGACGGTCTCCGAACATCCAGACTTAGACTGAAAGAAACGTTTTGTCAGCTTCAAAATATTCTGGAAAGATTTCTCCAACAATCTCCCCCTTTTTGATGGTGACAAAACTTTCTTGAGGATTTGAACAACTTTGACCTGCAAAACATTTCTCAAGCAATATGGCTAACTCATAAAGATTAATAAAACAACCGAGACTCGCATCCACAGAAAATTGGTTAGACTTTCATGAGAAACACCATATAACAACACTTGAATAAATGCAACCAATCAAGCATCATAATCCACAAATCAATTCGATCAAATTCACACCCAAGTTCAAGTTCTCAAGTCATTCTCAAAAATAAACTAAACATAACCACAAAAGTCAAAGTTTTAAATGGTTCAAATTTTGGTTCTCCCCCTTTTTGTCAGCATTGAAAAGGGTGAGAAAGGATTCATGTCTGCTTGGGAATGCGCACGATCTGGAAATCCCCAATAGACTGGACTACTCCTTCGAGCTTCTTCAAGTCTTCTCTCAGATGAGCTACCTCTTCTCCCTTGGCATTTGCTTGAAGTTGCAGAGCTAGGTCTTTGAATTTATCCTCTAGAGAGACTGAAGATGCTTGTCCAGCGCTCTTCAAAGCTTGGATTTCACAGTCCAGAACATATATCTGGCTACGCATTTCCAGAAGAATATTCATAATACTCCGAAAATCTGCAGAATCATCCGTCTGTGTACTGGCATGAACTTTCTCGATGCGTACGATGGCGCTTCGTATAGTCCGGCAGATTTGGAATCGTCGTATTACCTTCTTCGTGCAATTGAGAGACCGAACTTCTTCCGGGTCTTCCGGAGATTGTCTTAGATCTTCAGCGACAGCCTGCATGAGGTGTAGACCTCTCTTGCTCACTAACTCCCCCTGTCTCTAGGACATCGAAAGGGGAAGAGTGATGATCATGCTTTTCATTTCCCTTCTCTCCAGAATTGTCAGCAGACTTTTCTTTTTCTCCTTCTTCTTCTTCTTCAACTTCTTTCTCCTTTTCTCTCTGTCTTTCCTCTTCTCTGTTCTGTTCTCCTTCTTCTCTGTTCTGCTGAAGATTGGTTTGATGAGACACAGAACGTCTTGTTCTTGTCAGCGCTTGGATAGTGGGATCTTCATCATCTTCATCTTCATCTTCTTCCTCCAGGATAAGAGTTCTTTTCCTCTTTTTCGATGAGGCACCAATGACCTCCTTTCCCTTCCTTCTTGGAGCAGACTGGACTGGAGATTTCACTTTGAATTTCTCCATTGCCTTGGAGAGCTCTTGCAGACGCATCTTCATTAACATTTTCAACCCAACCAACATCTTATCACACGGTCGAACACAGAGAGTAGGTGGTAGTTCAATGTTCAGATGTCTGAAGATCTTGGTCACCAGACCAGGATAAGGCAATTGTCCTTTGTCCTTTGACACTGCTCTGTACATATGGAAAAGAATAGTGTGCGGGAGAGAAAACTTCCGTCCTGAGTTGATCGCATACATCAACTTTGCTTCAGAAAGAGACACAGAAGTCTTTGATGTAGACTTCGGTCTGAGACAGTTGATCACAATCTTATGAAGCACAATGTTGATGGCTGTCATCCTGGAATAGGTAATTTTCTTCTCTACATCCCTATCTTTGACAAGATCCAGAGTAGTACGAGCATGTGAGACTTTGATTGGAAGATAGCGACCCCTTTCAACTCCAACTATGTCCGCCAACATATTCACATCTACCACGTAGACTTGATCTCGAACACTGAATGAAATTCTATTCGCATCCAAAAAGCTAAGATTTGAATAGAAATAAGCGGTCAGTTGATCATACCCGTCCGTAGAGTCAGAGCAAAAAGTCTCAAGTTGAAGCAAATTCAACTTTTCTCTTAAGTTCACGTTGATGGTGTCCAGGAAGTCAAAATCAACACTTCTAGGGTTTATCACCCCTCTTTTCAACAGCCTGAAATACGCTTTTTCCTGATCCTTGGATTTAAACAAATCCATCCGATTTCCTTTCACATTCACGCCACACCCATTCTAGGTTTAAATTCAAGGAACATTTTGTCATCATCGTTCCGTCAATCAGATTTTGTCCTGGCATACGAGGATCACTAGGAATGTTCTCAAGAGCCTCCACTTTCGCCCTTCCTTTAGGAGCAATTCCCAATTCCTCCATTTTCCGCAGAAAAAGATACTCATTCCCATAATTTTTGTCCTTAAGGAAGTCATCTATGTACTTTAATGAAGTGCATAGGTGACCTTCAACGCACGATAAAGCTTATAGATAACGAGAGGGTTTTTGGACTCTTCGGGTCAAAGCATCCTCGATTATCTCTTCTTCCAGATTTGCACCTTGTGGGGCAGGAGATGCTGAATGACGTGGAGGAGAGCGAATTGGACTTTGTCGCTGACTTGGTAAGTCTTCATCCTCAGTAAGATCGAAGTGTGTCGGTCCCTTCTCCATTCTCTGTGGTCCCCTGTTTGCGATTCTTGATGATTTCCTCGAAGACGACATCTTCCTTTGTCTATAGGAGGATTCTTTCACTTGCTTTTCCCAAGAAAAATGACCACTTTCTCGACAATGAACAAAGAGTAGAAACAGTATCAAGAGAAGAGTGTTTTTTAGGGTTTTGAAAATTTGGGGGTAGAATAACTGTATATATATACATTCCTCGGATTTGAAAAGAGAAGTTTAAACGGCACAAGGAAAGTGTACGAACACTTCTTTTCAAAATCAATAAACGCTAAAATTAACTTCCTTTAAAAAGACAAGTTTTCAAATTTCACACGAATTATAAAAGAACGTACCTTTTCGAGATAAGATAAACAAGAATTCGTACCTTTTAGATAGAATAGCAACTTACGGTCTTTTAGCCATGAATGATTGAGTCTCAGGATTCAAAGTCTATGAGATCGAGTCTTAGAGTTGGTGAGTCTCTAGACTTTAACTTCTTCAAGCTTCAAAATGTTGAGTCTTGAGCGGATAAAATCGAATTGATTTTTCTCCAAAGGCTTTGTAAATATATCGCTAGTTGACTCTTTGAATCAACAAATTGAATCGAGATTTCTCCATTTTGAATATGATCTCTAATAAAGTGATGACGAATCTCAATATGCTTTGCTCTTGAATGAAGAATTGGATTTTTGGTGAGATTGATCGCTATTTGGTGTTGTCACATCTCGATTTCGTGCATGAGTCTTCAATGCCAAAGTCTTGAAGCTGTTGTTTTATCCATAGAATTTGCGAACAGCAGCTTCCAAGAGCTACATACTCGTCGTTGAGAGAGCTACGGTGCTTTGCTTCCTTGAAAACCAAGACACGTCCTGTTTCCAAGCAGTTGACAAGTTCGAAGTGCTCTTTCTATCGATCTGAACCGCCAGATACGCATCGAGTATCCTAGAAGATTAAAGTCTCCCCTCTTTGGATACCAAAGACCGATGCTTGCAGATGAAGCAACGTATTTGATAATACGTTTCACGGCAATGAGATGTGATTCTCTAGGATCCGATTGAAACCTAGCACGCAGATACAAACACTAAACAAAATATCGTGTCTAGAAGCGTAAGATAAAGAAGTGAACCGATCATGCTCCCCGCATGCTTTTGATCTACTTTCTTCCCTTCTTCATCCTTGTCTATCTTCTGAGAACATGACATTGGTATATCGGTCTTTTTGCACTTTTCCAATCCAAATCTTTTGACAAGATCATTAGCATATTTTTCTTGGAAGATAAAAGTTCCTTCCTTCAATTGCTTAATTTGAAGGCCAAGAAAGAATGTTAATTCTCCCATCATACTCATTTCAAATTCATCCCGCATAGACTTAGAAAATTTCTTGCAAAGACTTTCATTAGAGGATCCAAAAATAATGTCATCAACATATATTTGAACGAGTAAGAAACTTTTGTTTTCCTTTTTGATGAACAGAGTAGTATCTACTTTACCTTTGACAAATCCGTTACGTAATAAGAACTTACTTAGTCCGTCGTACCAAGCTCGAGGTGCTTGCTTTAGACCATACGAGCCTTTTTTAGTCTAAAGACCGAGTCCGGCTTCTTTGGGTCTTCAAATCCAGGCGGTTGTTCCACATAAACTTCCTCTTGGATAAATCCATTCAGAAAGCACTTTTGACGTCCATTTGGAATAACCTGAAATTTTTGTAACAAGCAAACGCAAGTAATAGACGAATAGCTTCTAACCTTGCAACGGTGCGTAAGTCTCGTCATAGTCTATTCCTTCTTCTTGCGTGTATCCCTTGGCCACGAGTCTTGCTTTATTGCGTACAACTTTTCCTTCTTCGTTCATCTTGTTCCCGAATACCCATTTGGCTCCAATAACGGTTTACCTTTCGGTTTAGATGTCAATTCCGAGACATCATTAATATTGAACTGTCTCGAGCTCCTATTGCATAGCTTCGATCCAGCTTTCATCGATAAAGCTTCTTCTATGCTCTTTGGTTCAATTTCAGAGATGAGAGCAACAAAGCACTAGACTCTTCACGCCTTTTTGATCGGGTGCGGATTCCTTCATTGATTTCGCCAATAATGAGATCTTTGGGATGACTGGATTTGTGTTTCCGCATTCTTGGTTGATTTGCTTGGTTGATGATCTCTTTCTTTATTTGAATCTTTGAGGCTTCTTGATGTTGGACTTCCGAGTCCGAGATGCTTCTTGAGTTGAAGACTTTGGAAGGTCTAGAGTGAGTTGATTCTTCATATTGAGTCCATTTGGATTCATCTTGCGCGAGTCTTGGAATTTGACATTCATTGATTCTTCCACAGATCGGCTTTTCTTGTTATAGACTCTGTAGGCTTTGCTTGATGTAGAATATCCAAGGAAGATGCCTTCATCTGATCTTTCTTTGAACAATTCATAGGGGGTTTTCTCAAGAATAGGTCTTAGAAAGACTCTCCAATGCTCTGGGTTCTTGTTGGTCCGAAGAGATCCATATGAAGCAACTGTAGTACATGATTAGTAGAGACATGATTTATTTGCTTAAATGAATTTCTTACCTGCTTTCCCAGAATGCATGGAGTGCATAAGTCAGACTTTTGGTATGGCAATTTAGGTAGACCTCGAACAAGCTGCTTAGAAGAGATTTTGGCTAATTGCTTCTTGTTGATATGGCCAAGTTTTCTGTGCCATAGAACTGCTTCATCTTGAATTGAGATTAAGCATTGTTCTTCATTTGCCTTTACATCAAGGAGATAGATGTTTCCATGCCTTTGACCCATGAAAGACTGAGTCGAATCTTTGCTAATTCCAGAACATATGCCTTCTTGAAAGGAGATCTTGTAACCAGTATCACACAACTGGCTAATGCTGAGTAGATTGTAGTTGAGTCCTTCCACTAGAGAGACATTGCTTATTGTGAGATTTCCAATTTTTACAGTCCCGAATCCCACAATTCTTCCTTTGCTATTTCCTCCGAAAGAAACTTTTCCACCATTTACTTGAATAAGCTTAATGAAACAATTTGAGTCTCCTGTCATGTGTCTTGAGCATCCACTGTCAAGATACCACTTTATCTTCTTTTTGACAGAGACCTGCATTCAAAAGAGAGTCTCAAGCTTTCTTTGGTACCCAAACTTTCTTGGGTCCTTTGGTGTTAGTAGGATGAGCATTATTAGGCCATACTCTCTTAATGTGAGCTTCCAAACCATAGGGCACTCTTTTTCAAAATGATCCCCGATTACACTTAGAACACCTTAAAGCATTTCGACCCTACGTGCTTTACAAAAACTCTTTTGAAATGATTTTTATAAGCCTCCTTGACGGTCTTTTCTTAATTCTTTCTTTTACTTTCGGAAAATCAATCAAGGGAATTGTTTCGAGTCATACCTAGACCCGACTTATTGAAGTAAGGTCTTTGGATTGAAAGAACTTTTTCAAGTTTTTCAGATCCTATTGAAAATTTCTTTGAAATATTTGATAAATCAGTTTTTAAGAAAGCATTTTCTTTTGAAAGATTGTCTTCACTCTCTTTAAGAGTAGAAACATTCAAGTCTAAATTTTTTACCTTTTCTTCCAAAATGTTTTCCTTTTGTTTTAAAATTGAGTTTTCTTTTTTAAGTTCGGAAATCTTTTTAAGAGAAGTCTTAAGACCGAAACATAACTCATCAATATATTTAGAGACTTTGACAGGGATTTTATAATCACTTACCTCAAATTCCTTTGTCGAGTCGATCAGTCGATCCAGTCTCGAGTCGATTGTGCCATCGACACAAGGTTGGCATATTCCTCATCACTCTCTTCACACTCGTATCACCTGTGTCTCGGCTTTGAGAGCTTTTCGAGACTTCTCAACTTTTCCTCTTTTCTTTTTCAGAAGAGGACAGTTAGGTCTGATATGTCCCTTCTTTTACATTCGGAGACTACATCTTTGTTTGGTTCCACATCATCAACAAACTTGGTCTGCTTTGTCTCGAAAACTTTGTTTCCTTGGGATGAACCTTCGCCTTTTCTATTCAGTTTTACGAATCTTCTTATCATGAGAGCGAGCTCCTCATCATCCATATCATCTTCGAATCTGCATCATCGAATCGTCATTTGATTTTAGTGCAATAGATTTCTTACCTCTTGGATCTTCGTCTTCATTAATTCGTTCCACTTCGTAAGACCGAAGAGTTCCAATCAGCTCGTCTACGATAATGGCATGATTCTTTGCGTCTCTCTTATTGAAGTCTTTATATGATTCCAATCTTTAGAGAGTCCACGAAGGCTTGTTCACTTTCATGGGATCAGAAATTTTTTGACCTTGGTTCTCAAGACCATTGACAATATCTCGTAAAACGACTAAACATGTCGTTATAGATTCTCCTGGTTTCATTTTGAATGCTTCATATTGACCAAGGAGAATGTTAATTCTGGTCTCCTTCACTCGTTCGTCCCTTCATAGGTGATGTGTAGTCTATCCCATACTTCTTTTTGCTGTAACACAAGAAGATATTCTATTATATTCAGTTGGAGATAAAGCACAATATAAAGAGTAAATTGCTTTTGCATTGAGTGCTTGTCTCTTGTTTATCTCTTCTTGAGACATTCCGCTGGTTTCAATAGTGTCTTTC
The DNA here is from genome assembly GCA_017140255.1 of Eucalyptus paniculata subsp. matutina. Classification (NCBI taxonomy): domain Eukaryota; kingdom Viridiplantae; phylum Streptophyta; class Magnoliopsida; order Myrtales; family Myrtaceae; genus Eucalyptus; species Eucalyptus paniculata. Next base: position 44,723,761 of record CM029439.1, read on the forward strand.
CCTCTTTCAGAGATTGATGCAGCAGCAGGAGTAATTCCTCTTTCCACAACGTCCCATTCCAGAGGATCCTTTGATCGTAGGAAAGCTTTCATCTTGTTCTTCCAGATGTTGTAATCCTTTCCATCGAAGTAGGGAGGTCTGGTATTGCTTTGCCCCTCCATCAGTCCTGGTGCTAGCATACTAGCCATGGATCTTTTACTCTGAAGTAAAACACTTCAAATAAAGTAAGAACACAGGCTCTGATACCAATTGAAATTGCTAGTATGAGTACCTAGAGGGGGGGTGAATAGGTATATAAAAAATTTCTCGAAGCTTGCACGATATTTAAACAGATAAAGATTCAATCGCAAGAATTAAATATCAATCGAGAGACTGAGTAAGGGAAAGAGAGAATTGAACACTCGGTTTATAGTGGTTCGGCTTGATTCAAGCCTACGTCCACTCTTTTCGCACCGACACCGATTGGCTGGATTCCACTATAATCAAAGAGCTGTTACTGTGTTGATCTTCCTTGAATTCTAGGTGTAGATGATCTACCACACTCTCTCAAGGTGTCACCAAGTACAACCACTCTCTGTATACAATTTCGCTCGAACAGTCTCAAGTAACAATCAAGGATCTTCGACTCGGAATTTTTCTATCACTCACACACTTAAAATAACTAGAACGACTTCTTTTATACTCCTTCATGCCATCATAGCCGTTGGCACTTACCAAAGGAATTCCTCCAATTTACCCGTTGGACGGAATCAATCAAGAAGATCATCCGAGCTATTTAAGGAATCGATGATAGCCCATCAATCCCTGTTCGCCCATACAATCGGGATCTCGGTTTCCATGAATAGAACTTTCCAAGATTATTTCGACGACCATCGGATCTTCAATCGATCTTAGATAAGAATTAAAGAATCCGAAATGATTATCCAACCAAAGAATCTATTCGAGAGAATAGGATCGAATCCTCAACCATAAACCTCGGCTTTGGATTTCCTTCGTCCTTTGGATTAGAAAGAGCGTCGGAGAAGAAGAGACTTAAGTCTTGAGTCTTGAGTCTTAAGTCTTGAGTCTTGAGTCTTGAGTCTTGAGTCTCGAGAGAACAAAGTCTTCAGACTTTAAACTGACGGTCTCCGAACATCCAGACTTAGACTGAAAGAAACGTTTTGTCAGCTTCAAAATATTCTGGAAAGATTTCTCCAACAACTTTCAAATATCTTCAACTCAAGAAGCATCTCAGACTCTGGAAGTCCAACATCAAGATGCTCATGAAGATTCAAATAAAGAAAGAGACCATCAACCAGGCCAATCAACTAGTAATTGGAAGCACAAATCCAGTCATCCCAAAGATCTCATTATTGGCGAAATCAATGAAGGAATCCGCACCATATCAAAAAGGCGTGAAGAATCTAGTGTCTTTGTTGCTCTCATTTCTGAAATTGAACCAAAAAGCATAGAAGAAGCTTTATCTGATGAAAGTTGGATCGAAGCTATGCAAGAAGAACTTAGACAGTTCAACATCAATGATGTCTGGGAATTGACATCTAAACCAAAAGGTAAAATTGTCATTGGAGCAAAATGGGTATTCAGGAACAAGATAAATGAAGAAGGAAAAATCATACGAAATAAGGCAAGACTCGTGGCTAAAGGATATACGCAAGAAGAAGGAATAGACTATGACGAGACTTACGCACCGGTAGCAAGGTTAGAAGCTATTCGTCTATTACTTGCATTTGCTTGTTATAAAAATTTCAGGTTATTCCAAATGGATGTCAAAAGTGCATTCCTAAATGGATTTATCCATGAGGAAGTTTATGTGGAACAACCACCTAGGTTTGAAGACCCAAAGAAGCCAGACTCAGTCTTCAGACTGAAAAAGGCTCTGTATGGTCTAAAGCAAGCACCTCGAGCTTGGTACGATAGACTAAGTAAGTTTTTATTACAGAATGGTTTTGTCAAAGGTAAAGTAGATACTACTTTGTTTATCAAAAAGGAAAACAAAAGCTTTTTACTTGTTCAAATATATGTAGACGATATTATTTTTGGATCATCTAATGAAAGTCTATGCAAGAAATTTTCTAAGTCTATGCAGGATGAGTTTGAAATGAGTATGATGGGAGAGTTAACATTCTTTCTTGGACTCCAAGTAAAACAAATAAAGGAAGGAACTTTCATTCATCAAGAAAAATATGCGAATGATCTTGTCAAAAGGTTTGGATTGGAAAAATGCAAAAAGACTGACATACCAATGTCATGTTCTCAGAAGATAGACAAGGACGAAGAAGGGAAGAAAGTAGATCAAAAGCTATACAGGAGCATGATCGGTTCACTTCTTTATCTTACTGCTTCTAGACTCGATATTTTGTTGAGTGTTTGCATCTGTGTTAGGTTTCAATCGAGATCCTAGAGAATCACATCTCGTTGCCGTGAAACGTATTATCAAATACGTTGCCTCATCTTCAAGCATCGGTCTTTGGTATCCAAAGAGGGGAGACTTTAATCTACTAGGATACTCGGATGCGAGATCGGCCGGTTCAGAGTCGATAGAAAGAGCACTTCCGGAACTTGTCAATCGCTTGAAACAGATGACGGTGTCTTGGTTCTCAAGGAAGCAAAGCAACGTAGCTCTCTCAACGATTTAAGCGAGTATGTAGCTCTTGGAAGCTGCTATTCGCAAATTCTATGGATAAAATAACAGCTACAAGACTTTGGCATTGAAGACTCATGCATTTAAATCGATGTGACAACACCAGCGATCAATCTCACCAAAAATCCAATCCTTCATTCAAGAGCAAAGCATATTGAGATTCGACATCACTTCATTAGAGATCATATTCAAAATGGAGAAATCTCGATTCAATTTGTTGATTCAAAAAGTCAACTAGTGGATATATTCACAAAGCCTTTGGAGAAAAATCAATTCGACTTTATCCGCTCAAGACTCAACATTTTGAAGCTTGAAGAAGATAAAGTCTAGAGACTCACCAACTCTGAGACTCTGATCTCTCAGACTTTAAATCATGAGACTCAATCATTCATGGCTAAAGACAGTAAGTTGCTACTTTATCTAAAAGGTACGAATTCTTGTTTAGTTATCTAATCTCGAAAAGGTACGATCTTTTGTTCAGTTATAATCCATGCGAAATTTGAAAACTTGTCTTTTTTTTTTAAGGAATTAATTTTGGCAGTTATTGATTTTGAAAAGAAGTGTTCGTACACTTTCCTTGTACCGGTTAAACTTCTCTTTTCAAATCCGAGGTATATATATATACGGTTTTTCTTCGCCCAATCTTCAAAACCCTAAAAGGCACTCTCCTCCGATCTTGTTTCTACTTCTTGTTCGTCGTCGAGAAAGTGGTCATTTTTCTTGGGAAAGCAAGTGAAGGAATCTTCCAATAGACAAAGAAAGATGTCATCTTCGAGGAAATCATCAAGAATCGCAAGCGGGGACCACAAAGAATGGAGAAGGGACCGACTCACTTCGATCTTCATCGAGGAAGAAGACTTATCAAGTCGCGACAAAGTTCGATTCGCTCTCCTCCACGTCATTCAACACCTCCCGCCCCACAAGATGCAAGTCAACATCCGGAAGAAGATATAATCGAGGAAGCCGACCAAAAGTAAGAGTCCAAAAACCCTCCTTTATCTATAAGCTTTATCGTGCGTTGAAAAGCTCCGGTTCTTCATTAAAATATATAGATGACTTCCTTAAGGACAAAAATTATGGGAATGAGTATCTTTTTGCGGAAAATGGAAGAATTGGGAATTGCTCCTAAAGGAAAGGCAGCGGAGGCTCTTGCGAACATTCCCAGAGACCCTCGTTTGCCGGGACAAAATCGATTGAAGGGAACGATGATGACAAAATGTTCCTTGAATTTAAACCTAGAATGGGTGTGGCAAAGCAAAGGTGAAAGGAAATCGGATGGATTTGTTTAAATCCAAAGATCAGGAAAAAGTGTATTTCAGTTTGTTGAAAAGAGGGGTGATAAACCCTAGAAGTGTCGATTTTGACTTTCCGGACACCATCAACATGAACTTAAGAGAGAAGTTGAATTTTCTTCAACTTGAGACTTTTGCTCTGACTCTACGGACGGGTATGCTCAACTGACCGCTTATTTCTATTCAAATCTTAGCTTTTTGGATGCGAATAGAATTTCATTTAGTGTTCGAGACAAAATCTACGTGGTAGATGTGAATATGTTGGCGGACATAGTTGGAGTTGAACGGGGACGCTATTTACCAATCAAAGTTTCACCTGCTCGTACTACTCTGGATCTTGTCAAAGATATGGACGCAGAGAAGAAAATTACCTACTCAAGGATGAAGGCCATCAACATTGTGCTTCATAAGATTGTGATCAACTGTCTCAGACCAAAGTCTACGTCAAAGACTTCTGTGTCTCTTTCTGAAGCAAAGTTGATGTACGCGATCAACTCAGGACGGAAGTTTTCTCTACCGCACACTATTCTCTTCCATATGTACAGAGCAATGTCAAAAGACAAAGGACAATTGCCTTATCCTGGTCTGGTGACCAAGATCTTCAGACACATGCATATTGAACCGCCACAATCATTTTGTGTTCGACCGTGTGATAATATGGTGGTAGGGTTGAAAATGTTAATGAAGATGCGTCTGCAAGAACTCTCCAAGGCAATGGAGAAATTCAAAGTAAAATCTCCAGTCGATCGCCTCAAAGAGAAAAGGAAAGGAGGCCATTGGTGCTCCATCGAAAAAGAAGAAAAGAACTCTCATCCTGGAGGATGAAGATGAAGATGATGAAGATCCCACTATCCAAGCACTGACAAGAACCAGACGTTCTGTGTCTCAACCGACAGAACTTCAACAGAACAAAGAAGAAGAAGAACAGAGAGAGAAGGAGAAAGAAGTTGAAGAAGAAGAAGAAGGAGAAAAAGAAAAGTCTGCTGATGAATCTGGAGAAAAGGGAAATCAAGAGCATGATCATCACTCTTCCTCTTTCGATGTCCTAGAGACAGGGGGAGTTGACGAGCAAGAAAGGTCTACACCTCATGTCGTGAAGATCTAAGACAATCTCGAAGACCGGAAGAAGTTCAGGTCTCTCAATTGCACGAGGAAGGTCACGATACGTCGAACCAAATCGCAAGACTTAACGTAAGCGCCATCGTCTCGCACACACACCTTCCGAGAAAGCCAATGCTAGTACACAGACGGAAGATTCTGCAGATTTTCGTCGTATCATGGATATTCTTCGGAAATGCGTGGCCGGATATATGCTCGATTGTGAAATCCAAGCCTTGAAGAATGCTGGACAAGCATCTTGATCTCTTTGGAGGATAAAT